>CM067367.1:115643246-117080746 GCA_034401795.1 Chaetoderma sp. LZ-2023a
AACATATGATAGAACATAAGCCGTCAGGCGGGATTGTATTGTATCAAGGAATATCAGAATAATTCTGGTACGTTCCTGGTTAGTTGACCAGTTTTGTACCAGTTCACACAAGATTGTGACTAAGTTGCAGATGGGTGTGAGTTATAGTAGAAACATAATGTAGCCACTGCTATCAGAAAAGAGGCAGCCATAATTCCACTATGCAAAACGTGATCAATAACATGGGCTTCCACTTCAATGAAAAAGTTAACGCACCCATGGATAGCATCTTATACTGTAATCATAAGGGAGAGGAGTCACCTCTGGGGTCTAGAGACAACTCCCATACATTAGTGATTACACTGTAACCTTCATCCAATGGAACAGTCATCAAACAGAAAGATGGTATAACCAGACATCACATGATATGGTGCAACAACAAGAAACAGAAACGACCTGGGGTCAAGAGGTCGCTTCAAGCACATTGGGCTGCACCATATCAGTGATTCTAAATGGAAGGTTCCTTGACAGTGATGTTAGTCCACAGTAAGTTATAACCAAAGATTAATTGTGACGTCATTCACTACCAGTGCCTAATGTGTATGCTTTCGTGGATTCCTCTGCAGATAGAAGTGTTTATATCGTGCAGGAAAACACATGTGCAGGTGGATTGAGTTATCTATATAGCAACAGATTATAGCACATAGCTCTCAAAATGGAGCAGGATAATGCAGGTTGACAGTTCACAGGTAAATGATTAAACAGTACAGAGGTAAACCCTAAGGTAAACAGATGAATGAAATAAACTTAATTAATTATGGTCTCATTCATGAACTAAATAGAACAATTGGTCACGTGATATCTGCATTGTGGGATTATAATCCATGATTAGTTCCATGAGGTTTTCCTCAGGATTTCTTTGACTCTATGGAGCCGGCTAATAATGATAGATATAGTTTCTTCAAGAAAAACAGGCAGAAAACGATATTAATATCTGCCAGGGCCTGCTATAAAAGAATGCCATTCTCGCTTGAGTGTTGGCTTGGTTGTCATCCATTAACAGGAACTGTCTGTCGGGTTATCACATCAACTAATATGCAAAATACGCCAAGATTATGAAACCGACAGAAAGTATAGCTACAGTACGATTGTGGTTACATAGGCTACGAATAGATAGATAATTTTTGTTGTGAAAATGTTGGCTCAGTGTGATCCTAGGATATGGATGATCTTTGTGGCACATGCTCAGGACCGGTGGTGATTTAAGCATAGACCTCTCGGCTATGCAATGTCATGACAATATCTGAAGAATAAAAACAACAAAGCAATCAGACAGTGGTGGTTATGGCCTAATAAAAACCCTCCACTTCTCACATAGCTAGCTACTTTGTAGTTCACTTAAAATAGCATCAAGCAATCATAGTTATTAATAAACAACCTTGATTGGATACATTACACTTTATATATATATATATATATATATATATATATATATATATATATATATATATATATATATATATATATATATATATATATATATATATATATATATATATATATATATATATATATATATATATATATATATATATATACATACACACATACATACATACATACATACATACATACATACATACATACATACTAAGCTAAGTTAGCACATGGAAATTGAAGCCGCACGTTGCCAGTGCGTCAATAAAATAAAAATACATATACTGCCAGAGCCGTGCTGGAGTCAGAGTACAATAGGCGTAAAAGCCTAGGATTGATTGTGACAGATGCATCCACAGATAGTCCCATATGAATCGTCAGTGTGGCAGTATATCAGACATGTGAAAGCTGGTCAGCCAATCCTTGACTTTGTCTTGGTGCGGTGGTCCAGTGGAAAGATGCCTAGTTGCTGATGCTATGCGGAGTTGCAGAATGGTGGTTCGATCCCCCGACCGGGAGATGGTGATCAACAAATTAAACTAACGGGTGCATCACTGTCGGCTAAGTTAGCACATGAAAATTGAAGCCGCACGTTGCCAGTGCGTCAATAAAATAAAAATACATATACTGCCAGAGCCGTGCTGGAGTCAGAGTACAATAGGCGTAAAAGCCTAGGATTGATTGTGACAGATGCATCCACAGATAGTCCCATATGAATCGTCAGTGTGTCAGTATATCAGACATGTGAAAGCTGGTCAGCCAATCCTTGACTTTGTCTTGGTGCGGTGGTCCAGTGGAAAGATGCCTGGTTGCTGATGCTATGCGGAGTTGCAGAATGGCGGTTCGATCCCCCGACCGGGAGATGGTGATCAACAAATTAAACTAACGGGTGCATCACTGTCGGCTAAGTTAGCACATGGAAATTGAAGCCGCACGTTGCCAGTGCGTCAATAAAATAAAAATACATATACTGCCAGAGCCGTGCTGGAGTCAGAGTACAATAGGCGTAAAAGCCTAGGATTGATTGTGACAGATGCATCCACAGATAGTCCCATATGAATTGTCAGTGTGTCAGTATATCAGACATGTGAAAGCTGGTCAGCCAATCCTTGACTTTGTCTTGGTGCGGTGGTCCAGTGGAAAGATGCCTGGTTGCTGATGCTATGCGGAGTTGCAGAATGGCGGTTCGATCCCCCGACCGGGAGATGGTGATCAACAAATTAAACTAACGGGTGCATCACTGTCGGCTAAGTTAGCACATGGAAATTGAAGCCGCACGTTGCCAGTGCGTCAATAAAATAAAAATACATATACTGCCAGAGCCGTGCTGGAGTCAGAGTACAATAGGCGTAAAAGCCTAGGATTGATTGTGACAGATGCATCCACAGATAGTCCCATATGAATCGTCAGTGTGTCAGTATATCAGACATGTGAAAGCTGGTCAGCCAATCCTTGACTTTGTCTTGGTGCGGTGGTCCAGTGGAAAGATGCCTGGTTGCTGATGCTATGCAGAGTTGCAGAATGGCGGTTCGATCCCCCGACCGGGAGATGGTGATCAACAAATTAAACTAATGGGTGCATCACTGTCGGCTAAGTTAGCACATGGAAATTGAAGCCGCACGTTGCCAGTGCGTCAATAAAATAAAAATACATATACTGCCAGAGCCGTGCTGGAGTCAGAGTACAATAGGCGTAAAAGCCTAGGATTGATTGTGACAGATGCATCCACAGATAGTCCCATATGAATCGTCAGTGTGTCAGTATATCGGACATGTGAAAGCTGGTCGGCCAATCGTTGACTTTATAGTCTTGGTGCGGTGGTCCAGTGGAAAGATGCCTGGTTGCTGATGCTATGCGGAGTTGCAGGATGACGGTTCGATCCCCCGACCGGGAGATGGTGATCAACAAATTAAACTAACGGGTGCAGCACTGTCGGCTAAGTTAGCACATGGAAATTGAAGCCGCACGTTGCCAGTGCATCAATAAAAAATAAAAATACATATACTGCCAGAGCCGTGCTGGAGTCAGAGTACAATAGGCGTAAAAGCCTAGGATTGATTGTGACAGATGCATCCACAGATAGTCCCATATGAATCGTCAGTGTGTCAGTATATCAGACATGTGAAAACTGGTCGGCCAATCCTTGACTTTTAGTCTTGGTGCGGTGGTCCAGTGGAAAGATGCCTGGTTGCTGATGCTATGCGGAGTTGCAGGATGACGGTTCGATCCCCCGACCGGGAGATGGTGATCAACAAATTAAACTAACGGGTGCAGCACTGTCGGCTAAGTTAGCACATGGAAATTGAAGCCGCACGTTGCCAGTGCGTCAATAAAAAATAAAAATACATATACTGCCAGAGCCGTGCTGGAGTCAGAGTACAATAGGCGTAAAAGCCTAGGATTGATTGTGACAGATGCATCCACAGATAGTCCCATATGAATCGTCAGTGTGTCAGTATATCAGACATGTGAAAACTGGTCGGCCAATCCTTGACTTTTAGTCTTGGTGCGGTGGTCCAGTGGAAAGATGCCTGGTTGCTGATGCTATGCGGAGTTGCAGGATGACGGTTCGATCCCCCGACCGGGAGATGGTGATCAACAAATTAAACTAACGGGTGCAGCACTGTCGGCTAAGTTAGCACATGGAAATTGAAGCCGCACGTTGCCAGTGCGTCAATAAAAAATAAAAATACATATACTGCCAGAGCCGTGCTGGAGTCAGAGTACAATAGGCGTAAAAGCCTAGGATTGATTGTGACAGATGCATCCACAGATAGTCCCATATGAATCGTCAGTGTGTCAGTATATCAGACATGTGAAAACTGGTCGGCCAATCCTTGACTTTTAGTCTTGGTGCGGTGGTCCAGTGGAAAGATGCCTGGTTGCTGATGCTATGCGGAGTTGCAGGATGACGGTTCGATCCCCCGACCGGGAGATGGTGATCAACAAATTAAACTAACGGGTGCAGCACTGTCGGCTAAGTTAGCACATGGAAATTGAAGCCGCACGTTGCCAGTGCGTCAATAAAAAATAAAAATACATATACTGCCAGAGCCGTGCTGGAGTCAGAGTACAATAGGCGTAAAAGCCTAGGATTGATTGTGACAGATGCATCCACAGATAGTCCCATATGAATCGTCAGTGTGTCAGTATATCAGACATGTGAAAACTGGTCGGCCAATCCTTGACTTTTAGTCTTGGTGCGGTGGTCCAGTGGAAAGATGCCTGGTTGCTGATGCTATGCGGAGTTGCAGGATGACGGTTCGATCCCCCGACCGGGAGATGGTGATCAACAAATTAAACTAACGGGTGCAGCACTGTCGGCTAAGTTAGCACATGGAAATTGAAGCCGCACGTTGCCAGTGCGTCAATAAAAAATAAAAATACATATACTGCCAGAGCCGTGCTGGAGTCAGAGTACAATAGGCGTAAAAGCCTAGGATTGATTGTGACAGATGCATCCACAGATAGTCCCATATGAATCGTCAGTGTGTCAGTATATCAGACATGTGAAAACTGGTCGGCCAATCCTTGACTTTTAGTCTTGGTGCGGTGGTCCAGTGGAAAGATGCCTGGTTGCTGATGCTATGCGGAGTTGCAGGATGACGGTTCGATCCCCCGACCGGGAGATGGTGATCAACAAATTAAACTAACGGGTGCAGCACTGTCGGCTAAGTTAGCACATGGAAATTGAAGCCGCACGTTGCCAGTGCGTCAATAAAAAATAAAAATACATATACTGCCAGAGCCGTGCTGGAGTCAGAGTACAATAGGCGTAAAAGCCTAGGATTGATTGTGACAGATGCATCCACAGATAGTCCCATATGAATCGTCAGTGTGTCAGTATATCAGACATGTGAAAACTGGTCGGCCAATCCTTGACTTTTAGTCTTGGTGCGGTGGTCCAGTGGAAAGATGCCTGGTTGCTGATGCTATGCGGAGTTGCAGGATGACGGTTCGATCCCCCGACCGGGAGATGGTGATCAACAAATTAAACTAACGGGTGCAGCACTGTCGGCTAAGTTAGCACATGGAAATTGAAGCCGCACGTTGCCAGTGCGTCAATAAAAAATAAAAATACATATACTGCCAGAGCCGTGCTGGAGTCAGAGTACAATAGGCGTAAAAGCCTAGGATTGATTGTGACAGATGCATCCACAGATAGTCCCATATGAATCGTCAGTGTGTCAGTATATCAGACATGTGAAAACTGGTCGGCCAATCCTTGACTTTTAGTCTTGGTGCGGTGGTCCAGTGGAAAGATGCCTGGTTGCTGATGCTATGCGGAGTTGCAGGATGACGGTTCGATCCCCCGACCGGGAGATGGTGATCAACAAATTAAACTAACGGGTGCAGCACTGTCGGCTAAGTTAGCACATGGAAATTGAAGCCGCACGTTGCCAGTGCGTCAATAAAAAATAAAAATACATATACTGCCAGAGCCGTGCTGGAGTCAGAGTACAATAGGCGTAAAAGCCTAGGATTGATTGTGACAGATGCATCCACAGATAGTCCCATATGAATCGTCAGTGTGTCAGTATATCAGACATGTGAAAACTGGTCGGCCAATCCTTGACTTTTAGTCTTGGTGCGGTGGTCCAGTGGAAAGATGCCTGGTTGCTGATGCTATGCGGAGTTGCAGGATGACGGTTCGATCCCCCGACCGGGAGATGGTGATCAACAAATTAAACTAACGGGTGCAGCACTGTCGGCTAAGTTAGCACATGGAAATTGAAGCCGCACGTTGCCAGTGCGTCAATAAAAAATAAAAATACATATACTGCCAGAGCCGTGCTGGAGTCAGAGTACAATAGGCGTAAAAGCCTAGGATTGATTGTGACAGATGCATCCACAGATAGTCCCATATGAATCGTCAGTGTGTCAGTATATCAGACATGTGAAAACTGGTCGGCCAATCCTTGACTTTTAGTCTTGGTGCGGTGGTCCAGTGGAAAGATGCCTGGTTGCTGATGCTATGCGGAGTTGCAGGATGACGGTTCGATCCCCCGACCGGGAGATGGTGATCAACAAATTAAACTAACGGGTGCAGCACTGTCGGCTAAGTTAGCACATGGAAATTGAAGCCGCACGTTGCCAGTGCGTCAATAAAAAATAAAAATACATATACTGCCAGAGCCGTGCTGGAGTCAGAGTACAATAGGCGTAAAAGCCTAGGATTGATTGTGACAGATGCATCCACAGATAGTCCCATATGAATCGTCAGTGTGTCAGTATATCAGACATGTGAAAACTGGTCGGCCAATCCTTGACTTTTAGTCTTGGTGCGGTGGTCCAGTGGAAAGATGCCTGGTTGCTGATGCTATGCGGAGTTGCAGGATGACGGTTCGATCCCCCGACCGGGAGATGGTGATCAACAAATTAAACTAACGGGTGCAGCACTGTCGGCTAAGTTAGCACATGGAAATTGAAGCCGCACGTTGCCAGTGCGTCAATAAAAAATAAAAATACATACATACATAGATACTAAGCTAAGTTAGCACATGGAAATTGAAGCCGCACGTTGCCAGTGCGTCAATAAAATAAAAATACATATACTGCCAGAGCCGTGCTGGAGTCAGAGTACAATAGGCGTAAAAGCCTAGGATTGATTGTGACAGATGCATCCACAGATAGTCCCATATGAATCGTCAGTGTGGCAGTATATCAGACATGTGAAAGCTGGTCAGCCAATCCTTGACTTTGTCTTGGTGCGGTGGTCCAGTGGAAAGATGCCTAGTTGCTGATGCTATGCGGAGTTGCAGAATGGTGGTTCGATCCCCCGACCGGGAGATGGTGATCAACAAATTAAACTAACGGGTGCATCACTGTCGGCTAAGTTAGCACATGAAAATTGAAGCCGCACGTTGCCAGTGCGTCAATAAAATAAAAATACATATACTGCCAGAGCCGTGCTGGAGTCAGAGTACAATAGGCGTAAAAGCCTAGGATTGATTGTGACAGATGCATCCACAGATAGTCCCATATGAATCGTCAGTGTGTCAGTATATCAGACATGTGAAAGCTGGTCAGCCAATCCTTGACTTTGTCTTGGTGCGGTGGTCCAGTGGAAAGATGCCTGGTTGCTGATGCTATGCGGAGTTGCAGAATGGCGGTTCGATCCCCCGACCGGGAGATGGTGATCAACAAATTAAACTAACGGGTGCATCACTGTCGGCTAAGTTAGCACATGGAAATTGAAGCCGCACGTTGCCAGTGCGTCAATAAAATAAAAATACATATACTGCCAGAGCCGTGCTGGAGTCAGAGTACAATAGGCGTAAAAGCCTAGGATTGATTGTGACAGATGCATCCACAGATAGTCCCATATGAATTGTCAGTGTGTCAGTATATCAGACATGTGAAAGCTGGTCAGCCAATCCTTGACTTTGTCTTGGTGCGGTGGTCCAGTGGAAAGATGCCTGGTTGCTGATGCTATGCGGAGTTGCAGAATGGCGGTTCGATCCCCCGACCGGGAGATGGTGATCAACAAATTAAACTAACGGGTGCATCACTGTCGGCTAAGTTAGCACATGGAAATTGAAGCCGCACGTTGCCAGTGCGTCAATAAAATAAAAATACATATACTGCCAGAGCCGTGCTGGAGTCAGAGTACAATAGGCGTAAAAGCCTAGGATTGATTGTGACAGATGCATCCACAGATAGTCCCATATGAATCGTCAGTGTGTCAGTATATCAGACATGTGAAAGCTGGTCAGCCAATCCTTGACTTTGTCTTGGTGCGGTGGTCCAGTGGAAAGATGCCTGGTTGCTGATGCTATGCAGAGTTGCAGAATGGCGGTTCGATCCCCCGACCGGGAGATGGTGATCAACAAATTAAACTAATGGGTGCATCACTGTCGGCTAAGTTAGCACATGGAAATTGAAGCCGCACGTTGCCAGTGCGTCAATAAAATAAAAATACATATACTGCCAGAGCCGTGCTGGAGTCAGAGTACAATAGGCGTAAAAGCCTAGGATTGATTGTGACAGATGCATCCACAGATAGTCCCATATGAATCGTCAGTGTGTCAGTATATCGGACATGTGAAAGCTGGTCGGCCAATCCTTGACTTTATAGTCTTGGTGCGGTGGTCCAGTGGAAAGATGCCTGGTTGCTGATGCTATGCGGAGTTGCAGGATGGCGGTTCGATCCCGCGACCGGGAGATGGTGATCAACAAATTAAACTAACGGATGCAGCACTGTCGGCTAAGTTAGCACATGGAAATTGAAGCCGCACGTTGCCAGTGCGTCAATAAAATAAAAATACATATACTGCCAGAGCCGTGCTGGAGTCAGAGTACAATAGGCGTAAAAGCCTAGGATTGATTGTGACAGATGCATCCACAGATAGTCCCATATGAATCGTCAGTGTGTCAGTATATCGGACATGTGAAAGCTGGTCGGCCAATCCTTGACTTTATAGTCTTGGTGCGGTGGTCCAGTGGAAAGATGCCTGGTTGCTGATGCTATGGGGAGTTGCAGGATGGCGGTTCGATCCCACGACCAGGAGATGGTGATCAACAAATTAAACTAACGGGTGCAGCACTGTCGGCTAAGTTAGCACATGGAAATTGAAGCCGCACGTTGCCAGTGCGTCAATAAAATAAAAATACATATACTGCCAGAGCCGTGCTGGAGTCAGAGTACAATAGGCGTAAAAGCCTAGGATTGATTGTGACAGATGCATCCACAGATAGTCCCATATGAATCGTCAGTGTGTCAGTATATCGGACATGTGAAAGCTGGTCGGCCAATCCTTGACATTATAGTCTTGGTGCGGTGGTCCAGTGGAAAGATGCCTGGTTGCTGATGCTATGCGGAGTTGCAGGATGGCGGTTCGATCCCGCGACCGGGAGATGGTGATCAACAAATTAAACTAACGGGTGCAGCACTGTCGGCTAAGTTAGCACATGGAAATTGAAGCCGCACGTTGCCAGTACGTCAATAAAATAAAAATACATATACTGCCAGAGCCGTGCTGGAGTCAGAGTACAATAGGCGTAAAAGCCTAGGATTGATTGTGACAGATGCATCCACAGATAGTCCCATATGAATCGTCAGTGTGTCAGTATATCGGACATGTGAAAGCTGGTCGGCCAATCCTTGACTTTATAGTCTTGGTGTGGTGGTCCAGTGGAAAGATGCCTGGTTGCTGATGCTATGCGGAGTTGCAGGATGGCGGTTCGATCCCGCGACCGGGAGATGGTGATCAACAAATTAAACTAACGGGTGCATCACTGTCGGCTAAGTTAGCACATGGAAATTGAAGCCGCACGTTGCCAGTGCGTCAATAAAATAAAAATACATATACTGCCAGAGCCGTGCTGGAGTCAGAGTACAATAGGCGTAAAAGCCTAGGATTGATTGTGACAGATGCATCCACAGATAGTCCCATATGAATCGTCAGTGTGTCAGTATATCAGACATGTGAAAGCTGGTCAGCCAATCCTTGACTTTGTCTTGGTGCGGTGGTCCAGTGGAAAGATGCCTGGTTGCTGATGCTATGCGGAGTTGCAGAATGGCGGTTCGATCCCCCGACCGGGAGATGGTGAGCAACAAATTAAACTAACGGGTGCATCACGGTCGGCTAAGTTAGCACATGGAAATTGAAGCCGCACGTTGCCAGTGCGGCAATAAAATAAAAATACATATACTGCCAGAGCCGTGCTGGAGTCAGAGTACAATAGGCGTAAAAGCCTAGGATTGATTGTGACAGATGCATCCACAGATAGTCCCATATGAATCGTCAGTGTGTCAGTATATCAGACATGTGAAAGCTGGTCAGCCAATCCTTGACTTTGTCTTGGTGCGGTGGTCCAGTGGAAAGATGCCTGGTTGCTGATGCTATGCGGAGTTGCAGAATGGCGGTTCGATCCCCCGACCGGGAGATGGTGATCAACAAATTAAACTAACGGGTGCATCACCGTCGGCTAAGTTAGCACATGGAAATTGAAGCCGCACGTTGCCAGTGCGTCAATAAACTAAAAATACATATACTGCCAGAGCCGTGCTGGAGTCAGAGTACAATAGGCGTAAAAGCCTAGGATTGATTGTGACAGATGCATCCACAGATAGTCCCATATGAATCGTCAGTGTGTCAGTATATCAGACATGTGAAAGCTGGTCAGCCAATCCTTGACTTTGTCTTGGTGCGGTGGTCCAGTGGAAAGATGCCTGGTTGCTGATGCTATGCGGAGTTGCAGAATGGCGGTTCGATCCCCCGACCGGGAGATGGTGATCAACAAATTAAACTAATGGTGCATCACTGTCGGCTAAGTTAGCACATGGAAATTGAAGCCGCACGTTGCCAGTGCGTCAATAAAATAAAAATACATATACTGCCAGAGCCGTGCTGGAGTCAGAGTACAATAGGCGTAAAAGCCTATGATTGATTGTGACAGATGCATCCACAGATAGTCCCATATGAATCGTCAGTGTGTCAGTATATCAGACATGTGAAAGCTGGTCAGCCAATCCTTGACTTTGTCTTGGTGCGGTGGTCCAGTGGAAAGATGCCTGGTTGCTGATGCTATGCGGAGTTGCAGAATGGCGGTTCGATCCCCCGACCGGGAGATGGTGATCAACAAATTAAACTAATGGGTGCATCACTGTCGGCTAAGTTAGCACATGGAAATTGAAGCCGCACGTTGCCAGTGCATCAATAAAATTAAAATACATATACTGCCAGAGCCGTGCTGGAGTCAGAGTACAATAGGCGTAAAAGCCTAGGATTGATTGTGACAGATGCATCCACAGATAGTCCCATATGAATCGTCAGTGTGTCAGTATATCAGACATGTGAAAGCTGGTCAGCCAATCCTTGACTTTGTCTTGGTGCGGTGGTCCAGTGGAAAGATGCCTGGTTGGTGATGCTATGCGGAGTTGCAGAATGGCGGTTTGATCCCCCGACCGGGAGATGGTGATCAACAAATTAAACTAACGGGTGCATCACTGTCGGCTAAGTTAGCACATGGAAATTGAAGCCGCACGTTGCCAGTGCGTCAATAAAATAAAAATACATATACTGCCAGAGCCGTGCTGGAGTCAGAGTACAATAGGCGTAAAAGCCTAGGATTGATTGTGACAGATACATCCACAGATAGTCCCATATGAATCGTCAGTGTGTCAGTATATCAGACATGTGAAAGCTGGTCAGCCAATCCTTGACTTTGTCTTGGTGCGGTGGTCCAGTGGAAAGATGCCTGGTTGCTGATGCTATGCGGAGTTGCAGAATGGCGGTTCGATCCCCTGACTGGGAGATGGTGATCAACAAATTAAACTAACGGGTGCATCACTGTCGGCTAAGTTAGCACATGGAAATTGAAGCCGCACATTGCCAGTGCGTCAATAAAATAAAAATACATATACTGCCAGAGCCGTGCTGGAGTCAGAGTACAATAGGCGTAAAAGCCTAGGATTGATTGTGACAGATGCATCCACAGATAGTCCCATATGAATCGTCAGTGTGTCAGTATATCAGACATGTGAAAGCTGGTCAGCCAATCCTTGACTTTGTCTTGGTGTGGTGGTCCAGTGGAAAGATGCCTGGTTGCTGATGCTATGCGGAGTTGCAGAATGGCGGTTCGATCCCCCGACCGGGAGATGGTGATCAACAAATTAAACTAACGGGTGCATCACTGTCGGCTAAGTTAGCACATGGAAATTGAAGCCGCACGTTGCCAGTGCGTCAATAAAATAAAAATACATATACTGCCAGAGCCGTGCTGGAGTCAGAGTACAATAGGCGTAAAAGCCTAGGATTGATTGTGACAGATGCATCCACAGATAGTCCCATATGAATCGTCAGTGTGTCAGTATATCAGACATGTGAAAGCTGGTCAGCCAATCCTTGACTTTGTCTTGGTGCGGTGGTCCAGTGGAAAGATGCCTGGTTGCTGATGCTATGCGGAGTTGCAGAATGGCGGTTCGATCCCCTGACCGGGAGATGGTGATCAACAAATTAAACTAACGGGTGCATCACTGTCGGCTAAGTTAGCACATGGAAATTGAAGCCGCACGTTGCCAGTGCGTCAATAAAATAAAAATACATATACTGCCAGAGCCGTGCTGGAGTCAGAGTACAATAGGCGTAAAAGCCTAGGATTGATTGTGACAGATGCATCCACAGATAGTCCCATATGAATCGTCAGTGTGTCAGTATATCAGACATGTGAAAGCTGGTCAGCCAATCCTTGACTTTGTCTTGGTGTGGTGGTCCAGTGGAAAGATGCCTGGTTGCTGATGCTATGCGGAGTTGCAGAATGGCGGTTCGATCCCCCGACCGGGAGATGGTGATCAACAAATTAAACTAACGGGTGCATCACGGTCGGCTAAGTTAGCACATGGAAATTGAAGCCGCACGTTGCCAGTGCGTCAATAAAATAAAAATACATATACTGCCAGAGCCGTGCTGGAGTCAGAGTACAATAGGCGTAAAAGCCTAGGATTGATTGTGACAGATGCATCCACAGATAGTCCCATATGAATCGTCAGTGTGTCAGTATATCAGACATGTGAAAGCTGGTCAGCCAATCCTTGACTTTGTCTTGGTGCGGTGGTCCAGTGGAAAGATGCTTGGTTGCTGATGCTATGCGGAGTTGCAGAATGGCGGTTCGATCCCCCGACCGGGAGATGGTGATCAACAAATTAAACTAACGGGTGCATCACTGTCGGCTAAGTTAGCACATGGAAATTGAAGCCGCACGTTGCCAGTGCGTCAATAAAATAAAAATACATATACTGCCAGAGCCGTGCTGGAGTCAGAGTACAATAGGCGTAAAAGCCTAGGATTGATTGTGACAGATGCATCCACAGATAGTCCCATATGAATCGTCAGTGTGTCAGTATATCAGACATGTGAAAGCTGGTCAGCCAATCCTTGACTTTGTCTTGGTGCGGTGGTCCAGTGGAAAGATGCCTGGTTGCTGATGCTATGCGGAGTTGCAGAATGGCGGTTCGATCACCCGACCGGGAGATGGTGATCAACTATTTAAACTAACGGGTGCATCACTGTCGGCTAAGTTAGCACATGGAAATTGAAGCCGCACGTTGCCAGTGCGTCAATAAAATAAAAATACATACATACATACATACATACATATATATATATATATATATATATATATATATATATATATATATATATATATATATATATATATATATATATATATATATATATATATATGTATATATTTATATATATATATATATTATAGGTGAATATGTTTATTGCTGGACACCTCCCCCTCCCCACCCTCCTACCCCATCCCTAACCCACCCACCCAGAAACACACACCCATACCCAGTCCAACTCAACCCAACCCAACCATCCCCGCCTCCACACACACACACCCATCAACACACACGTGCCCACCTTCAACCCAATCCAATCCACCCATCGTCCGCCCCCCCCCTACCTACACCCACGCACCCACCTGCCCAACTACGCGCGCACACACGGGGACACACACGTGCACACACACGCGCACACATACGCTCACACACAACACACAAGGCATGGAATATATATGGAAGGATAATAACAACGACCACAGATTATTATCTATATATGTATGTGTATCTTGACGTGCATATGCACGTGCGAGCGTGCGTATTGGCGGGAGGGTGGCTGAGCGGGCGGCCTGGCGGGTGGGAGGGACGTGCATACATCCGTGTGTACGTCCGAGTGGGAAGGATGGCTGAGCGGGTGGGCTGGCGGGTGGCCTGGCGTGTGTGAGGGGGTGTGTATTAAAATACTTACCGGCGCTGGTTGTTTCAGATGGCCAGGTGGTGGGTCACTAGCGGAGGAAAGGGTAGCCTTTACGGGAACACGCCCATTCTGTTTGCTTCTAGCAGGCACTTGGTTGTTTGAATCTTGCATGCGTATTTCAGAATCACAATACGTCGGGATCCCACTGTTCTTGTTACGGCCACTTTTCATTAAGGCATCACTCTTCGTCCATCTATTCTGAAGATCCGGGTTATTATAAACAATGACTAATTTATTCTTTATAATTACATTGTTCCCAGCAATACACGAAAATGGTCCACAATTGTCAAATATATTTTCGCAGGTGCCGTCATCAGAATCTTTTTGGATTACCGCATGATCATCTGTTTCATCGTCATTCACATCTGTCTTGTCATCAACATTGACATTATTCGCATCATTTATACTGTTCCCAATGGCGTCGATTCTGTTATTGTACTCAATTGATCCCAATATTTGGAATGACACATTGCTGTATGTAATTACATAGTTGTCACGTCCAAAGACAAAACAAAAGATATCAGGATATGTAGCAACGAACATTGATTGGTAATTAATTATGCAATGATTCCTAAATGTTTGGATTCTTCTTTCATAGTAATATGTGCCGTCATACAACAGCTGCAGGAAGGAAACCAGGTCCGATCTGCCGTGAGAACACACGTCACCTTGGCGACGACGTAGGAGCGAGGTTCTCTTAGCAAAAGTACAAATAGCTGTATGTGACAAAGGTCCACGTGCATGATGATGTGGTATTGGGAATGCAGCCTCTCTCCATTGCTGAATTACGGTTGTCTGAATTAAGGCATATTCTGGTATCTCAAACTCGATGATTCGGAATGAATAGTTCTCCCACGTCTGGGCTTCGATGACCTGGAGTGACGCATTTTCGCTCTTTACATCAGTCTTCTGACGCAAGACATCGCGTTTGCCAGCACTTGTGGTCTGGAGTTGAACAAGTTGTCCTTCATCTCTCTCAACTCGTTTGCTGTGAGAGACGGTCATTGTGTCCTCTCCATAGGTGCTGTCGCACACTCTGTTCGATAGATCTCTGCCTGTGACACGCCATGTGGGCCTGGCAAATAACAAAATGAAAGTACTTAACGTCATAACGTTCCTGAAATTACATAAATGTTTGGACAGCCATCGCTCACTTATCATCCCATGAATGTAAGGACCGACAGACATAAATACAATTACGACGTACCATAGTCCCGCTGTTGAGCTTTGTCAGACAGACGGACTTAGATCTAAGATACGTTTGTGTGAGAATGGAACTGGGAGGAGAACTACAATATAGACACGTGATTATTTTGCGTGCTCTCATCAAGCTTAGAGGATTAGCCTATACAGATTGTTTTATGTGAGTATCAGAATTTCACTCTATGACACTCCGTAGTTCACACTGACACTCAAATAGACGGACGGACGGGTTGGCGGGTGGACGGGCGTGCGGACGTGCAGGCGGATGGACGGACGGATGGACGGGCGGGCAGACAGACTGACAGACGCATCGCTCACTTATCATTTCGTGAATGTAAGGGCCCACATATATAAATACAATTACGACATGCCATATCTCCGTCGTTGAGCTTTGTCAGAAATATTAAAAATGTGAGACAGACAGACAGACAGACAGACAGACAGACAGACAGACAGACAGACAGACAGACAGACAGACAGACAGACAGACAGACAGACAGACAGACAGACAGACAGACAGACAGACAGACAGACAGACAGACAGACAGACAGACAGACAGACAGACAGACAGACAGACAGACAGACAGACAGACAGACAGACAGACAGACAGACAGACAGACAGACAGGCGGGGAAGGCAAGGCAAGCCAAGACAGTTTTTTCTACCTGCATGAGTATCAGAATTTCACACTATGACACTTCGTATATCATACAGACACAGACAGACAGCCAGAGAGGCAGACTTGCAGACAGGCAGGCAGGCAGGTAGGCAGGCAGACTTGCAGACAGGCAGACAGACAGTCGATACAGACAGAGACATCTCGTGAATGTAATGGCCCACATATATTATAACAATTACGACATGCCATAGTTCCGACTTTGAGCTTTGTCAGAAATATTTAAAATGTGACAGAGGGACAAGACAAGACAAGACAAGACAAGACAAGACAAGACAAAAGACCAACCGACTGACAGACCAACCGACCAACCGACATGTGGGCGGGCAGGCAGGCAGGCGGGCGGACGGACGGCGGACGGACGGACGGACGGACGGACGGACAGACGGCAAGACAGACAGACATAGACCAGTCACGATTATCTAATAAATAATTAATTAAAGAGTTGTACATGTACTCACGTAAAACGACCTCTTAGGTCATCTTCGCCGTCATCACACTCGTCCAAGGAATATCTTTTCTTTCCAAACGGACACTGGAAAACATCGACAATAAGTTAGGCCTATTATGATATATTCAAATATTGTAGATACCGTATTATTATAGCTAAATGAACGCTGTGGATATAATGACCACATTATGGAACACAGCATGTGGTCACAATGGACATGGCGAGTACGCTGCCGTGAGAAATGTCTTTTTGGGATCACCGGCAAGTGGTTCATTAAGGAAGCGCCATCTTAAGAGACCCAAAGTCAGGTGGTCTTTATATGCAGCATTCGAGGCCTGAACTGAAGGACAGTTTTCTAAAATTGACAAATTGTGAAGAAATTCTGAACCTTATGAGCAGTAGTTAAAGCTGAGTAAAATTGTTCGAATTGTTAGATTCATGTGGCGACATTTACTTCTGCGTGCGTGCGAACGTGCTTGCGTGCGTGCGTGCGTGTGCCTGCGAGCGTGCGTGTGTGCGTCTGCGTACGTGTGGGAAAAAAGCGTGCGTTCGTTTGTGTATGTGTATTGGCGTGCGTGTATACGTAATTGGGTGAGTGTGTGCGTGCGCATGCGGGTCAAGATGCTGGGTATTTAGTGTGCGAATAGGGTTCCACTAAAAAGAGGTGGGTATATGACTTACTCTTTAACTGACTGGCCTTAATTAAATATTTATATAGGCATAGGCCTAATCACCTAAGTTGTATTATGCGGATTTGACATTGAGCACAAATCTCTACCTATCGGTATCGGCCCCATTATCATTTACATCATCATCTATGTCCACGCCAGAGACAGGCTCGTCATCCTCTAGACGTGTTAATGGGATTCTCTTCACATTATCTAGTAGGACACATGTACTGGTGAGTTAGAGGGTGTGGCTGATATAGTTTGTGTTGTTCGCCACAAATCAATTTTACAACATCTACAGTACAGTCCATAAATAAGTTTAAATGTTCCCAAAACCAGAAACATGTTAGTTAGTAGAATTCGGAACACGATGTAAGAAATATTTTGTTTAATATTTTGGACTTAAGTTGACTGGAAATTGGAATCCATTCCAATCAAATCAAGTCCAAAATTGTAAACAGCATTCTGTTTAGAAAACGTTTTAGGCTATTTCTTAGATGTAAGCCCACTGTATTAATCTTGTTGTAATTAACATGAAACATGAAATTATAGTGAGAGTGGGCTTTCAGCAAACCTCTAACGTCAGGTTTAATTCTATATCACAAACGGTATTAAAGGGGGCTGCATATTTAATCTTGAAACGCGTATGCTGACCAGTCTATAGTACCCATAATATGCATACGGTGACCAGTCTATAGTACCCATAATATGCATACGGTGACCAGTCTACAGTATCCATAATATGCATCTGCTGACCAGTCTATAGTACCCATGATATGCATATGATGACCAGTCTATAGTACACATAATATGCATATGCTGACCAGTCTATAGTACACATAATATGCATATGCTGACCAGTCTATAGTACCCATAATATAATATGACGACCAGTCTATAGTACCCATAATATCTATATGTTGACCAGTTTATAGTGCCCATAATATGCATATACTGACCAGTCTATAGTACCCATAATATACATATGACGACCAGTCTATAGTACCCATAATATACATATGACGACCAGTCTATAGTACCCATAATATGCATATGCTGACCAGTCTATAGTACACATAATATGCATATGCTGACCAGTCTATAGTCCCCATAATATACATATGACAACCAGTCTATAGTACCCATAATATCTATATGCTGACCAGTCTATAGTACCCATAATATGCATATTCTGACCAGTCTATAGTACACATAATATACATATGACGACCAGGCTATAGTACCCATAATATACATATGACGACCAGTCTATAGTACACATAATATACATATAACGACCAGTCTATAGTACCCATAATATACATATGACGACCAGTCTATAGTCCATCCATCAATGATCTATCCAGGAAATTGTGCAAGCGATAAATAGCACGCAAAGCTCTGACGTTATAAACACATGATGTCATTGATTGTTAAATAAAAAAGCCATCAACGCACACAAATCAAGAATATATATATATATAGAATAGAATATGGCTTACATTAACTGTCTGCCTGTTGACTTTCTACAGACGACATTTTCCACGGGGGTTACCTCTAACCATCGGAATATTTTGAAAAATTTGTGGATGAAAGTTGTTGGTGTTTACGCTATATTCAGGTAAACTGTTTTCAATTTAGTAGGCATGGCTAGAGTACGTATTGCCCATTGCTATTACTGTCTAGTGGCTTGCAGCAGTCAGACTGTTACGTCATTAAGGGTGTTCCTCTATCCGCACTTATTCAGACGGTTTAACATCAGAAAATTGTGAAAATGGACTAAGAATCCAATTCTAGCATTTTCATAAATACCTTCACCAGTTCATTCATCACAGAATGTTTATCTCAAAAGATAGTTTTAAAAAATCAATTCACAATTTATGTGGGGATGGCGAGAGCGAGATATACCATGGCATTATATCTGGGAAACACGGCCCCACCTCCCCCACAACCCATCACCCCACCACCCCTACCCCACCCCACCCACCGCCACCCTAACCTCATGCACATCCCCTCGTCCGCCGTCCATAGCAATGATTCAGAAAATCACGTGCCACAGCGTTCATTGTTTTAGCCAGTTCCAAAATTTGAGTTCCTTCTAAAATCTTGGAATTTCTTATCATATAGTCTACTGATATATAGGCATATTATCATAAATTCTAAGATTTTAGAAGTAAACTCAAATTTCTAACTTATAAGCGAACAGAGAAAATGATGTTTAAAAACAAGTCTACATGCGTGACTCCTGTTGAATATTTTGAAACTCGTATGGCTGGCTAAGTACTACACATCGTTATAATATAGGCTACTCACGCAACAACAGAGCAGACGTTTTATGTTCTTCAATCGGAACCGACTTCGCTTATGTTTTGCCATACTGCTTAATCCTGAAAAACAAACAAACACACACGTTGTTGTCATGGAAATCGTTTGCGCTATGTCATCATAATTGCTTAAACTGTCTACAATTTAAAAAAATTTTCGGAATTTCTTTATCCCGGATTCTACATCACCAAAAAATTCATTTTAGCTCCAGGTACGCTAGGGTTAACACTTACGATAGTCCGCTCACACCGGCCCCACCCACTCACGACCAGCCCCAGATCACACACCCACCCACCCAACCACCCACCCACCGATCCAGCCACACACACACCACACCACCACGCCCACCCAGCACGAGCACGCGCGTAGGAATGCACGTGGAAGCAGTTCTGTGGAACTACCCTATCATTCTTGAAAGTATAAATAATTTCATCAAAACAAGACTAATAAAAAATAGGTATATTACTGGCTGATGCAAATTTGGTCGGGACAATGTAGGCTTAGTGGCATTACTTATATATGGTCCAGTTCATAAAGCAAATTCACATAAAAACATATCTTCTTTACAAAATTCGGTTCATAATTTCCTGACTGCAAATTGAATGACAACTGTCCAAATTAGCAAATACCATGTGAAGGAAGCCCATTTTCATCTACTTGTAATACGCAGGAACATTTTTAAAATAAAAATTCTAACATTATGCTTACCCAATCAGTCAGTATGGCTACATTCGCCGCTTTTAAAAGCACAATTTCTTCCGCTTTCGCTTCCGCATGTTGATTAACACGCGGACGTCAGGCTAATGGATTGCTGTAGCTAAGCAATATATTCTTATGACGTCATCATCGTTACGTCACGAATTCATGAACAATGCTTAAAGGGAAATAACTCGACCATCAGTATTGTAAAACCTGATAAGATTTACGTCCCTTATCAAATAATGTGAATATCGCAAATATGGGATATTATGTTTGAGATATGTTTGTATTTCGGTAGTGGATATACATCAAATCAGCTGGAAATATTGGAATTTTTTCAGGCCAAATTATTCAGTCAATTACAACGCAATCATACAGGAGATATTTTCATTATATTGACACTAATTTGCAGGGTTGTTTTGATTTAATCAAATCGATTAAGTCGTATGATTAAATCAACGATTAAATTAAGCTGAAAAATCAATTCTTTTTATTTTTTTTTATTTTTTCGATTTCTTCATCCTCTACTCATCTCATTTGAACTATACAATTTCTAAAGATTTTTTTTTGATTTGTAAAAAGTTATTGTAGCTATTGTTTCAGATAGTTAATAGGCCTGGTTATACAATAGTATGCTGATATAAGAACTAAGAATGTTTATTTCTATCAGTACAGTTAGTGGAAACTTTCCTTAGTTGTTATTTGATGCGTAAACACAGCACAGACCAATGCTATTTATAACAGTTCTGCGGATATTATTTTTAACTGACATGACTTTGACTGCTGCCAGCCACTAGACAATAATTTCGCTAGACAATAATAACTCTAGACCAGCTGAATATTTTCAAACTAATTTGACCGACAATTATTGCTGACTACATTCAGTTAAATTGTATTCAAAATATTTTATACCATGTCCAGAGTTATACAAATTTTATCCACAAAATATTAAGACGGATAAAATGTAGCCCATCAAGTGTAGACAAAACATGGATACGGTAGTGTAGGCACGTTTATTAGAAATTTGGCCAATGGTCATGACCCGTCCAGTAGAACTGCAGTTATTTCAAAATGTGACAACAAATTCAAAGATGTCTTTAGAACAACAAGAAGAAATTCTGGGATGCTTATTGTTATAATACATTTTAATAGTATAAATAAGGTCAACATTGTTTAGAGTGATTATAATCTATTTAGTTCCGAACATGAGTGCATGTTAAAAAAATCAAAGATTTTGATGTTTTCACCTATTTACTTTCATCCAATTTTTTAGGAAATATAGAAGAAACTGTTAAGTAGCTGCCACGCACGGCACATACACTGAATTAGAAATTTCATAAAAATCCCTTTCAGACATTAATTAAATAGCTGATTATGAACAAGTAAACAGACGATATATGCTAAGTACTGTTAGGAACTCAGTAATAATTAATTATAGTTAGTATTATTAATAGCATTGTTTGAAAACACGCATGCGTAGGACCGAACTCGTCATGGCGCCAGTGACAATGGAGGAAGCCAGTTTTAGCCATGCCACACCCAACTCTAGCTAAGCTCCACCCACCCTTCGCCCGCGTAATTAGAATCGATCGATCCCTGACCTCCCTGTATATGACAGCAACAACACGCCCAGTCAAATTAGTTTCAAAATATTCAACAGCATGATTATTAAATAGTAAAGACATACAATTCGTACAACAACGCTTAGTCCATCATCAATTAAGCATCCGTGACAAACATATCTACGTCATTGACGACATCATGACGTCATCCTACACGTCACGTAGTTGATTATGACGTCATATGATTGACAGGTGAACTGGAAAGGTCCATTGTAATTTTATGCATGCTGTGCATGCGTGCACGCGTGCATGAATGTGAATTTTCCAGATATTTCAAAATTCTATAGAACATTGATTTCTCTTGATTTATAAACATTTGTTACAGATTATTAAGCGGGGAATCCGATATTTGGGATCACATCGCTTCATTATTTGTGTATAATGGTGGTGGCATGATCTGGGGTATATCACATTATCAGGTAGTAGCCGATTATAATAGATTATAATAGGGGCAGCGGGATAAATACAGGGGTGGGGGCATATCCCACCCCCACCCCAATACAGATCTTGAACAGGTCTCCTTTTCATGGGAAAAATTTAGTTCATAAATGTTTTATGCAAGTTTTCCATTTACAAACAAAAATAGATGTCTGGACATTGTGGTTCATGATTAATGCTGATTAATACTATTTATTATCTTCTATATGCTCTCAGATGGCATCTGCATTTCTAGAGATAAATTTCAGTTGTCGGTTGGATTATTCTATTATTTTTAGCCATTTGATGGATAGAAATAAAATAATTTAACAACTATCTGGCGATATAAAAAATCAACTCGCCCATGCGTACTGTCGTGACCCAGCCAACATCTTCGTGGGCACCACAAGCCATGACTATGCCGCCATCAGCACGACCACCTGTGCTGGCACCCACCACCGCACCCTCTAGATCCACACAGAGTGCTGCAGAGAAAGAGCATCAGAACGATAGCCATAGTGTCGCCTGACCTAGCGATTGCTATGCTGGTCTCCAGACTTGTCCGCCCCTAGCAGTTCAGTTAGAAGGTCGCTGTCTTCCCGCTCTAGAGCAAATGGAGCCGGTGTCGTAGCTGTGGGTGAGATGGCCTGAACTACCTCGGCCTGCTCGACTGATCCGATGCACGCCTTCAGCATACACAGCCATCGGCTGGATGGTTTGGTGGCACAAGCTTGTTCCAGATTGTAGCTGCCTAGAGCATTATTCATCTCAGAGTCAGAGGATGCCATAGTTTTCTGGAGTAACTGAAAGACATCTGCTAATTACTCTAAAACCTTGTAGAATCCCTTGGCATGCAGAAGCTGCTCAACGACACTCCTGCCCCCCATGAGGAGGTACTCCACAAAGCAGATCTGTCACTTACCAACCACTAGGTAGAGCTTCATGGCTGTCAGCTCCTCTGATAGCCCAGCACAAGAGAGTTTGCTCAATGCAACTGCTGTCTTCTTCTTGTAGCCCTTCAGATCTGTACAGAAGACGGCATAGTACCTCGCGAGCTAGAGCATGTTTAAGCTATCTCTATAGAGATAATATAGAGACATGGATATCTCCGAGTACTTACCTAATCAGTTAGCAGACGCAGACTGGGCAGATCTGATTAGCTCTCTCGAGGCAGAACGCACACGTTTAACCTCGTTGTATACTCAGCGCCTGATTGTAAAGCAACTTACAGAGAGCCAGGCGATCCTTCAGAAGGTGGACAATCTGCTCAAATGCAGGACCTGGAAGATACCGGCACAGGCTACGCCACTAGCAGTTCATGTCGCCAGTGGCAGTGAAAGTTCTTCCATCCGCTGGTGGGCCGCCCTCGCCACATTGATGAGTGGGATTGCCGAGCACTGTCATGGGCTTACATCACTCCATCCCAAAGATCGCCATCAGTGCTGTCGCCAAGCTCATGGGCGAGTGCATTCCACTAATGGAAGCCGCGGCTCTAGGGTTAACAACGAGTGCCATGGCTGAGATCACCATGGCCTATTTCTGATTAGGTGCCACCAAGTTTACAATATCTATATAAACCACAACCACACACAATGACAGCATGTCAAGATGAACTTGATCGGTCCATAGCTGAAATCGTTATGGCTAGCCTGCAACCAGTCTTCGAGCTCACCCTCGAGTGACTCGAGATCCTTGACGTCGTAGCTAGCAACAGGATACTGCGTGTAGTACGTGCCTGCAGGATAAGAGACGGCGCATCAGTGAACTGGGGAAAGGTGAAGAACAGTATGTTGTTCCGCCATGCCATGTGAGCAACCTACCCCGAATTATGGAATGAGTTCTGAAATGATAGAGATGAAGTCAATTATATCCTGGTTACCGATGAACATGTGGCCAAGATGGAGAGAGATGAGTGCCACCTCCTGTTTGAGGGTACTGGTGTCTGGAAGAATGTCCTCACCAAAGAGCAGACAGTCATGTGCGACCGCTTCAACCAATGGTGCATACAAAAAGGTCCATCTGCCATCGGGCCCTGCGCTACCCACCGAGACATTGACTCAATCAGAGTGAGTCCCGTCTGTATAGCAACACAGGTCTATGCCCACCTATTTCACTGGGGATATGGCTACGATTAAGCTGCTTTGTATAACACTATACCAATTCACTATGTCTCTATCACTCATAGACCCAGAAAGCAAAGAATGCAAACTTGGCGTATGTTGGCGAGGCATGCCTTGGTTCAGATGGCATTGTTGCCCCATCTCCTTCCTAGATTTCGGCAAGAAATGAGAGCCACGGGAGATCTGAGGTACCATACTAGCCATGGACCTCATTGGCAACACTGACAGACTAGAACAATCAGACATCAACAAGGCCAAGACCGTGTACAAGGGAATGGGCCTCAAGGATAGGGCAGTGATGTGTGGCATGCTCGACCTTGACGAGGGTGGTGCCATCAACGTGATAGTTGAGTCCTCATCGGGCTGAGCCATATCTCTGTTGCGGGCACAGCAGGCGCTACCGCCATCCTCCAACTACCTCAGGTGGAGAAGTCCGTGTTCATTGGTCTGCTGTTTATGACCTCTTAATAGTCATGACTTCATGTGCATGTATCACATGGGTACTTGATGTCCTAGACTATGTGGTTCCTGCTAATGGCACAGGCTCTCCGTGTTACGTTCTATGCTGTTCCTGGGATTTCATGCTCGATGCCTCCCTCACATCCTTCATCTTTGCCTACAGTATGACACTGCCCACCATGCAAGCAAAAGGGCTCATATAGAACGTGCTCCCATTTAATCTCCCAGAAATAGATGAGGCTACAGTGAACATGCGCTAGCCATCTTCTGGGAACATGTCTGTACCATACAGCAATAAACTGGCTGATGCTGAGATTGTGGTTAGGATCATTGCACCATCCGAAAACAGAAAAAAAATCTTGCTACATGGTCTGCTAGAAGAACACCTGCGTGAACACTACATACTACTGGTATCGTATCCGACTCCGAGTCTGAGGCAGTTGACAGCAATGACCATTCATATAAGGGTCAATAGCCAAGACACATAACCTAAAGGCACTAATGGGGAAGATGCTCACAGCTCGACTGACCGACCGACTTGTCCTAGTTATTCAAGACCCAACATCACCAACGCATCCGACACACCAAGATCATGGTCTTCATCCTCTTTCAAAAGGATAGCCATGAGATCTCACCAGATATCCGACACAATGTTCAGTTGGCGGACCTCAGCTTGAAGTGTGGGCGTGCTTGCCTCGAGACCATATATGACACCTGACTCTCAAGGAGACCAAGCAAGACGTCATCACAGGTGTGCAGAAGGCTACGAAGCTAAATCATTTCATCTTCAGTAACAAGGAGAAGGGTGAGCTGTAACGCGTCAAGCCTTCTCTGCAGAGGGTGGAAAGTTTCAGCTACAAGACAAATCCATCCAAGAAACTCAGGTGAGTATCTGCACACTGATATCGGGTGTGCCATGGTGTGGCCTGCTTTTTCCAGTTGCATTCAGCAACTTCATCAGCAACTTCTGAGGCAACTCAGCAACATCTGAGGTCCACTCAGAAACTCTGTCTTCCACCTGCTCCTCTGTATTGTTCACCTGCTCACCTATATCTCTCATCGATCCTATGATGAGGATTCACCCTGTATGTGGGGCTTAGAATACACCTTCCGTATCCTCTGCGTGTCGTAAGAGGCGACTAAAGGAGGTAAGGGTGAGGTAACCCTGACAGAAACCTCGAGTGCTGAAGACGGAGGTTCCAGGCCACACGGCGCACTCTAATAAACCATGGATCCACGCACTTAACGCTTATGATCATGTCGATAGTCACTTACAGGTCTGGCGGTATGATCAGCGAACGAAAAGAAGAAAGAAGAAGAAGAAGATGATGCGGATGACCATGATGAGGTCTACTACGAGAATACCAGCAGAAAGATCGCTGACAACACCCCATGGGGTTGTGAATATCTCCAAGGCTTTCCAGCCATTGCCTCAGGGGTAGACATATTTATTGGAGTCGCTGGTCCATGGCTTTCATATGTTGCCATAGCACTTGCAGTAATCTGGGCCGCAAAACATTTAAGACATGCTATATTGCCTGGTGTCACTATGACCTAGTCAAGACCCTTAACTTTTGTGGAGTGTTGACAAGCTGCCCTCGCAGAGATTAGATCATGGTGTATCCATGTGTCCCAGGAGATGTTCTGTAGTGGTCAGATCAACGGCGGCCATCTGTTCCTGTGTCTGAAGTTTGAACAAGCTG
Source organism: Chaetoderma sp. LZ-2023a (assembly GCA_034401795.1). Taxonomy (NCBI): domain Eukaryota; kingdom Metazoa; phylum Mollusca; class Caudofoveata; order Chaetodermatida; family Chaetodermatidae; genus Chaetoderma; species Chaetoderma sp. LZ-2023a. Next base: position 115,669,780 of record CM067367.1, read on the forward strand.
TGTGTGACAGAACAGGAGTCGACGTCTGTGTTGAAATCCGAGAGGTCATCCACCGTCGCAGTTATCCTGACAATCTCTCTTGAGGCACTTTATTACAGGCCCGGTGGTGACTATTACTGTGAACTTCGACAGCAACTCGATGCTGCACGCAGCAAGGGACACAGTTTCTAAGTGGAGAGTGTCTGCCGGTGGCTCCCAAAACAGGCTAGGTGGCAGATATACAGGCCTCGCATTCCCCAATATTAGACATGTACACTTCGACGAACCTGTCCGAACAGGGATCACCAGGCAGATGTACTGTTCCTTCTGCATGGTTGTGTAGTGCAAGACCTACAAGTACGCCCTCACCATCATCGATGTAGTCAGCAGGTACAGGGCCACAGTACCGCTTATGGATAAGCCCATGGACCCGGTAGTAGCCGGGTTTCTGGGTGTTTATGAGGCGCCACAAAAGCCCCTCAAGTGGCCAGTGTTGCTACAACTAGTTGTGGGTAAGGAGTAAGGGGAGACTGCGGCTCTCATGTGCAAACATGGTGTAGTGGTTAAACGAGGAGAAGTTGGTCATTACCACGCCCAAGCAGTGGAAGCAGACCCTGGCGGAGTGACTGTTTCCACACCAATACACTCGGAAAATGGCGACCCGTGGTGATCGATAAAGAGTATGGGTACGAGGCTTACCCATTGTAGTTGAAAGATCCAACACAGAGGGCAGTCACTTGATAGGGCAGAGGCCAACTGAGGCCGTGCAGTGCTCAGCTATCAGCCAGACTACAGAAAATGTCGAGGAACACAGACTTCCATCGGATGTTCTGGTTCACTACCGATATGAGCCTGGTGAGCTGGAAGGTGGGCGACGACGTGCAAGCCATCGATCCTAAATGGTCCATAGAGGTGCACAGACTTGACAGGTATGTGGAGTCGCCGGAGCACCTTATACTGTAAGAGAGCAGCCCCAAACGACAATTTGTGCGAGAGGGCCTCCAGCTGCTCCCGTTAGACACTCAGCTCTCACCACTAGAGTAGCAGCTCTTCGATGAGAGCACCCATTGGGGTGATGGTATCCATGTGACCATAAGCTAGGCTGTGAACACAATCAGTAGCGATTCTTGGTGTCTGAGGGGCTGAGGCTTGTTTTGTTCTGGTGGACGTGTCCATGTACATGAGCTCACAGCGGGCACAATACTCAAGCTTCAGCTCGCTGTAGTAGAAGTCATACATGAGGTGCTTCGAGAGGTCCAGATAAACTGGTCGGTTCAGCACAATACAGGTGTTGTGCAAATAGAGAGGGGCTAGCTCATCATCAAACACCTTAGCTCACGCATAGTTGGGATTGGCGATCAGTCAGCGAAACCTGTCTTCCTTGGATGACCAGACCAGCTTGATTTCCACCCGTTTATGCAGGTTCTCCATTGTCTTGTCAAAGACTGCATTGTTCATCAACTTGTATAGATCCTTCACCAAGTCGATGGTGGCCAGTTTCTGGAGCTCTGTGTTGAGTCTAATGTAGGACAGCACCCATGAGGACTGATTGAAGCATAGAACCCTATGCACCTTCGCCATCCTCGTGGACAGACGGAAGTAGAGCTTCAGGCTGCGGTAGTGGAGAACATAGCACTCTTTGTCTCTCAGATTAGATACCCGTTTCTCCAGGCCTGTGGTTCCTGCTGGCTGATACTCTAGAGCCACTCCTCCCAGTCCTTCATCCATTCAGGTGCCAGTCGGTAAGCGTTGTGCATGTCATGTAATTCTTGCAGGTACTCTAAGTCCACTTATAAACCATTATTTCCTGAGCAATGCATCCCAGCTCAACCTAGGACTAGTCTAGTAGGTGGCTGGGTCCATACTATATTGTCTGAGACATGATGTGCGGAGGATTTCGTAGATGTCTGCAAGTAGTGTCGGGCAGCAGATAAAGGCCATGCTTAGTCTCCCATGGTCTGGCAGTCAAACCTGGCCCCGACAACCTGTGCATGGCTGTAGTCGCTGTCAGATATGCCATCCCAAGCAAGCGCACTGTAGAAGGCAGACTGTGGCGGCGGAAAAGTATCATTGAACCGATCCCACCCATCCATATGCTCATACGGGTACACAACCTTGTCAAGGAGGAGCTTGTGTGCACCAGTGCTAGGCTCATACAGCTGTGTTCATCTTATGTGGTTAGAAGCATTGTGTGCTGTTCCCTCGCAGACACCAGTGATGTGGTAGTGGCTCTGGACACTATCTGTGACTCCATCACGAGCTAAGTATTTGCTACAGACTTGACAGCTGACCACGGGTTTCTGAGCTCGCCAGTCTTCTCTAGTCATCTCCACTGGCCTGGGTGAGCGAGCCTAGCCTTTACATTCCCCTCTTCCTGTGGGACTTAGTCCAGTAGGTTCGTGTTTCCTAATGCTTAATATGCCCCGAACACCCTTCAGAAAATAGGCCACAACTTGATTTGCAAATATTTTCAAGCTTTTCATCCGGTATTCCTTTGTTGGCAAAAGGATTGCCATCACTTTGATATATGGCAACATTTAGTATATTCCGGTTTGGGTAGCTCACTAACTAAGCTACATTTTATGTCCATGCTGCTGCACCAAATATTGTATACATCTAGAAGGTTAATTTGTGTGCCTAGATGTAATGAAATGAGATAAATCTTAAAAAGTGATGATTTCCTTACGTACAAATCAATATGAAAAAATCTAGGTTGTGAAATTGAATTATAGACACAAGTCCCTAAATATAATTTACAGCTAAAAAGTTTTAATAATTTATGTGGAATGAAACCATCAGATTTTAAGATTTATTACGTTTCATTACACTTAGGTACACAATTTAAGCCTCTAGAAGTATACAATTTCAATTATAATTTTCGCAAGCCTAGAGAAGACTATTTTGGGTTGACAATGGAGGAATCCAGTTTCAGCTATGCTCCATCTACAGCTAAGTTCCGCACACACTTTGCCTGTGTTGGGATAGATCAAACCCTGAACTCCCGGAATCTCAATTTCCAGAAAACTATACAGGTCAGCCGTTGAAAATTTTGAAACTAATTTAACTGATGCCCAGTCAAATTAATTTCAGAACTTCAACAGAATGTTTATTAAATCGCAGACATACAATTCGTACAACCTGACGAACTATTAAGGGTTAATGACGAACATAGATACGAAGTTAACACAAGAGGAGTTAAAAGATAAGCCAGCCCATGTGTAATATGGAGATCCATCTCAAGCTATGCCACGCCTATTTCTAGCTATGCCCCGCCCATTTCTATATGGTTCACCCATTTCTAGCTATGCTCCATCCAATTCTAGCTATGCCCCGCCCATTTTCATATGCCCCGTCCATTTCTAACCAAGCTCCACCCACTTTGTACGTGTGATCGAATCAAGTTTAACACTTTGAGCCATCAATTCCCAGAATCTCAATTATAAATAACTATAGGCCTACATGGAATTTTATCAGCAACAAATCCAAGTCAAATATGTTTCGAAATATTCAAACGAATGTTTAGTAAATTGTAAATGAATCAAAGACACATAATTCGTACGGTTTCATGTCAGACCAAAATCAATACCATTGACTCAATAGATCCTGACTTCAGCTAACACGTGACATATTTTGACTATGACGTTAAATACTTGAGTGACAGATCGGACACCTTCACTAAGCATATATATAAAGGCCAACATGTTCAACAGGCGACTAAGTATACTTTCTTTTGCAATGCAATCAGTGTGACTATGCGCTAGATAGTCCAATAAATAGTTTCATCTATGCATGATATACATATATACACATTACAAGTTCATATACTTCTGTATACATCAATGATTGATGCCGCATATTAAATAGGTATAACGGGACACGGGTTAACGCCACACATGAAATACTTAATTGAATCTGCAGAAGAGAACACAAAATCAGTTAACATATAGGATACTGTTTTATTTAAATCATTTATTAAACGGATATAAGAATATGTATGTTATTAATGTTATGCTATGAAAGATAAGTGAAATAGTTTAAGACAAAATATAATAAATCTGACATTCACAGAATATTTTGAAAACCATGCTATATAGTCAATGGGTGATGGTTATTATTATGCAATGGACACGTCTGACTCTAGTCAGTTGACGTGCATTATATGTATAAAAATTATACCATTTTCATTATACATAATAAACCGTTGCCTGTTGCTCAATCATGATGGATGTTTTATAAACATATGATAGAACATAAGCCTTCAGGCGAGACTGTATTGCATCAAGGAATATCAGAATAATTCTGGTACATCCCTGGTTAGTTGACCGGTTTTGTGCCAGTTCACACAAGATTGTGACTAAGTTGCAGATGGGTGTGAGTTATAGTAGAAACATAATGTAGCTACTGCTATCAGACACGAGGCAGCCATAATTCCACTATGCAAAACGTGATCAATAACATGAGCTTCCACTGCAATGAAAAAGTTAACGCACCCATGGATAGCATCTTATACTGTGATCATAAGGGATAGGAGTCACCTCTGGGGTCTAGAGACAACTCCCATACATTAGTGATTACATTGTAACCTTCATCCAATGGAACAGTCATCAAACAGAAAGATGGTATAACCAGACATCACATGATATGTTGCAACAACAAGAAACAGAAACGACCTGGGGTCAAGAGGTCGCTTCAAGCACATTGGGCTGCACCATAACAGTGATTCTAAATGGAAGGTTCCTTGACAGTGATGTTAGTCCACAGTAAGTTATAACCAAAGATTAATTGTGACGTCATTCACTACCAGTGCCTAATGTGTATGCTTTCGTGGATTCCTCTGCAGATAGAAGTGTTTATATCGTGCAGGAAAACACATGTGCAGGTGGATTGAGTTATCTATATAGCAACAGATTATAGCACATAGCTCTCAAAATGGAGTAGAATAATGCAGGTTGATAGTTCACAGGTAAATGATTAAACAGTACAGAGGTAAACCCTAAGGTAAACAGATGAATGAAATAAACTTAATTAATTATGGTCTAATTCAGGAACTAAATAGAACAACTGGTCACGTGATATCTGCATTGTGGGATTATAATCCATGATTAGTTCCAAGAAGTTTTCCTCAGGATTTCTTTGACTCTATGGAGCCGGCTAATGATGATAGATATAGTTTCTTCAAGAAAAACAGGCAGAAAACGATATTAATATCTGCCAGGGCCTGCTATAAAAGAATGCCATTCTCGCTTGAGTGTTGGCTTGGTTGTCATCCATTAACAGGAACTGTCTGTCGGGTTATCACATTAACTAATATGCAAAATACGCCAAGATTATGAAACCGACAGAAAGTATAGCTACAGTACGATTGTGGTTACATAGGCTACGAATAGATAGATAATTATTGTTGTGAAAATGTTGGCTCAGTGTGATCCTAGGATATGGATGATCTTTGTGCCACATGCTCAGGACCGGTGGTGATTTAAGCATAGACCTCTCGGCTATGCAATGTCATGACAATATCTGAAGAATAAAAACAACAAAGCAATCAGACAGAGGTTCACTTCACACATTATCTAGCTACTTTGTAGTTCACAATCATAGTTATTAATAAAGACCCTTGATATTACACTTTATATATATATATATATTATAGGTGAGTATGTTTATTGCTGGACACCTCCCCCTCCCCACCCTCCTACCCCACCCACCCACAAACACACACACCCATCCCCAGTCCAACTCAACCCAACACAACCATCCCCGCCTCCACACACACCCACCCATCCACACACACCTGCCCACCTTCAACCCAATCCAATCCACCCATCGTCCGCCCCCACCCCACACAGACAGACACCCACCTACCCAGACCCACCCACCTGCCCAACTACGCGCGCACACACGGGGACACACGCGTGCACACACACGCGCACACATACGCTCACACACAACACACAAGGCACACGCACGCATCACGCTTATATATAAATAAATATATATATATATATATATATATATATATATATATATATATATATATATATATATATATATCTATATATCTATATATCTATATATATATATATATATATATATATATATATATATATATATATATATATATATATATATATATATATATATATATATATATATATATATATATATATATATATTTATATATATATATATATTTATATATATATATATATATATATATATATATGGAAGGATAATGACAACGTCCACAGATTATTATCTATATATGTATGTGTATCTTGACGTGCATACGTACGTGCGAGCGTGCGTATTGGCGGGCGGGTGGCTGAGCGGGCGGCCTGGCGGGTGGGAGGGACGTGCATACATCCGTGTGTACGTCCGAGTGGGAAGGATGACTGAGCGGGTGGGCTGGCGGGTGTGTGAGAGTGTGTGTATTAAAATACTTACCGGCACTGGTTGTTTCAGATGGTCAGGTGGTGGGTCACTAGCGGCAGAAAGGGTAGCCTTTACGGGAACACGCCCATTCTGTTTGCTTCTAGCAGGCACTTGGTTGTTTGAATCTTGCATGCGTATTTCAGAATCACAATACGTCGGGATCCCACTATTCTTGTTACGGCCACTTTTCATTAAGGCATCACTCTTCGTCAATCTATTCTGAAGATCCGGGTTATTATAAACAATGACTAATTTATTCTTTATAATTACATTGTTCCCAGCAATACCTGAAAATGATCCACCATTGTCAGATATATTTTCGTAGGTGCTGTCATCAGAATCTTTTTGGATTACCTCATGATCATCTGTTTCATCGTCATTCACATCTGACTTGTCATCAACATTGACATTATTCGCATCATTTATACTGTCCCCAATGGCGTCGATTCTGTTATTGTACTCAATTGATCCCAATATTTGGAATGGCACATTGCTGTATGTAATTACATAGTTGTCACGTCCAAAGACAAAACAAAAGATATCAGGATATGTAGCGACGAACATTGATTGGTAATTAATTATGCAATGATTCCTAAATGTTTGGATTCTTCTTTCATAGTAATATGTGCCTTCATACAACAGCTGCAGGAAAGAAACCAGGTCCGATCTGCCGTGAGAACACACGTCACCTTGACGACGACGTATGAGTGATGTTCTCTTAGCAAAAGTACAAATAGCTGTATGTGACAAAGGTCCACGTGCATGATGATGTGGTATTGGCAATGCAGCCTCTCTCCATTGCTGAATTACGGTTGTCTGAATTAAGGCATATTCTGGTATCTCAAACTGGATGATTCGGAATGAATAGTTCTCCCACCTCTGGGCTTCGATGACCTGGAGTGACGCATTTTCGCTCTTTACATCAGTCTTCTGACGCAAGACATCGTGTTTGCCAGCACTTGTGGTCTGGAGTTGAACAAGTTGTCCTTCATCTCCCTCAACTTGTTTGCTGTGAGAGACAGTCAATGTGTCCTCTCCATAGGTGCTGTCGCACGCTCTGTTCGATAGATCTATGCCTGTGACACGCCATGTGGGCCTGGCAAATAACAAAATGAAAGTACTTAACGTCATAACGTTCCTGAAATTACATAAATGTTTGGACAGCCATCGCTCACTTATCATCCCATGAATGTAAGGACCGACAGATATAAATACAATTACGACATACCATAGTCCCGCTTTTGAGCTTTGTCAGAAATACTTAAAATGTGACAGACAGACAGACAGACAGACGGACTTAGTTCTAAGAAACTGTTGTGTGAGAATGGAACTGGGAGGAGAACTACAATATAGACAGGTGATTATTTTGCGTGCTCTCATCAAGCTTAGAGGATTAGCCTATACAGATTGTTTTTTGTGAGTATCATAATTTCACTCTATGACACTCCGTAGTTCACACTGACACTTAAATGGACGGACGGACGGGCAGACAGACGGACAGACGCATCGCTCACTTATCATCTCGTGAATGTAAGGTCCCACATATATAAATACAATTACGACATGCCATAGCCCCGTCGTTGAGCTTTGTCAGAAATATTAAAAATGTGAGACAGACAGACAGACAGACAGACAGACACAGACAGACAGACAGACAGACAGACAGACAGACAGACAGACAGACAGACAGACAGACAGACAGTCAGTCAGACAGACAGACAGACAGGCGGGCAAGGCAAGGCAAGGCAAGCCAAAACAGTTTTTTCTACCTGCATGAGTATCAGAATTTCACACTATGACATTTCGTATATCATACAGACACAGAGAGACAGCCAGAGAGGCAGACTTGCAGACAGGCAGGCAGGCAGGCAGGTAGGCGGACGGACGGACGGACAGACGGCAAGACAGACAGACATAGACCAGTCACGATTATTTAATAAATAATTAATTAAAGAGTTGTACGTGTACTCACGTAAAACGACCTCTTAGGTCATCTTCACCGTCATCACACTCGTCCAAGGAATATCTTTTCTTTCCAAACGGACACTGGAAAACATCGGCAATAAGTTAGGCCTATTATGACATATTCAAATATTGTAGATACCATATTATTATAGCTAAATGAACGCTGTCGATATAATGACCACATTATGGAACACAGCATGTGGTCACAATGGACATGGCGAGTACGCTGCCGTGAGAAATGTCTTTTTGGGATCACGGGCAATTGGTTCTTTAAGGAAGCGCCATCTTAAGCGACCCAAAGTCAGGTGGTCTTTATATGCAGCATTCGAGGCCTGAATTGAAGGACAGTTTTCTAAAATTGACAAATTGTGAAGAAATTCTGAACCTTATGAGCAGTATTTAAAGCTGAGTAAAATTGTTGGAATTGTTAGATTCATGTGGCGACATTTACTTCTGCGTGCGTACGAACGTGCTTGCGTGCGTGCGTGCGTGTGCCTGCGAGCGTGCGTGTGTGCGTCTGCGTACGTGTGGAAACAAGCGTGAAGTTCGTTTGCGTGTATGTGTGTTGGCGTGCGTGTATAAGTACGTGGGTGAGTGTGTGCGTGCGCATGCGGGTCAAGATGCTGGGTATTTAGAGTGCGAATAGGGTGTCCACTAAAAAGAGGTGGGTATATGACTTAATGTTTAACTGACTGGACTTAATTAAATATTTATATAGGCATAGGCCTAATCACCTAAGTTGTATTATGCGGATTTGACATTGAACAAAAATCTCTACCTATCGGTATCGGCCCCATTATCATTTACATCATCATCTATATCCACGCCAGAGACAGGCTCGTCATCCTCTAGACGTGTTAATATACCACTGGGATTCTCTTCACATTATCTGTTAGGCCACATGTACTGGTGCGTTAGAGGGTGGGGCTGATATAGTTTGTGTTGTTCGCCACAAATCAATTTTACGACATCTACAGTACAGTCCATAAATAAGTTAAAATGTTCCCAAAACCAGAAACATGTTAGTTAGTAGAATTCGGAACACGATGTAAGAAATATTTTGTTTAATATTTTGGACTTAAGTTGACTGCAATTTTGAATCCATTCCAATCAAATCAAGTCCAAAATTATAAACAGCATTCTGTTTAGAAAACGTTCTAGGCTATTTCTTAGATGTAAGCCCACTGTATTAATCTTGTTGTAGTTAACATGAAACATGAAATTACAGTGAGAGTGGGCTTTCAGCAAATCTCTAACGTCAGGTTTAATTCTATATCACAAACGGTATTAAAGTGGGCTGCATATTTAATCTTGAAACGCGTATGCTGACAAGTCTATAGTATCCATAATATGCATATGCTGACAAGTCTATAGTATCCATAATATGCATATGCTGACCAGTCTATAGTATCCATAATATGCATATGCTGACCAGTCTATAGTACCCATAATATGCATATGCTGACCAGTCTATAGTACACATAATATGCATATGCTGACCAGTCTATAGTACCCATAATATACATATGATGACCAGTCTATAGTACACATAATATGCATATGCTGACCAGTCTATAGTATCCATAATATGCATATGATGACCAGTCTATAGTACCCATAATATGCATATGATGACCAGTCTATAGTACCCATAATATGCATACGGTGACCAGTCTATAGTACCCATAATATGCATATGGTGACCAGTCTATAATACCCATAATATGCATATGCTGACCAGTCTATAGTACACATAATATGCATATGGTGACCAGTCTACAGTATCCATAATATGCATATGCTGACCAGTCTATAGTACCCATAATATGCATACGGTGACCAGTCTATAGTACCCATAATATGCATACGGTGACCAGTCTATAGTACCCATAATATGCATACGGTGACCAGTCTATAGTACACATAATATGCACATGCTGACCAGTCTATAGTACACATAATATGCATATGCTGACCAGTCTATAGTACCCATAATATACATATGACGACCAGTCTATAGTACCCATAATATTTATATGCTGACAAGTCTATAGTGCCCATAATATGCATATGCTGACCAGTCTATAGTACCCATAATACACATATGATGACCAGTCTATAGTACACATAATATGCATATGCTGACCAGTCTATAGTATCCATAATATGCATATGATGACCAGTCTATAGTACCCATAATATGCATATGATGACCAGTCTATAGTACCCATAATATGCATACGGTGACCAGTCTATAGTACCCATAATATGCATATGATGACCAGTCTATAATACCCATAATATGCATATGCTGACCAGTCTATAGTACACATAATATGCATATGGTGACCAGTCTACAGTATCCATAATATGCATATGCTGACCAGTCTATAGTACCCATAATATGCATACGGTGACCAGTCTATAGTACCCATAATATGCATACGGTGACCAGTCGATAGTAGCCATAATATGCACATGCTGACCAGTCCATAGTACACATAATATGCATATGCTGACCAGTCTATAGTACCCATAATATACATATGACGACCAGTCTATGGTACCCATAATATTTATATGCTGACCAGGCTATAGTGCCCATAATATGCATATACTGACCAGTCTATAGTACACATAATATGCATATGCTGACCAGTCTATAGTACACATAATATGCATATGCTGACCAGTCTATAGTACCCATAATATATATATATATATATATATATATATATATATATATATATATATATATATATATATATGCTGACCAGTCTATAGTACACATAATATGCATATGCTGACCAGTCTATAGTATCCATAATATGCATATCGTGACTAGTCTGTAGTACCCATAATATCTATATGCTGACCAGTCTATAGTACCCATAATATGCATATGATGACTAGTCTATAGTACCCATAATATACATATACTGACCAGTCTATAGTACCCATAATATGCATATGCTGACCAGTCTACAGTACCCATAATATGCATATGCTGACCAGTATATAGTACCCATAATATGCATACGGTGACCAGTCTATAGTACCCATAATATGCATATGCTGACCAGTCTATAGTACCCATAATATGCATATGGTGACCAGTCTATAGTACCCATAATATCTATATTCTGACCAGTCTATAGTACACATAATACGCATATGCTGACCAGTCTATAGTAACCATAATACGCATATGCTGACCAGTCTATATTGCCCATAATATCTATATGCTGACCAGTCTATAGGCCATCCATCAATGATCTATCCAGGAAATTGTGCAAGCGATAAATAACACGCAAAGCTCTGACGTTATAAACACATGATGTCTTTGATTGTTAAATAAAAAAGCCATCAACGCACACAAATCAAGAATATATATACATGCTTTTATCCTATATCAAGAATATGGCTTACATTAACTGTCTGCCTGTTGATTTTCTACAGACTACATTTTCCACGGGGGTTACCTCTGAGCATGCGGAATATTTTGAAAATTTTGTGGATGAAAGTTGTTGGTGTTTACAGGTAAACTGTTTTCAAATTAGTAGGCATGGCTAGAGTAAGTATTGCCCATTGCTATTACTGTCTAGTGGCTTGCAGCAGTCAGACTGTTACGTCATTAAGGGTGTTCCTCTATCTGCACGTGTTCAGACGGTTTAACATCAGAAAATTGTGAAAATTGGACTAAGAAGCCAATTCTAGCATTTTCATAAATACCTTCACCAGTTCATTCATCACAGAATGTTTATCTCAAAAGATAGTTTTAAAAAATCAATTCACAATTTATGTGGGGATGGCGAGAGCGAGATATACCATGGCATTATATCTGGGAAACACGCCCCCCCCCACCCCCCCCCACCCCCACCCCCACCCCCACCCCGCCCCACCCGCCCCCACAACCCCTCACCACCACCACCACCCCACCCCTACCCCTAGCCCACACCACCCACCGCCACCCTAACCTCATGCACATCCCCTGGTCCGCCGTCCATAGCAATGATTCAGAAAATCACGTGCCACAGCGTTCATTGTTTTAGCCAGTTCCAAAATTTGAGTTCCTTCTAAAATCTTGGAATTTCTTATCATATAGTCTACTGATATATAGGCATATTATCATAAATTCTAAGATTTTAGAAGTAAACTCAAATTTCTAACTTATAAGCGAACAGAGAAAATGATGTTTAAAAACAAGTCTACATGCGTGACTCCTGTTGAATATTTTGAAAATAATGTGGCTGGCTAAGTACTACACATCGTTATAATATAGGCTACTCACGCAACAACAGAGCAGACGTTTTATGTTCTTCAATCGGAACCGTCTTCGCTTATGTTTTGCCATACTGCTTAATCCTGAAAAACAAAAAAATACACACACGTTGTTGTCATGGAAATCGTTTGCGCTATGTCATCATAATTGCTTAAACTGTCTACAATTTAAAACATTTTTCGGAATTTCTTTATCCCGGATTCTACATCACCAAAAAATTCATTTTAGCTCCAGGTACGCTAGGGTTAACACTTACGATAGTCCGCTCACACCGGCCCCACCCACTCACGACCAGCCCCAGATCACACACCCACCCACCCACCCACCGATCCACCCACACACACCACACCACCACGCCCACCCAGCACAAGCACGCGCGTAGGAATGCACGTGGAAGCAGTTCTGTGGAACTACCCTATCATTCTTGAAAGTATAAATAATTTCATCAAAACAAGACTAATAAAAAATAGGTATATTATAGGCTGATGCAAATTTGGTCGGGACAATGTAGGCTTAGTGGCATTACTTATATATGGTCCAGTTCACAAAGCAAATTCACATAAAAACATCTCTTCTTTACAAAATTCGGTTCATAATTTCCTGACTGCAAATTGAATGACAACTGTCCAAATTAGCAAATACCATGTGAAGGAAGCCCATTTTCATCTACTTGTAATACGCAGGAACATTTTTAAAATTAAAATTCTAACATTATGCTTACCCATTCAGTCAGTATGGCTACATTCGCCGCTTTTAAAAGCACAATTTCTTCCGCTTTCGTTTCCGCATGTTGATTAACACGCGGACGTCAGGCTAATAGATTGCTGTAGCTAAGCAATATCTTCTTATGACGTCATCATCGTTACGTCACGAATTCATGAACAATGCTTAAAGGGAAATAACTCGACCATCAGTATTGTAAAACCTGATAAGATTTCCGTCCCTTATCAAATAATGGGAATATCGCAAATATGGGATATTATGTTTTAGATATGTTTCTATTTCGGTAGTGGATATACATCAAATCAGCTGGAAATATTGGAATTCTTTCAGGCCAAATTATTCAGTCAATTACAACGCAATCATACAGGAACTATTTTCATTATATTGACGGTAATTTGCAGGGTTGTTTTGATTTAATCAAATCGATTAAATCGTATGATTAAATCAACGATTAAATTAAGCTGAAAAATTCAATTTTTTTTATTATTTTTTATTTTTTTAGATTTCTTCCTCCTCAACTCATCTCATTTGCACTATAAAATTTCTAAAGATTTTTTTTTGATTTGTTAAAAGTTATTGTAGCTATTGTTTCAGATAGTTAATAGGCCTGGTTATACAATAGTATGCTAATATAAGAACTAAGAATGTTTATTTCCATCAGTACAGTTAGTGAAAACATTCCTTAGTTGTTATTTGATGCGTAAACACAACACAGACCAATACTATTTATAACAGTTCTGCGGATATTATATTTAACTGACTTGACTTTGACTGCTGCCAGCCACTAGACAATAATTTCGCTAGACAATAATAACTCTAGACCAGCTGAATATTTTCAAACTAATTTGACCGACAATTATTGCTGACTACATTCAGTTAAATTGTATTCAAAATATTTTATACCTTGTCCAGAGTTATATAAATTTTATCCACAAAATATTAAGACGGATAAAATGTAGCCCATCAAGTGTAGACAAAACATGGATACGGTAGTGTAGGCACGTTTATTAGAAATTTGGCCAATGGTCATGACCCGTCCAGTAGAACTGCATTTATTTCAAAATGTGACAACAAATTCAAAGATGTCTTAAGAACAACAAGAACAAATTCGGGGATGCTTATTGTTATAATACATTTTAATAGTATAAATAAGGTCAACATTGTTTAGAGCGATTATATTCTATTTAGTTCCGAACATGAGTGCATGTTAAAAAAATCAAAGATTTTGATGTTTTCACCTATTTACTTTCATCCAATTTTTGAGGAAATATAGAAGAAACTGCTAAGTAGCTGCCACGCACGGCACATACACTGAATTAGAAATTTCATTAAAATCCCTTTCAGACATTAATTAAATAGCTGATTATGAACAAGTAAACAGGCGATATATGCTAAGTACTGTTAGGAACTCAGTAATAATTAGGTATAGTTAGCATTATTAATAGCATTGTTTGAAAACACGCATGCGTAGGACCGAACTCGTCAGGGCGCCAGTGACAATGGAGGAAGCCAGTTTTAGCCGTGCCACGCCCAACTCTAGCTAAGCTCCACCCACACTTAGCCCGCGTAATTAGAATCGATCGATCCCTGACCTCCCTGTATATGACAGCAACAACATGCCCAGTCAAATTAGTTTCAAAATATTCAACAGCATGTTTATTAAATAGTAAAGACATACAATTCGTACAACAACGCTTAGTCCACCATCAATTAAGCATCCGTGACAAACATATCTACGTCGTTGACGACATCATGACGTCATCCTACACGTCACGTAGTTGATTATGACGTCATATGATTGACAGATAAACTGGAAAGGTCCATTGTAATTTTATGCATGCTGTGCATGCGTGCACGCGTGCATGAATGTGAATTTTCCAGATATTTCAAAATTCTATAGAACATTGATTTCTCTTGATTTATAAACATTTGTTACAGATTATTAAGCGGGGAATCCGATATTTGGGATCACATCGCTTCATTATTTGTGTATAATGGTGGTGGCATGATCTGGGGTATATCACATTATCAGCTAGTAGCAGATTATAATAGATTATAATAGGGGCAGCGGGATAAATACAGGGGTGGGGGCATATGCCACCCCACCCCAATACAGATCTTGAACAGGTCTCCTTTTCATGTGAAAAATCTTGTTCATAAATGTGTTATGCAAGTTTTCTATTTACAAACAAAAATAGATGTCTGGACATTGTGGTTCATGATTAATGCTGATTAATACTATTTATTATCTTCTATATGCTATCAGATGGCATCTGCATTTCCAGAGATAAATTTCAGTTGTCGGTTGGATTATTCTATTATTTTTAGCCATTTGATGGATAGAAATAAAATAATTTAACAACTATCTGGCGATATCAAAAATCAACTCGCCCATGCGTACTGTCGTGACACAGCCAACATCTTCGTGGGCACCACAAGCCAAGACTATGCCGCCATCAGCACAACCACCTGTGCTGGCACCCACCACCGCACCCTCTAAATCCACACAGAGTGCTGCAGAGAAAGAGCATCGGAACGATAGCCATAGTGTCGCCTGACCTAGCGATTGCTATGCTGGTCTCCAGACTTCTCCGCCCCGAGTAGTTCAGTTAGAAGGTCGCTGTCTTCCCGCTCTAGAGCAAATGGAGCCGGTGTCGTAGCTGTGGGTGAGATGGCCTGAACTACCTCGGCCTGCCCGACTGATCCGATGCACGCCTTCAGCATACACAGCCATCGGCTGGATGGTTTGGTGGCACAAGCTTGTTCCAGATTGTAGTTGCCTAGAGCATTATTCATCTCAGAGTCAGAGGATGCCATAGATTTCTGGAGTCACTGAAAGACATCTGCTAATTACTCTAAAACCTTGTATAATCCCTTGGCATGCAGAAGCTGCTCAACGACACTCCTGCCCATGAGGAGGTACTCCACAAAGCAGATCTTTCGCTTACCAACCACTAGGTAGAGCTTCATGGCTGTCAGCTCCTCTGATAGCTCAGCACAAGAGAGTTTGCTCAATGCAACTGCTGTTTTCTTCTTGTAGCCCTTCAGATCTGTGCAGAAGACGGCATAGTACCTCGCGAGCTAGACCATGTTTAAGCTATCTCTATAGAGATAATATAGAGACATGGATATCCCCGAGTACTTACCTAATCAGTTAGCAGACGCAGATTGGGCAGATCTGATTAGCTCTCTTGAGGCAGAACGCACACGTTTAACCTCGTTGTATACTCAGCGCCTGATTGTAAAGCAACTTACAGAAAGCCAGGCGATCCTTCAGAAGGTGGACAAGCTGCTCAAATGGTGGACCTGGAAGATACTGGCACAGGCTACGCCACTAGCAGTTCATGTCGCCAGTGGCAGTGAAAGATCTCCCAGCCGTCGGTGGGCCGCCAGTATGTTGATCCGCCATGCCATGTGAGCAACCGACCCCGAATTTTGGAATGAGTTCGGAAGTGATAGAGATGAAGTCAATTATATCCTGGCTGCCGATGAACATGTGGCCAAGATGGAGAGAGATGAGTGCCACCTCCAGTTTGAGGGTACTGGTGTCTTGAAGAATGTCCTCACCAAAGAGCAGACCGTCATGTGCGACCGATTCAACCAATGGTGCATACAAAGAGGTGCATCTGCCATCGGGCCCTGTGCTCCCCACCGAGACATTGACTCAATCAGAGTGAGTCCCGTCTGTATAGCAACACAGGTCTATGCCAACCTATTTCACTGGGGATACGGCTACGATTAAGCTGCTTTGTATAACACTATACCAATTCACTATGTCTCTATCACTCATAGACCCAGAAAGCAAAGAATGCAAACTTGGCGTATGTTGGCGAGGCATGCCTTGGATCAGATGGCATTGTTGCCCCATCTCCTTCCTAGATTTCGGCAAGAGGTGAGAGCCACGGGAGATCCGAGGTATCATACTAGTCATGGACCTCATTGGCAACACTGACATACTAGGACAAGCAGACATCAACAAGGCCAAGACCGTATACAAGGGAATGGGCCTCATGGGCAGGGCAGTGATGTGTGGCATGCTCGAACTTGACGAGGGTGGTGCCATCAAGGTGATAGTTGAGTCCTATGCGCAGGACCTATTAAAAGAGCTGATGAAACCACGAAACTCATTCCAGCAGGATGGATATAATCTCAAGGTAGGCACCATCAGGCTGAGCCATATCTATGTTGCTGGCACAGCAGGCGCTACGTCCTTCCTCCAACTACCTCAGGTGGAGAAGTCCATGTTCATTGGTCTGCTGTTTATGACCTCTTAATAGTCATGACTTCATGTGCATGTATCACACGGGTACTTGCTGTCCTAGACTATGTGGTTCCAGCTAATGGCACATGCCCTCCGTGTTACGTTCTATGCTGTTCCTGGGATTTCATGCTCGATGCCTCCCTCACATCCTTCATCTTTTCCTATAGTATGACACTTCCCACCATGCAAGCAAAAGGGCTCATATAGAACGTGCTCCCATTTAATCAGAAATAGATCTTCTGGGAACATGTCTGTACCATACATCAGTAGACTGGCTGATGCTGAGCATGTGGTTACGATCATTGCACCATCCGAAAACAGAAAAACAATCTTGCTACATGCTCTGCTGGAAGAACATCTGCGTGAACACTACATACTACTGGTATCGTACCCGACTCCAAGTCTGAGGCAGTTGTCAACAATGACCAGTC
The DNA here is from genome assembly GCA_034401795.1 of Chaetoderma sp. LZ-2023a. NCBI lineage: Eukaryota > Metazoa > Mollusca > Caudofoveata > Chaetodermatida > Chaetodermatidae > Chaetoderma > Chaetoderma sp. LZ-2023a. The sequence continues at coordinate 115,687,853 of CM067367.1, forward strand.
ATATAAGGGCCAATAGCCAAGACACAGAACCTAAAGGCACTAATGGGGAAGATGCTCACAGCTCGACTGACCGACCGACTTGTCCTAGTTATTCAAGACCCAACATCACCAACGCATCCGACACACCAAGATCACGGTCTTCATCCTCTTTCAAAAGGATAGCCATGAGATCTCACCAGATATCCGACACAATGTTCAGTTGGCGGACCTCAGCTTGAAGTGTGGGCGTGCTTGCCTCGAGACCATATATGACAGCCTGACTCTCAAGGAGACCAAGCAAGACGTCATCGCAGGTGTGCAGAAGGCTACGAAGCTAAATCATTTCACCTTCAGTAACAAGGAGAAGGGTGAGCTGTAACACGTCAAGCCTTCTCTGCGGTGGGTGGAAAGTTTCGGCTACAAGACAAATCCATCCAAGAAACTCAAGTGAGTGTCTGCACACTGACATCGAGTGTGCCATGGTGTGGCCTGCTTTTTCCAGTTGCATTCAGCAACTTCATCAGCAACTTCTGAGGCAACTCAGCAACTTTTGAGGTCCACTCAGAAACTCCGTCTTCCACCTTCTCCTCTGTATTGTTCACCTGCTCACCTATATCTCTCATCGATCCTATGATGAGGATTCGCCCTGTAGGTGGGGCTTAGAATACACCTTCCGTATCCTCTGCGTGTCGTAAGAGGCGAATAAAGGAGGTAAGGGTGAGGTACCCCTGACAGAAACCACGAGTGTTGAAGACGGAGGTTCCAGGCCGCACGGTGCACTCTAATAAACCATGGATCCACGCACTTAATGCTTATGATCATGTCGATAGTCACTTACAGGTCTAGCTGTATGATCAGCAAACGAAAAGAAGAGAGAAGAAGATGATGAGGATGACCATGATGAGGCCTACTACGAGAATGCCAGCAGCAAGCTCGCTGACAACACCCCATGGGGTTGTGAATATCTCCAAGGCTTTCCAGCCATTGCCTCAGGGGTAGACACATTCATGGGACTCGCTGGTCCATGGCTTTCATATGTTGCCATAGCACTCGCAGTAATCTGGGCCGCAAAACATTTAAGACATGCTATATTGCATGGTGACACTCTATGACCTAGTCAAGACCCTTAACTTTTGTGGAGTGTTGACAAGCTGCCATCGCAGAGATTAGATCATGGTGTATCCATGTGATCCACGAGATGTTCAGTAGTGGTCAGATGAACGGCGGCCATCTGTTCCTCTGTCTGGAGTTTGCACAAGCTGTGTGTTACAGAACAGGAGTCGAAGTCATTGTTGAAATCCGAGAGTTCATCCACCGTCGCAGTTATTTTGACAATCTCTCTTGAGGCACTCTATTACAGGTCCGGTGGTGACTATTACTGTGTGCTTCGCCAGCAACTCGATGCTGCACGCAACAAGGGACACAGCTTCTAAGTGGAGAGTGTCTGATGGTGGCTCCCAAAACAGGCTAGGTGGCAGATATACAGGCCTCGCATTCCCCCATATTAGACATGTACTCTTCGACGAACCTGTCCAAACAGGGATCACCAGGCAGATGTACTGTTCCTTCTGCATGGTTGTGTAGTGCAAGACCTACAAGTACGCACTCACCATCATCGATGTAGTCAGCAGGTACAGGGCCACAGTACCGCTTATGGATAAGCCCATGGACCAGGTAGCAGCCGGGTTTCTGGGTGTTTATGAGGCTTCACAAACGCCCCTCCAGTGGCCAGTGTTGCTACAACTAGATGTGGGTAAGGAGTTCAGAGGGGAGACTGCGGCTCTCATGTGCAAACATGGTGTAGTGGTTAAACGAGGCAAAGTTGGTCATTACCACGCCCAAGCAGTGGAAGCAGACCCTGGCGGAGTGACTGTTTCCACACCAATACTCTTAGAAAATGGCAACCCCTGATGATCGACAAAGAGTATGGGTACGAGGCTTACCCATTGTAGTTGAAAGATCCAACACAGAGGGCAGTCACTTGATAGGGCAGAGGCCAAGTCAGGCCATGCAGTGCTCAGCTATCAGCCTGGCTACAGAGGAACACAAACTTCCATCGGATGTTCTGGTTCACTACCTATATGAGCCTGGTGAGCTGGAAGGTGGGCGACGACGTGCAAGTCATCGATCCTAAATGGTCCATAGAGGTGCACATACTTGACAGGTATGTGGAGTCGCCGGAGCACCTTATACTGTAAGAGAGTAGTCCCAAACGACAATTTGTGCGAGAGGGCCTCCAGCTGCTCCCGTTAGACACTCAGCTCTCATCATCTAGAGTAGCAGCTCTTCGATGAGAGCACCCATTGGGGTGATGGTATCCCTGTGACCATAAGCTAGGCTGTGAACACAATCAGTAGCGATCCAGCTATTTGTGTCTGAGGGGCTGAGGCTTGTTTTGTTCTGGTGGACGTGTCCATGTACATGAGCTCACATCGGGCACCATACTCAAGCTTCAGCCCACTGTAGTAGAAGTCATACATGAGGTGCTTCGAGAGGTCCACATAAACTGGTCGGTTTAGCACAAGACAGGTGTTGTGCATATAGAGAGGGGCTAGGTCATCATCAAACACCTTAGCTCTTGCATAGTTGGGCTTGGCGATCAGTCAGCGAAACCTGTCTTCCTCGGATGACTGGACCAGCTTGATTTCCACCTGTTTATGCAGGTTCTCCATTGTCTTGTCAAAGACTGCATTGCTCAACCTTATATAGATCCTTCTCCAAGTCGATGGTGGCCAGTTTCTGGAGCTCTGTGTTGAGTCTAATGTAGGACTCCACCCACGGGACTGATTGAAGCATAGAAACTTATGAAGTAGAGCTTCAGGCTGCGGTAGTGGAGAACATAGCACTCTTTGTCTCTCAGATTAGATACACTTTTCTCCAGGCCTGTGGTTCCTGCTGGCTGATACTCTAGAGCCACTCCTCCCTGTCCTTCATCCATTCAGGTGCCAGTCGGTAAGCGTTGTGCATGTCATGTAATTCTTGCAGGTACTCTAAGTCCACCTCCATGACATAGTCTTTCGCAGCATCGTCGGAATGTGTAATATCTCCTGCTGTCCAGTCAGCAACACACTTGAGGTACCCCACCCCTCCCCCACCCCACCCCCAGTTGGTATGTACTGGATCATTGCCCAACCATAGAGAATGTTAGCATCCAGGTACATGAAATGGCTTGTCGGTTGGGTTGGATCACAGCGAAGGATGTCGGGATTGTTGGCCATGACATATTGCCTGCTGGAGTTCTTTCTCCACGAAGAGATGCATGTAATAATTGGTGAGTAGTTCCAGTTCTAAACCTGTTTTTCCTGAGCAATGCATCCCAGCTCAACCTAGGACTAGTCTAGTAGTTGGCTGGGTCCATACTATATTGTCTGAGACATGATGTGCGGAGGTTTTCATAGACGTCTGCAATTAGTGTCGGGCAGCAGATAGAGGCCATGCTTAGTCCCCCATGGTCTGACAGTCAAACCTGGCCCCGACAACCTGTGGATGGCTGTAGTCGCTGTCAGATATGCCATCTCAAGCAAGTGTACTGTAGAAGTCAGACTGTGGTGGCAGAAAAGTATCATTGAACCGATGCCACCCATCCATATGCTCATACGGGTACACAACCTTGTCAAGGAGGAGCTTGTGTGCACCAGTGCTACGCTCATACAGCTGTGTTCAGCTTATGTGGTTAGAAGCATTGTGTGCTGTTCCCTGGCAGACACCAGTGATGTGGTAGTGGTTCTGGACACTATCTGTGATTCCATCACGAGCTAAGTGTTTGCTACAGACTTGACAGCTGACCACGGTTTTCTGAGCTCGCCAGTCTTCTCTAGTCATCTCCACTGGCCTGGGTGAGCGAGCCTAGCCTTTACATTCTCCTCTTCCTGTGGGACCTAGTCCAGTATTTTCGTGTTTCCTAATGCTTAATATGCCCCAACACCCTTCAGAAAATAGGCCACAACTTGATTTGCAAAATTTTTCAAGCTTTTCATCTGGTATTCCTTTATTGGCAAAAGGATTGCCATCATTTTGATATATGGCAACATTTAGTATATTCCGGTTTGGGTAGCTCACTAACTAAGCCACTGTTAGGTCCATGCTGCTGCACCAAATATTGTATACATTTAGAAGGTTGATTTCTGTGCCTAGATGTAATGAAATGAGATAAATCTTAAAAAGTGATGATTTCCTTACGTACAAATCAATATGAAAATATCTAGGTTGTGAAATTGAATTATAGACACAAGTCCCTAAATATAATTTACAGCTAAAAGGTTTTAATAATTTTTGTGGAATGAAACCATCAGATTTTAAGATTTATTACGTTTCATTACACTTAGGTACACAATTTAAGCCTCTAGAAGTATACAATTTCAATTATAATTTTCGCAAGCTTAGAGAAAACTATTTTGGGTTGACAATGGAGGAATCCAGTTTCAGCTATGCTCCATCTACAGCTAAGTTCCGCACACACTTTGCCTGTGTTGGGAGAGATCAAACCCTGAACTCCCGGAATCCCAATTTCCAGAAAACTATACAGGTCAGCCGTTGAATATTTTGAAACTAATTTAACTGATGCCCAGTCAAATTAATTTCAGAACTTCAACAGAATGTTTATTAATTCGCAGACATACAATTCGTACAACCTGACGAACTATTAAGGGTTTATGACGAACTTAGATACGAAGTTAACACAGGAGGAGTTAAAAGATAAGCCAGCCCATGTGTAATATGGAGATCCATCTCAAGCTATGCCACGCCTATTTCTAGCTATGACCCGCCCATTTCTATATGGTTCACCCATTTCTAGCTATGCTCCATCCAATTCTAGCTATGCCCCGCCCATTTTCATATGCCCCGTCCATTTCTAACCAAGCTCCACCCACTGTGTACGTGTGATCGAATCAAGTTTAACACTTTGAGCCATCAATTCCCAGAATCTCAATTCTAAATAACTATAGGCCTACATGGAAATATATCAGCAACAAATCCAAGTCAAATATGTTTCGAAATATTCAAACGAATGTTTAGTAAATTGTAAATGAATCAAAGACACATAATTCGTACGGTTTCATGTCAGACCAAAATCAATACCATTAACTCAATAGATCCTGACCTCAGCTAACACGTGACATATTTTGACTATGACGTCAAATACTTGAGTGACAGATCGGACACCTTCACGAAGCATATATATAAAGGCCAACATGTTCAACAGGCGTCTAAAAATATTATCTTTTGCAATGCAATCAGTGTGACTATGCGCTAGATAGTCCAATAAATAGTTTCATCTACGCATGATATACATGTATACACATTACAAGTTCATATACTTCTGTATACATCAATGATTGATGCCGCATATTAAATAGGTATAACGGGACACGGGTTAATGCCACACATGAAATACTTAATTTAATCTGCAGAAGAGAACACAAAATCAGTTAACATATAGGATACTGTTTTATTTAAATCATTTATTAAACGGATATAAGAATATTTATGTTATCAATGTTATGCTATGAAAGATCAGTGAAATAGTTTCAGACAAAATATAATAAATCTGACATTCACAGAATATTTTCAAAACCATGCTATATAGTCAATGAGTGATGGTTATTATTTTGCAATGGACACGTCTGACTCTAGTCAGTTGACGTGCATTATATGTATAAAAATTATACCATTTTCATTATACATAATGAACCCTTGCCTGTTGCTCAGTCATGATGGATGTTTTATAAAAATATGATAGAACATAAGCCTTCAGGCGGGATTGTATTGCATCAAGGAATATCAGAATAATTCTGGTACATTCCTGGTTAGTTGACCAGTTTTGTACCAGTTCACACAAGATTGTGACTAAGTTGCAGATGGGTGTGAGTTATAGTAGAAACATAATGTAGCCACTGCTATCAGACACGAGGCAGCCATAATTCCACCATGCAAAACGTGATCAATAACATGGGCTTCCACTGCAATGAAAAAGTTAACGCACCCATGGATAGCATCTTATACTGTAATCATAAGGGATAGGAGTCACCTCTGGGGTCTAGAGACAACTCCCATACATTAGTGATTACACTGTAACCTTCATCCAATGGAACAGTCATCAAACAGAAAGATGGTATAACCAGACATCACATGATATGGTGCAACAACAAGAAACAGAAACGACCTGGGGTCAAGAGGTCGCTTCATGCTCATTGTGCTGCACCATGACAGTGATTCTAAATGGAAGGTTCCTCAACAGTGATGTTAGTCCACGGTAAGTTATAACCAAAGATTAATTGTGACGTCATTCACTACCAGTGCCTAATGTGTATGCTTTCGTGGATTCCTCTGCAGGTAGAAATGTTTATATCGTGCAGGAAAACACATGTGCAAGTGGATTGAGTTATCTATATAGCAACAGATTATAGCACATAGCTCTCAAAATGGAGCAGGATAATGCAGGTTGACAGTTCACAGGTAAATGATTAAACAGTACAGAGGTAAACCCTAAGGTAAACAGATGAATGAAATAAACTTAATTAATTATGGTCTCATTCATGAACTAAATAGAACAATTGGTCACGTGATATCTGCATTGTGGGATTACAATCCATGATTAGTTCCAAGAAGTTTTCCTCAGGATTTCTTTGACTCTATGGAGCCGGCTAATGATGATAGATATAGTTTCTTCAAGAAAAACAGGCAGAAAACGATATTAATATCTGCCAGGGCCTGCTATAAAAGAATGCCATTCTCGCTTGAGTGTTGGCTTGGTTGTCATCCATTAACAGGAACTGTCTGTCGGGTTATCACATCAACTAATATGCAAAATACGCCAAGATTATGAAACCGACAGAAAGTATAGCTACAGTACGATTGTGGTTACATAGGCTACGAATAGATAGATAATTATTGTTGTGAAAATGTTGGCTCAGTGTGATCCTAGGATATGGATGATCTTTGTGGCACATGCTCAGGACCGGTGGTGATTTAAGCATAGACCTCTCGGCTATGCAATGTCATGACAATATCTGAAGAATGAAAACAACAAAGCAATCAGACAGTGGTGGTTATGGCCTAATAAAACCCTCCACTTCACACATTATCTAGCTACTTTGTAGTTCACTTAAAATAGCATCAAACAATCATAGTTATTAATAAACACCCTTGATTGGATACAGTCCCCTAGGTCCAATGCTACTGTCATACCACGCCTGCCAATCGCAGATTTCAGTGTGTGTCGTGACAATATACATTGGACTGAGGGGACTGCTAACACTATCTATAGCAATTGGCTAAATTTCTTTAATTTAAACTAGATTCGGGTCAAGGTAGTTGCCACCCAGAAATTGGAATAGGCAGTAATATTGTCAACCTAGCAGGTTCTCAGTTAAGCGAAACCGAAAAATCGCTGCTTAATTTTGGATTAACCTTTGTAGCAACTCCGAAACCCAATATTGGTTTGGATGCAGATTTAGAAAATGGCCTTATTGAAACTGCTGAATTTGGTCACCGCATCAAATTGGCAGATTTTTTCCGAAACTCGAATAGCAACATTCCACCATTCATTGAGAAAACAGGCTGGGCACCAAATCTGAAACTGGTTGACCCAGCAATCGGTAAAAGTATAAAACTGTACTCAGAGCGTATTAAAAATACAACATTTCCAAATGATCAACAAAATTTATCTTATGAGCAGCGCCATGCCCTACAAGGGTTATCTAAAAATAATGAAATTGTTATTAAACCTGCGGATAAAGGATCAGCTACTGTAATAATGGATAAAAATAACTATATCAAAGAAGCACATAGACAGCTTAATAATCCGAAACATTACCAAAAGCTAATGGAACCACTTTGGCAAAATAACTGTAGCAAATTTAAAGAAATTCTCCAAAAAATGGTTGATAACAAGAAGATAATTGAAAAGCAATTTAAATATCTCTTTGCAAAAGATGATTCGAAACCACGTACATTTTATCTTCTTCCTAAAATCCATAAGTCTATTGACTCGTGGACCGACCCAATGACTCCACCAGGGCGACCCATTATTTCAGATTGTGGTTCGGAATCATATAGGATTAGTGAATTTATCGACTACCATCTTCAGCCAATTGCAAACAGACATTTTAGCTATCTGAAAAACACTGAAGACTTTCTAGCCCAGGTCTCTAAGATCTCGGTCCCTCCAAATTCATTCTTAATTACGATGGACGTCGATGCTATGTACACAAACATTGCTATCGAAAAGGGTCTTAATTCAATTCGTAGAGCATTTGCCGACTACCCCGACACCAACAGGCCCGACAGAGAAGTAATAGCTCTATTGGAGCTGAGTCTGAAAGGCAATGACTTTGAATTTGCTGGTGAAATTTTCCAACAAATTTGTGGCTGCGCAATGGGTAAGTGTTTCAGCCCAGATTTTACTAACCTTTACATGGCTGAGTGGGAAAAGGGAGTAAACAAAAGGTGTCCAAATCAGCCACTCATTTACCGCAGGTACCTGGATGACATTTTCATGATCTGGCAACATACTAAAGAAGCATTTAATGCATTTTTAGCCATTCTGAACAATCATGATCCGAATATCAAACTAAAAGCTGAAATTGATGAGATGTCCGTAGATTTCCTGGATGTAACCTTATACAAAGGTATAAAGTATGAAACAACTGGTTACTTAGACTACAAAGTTTATTTTAAGCCAACCGACTCCCATCAACTACTGCACAAGAAATCATTCCATCCACCGCATACTTTCAAGGGACTTGTAAAATCACAAATAATCCGCTTTCATAGAAATTCGAGTGATAGGAAAAACTTTGAATCATCATGTTGGACCTTATTCAAAGCTCTCAGACCGAGAGGGTACTCTTCTCGGTTCCTACGTAAAATAAAGTCTGAAACTTTGCGTAATTTGGAACTCATTCCGGATAATGCCAGAAATTCTCGGCCTACCAAAATTTGTCATAATCGTCCGATTGTAGGTGAAGGAGGATCTCGGAAATGCAAAAAGAAAAGGTGTAAATTGGATGGTTTTCTTCCTTCCCAGAGTACATTCACAAGCTTTCAAAACAAAAGCAAATTTCAAATTCAGACAATTTTAGATTGTGATTCTAAAAATGTCATTTATTTAATTTCATGCAAATTGTGTCAAAAGCAGTATGTCGGCGAAACTAAAAATCCACTAAGATGGCGTGCAACTAGACACCTCTCAGATATTAGACTAGAGGAAGACACACATGTGGCTGAACATTTTAATCTTCCTGATCATTCAGTCCCTCGTGACTTTGAAATTATGCCTATCGAACAGCTACCTCTTTCAGACACAACAGAGGAAACTGATAAACAAAGAAAACTAAGAGAATCATTCTGGATTAAACAATTAGAAACACAATGGCCTAGGGGCATAAATTCTGACCCAGGCCTCTTAGATCAAAGAGAGATTATCCTATTTACTCTCATATACAATCGGAAAAATGTTGAAATTGCCAAAATCCTAAAAGATGAATATCACAACTTACAGAACAATCTCAGACAACCTTTCAACAAGCGCCCAGTAATTGCATTTAAGAAAAATTCGAATCTACGTGACATCTTAGTAAAAGCCAAACTAAAATAGGTTTTCAAAAATACCACTCAGTGATTTATCATTGTGTGATAATTAGGCCATATGGCGTCTCTAAAACAAAATGACAATCTCAAGGAATAAAATAAACAAGAATTTTTTCAATTTTGAAAATTCTGAGCCAGTGCGTTTGACAATATCATATACATACATACATACACGTGGACACTTATATACGGGGACACACGCACGCATCACGCTTATATATATATATATATATATATATATATATATATATATATATATATATATATATATATATATATATATATATATATATATATATATATATATATATATATATATATATATATATATATGGAAGGATAATAACAACAAGTATAGTATAGGTGAATATGTTTATTGCTGGACACCTCCCCCTCCCCACCCTCCTACCCCATCCCTACCCCACCCACCCAGAAACACACACCCATCCCCAGTTCAACTCAACCCAACCCAACCATCCCCGCCTCCACACACACCCACCCATCCACACACACCTGCCCACCTTCAACCCAATCCAATCCACCCATCGTCCGCCCCTCCCCCACACACACAGACACCCACCTACCCACACCCACCACCCACCTGCCCAACTAGGCCCGCACACACGGGGACACACGAGTGCACACACACGCGCACACATACGCTCACACACAACACACACGCACGCATCACGCTTATATATATATATATATATATATATATATATATATATATATATATATATATATATATATATATATATATATATATATATATATATATATATATATATATATATATATATATATATATATATATATATATATATGGAAGGATAATAACAACTAATGGGTGCATGACTGTCGACTAAGTTAGCACATGGAAATTGAAGCCGCACGTTGCCAGTGCGTCAATAAAAATAAAAATACATATACTGCCAGAGCCGTGCTGGAGTCAGAGTAAAATAGGCGTAAAAGCTTAGGATTGAATTGTGGCAGGTGCATCCACAGATAGTCCCATATGAATCGTCAGTGTGTCAGTATATCAGACATGTGAAAGCTGGTCGGCCAATCCTTGACTTTTTAGTCCTGGTGCGGAGGTCCAGTGGAAAGATGCCTGGTTGCTGATGCTATGCGGAGTTGCAGAATGGCGGTTCGATCCCCCGACCGGGAGATGGTGATCAACAAATTAAACTAATGGGTGCATGACTGTCGGCTAAGTTAGCACATGGAAATTGAAGCCGCACGTTGCCAGTGCGTCAATAAAAATAAAAATACATATACTGCCAGAGCCGTGCTGGAGTCAGAGTACAATAGGCGTAAAAGCCTAGGATTGAATTGTGGCAGGTGCATCCACAGATAGTCCCATATGAATCGTCAGTGTGTCAGTATATCAGACATGTGAAAGCTGGTCGGCCAAAACTTGACTTTTTAGTCTTGGTGCGGTGGTCCAGTGGAAAGATGCCTGGTTGCTGATGCTATGCGGAGTTGCAGAATGGCGGTTCGATCCCCCGACCCGGAGATGGTGATCAACAAATTAAACTAATGGGTGCATGACTGTCGGCTAAGTTAGCACATGGAAATTGAAGCCGCACGTTGCCAATGCGTCAATAAAGATAAAAATACATATACTGCCAGAGCCGTGCTGGAGTCAGAGTACAATAGGCGTAAAAGCCTAGGATTGAATTGTGGCAGGTACATCCACAGATAGTCCCATATGAATCGTCAGTGTGTCAGTATATCAGACATGTGAAAGCTGGTCGGCCAATCCTTGACTTTTTAGTCTTGGTGCGGTGGTCCAGTGGAAAGATGCCTGGTTGCTGATGCTATGCGGAGTTGCAGAATGGCGGTTCGATCCCCCCGACCGGGAGATGGTGATCAACAAATTAAACTAATGGGTGCATGACTGTCGGCTAAGTTAGCACATGGAAATTGAAGCCGCACGTTGCCAATGCGTCAATAAAAATAAAAATACATACATACATATATATATATATATATATATATATATATATATATATTATAGGTGACTATGTTTATTGCTGGACACCTCCCCCTCCCCACCCTCCTACCCCATCCTTACCCCACCCACCCACAAACACACACCCATCCCCAGTCCAACTCAACCCAACCCAACCATCCCCGACTCCACACACACCCACCCATCCACACACACCTGCCCACCTTCAACCCAATCCAATCCACCCATCGTCCGCCCCCCCCCCACACACACACACAGACACCCACCTACCCACACCCACCCACCCACCTGCCCAACTACGCGCGCACACACGGGGACACATGCGTGCACACACACGCGCGCACATACGCTCACACACAACACACAAGGCACACGCACCCATCACGCTTATATATATATATATATATATATATATATATATATATATATATATATATATATATATATATATATATATATATATAAATATATATATATATATATATATATATATATATATATATATATATATATATATATATATATATATATATATATATATATATATATACATATATATATATATATATATATATATATATATATATATATATATATATATATATATATATATATATATATATATATATATATATATATATATATATATATATATATATATATATATATATATATATGGAAGGATAATAACAACCTCCACAGATTATTATCTATATATGTATGTGTATCTTGACGTGCATACGTACGTGCGAGCGTGCGTATTGGCGGGCGGGTGACTGAGCGGGCGGCCTGGTGGGTGGGAGGGACGTGCATACATCCGTGTGTACGTCCGAGTGGGAAGGATGGCTGAGCGGGTGGGCGGGCGGGTGGTCGGGCGTGTTGGAGAGTGTGTGTATTAAAATATGTTCTATGTTACCGGCGGTGGTTGTTTCAGATGGCCAGGTGGTGGGTCACTAGCGGCGGAAAGGGTAGCCTTTACGGAAACACGCCCATTCTGTTTGCTTCTAGCAGGCACTTGGTTGTTTGAATCTTGCATGCGTATTTTAGAATCACAATACGTCGGGATCCCACTGTTCTTGTTACGGCCACTTTTCATTAAGACATCACTCTTCGTCAATCTATTCTGAAGATCTGGGTTATTATAAACAATGACTAATTTATTCTTTGTAATTACAATGTTCCCAGCAATACCTGAAAATGGTCCACCATTGCCAGATTTATTTTCGCAGGAGCTGTCTTCAGAATCTTTTTGGATTACCTCATGATCATCTGTTTCATCGACATTCACATCTGACTTGTCATCAACATTGACATTATTCGCAACATTTATACTGTCCCAAATGGCGTCGATTCTGTTATTGTACTCAATTGATCCCAATATTTGGAATGACACATTGCTGTATGTAATTACATAGTTGTCACGTCCAAAGACAAAACAAAAGATATCAGGATATGTAGCAACGAACATTGATTGGTAATTAATTATGCAATGATTTCTAAATGTTTGGATTCTTCTTTCATAGTAATATGTGCCTTCATACAACAGCTGCAGGAAGGAAACCAGGTCCGATCTGCCGTGAGAACACACGTCACCTTGACGACGACGTAGGAGCGAGGTTCTCTTAGCAAAAGTACAAATAGCTGTATGTGACAAAGGTTCACGTGCATGATGATGTGGTATTGGGAATGCAGCCCCTCTCCATTGCTGACTCACGGTTGTCTGAATTAAGGCATATTCTGGTATCTCAAACTGGATGATTCGGAATGAATAGTTCTCCCACCTCTGGGCTTCGATGACCTGGAGTGACGCATTTTCGCTCTTTACATCAGTCTTCTGACGCAAGACATCGCGTTTGCCAGCACTTGTGGTCTGGAGTTGAACAAGTTGTCCTTCATCTCTCTCAACTCGTTTTCTGTGAGAGACGGTCAATGTGTCCTCTCCATAGGTGCTGTCGCACACTCTGTTCGATAGATCTATGCCTGTGACACGCCATGTGGGCCTGGCAAATAACAAAATGAAAGTACTTAACGTCATAACGTTCCTGAAATTACATAAATGTTTGGACAGCCATCGCTCACGTGAATGTAAGGGCCCACATATATAAATACAATTACGACATACCATAGTCCCGCTGTTGAGCTTTGTCAGAAATATTTAAAATGTGAGACAGACAGACAGACAGACAGACAGACGGACTTAGTTCTAAGATACTTTTGTGTGAGAATGGAACTGGGAGGAGAACTACAATATAGACACGTGATTATTGTGCGTGCTTTCATCAAGCTTAGAGGATTATCCTATACAGATTGCTTTATGTGAGTATCAGAATTTCACTCTATGACACTCCGTAGTTCACACTGACACTCAAATAGACGGACGGACGGGCTGGCGGGTGGATGGGTGGGTGGGCGTGCGGACGTGCAGGCGGATGGACGGACGGATGGACGGGCGGGCAGACAGACGGACAGACAGACAGACAGACAGACAGACAGACAGACAGACAGACAGACAGGCGGGCAAGGCAAGGCAAGCCAATACAATTTTTTCTACCTGCATCAGTATCAGAATTTCACACCATGACAAATCGTATATCATACAGACACAGACAGACAGCCAGAGAGGCAGACTTGCAGACAGGCAGGCATGCAGGCAGGCAGGTTAGCAGGCAGGCAGGCAGACAGACAGTCGATACAGACCGACACATCTCGTGAATGTCATGGCCCACATATATTATAACAATTACGACATGCCATAGTTCCGACTTTGAGCTTTGTCAGAAATATTTAAAATGTGACAGAGCGACAAGACAAGACAAGACAAGACAAGACAAGACAAGACAAGACAAGACAAGACAAGACAAGACAAGACAAGACAAGACCAACCGACTGACAGACCAACCGACATGTGGGCGGGCAGGCAGGCAGGCGGGCGGACGGACGGCGGACGGACGGACGGACGGACGGACAGACGGCAAGACAGACAGACATAGACCAGTCACGATTATTTAATAAATAATTAATTAAAGAGTTGTACATGTACTCACGTAAAACAACCTCTTATGTCATCTTCGCCGTCATCACACTCGTCCAAGGAATATCTTTTCTTTCCAAACGGACACTAGAAAACATCGGCAATAAGTTAGGCCTATTATGATATACTCAAATATTGTAGATACCGTATTATTAAAGCTAAATGAACGCTGTGGATATAATGACCACATTATGGAACACAGCATGTGGTCACAATGGACATGGCGAGTACGCTGCCGTGAGAAATGTCTTTTTGGGATCACGGGCAAGTGGTTCTTTAAGGAAGCACCATCTTAAGAGACCCAAAGTCAGGTGATCTTTATATGCAGCATTCGAGGCCGGAATTGAAGGACAGTTTTCTAAAATTGACAAATTGTGAAGAAATTCTGAACCTTATGAGCAGTAGTTAAAGCTGAGTAAAATTGTTCGAATTGTTAGATTCATGTGGCGACATTTACTTCTGCGTGCGTACGAACGTGCTTGCGTGCGTGCGTGCGTGTGCCTGCGAGCGTGCGTGTGTGCGTCTGCGTACGTGTGGAAACAAGCGTGCGTTCGTTTGCGTGTATGTTTGTTGGCGTGCGTGTATACGTACGTGGGTGAGTGTGTGCGTGCGCATGCGGGTCAAGATGCTGGGTATTTAGAGTGCGAATAGGGTGTCCACTAAAAAGAGGTGGGTATATGACTTACTGTTTAACTGACTGGCCTTAATTAAACATTTATATAGGCATAGGCCTAATCACCTAAGGTGTATTATGCGGATTTGACATTGAACAAAAATCTCTACCTATCGGTATCGGCCCCATTATCATTTACATCATCATCTATATCCACGCCAGAGACAGGCTCGTCATCCTCTAGACGTGTTAATATACCACTGGGATTCTCTTCACATTATCTATTAGGACACATGTACTGGTGAGTTAGAGGGTGGGGCTGATATAGTTTGTGTTGTTCGCCACAAATCAATTTTACGACAGCTACAGTACAGTCCATAAATAAGTTAAAATGTTCCCAAAACCAGAAACATGTTAGTTAGTAGAATTCGGAACACGATGTAAGAAATATTTTGTTTAATATTTTGGACTTAAGTTGACTGGAATTTGGAATCCATTCCAATCAAATCAAGTCCAAAATTGTAAACAGCATTCTGTTTAGAAAACGTTCTAGGCTATTTCTTAGATGTAAGCCCACTGTATTAATCTTGTTGTAATTAACATGAAACATGAAATTATAGTGAGAGTGGGCTTTCAGCAATTCTCTAACGTCAGGTTTAATTCTATATCACAAACGGTATTAAAGTGGGCTGCATATTTAATCTTGAAACGCGTATGCTGACCAGTCTATAGTACCCATAATATGCATACGGTGACCAGTCTATAGTACCCATAATATGCATACGGTGACAAGTCTACAATATCCATAATATACATATGCTGACCAGTCTATAGTAGCCATAATATGCATACGGTGACCAGTCTATAGTACCCATAATATGCATACGGTGACCAGTCTATAGTACCCATAATATGCATACGGTGACCAGTCTATAGTACACATAATATGCATATGCTGACCAGTCTATAGTACACATAATATGCATATGCTGACCAGTCTATAGTACACATAATATACATATGACGACCAGTCTATAGTACCCATAATATGCATATGCTGACCAGTCTATAGTGCCCATAATATGCATATACTGACCAGTCTATAGTACACATAATATGCATATGCTGACCAGTCTATAGTACACATAATATGCATATGCTGACCAGTCTATAGTACCCATAATATATATATATATATATATATATATATATATATATATATATATATATATATATATATATATATATATATATATATTTATATATATATATATATATATATATATATATATATATATATATATATATATATATATATATATATATATATATATATATATATATATATATACATATATATATATATATATATATATATATATATTTATATATATATATATATATATATATATATATGCTGACCAGTCTATAGTACACATAATATACATATGCTGACAAGTCTATAGTATGCATAATATGCATATCCTGACCAGTCTATAGTACCCATAATATCTATATGCTGACCAGTCTATAGTACCCATAATATGCATATGATGACCAGTCTATAGTACACATAATATACATATGCTGACAAGTCTATAGTACACATAATATGCATATGCTGACCAGTCTATAGTACACATAATATGCATATGCTGACCAGTCTATAGTACCCATAATATATATATATATATATATATATATATATATATATATATATATATATATATATATATATATATATATATATATATATATTTATATATATATATATATATATATATATATATATATATATATATATATATATATATATATATATATATATATATATATATACATATATATATATATATATATATATATATATATATATATATATATATGCTGACCAGTCTATAGTACACATAATATACATATGCTGACAAGTCTATAGTATGCATAATATGCATATCCTGACCAGTCTATAGTACCCATAATATCTATATGCTGACCAGTCTATAGTACCCATAATATGCATATGATGACCAGTCTATAGTACCCATAATATACATATACTGACCAGTCTATAGTACCCATAATATGCATATGATGACCAGTCTATAGTACCCATAATATGCATATGCTGACCAGTCTATAGTACCCATAATATGCATATGGTGACTAGTTTATAGTACCCATAATATCTATATTCTGACCAGTCTATAGTACACATAATACGCATATGCTGACCAGTCTATAGTACCCATAATACGCATATGCTGACCAGTCTATATTGCCCATAATATTTATATGCTGACCAGTCTATAGGCCATCCATCAATGATCTATCCAGGAAATTGTGCAAGCGATAAATAACATGCAAAGCTCTGACGTTATAAACACATGATGTCATTGATTGTTAAATAAAAAAGCCATCAACGCACACAAATCAAGAATATATATACATGCTTATATCCTATATCAAGAATATGGCTTACATTAACTGTCTGCCTGTTGATTTTCTACAGACTACATTTTCCACGGGGGTTACCTCTGAGCATCCGGAATATTTTGAAAAATTTGTGGATGAAAGTTGTTGGTGTTTACAGGTAAACTGTTTTCAAATTAGTAGGCAGGGCTAGAGTACGTATTGCCCATTGCTATTACTGTCTAGTGGCTTGCAGCAGTCAGACTGTTACGTCATTAAGGGTGTTCCCCTATATGCACGTGTTCAGACGGTTTAACATCAGAAAATTGTGAAAATTGGACTAAGAAGCCAATTCTAGCATTTTCATAAATACCTTCACCAGTTCATTCATCACAGAATGTTTATCTCAAAAGATAGTTTTAAAAAATCAATTCACAATTTATGTGGGGATGGCGAGAGCGAGATATACCATTGCATTATATCTGGGAAACACGCCCCCCCCCCCACCTCCCCTCCCCCCCCCCCACAACCCCTCACCCCCACCACCACCCCACCCCTACCCCTAGCCCACACCACCCACCGCCACCCTAACCTCATGCACATCCCTTGGTCCGCCGTCCATAGCAATGATTCAGAAAATCACGTGCCACAGCGTTCATTGTTTTAGCCAGTTCCAAAATTTGAGTTCCTTCTAAAATCTTGGAATTTCTTATCATATAGTCTACTGATATATAGGCATATTATCAGAAATTCTAAGATTTTAGAAGTAAACTCAAATTTCTAACTTATAAGCGAACAGAGAAAATGATGTTTAAAAACAAGTCTACATGCGTGACTCCTGTTGAATATTTTGAAAATAATGTGGCTGGCTAAGTACTACACATCGTTATAATATAGGCTACTCACGCAACAACAGAACAGACGTTTTATGTTCTTCAATCGGAACCGTCTTCGCTTATGTTTTGCCATACTGCTTAATCCTGAAAAACAAACAAACACACACGTTGTTGTCATGGAAATCGTTTGCGCTATGTCATCATAATTGCTTAAACTGTCTACAATTTAAAACATTTTTCGGAATTTCTTTATCCCGGATTCTACATCACCAAAAAATTCATTTTAGCTCCAGGTACGCTAGGGTTAACACTCACACCCGCCCCACCCACTCACCACCATCCCCAGTCCACACACCCACCCACCCACCCACCGATCCACCCACCCACACCACACCACCACGCCCACCCAGCACGAGCACGCGCGTAGGAATGCACGTGGAAGCAGTTCTGTGGAACTACCCTATCATTCTTGAAAGTATAAATAATTTCATCAAAACAAGACTAATAAAAAATAGGTATAGTATTGGCTGATGCAAATTTGGTCGGGACAATGTAGGCTTAGTGGCATTACTTATATATGGTCCAGTTCACAAAGCAAATTCACATAAAAACATATCTTCTTTACAAAATTCGGTTCATAATTTCCTGACTGCAAATTGAATGACCACTGTCCAAATTAGCAAATACCATGTGAAGGAAGCCCATTTTCATCTACTTGTAATACGCAGGAACATTTCTAAAATTAAAATTCTAACATTATGCTTACCCATTCAGTCAGTATGGCTACATTCGCCGCTTTTAAAAGCACAATTTCTTCCGCTTTCGTTTCCGCATGTTGATTAACACGCGGACGTCAGGTTAATGGATTGCTGTAGCTAAGCAATATCTTCTTATGACGTCATCATCGTTACGTCACGAATTCATGAACAATGCTTAAAGGGAAATAACTCGACCATCAGTATTGTAAAACCTGATAAGATTTACGTCCCTTATCAAATAATGTGAATAGCGCAAATATGGGATATTATGTTTTAGATATGTTTCTATGACGGTAGTGGCTATACATCAAATCAGCTGGAAATATTGGAATTCTTTCTGGCCAAATTATTCAGTCAATTACAACGCAATCATACAGGAGATATTTTCATTATATTGACACTAATTTGCAGGGTTGTTTTGATTTAATTTTTTTTTTCCCGATTTCTTCCTCCTCAACTCATCTCATTTGCACTATAAAATTTCTAAAGATTTTTTTTTGATTTGTTCAAAGTTGTTGTAGCTATTGTTTCAGATAGTTAATAGGCCTGGTTATACAAATAGTATGCTAATATAAGAACTAAGAATGTTTATTTCTATCAGTACAGTTAGTGGAAACTTTCATTAGTTGTTATTTGATGCGTAAACACAACACAGACCAATACTATTTATAACAGTTCTGCGGATATTATTTTTAACTGACATGACGTTGACTGCTGCCAGCCACTAGACAATAATTTCGCTAGACAATAATAACTCTAGACCAGCTGAATATTTTCAAACTAATTTGACCGACAATTATTGCTGACTACATTCAGTTAAATTGTATTCAAAATATTTTATACCATGTCCAGAGTTATACAAATTGTATCCACAAAATATTAAGACGGATAAAATGTAGCCCATCAAGTGTAGACAAAACATGGATACGGTAGTGTAGGCATGTTTATCAGAAATTTGGTCAATGGTCATGACCCGTCCAGTAGAACTGCAGTTATTTCAAAATGTGACAACAAATTCAAAGATGTCTTTAGAACAACAAGAACAAATTCTGGGATGCTTATTGTTATAATACATTTTAATAGTATAAATAAGGTCAACATTGTTTAGAGTGATTAGATTCTATTTAGTTCCGAACATGAGTGCGTGTTAAAAAAATCAATGATTTTGATGTTTTCACCTATTTACTTTCATCCAATTTTTGAGGAAATATAGAAGAAACTGCTAAGTAGCTGCCACGCACGGCACATACACTGAATTAGAAATTTCATAAAAATCCCTTTCAGACATTAATTAAATAGCTGATTATGAAAACAGGCGATATATGCTAAGTACTGTTAGGAAATCAGTAATAATTAATTATAGTTAGTATTATTAATAGCATTGTTTGAAAACACGCATGTGGAGGACCGAACTCGTCATGGCGCCAGTGACAATGGAGGAAGCCAGTTTTAGCCATGCCACGTCCAACTCTAGCTAAGCTCCACCCACACTTCGCCCGCGTAATTAGAATCGATCGATCCCTGACCTCCCTGTATATGACAGCAACAACACGCCCAGTCAAATTAGTTTCAAAATATTCAACGGCATGTTTATTAAATAGTAAAGACATACAATTCGTACAACAACGCTTAGTCCATCATCAATTAAGCATCCGTGACAAACATATCTACGTCATTGACGACATCATGACGTCATCCTACACGTCACGTAGTTGATTATGACGTCATATGATTGACAGATAAACTGGAAAGGTCCATTGTAATTTTATGCATACTGTGCATGCGTGCACGCGTGCATGAATGTGAATTTTCCAGATATTTCAAAATTCTATAGAACATTGATTTCTCTTGATTTATAAACATTTGTTACAGATTATTAAGCGGGGAATCCGATATTTGGGATCACATCGCTTCATTATTTGTGTATAATGGTGGTGGCATGATCTGGGGTATATCACATTATCAGGTAGTAGCCGATTATAATAGATTATAATAGGGGCAGCGGGATAAATACAGGGGTGGGGGCATATGCCACCCCCACCCCAATACAGATCTTGAACAGGTCTCCTTTTCATGGGAAAAATTTAGTTCATAAATGTTTTATGCAAGTTTTCTATTTATAAACAAAAATAGATGTCTGGACATTGTGGTTCATGATTAATCCTGATTAATACTATTTATTATCTTCTATATGCTCTCAGATGGCATCTGCATTTCTAGAGATAAATTTCAGTTGTCGGTTGGATTATTCTATTATTTTTAGCCATTTGATGGAGAGAAATAAAATAATTTAACAACTATCAGGCGATATCAAAAATCAACTCGCCCATGCGTACTGTCGTGACACAGCCAACATCTTCGTGGGCACCACAAGCCATGACTATGCCGCCATCAGCACGACCACCTGTGCTGGCACCCACCACCGCACCCTCTAGATCCAAACAGAGTGCTGCAGAGAAAGAGCATCGGAACGATAGCCATAGTGTCGCCTGACCTAGCGATTGCTATGCTGGTCTCCAGACTTCTCCGCCCCTAGTAGTTCAGTTAGAAGGTCGCTATCTTCCCGCTCTAGAGCAAATGGAGCCGGTGTCGTAGCTGTCGGTGAGATGGCCTGAACTGCCTCGGCCTGCTCGACTGATCCGATGCACGCCTTCAGCATACACAGCCATCGGCTGGATGGTTTGGTGGCACAAGCTTGTTCCAGATTGTAGTTGCCTAGAGCATTATTCATCTCAGAGTCAGAGGATGCCATAGATTTCTGGAGTAACTGAAAGACATCTGCTAATTACTCTAAAACCTTGTAGAATCCCTAGGCATGCACAAGCTGCTCAACGACACTCCTGCCCATGAGGAGGTACTCCACAAAGCAGATCTGTCGCTTACCAACCACTAGGTAGAGCTTCATGGCTGTCAGCTCCTCTGATAGCTCAGCACAAGAGAGTTTGCTCAATGCAACTGCTGTCTTCTTCTTGTAGCCCTTCAGATCTCTGCAGAAGACGGCATAGTACCTCGCGAGCTAGACCATGTTTAAGCTATCTCTATAGAGATAATATAGAGACATGGATATCCCTGAGTACTTACCTAACCAGTAAGCAGACGCAGACTGGGCAGATCTGATTAGCTATCTTGAGGCAGAACGCACACGTTTAACCTCGTTGTATACTCGGCGCCTGATTGTAAAGCAACTTACAGAGAGCCAGGCGAGCCTTCAGACGGTGGACACGCTGCTCAAAGGCAGGACCCGGAAGATACTGGCACAGACTAAGCCATTAGCAGTTCATGTCGCCAGTGGCAGTGAAAGTTCTTCCAGCCGCCGGTGGGCCGCCCTCGCCACATTGATGAGTGGGATTGTCGAGCACTGTCATGGGCTTACGTCACTCCATCCCAAAGATCGCCATCAGTGCTGCCGCCAAGCTCATGGGCGAGCGCATTCCACTAATGGAAGCCGCGGCTCTAGGGTTAACAACGAGTGCCATGGCTGAAATCACCATGGCCTATTTCTGATTAGGTGCCACCAAGTTTACAATATCTATATAAACCACAACCACACACAATGACAGCATGTCAAGATGAACTTGATCGGTCCATAGCTGAAATAGTTATGGCTATCCTGCAACCAGTCTTCGAGCTCACCCTCGAGCGACTCGAGATCCTTGACATCGTAGCTAGCAACAGGATACTGCGTGTAGTACGTGCCTGCAGGATGAGACGGAGCATCAGTGAACTGGGGAATGGTGAAGAACAGTATGGAATGAGTTCGGAAGTGATAGAGATGAAGTCAATTATATCCTGGCTGCCGATGAACATGTGGCCAAGATGGAGAGAGATGAGTGCCACCTCCTGTTTGAGGGTACTGGTGTCTGGAAGAATGTCCGCACCAAAGAGCAGACCGGCATGTGCGACCGCTTCAACCAATGGTGCATACAAAAAGGTGCATCTGCCATCGGGCCCTGCGCTACCCACCGAGACATTGACTCAATCAGAGTGAGTCCCGTCTGTATAGCAACACAGGTCTATGCCCACCTATTTCACTGGGGATACCGCTACGATTAAGCTGCTTTGTATAACACTATACCAATTCACTATCTCTCTATCACTCATAGACCCAGAAAGCAAAGAATGCAAACTTGGCGTATGTTGGCGAGGCATGCCTTGGTTCAGATGGTATTGTTGCCCCATCTCCTTCCTAGATTTCGGCAAGAAATGAGAGCCACGGGAGATCCGAGGTACCATACTAGCCATGGACCTCATTGTCAACACTGACATACTAGGACAATCAGACATCAACAAGGCCAAGACCGTGTACAAGGGAATGGGCCTCAAGGACAGGGCAGTGATGTGTGGCATGCTCGAACTTGACGAGGGTGGTGCCATCAAGGTGATAGTTGAGTCCTATGCGCAGGACCTATTAAAAGAGCTGATGAAACCACGAAACTCATTCCAGCAGGATGGAAAGAATCTCAAGGTAGGCACCATCGGGCTGAGCCATATCTCTGTTGCTGGCACAGCAGGCGCTACCTCCATCCTCCAACTACCTCAGGTAGAGAAGTCCGTGTTCATTGGTCTGCTGTTTATCACCTCTTAATAGTCATGACTTCATGTGCATGTATCACACGGGTACTTGATGTCCTAGACTATGTGGTTCCTGCTAATGGCGCAGGCCCTCCGTGTTACGTTCTATGCTGTTCTTGGGATTTCATGCTCGATGCCTCCCTCACATCCTTCATCTTTGCCTACAGTATGACAGTGCCCACCATGCAAGCAAAAGGGCTCATATAGAACATGCTCCCATTTAATCTCCCAGATATAGATGAGGCTACAGTGAACAGGTGCTAGCCATCTTGTGGGAACATGTCTGTACCATACAGCAGTAGACTGGCTGATGCTGAGCATGTGGTTGAGATCATTGCACCATCCGAAAACAGAAAAAAAATCTTACTACATGCTCTGCTGGAAGAACATCTGCGTGAACACTACATACTACTGGTATCGTATCCGACTCCGAGTCTGAGGCAGTTGACAACAATGACCAGTCATATAAGGGCCAATAGCCAAGACACAGAACCGAAAGGCACTAATGGGGAAGATGCTCACAGCTCGACTGACGGACCGACTTGTCCTAGTTATTCAAGACCCAACATCACCAACGCATCCGACACACCAAGATCACGGTCTTCATCCTCTTTCAAAAGGATAGCCATGAGATCTCACCAGATATCCGACACAATGTTCAGTTGGCGGATCTCAGCTTGAAGTGTGGACGTGCTTGCCTCGAGACCATATATGACAGCCTGACTCTCAAGGAGACCAAGCAAGACGTCATCTCAGGTGTGCAGAAGGCCACGAAGCTAAACCATTTCATCTTCAGTAACACGGAGAAGGGTGAGCTGTAACACGTCAAGCCTTCTCTGCAGAGGGTGGAAAGTTTCCGCCACAAGACGATTCCATCCAAGAAACTCAAGTGAGTGTCTGCACACTGACATCGGGTGTGCCATGGTGTGGCCTGCTTTTTCCAGTTGCATTCAGCAACTTCGTCAGCAACTTCTGAGGTCCACTCAGAAACTCCGTCTTCCACCTGCTCCTCTGTATTGTTCACCTGCTCACCTGTATCTCTCATCGATCCTATGATGAGGATGACCATGATGAGGCATACCACGAGAATGCCAGCAGTGCAGTGACTCTGGCGACGTCGAGCCTGAATCCTGCAAGCCAATCTACCGAGCCAAAGGGATCAATCGCACCTACGCGAGGGGCTCTCTTTGCCCATTAGCGTCAGTCTATGATCTGATCGCTCTATTCAAGATGACAGCTGGTGAGACAGTCTGCAAGATCACTGACAACACTCCATGGGGTTGTGAATATCTCCAAGGCTTTCCAGCCATTACCTCAGAGGTAGACACATTCTTTGGAGTCGCTGGCCCATGGCTTCCATATGTTGCCATAGCACTCACAGTAATCTGGGCCGTCAGACATTTAAGACATGCTATATTGCATGGTGTCACTCTATGACCTAGTCAAGATGCGTAACTTTAGTGGATTGTTGACAAGCTTCCCTCGCTGAGTACGCTAGCGCTACAGAGATTAAGTCATGGTGTATCCATGTGTTCCAGGAGATGTTCAGTAGTGGTCGGATGAACGGCGGCCATCTGTTCCTCTGTCTGGAGTTTGCACAAGCTGTGTGTGACAGAACAGGAGTCGATGGCAGTGTTGAAATCCGAGAGTTCATCCACTGTCGCAGTTATCCGGACAATCTCTCTTGAGGCACTCTATTACAGGCCCGGTGGTGACTATTACTGTGAGCTTCGCCAGCTACTTGATGCTGCATGTGGCAAAGGTCACAACTTCTAAGTGGAGAGTGTCTGCCGGTGGCTCCCAAGACAGGCTAGGTGGCAGATATACAGGCCTCACCTCCGCCATATCAGACATGTACACTTCGACGAAACTGTCCGGAACAGGGATCAACATGCAGATGTACTGTTCCTTCTGCATGGTTGTGTAGTGCAAGACTTACAAGTACGCTCTCACCATCATCGATGTAGTCAGCAGGTACAGGGCCACAGTACCGCTTATGGATAAGAACATGGACCAGGTACCAGCCGGGTTTCGGGGTGTTCATGAGGCTCCACAAAAGCCCCTCCAGTGGACAGTGTTGCTACAAGTGGATGTGGGTAAGGAGTTCAGAGGGGAGACGGCGGCTCTCATGTGCAAACATGGTGTAGTGGTTAGACGAGGCGAAGTTGGTCATTACCACGCCCAAGCAGTGGAAGCAGACGCTGGCGGAGTGACTGTTTCCACACCAATACACTCAGAAAATAGCGACTCCTGATGATCGATAAAGAGTATGGGTACGAGGCTTACCCATTGTAGTCAAAAGATCCAACACAGAGGGCAGTCGCTTGATAGGGCAGAGGCCAACTGAGGCCGTGCAGTGCTCAGCTATCAGCCAGACTACTGAAAATGTCTAGGAACACAGACTTCCATCTGATGGTCTGGTTCACTACCTATATGAGCCTGGTGAGCTGGAAGGTGGGCGACGACGTGTTAGTCATCGATCATAAATGGTCCATAGAGGTGCATAGACTTGACAAGTATGTACAGTCGTCGGAGCAGCCTATACTGTAAGAGACAAGCCCCAAACGACAATTTGTGCGAAGGTCCTCCAGCTGCTCCCGCTAGACACTCAGCTCTCATTAGCTAGAGTAGCAGCTCTTCGATGAGAGCACCCATTGGGGTCATGGTATCCCTGTGACCATAAGCTAGGCTGTGAACACAATCAGTAGCTATCCACCTCTTGGTGTCTGAGGGGCTGAGGCTTGTTTTTTTCTGGTGGACGTGTCCATGTACATGAGCTCACAGCGGGCGCCATACTCCAGCTTCAGCTCGCTGTAGTATAAGTCATACATGAGGTGCTTCGAGAGGTCCACATAAACTGGTCGGTTCAGCACAAGACAGGTTTTGTGCATATAGAGAGGGGCTAGGTCATCATCAAACACCTTAGCTCACGCATAGTTGGGATTGGTGATCAGTCAGCGAAACCTGTCTTCCTCGGATGACCGGACCAGTTTGATTTCCACCAGTTTATGCAGGTTCTCCATTGTCTTGTCAAAGACTGCATTGCTCATCAACTTGTATAGATCCTTCTCCAAGTCGATGGTGGCCAGTTTCTGGAGCTCTGTGTTGAGTCTAATGTAGGACTGCACCCATGAGGACTGATTGAAGCATAGAACCCTATGCACCTTCGCCATCCTCGTGGACAGACTGAAGTAGAGCTTCAGGCTGCGGTAGTGGAGAACATAGCACTCTTTGTCTCTCAGATTAGATACCCTTTTCTCCAGGCCTGTGGTTTCTGCTGGCTGATACTCTAGAGCCACTCCTCCCTGTCCTTCATCCATTCAGGTGCCAGTCGGTAAGCGGTGTGCATGTCATGTAATTCTTGCAGGTACTCTAAGTCCACCTCCATGACATAGTCTTTCTCAGCATCGTCGGGATGTGTAATATCTCCTGCTGTCCAGTCAGCAACCCACTTGAGGCACCCAACCCCCTCCCCCCGCCCTACCCCAGTTGGTATGTGCTGGATCATTGCCCAACCATAGAGAATGTTAGCATCCAGGTACATGAAATGGCTTGTCGGTTGGGTTGGATCACAGCCAAGGATGTCGGGATTGTTGGCCATGACATATTGCCTGCTGGAGTTCTTTCTCCACGAAGAGATGCATGTAATAATTGGTGAGTAGTTCCAGTTCTAAACCTGTTTTTCCTGAGCAATGCATCCCAGCTCAACCTAGGGCTAGTTTAGTAGTTGGCTGGGTCCATACTATATTGTCTGAGACATGATGTGTGGAGGTTTTCATAGACGTCTGCAAGTAGTGCCGGGCAGCAGATAGAGGCCATGCTTAGTCTCCCATGGTCTGGCAGTCACACCTGGCCCCGACAACCTGTGCATGGCTGTAGTGGCTGTCAGATATTCCATCCCAAGCAAGCGCACTGTAGAAGGCAGACTGTGGCGGCAGAAAAGTATCATTGAACCGATCCCACCCATCCATATGCTCATACGGGTACACAACAGCTTGTGTGACCAGTGCTAGGCACATAGAGTGAGCGAGCCTAGCCTTTACATTTTCCTCATACTGTGGGACCTAGTCCAGTAGGTTCGTGTTTCCTAATGCTTAATATGCCCCCAACACCCTTCAGAAAATAGGACACAACTTGATTTGCAAAGATTTTCAAGATTTTCATCCGGTATTCCTTTATTGGCAAAAGGATTGCCATCATTTTAATATATGGCAACATTTAGTATATTCCGGTTTGGGTAGCTCACTGACTAAGCTACGTTTTATGTCCATGCTGCTGCACTAAAAATTGTATACATTTAGAAGGTTAATTTGTGTGCCTAGATGGAATCAAATGAGATAAATCTTAAAAAGTGATGATTTCCTTACGTACAAATCAATATGAAAATATCTAGGTTGTGAAATTGAATTATAGACACAAGTCCCTAAATCTAAGCTACAGCTAAAAAAATTTAATAATTTATATGGAATGAAATCATCAGATTTTAAGATTTATTACGTTTCATTACACTTAGGTACACAATTTAAGCCTCTAGAAGTAAACAATTTCAATTATAATTTTCGCAAGTTTAGAGAAGACTATTTTGGCTTGACAATGGAGGAATCCAGTTTTAGCCATGCTCCATCTACAGCTAAGTTCCGCACACACTTTGCCTGTGTTGGGATAGATCAAACCCTGAACTCCCGGTATCTCAATTTCCAGGAAACTATACAGGTCAGCCGTTGAATATTTTGACACTAATTTAACTAATGCCCAGTCAAATTAATTTCAAAACTTCAACAGAATGTTTATTAAATCACAGACATACAATTCGTACAACCTGACGAACGATTAAGGGTTTATGACGAACTTAGATACGAAGTTAATACAAGAGGAGTTAAAAGATAAGCCAGCCGATGTGTAATATGGAGATCCATCTCAAGCTATGCCATGCCTATTTCTAGCTATGACCCGCCCATTTCTACATGGTTCACCCATTTCTAGCTATGCTCCATCCAATTCTAGCTATGCCCCGCCCATTTTCATATGCCCCGTCCATTTCTAACCAAGCTCCACCCACTTTGTACGTGTGATCGAATCAAGTTTAACACTTTGAGCCATCAATTCCCAGAATCTCAATTCTAAATAACTATAGGCCTACATGGAATTATATCAGCAACAAATCCTAGTCAAATATGTTTCGAAATATTCAAACGAATGTTTAGTAAATTGTAAATGAATCAAAGACCCATAAGTCGTACGGTTTCATGTCAGACCAAAATCAATACCATTGACTCAATAGATCCTGACCTCAGCTAACACGTGCCCGATTTTGACTATGACGTCAAATACTTGAGTGACAGATCGGACACCTTCACTAAGCATATATATAAAGGCCAACATGTTCACCAGGCGACTAAGAATATTGTCTTTTGCAATGCAATCAGTGTGACTATGCGCTAGATAGTCCAATAAATAGTTTCATCTACGCATGATATACATGTATACACATTACAAGTTCATATACTTCTGTATACATCGATGATTGATGCCGCATATTAAATAGGTATAACGGGACACGGATTAACGCCACACATGAAATACTTAATTGAATCTGCAGAAGAGAACACAAAATCAGTTAACATATAGGATACTGTTTTATTTAAATCATTTATTAAACGGATATAAGAATATTTATGTTATCAATGTTATGCTATGAAAGATAAGTGAAATAGTTTAAGACAAAATATAATAAATCTGACATTCACAGAATATTTTGAAAACCATGCTATATAGTCAATGGGTGATGGTTATTATTATGCAATGGACACGTCTGACTCTAGTCAGTTGACGTGCATTATATGCGTAAACAATTATACCGTTTTCATCATACAAAATGAACCCTTGCCTGTTGCTAAATCAGGATGGATGTTTTATAAGCATATGATAGAACATATGCCTTCAGGCGAGACTGTATTGCGTCAAGGAATATCAGAATAATTCTGGTACATTCCTGGTTAGTTGACCAGTTTTGTACCAGTTCACACAAGATTATGACTAAGTTGCAGATGGGTGTGAGTTATAGTAGAAACATAATGTAGCCACTGCTATCAGACACGAGGCAGCCATAATCCCACTATGCAAAACGTGATCCATAACATGAGCTTCTAGTGCAATGAAAAAGTTAACGCACCCATGGACAGCATCTTATACTGTAATCATAAAGGATATGAGTCACCTCTGGGGTCTAGAGACAACTCCCATACATTAGTGATTACACTGTAATCTTCATCCAAAGAAACATTCATCAAACAGAAAGATGGTTTGACCAGACACCACATGATATGGTGCAACAACAAGAAACAGAAACGATCTGGGGTCAAGAGGTCGCTTCAAGCACATTGGGCTGCACCATAACAGTGATTCTAAATGGAAGGTTCCTCGACAGTGATGTTAGTCCACGGTAAGTTATAACCAAAGATTAATTGTGACGTCATTCACTACCAGTGCATAATGTGTATGCTTTCGTGGATTCCTCTGCAGATAGAAGTGTTTATATCGTGCACGAAAACACATGTGCAGGTGGATTGAGTTATCTATATAGCAACAGATTATAGCACATAGCTCTCAAAATGGAGCAGGATAATGCAGGTTGATTGTTCACAGGTAAATGATTAAACAGTACAGAGGTAACCCCTAAGGTAAACAGATGAATGAAATAAACGTAATTAATTATGGTCTCATTGATGAGCTAGATAGAACGATTAGTCACATTATCTTCATTTTGGGATTATAATCCATGATTAGTTCTATGAAGTTCTTCTCAAGATTTCTTTGACTCTGTAATGACGGCAAAGATGATAGTTTTATTTTCTTCAAGAAAAACGCGAGGGTGGGCTTAGATGTCCTTCATTAACAGGAACTGTCTGTCGGATTATCACCCCCAAATAATATGCAATATACGCCAACATTATGAAACCGACAGAAAGTATAGCTCCAATACAATTGTGATTACATAGGCTACGAATAGATAGATAATTATTATTGTGAAAATGGTGGCTTGGTGTGATCCTAAGATAAGGATGATCTTTGTGCCACATGCTCAGGACTGGTGGTGATTTAAGCATAGACTTCTCGGCGATGCAATAACGTGGCAATATCTGAAGAAAGAACACAATAAAGCAATCAGACAGTGGTGGTTATGGCCTAATAAAAACCCTCCACTTCACACATTATCTAGCTACTTTGTAGTTCACTTCACCACCCATGACACACAGATACCGAACGATTATCACTTAAAATAGCATCAAACAATCATAGTTATTAATAAACACCATTGATTGGATACATTACATTTGGGATAAACATCAATGATAATACGCTTTTATATACATAAGCATATATATATATATATATATATATATATATATATATATATATATATATATATATATATATATATATATATATATATATATATATATATATATATATATATATATATATATATATATATATATATTAGGGCTGGGCACGTGTACACGTATACACATTCAGGTGACGTGTACACGTATACACATTCAGGTGACGTGTACACGTATACACATTCAGGTGACGTGTACACGTATACACATTCAGGTGACGTGTACACGTATACACATTCAGGTGACGTGTACACGTATACACATTCAGGTGACGTGTACACGGTTACAAAAACATATTTTATAGGCGAAAATGTTTATTGCTGGACACACCCACACACCCCACCCTCTTACCCAACAACGCCTACCCCACACACACACGCGCGCGCGCGCACGCACGCACACATATCTTGACGTACATACGTATGTGCGTACGGTCGGGTTGGTGGCTGAGCGGGCGGGCTGGCGGGTGGGAGTCGTGTGTGTATTAAAATATGTTCTATCTTACCGGCGCTGGTTGTTTCAGATGGCCAGGTGGTGGGTCACTAGCGGCAGAAAGGGTAGCCTTTACGGGAACACGCCCATTCTGTTTGCTTCTAGCAGGCACTTGGTTGTTTGAATCTTGCATGCGTATTTCAGAATCACAATACCTCGGGATCCCACTGTTCTTGTTACGGTCACTTTTCCTTAAGGCATCACTCCTCGTCAATCTATTCTGAAGATCCGGGTTATTATAAACAATGATTAATTTATTCTTTGTAATTACAATGTTCCCAGCAATATCCGAAAATGGTCCACTATTGTCAGATATATTTTCGCAGATGCTGGCATCAGTATCATTTTGGATTATGTCATGATCACCTGTTTCATCGCCATCATCATCTGACTTGTCATCGCCAGCTACATTTTGAGCATCAATGATGTTGTCCCCAATGGCGTCGATTCTGTTATTGTACTCAATTGATTCTAATATTTGGAATGACACACTCCTGTATGTAATTACATAGGTGTCACGTCCAAAGATAAAACTAAAGATATCAGGATATGTAGCAACGAACATTGATTGGTAATTAATTATGCGATGATTCCTAAATGTTTGGACTCTTCTTTCATAGTAATATGTGCCTTCATACAACAGATGCAAGAAGGACACCAGGACCGATCTGCCGTGAGAATACACGTCACCTTGACGACGGTGTAGGAGCAAAGTTCTCTTAGCAAATGTACAAATAGCTGTATGTGGTAAGGGCCCACGCGCATGATCATGTGGTATTTGGAACGCAGCCTCTCTCCATTGCTGAATTAGGGTTGTCTGAATTGAAGCATATTCTGGTATCTGAAATTGGATGATTTGGAATGAATAGTACTTCCACTTCTGAGCTTCGATGACCCGGAGTGAGACATTTTCGCTCTTTACCTCAGTCCTATGAAGCAAAGCATTGCGCTTCCAAGCACTTGTGGTATGGAGTTGAAAAACTTGTCCTTCGTCTCTCCCATCTCGTTTGCTGTGAAAGACGGTCAATGTGTCTTCTCCATAGGGACTCTCACGCGCTCTGTTTGATAGATCTATGTCCGTGACACCCCATGTGAGCCTGGAAGATAACAAAATGAAAGTACTTAACATCATAACGTGCATGCAAGTGGCTGGGATATGGAATTACCTAAATGTTTGGACAGCCAAATTGGCATGCATATTGTACTTAAATATAGTTCTAAGATACGTTTGAGTGAGAATGGAGCTGGGAGAGAACTAATCGTATAGACACCTGATTATTTTGCATATTTGCATCAAGTTGGATAGTTTTATGTGAGTATCCGAATTTCACGCTGTGACACTGCGTATGTTGTACAGACAGATGGACGGGCGAGCGGACGGGCGGATGGGTGGGCGGATGGGTGGATGGGCGAGCGGGCGGGTGGGCGAACGGGTGGGTGGACACATTGCTCACTTATCATCTCATAAATGTAAGGACACAGATATAAACACAATCATGACACGCCATAGTTCCGACGTTGGCAAATATTTAAAATGTGCTAGACAAGACAAGACAAGACAAGACAAGACACGACAAGACAAGGCAAGGCAAGACAAGGCAAGGCAAGGCAAGGCAAGGCAAGACAAGACAAGACAAGACAATACAATGCAGGCAGGCAGGCAGGCAGGCATGCGGGCGAGCGGGCAGTTAGGCAGGCAGGCAGGCAGGCAAGCAGACAGACAGACAGGCAGGCAGACAGACAGACAGACAGACAGACAGACAGACAGACAGACAGACAGACAGGCAGGCAGGCAGGCAGGCAGGCAGACAGACAGAAAAGCGAGTTAAATCTAAATAAATAAATAATTAAAGAGTTGTACATGTACTCACGTAAAACGACCTCTTAGGTCATCTTCGCCGTCATCACACCCTTCTAAGGAATATCTTTTCTTTCCAAACGGACACTGGAAAACATCGGCAATAAGTTAGGCCTATTATGATTTTAATCAAATATTGTAGATACCGTATTCTTATAGATAAATGAACGCTGTCTATAGTGACCACATTATGGGACACAGAAAGTAGTCACTATAGACATGTGGTCATTTAACGTGAGTACGCTGTCGTGAGAAATGTGTTTTGGGATCACGGGCCAGTGGTTCTTTAAGAAAGCCCCAACGTATGAGACCAAAGTCAGGTGGATTTTATATGCAGCCTTGGGTGCCTGAATGGAAGGTTAACTGTGTAAAATTGACAAATTTTGAAGAAATTCTTAAATGTACAGTAACTAGAAAACGTTGTTTGAGTGTTTGACTACGCGGTAAATATAAAGGGCGTATTCAGAACCTACGCTATTGGTTGTTAGGTAAACCGGAAGTAATCGAAAACGAGGCTAAGGGGACAAAACAAAGACTTAAAGCAAACTATCGCGAGTCCGTTGCATCGACGATTAAACATGTGTTTTATATGGTAAATGCTGAATTGTCATGCCCGTTATAAATGCTGGTAAGTTGATTTATATTTCGTAATATAATCAAAACCTAATTACACAACCGATGAAGTCTTGATAACATAAAATAGTCTGTATGCTTACATACGTACTACAACTTAGCCGTTTTGAACAGGCTACAAGTTCATTTCCAACAAGCTCCTGTATCGAGAATGATTATAACGAGAATGATTATAACTTGAACTAGAATAACAAAATACAGGTTTCATTTAGCACTAGCAAGGACGCACACACACACCTCCACCCGACGTGGTACCCTACACCAGACCGAGATAACTGTACTGAGCGTGTCACGTTATGTACATAGGGGGCATGACTCCGTCAGTTATTCTAGATCCTCATCATCACCACATGCTTAATATAATTATAACTTCGTTTTGATGAGAGTTCAAAGTTCAAACCTGAATATTCATCTTCCCAGTACATAAATGCTGCCATTAATCAATAAATGGATGCTTTGTTAGCTCCACGCTGTAGTTTAGCATCTTTATCTGAAATTATATTTATGTCATTAACCCTTTAATGGCCAACATTGGTCAAGAAAATCAAAATATGTGTGTACTGCATTGAATGTCCCTTTCCAGGCTAAGATGAGAATTTTTGAAAATTTACCACTGGAATGACTGGCGTGATCGTCGAGACAATGATTACAGTGGTAATTTTAGGTAAATTGTCTATTCTTAGCCTGTAAGTGGACAGGTAAATCAAGAGCATAGAAGAAGCCTTTTTTGTTGGCATGACATTAAATATTTATTGCAGTGTAGATCATTCTTCTTTACAGGAAGATGACGAAAGGATGTGCTGCATATGGATGCACAAACAGGTCTGGTAAATTTTCTGGAACATTTCACAAACTGCCACTAAATAAGTTTATTCAAAGTGTGGATTCATAAAATTAGACGAGAAAAACCTTCCTCTTTCTGAGAACACTGTGATTTGCAGTACACATCTTCTCCCTGGTTGCTTCACAAGAAGTCTTGGAGGGACACGAACTTATTTGAAACCAGATGTGATGCCCACTGAGTTTGTATTTTCAAAAGCGACACCATCACGGAAATCACCCAAGAAGCGATGTATTCCTGTGTGTGATAATGTATCAGAATCAAGCCGTGCTGATGAAGCAAATAATAAACATTTAAAGTTAGCCGACAACTGCGATGCAGTATCATCTCCATGCATAGATGGGGGCATAGTACCAACGGAAGGCGATACCAAGGATAGTGGAACTCAATGTGAATGCGATATAAATGTTGAATTATTAGAGCAGAATACTGTAGAACTAAAGGAACAGAATGACAAACTTTTACTAGTACAGAATCAAAATAGATTTTCTGTCGATCCTTTGAAACATAACAAGCCGCTGTTTCAGTTCTATACTGGTTTTGATACATATGAGAAGTTTAAAGCTGTGTTAGTCCTATTTGGCCCTGGAGCCAGTAATTTGCAGTATTGGGGTACAGAACGTACAACAACATAAACAAGCTCTGGAGCTTCTCCAAAATTGGCAGTTGACAACCAGTTGTTGCTAGTGCTGTGTCGACTCCGAGAGGGTTTGTTAGAATGTGATCTTGCAAATCGTTTCAATATTTCGCAACCAACTGTCTCCAGAACATTAGAAACATGGATCACATATATGTGTAAAATGTTTACATGTAATTACTTTGATATATGACCTTCAAAGGAGCATGTTCTATTGACAATGCCAGATTCATTCAAGGAAAAGTTTCCATCAACAAAAGTAATAATCGTCTGTACCGAAATCTATATGGAAAAGCCTGGAAATCCATCTCCACAACAACAAACATTTTCGAGTTATAAAAATACAAACACAGTAAAGGCACTAGTCGGCATCTCACCAAGTGGCTGCATAATATTTGTCTCTGATCTATATGGTGGATCCATCTCTGATAGGGAAATAACTATCCGCAGTGGTCTGTTAGATAAATTAGAACCGGGTGATTCCGTCATGGCAGACCGTGGCTTTAATATTGAAGACCTATTGGCTCTGAAGCAAGTGAGGATGAATATCCCACCATTCTTACAGGGAAGGAAACAGTTCACAGAAGCAGAACTTGTTAAAACCAGAAAAATTGCATTCCTGTGTATACACATAGAGCGTGCCAATGAAAGAATAAAGAATTTCAGAATACTTGAATCCATCCCAATGAATTTAATCTATGTACATGTAGCTAATGAAATGTTTACAGTGTGTGCCATGATGACAAATTTCATGCCTCCTCTGATTTCTCAAAAATGATTAATTGAAATAACTGTCTGATTGATGCAAATCGTTAGATGATAATTGAGCTTTTCCTTTTTCAATCAAATGACGTCATAATCAATTACATGACGTGTAGGATGGCGTCATAATTAATGACGTCATTAATTACGTAGATAAGTTCGTCACAAACGCTTAATGGACCTTTCCAGTTTTAGCCATGCCCCGCCCACCTCTACCTAATCTCCAGCCACACTTCACCGTGTTGGGATTGATTGGTTTTGTAATTGACGTCATATGATTGATGGATAAACTGGATTCCTCCATTCCAGCGGACATGGGCAGACACCAGAGCAACTTAATCCGAAGATAGGCTTTCTGTCCTAAACTATTCATTTCCCAAAGTTTTAGGTATGGTTCGCCAATCGAACTATAACTATACCTACAACGAGCAGATAGTCAAGATCTAGGCTTATGTAGTTGATTGTAATTATTGAGTATGGGTGTTCTCCCTTGCACTGATAATCGCAAAAGGA
Source organism: Chaetoderma sp. LZ-2023a (assembly GCA_034401795.1). Lineage (NCBI taxonomy): Eukaryota > Metazoa > Mollusca > Caudofoveata > Chaetodermatida > Chaetodermatidae > Chaetoderma > Chaetoderma sp. LZ-2023a. The sequence continues at coordinate 115,724,759 of CM067367.1, forward strand.
GAATCGCAATGGATTCGCTGGAATATAATTCTCGGGACGCGGTGATCTCCCTTGCACTGATGATCTTGAACGTACGAGTCGCTGCGGATTAATTCGTATTTCGTCACCCTGGACGATTTTCTACACATCATGTACATGGTAAATGTATTCTGACAAGGTAATCCATGCCCTCCTCTCTCCTTATCAATTTTAATTGCAACATGTTTATGTAACCCGTGGTAATCACTTAAAAGTCTATCAAGAAAGGGTGAGAATGAATTTCTTTTCATTAAGAATCTGTTATTTAGGGGAATAGACTCCCAGCACGGACGGCCATAGCGTTTGAAAAAAACAACTAGAACAGATATGGCAAGGCCAAGAGGCAATTTATGATTAGACGCAACAGTTGATCAGAACAGATGGAACAACAATTGCTTTGACAGAAGAGAAGTTATGAGAGACAACGTATATACTGAAATTTTGTACAGGCAATAATTACAGTTTCAGTTCTTTTATTCACCCAGACCATATACACATTATATATATATATATATATATATATATATATATATATATATATATATATATATATATATATATATATATATATATATATATATATATATATATATATATATATATATATATATATATATATTAACATGAAACATGAAATTATAGTGAGTAGGCTTTTAGGACGCCTTCAGTAACGTCAACTCTAATTCTACAAACGGTATTGAAGTGGATTGCATATTCAATGTTGGAGCGCATATGATGGCCAGTCTATAGTAGCCTACGCATAATATGCACAGGTACATTAACTGTATGTCTGGTGAGTTTCTGCAGACTACATTTTCCATGGGTGTTAAATCAGGATATGCTGAATATTTTGAAAATAATGTGACTGAAAGCTAAGCCACCAACACATTCAGTCAAATTGTTTTCAAAATATTCGGCAGGTCTAGAGTTATTGCCCATTGGAAGTACTGTCTAGTGGCTTACAGCAGTAATCCTTTAACCCTTGAATGTGTTTTAAGGATTTTAATTTTCTCATAGAAAATGTCCATTTGCAGACCAAGAGAAGACAATTTTTGACAATTTACCACTGGAAATCCAGTGGTAAATTTTCAAAAATTGTCTTCTCTTGGTCTGCAAATGGACATTTCTCAAGACCACTACAAAAGCCGTATTATGAGTGATACGAGTGTTGCAGGGTTAAGGGTGTGTCTCTATCCACACGTGTTTCGAGGGTTTAACATCAGAAAAGTGTGACGATTAGACTCCCTAACAAGCCAATTCTAGCAGTTTCAGAAATACCTTCACAAGTTCATTCATCATAGAATACTTATCTCAAAAGATATTTAAAAAAACGGAATTCACATTTTATCGGGGTGGGAGGGCGAGACATGCCATGACATTATATATGGGAGCCACGCGCGCACGCACGAACCCTGCCATTCACACACCCTGTTCGTAGTAACGATTCTGACAATCACCTGCCACTGCGCTCATCCGGTTATCACAGATAATTTTCTGTTTTAACCCCTTTCTGAAGTTTGAGTTCCTTCTAAAATTTTAGAATTTCTTACCATACAGTGTACAGATACATATAGGCATATTGTTAGAAATTCCAAAATTTTAAAAGCAAACTCAAATTTCTAACTTAAAAGCGAACATGGAAAATAATATTTAATCTACATGAGTGACTCCTGTTGAATATTGTGAATCTAATGTGGCTGGCTACTTACTACACATTGTTAGAATAAAGGCTACTCACGCAACAACAGAACAGACGTTTTATGTTCTTCAATCGGAACCGTCTTCGCTTATGTTTTGCCATACTGCTTAATCCTGAAAAACAAACAAACACACACGTTGTTGTCATGGAAATCGTTTGCGTTATGTCATCATAACTTAACTGCCTACAATTTCAAATATTTTTCCAAATTTCTTTATCCCCGATTCTACATCACCCAAAAATTCATATTAGCTGCAGCTGCAGCTACCTTATGGTTACCACTTACCATCTCTGCGCGCACCCGCCACCCCCCCCCCCCCCCACCCCCACCCACACACACCACCACACCACACACCCGCATTAGCAAGCGCTCGTAGGCATGCACGTGTGGGCAGTTCTCTGGAACTACCCTATAATTCTTGAAAGTATAAATAATTTCATCAGATCAAGACTAACAAAAATTTAGGTATATTATTGGCTGATGCAGATTTTGTCGGGACAATGTAGGCCTAGTGGCATTACTTATATATGGTCCAGTTCACAAAGCAAATTCACATAAAAACATATCTTCTTTACAAAATTCGGTTCATAATTTCCTGACTGCAAATTGAATGACAACTGTCCAAATTAGCAAATACCATGTGAAGGAAGCCCATTTTCATCTACTTGTAATACGCAGGAACATTTTTAAAATTAAAATTCTAACATTATGCTTACCCATTCAGTCAGTATGGCTACATTCGCCGCTTTTAAAAGCACAATTTCTTCCGCTTTCGTTTCCGCATGTTGATTAACACGCGGACGTCAGGCTAATGGATTGCTGTAGCTAAGCAATATATTCTTATGACGTCATCATCGTTACGTCGCCAATTCATGAACAATGCTTAAAGGGAAATAACTCGACTATCCGTATTGTAAAACCTGATCAGATTTACATCCCTTATCAAAATAATATGAATATCGCAAATATGGGATATTATGTTTGAGATATGTTTGTATTTCGGTAGTGGATATTAGTCCAGCGGCTAAGACCAAAAATATTTCACTTTGTGGAGAAATTATGAAACTTGACACACGTGTAGGGGACCCCTATAGGATCATTTTTCGATTAGGACCCAACTCTGAAACTCCCCCTGGTGGCCGCCATCTTGAATTTCAATATGGCCGCCATATTGGACATACTTTTGCCTATAACTTTGAAACTTAGACAGATAGAAATGTGATTTCTGTGGCTAACCCCCATTTTCAGGGTCAAGGAATCCAATAGAATCATTACTTTGAACTCCCGGTGTCGGCCATATTGGATTCCAAGATGGCCGCCGTATTAAATACAATTGCCTATAACTTTGAAAATATGGCAGCTACAAATACAATTCCAGTGACTAACCCACATGTTCATGGTCAAGGAATTCATTAAGATCTGGATCATCCATATTAGCTTCCCATACATGTTTACAGTGCTGCCACCTTTTTGCATGAGTCAGTTAAAACAAAAGAATTTAATTATCATTGTTTCTGAGTAAGGAAATATTACAGACCTGTATGATAACATGATCCGCTGATGTCATAGACACTGTATGTGACCATATTGATAAAACCAAGATTCTGCCAGGTAAATGGAGTAAAAAGCCTAGAAAGGCCACTCACATTATTGTTTTCACTATATTATTTAATACATAATATATGGGCCGGGATAAATTTATAAAGTGGTGTTTAAAGTAAACTATAATTTGATTATAGCACACGATGGTGCAATATTAATGCAAGTTTTTTTTTATGTTTTAGGTGCCGAAACTAACTAACTAACAATGTCCAAGTCGTTCAAGATCGTGCCTTCAACATCAACAAATGGTGCATTTGAAGCAGCGGAAAAACCTGATTTCAACTGGAGTATCTGTGTCATTTGCCAAAGCCAAACTAAAGAACCCGTTGTCGTGCCAGGGAGGGGAAAGCGGTTTGCCAAAGGAATGGGATATGATACATTGGCCCGAGAACTTATTGCCGCTCGAGATGCCGGCTTCAACCCACTCAAAATTGATTTCGATAGACTTGATGATGGACCTGGTATTCAGCAAACACTTCGTGCACATGAAGCTTGCTGGCACAAACTCTGTAAAAATGAATATTCTCAGCTGAAGTTAGATAGGTGGAGAAAACGTAGGGCTCCTAGTGACGATACAGCTGAAGCATCTCCTTGCAAAACTCGTAGAATGAGTGGAAATCAGAGAAAAACAGGCGAAATGGACGCATGTCTGTTCTGCGAAGGTACGGACGACAACCTTCACACTGCGTCAACCTTTGCAATTGATGATACAGTGCGACAATATGCAATTAAACTGAAGGACACAAATTTGCTCAGAAAAATTGCTGGTGGTGATCTGGTGGCGATAGAAGCCAAGTATCACAAAGCCTGTATGACAAAACTTTTTCACGATGCAAGGGCTGCGCAGAAATGCCGTGAAGAAACAGACATTTCATCATTTGATGGCATAGCATTGGCAGAACTTATAGCTCACATTGATGAAGCCAGAAGTGTTCAAGACACAGCTCTAGTCTTCCGTCTAGCTGACCTCGCCTAGACGTATCGCCAACGTCTGATTGATCTTGGTATGACTCCTGGGGTTCAAGTCAATCGAACGCGATTAAAGGAGAGACTCCTGTTACACTGTCCATATCTGATGGCAACAATGCATGGTCGTGAAATCCTTTTTGTAGTTGAACGTGACATTGGAGATGCAGTTATTAGAGCCTGCACCACAGATTCCGATATCATGTTCTTGGCAAAAGCAGCAACAATAGTTCGCAGACAAATTTTCGAAAACGATTACACGTTTAACGGAAAATTAAGTCATGAGGAACAAATGAAATCGGTGCCCAGCGTGTTGCTTGCATTCGTGAGTATGCTACTTGAAGGACCTAACATAAAGGACCAGATAGATCGGACAAAGATCCAGCGAATGGCTGGATTAACATTTGCTCAGTTGCTTGTCTTCAACAGTGTTAAGCACGCAAGTCCCAAAGGCCATGCTGTTCGACACAACAAATCACAGGAAACCCCTCTGCCAATTTATGTTGGCCTGAAGATGCATTCAGAGACCAGGAAGCGTGATCTTGTGGATCGATTACATAGTCTGGGGCTCAGCATTTCGTATGACCGCTTGCTGAGGATGTCTTCTGGTGTAGCAAACCGTCTTTGCAAACAGTAGGAAAGAGATGGTGTGGTCTGCCCACCGCAGCTTCGGCCGGGTGTATTCACTACAGGTCAAGCTGATAATATAGATCACAATCCTAGCTCAGTGTCTGCAAAGGACTCCTTTCACGGGAATGCTCATTCTCTCTGTCAACATCCAGATGAAACTAATTCCGGCCAAATTCGCTCAGATGCGTCACTATTTGAGGACCAATCAAGTCAATCTAAACACGTCCAACAGCTACCAGCAAAGTACACAAGTATTTCTGCTACACAGGCCCTTCCGCATGTTCCTGTTTACTATGGACCTGTTAGGCCACCTACAGATGAAGCGCCAGATCTGAAGGAGGACCGTAAGCTAGAGTATATGTGGCTGGAACATCAGATGACCATTTGCCAAAAGGAGCAGCAGCTGTGTGCAACCGATAATGCGTCATGGGCAGCCTACCATGCCTCCAGACAAGAGGATCCTCCGACTGTACAGACAAATTTTTCATTGCTCCCGTCTTTCCGTGAGAAGTCAACCTCTGTGGCCATGATCTCCCATATCATGAACAATAATGCCGCTGCAACTCAATTCCTCAACCCCGGACAGACACCCGTCCTCACGATGGATCAACCGTTATATGCCATAGCAAAGCAGCTCCAGTGGCGGTTTCCAAACTTATATGGGGAGGACAAGTATGTGATAATACTAGGGGGATTGCATACAGAGATGGCTGCCTTGAGGACCATCGGAGATCTTCTTGACGGAAGCGGATGGACAGACGCTTTATCCCAAGCAGACATTGCGACTGCAGCTACCTGTGAATGATTCCTTCACACGTCTCATGTGACCAAAACCCGCAGGGCACATCAGGTTACTGCCGCAGCTTTGTATCAGTTACAGCAGAAAGCCTACTTGAATTCCAAGATGGAAACCATTGACATTGGTCAGATCGAAGCAGATGGATTCACCGATTGGTGTGCTGAGAGGTCTGAAATGTACCCACAGTTCCATTTTTGGCAGACAGTGCTAGACTTTGAAATGACTATCTTCCAGTTTGTGAGGTCCCTGCGAGTGTCCGATTTGACCTGTACATTGCATCGCAAGCCCAGTTGGTACCCTGGTTCTTCGCATTGGATCACCCAAACTATGCTCGCTGGTTACCGGTGCATGTGCGAGATATGTCATCCTTGGAAGAGAGATGTCCAGATGTCTTTCGTGAGTTCAAACACGGAGCATTCACTGCCAAGAAAACAGGCCGACCGTTCGCTGCCATTTCGTTAGACCAGGCACACGAACAGATGAATGCACTAGTTAAGGGCGACGGTGGGGCTGTTGGCCTAACAGAAAACCCCGGAGCACTTCGGAGATGGATGGTGGCTGGACCCGAAATAGCGAGACTAGTTGAGGAGTTTGAGGACGACTTCGAAGATCGGACTACCTCTGATATCACAACTCCAGATGGTCACCATGAGCAGACAAAGAGTGTCCAGGAGAAATTCGTTCGTGATGTACAGTCACTGGTGGCCACAATTGAAGAGATGGGAAATCCATTCATGGAGAAGAGCATGGACCTTTTGAATATAAATTCTAAAGCCATCATGCCAGAGAAGGTTGTAAACGCGATGAAGAATGTCTATTCACTGGGGAAGGCAAAATATCACCAATTCATGGAAGAGCGTTTCAAGTCCAATTCGAAGTCAATTGGAGACACCACTCCCCGCAACAATCTGTCCATGTTTATTTAGCAAGCCTGGTACGGAGAAGACCAAGGCAGCAGGGAGGCTGACTGAACTGAAAAATGACAGGGCTCTGTTTTCAGGGTTGTACATCGCAAGTCAAACTAGAGAAGGCGATGTTGATGAATGCTTCAGGCACGAGAACCAGTCTGCTCCACCGTCACTGGCAACGGGAGGTCAGATGCACCAGGGTGACAAGCATCACCTCTTGGACTGCCTCGAAGGAAATGTGACACCCATTCATGGAACTCCCTTGGTGGTTGATGGTAAAGTCCTCGATGGACCTGCTGTTGTTCACTTTCTAGTTCCTGGTACCTGCGGTACCTTCGAGGATTATGCCAAGGAGGTCTTCCTACCATATGTGGTGAAGGAACTAGACACTGTCAGTCGAATCGATATTGTATGGGATGTTTATCAGTCAGACAGCTTGAAAAACGCAACAAGAGAGAAGAGGGGCGGTGGCACTCGGCGTCGAGTTTCATCCTCCACGAGAATTCCAGGCAACTGGCCAGGCTTTCTTCGAAACAATGAAAACAAACAGGAGTTGTTTCGGTTTCTTGCACAGAAATGTGTGGATTATGAAACTGAAGGTGCCAAGATGATCTACAGCACGGTGGATGATCAAGTTGTGTGCGCATCCAAAGGCACCATAACTTCAGCGCTTGATCCTTGCTCCCATGAGGAAGCAGACTCCAGGATCTTCGTCCATGTTAATGACATGGCTCAGCAAGGACACACGAAAGTGATGATCCGCACTGTGGACACTGATGTGGTGGTCATAGCAGTTGCTAAATTCTTGGAGATTGGCCTGGAGGAGCTTTGGGTTGCCTTCAGTACTGGTAAAAACTCCAGACACATTGCAGTACACCAGATAGTCAGCAACATTGGGGCAGAGAAGTCGCAGGCACTGGCATTTTTCCATGCATTTACAGGCTGCGACACGGTGTCATTCTTCTCAAAACATGGGAAGAAGTCTGCTTGGCAGGCATGGCAGGCATATCCTGAAGCTACAGACGCCTTCCACGCACTGTGTTCGAGGCCTGCTGACGTACCAAAGACAGTCATCGAGATTCTGGAGCGGTTTGTTGTCTTAATGTATGACCGCATCAGTGAACTTCAAGGTGTAGATGCGGCAAGGCGCTATCTCTTCTCCAAGAAGTCAATGGAAATCGAGAACATTCCTCCAACTGCAGCAGCTCTATTAGAACACACAAAGAGAGCTGCATTCCAAGAAGGCCACATCTGGGATCAGTGCTTAGTCGCCAATCCAGTTGTTCCCTCACCAGGTGACTGGGGTTGGGAGAATGGCGATGGACAATGGAAAGTTATATGGACCACGCTTCCCGAGGCCGCCAAGGCTTGCTACGAGTTCCTGAGCTGCAAGTGCAAGAAGACCTGCAAGGGGAACTGCAAGTGTTACAGGACAAACCTCCAGTGTACTTCACTATGCGCTTGCGATGGACAGTGTTATGCAAACTGAGTTACCTTAACTGCGAGGTACAGCAGTGGACTGCATTACATGCCTTATAGATATAGAGGGCGGCTATCTTGGATTCTAAAATTGCAGATATCTGACAGCTTCATCTTTTACTGGATCCCTGATACTGAAAATGGGGGGGGTGTGTGGTAGCAATGGAAGTTCTTTTCTATCTGCCTTACTTTCGAAGTTATAGGCAATTATGTTTAATACGGCGGCCATCTTGGAATCCAATATGGCCGACACCGGAAGTTCAAAGTAATGATTCTATAGGATTCCTTGACCCTGAAAATGGGGGGTTAGCCACAGAAATCACATTTCTATCTGTCTTAGTTTCAAAGTTATAGGCAAAAGTATGTCCAATATGGCGGCCATATTGAAATTCAAGATGGCGGCCACCAAGGGGCGTTTCAGAGTTGGGTCCTAATCGAAAAATGATCCTATAGGGGTCCCCTACACGTGTGCCAAGTTTCATAATTTCTCCACAAAGTGAAATATTCTGCCATATTTTTGGTCTTAGCCGCTGGACTTCTATTAACACTAATTTGGCTTGAAGCTGTTGCTGCCTAATTAGATAAAACAATTTGCAGCCAAATTGATTTCAAAATATTCAATAGCTTGATGTTTTCACCTATTTACTGTCATCCAATTTTTTAGAAAATATAGAAGAAACTGCTAAGTAGCTGCCTCGCGCTGCACATACATTGAATTAGAAATTGTATTTTAAAAAATCCCTTTCAGACATTAATTAAATAGCCGATTATGAACAAGTAAAATGATGGATGGCGATATATGTTAGGAACTTAGTAATCAGTAATTATATGCTTATAGATAGCATTATTAATAGCATTGTTTGAACGCACGCATGCGTAGGACCGAACTCGTCATGGCGCCATTGACAATGGAGAAAGCCAGTCTTAGCTATGCCCCGCCCATCTCTAGCTAAGCTCCACCCACACTTCGGTCGCGTAATTGGGATCGATCGATCCCTGAAATCCCTGACTATCAATTCCCAGAAAATATTGCAGATAAGCTGTTGAATATTTTAAAACTAATCTGAGTGGGTGCTGTTGCTGCCTGTGGCAACAACGCCGGCCAGTGAAATTAGTTTCAAAATATTCAACAGCATGTTTATTAAAGGTGCATATTCACACTAAGATGCCTATCAAAATAAAAAAATTTTAATTATGTACTTTTAGAAGCTTAAATAGTGTGTCTAGATGTACTGAAACGAAATAAATCTTAGCATATGAAGATTTCATTACGTATGAATTAATATAATTTTTTAAGTTGTGAAATTGAATTATAGACACGAGTCCCTAATTCAACGTCGCAATTAAAAAAATTCTCTTAATTTATATGGAATGAAACCATCATGTGCTAAGATTTATTTCGTCTCATTACTTTCAGGTACACAGTTCAAGCCTCTAAAAGATACAATTTTAACGTTTTTATTTTCAAACATTTTGGTGTGAATATGCCACTTTAAATAGTAAAGGCATACAATTCGTACAACAACTACAGTCCCTGCCTGGCAGGTGTGGCAGTGTATACCTTCCTTGGGACTCCTCCAGTATAGAAGCATCGTACTAACATACGCCCACTTACATATAGAAGTGTTTGACAAGATCCTTACTCTTCACAGTTATATTTGCAGCAGCCCGGGTACATTAGAGTATTCATTGGCCATGTCGAGTGTAGCTCTGAAGGACCAAGTAGTACCAAGCTGGTTTTCAATGGTGAAGAGATTGCTGTACAAATATAACCTTCCGTCAGTGTGGAATCTACTCTAGACGGGCCCATTGCTAAGCCTAGATGGAACATGATGGTGAAGGCAGCTGTAGGCGAATACTGTGCAGAGAAATGGCGGCTTAAGCTTAAGCTGAACGTGTCTCTGCGGTACCTCAACCTATTAGCACTACAGATGGGATGCGTGCGCCACGTGTGCTTAACTGTAAAACTGATAACAGAGATGTGGATAAGGCTGCAACTAAGGCCAAAATCTTCACTGGGAGCTACACCCCTCAAGGCAACAGAGTGAAATTCAACCAGCATCATGTCGACCCCTTGCCTATTATGTGGCTGCGACGCTGAGGACAGATGTCATCTCATTAGCAGATGCTGCTGTTATGCAGATCTTCGTCAGCAATATGTTGCCCGTATGAACACGATACTGCTTGCCATCCACCCTGAAGATGAGGTAACCAGCCTAACTAATGATCCCGAATCTCTAACCCAGGTGACGCTTCACTAATGATGACCAGTGAAGGCGCATACCCTTGTCATCTCCACCAACAGTGAACTACTATCCAGCACTAAGGAACGCAGCAGGGACTTCCTGCACAAATTCCACACCAGACGTTACCAGCACCTGAAGGCGAGAATGTAGGATTGTCTGGTCCACCACCTACTATGGATTAATAAACTACTAACACCATACACACCACATGAACTCTAAAACACCTTGCTTGTGCTTGAGTACTGACTCCCATTACACACAGGTATATAGACATTTACTACTTATAAATCAGATGTTCCTGATGTTTGCGATCTAGAGAATACGCCCGCAACCTGAAGTGACAACTGACAACGGGATCAGCTTGATCTGGATGCGCCTAATGAAAAGGCAGGAAGTACCCAGCTGAACAGAACTGAACTAAACATGGCCGTAAGCCGGATGATAAGTGGGGATGCTCTCGTCAGACCGGGGAGTGTGTGTGTGTGTGTGTGTGTGTGTGTGTGTGGGGTGGGGTGGGGGGGGGGGGAGGGAAAACCTCCCCTGAAAATTGATACTCTCAAATGGCTTCTCCTGCATTTCTGGAGGTGAATATGAACCATCAGTTAACTGTTAAATTCTTATATTTTCAATCATTTGACTATTTTTATCCACAAAATGTCATTTTTTTTTCTTGCGACAGTAGTGTAACTCTCAGCCTGTGTGTGTAGGTGCGTTCGTGGTGGTGGTGGTGGTGGTGGGGATGGGTGGGGTAGGTGTGGGGTGGGGGTGTAGGGTGTCCGAGGGGTGTTTCCCATGGAATGTTTTGAAAAATTACTCTCTAAGAGGTCATTGCCTGTATTCAAAAACTAAAGAATAATCTTACAAGCATATGCAACTAAATATTAAACACCCAACACGCACGCACGCACGCACGCACGCACGCACGCACGCACCCCAACTTGTATTGCATATTTTAAGTTTTCTTAAGCATTAACAGGATGGCCATTTGTTGGGCCCCCAAACCCCCACACGCACGCACGCACACACAACCCCCACCCCACCACCCACCCCACACACACAGCCCCGATTTGAAACTTCGAAACTTAACTTCTCACAATCTAAATTAATTTGAAGGCAACTATATTGCTGAATATTTTGAAACTAATATTACCAATGGCAGTATCACCTCCAGTCAAAATTATAATTCACTTTCGTGACGAACGTTCAGTTTTCCTGACGGACCTACGTCATTTTGATTATGACGTCAGCTAACAAGTGACGTTCTTGATTATGATGTCAGATATTTTTGAGTGACAGAGCAGATCCTTCCATTATTGTAGCCAATAATCTAGCACACGGCTTGCATGTGGAGCGTGATGAGTGTACACCTTACCATACGGTAAGGACCCAGTTGACAGAATATATATATATATATATATATATATATATATATATGGAGTCCGAGTGTTATATATAGGTAAGCTGTTGAATATTTAGAACCTAATTTGACTGGGGTTGTTACTCATATGGCACAAACAAAGGGGGTCAAATAGTGCCAAAATGATGCTGTTGTATAATTTAAATAAAACAAAATATATCATTCCGTCGGTCAGTCAATCGATCTGTCAGTCGGCCAGCTAGACAATGAATGAATGAATGGATGGATGGATGGATGGATGGATCAATCAATCAATTACCCCTGATTTAGTTATTCTGACGACTATATATTAATTAAATCTCTTGTTTGTTTAAAAGATAAAACATCACTTGCCAAGAATAAGGTTTATATAGTTCAACGTTAATAAAATAAATTAACAAAACTAATAAATTACAACTTGCAATCAATTATACATTGTCTTATATATTACAGTATCACAGCGGCGTTGTTTGGATCAGAATTATATTAAATTAATATTTACATATTCAATTATAAATAAGAATTCGTAACAACATTCTATTTCATTTGGAAACGAAGTCCAGTGTAGCAATCTATCTATAAACTACATATTGTAATGGTAAATTGGCATTTATTTGGCAACACATTTAATTTATTTGCAGGCCTAGGCATATTTAAATTAACAAAATGCGTATTTATTTATTGACCTACGCTACTTAAGGCATTTATTTACAAACTCAATAAACGGTAATCGAAAACTTATACAGCAAATATACACCTGTGCAAAAGTTAAGCACCAGCAAAAACAATAGAACGTAGAAACATGATGGTACAACTAGGCTGCCATACTTTTTGTCCCCGCGTTAGCTGACATAATTCCAAGTACGAAATGCACATGCATGCATGACTTCACGCCGCTTGATGTCCGTGCGTGGCGGGAAACAGCACACGTGTTCAGTTATGTAAAATTCCAGTTTGAGGTGTAGAACATTACATACAGATTTAGGCGACAAGATTAGGAATTTTGTGTTCATGACCGTGCTTTATTTGTACAGAGAGAATTAGCTCTTGATTGTGAACCGCTATGGCAAGACGAAGGTTAAGTGATCGTGTGAAATGGCAAATCATAGGCATGCATACCACTGGTATGTCATGCAGAGAGATTGGCAGACAGCTGAACATTAACCATACTGTAATCAGTCGTTTGATTGCAAAACATGGGCAAACTAACGAGGTGAAGGACAGGCCTAGATCTGGAAGACCGAAGAAGACTACTGCCCGTGATGATCGAGCCCTAGTACGCCTTGTTAGGAGATCTCCATTCACCAACAGCAGAGTGCTCAGCGAGCGATGGGAAACGCGCAATAGAGTGTCAATGTCTACCGTCTAAAGGAGACTGTATGCTGCTGGCATGAAAGCTAGGAGACCTGTCAGGCGTCCTCTCCTCACTGCACACCACAAAGAGGAGCGTCTGAGGTGGTGCAACGAAAGAAGACACTGGAACATGAGATCCTGGAGACGGGTACACTGGTCCGATGAAAGTCGGTTCCTGCTTCATGCCACAGATGGTCGAACTCGTGTATGGAGGTCCAGACGCACGGCGTACGACCAACGTAACATCATGGAAGAAGTTCCATTTGGTGGAGATTCCGTTATGATATGGGGGTGCATCTCATTTGATTGTAAGCTGGATCTGTTGACTGTATCTGGAACACTAAATGGACAAAGATATCAAGATTCCATACTGGATAGAGTTGTGGTCCCTCATTTTGTAAATCATGCACCTGGAACCCACCCTATATTCATGGATGACAACGCCCGACCACATCGTGCTAGAGCTGTGCATGAATACCTCCGCCAGAATGCCATCGAAACCCTACCATGGCCAGCAAGGAGCCCTGACATGAACCCTATTGAGCATATCAGGGACATTCTGGGAAACATGGTGAGAAGGAGGGATCCTCCTGTGCAGAACCTACAGGAATTAACAGACGCACTCCATCTTGAATGGCAACGAATACCACAATGGCGTATCAGTCGGTTGGTGACCAGCATGAGACGTCGTGTCCAGGCCGTCATCCAGGCACAAGGTGGATATACCCGGTATTAATAATGACAGTCTCAAACTCGTGCACAGATGTTAAACTTCGTTTTCAGACACCATTAATGACAATCTAGCCACGTGTGTCAACTGTAGGGCAATAGTTGTCAGTTGTGTCAACGTAACCATATTCAGGCCTCGTTTTCAAGTTCAAACAAAAACATACAGTGTTTCCCCACCATCATAATCAGCATTCCTCTAGTTGCATTATTACCTCTTGCACTAAGATGGATGGGTACATAAATGTTTATGCTATTGCTTTCTTCATAGTACATGAATATACCCTCGCATGTGCGTAAAAATAGGGTGGTGCTTAACTTTTGCACAGGTGTATAGGTTATAATATGGTATACAGAATATGTACAGCTTTTCTTACTGTAACACAGGGTAAGCATATACACATTGAATTACAACAGACCTTTCCACTTTATCCATCCATCATATGACGTCACAATTAACTACGTGACGTGTAGAATGACATCATAAGCAATGACGTCATGAATGACGTAGATAAGTATGTCACGAACGCATAATTGAAGACGGACTATGCGTTGTTGTACGAATTGTATGGCTTTACCATTTAATGAATATTTTGAAACTAATTTGACTGGGCGCTGGCAGTCGAATTAGTTTCAAAATATTTAACAGCTTACCTGTATAGTTTTCAGGAAATAGATAGTCAGGGCATTCGGGTATCGATCGATCTCAACACGGCGAAGTGTGGGTGGGCCTTAGCTAGAGGTGGGCGGGGCATAGCTAAAAGTGGAAAGGTCCATTATCATAGGCTCTTACATTAGTTATACAAACTAACAATTTGCAGCCGAGCTCTAAGCAGGGGATATTCTGGTACATAAATGAGATGCCGCTAAATATAAAAGAATACAATCATGAAAACATACAAACTTAACTATACAGGTAATAATTTTGTTTAATATTTAGAAACTAATTTGACTGGGTGTAGTTGCTACCTATGGCAGTAACAGCGCCCAGTTAAATTAGTTTCAAAATATTCAACAGAATGGTTATTCTGTAGTAAAGGCATACAATTAGTACACAAGACGGACTTTTAAAAGATCATAACGGACTTATACGCATTTTGATTGTGACGTCAGCCTACATGTGACTCAATTCATTATGACATCATATACTTGAGTGGCAGAGTGGATTCATACATTGACTTCGTATCCTAACCACATTGGCAATCTACTCATGAAGTATCAATGCTTCATTAGCATACTCCAACTAGAAACTAGGTCATCTAACGAGAGGCAAAGATATGCACACCCGCACATGGGTGACAACACGAATCAGTAGAGAAATTGATGTCAAAAATAGTTGGCCTCCTCATAACCCCATGAAGCACGATGTAGACATACTCCATGGAGAAGATAAGTTATCCAACGAAAAACAAAAATCAGCGCGCACGCACACGCGAACGTACATACGCATATATACAGGCACGCGTGTAAACACACACACACGCACGCACGCACGCACGCACGCACGCACGCGAACTCAATCACGCACGTGTATCTCGCCATAAATGCACTAAAGCCTTTGCGAAACTTAGTTCCGACAATTTTGCTTAATATTTCAGAAAATTGGTTTCTGAAGCATTTCACCGGACAGCAATCAAGGTTTCTTAAGCGATGTTGTGAACACAGTTTCTGAAGCACTTCACCAGACACTATATGGTGTCCGTAACATCCGATAACACATGTGATGTAAACTATGTTACCTGATACAGGCTAGCGATTAAGAGACAATAAAGGGGGCCATTTCTAGGTATACCCTGTCCATTTCCAGCTATCCACCCTCCTTTTACGCGTGTCGGGATCGATTTGAAACTTTGAACATCTGAATTTCCAGAATATAAATTTCAAAGTAACGATACATGTAAGCTCTTGAAAACTTTGAAGTTAATTTCACTGGGTACTGTTCCTGCCACTGTCAACAACAGCTCCCAGCCAAATTGGTTTCAAAGTATTCAACAGAATGTTAATTAAATTGTAAGTTCATGAAGATGCGATTCGTACATTTTCGTGACATAGTTTTTTAATTTGTTGAGGGAGCCTCGTCATTTTGATTGTGATGTCGGCTAACATGCGACGTATTTGATTATGGTGTCAGATACTTGAGTGGCAGATCAGATCCCTCTATTGGACGTTCCTGGCACAGAGTATAACACTGCCACCTTGTTTCTGCTACCATTAGCAAACACCACATCACTGTTTATGACACTACCTTGTTGCTGGGGATTTTCTGAAACAAGGCTTCTGAGAGTTTGGAAACAGACTTACAGAAACGTTTTTGTGCTTCGCCACAAGAACTATTCCATCTCTAAAATCCAAGAACCTCGATTTCAAAGTAGCCATACATTTAGTTGATAAATATTTTAAGACAAAAGTGCAACTAAAACTAAACAGTTCGTAGTCATTTTCAAGATAATCGATGTAATGGCAGCGTTGTGTTCTTCCGGTAAAGCCAAATGTGGTAAATATTACATAAATGGGCCATTCCAAGCTATGCCCCTCCCATCTATAGCTAAGCTCCACCCACATCACGCTCGTGTTGGGATCCATCACTGACTATCAATTTCCAGAAAACTGTACAGGTAAGCTGTTGAATATTTTGAAACTAATCTGACTGGGTGCTGTTGTTGCCAAATACAGCAACAGCGCCCAGTCAAATTAGTTTCGAAATATTCAACAACATATTTATTAAATAGCAAAAACATACAATTCGTGCACAATGTGTCCGACTATTAAGCGTTTAAGACGGCCTATATCAGTCATTCATGACGTCATCCTACACGTCCCGTAGTTGACTATGGAGACATATGACGTCATATGATCGATAGATACAATGGAAAGGTCCATTGTGGAATGATTTTCCGATTAGACACGCCCATTAATGACTCTACCTGCACACCTCCAGTAAATGTTTATGCAGGTAACGTTTCTGAGCAAATGCTCGCCCACATCTAACACACATGTATGTTTTATTGGTAACACTGTGAATCAGCATGTGCGATCGCAAGTTCGACTTGTCTGCAAATGCCTTATCGCATCCGGACTCAAGACAACAGTATGGCCGCTCTCCTGTATGCGTACGCATGTGGCCCTTTAAAAGCCACGAACGTGAAAATAACCTACCACAGATTGAACACTTGTTACGTGTTCCACCATGCGTACGTACATGTGCGCTGTAAGTATTTATTGATGAAAACATGTGACCACATTCCATACACTTTAAGACTGATGGGCGGCTCACAGTGGTTTGATGTCGGTTGATCTGTGACTGCAATCGTGTTTCATTAGCGGCATATGTATCAGCACCCTCGAATGGACGTGGTGCTTTAACTGGATTTGTTTCTTGTGTAACAGAATGTGATTTAACAAACGGATTGGAACAGTTTCTGTTAGTGTTTGGGTTCGATGATATTCCTAGTCGTGAGGCTAGAGTCGATAGAAGTTGTATTGCCGAAGGCGTTACATTAGAAGTTTGATCTGCTTTAGAAACTGATGGAAATTCGAGCTTTTTGTTCGGACATACTGACAACTTTCGAGGAAGACACATTTGCGAATGTTTTAAGTCAAGTTTTGGTGATGCTGACAGTAACGTTGATATTTGTATGTCTCCTGAACTACCTGTTCTATTGGTGCTCGCCGTTAGACAAGCACATTTGTCTGGCGTTGTTCTAACACTGACTGAATGTGACTTCAATATTGATTTTTCTGTCTTTTCATTGCAATCTAAAGTCCGTTGCTGTAGGGATGGCGATAGCTGTAGTGGTGATGCCATAAAGATTCGCTTCGATATAGATGCTGACTTGTCAGATACTTGATATAGCTGTACTTTTTGTTTACCCATACAGAATGATTTCATATCAAATCGTCCTGGCGACGACTTCACTTCTTTCTTCATACCAGTTTCGCGTTTCTCTTCCCCACTTTCTTTATCTGGCACTATGGATTCCAACTTAAAACATAGATGTGAATTCAACAGTAATTTCTTTTCTGGTAGGCCTATCGATGTTTCTTTGTGTTTCGTATGTTTAATGTTACTATCAGTTACATTGCCCATCGAATTTGACGATTGGTTAGGTTTCGTTATACCAAAATTGTCAACCGGTTTAGCTTTTTGTAGACTTGTAAAATGTGAACCGGGAGATCTATAATGTACTTTAGTAGGACTTTGTTTCAAATTACTTGTCTCCAAGGTACTATTGTTTATAGCTTTTGATGGAGGAGTGGTGGGAACTTTGAATGTCAGATTTTTCTTTGGTGAAAGCGATACTTGTACTGGTACATGCGTCTGAGATGATTTATTCATCGAGTGCGAATCTGGTACTAACAGATTTGTCTCAAAACAAGGGATTGAATAGCATGATTGATCACTCGAATCCTTAAAGATAGTATTCCGTTTTTGCTCAAATGCAGATACACGCACATCACCATCGCCTTTGAATAAAAGCGTGTCTGGTAAACAAAGCTCTGGAAAGCAGTATGGGTCAGGCATGGCGTCACAAGGATCAAAGAAGTCAGGATAACGTTGACAGAGTTTAAACCGAGTTACAAATGAAATTTCATTCCAAGATGGCTGCTTGGTCTCACTACGTCGCCGAATTAGGCTGTGACTACCAGGCTCAATAAAAGGCTCCAAGCTGTACTTTTTCTTTTTCAAACGACGTAGAAATGGTTTGATCCCTGATTTTGCTATGCATAGTCCTGACCGGGTTACTAAAGCATTTGGGTTGCGCCATTCATCTGCAATAATAATAATAATAATAATAATAATAATAATAATAATAATAATAATTAGAGTTTTAGTGATGCTGTGCTTCATAAATGATGATGAACCCAGCCCTTCGCAACAATGGTGAACCGTGAATTGATAGCCTACTAGTTACAAGTAGAATGCATCCATAGATTGGTTAATGTATACAAAAGACTCAAACTGAAGTCCAGACAAGAACTGTCTATCACGCTCAGTGAACTGTGAAATGTAGATCAGGTTGACCTACTTTTGATATGCGACACAACAATAATCTACAATACATAGATACACCAAGCTTGGTTACTGCATACAAAAATACACTTGAAACTAAAGCCCAGACAAGAATAATCTATGATATACGGAGAAACGTGAAAAGTAGGTCAGGCTGACCTACTTTTGGTACAGAACATACATTTATGTTGTGATGCATCGATATATCAAGTTTAGTTACTGTACAAAAAAAGCTCTTGAAACTACAGCCCGGACAATAATAATAATCTATGATGTACCATGAAAAGGTCACACTGACCTACTATTGATACGTGACACACCTTTAGGCCATGATGCATCCATATACCAAGTTTGGTGACTATACGTGAAAACTCCCTGAAAAAGACGGTCCAGAACAACAACAACAACAACAACAACAACAACAACAACAACAACAACAACAACATTTTAACTAGAATGGTCATGGCATATATATGTAAAGTAGAACACAAAGATTTTGGCCAGAATTGCAACTAGAACAAGGATGTATTCTACAAAATTTTGATAAAATCTACTGAGCGGTTCTCGAGATGACATTTTAAATTTCCCATTGTTTTACTAGCATGGGAGGTATTGGGTCAGAAAATCAAAATGGACGCTAACACATTTATCCGACAGTTTCAAAGCTCAACAAGTTGAAATCACCAATACCCGTTAAAATCACTATACCCAAAAAATGAAATAAAACCAATTGCTGCTTCAAAATCCATAAAATAAAAAATTCGAATATTGCAGCCAAAATGCTGAAATCTGATTTGTCGATGGCGGCCAGTTTCTAATGTACTAAATTCCCTTGAAGAAACTAGAATGGGCCTTGATCCCTCCCTAATCATACTTGCCAAAGTCGGCCCAATCCCTTCACCCTTCAGTTGTTTCGGATGAGAAGTCTTTTTCGTGAAAGTAAGTTCATCATAGATGGTCGTTGAAGTACCTGGTCAATCAAGTTCCCTCCAACAAACTTGGTTTAGCCGCTGCCCTAGATGATGGTTCATGAGCTTCGAATCAATCCCGCAAGCTTTTTCGGAGAAGATTTTTGAAGACGTTTCTCGAAATTGGACAAAATCCAGGAAATCCAAAATGTCCACTGGCCAAATTGGCCAATAGTCTTCATTTGAACAAGCTCGGATCCCAATGGTCGAGGGATGCTTTCTACCAAATTTGGTTAAAATCGGTCCAGCGGTTCTCTAGAAGAGACATTAAATTTCATATTACTTTGCTATGGGCGCTTCTGGCGGGAGAATATTCCAAGATGTCCGCCAAACCGTTTATCGACAGGTTAGAAAATTTAGATTTTTTAAATCGGTCTACCCAAAAAAACTATTAAAAGATTTCAGATTCAAAATCCATTAAATAAAGAAAAATCCAATATGGCCGCCTAACACACTACAGTTTGATTAGGCCATGTTTTTACATATCAACTTCCCTAGAATAAACTTTAATGTCCCTTAGTCCCTAATCGTATTGCGCAAAATTCGGACCGATCGGTTCCGTGATTCCAGAGAAATCCTTTTAACGAAAACCAGGTCATCCAAGAGGACTGTCGAAGTATTTGGCCAATCAAATTCCCTTGAACAAACTTGGTTCAGCTGTTGTCCTACATGACGTTTCATGAGTTTTGCACGAATCCCTAAAGCACTTTCGGAGATCTTTAAAGATGTTTATAACAATCGGCCAAAATCCAAGATGGCCACCAGCCAAATTGGCTGATTGGCTTTGTTTGAACAAAGTTGGATCCCTCTGACCTGCGGATGCTTCCTGTTAAATATAATTGAAATCAACACAGTCACTGTAATTCCTGAAGTTTAAAGAAAAAGTTGACAGATAGACTCCGAAAGGCAGACACAGGATGGATGGACGATGGATGGTCACGATGGCATAAGCTCACTTGGCCATTCTGTCCAGGTGAGCTAACAACAGCGGCAGCAGTAACAGCAACAAGGCATATCAGTAAACTGATGTATGTACCCTGAAGGCATACACCGTAATGGTACTGTAGAAACTATGGGTCGGACAAAAATTCTCTGTAATGTTCAGTGAACCATGAAAGGTAGGTCAAAGGAATGATAAGTGAACCGTGAAATTAGGTCACAACTTTTCATATGCGACCCACCTTCAGCGTATAATGCATCCATACACCAAGTTTAGTTCCAGTATTCCAAAAACTCTTGAACCTATAGCCCAGATGAGCATGTCCTGTAATATACAATGACCCATGAAAAGTATGTGAAAGGTATGTCAAGCTGACCTACTTTTCATACAACGCACACCTCCTTCCTAAGCTACATCCATATATCAAGCTTTTTTCCCGTAAGGCAACAACTCTTGAGGCTACAGCCAGAACAAAAGATTTCTGTAATGTTCAATGAACCGTGAAAACTAGGTCAAATGTAGGTTACGCTGACATATTTTCATACACTACACACCTGCTCCCTAAGATGAATCCAAATATACAAGCTTAGTGCCTTTATACAAAAACTTTTTAAACTACAGCCAGGACAAAAAATCTTGGTACTCTTCAATGAAGCGTGAAAAGTATTCAAAAGCTGATCAAGCTGACCCACTATTCAAACACTGCACACCTCCTCCCTAAGATGCATCCACATATCAAGTTTCATTTCCGCATACAAAAACTCTCGAAACTACAGCCCTGACAAAGATTTTCGGTAATATTCAAAGGACTGTGAAAAGTAGGTCAAAAGTAGGTCGAGCTGACCTACTTTTAACACACTGCACATCTTCTCGATTGTAGCGAAACCGACCATATAAAGGAGGTATGGGAAACGAAAATGCACATGTAAATCTCTCGAGGCAATCATAGTTGACTAGCAAATGACCACTCAAAGCGTTGCACTTACAGTCCGCTATCATTTTCTATATATGTTATATACGCAAATCAGTTCAGCAATTAGGTCAGCAGACGTCTAAAGGTCAAGACTTTTGCCCACTGCTTAAGACCGTGCAGCTGTGCATTGTTGTGATTGTCAATATTGTAATAAAACAATATGCTGGTGTTACCACCTTGAAGATGAATGATAGGCATGCGTTCATTTATTACATGGCATTGTGATACTATGGAAACTGGCAGAATGTCCATTTTGAAACAACTCAAAATGCAATTATATGCGTACCCGTATGTAGGTTGTTATATTTTCATTGCTAGTTTAAGGGAGCTAAACTAGTGTCACAGATAGATCCATATGTCGTTCGAAGTTAACTCCCTTGTAATTGTATCGATCAATTCACCATAATGCATTAGACAGTACATGTAGTCGATGTAGACAGTAGGATACAAGTGACAAATCTAAGACACATCTTTTGCATTTAACGGCTCGTTTCAAATTAATTAGGTCATGGTAATGTTACGAAACGTAGCCAGCTGGTTGGTTGAGATAATAGACCTTACCATGCTATGTATCACGCACACACACACTTCCTTTACACCCCCTCCTCACACAATTTCAGTATCCCTTCAAAAGTATAGCCCCCTACCTTACGTCGTTCTGTATCTCCTTCCTGTATCGCTCATTCGCCACACCCATCTTGTATCGGCATTTTCCCATCCCATTTGCCGGTACGACCTCCTCCCCACCTCTCACGTACCCTATCCCTGTAACCCCCACCCCCACCCCCCACCCCACCCCCCACCCCCACCCCCCACCCCCCCCCCCACTATCACCCACCCCACCCACTCTCGCATCCGCGTCATGTACCTTGGAAGTCCCGCCCTGTCGTATGATATTCTCTTCCAACTTCCAAGACCAATACACTCGGTCCCGTACACCCACCCACCCTTCATGTACCTCAGCCCCCTGTACCCCATTCGTGTGTCCACCGAATTCCCTAGTGTCCCATCTTGTATCCAATCCCGTACTTCACCTACCCCACCCCGTGATGTGTATTCCAGCTTCCCTAACCACACTCACTCATTCAGTGCAATGCTATAATCCCCTTGAACTCCATTCAATTATCACCTCGCACGTTAGAAAATTGTTTATTTCATTGAAGTTTACGAATTTATACAATTCTAAAGAATATGATTTCCATCACCGGTAGCGTCTGTTTTTGGCGACAATGGACACCATGATGACCCTACACATATTGTACAAAACATAACTATAGCCTGAATATTATACTATGATTACCTAATCCATAGGCATATTAAACAGTTTAATTCTAAAGCCAATTCAACTTTATTCAACTCAATTAATTCAATTGAAATACATGTATACATAAAATCTTTAGTCGTTTAGCTTTCAAAATTAGTCTTTCTGATAGATACACATAGTCTCTTGTCTGTTAGACTAACTTGGTTTCCCGGCACTGGACTTTTTATATTAGATCTATGTTATTCTCATTTATCATCGTCTAATGTCTCCTGGCACCGACTGGATCCAGACCGTAGACAGTTATATATAGAACACTTATATGTCCTGCTTGATAATAGATTATCTTTCATGCGGGGGCACCTTTGTTAATTGTATTAAATCATCATCATCATCATCATCATCATCATCATCATCATCATTCATCACCATTATCATCATGGACATCATTATCATCATGAACATCATCATAAGCATCATCATCGGCACCTCCACCAACGCCGTCTCCGCCACCACCAATTCATTCATTCATTCATTCATTCCGTGTCATGTCGGGTCGGGTCGGGTCGCACGTGCGTGGTCTCTGACCCACACACCCTCCCACCCTCCTGCATCTGCGGGTGCTGCCGGACCTGTACAGGGCATTATGCGGTTTACAAAAAGGCAAACTGTCAAATATGTTCACATATTGCTGCAGGAATAAATCTTCATTAAATATATGGGAGGTGGCACTAATTTTGCATGTAGCAGGTACACACGCACGCACACACACAGAAAATTTGAGGACCCTCAGACCCCCCCCCCCCCCACCCCCGACTTGGAACCATGTCCCAGTTATCCAACATAAGAACCACCCCCATCTACCATGCTGCCTACCGCCCCTGTACTCACCCACCACCACCACACCACACCCACCCACCAACCCACCCACCTTACCCAACATACCCATACAACACACCCATCCACTCCTGACTGTAGCTAAAGTCAAGTTCAGATGGCGGCTAATTGACGCCTGGTGAAATCAGTTGTAGTTTTGAAATGTGGACTATGATAAAGTAGGCATACAGCGCTACCATGGCTACTTACTACAAGCTTTGTTTTTCTTCGAGGATCTTCGGTCCCGTATGCAATGGACAAAACACCTGGGCATTTTAACCACAGCAGTGAATATCACATCTTAAACACGTTATAGCAACAGACATCTTCACCAGCCACCATTAATTAACAAAATTCAAACAGATTAAAGAATAAGTCTATCGCTGAAATATCTGTCAAATTGCGGGCCTGGCGTTCTTTGACGCAAGTCGGTGCCCGTTAATTGACCAATCATATTCTCGCTGTGACGAAACAATTGCTAGAGCGCGTGCGCGAGCACCTGTTGTATTACGTCATCAATACAGACTACCATTGTAGCATTTTCGCATGGCTTGTACCGACTTTCCATTTCTTTCGCTGAGTAATAAATTATCAGTGATTGTGGGTTCGATGTTTACATGCGCATACTTTCATTTGCGCCAAATAAAATTATTTATAACACTGAAACGTCAGTCAATAACTATTATTATTATCGATAATACTGAACACAGGCCGTACAGGCCTCTATATTCAGGCGCATGAGTCTCTTTAAAAGTCACGGTTATTCCCCTTGACCAAATCAAGATGGATGCGCCCATGTTGGAGATCTATGAATAATAATAAAGTTTGTCAGAGATTATTTTTGTATTGTAACATGTGTTATGAACCGTATTTTTGGTATAACAAGTTCGTTATTTAAGCAAACAAGGTGGAAGTTTATCGAATTTCCTTCAAGTTTCGGTCGCCTAATATTTAGTAGAAAGATGAGCACATTCACATCAATTCCAAGTCCAATTACCGGTAAAATGGAGTGGGAGATGCATGATGAAGATTATGATTTCCATCAAGAAATAGCCAGGTAATGATAAGCCAGTATATTGACACGTCTATATCA
This sequence comes from Chaetoderma sp. LZ-2023a, assembly GCA_034401795.1. Lineage (NCBI taxonomy): Eukaryota > Metazoa > Mollusca > Caudofoveata > Chaetodermatida > Chaetodermatidae > Chaetoderma > Chaetoderma sp. LZ-2023a. The sequence goes on from CM067367.1 coordinate 115,749,704, forward strand.
TTAATCTTACCCTCGCGAAAACTGGTAATTCTTAGATAATACATAATAATAATAATAATATTTATTGTATCCAACCCATAGATGGGTCATTACAAAAATGAATTAACGCTTATCATATCTACATAGCAGCAATATATATATATATATATATATATATATATATATATATATATATATATATACAGGTTATAAATTTACGACATGCAACGCAAGCACGCACGCACGCACGCACACACACACACACACACCGCACAGGTACACCATGCACAAGGGTAAGTAACCTGTACATTGGCACTTACTGTGTCAACGCCGTTGATCGTTTTTTAAAAGCTTTGAAGCAAAAACTTGCCACTTCTTTTATGGCAGAATTATCAGCTGTCAGCAAGTAGATAAACTTATCTTTGCAGCTTAAAGTTTGAAAATTCACACTTAATGTGTAAATATATTCATAGAGAATCATTCGTTCATCTTGATAGAAGGGACATCGAACTAGGAAATGAGTTTCATCTTCAATCTCACCTAAGTTACACAGGCTACATACCCCACTTTCGATTGGTGTTTTTGGCTGGGTAAATCTACCTGTTTCAATATGTAGCCTGTGATTAGATGTCCTTAAGCGGGTTAATGCAATTCTATGCTCACCATTCTTAACAGTTGTGAGATAGTTTTCAAAAGTGAAATTCGATTTAAATGTAACATATGTTCTAAGTTTATTAGAATCTGTTCGGGCAAGGGACCTGTTCCATCTGATTATTGGTTCATCTTTCATTATATTGATACAGTTCTCCGTTTGGGCATACCCCCCGCCGATGATTCTGATTAATTCATTCACTGGTCCTACCCATGAGCTAGCATGGTTACTTGCTAGCCTTTTAGAGAGGTGGTATGCTTTGCCAAGCAAGGAGTTTGGGCAGGCCTCTTCTAGACGGAGTCTGTACTTTAAGACTGCTTTCATTTCTGAAATTCCTATTGGAAATAACCCCAGTTCACCCCTCACTGCATCAGTTGTGCAATATTTTCCAAGTCCGAGTATATGTCGTGCATAACTGAGAAGAGTTTTCTCTGCAGACAGACTTTCAAATTTCTTGAAGAGTCCTTGCAGAGATGTGGAACAAAGGGATGAACCCCATATTTCACACCCATACATGGCAATAGGAGTGATTAAAGAATCATACAGACTTAATGCAGCTTTGGGGGAATAAAGATTCCTGACATAATAACTTTTTCATTTTAAAGGTAGCTTTTTGTGATTTGAATTTTAAGTTATCCTTAGCCAATGTAAAGGACCCATTGTTACTAAAGTCCACTCCCAAATATTTGTTGGACCTAACACATTCGATGTAGTGATTATTAAATGTAAAATTCTCACTCTGCAGCCTGCCATTTTTGTTAAAAATTATAGCCTTTGTCTTCGAAAGGTTGACCTCAAGTTTCCACTTATGACAATAATTATTTAAATTATCTAAACACTGTTGTAAGCCATCTTTGGATTCTGACAAAAGGACAATATCATCGGCATACATGAGACATTGTAGTTTACTGTCACACAGATCAATAGGACATGTGTTCCCCCTGGCTAACTACAGGCAGGTCATTTATGAATAATGAGAATAGCATAGGGCTTAATACTTCTCCTTGACGAATGCCTTGGTATATCTGAAATGTAGGAGTTAGCCCATCCTTTAGCTTTAGACAGCTGTATATTTTGCTATACATGTTTTTTATTACTGAGTAGAAATTACCCCTAATTCCAGCATTCAAGATCTTATAAAATAGACCGGACCACCAGACTTTGTCGAATGCCTTGCTAAAATCCACGAAGCACGCAAACAACTTCCCACTCTTGGAACTTGTGTAGGCGTCAATGAGCCCTTTTAACACAAACATGTGATCGGCTGGCCGAGTGGACTTTTTTAATCCGATTTTTACTTCTTAGGATATTTCTGAGGACTCAGGCAGCCTCTATGTCCGATGCATTCTTCCATTGAAAATGTTCCACGTTCCTGACTTCCCGGCATCGGATATTCGTCCGTGAAATCAAATTTAATGGCTTGTTGCTCCCAAAATTTATCTACAGCCACTTCAAAGGCGAAGACAGATTTACAATTTGCTATTGCGCCAAGCAAGCTTTTCCAAATATCTACCACTCTATTTGTAAACATATATTTCCTAATGTCCGTTCTAATATGGGGCTTGGACAGTCTATGGCCTCTTGTGCCTCTATTCTCTGCCAAGATCAGCAGCCCCTCAGAAGGTTCAGGATCATATATCTCATGGGTGAGTTTATAGACCTCTATCATGTCTCCTCTCATCCTTCTGTACCGCATTGTGGGCATTTTCAGTCTCTTCAGCCTATCTATATAGCTCATATTGCTTAATGCTGGAACTTGTTTGGATTCTCATCGTAGTACATTTTCTATTAGGGCTACATCCTTTTTCAGATGAGGGCTCCACACACATACGGCACACTCTAGGTGAGGTCTCACCAGGGCCTGGAACAGCTGCTTAAACATTTCCTCATCTAAGTAGGTGAATGTTCTTCTAATTAACGCCATAATGCTGTTCGCCTTGTTAACTTGGGCTTGAATGTGACTTGAGAAGGTTAAGTTCATGTCTACTGTGACCCCAATGTCCTTTTCCTGTTGTGTGTTCTCAAGATTTACTAGTGTCCCATCTTGCGTGTAGAGGTGGTAGCTCTTCTCATCTGGATGTTTTCCTCCCTTGCTCTCTACCGTTAGTACTTTGCATTTGTTTGGGTGGAATCTCAATAGCCATGTGTTTGACATTACCAGATCCTCTTGCAACTCAATTTCATCTTTCTTGCATCTGATTTGCTTGTAGATTTTTGTGTCATCTGCGAAGAGACAACATGTAGATCTTACAGCCTCAGGAAGATCATTAATGTATATCACAAGCATGATAGGCCCTAACACACTGCCTTGTGGGATTCCACTTGTTACTGGGTGGTTTTCTGAAACATGTCCGTTGACCACGACGCATTGCTTTCTGCTTGAAAGAAAGTCCTGTACCCATAGTATTATACATTCACTTAGCGTTGGCTGTATCACTTGTTTGCCAATGATGGGCCAGCATGGAAAATTTTACAGTAAATCAAACAAAATTAACGTAATATTCAACGACGTGCCACAAAACTGCTGCCGGGAATGCGGGACATACCTTATGAAGACAGATTGCGCATTCTGAAACTATCGTTTCTAGCCTTCCGAAGACTCCGCGAAGACATGATTGAAACATACAAGTTCTTGCACCATAAATACAATTATACTCTCCCTGGCATTATACTTGAGTAACTTGACACTTCACAAAAAAACTAATGGTCATAGTCTCAAACTGGCAAAGCGACACTGTAATTCTTCACTCCGGCAACACTTCTTTAGGAATAGAGTGGTGAACAACTGGAACTCACTCAGTGAGGATGTGGTCCAAGCGCCTACGCTAAACTGCTTCAAAATCTGCCTCGATCGATTCTGGTCACCGCATCTATACAGCACAGACCTCCATGACCGGCTAGAAAGCTCTGCTGCCCATTAAAAATCTTTGCTGGTTGTTCTGGTAGGGACATGCACACAGTTCACAGAAATAAGTAAAAAAGTTACCTTGCACACCGTCTGAACATACAACAGCTGTTCTAAATCCTCAGATTTAACCTGGTAGGGACTGCCCTATTGTATATGGCCAATTGACTTAAGGTTGCTACTGCCACAGTCCTACTTTTGTATCCAACAAGTTCTGTCTGTAAATTTATTGACAAATCTACTCAGCGCTACCCATTGTTTTGTGTTATAGCAGTGCATCTACCTATACCATACCGTGAGAGCGCAATTGCAAACATAGCTAGACGACATGACCTTAATGTGCATATGTGTGCTGATGATACTCAGCTATATATGTCATTCAATCCTAAAGTACCTACACAGGAAGATTCGGTTCTTCAAAAGGTCAAAGAATGCGTTTCTGATATTAGTCTGTGGATGACCAGGAACAAGTTAAAGCTCAACCCAGATAAAACAGAGTTCCTGGTCATGTAAAAAAACCAACAACGTAGTAAACTCGCTACAACGGAAGTTCAACTAGTAGACAGTAATATCACGGCAACTGTGTCCACCAGAAACCTAAGTATTATTATTGACCAGGCTATGGACATGAATGCACATATGCGATCCATGTGTAAATCTGCATATTTCCATCTCCGTAACATCAACTCCATCAGAAATGTGTTAACACACCAAAGTACAGAGACACTAATACATGCCTTCATCACGTCACGATTAGACAATGCAAATAGTCTTCTTTCTGGTATTAGAGAACAGTCTCTGAATAAACTGAAGGGTCTTCAAAATGCTGCGGTTCACATTATCATGAAGGTCAGGAAGGGGAGCATATAACACCAATTCTAAAACATCTCCACTGGTTGCCAGTCCGGCAGAGAATAGAGTTTAAGCTTCTCCTCCTGTCATGGAAATGTCTGCACAATAGGGCCCCCGAATACATGCAAGACATGCTAATACCCTATGACCCAGGCCGCATACTTCGGTCTAGAGAGCACCAATTGCTCTGCGTCCCACGATCAAACTTGCGCTCCTGTGGGGATAGAGCCTTCAGTGTTGTTGCCCCTAAACTATGGAATAAACTGCCTCTTGCTATAAGAACATGCAAATCAATAGAACATTTCAAGAAAACACTTAAGTCTCACCTATTCACAAGCGCCTATGAAAATTAGTTTATCGAGATATGGCGCTATATAAATGCTGTATTATTTTTATTATTATTTATTATTATTATTATTAAGTTGCTAGGCACTGCCCTAGTGTGTGTGATCCAAAGTAATGCAGATCTGAGATCAAATCCTGGTAGGGACTGTCCTATTGTGTGTGATCTAGGGATCCCATCAACCCTCCAAATGATTGGGTCTAGTGTTGTTCCGATTAATTGATTTGATCGATGATTGATTGGTTTGCATGTTCAACCAACCGATCGATCATGATTTCAGAAGTCGATTTTGGTTGTTTATAAATAGACTATTAATTTATTTTAACTGATCAAGCTAGAAAATGAATACTTTTTGGAAAAGAATTTAAATTTAATTGTTACAACTAGTAGAGTATTACTCCTTAGTCTAAGACATTAATTCTTCCAGCACTGAAATAGTATGTTAATTTCAAAGCAACCATACCAATAACATATTGAATATTTTGAAACTTATTTGACTGGAAGCTGTTGCTGCCTAAGGCAGCAACAGCTTCCAGTCAAATTAGTTTCAAGATATTCAACAGATTATCTTTTAAATTATTAAGAATCGGTCATACATGCGACTTGGTTTGAAAGGGGTAATTATCCTTGAACTTGCTATAATTACTGCATTCAAAATGGATAAAAACGAGAACCTGTTATAATCAATCATTAATTGATCATCGGTTATTATATAAAACCAATCATCGATCACAAAAATAGTACCAATTCCCAACACTAGATGGGTCTGCCCCATCCAAAATCTGTACATAGTAACATATTGCAACCATGGTCCATTGTGTCGCACATCATCCGACATTGTGTTGCTCGTTAAGTTTGGCGCATACACATGCAGCAGTCTCATACCCTGAGAATACAACCGTGGTAGGGACTTCCCTATAGTGTGCAACTCATGTGTATACTGTAAATCTCTGATGGTGCGGTAACATTAGTAGATAGTAAAGTTGCAAAATCTTGGTTCCACGTAAATTGAGTAGATAAAAAAATAAAAAATAAAATAAACCATACTGTACATATGTAATATACTGAAACCCCTATTCCCTCCATAACTGGAAGGAGGAAAGTTCCCTGCGGGGAGCATAAACTGTTAAGATCGACAAAAGGTCTTCACAGGCCTCAAGAGTCGAAATTGATGATGATGATTCACCTTTTAATTTTTTAATTGTTAACTTTTGCTTTCTGACTTGTGTGCTATTTTAAATATCTTCATCGATTCAGGCCCGTTGGCTCACATAGGCGCAATAATGCCAATGTTGGGCCGATGAGCAAAATTGTGTTGGCCCAACATAGTGGTAAACATTGGGCCAACTTTTGCTCGCTATGAGGGTTCCCTGATAGTGCAGCTTACCGGGCTGATACTAATAGAAGTATTGGCAGGGTATCAACCCAGTAAGCTGTGTTATCTGGTTTGTTTATTTTAATTTTTTATGTTATTTACTTCTGCTGTTAATGGTGCATATTCACAGTAAATGCTGGAAAATAAAATTGTTATAATTGTATACTTATAGAGGCTTAACTGTTCGGAACCTGAAGAGCGAAAACAACAAAAGCATTTAGGATTTGAACTGTTAAATGATTTATCTATATGGAAATAAATAATCTTGAAGCTTGATTTAGTCATTATTCTGTTGAGTATTTTGAAACTAATTTGGCTGGGAGCTGTTGCTGCCTATCAGAAAGCTGATTGGTTGGTTTGTTGTCAGAATCCAGTGACGTCACGATCAGCTTTCTGACTAGTGCCCACAGACACTAGTTGAATACCTTGTATATATTATATATAGACTAGTAGGGGGATATGTGGTAGTGGGATGGATGGGCGAAAATTCAAAGGCCTGTGCTAGATGTAATGAAATGAAATAAATCTTAACATATGATTTCATTCTGTAAAAACTAATATAATTTTTTTACTTGTGAATTTGAATTCAATTATGAACTTGTGTCTCTAATTCAATTTCACAACTTAAAAAATTATCTTAATTTATATGGACTGAAATCGTCATATGTTTAGAATTATTTCATTACATCTAGTCATGTAATTTAAGCCTCTAAAAGTGTACAAGTTTAACAATTTTATTTTCAGGCATTCTGCTGTGAATATGCACCTTTAATTTAGTAACTAGCAAACATTCATTGAAATAAAACATACATTAAAATAAAAAATTAAATGTGCAGTCGATGGCATGCCATCGCAATTCCTGATGTTTTTGCCAACTATGATGTTATGCATCACCACTGCCCCACCCTATCACCATACTGGGGGCAGAGCCTAATCGAAACACTGTCTCACAATCCACAATCATATGGAGAACTAACATGCAAAATTTGGTTGACTTTCACTAACTTTGTCGTTCTGCCTCCCCTGCCCCCAAACTCCACCCTGCCCCACCCCACACTGGGGGACACATGGGGATAAGAAATCCTAACATGCCTAAAATAAACTTATCGCCTATAAATATCCAATACTCTACAGGTCTGGTCGACAGCTGGATTTGGAGTATGGGACACGTCATGTATTTTCAAGGGTGGCATAAGCTCATAATTTCTAGTTTCTACTCCAGTGCTGTGGTGAAATGATGTTAATGTTCATAATTTGTGAAAAGGATAGTTTGTCAAATAGACAGTATAAATTAATTGCATAATCGAGTCTGTCTGATATAAACAGAGAACTTAACGTAGTTGTTGATCCAGATCAGGGCAAATGCCATTTTTCGTGATAACTGGTTAGCAGCGAATTTCAGCTTAAAATTAAAATCTTTCAGTTTCCTTTTGTAAATGTGCTTAATGTGGTATTTGAAGCTTAATATAAGTGTACCGGAAAACATAAAAATATTGAAATTAAATCATATGTGATAACTTGGCCGTGTTTGAATTGGCATTGTGGGTAAAGAAAAATAAATGTATATCTGAAAATTACATAACAACCCATGTCAATTTCATGCTTCTAGAGATATAAATTATTGTTACGTGACAACATGTCTGCTATTCTACTCAGGACAGCAACTGGCAGCTGTTGTCTGACATGAAAACTACGTAGTTTGGTTTAATATCATTGCTTTACAAGTTATCAACATTTTTATCATGCCTCAAAAAAGTAATAGTAGAAATATGTTTTTCACTGTACACAGAAATCAGTCTTCGGTGAGGTCATCCATAGTTGGTTTTCAATTTTGGACAGTTTCTATCATTAGGCTCCCCGTATAAATATATATGTGGGTTTATAGAATTTGCTTTTTCCATGTTTGCTTACTAGTGTATCTGTCTGTTTAAGCTGATATTTCCCTTTTAGTTTGTTCAAAGGGTTAGGGTTAGCTATCAAACATTGCTGGGAGTTTGCCATTGGGGGTGCGAAGATAATCATTGATCTTGGGGTTAAATGGACAAAGATAACTGTTATGGTGATCTAATTATCAGCATTGTTTTGAGTGTATGGGGGATAACTCTCGGTCTAGTGAATGTATTGTCACCAGACATTGATGGCGGGTTGCCCTCAGGGGCTTCAATAGTCTGAATGATATTGGGATCAAATGTCATGCATGGCTTCCATTAAACACAGGACTTCTTGAACTTGATGAGTAATAGATTTAGGATTCAAAAACATGAAACATGGAAGTTTCACGTGGCTCACCATCACCGACGTGTACTTAGGTCACTGATGTGTAGTTACGTTAACATCATTTGAAATAATTGACTGTAACTGAAAAAATTACATGATAAATGTAACTAAGTTACAGACAGTTACAAGTTACAGTTACCCGAGCCCTGGTTGTGTTTCCAGATGATAGCTCGGGTTCTACTGAAGATTCTACTTCAGCAGACTGTTCTGAGGTTTCCCTCCGTGGTCTAAGAATTCTATTGATTTTGTGGTTAAATGGCAAGGTCATGGTGACCCAATTGCTGAAATAATGTTGCGTTTCCACATTCCAAATGATAGCTGAAGTTCTGATGATGAGCGCTTCACCAAACTTGGGTGGTCGGGCTGAAGAACCATTTTTGATTATTTTGAGCTGAAAATCTTAAGCCATGGTCATGGTTGCCCAATTATGAAAACTGTGTTCGGAACATGGGCATTCTTGTGGGGTCATCGATTTCAGCAATGTGTGATTGGCAATCTTGTATATTATGAAAAAGTGTTCTCAATTCATTTTAGATGATCTCATTAAATGATAGATGCAAGCTGTCGCACACTTGGACAATGGATGGATATGATCTGTCACTTAATACAAATATGTCATAGTCAATTAGGTCATATGTACGTTGATGTGACAATCAAAATGCAGAATAATTGACTTATCTAGCTCGGTCATCAACATGTATTTAACCCTTACCACACTGATGTCAGATTTTTAAATTTTCAAATTAAATTAAAAACTGAACTAGTGTACAGTTTTCAACAAATTTGGTGGATGATGGTGCTGTCAAAGACAGCAACATCGTCCACCAAAATTGTTGAAAAATGTACATCAGTTTCTTTGCTATTGACATGGTAAAAGATAGAATATTGACATCAGAGTGGAAAGGATTAAAAGTCTGCGAAGTGTTTGAATTGTATCTCATTGATGGATTTACAATTTAATAAATGTTCTCTTTAATATTTTGAAACTAATTTGACTGGGCACTGTTGCTGGCATGTAGGCCATAGTCATAGGCAGCGCAACAGCACCCAGACAAATTAGTTTCAAAATATTCAACAACTTACCTACGGGTATTGAAAATGGGATTCTGATAATTCAGCATTTAAAGTACATGTAATAAAATGAATCCCAACAGGCACAAAACTTGGATGGAGCTTGGCTATAAATGGGCGGCGGTGCATAGCTAGAAATAGATCCCTCTGTTGCATGAATATTTGCCGTAATGATCGTCTTATTTTCATAGGTCGGCGTATGCTGATATGCTTCATGATACAGAACGGGTAAGTATTCAATTAAAATTATTTATATCTGCCCAGACACCAACAACTCATTCATTCTTTTATATGCGTCTTAACTCTTTAACCTATCAACGAAAAATCCCTGAAAAAGTACATTCTTTACGATGTAGCTATAGCAGATTCTGTTGAATATTTTGAAATTAATATGACTGGAAGTTTCTGTTTGTTTGCGCTGAGGTTGAGGTACAGGGAATTTATCGGTGAACGGGTTAATTGCCCAGCTGGCAATGAATGGCATGTTCTCTGGTATTAAAAAATAATCATCATCATTCAAGTGGTGCATGTTCAAAAATAATCTTATTGGCCTACAGATTGATATGGACTGAAAAATTTCAATTTTATTTACCGATATTGACCATTAAATAAATTAAAGGATTAGATGAATGTGGTTTTGTATGTCATAAATGGAGGGATCCCATCTGTTACTGAAGTATCTAACGTCATAATCAAACACTTTCACTTGTTAGTTGATTACAAAATCAAAAAGACGGTACATGTATATGTCCGTCATAAAACTTGAAAAGTTCATCATGAAATTGTCAAAATCGTATGTCTTTATTGACAAAAATTCTGTTAAATATTTTGAAATTAATTTGACTGGGAGCTGTTGTTGCTACAATATACCTGTATAGAACTTACAGGTACAGGTACACTGAAATTTAGATTCTGGGAATTTCAGTTCCAAAGGTTTTAAATTGATTCGATTATGCATGAAAAGTGGGCAGAACCAGCTAATCGAGAACAATCTTTTTCAAAATTAGCCTTCTCTTGGCCTGAAATGGACATTCGATAATCAAATACATGTTATGTATTGTGATTTTCTTCACAAGGGATTGTTTAACGTATCTTTATTTCAACATCTAGCGCTAGAAAAGATAAGCTGACATGTTTCCAGAACAAAGTAAAATATACTGGTGAATTTTGAACACGATGTAAGAAATGTACTGGTGAATATTTTGAACATAATTGGATTGGAAGCCAGTGCTGCCTAATGCAACAATGTGTTCCAATCCAATTACATGTATGTTCAAAATATTCAACAGTACATTTCTTACATCGTGTTCAAAATTTTACTAACTAACATGTTTCTGTTTTTGTTTTGGAAACATGTTAACTTAGTTATAAGTTGAACTGTGCATGGGCTGACCGAGAGATTACATGTATTATATGTATATCACTAATTAACATGGATATTATACATGGTTATTTGTTTTTTCTAGAATAAGAAATATCGTAAAGGCTTGCAGAAAGCAATTGAATTGATGCATGGTCGTGGTGAGAAGGCCCATGTTTTGGATATTGGTACCGGGACTGGCTTGTTATCCATGATGGCTGTTCAATGTGGTGCAGATACAGTCACTGCTTGTGAGGTAATTTCTGAGCTGCTATTGTACATGAGGTGAACTGTTGATTGTGATGCGGGATTGTGCTCGCGATGACACTTCTGAAGGATAAAGTGATTTAAAGAAGGTCGATTTTTAAGACACACTTTTGTTCAAGAAAATTTCAAATTTCTCCTAGAAAATGTCCATTTACATTTCTCAAGCCCATCAAGGGTGATGTAGTTAGTCTTTAATTAGCAAGATTAGTCAAGACAATTGAGATTTACTGTTATTGAGCCAGTCATTCCAGTAGTAAATCTTCAAAAATGGTCTGCTGAAGAAACTCTAAACCTTTCCTTAGTGAATGTTGATTTACAGGCCAAGTGAAGGTTATTTTAGAAAATTTCCACTTGTCTAGCAGTCCAGTGCTAACTTTTCAAAGACAGTCTTGTCTTGTAAATGGTAATTTTTCATGCCACTGCCAAAGCCATCTCTGGTCGACTTGTGCGTTGAAGGAAAAGTAGTCTTACGGAACTACATGTACTGTCCTATCGCCAACAAAAGGTTCATATACGGTCGTTGGTTTGAAGCTTTCAAACTAAGATTCTAGGATTTCAAGAGTTAACCCTTTAATTGTCGTTCCCGCCAAATCAGCATGGCGGTTATCTTAGCGAATGTCCATTTGCGTAGGAAGAGAAGGTGATTTTTGCAAATTTGCGAGCCAGTCATTCCAGTAGTAAATTTATAATTATATAGTCTGCTTCTCTTGGCATGCAAATGGACATTCACTCAACAAAATTTTTAATTTTCTTGACCAGTGTTGAGCATTAAATGCTTCAAAGTTTAATAAAGGAAGCTGACAAGTCAGTAGTGTGTAGAGTGGTGGGCGAGACATAGGTGTAATATATAAGTACACACATCATTCTCTAACATTTGCAGGCATTTGCTCCAATGGCAAGCTGTGCTGCTAAAGTTATGCTGGAGAACAATATGGAGGATAAAATTACACTTATTCACAAGCGCTCTACTGATGTGCTTGTGGGGCCAGGTAATTTATGTATTTATCTCCTGCGATGTAAGCCGATGTTGAACACATTCGATTGGGATAATATTCTCAACACTCATGTCGTGTCGTGCAAGTTAATTTAGGCGAGTTTAACAATACCCCGTGTCGTGTAACTTGTGTTGTTGACCTAACATGATTAATCATTATGATGTCATAATTAAAGCAAATTGATTAATTATGTGATACGGAAAATCAGTTACCTCCCCAGGATATAGAAATTGTTTTAGTAATTATGATGCCGCAATCTCTCATGCCAAAAACAGGACACATGTGTTGCAGCAATCACCCTAACTAATTTTCTCAATGACCTCGTAATTATGGCATGCCAACACTAGCCCAATCGAGCGAGCAGATTATCAGCTGCAGTGTCAGATCAGATGTACAGAGTGCTTTTCCCAAACCAATGATTTTCAATCCTTTGCTACAGTCAGTGAGGATGGTTGGTTACAATCCTTTTAAAACGTATGAAGTTTGAAACATTATATAGGCACCTATGCTTTGTGACTGTGACACAATCTAATAATTAAACTGCGGACTATCGCCATCTGTGCTAACAAGAGATTAAAATATAAATATATTAATTTGTTACTGCATTGGTTGGTAAATTTTTGGGATAGAAGGGATCTTCAATTCTAATAGCGGTAACCATTTCAGAATCAAAATTTCAATAGCGCTATATATATGTAAGTTTTTGATTATTTTGAAACAAACTTGCAGCAGCAACTCTCAGTCAAATTAGTTTCAAAATTTAAAAAAATATTTTTATTAAATTGTATATTCATCAAAGACATACATGTACATTTTAGTGAATAGTGACAGACCTTTTGATTTTCGTGATGAAGCTATACGTCATATATAGCTAACATGTGACACATTTGATTATAACGTTAGATACTTGAGTAACAGATGGGCTCCCTCTATTGAGTTCCATATGTCGATATGTGCATCATCACTTGCTACATTCTTCTTGTCGTTCACATGATTACACAATCAGTCCCACCTGGGAGACAAATGTTATCGCTACTTCTAAGTCTTGTCTGGCGGCATAGAGCTTGGTACTACATTGCATCTCTAAGACCTTTGTGAAGCAGACAGGTCTGCAAGATGTGTTCTCGTGTTTGGTCTTTCAGGCCGCAGGGACAGGTTGGTGAAGGCTTCAGAAGTTCAGTCTTCTGTACGCAAAATCATGCACTGTGACACCATTATGATTAGGCAGTTGCTAGAGTAATCATGTTGAGAATTTTATTTCGTGCCACAAGAAAAAGAACATATGGAAAAAGAGATTCTGCATTCATTGTGAGAATGGACATTGCCAATTTATCCATCCATTATATGATGTCATAATCAACTACATGTATGTGATAATGAAGATGACGTCATAATTAATGACATCATAAAGTTCATCACGAGCGCATAATTGGTGACGGACTAAACGTTGTTGTGCGAATTGTATGTCTACTATTTAATAAACATGCTGTTGAATATTTTGAAACTAATTTGGCTGGACGCTGTTGCTGCCATTGGCAGCAACAGCACTCAGTCAAATTAGTTTCAAAATATTCAACAGCTTAACTGTATAATTTTCTGAAAATTTATAGTCAGGGAGTTCAGGGATTAATCGATCCCAACACAGGCGAGGTGGAGGTTAGCTAGAGATGGACGGGGCATAGCTAAAACTGGATTCCTGCAATGTGTTCCTATAAGTTATCTTTAATAGCAGCAGCTTACATGATTGTCTTCAATGTAAATATCTGCTATAGATCAGACAAGGGACTGTAAGAATCAGCTGTCATTCAGTTTATGTGCACGGGTTATGATGCTACTTATATAATACTTTTATAATACTTAGACGGCTTGTGCTCAATGTAAATCACTAATCACATTCATGTTATGTGTGGGTAACCCTTTTACCCTCAAATTTGTTCAAGAAAATTTTAATTTTCTCAAAATGTCCATTTGAAGACTATTTTTGAAATTTTGCCACTGGAATGACTGGCTCGGTTATCGAGCCAGTCATTCCAGTGGTAAATTTTCAAAATTAGTTATCTCTTCGTCTGCAAATGGACATTTCTCAAGACGACTGCAGAAGCCGTTTTTGGCTGATATGAATATTAATGGATTGGCTTTAATTCGGTCAAGAAAACAAAATATTTGCTGTTTAAATCTAGGACTATGTTTTAAAATCTGCTACTGGAATGACTGACTTGTTACCGAGCCAGGCATTCCAGTGCCCAGTGGTAAGTGAAAAAGAATAGTCAGTCCTCAAGACAACTGCAAAGACCATTTGTGGCTAACTTGATCATTAAAGGGTTAAGATGGTGTGTTTGTACTACAGTCAGGTTGAGTGCATGTGAAAGGTTTATACATGTACGCATAGCTTTGCTTGATTTCCTGAATAGATGGTGATATGGCACAACGGGCTAACATCCTGGTGACTGAAATCTTCGACACAGAGCTTATTGGCGAGGGCGCTATCGCTACATTCCATCATGCTCATCAGTGTCTGCTTGAGGTAAATATTGGATGGTGGTCCAGTCCTGAAGGATGATGGCGATCATAATGTCTGATGATGAAGATCGTCATCGTCATAACCACCACCATCGTCACGATCATCATCACCACTACTATCATTATCATCATCATCATCATCATCATCATCCATCATTATCATCATCATCATCGTTCTTTAAAGGATTTTGAGAACAATGTCAAATTTACACATGATTATGAACATTGTTAAATTATTTCACTAAAAATACTTGTCACAGAGTGTATGGCGATTTAATGATTAATCACATAGAGCATTGTCAAATTCCCCATTGAAATTTCGTTGGCCGGTACAGGCAGCAATATCATAGATAAATTTAATTTATTTCAATGTAAATTTGTTTTCATGATTTTGAGAAAAATATCAAATTTACACAAAATTAGGAAAGTTAATTTGGTTCACACATTATTTTATGAATGTATTATGGCATGAAAAGATTAGTGTTAAAATGTTTCAAATATGCGTCACTCATACCAACTGTCTCCTCATTATTTTCATTTCACAGACCGACTGCTTTGTTATCCCGAGGGCTGCTAACTTATACGTGCAGCTGGCCGAGTCAGAGTTCTTTGCTGCTTGGAATCGGTTACAGCCGATCCACCTGCTTGACTGTGCTGATATCACACCCCCTGTACAGCTAGCTAAATGTAGCGGTGCGCCATCATTACATGATCTACAAATGAACCAAATACCTAAAGAAAATCTGCTATTATTAACGGAACCATGTAAAGTATTCAGGTACAAAAGTATATGACTGACGTCAAAATGGACCGCTGATTGAACATGGGATAGGATGAAAAGTGGTTAGAGCATGCATTCATATGATATGCACTATATAAACGTCCCATGTATCTATCTATCTATCTATATCCTTCACTCTTTCAACCCGATATAATAGGTTCTTAAATTTGAAGCTTAACAAATGTTATGTTGGATATTTTGAAACTAATCTACATTGTAACACCATGGTTCATGTCTTCACCAACTGGCCAGTATGATCTCTTTGAAATGTTTTTCGCGGGAGCATATAGTCGCCGCTTTGTCCGTCCATCCGTTCGTCCGTCCATCCATTCACCATATATAAGTTTGTCCGGGGCATAGTTTCAAGACTTTTTCACATATGGTCACCAAACTTGGTATGTGAATGCATCTTGGGGAGAAGGTGTGCGGAGTATGAAAAGTAGGTCAAAAGTAGGTCATGCTGACCTACTTTTCATGGTCGACTGAATATCACAGAAAATGTTTGTCCAGGGCATAGTTTCAAGGCTTTTTCACATATGGTCACCAAACTTGGTATGTGGATGCATCTTAGCGAGAAGGGATGCGGAGTATAAAAAGTATGTCATGCTGACCTACTTTTCATGGTCGACTGAATATCACAGAAAATGTTTCTCCGGGCCATAGTTTCAAAACTTTTTCACATATGGTCACCAAACTTGGTATCGATTATTACAGAAAATGTCTCTGTTCATTTTGAACATAGTTTTTATATGTACAGTATTTTTCATATGGTGCCAAGCAAAGTCTAAGTGTGTTTATTTAGAGAAACTTAGATTTTACTTTTATTAAGCTATCCGTAACAAATTGTTCGTTATGGCAAATCCTGCCAGACCAAAGGAATGATGGCCCACCGAATCATTCCTACTCCCCAAATTGTGGATTTAACATAATTACCCCAAGCCAATAATATTTTACGGATGGTCTAATATAGTGATATCTCATTGACAATTTCAAGTTCGTTTCTCTGTGTCTGAGCCACAGTTCCAAACCTTTCCCTGAAGCATATTCATTCGGGGTTATCCATTCAGTTTCTCTGCGGAGTATGCCTTCGGGGATCATACATCAATTTATAGATTTGCCTTGTATTATATATGTTTATTGTGACTTTACGAAGAATGATTTTTGGCTATTTGCATTTTAGAAAGGCATTCATGGCATGTACATATGGTAAATAAATGATCATATATGTCATTAATATGGGAGCAAAATCATCCTGATAACAGCGTGACACTAGATAGGTCCCTAACTAATGAACTAGGCATGAATACAAACATGGACACATGAACACCACAAGCTCATATACAGATGCGTGAGCACACACGCATGCACAAGCATGCTTGCCGGCACAGACGCACACGGTCACTCAAATAAAAACATGTTTAATCTCTTGTAGGTTTGACTACACTAGACAGTCTGAGATTCTCTTTAAAGGATCATCATCGATATCTACCTCTGTGGTCCAGGATGGTCAGACAGACACTATCCTCATGTGGTGGGACCTTGAGATGGATCCAGAAGGGGAGGTAATCCTGAGCTGTGCTCCTCACTGGGCACATCCAGAGGGGCGAGAGATACAGGTATTTATTCGCTTTGGGTGACTGGCGTATGTAGTCTTGGATTAGTGAGGTCTGGGGCATTGGAACCATTTAGATCCATGACATGGTCTGGGAGATGGTTATCTCCTCCCATATGCAGTGGGTCTAGGAGACCCCAACCACCCCAGGAGAAAAGTTAAATTTAGACTCTAAGATGCCATCTCAGACAGGTTTTGTCAAGCCCTACGCGAAGTGGAAGAATATTGCGACATCGATCCTAAAATGGGATCCGGCCTGCCATGACTTGCAGCAAGAATTAGTTTCTCAATAAACATTAAATTTATCAAGGGCCTATCCGAATTCAATAAAACCTTACAGATTTGTTCTATGCCATCGTTGCATCCAGTCTCCGTCATAATGAAAATGAGACTAAAATTTTGTCCATGTTTTACATAGTTTTATTTCTATGCACCAAGAATTAGAAGACCATTACAGTTTTTCAAAGGACATTTAAACCATCATGAGTTTATGTGATCTTGATAAAATGTATGGTCCTACATGATTACATATCATGGCGGACCATGAGTTTATATGATACAACAGCAATCCTTATTTTGCTAAGACATTACATATTATGTATGATATGCTGCAAAACAAAAGGGCTTGACGCATATGATGCAGTCCTTCTAGTAAAACTAAAACTATCTTTGCCACACACAGTCAGACAGATCCTCCGCTACAGAAATTTGATTGATTTTTTTGTCTCCCTCTCCGATAATCCGAAATCTTTCAGAAATTTTTAAAATCCGAAAAGAAACAGAAACTATTTTAACCAAACAGGCTTGAATAAACACTAGGGCAGTTGGCTTTGAAATTTTATACAGAGATTTTTTTCCAGTAGCCATCTTGGATTCCCAAAAAGTCTTCAAAATGTATCATCCCCTTGACAAATGAATCAATTTTAGCCAAATTTATCTTAAAGAGTCATAGAGTATTGCATGTCAGAACATCTATGCAGAAATTTAATTGGTAATTTTTTTCGGTGAACTTTTTGGATTTTTGAAGATATCTAGAAATTTCTTTTAAATAACTCACTGCATGAATGCAAGGGGAGGTAACTCTATTTATTAACTGAATAAAAATGTAACTTCATTTCTCTTCACAAGGTGTTTGACTGGGAGCTGTTATTATGGCAGGAACAGGTTCCAGTCGAACTAGGTTCAAAATATTCGACAGCTGAGCTCTATAGTTGTTTTGAAATTGAGATACTGGTATATCAAGGGTGTGTTACTATTATATATTTCTAGCTACGCTAGTGTAGGGCAATGTACCTAGTATACAGCCCTCATACAGATAGCATTGTATAAATTAGGCTTAATGTAAATGTATCCATTTGTTGTAACATGCAGTGTGGTTTTGTAGTTAGTTTATATTTCGATGTGTATGCTTCTTCCGTAGTGGCGGGATCATTGGATGCAAGCGATATATTACCCAGAATCACCAGTGTCTCTGGTCGCCGGGTCAGAGGTCAGCATTAATAGCTCTCATGATGATTACAGTCTCTGGTTTGATGTCAAACAAAAGGATGATGAGTATGTGTAACTTATTTATTTATGATAAAGAAATTAATCAAAGCATCTTTTCTGCAGCACCAGAGAGGCTTCACTAAAAACACTTGCTGATTGCTCTTTAGATCTTTAACCCTCGAATTTGTTCCAAAAAATTTCAATTTTCTCATAGAAAATGTCAATTTGCAGACCAAGAGAAGACTATTTTTGAAAATTTACCACTGGAATGACTGACTCGGTTATCAAGCCAATCATTCCAGTGATAAATTTTCAAAAATAGTCTACTCTTGGTCTTCTAATTGACAGTTCTCATGACCACTGCAAGAAGCCATTTTTGGCTGATATGAAGGTTAACGGCTTAATAGGTTAATTTGTCAGGAAAATCTAACTGGTCTCGTGCTAAATGGCCATTTGAAGGTCTGCAGGAGAATATTCTTGAATTATAAATGAAGTAGCTTGCTAGTTCATGTAGTTCACCGAGCCAGTTATTCTGATGTTACATTTTGAAAAATAGTTTTCTCTGGATTCCTAACAAATCTTGACCATTAAAGGGTTAACGGAGGCATCCAGTTTTAGCTATGCCCCGCCCATCTCTAGCTAAGCTCCACCCACGCTTTGCCCGTGTTGTGATCAGTCTATCCCTGCACTCTGTAAATCTCGATTTCCTAAAAAAAACTATGCAGGAATTGGTAAGCTGTTGAATATTTTGAAACTAATTTGACCGGGTGCTGTTGCTGCCATAGTAAGCAACAGTGCCCAGTCAAATTAGTCTCAAATTATTGATATGATATGATATCGGATTCGGGTGTTTGCATTAGGCCTAAAGCCTGTCAGCCAATCCTAGTAATCCTGACGAGTTCCATGTAAATCTTCACTAGACTGATAATTTCATGTGCATATAGCATATATTAACTGGCTATTTACAGTTTAATTTTAAATAAGATCAATTATTTACTATATTATATACACTTTGTACAACAATCTAATACGTGCAATATATTCAACAGCATGTTTATTAAATAGTAAAGTCACAAAATTTGTACAATCTGACAGACTATTAAGCGTGTAAGACAGACTAAATCGAGTTATTTATGACGTAATTGATTATGACATCAGCCTACACATCACGTAGTTGATTATGACATATGATTGACTGAGAAAATGGATTCCTCAATTGTCAAAATTTGTGAAGAAAATCTTTCTTTTCCCATATGGAATATTGATATTGGTCATCAATCAGAAAATCCAAAACTGTTCAAGATATGACAAAGGCGAGAGAATGTGTGTCTATACATTGGTATTGCATAAACATATTTTATATCTAGGAATTCATAAATCCAATCTGTTCATCAAATTCCATTCCATTATTAGCTCACCTAGCCAGAATGCCCATGTGAGCTTATGGCATGGCGACCGTCCGTCGTCCATCTCTCCGTCCGGCGTCCATCAACTTTTGCTTAAAAATGCTACACCTCAATAACTGCTTGGCAGATTTTGATCTAATTTGGCTGGAAGGATCCTATGGGGGTAGGCTTTAGAACCTGTATACAGAATTTTGATTGGTCAATTTTTTGGGCGGCCATCTTGAATTTGAAAAATTGCGGGAAACCATTTAAAAGCTACTCATTAACTGCTTGGACAATTTCAACCAGGTTTTGCTGGGAGAATAGTACGCTGGTATATTTCAGAACTTCTATACAGAATGTTTATTGGTCAGTTCTTCCGGCGGACATCTTGGATTTTCTGAAAATTTCTGGAAATCACTTAAAAGCCTACTTCTCGATAACCACTTAGCCAATTTCAATTAAACGTGGATGAAAGTACCATAGCATGGTATCCTTTAGAATTTGTATACAGAATTTTGATTGGTCTATTTTTCCGGCGGTCATCTTGAATTTTCCAAAAAAATGGCTGGAAATCGTTTAAAACTACTCCTCATTAACTGCTTGAGCAATTTCAACCAGACTTGGCTGGAAGGATACTAGGCTGGTAGATTTCAGAACATGTATACACAATTTTAATTGGTCCATTTTTCCTGCAGCCATCTTGGATTTTCTGAAAATTTTGGGAAATCAGTTACAAGGCTACTCCTCATTAACTGCTTGAACGAGTTCAAACAAACTCGGCTGGAAGGACCCTAAAGTGCTATGCTTCAGAGCTTGTATATAGAATTTTGATTGGTCAATTTATTCGGTGGCCATCTTGAATTTTCCGAAAAATGGCTGAAAATCGTCTACTCATTAACTACTTGGACGATTTCAACCAGACTGGCTGGAATGAGCCTAGGGCAGTAGGCTTTAGAAGTTGCATATAGAATTTTGATTGGGCAATTTTTCCGGCGACCATTTTGGATTTTCGGAACATTTTGGGAAATCAGTTGAAAGCTACCCCTCATTAGCCGCTTGGCCGATTTCAACCAAACTCAGCTGGAAGAACCCTAGGCCATACGTTTCAGAACTTATATACAGAATCTTGACGGGTTGACTTTGATGATGATCATTTTGGGTTTTCCGACAAATGGGAATTCATATAAAATGCTACTCCTCATTAATCGCTTGAGCAATTTCAACCAATTTTGACTGGAAGGATCCTATTGTCGTAGCCTCTAGAAATTCTATTCAGAATTTCGATAAGTCAATGTTTTGGCAGCAATCTCTGATTTTCTGAAAGTTTTCTGGAGCCATTTAAAACAGTATTTCAATCAATAACCTGATTTCATCAAAACTTAGGTGGAACGATCCTTTGATGGTAGGCTTCAACATATTAAACGAGAGTCTTCATTGGTAAATTTTTTGGTGGCCATCTTGGATGTTCCGAAAATCATCCATCATGTCAATTTAAATGCAAATGGTTTAAATCCCAATGGTCCAGGTGAGCGCCGAAGGCCCTTGGGCCTCTTGTCCAATTAAGCGCAGTGATTAATTTTCACAGTGCAGGTACTGAATGGCTACGAGTCAATTTGTGCCATGCTCATCTCACATGAGGTATTTCACTTCTGATTGTGCTTCACCAATAGCTGTCCACGTTCACCAGAGACACCGCTCATTACAGTCAGCCACTATGTTTCTTGAAATGCCTTAAAGGATAACTAATCCCATCTCTTGATAGCTATTCAGGTGATCTAACACGCCGGTCATAAACTATCCAGGTAATTTTAAGCTTTTTATCACGCCGCTAAGGAAAGATATTCAGGATTTAGTAGTTAAATGTTGGTACATTTCTACACCCTATGATGGCTGTCATGATTTACGTTTCAACCAATCAGAAAAATCCTAGTGTGTCTGCCTCGGTATATACGCTCAGTCATAGAGGCGACAGCTATAGTTTGGCAATGTGGTATAAAAGCAATCCTAAAGGTAAGCCGTTGAATATTTTGAAACCAATTTGATTTGTTCAACATCTACTCGATATTACAAAACAGATAATTGCGATACAGATCAGGGAATGTGACAGGATATGAATGATATGGAATCCATAAACCATATTCTATCGGTGCAATACAACATTTGAGATGAGATTAGCATTGCTTTAAAATATCTGGTTTCTGTTTGATAACTGTAGAGTGGTTATATATCGCAGAGACAGCAGTCGAAATTGCATTTTAGTCAAGTATTCCATATTACTGCGTGTCTACCATACTATTTATAAGAAATTTCCTCATGGGAGCGTGTAACCAGTCTTTTATTCATTGTTAATCTCAATCAACATGCATTCTCACAGTTTCGGACAATGTGAGTTATCACATCATTTCAAAACCTGATTGAAATAATTGAATCATCGACCAATTTCCATTGAAATAAACAATTCATAATATTTACTTGGTGTTCAGCTCTAAATTCAACTGTAATTAATCTGTGTGTGTTTAATACAGGAAATCAGATTCTGTGTCTCTGGAGCGTCCTGTCTGTGTGTGTGGTGCTCATATTGCATACAGCAGACCACGTCTGGCTATGCTCAGTGATCCGCAGAGAAATGAAGTCTATATTCAGGCTGTCAAACAGGTAGCTCATCATTTAACACTTTAATTGTCAAAATCTGTCCAGAAAAGGGACATTTCTGCATAGTAAATGTTCATTTGCAGGCCAGGAGAAAAATAATTTTTTAATGTTTACCACTCCAGTGACTGGCTCGGTTATCGAGGGGGAGGGAGAGAGAGGTGAGGGGGGAGAACAAGAGAGAGAGAGAGAGAGGGGGTTGGGGCTGGGAGGAAGGGTGCAAGGATTGAGGGAGAGAGGTAAGGAGAGGGAGACAACGGGGGAGAGGATTGTGGGAGAAGCAGAGAGAATGAGACGAAGGGGATGGTGGCGGGCGAGGGTGGGAAGCAGAGAGAGGGAGATGAAGGGGGAGAGGGTGAGGGAGGGAGATAGATGGAAGGGGGAAGGAAGGCAGAGAGAGGGGAGGAGGAGGAGAGAGGGAAAGAGGAAGAAAGGTGTGCTAAAGGGGGGGGGGAGTTGTAATTCCAGTGTGTCTATTTCAAGACATAGATAGAGGAGAGCTCTTGAATATTTTGAAACTAAGTTGACTTCACTTGAACGTATTGCTAACATGGTAGTAAATAGCTCTCAGTCAAATTTGTATCAATATATATGTACATGACTTATTATCTGTATTATAGTGTATTATGTTGTTGTTATAAGTTGTTGTTAGGTTTGTTTATTTACCCAGCAAAACCAGTACAGTTAGCACTTTGAATCATTCCACTTTTCTTTTCTATAACTCCATATCTTTCTATATGGGTAGAGCAATAGAGGAAAAATTTTTCTTTGTAAATTTACAAAACTAGCTTTCTCTTGTCCCGCAAATGTTTCTTGTGATTACTGCAGACGCTGTTTTAGACAGCTTAGTCAGTATCCATTTGCAGGTCAAAAGAGACTTCAAATTTGAGCACTGGAATGACTTGCTCGTTTATTTAGCTAGTCATTCCAGTGGTCAATTTTCAAAATTGTCTGTTGTCTGCAAATGAACACTTTATTTATAAATATTTATAATAGTTTAGATTGCTACATGTAGCAAAATAAGGTCCGCAATGGGAAACTGAATCTAGACGATAATCTATCACCTATGCGCATGTTGTTATAGTCATAAATATGCAACCAAATTCCCATTAGTGATAAAAGATTACAGATTGGATATTTGACCTGTAAAATGATACTTGAGGCGCATTCCGTGGAACTAATACCTATATCCATTGATCTCGCTTATTAGGCTGTCCCTAGCAATTTATTTTAATTTATGACATTTTGTAAAATAATATGCCTTTCAAATGCAAACTTGTAGAAAATGTTACTTTCACTAACTCCAACCCAGTGTGAGCAAAAATACCAATGTATTGTACAACGCATGCACAAACATATTCACACGCACGCATGCACACACGCACACAGCTTTTTGGTAATTATAATTTTCTCTATCACATATTCTTCAGTCAAGATAGAGTGGCACCGCTCTATATGTACTTGAGCCACGTATATGTATATACTTTCAGCATGTTACTGCTGAGTCTATTTGCTTGTGCTTAAGTGATGGAAGTTTACTACCACTTATACTAGCAAGGATGGGAGCAAAAAAGGTATTGGAAACAACTACAAATAAAATGATTAAATATAGCATCTTTAGATGGCACCAGACAATTTTCATTAAAACATTGTGATTTCTAATACAATGATGTGACTCTAACCGTAGCCACACTAAGGACATATCAAGTTAACTGTTTGCCTGCTGAATTTCAGCAGACTATTTTCCAATGGGTTTAACTCTGGATATGCTGCATCTTTTGAAAACAATTTGACTGAAAGTTGTTGGTGGCTAAGCCATCAACAACTTTCAGTCAAATTGCTTTCAAAATGTTCAGCGGGTCCAGATCTATTACCCATTGAAATTATTGCTCGGTGGCTTGCAGCAATCAGAGTTAAGGGAAAACACCTCATTGTAGTCGAAAATGCAATTTTCAGATATTTCCCAAATATCGACCTAGCTTCAATAAGACTCAGAATTAAAAGAAAAAAAACCCTCCCACTTGGCAGGTTCCTCAACTGACAGTCCGGCGGATGTGCCGCCCAAACTCGCGCATGCGCGGGGCTGTCTCTCTCAAATTATTGACCTGCCATTGCACACGCCTTTGATTTGTCCAAGGATTGCTTTTGCTAAATTAATTTTTTAAAGCTTCTAAGTTGTTCCCAACTTATTTATTTTGACTGCTAAATATGTCTGATGCTGCCAAGTCGCTGGAGGATGCTCCCGGTCCTAGCCATCAGGTGTATTTTAGTAAATTTATTGATAGAAAATTTGTGTGTTGATTTGGATGGTATATCCAGGATTCGCGCTAACAGGTGGATATTTCTTTATTAGGCTAGCTCATTCTGGGGAGGTCTAAATATTAGCTAACGCATGTTGTGCTTTGTATTTTCAGACACATTTAGCTGATTTGTGATGTGGGTCACGTGTATCCTTCATTTGGACAATTATTTATACTTGGTTTTCTGGGTCCAAATAATTATGTTATGAGTTTGCAGAGGGAATTATTACCCATAAGAAGTAATCTTTCTGTATTCTCCCCCCCCCCCACCACGGGTTTGGATTCAGTACTAGGTATGTCTGTTGTTGTCTAACAGACCTCACTCGTTTCTTCAGGAGTTTATTCTTCTGAGATCATGTATGGAGAGTTAGTTTTCAGTCATTTAATTTTTGAAATATTTCACTATTTATGACTGTGTTGATTATTCTATTTCTCTTGATAGTTATGCTTAGGTTCATTGTGTTATAAAGTTCAATTACTAATGAATCTTTGTTTGAGTGTTGAGTCTAGCATTCGCCTCTCAAGTATTAAAGTTCAAATTCTGATTATCTCCCTTGTCTTCATGAAGAAAAAGTTCAGGGTTTGTTTTTATTTTGTCAGGTCCATGGTATTATCTATGAGCCTGGCTTTGCTTTTTCATCTAGGGGTCTACGTTTCCTTAGGAAAATTATTAGCCTTCTGCAATTGGTTTTTGGTTTGGTTTATAAACTAAAAACTAATTGTTTCCGTTTTGTGTCTTTCAGCGGGTCATTGAAAATAAATGCCCTGCCTGCCACTGGTTTGTAATTGCCCGCTTCTTTCCGCATGATTGCACTAGGTGCAGTATGTGCGGGTCTTTGCTTAAATGGCATGTGTGTGAGTTGTGGCCGGTGGAGTTGTTTTCTGATTTTCTAAATCAGTAGGTAAATGACCGGGCGGCTGATGAAAAGAGGCGAGTGGATAAGGAGTTATGTGGTAAGAAAAGGAAGGCGTTCATGTCTGCAATGCCAGACATGGAGGCCTTCCATCTGGAAATGATGGAAGAAATGAAGAAGACGATCACGGATCTTGTCCCAGAGTTGCTTTGCAGCTGGCTTCCCGGTTCAGGTTTGTCATTGTCTTCTTCATTTGCTCCTGGACAGAGTGTTCTGGGTCTGGTTTTCGATGTGGACCCAGAGACGGCTCCCTCTGGTCCGGCATTGAGGCTTGCCTCGCCAGTGGACCCGGACACGAAAGCCATGGCCTCGGGTGTCCGCTTATTGGTCGCCCTGGATCAGCCAAAGGCTAAGAGTATCAGCGCCTCACGCGATATCCCTCCTGCCCAGGCCGAGTTTGATCCCTTTTCAAGCTTGGGGTCTAATCTTTCTGGGCAGAAAGAAGAGGACACTGTTGTGGCCTGCCGATGGCCATGGAAATCCATCTCTTCCCCCCCCCCCACCCCCAGGGGGCGCATGGGTGACCTTTCCGTGGGACTACTTCAGGAGTAGGTTTCATGGCTCAACGGCTAGGCTGGCCGTACCATATCCCTCGGCTTGCCGAGAGTTACGTTGCGGACGGCCCGGACTATGACGTCATACATTTAGGCCTCCATGACGCCGTAGATCCGGCTCCTGGAATAGCCACGGTTCAAGCCATGCAGGCCCTTGCGGGTCCGTATGGCTTTCCTGGCTATCAAGGAGTATCTCCAGCTCCAACTCTTACTCCACCAGTAAATGTTGTTGAGGATGACGAGGGCCCTAGGGTCGTTGAACATTCAGAGGTGGCCACTGAGGAGGACTGCTGAACGCCTGCCAATGGCTAGTAGGCATTAAGCCGGAACTCCAAGTGGATCCACTGGCTTCCCAGGGGGACCAGCACCCATGGTTTGGTGGAAAACCAGTGACGAGCATGATGCCATCTCTCCCGTATGCGGAACATATCGTGGATATGTTCGCTGCGGCAGAGACATCTATTCATCCCAATGGTGGTGCTGCCGGATTAGTTCTGATTTATATCAGAAATACGGCGGCAGCCCAAAGCCATGCACGGATAACCGTGCAGCTATGCGTGAAGATACGCGGCCAAGGTTCCGGTCTGACACGGGACCCTTGTGCCCTGAGGAAAGTACGAGAGGAGCCATTTCGGCTCTTTCGCATGTTTCCAGCTGCTACAGGGGATAGTAGCGGCATCTGTGGCATGCCAGCCATCTCCTCTAACAGTTCAGAGAGCCATCCAGGACGGCATTAACCTGGCTCTGGATTGCATGACGAGATCCGTAACCAGGAGCTTACGGGCGAAGCGCATATTTGCCCTGGACAATTTGTGCCCCATGCAGGATCTGTACAATCGGCTTCTTTGGACGCCGATGTCAAGGCTGGGGTTGTTTGGAGGTGAAGGATGCCTGCACCTCCAACAAACCATAAACCTGATGAACAGCCAGAGGGCGCTGCGTGAGCAGTTTGAGGTGCTCCGCAGGGAACGCATTCATGCAGCGCCCCTGCCTTCCACCCTCAGCAGGCTAGAAGTGGTGGTGTCCTTGTCAAAGGCCAATCACCAAGGCAGCATCGGCCACGGCAACACCAGTAAAAGCCAGCTAGAGTGAGCGCAGGCTCCAGCGCAACCCACCAAGCAGCCAGCGTACCGAGATGCGCGTGGCGCTGGTAGAGGAGCGCAGGGTTCTGGTCGTGGGAGTCGAGCCTGATGGGTGTGCAACAGTTATTATGTCCTGACACGGGTCTACTTTAGAATGCTAGGGTTGATGGTTTCGCTGGAACCAGTCATTCCACAGGCGGCCTATCCAGTTGTTTCTCATGACACAATGGACCCAGAGTACAGGATTCCTGGTCTCAAGGGTGTCAGTGTTGGAACCTTTTATTCACCACCTTCAATGGTGGATGAAAAGAGAAAATCTGGCATGGGTGACGTTGTCACCTCCCCACCCTCAATTAACGATGTACACTGATGCATCTATGGAGGGATGGGGAGCTTGCCTGGAAGAAGACAAAGTATCAGGGCTTTGGAATCTGGATCAGTCACAAGAGCATATCAATCTGCTAGAAATGCGAGCAGTAGTCTTAGCCATGGAACACTTCCTGAAGAAGGTCAAGGGCAAAATTATTCTGGTTCGATCAGACAATACAACAGTAGTGACTTATATAAACTGCTAGGGTGGAACGAAGTCGCCCAGTCTCTGTATGATGACATGGAAACTGCTTTGCTGGTGCCTAGATCATGGGATTTCCCTGAAAGCAGCTCATATTCCAGGAAGGGTAAATCTATTAGCAGACTAATTGAGCCGAAGAATGAGCATTATTCCCACGGAAAGGCAACTAAATCAATGTGTGGCGGATCGTCTGTTCAATCACTGGGGCAAGCCCAACATAGATTTATTCACAACGAACAAGAATGCGAAGATGATGACGTACATCTCTCCAATTCCAGATCCGAGCGCTATCGCAATAAATGCGCTAGCTATCAGCTGGGAGGGAATGTACGCATACGCATTCCCGCCACCAATCCTGATTCCAAAGGTTCTCCAGAAAATCAGGCAGCAAGAATGCCAAGTACTTATGATCACCCCAATTTTGGCCACGCCGATCTTGCTATAGGGATCTGCTGGACCTTCTGGTCTCAAATCCTGTTCCTCTGCCTCTGATGGGCGGCATAATCTTCCAGGGCAAGGCCTTGCACAACAACCCGTCAATGTTCCAATTGACTGCGTGGATGTTGTCAAGGAAGCAGCAGTTAAGTAGGGCTTTTCTGAGCAAGCAACATGTTCATGGCAAGAGCCAGAAGGGGGGTCAACCTCCAGAGCATAAAATTATAAAATCAACAGATTTGCTGAATGGTGCTTAAAAAGATGTATTAATCCAATGGATGCATCTATTCAGGTAGTAGCCGATTTCTTCTGTCACCTGTATGATGCCTATAGCCTCAAGCCTAACTCTATTGCTGGCTATAAGTCAGCTTTAATGTCAGTTATCCCTTGCTTGGCTAATAGGGGAAGTGATGAAGTATGTAATCTAAATACTTTAATCAAAGACATGGGTAATCTAAGACCAAGGAATACTCCAGTGATTCCGTCTTGGAGTTTATCGTTAGTACTTCAAGTATTAGCGGATAAACCCTTTGAACCACTAAGCTCCATTTCCATGAAAATGTTGACGCTTAAGATAGTTTTTCTGATTGCTGCAGCTTCAGCTAGACGAAGAAGTGAAATACATGCTTTGTCAGCGGAGCCAGACCGTTTTGTAGTTACAGGGGAAGGCCTCAGGCTTCTACCTAGAGTTAACTTTATGGCAAAGAACCAGTCTTTAAAATATCGTGGTCAGCCTATAGTTTTACCCGCTTTGACTAGGTTTGATCCTAATTCAAAGGCTTGGTGTCTTGTCCATGCGTTAACACGTTATAAACAATGTACACAGGAATGGCAGATGGACCCTAGTGCTTTATGGCTATCTTACATTGAACCCACGGAAGAGCTTCAAAAGATACCATTTCTAGGTGGATTGTGGAATGCATCAAGCATTGCCACAAAGCCACCATGGGAAAACAAGTTGACATGGCCAAGGCTCACATTGTCCATGGCGTAGTGACGCCCACGGCTCTGTTTAATGGAGTGCCGGTGGATGACATTATGTCAGTAGCGCAATGGCACTGTGAGTCTAGTTTTACCAACCATTATCTCTGTGAAACGTCAAATCCGCTTGCCTTATCGATTTTACATAAATGTTAATCTGTAAATATTTGTAAATATTGCTCATAATGTCTATGACTGACACACAGTGTATTTAAGTGGGGGGATTTCCCTGCTACTCTGTACTGTACCTCTCATCGCCAGCGGTGAAAAGGGAATCTCATCAAATTAGGATAGTCCTATATTTGGTGATGGTTAATTTTTGTCACATTTTTTATTAATAATATGGTGATGGTTCGTTTTTTTATGTGGTTCCATCTGAGAGTATACGAAGTGAAGCTTTCGTCCGATGTCTGATAGTACTTTAGCATGAGTACATAGAGAGCGTGTAGGACATTGAGGTCATCACTCCCCTTTTTACAAAAGAGGGTGGGGGAGCGCATGTTAAACGGTCATTACTCTCAACATCGGTCATGTTAGCCGATGTCCAATCATTTCCTGGTTGTCTTTCATAGGCAATTTAAGATGTTTGTGCTCCTAAAGGAAGAGCTTGCTCTTCCAGGGACGAACTGGTTTTCTGGCCTTGCCTCCCTCCAGCCGAATTCACTTATGAATTCTGGCTATATCATAGAGTATCAGGGTGGTAAGTATACTCTTGATGTGAAATAAACGAAATCATGAATTTCTTTTCTCACGAGAGTTGATACTTAGCGCCCTGATACGATCCCGGCCTCTACGCCCCACAGAGGCTCGGTCTTTCGGCATTTTATGTTGCAATTTGTCAGCCAATAATTTGGAATAGAAAGCCCCGCGCATGCGCAAGTTTGGGTGGCACATCTGCCTGACTGTCAGTTCAGTAACCTGCCCAGTGGGGCAGGTTTCCTTTTAATTCTGAGTCTTATTGAAGCTAGGTCGATATTTGGGAAATATCATAGAGTATCAGGGTGGTAAGTATTAACTCTCGTGAAAAAAGAAATCCATGATTTCGTTTAATATATGCCTAAAATCCGAGTGTAAAAAGGACACATGCTTTGAATCCAATGCTAAAGCTGGTAAATAGGTGAGCTATGCTTCAGAAATTTATATTTTGTATTCTAACTGTTTTCATAGACTTGTCACTAACCTAAAATGACCTTTGCCTGACTATCCTCTGTGACCCAGGCAGGTCTATCCATTTACCTCAATCTACATAGAATTCTGGAGAAGAAAAAGAAAGAAGGGTGGTGCATATACTAGAAACCATGACAACAACTTACAGCAATATTCTTTTCAGAAAACACATCAATGGATAGATCTGATCTCTCACTCAACTTGATGTCATAATAGATTACATGTATGTATCATGTATGCTGAGGTCACAATCAAAATTTGTAGTGAATGATGTATCTAGGTAGTCTTTCAGTTGTACGAATTGTACCGTATGTCTTTACTATTTAATAAACATAATATTCTGTTGAATATTTTGAAATTAATTTGGCCAAATTAGTTTCAAAATATTCAACATAATGTTATGTTTATTAAATAGTAAAGACATACAGTACAATTCGTACAACTGACAGACTATTCAATGTTCAATGTTGTTGCCTATGGCACCTGGACCTGCGGCCCATTGTGCTCCTCAACAGCATACGGAAAATCCTATCCAATGTTACTCTATGCCGCATCCGAGACAAGATCGATTACTTCACCGGATCATGTCAAAGTGGCTTCAAACGTGAACGCAGCTGCGCAGACATTGTATGGGCCTAACGCATGCTTGTGTCGGTAGTCATGTCCAAACACTGGGACTTCCACAAATTGGGCATTGACATGTCACGAGCCTTCGACACAATTAAATGCTCAAAACTCCTAGATGTACTATGCCAGGCCAGTTGCAATGAAGATGAGCTACGACTAGTGAGACTACTGCTTGCAAACACCAAGCTGAGAGTACGAGTCAAGTCAGTGAAGTCTGTAGAGTTCCCCACAGGGAGATGGTCTATCTCCGGTGCTTTTTACCTGCTACCTTGCTGCCGCATTGAAATCTGTGCAGGAAAGTTCCACAAGACCAAACCCCCCAGTGTCAATACTGGGCATGCCGCTAGAGATGGAATATGCCGACGATGTGGACTTCATAGATGAGGAAAAGAAACCCCTTGACTAACTTCTCCCAATAGCTGCAAGCAAACTAAAAATTGAGAATCTCTATGAATGAATCCAAAACTGAGTTCACCCACATATACCTATCGACAAAGCATGAAGCTATAGAAATGACGACCCACTTCGTGGCGGCGAACCATGGAGGAAAAGTACAATCCTGGGCTCACTGTTTCACATCAAGAGTATACTTACCTCCCTAATACTTTTGATATTGCTAAATATTGGCTTTCACTCAATAAACACTCAGATTAAAACAGTTAGGTGCCCCTACTGGGCAGGGAGTCGGAGCGTAGTCTGGCGGATGGCAGCCCCACCACCGCGCATGCGCAGACTAGCACTTCCTCTTTGCTAATTTATTGGCTGAGAGACAACACATGCTTTTATGTTAGAATCTTTCCATACTCTTTTCAAAGCTTTTTAAGACTATTAGATAGAAGTTTATCCCTGACAAAGATGGCTGAGAGAGTGACTTCGCCACAGGAGGGCCTTGGACCTTTAAATCAGGTGACTTCTAGTAAAATTAGCGAGTTTTGTCCCGTTGTAATGTGTTTCCGGGACTCGCGCTAAACGTGATAAGCGCCTTATTTAGTTGGTTTATTTCAACTAGGTGCTATATAAGACTAATCTCTCTTTGTGTTTATGTCCACAGGTCTGTGTGAAGGAGAAATAATGGACATGACATCAGCAGAGGGTTTGTGTCTCTCCACCATGGTTCCATTTCCTACTAATACTGTTAGGTTATCTAACCAAAAATTCTATGCCAGTGAGTTGGAGGCCTATTATAAAGGTCTTCTCACTTTGCCCTCTTGATCCAATTCCTTCCCCTTGAGGTGGAGAGAGTTAAGAGGCGTTCAGTGGTGGAGTGCTCCAGTTCATCAGGTTGGATGGTTTGTCTAGACAAGGTGTCAGGTATTAATTATTGATATGAGAAAGGGAGATAATTAACACTATTTGCCATTGTTATCAGTATTTATCTGATGCTTGTGTAGTCGAAATGTCCATTCTGCACATGTTCTGGTTAGAGATACAATTCGTCCTTGCACTGGGATGTTTGTTGGGGATCGATTTTGTCCTGTCATAGGATTAATGACGTCATAATCAGCCTTGCTCTTTATTTACAATTAAAGTTGTCCGAAGCTGGTTTCTGATAAAAATTATGATCTTTATGATCATTTTCCTTCTCTTGAGTTGGTGAGTTTTCTAAGCTTAACTAGTTTGCTCATACTCCTCGTCCTTTGGCCTTTTTCAGAGACCTGGTTGTGCGTCCTGTGGACGATTTTTGAGGGACAAGTTTGGCCCTCATCTCTGTTTTCAGTGTAGCCCCTGTGGTCCCTTGCTTAATTGCGAGATATGTAAGCACTGGGGGGGCGAGCTAATGTCCGAATTCTTGTGCTTGCAGGCGAAGGACAAGGTGGAGGAGGAGAAGAAGAAGCTGAAAAAAGAGGTCGTAAGTAAGAAGGGTAAGAGGAAGGCCTCGTCCGCGGTGGACATGGAGGCCTTCCGGACCGAGATGTTGGGAGAGATGAGGAGGACAATAAAGGATTTGGTTCCAGAGTTGCTTCGTGGCATGCTTCCTGGACCAAATCCTTTATTGGCCTCATCATCTGCTTCGGAGCAGGTAATCCCCACCTCTGAATCAACGTTCCTTAGTACGCTTCCGTTGTTTGAAGATTCAGAGGTGGCCCCATTAGAGGGGGTGTTCCACGGCCCTGGCAGCAGGCTTATTGCCGCGCCCAATAGGGACCGTGGACGGTCGTCGCTGGAACCCGCGGGCTGCTCATCAGTCCAGGGGTATCCGCACACCGCGGCTGCCAGTACCTCGTATGGCACCTTCCCTGGCCAGTCCGGGTTAGCTCTCTTTGCTGACCCGGAGTCTAATCTTTCTGGCCAGGAGGATGAGGATTACCTGTTGGCGTCGCCGTCTGAAGACGTGGCCATGGAATATGACGTTTGTGCGCCCCTCGCGGGGAATACAGGCGCCTTTTTCCACGGTTCTACTCTCCCAGGGGTAGAATCCACGGTTCAGACTGTGGCCCTGGGCGCTGAAGGCCAGCGGTACCGCATACCTCGGCTTGCCGAGAGTGTAGCTGGTGCTGGCCGGGGCCGTGGTGGGGCGCCTGCTCCTGGTCAAGCCAGTGAGATTAGCATGCCGGTATTATCAGGCCCGCATGCTCTCCCTGGCTTGCCAGGGATATCAGCGTATCCGCCGTCAAGCTCTGTTGCTTGTGCTCAGGAGGAAGACGAAGGCCCCCGTCTTGTAGAGCGCTCGCAACTAGCCACGGAGGAGGATTGGTCTGACGCTTGCCAGTGGTTGGTGAGTGTTAGACCAGATCTGCCCGTGGAGCAGTCGGCTAGCCAGCGTGAACACAGGCCATGGTTAGCTGGTAAGCCTACTGCTAACGCTATGCCTTCTCTGCCGCTGGCAGAGCATGTCGTTGACATGTTCGAGGCGGCGGAGACGTCCATTAAGTCGAGTGGACGTCTCGCTAAGGCCCCGCGCGAGGTGGCCAGGCGTTGCCGCATCGTGCCCCTGGACTACCAGCGGTACGGTGTGGTACCAAAGCCGAGCGTGGATGACCGCGCGGCTTTGGGTGAGGATGCGCGGCCAGGCTCCCGTTCTGACACGGGAGTCTTGTGTTCGAACGCGTTGCGTTCGGCAAATGCCGCGTTGCGTGATGCGGAGGAGAGTGGGAGGGCTTCGATTGCCGCTCTGTCCCACGTCTCCCAGCTGTTACAAGGGGTGGTAACAGCATCCGCATCGCGCCAGCCAAGTCCGGTCACAGTCCAGCGAGCCATCCAGGATGGTATCAACCTGGCTCTGGACTGTATGACGCGGGCGGTGACCAGGAGTGTCCGGGCAAGGCGCACTTTTGCCTTGGATAATCTGTGCCCGTCCCAGGACCTCTACAATAGGCTACTACGTACGCCTATGACAGGTCCTGGTCTCTTTGGAGGTGAGGGATGTAGACACCTCCAGGAGACGGTTACTCTGGTCAATAACCAGAGGGCGCTGCGCGAACAGTTTGAGGTGCTTCGTCGTGCCAACGTTCGCGCCGCACCCCCTGCGTATCGTCCCCTGCAGGCTCGAGGTGGTAGTGGCCAGGTCAGAGGCCAACCACCATCGCAGCGCCGGCCTCGGCCGCGTGCGATTCGGCCAGCAGCGAGGGGGGCGCAGGCTCCTCAGGCGCAGTCAGCCAGGCAGCCGCCCGCGCACCGAGGTGCGCGCGGTGCTGGTCGTGGCGCGCGAGGATCTGGGCGGGGTAATCGTTCCTGATGGGACGGTTACCGCGGTGAGAACCGCGCCGGTGTTTCTGGCAAAGGAGACAGTGCCGCTCTTGCACTCCTTATGTCCACCTCTATCCCTAGGTGGACCGATGGGAGGCCGACTAGCCGACCACATGCAAGAGTGGGAACGGTTAACTCAGGACCGTTTAGTCTTGCGATGGCTTTCAGTCGGGTATCATCGCGACTGTCTCTAATGCCGATCTGGACTCCAAATCCGAGAGATCCAGATCAAAGGTTGTGTATCGAGGAGGAAATAAATTCCCTCATAGAAAAAGGAGCTATTCAGCCGGCACAGAGGTGTCCGGGCTTCTATTCAACCCTGTTCTTAGTAACAAAGAACACCGGAGGGTGGAGACCAATTCTCAACCTCAAGCCATTGAACAAGTTCATAGAGACGCCCAGTTTCAAGATGGAGACTGTGCGCTCGGTGTTGGCGGGGTTAGAGAGGGGAATGTGGACAGCGTCGATAGATTTGAAGGACGCTTATTTCCACATCCCCATACACAGGAGTTTCCGTCGCTTCCTGAGATTTGCATTCCAGGGCAGACAGTGGGAATTCAGGGTGCTACCCTTCGGAATTTCCACGGCTCCTCGGGTTTTCACCCGTGTGGTTCTTGCGATCACCGCATACCTCCGCAGGAGAAGCATAGCAGTCCACACGTACATAGACGACTGGCTGTTGAAAGCGCACACCCGGGAAAGTTTGTCGGCCAGTCTGGAGATGGTTTTGAAAACTCTTACAGACTTAGGCTGGATGATCAATTTCCCAAAATCAGAGCTGACTCCATCCCAGAAGTTTGTTTACCTGGGGATGTTCTTCGATCTAGAGACAGGATATGTTTATCCTACTCAGGAGAGAGTTCAGAAACTCATCTCATTAATTCAGTCAGTGTGCGACAGTCGTCATGTCCTGGCACGGGTTTACTTGAGAATGCTGGGGTTGATGGTTTCATTGGAACCAGTCATTCCTCAGGCCGCCTTACGCAGGCGGCCGATCCAGTTATTTCTCATGACACAATGGACCCAGAGTACAGGTTCGCTGGACTCGAATGTGTCAGTGTTGGCGCCTCTGATTCATCACCTGCAATGGTGGTTGGACACAGAGAATCTCTTGGTGGGGGTTATGCTAACCCCTCCCCACCCTCAGGTGACTGTGTATACAGATGCATCGATGGAGGGCTGTGGAGCTTGCCTGGAAGAGTCCATGATATCAGGGCTTTGGAATCTGGAACAGTCAAAGGAACATATAAATCTACTGGAGCTAAGAGCAGTAGTCCTGGGCCTGGAACATTTCTTACAGAAAGTTCAGGGCAAGATTATTCTTATTCGTTCAGACAACTCAACAGTTGTGACTTACATAAACCGCCAGGGCGGAACGAAGTCGCCCAGTCTCTGTATGATGACATGGAGACTGCTTTGTTGGTGTCTGGATCACCAGATTACCTTGAAAGCAGTTCATATTCCGGGAAGGTTAAACCTGCTAGCAGACTCATTGAGCCGAAGGATGAGTGTTTTACCCACGGAATGGCAACTAAATCAATGTGTGGCGGATCGTCTGTTCGACCATTGGGGGAAACCCAACATCGATTTGTTCGCAACGAAGAAGAATGCGAAGATGACGACGTACGTCTCTCCGATTCCGGATCCAAGCGCTTTCGCAACAGATGCGTTAGCTATCAGCTGGGGGAGAATGTATGCATACGCATTCCCTCCAGCAATCCTGATTCCAAAAATTCTTCAGAAAATCAGACAAGAGGAATGCCAAGTGCTTCTGATCGCCCCGGATTGGCCAAGCCGATCATGGTATACGGATCTGCTGGACCTTCTGGTCTGCAATCCGGTTCCTCTGCCTCTGATGGACGATATTATCTTCCAGGGCAAGTCCCTTCACAACAATCCGTCAATGTTCAGATTGACTGCGTGGATGTTGTCAAGGAATCTAGAATTAAGGAGGGCTTTTCTGAGCAAGCAGCCATGTTTATGGCCAAAGCCAGGAGGGGGTCAACCTCCAGAGCATATAATTATAAAATCAACAGATTTGCAGAATGGTGCTCAAAAAGATGTATTGATCCAATGGATGCATCTATTCAGGTAGTAGCTGATTTCCTCTGTCACCTCTATGATGCCTATAGCCTCAAGCCTAACTCTATTGCTGGTTATAAGTCAGCTTTAATGTCTGTTATTCCTTGCTTGGCTAAGAGGGGAAGTGATGAAGTGAATACATTAAATGTATTAATTAAAGGCATGGGCAATCTAAGACCAAGGAATCCACCTGTGATTCCGTCTTGGAGTTTATCGCTAGTGCTTCAAGTACTAGGTGATAAGCCGTTTGAACCACTTAGTTCCATTTCTATGAAACTATTAACACTGAAGACTGTGTTTTTAATTGCTGAGGCCTCGGCTAGGCGTAGGAGTGAGATTCATGCCTTATCAGCCGAGGATGACCGTTTTGTGGTTTCAGGGGAAGGCCTTAAGCTGCTACCTAGGATTAATTTCTTGGCTAAAAATCAGTCGTTGAAATATCCAGGTCAACCTATTATTTTGCCTGCTTTAACTAGATATGATCCTAATTCTAAAGCATGGTGTCCTGTCCGGGTGCTTCGCCGGTACAAACAACGTACGGCGGAGTGGCGCACCGACCAGTCAGCGTTATGGTTGTCATATATTGAACCCCATGGCAGGGCTTCTAAGGACACCATTTCCAGGTGGATTGTAGAATGCATTCAGTTTTGCCATAAATCCGCCACCGGGAAGCAGGTTGACGTGGCCAAGGCTCACAGTGTCCGCGGCGTAGTGACATCCACTGCCCTATTTAATGGGGTCCCTGTGGATGATATTATGTCGGTGGCTCAGTGGCACTGTGAGTCAAGTTTTACAGACCATTATCTCCGTGACACCTCTAATCCTCTCGCCTTGTCGATTTTGAAAAAATAACTAGGCATATATATTTTTGATGGGGTTTCCTCATTGCTTATATATTTCACAATTAATTTATGGAAACAACCACTAATTTGGGACTGCATCGATCTTCACCAATGGGAAGAGGATGTCAGCAGCCATTTCAACAAGGTCAGTCTTGTGTATGTGTTGTCCATTGTTGATTGTCTTGTCACGTTACCCGTTATTTATATGATGATGGTTTTGTGTATTTATGTAGTTCATTGTTGAGAGTATACGAAAATGGAGTTTTTTCGTCTCTGTCCTGTAGTACATGGCACTTGTACGTAGAGAGCGTATAGGACATTGAGGTCATTCGACTCTTCCTCCCAGGAAGGAGGGGGGGGGGGAGCGCATATGACATTCGGTCATCTCTCATACATCGGGGGTGTTATCCGATGGTTAGTCAAATCCTGACTGTTTTTCATACAGTTTCAGAAGTTTAAGTGCCTTAAACGCAGAAAAGCGTATAGGGATGAGCTGGTCTTTTGACCTCGCCTCCCTCCCGCCGAATTCACTGTCGAATTCTGGCAACATCAAAAGTATTAGGGAGGTAAGTATACTCTTGATGTGAAATAAACGAAATCAAGGATTTCTTTTTTCACGAGAGAGTTGATACTTACCTCCCTAGATACGGACCCGGCCTCTCCACCCCACAGAGGCTCGGTCTTCAGGCTCTTTATAGTTGCATGTGTATCAGCCAATAAATTAGTCAGAGGAAGTGCTAGTCTGCGCATGCGCGGTGGTGGGGCTGGCATCCGCCAGACTACGCTCTGACTCCCTGCCCAGTAGGGGCACCTAACTGTTTTAATCTGAGTGTTTATTGAGTGAAAGCCAATATTTAGCAATATCAAAAGTATTAGGGAGGTAAGTATCAACTCTCGTGAAAAAAGAAATCCTTGATTTCGTTTACTTTGCAGTACTGCTGACATTTCTGCATGCTGCGTCATGGGGAACATAGCTTTCCAGTCTTTCTGGAAGCTATGGATTCGTAGATCAAAGATGCCCTTGATAAAGAGGCTACGTTTATACAATGTAACCTGCGTATGTGTGATGCTGTATAACTGTAACAGCTGGGCAGCTCCAAAGTCATCTCTAGACAAACTCGATGCCTGCCACCCCAAACACCTATGCACCATCACTGGACACCGATGGCCAGACAGCATAATTTCCAATGATGCCCTATGCAAGATGTATAATACTTCGCCGCTGTCTGTAAAAGTCGCCCAGCAAAGATGGTCTATGTTTGGCCATGTGCTAAGGATGCCAGAAGAGACACCAGCACAGAGAGCCTTGGAATTCGCCCTACTTGGAGCCAGCAAATACAAAGCCAGGAGAGGACGTCATTGCATAAATCTGCTAAGCGTGCTACGAGGTGACCTCAAGAAAGCAGGACTCTGTACACTCAAGTCAAGAGTGGACCAGAGGAAGCTAAGGATTTTGGCTGAGGACAAGACACAGTGGGCAAAAGCGAAGAAGGACTGATTGCAGCTATAGGATTTTTCTACTACTACAGCCGCAGAATACAGTAATCATACATACATGGCAGTAACCGCAAACAGCGAAATTAGTTTCAAAGTATTCATTCAACAGGTTACCTATATAATTATCTTGAAATTGGTATTCTGGGAATTCAACATTCAAAACATATAAATTGATCCCAACGCATGCAAAATGTGGGCAGAGCTTAGGCAAGAAATGGGTGGAGCCTAGCTGGAAATGGGCGGGGCAAAGCTAGAAATGAATCCCTCTAATATCATACAAATGTGAATGGAATGCTGAAGTTGGCATTTCATGGGTCTATGGGTTAGTTTCTATCACTTATTTCACTGAATATTTTGTGTTTAGTTAAACTTGTCATATGTTTAAATTGCCAGGTTTATACAGTGGAACCAAACCCTATGTGTCGGCGTATCATCGAAGCATACATCCAGCACAATGAGCTGAGTGACAAGATCTGTGTTCTAGAGAAGGAGCTGGAGAAAATCAGTGTCGATGATTTGGATGGTGAGAAGGTATGACAGATTTTTTAAAAACTTACATGACATTATACACTAATGCTTGAAGAGGCAATATTGTGGTAACCACAGTTCAGTATTAACTCTTTAACACTCAAGACGGTTAAAAGTGGCTTTTGTAATCGTCTTAAGAAATGTCTATTTACAGACTAACAGAAGACTATTTTTGAAAACTTACCACAGGAATGACTGGCTCGATAACCGAGCCAGTCATTGCAGTGATAAATTCTCAAAAATAGTCTTCTATTAGTCTGCAAATAAACATTTTCTTGAACAGACAAGGGTTAAATCATTAATGAGATGTTAAACAGCAAATAATAGTGATGCAGTTAAAGGAATACACCGGGAACTGAATGATACCCTAATCTATCAGTGTTATAATACATTTCGCGTGAGATCCCTTTAAATGCTTTATGCATTTCTAACAATTTTAATTTTATCATGATACATGGTGCAAGTATTGTTGGCATTACGGAAACCACAGTTCAACATTAATTAAATTAAATGAATTAAACCGCAAATTTTTTGATACAGATAAAGAAATTCACCGGGAATTGAATGATATCAGTATAATACAGCATTTGAGATGAGAGTAGTATCACTTTAAATGCTTTCAAAGTAATGCATTGTTAACAATTTCCATTTCTATCTTGATACATGATGTAAGAAAGGAGGAATCCAGTTTTAGCTATGCCCCACCCAGTATTGGTATTGATCGATCCCTGAACTCCCGGACTCAGTTTCCAGAAAACTATACAGGTAAAATGTGTTGAATGTTTTGAAACTAATTTGACTGGGTGCTGTTGTCGCCAAGTCCAATTAGTTTCAAACTATTCACCAGCATGTTTATTAAATAGTAAAGCCATACAATTCGTACAACAACGCATAGTCCCTCATCATTTAAGCGTTTGTGGTGAACTTAAATCTACATCATTCATGGCGTCATTTATTATAGCGTCATTCTATACATCACATAGTTGATTATGATGTCATATGATTGATGGATCAACTGGAAAGGTCCATTGTTGATATGGTTACCTTCTTGAGAGCCCCAAAATAAGGTGCACTTTATAAGCAGAACTATCGCTGTCTCGTTCTTTCTACCTTTCAGGTGGACATTGTGATAGGTGAGCCATTTTTCACAACATCCTTACTCCCCTGGCATAACCTCTATTATTGGTATGGAATCACGTCCATTAGATCGCTGTTAAAGGATGATGCTACAGTGCTTCCCTCTCATATGTGTATCAAAGCCATTGCTGTGAAATTCCGAGATTTATGGAAGATCCGAGCGCCGGTTAAAGATTGCGAAGGGTTTGATCTGAGCTCATTTGATAATTTAATAGAAGTAAGTATAGAAATTAAATGTGAATACCACAGCTAACAAAAATGTAATGCAAATATAAATACGGTACAGTGCATAAATAAGTTAATCATGTTTTTAAAACATGAACAGAAACATGTTAGTTAGTACAATTTTGAACACAATGTATGAAATGTTCTGTTGGATATTTTGAACATAATTCACCTGTCCAGAGTACCCACCCATCATGTGACATCATAATGAACTGCGTGATGTGTACAATGATATCATAATGAATGACGTCGATAAGTACGTCACGAACGCATGATTGAAGACGGTCTATGCGTTGTTGTACAAATTGTTTGCTTTTACGATTTAATAAATATTCTGTTGAATATTTTGAAACTAATTTGACTGGACGCTGTTGCTGCCATAGGCAGCAACAGCCCCGAGTCAAATTAGTTGCAAAATATTCAACAGCTTCCCTGTATGGTTTTCAGGAAATTGATAGCTAGGGTATTCAGGGATCGATCAATCCCAACACGGCGAAGTGTGGGTGGAGCTTAGCTAGTGATGGGCGGGGCATAGCTAAAAATGGAAAGCTTCATTAGATTGGGAGATATTGGTCCCTTATATGAAGCAATGGCTTCCAGTACAATTAAGTTCAAAATAGTCAACAATATGTTTTATATTGTTACGGCAGCAATGTCTTCCAATCCAATTATCTTTAAATATTCAACAGTATGTTTTATTTTTCTTTGGAATCATTATTTCTGAGTTGTACTATAGAGGATCTCAAAGGAGTTTTTATTCATATGGAATTTATCACACAAGTTTAGTAAGATCTCAGTTAGCTTTAGTCTGATTCACTGTATCACATAAACTGCTATTTCTCATTGTCTTGTCTACTCTGGTAATTTTCTTACCATTTTGCTTCTTTTTTTTAGCTCAGCTAACTTGTCGCAAATCCTCATGCTTTCATCAACTGTGACAGTCTGCGCACACCCTCCTCCCCACACACACTCACCACCCCGGAGGTGGAGTCTAATTTAAACGTCATCTCACAATCCCCAATCATATGCCAGGGTAACTCTAAAAAAATAGGTGAATACTGCCATTTTGACATTCTGTCCCCAGCCCCACCACACCACTACCCTGCTGGGGAGTATAACGTAAATGTCACCTCACCATCTGCAATCATATGGCTAACTCACATTCCAAATTTGGTTGAATTCCACTAATGTTGACGCATTGGCCCTCCCCGCCCTCCCTGCCCCATGGCGCAATGTAAATGTCATCTCGCAATCCGCAATTATATAGATAACTGACATAATCAATTTGTTTGAATTCTACCAAACAGTTTCAGAGAAGAATAGCTGGACAGACAGATCGATGGAGGCTACATGTATTGTAATATCCCAGCTGATTTAAAAAACATGTTGGTATAATGTTATTTAATGTTGTACCGAATAAAGAGGGAACTATTTCTAGCTATGACACACCCATTTCTAGCTAAGCTCCGCCCACAGGTTGCATGGTTGGAATCGATCTATATATTTTGAATCCTGAAGTTCCATATTTCCGAATTCAAGGTAACTATTGAAGTAAGACGTTGAATATTTTGAAACTAATTTCACTGGGGGAAGAGGCAGCAACAGCTCCAAGTCAAATTAGTTTTTAAAAATTCAACAGAATATTTATTAAATAGTAAATCCATCAATTCGTGCACTTGACGGACTGTTACAGCGTCATGACAGAGTATTCTCTGTCAATTATGATTGTGACGTCAGCCTACATGTATGTGACATAGTTGATTATGACGTCAGATATTTGAGTGACAGATCGAATCCTATTTTGTAGTGTAACATAGGCTTGCTTATGTCATAGAATCCTATCTCACATTGCTATGTCTATTGTCTTTCAGTCGGCCTCTGAAGCTTCTGACGCATACATGGAGCCACACCCGCTGTGGGAGTATCCTGGAACAGCGATATCAGAGGAGGTCACTCTTCTCACATTAGACTTGACCTCCCCCGTAACTGATCAGACTGACATTGGACATTCTGGAATAATAGATATATTATGGTAGGCTGATTGTACATTGTATATCATTCCCTCAAGGCTAGATCACTATGTATATGAGTATCTCCCATGTTTAACCCTTGAATTTATTCAAGAGAATTTAAATTTTCTCAGAAAATGTCCATTTGCAGACCAAGAGAAGACTATTTTTGAAAATTGACCACTGGAATGACTGGCTCGGTCATGAGTGTTAAAGGGT
Source organism: Chaetoderma sp. LZ-2023a (assembly GCA_034401795.1). Taxonomy (NCBI): domain Eukaryota; kingdom Metazoa; phylum Mollusca; class Caudofoveata; order Chaetodermatida; family Chaetodermatidae; genus Chaetoderma; species Chaetoderma sp. LZ-2023a. The sequence goes on from CM067367.1 coordinate 115,793,075, forward strand.
TAAAAAGGATTCTATTTTTTCTTTCTTTTATTATTTACTCTTTAACACTTGAAATATCCAGTGTCTTAATTTCAAGAAAACTATACAGGAAAGCTGTTGAATATTTTGAAACTAATTTGACTGGAACATGTTGCATCCCTCGGAAGCAACAGCTGCCAGTCAAACTAGTTTTAAAAAATGTACAGAATACTCTACATCATTTCTTTTCAGTAATGGTTAAATTTCTTTGGGTCATCCATTTGTTTGGTCCGAATTTCGGCGACATAATTCCACAAAAGCATATCTGATGTTTTGTTAATCTTTGATTTTTAAACGTGATCGCTAAAGACTGAGTAGTTGACATAAAACACTTGTTATAAGCATATCATGATGGCGGTTCCTTATTATGGTGAGGTTTCGACTGCACATCTTCAAAAAGTTTACAATACATTTAGTACATTGTGACTCCCAAAAGTGGCTCAACATTTTAGCTGAGTTTGTGTGTACCATTTCCATGGTGTGAACCTTATCTGATCATCTTGATAATCTCTTCTAGCGACCCAGGTGCCATTCATCCTGCTTTTCTCTTGGCATGCTATTATGTAAGTTTGTGCATGTTAATGTAGAGTAGCCACAGGTGTATTGGTAGAGTGTTTTGGTTCATATCCTCATTAGCTAGTGTAACTTTGATTACAGCTGCTATGTAGTAAGTGATAAGTTTCAATATAGTGTGATAATATAAACAAGAACTAGAATACAGCGTCGATGGTGTACCATCGCATATTCCGATGCTTTCATCAACTTTAACCTTTTGACCCCCACCACTTGTCTTCCCATGCCAGGAGGCGGAGCCCAATATAAATGCCATCTCGCGGTCAGCAATCATGGGTAGTTCGGATAACAAATTTGGTTAAGTTCTATCAAATGGTTTTTGGGTAGATAGCATGATGGATAGATGGGCAAATGGATGGAATAACAGGCATAAATGATCACCATTATCCCTGAGAGTCTTTTTAAAACGTGTGCAGATAATGATTTGTGTATGATATTCTGTTTCTTCTGTTGTTTTACACCGTTTAGTGCTTAGTTACTCAAGACATGTTTTCATTATTTATTATTGTAGCGCTGGAATATGTAACGGAGTTGCTGCATGGGTAGAGTACACATTCGGTGACATTACCATGACAACTGGGGTCGCGAAGACTGCAGTACCAGGAGAGGTGATTCATTGGGACCCATACGTTAAGCAGGCAGTTCATCTGTTCAAGACTCCGAGGACTGTTAATCCTGGCGCGATGATTCACTGGACCGCAGAGTTTGAACCAGACACAGGAGACTTTGATTTTAGTTTTGTAATTAAGTGAAGTCTTAGTGCAAGTCAGTTGTTAAATGAAATACATATTCAATGTGTGGGTGTATGGCGGAGGGGATGTTGGTTGGACAAGATGATGGTTCTTTGAAAAATAGCCACCATTTTTTGTCTCAACGGTCAGTTTTGTCTTGAGCAGTCTGCCTGTAATGGACCTTTCCAGGTTTATCCATCTATCATGTGACATCATATGATGTCATAATCAACTACGTGACATGTAAGATGACATCATAATCATGATGTCATGAATGATTCCATATAGTCTGTCCTTAATACATAAGAGTCCCGACACATACGAATTGTATGTCTTTACGATTTAATAAACATTCTGTTGAATATTTTGAAACTAATTTGACTGGACACTGTTGCTAGGCAGCAACAGCGCCAAGTCAAATTAGTTTTAAAATGTTTAACAGCTTAGCTGTATAGTTTTCTGGAAATTGATAGTCAGAGAGTTCAGGGATTGATCGATCCCAACATGAGTGTGGTGTGGGTGGAACTTAGCTAGGGATGGGTGGGGCATAGCTAAAACTGGAAAGGTCCATTGTTATATTTTGATTATGGTATTAAATACTTAAATACATGTTTTATCTGTGGTAATGGTATTCACTTAAAAATAATATCAGTATTACCTGTAAGTTGTGACACTTTTGATGCACATGCACACCCGCACACTACACGCATGCATGCACACATCACGCACGCGCACACAATTAATAAAGTCGATAATGTGAACACCGTCCATTAAATTTTATGATGAATTTAAAGAGAGATCTAAGCATTGTATATACTCTCGGCCTGTATTACATGTCTTCCTCTGTATAACTAGTTTATTCAGAAATGATGGTGTTATTCTCTTTAGATGAATGTCTTCTATTAGAAGCACTTTTGGTGATTTGAGGCTAGTAATGTTATCAGTCACAGGTAATCCTGTGCCAGATTCTGATAAACTATCTATAATTAATATTTATTTATGCTGACAACCCATGACTGGAAATTAGGTTCAAAACATTTCTTTTCCTTTCTATATTTCCAACACCGTTAATCAATTTTTGACATTAGGGGTAGACTAAGCTTGACCAATATCTTGCTCCTAGACTCGCCAGCTCTGCGTGACCGGGTTGTTGTGAATGGAGACGTTAAGTAACCCAGATGAGGCTAGGAGCAAGATGCCTGCAAGATACTCCTCATCTTGGAAGAGTCACAGCTAATCTGTAAACTGTGTAGTTCTCTACTCCAAGTAACAATTATTATAGATGAGTGAATTACGGAGTTTAAGTCAGACAAGGTTTTACTTACCATTTTTATTCGAGGAAAAGACACAGGTTTTTTTTGTCATATTACATGTTCTAGGAAGGGGGTTGCATCCTATAATCGAGTACATTCTTTGTTAGGTCTGATCCGTACCCATTTGATAAACAACTCCTGTTAGCATATAAGATCTAATAGCAAAAGATCCAGCAGCTCGCCAACATAAGAAGCGCAAGCGCATTTTAATTCTCAGACTTTCAAGCAATTTTTGTCATACATCTTGATTCCATTTTGGATCATTTAATGTTGATCGGCATTACAAAATTAATGTGCAATATGAGAGAAAACACTGTTCCATTATTAATTTTTTCTGAAGAGAAATATTATTTCTCTGTTTTGATTGGATAAATTCTCATATACAAGCAAATGAAAATAGAGAATGGCAGATATTAGAAGAAATCTAGTAAACACAACTGGTGATCTTACCACATTCCTAATGTCACGTGATTTCTATATTTTCTCGGCAACAATTTATGTCAAAAGTAGCATTGATTTTAATGTAATATACAATCTTTATTGAAGATACGCGATATTTAGGCGGTCCCACTAATAATTTCACTTCCACGATGATATTTTTGTGGCGTACACTAAACATAGTTGTACCGCGATAAGCATGTGTATGGAAATTGCGTTCAATTTCCGCGGTAGGTTCTATGAGTTTTAACCACTTTAGAGAATAGATTTCAATTTCTCTATGCGTCCTTTCTATGAGTATAAGGATTTTTGAGGAGGGTTTGGGCCAAAATTTAGCCTGCGTCCAATACAAGCTAGCATCTTTTCCTCAATTAAAAATGGCACATATTGCCAAAACTCAGGTTTCTGAATTGAATGAAGCTAGCCAAGTGGCCCAATAAATGAATCGTCTATAATTAATGTTCAAATATAACTCTTTCTACCTGGAGAGTGTAAAATACCTTTCTTCTTAAATTACAATGTTTATATTGTTAAAATTGAAGAGAACACTCAAGGGGAGGGCCACTTAGTGTGGCAGCATGACCTGCACCATCAGCCCTTAAAATACTTGCTTGCTTGCTCGATCCCCGTCCCAAATGAAGGATCTGAATTGTCACCATCACTCAATGCATACACTATGATGTTACAGCTATGATGTTACAGCTATGATGTTACAGCTATGATGTTACAGCTATGATTACAGCTATGATTACAGCTATGATTACAGCTATGATGTTACAGCTATGATTACAGCTATGATTACAGCTATGATTACAGCTATGATGTTACAGCTATGATTACAGCTATGATTACAGCTATGGTGTTACAGCTATGATTACAGCTATGATTACAGCTATGATTACAGCTATGATGTTACAGCTATGATGTTACAGCTATGATTACAGCTATGATTACAGCTATGATTACAGCTATGATGTTACAGCTATGATTACAGCTATGATGTTACAGCTATGATTACAGCTATGATGTTACAGCTATGATTACAGCTATGATGTTACAGCTATGATGTTACAGCTATGATTACAGCTATGATTACAGCTATGATTACAGCTATGATTACAGCTATGATTACAGCTATGATTACAGCTATGATTACAGCTATGATTACAGCTATGATTACAGCTATGATTGCAGCTATGATTGCAGCTATGATTGCAGCTATGATTACAGCTATGATTACAGCTATGATTACAGCTATGATTACAGCTATGATGTTACAGCTATGATTACAGCTATGATTACAGCTATGATGTTACAGCTATGATTACAGCTATAATGTTACAGCTATGATTACAGCTATGATTACAGCTATGATGTTACAGCTATGATGTTACAGCTATGATTACAGCTATGATTACAGCTATGATTACAGCTATGATTACAGCTATGATTACAGCTATGATTACAGCTATGATTACAGCTATGATTACAGCTATGATGTTACAGCTATGATTACAGCTATGATTACAGCTATGATGTTACAGCTATGATTACAGCTATGATGTTACAGCTATGATGTTACAGCTATGATTACAGCTATGATTACAGCTATGATGTTACAGCTATGATGTTACAGCTATGATTACAGCTATGATTACAGCTATGATTACAGCTATGATTACAGCTATGATTACAGCTATGATTACAGCTATGATTACAGCTATGATTACAGCTATGATGTTACAGCTATGATGTTACAGCTATGATGTTACAGCTATGATGTTACAGCTATGATGTTACAGCTATGATGTTACAGCTATGATGTTACAGCTATGATTACAGCTATGATTACAGCTATGATTACAGCTATGATTACAGCTATGATGTTACAGCTATGATGTTACAGCTATGATGTTACAGCTATGATGTTACAGCTATGATTACAGCTATGATGTTACAGCTATGATGTTACAGCTATGATTACAGCTATGATTACAGCTATGATTACAGCTATGATTACAGCTATGATGTTACAGCTATGATTACAGCTATGATTACAGCTATGATTACAGCTATGATGTTACAGCTATGATTACAGCTATGATTACAGCTATGATTACAGCTATGATTACAGCTATGATGTTACAGCTATGATTACAGCTATGATTACAGCTATGATGTTACAGCTATGATTACAGCTATGATTACAGCTATGATTACAGCTATGATTACAGCTATGATTACAGCTATGATTACAGCTATGATTACAGCTATGATTACAGCAATGATTACAGCTATGATTACAGCTATGATTACAGCTATGATTACAGCTATGATTACAGCTATGATGTTACAGCTATGATTACAGCTATGATTACAGCTATGATTACAGCTATGATGTTACAGCTATGATTACAGCTATGATTACAGCTATGATTACAGCTATGATTACAGCTATGATTACAGCTATGATTACAGCTATGATGTTACAGCTATGATTACAGCTATGATTACAGCTATGATGTTACAGCTATGATTACAGCTATGATTACAGCTATGATTACAGCTATGATTACAGCTATGATGTTACAGCTATGATTACAGCTATGATTACAGCTATGATTACAGCTATGATTACAGCTATGATGTTACAGCTATGATTACAGCTATGATTACAGCTATGATGTTACAGCTATGATTACAGCTATGATTACAGCTATGATTACAGCTATGATTACAGCTATGATGTTACAGCTATGATGTTACAGCTATGATTACAGCTATGATTACAGCTATGATTACAGCTATGATTACAGCTATGATTACAGCTATACAGTAGCGTATGTTGTATGTGTAATGGTGAGCCATTGTCAGTTTAACCCCTTAATACTTATATCAGCCAAAAACAGCTTCTACAGTGTTCTTGAGAAATGTCAATTAGCATACCAAGAGAAGAGTATTTTTGAAAATTTACCACTCGAATGACTGGCTCAATAACCTAGCCAGTCATTCCAGTGCTAAACTTTCAAAACTAGTCTTCGCTTGGTCTGCAAATTGACATTTACTCTGAAAAAATTGAAATTTTCTTAAACAAATTCAAAGCTTAAATGGTTAATGGTCATTACACTACTAGCATCTCATAATGTATTCTATGCAATATAGCCCTTTTCTAAATGGGAAGCATAATTGGCATGTCACTGGAGAATTGCACCGTTTCCTTTCTACTTTTGAAGACAGTGTACTCGGCTTATATTGGAAAATATTTGATCGTGATAGGCAAGTAGAGGTTGTTTAATGTTGAAATTGTAACTAAAAGTATCTGTAATATTCTATGTTTTGGTGACTGAATAGCAGCAACCTTGCGTGGCATCAGAGGAATCCAGTCTGTCAGTCAAGTATGACATCATAATCAATTATGTCACAGGCAGGCTGACATCACAATCAAAATACTAATGAATGACATGTCTGTCTGTCCATCAGTTGTACGAATTGTTTGTCTTTACTACTGTGTGCTGTTGCTGCTAAAATATTCAACAGGTTATATGTATAGTTTTCTGGAAATTGAGATTCATGGAGTTCAGGGTTGAATCGATCCCAAATGGGCAAAGCGTGGGCGAAGCTTAGCTAGAGATGGGTGGGGCATAGCTGAAACTGGATTCATTCATTGCAATAGTGTTTCTAGGTTTGTTGTATTCAATGGAGGAATCCATTACCTCACATGTAGGCTGACATCATAATACATAGTAACGTATCATCTAGGTCTGTTATGAATATTAAAAACTTTGTCAAGTGTACAAATTGTATATCTATGGATTTACTATTTAACCCTTTAATTGTCAAATTTGGTGGAAAAAATCAAAATATTTGCTTATTGAATGTCCAGTTGCAGGTCAAGAGATGACTATCTTTTTTAATTTATCACTGGAATGACTGGCTCGGTTATTGAGCCAGGCATTCCAGTGGTAAATTTTCAAAAATAGTCTTCCCTCGGCCTGCAAATGAACATTCTTCAAGACCGCAGCAGAGGCTGGTTTTGGCCGGCATGACCATTAAAGGGTTAAGAAACATTCAGAGAATGTTGCTAGCAACAGCGCCCAGGCAAATTAGTTTTTAAATATTCAACAGCTTCCCTGTATATAGTTATTTTGAAATTGAAATTCTGGGAATTTAGGATTCAATGTATATAACCTGATTCAAAAGTGGGCGGAGCTTAGGTAGAAATGGGTGGTGCTTATCTAGACATGAATCCCTCTGTTCTTTGTTATTTAATCTGCTTTTTTGTTGAGGGTTTTGCTGTTAACAGATTTGTCATTTTATTGATAGATTGTTTCAGAGGGTGATGGTACATTTGTTGTTGTATATACTTAAATAGGTATATAATTATAACCTGTCTGTGTCACGAGTCATTTGACCATTGACCATTGCAAGATTTCAAGCAAACTTCCAGACATGCGTCAGTCACAGCCTATTAAGCCTTTCAGGGCATTTCTTCACGGCCAACTCTTTACACATACACTGTCATTCCATAATAAATATATGACAGCTCATACATGGCTGCATGTGTGATTTGAAAAAGTGAAATAAAAAGTAAATTTAAATGTGTGTGCCTGTGTGTGTGTGTGCTAGTTTGATAATTGTGAAGATAACCGACAGATCTCCAATAATAATAATAATAATGCAGAAAATAACTGGTCATACCCATGAGCCTTTTCAGTGTGTATGCTGTAGATTCCTGTACGACAAGACTGTTCACCTGATGATTACATTGTTAACAGACTGACTGATAGATGATGCTGCTCCAAGAAAAACTACAAGATATTTGGTGCATATTAACCCTTTAATTGTCAAGATTTGTCAAGAAAATTAAACCCAAGGACATTCTTCAAGACTATTTGCACAGGGTAGTTTTGTTCATCTTGCCCATTAAAGGGTTAATACTTTTGCAGTATCCATTTGCCGACCAAGAGAAGGCTATTTTTAAGTTTTTTTTAAGGTTTACCACTAGAGTGACTGGCTCGAAAACCAACCAAGTCATTCCAGTGGTAAATTTTCAAAAATAGTCCTCTTGGTTTACAAATGGACATTTTGTTCGAGAAATTTGAAATAATTTGAGTGTTAAATGATTATGCCAGTCTCATTTAGAACCTTATAGCCATGTTTCAAATAATTCCAAGTGAAGCATCAGGTTGGATAAGTGGTCATTATCGTCAATGTAGTCATTGTAATTAATCAGAAAACAGTTGGTTAACACAAGGTTACTCCGCAAGGGTCAGTGGTGCCGATAAGTCGACATTGTTGTGAAAATCTCTTTGTATTTATTCAGAAACTAGGTTGAGTCACACTTGCTCACAAGGGTACCAATATTGTCAAATACTCGCTATGTTTAATTTATAATAGTGATTCTAGTTTACTTACATGTCATCTGCTTATAGTATGCATAACTTATGGGCTTGTTAAGTGTGACGCGTGATTCGCAACCCGGAAGGTTGTATTTTACTTTATTTCATCATAAGAACGTGTTTATGATGTCATCATTTGTTGTTAGACAAAAACATTGTTTTGTGTATTTAACACTCGAGCTGAACCCGGAAATACGTCAACTTCACAAGCCTATTGCTTTAATACGGGCAAGGGCAGATAATTCACTTAACCCGTTAACCCTCAAATTCTTTTTCCAAGGAAATTTAAATTTTCTTTTAGAAAATGTCGATTTGCAGACCAAGATAAAGCTATTTTTGAAAATTTACTAATGGAATGACTATCATTCCAGTGGTAAATTTCCAAAAATTGTTTTCTCTTGGCAATCGGCATTTCTCAAGACCACTTCAGAAGCCATTTTTAGCTGATATGAGTGTTCAAGGGCTAAGCATTTTTTTTAATTTCTAATTTCTGATTGAAGATTGTTGCAAAACTTATCCTTCCCACATGAAGGCATGTTCTCTATGCCATAGAACTGTCACATTTTTCAAAAAAATTAAAATCTGTACTTAGTGAATGTCCATTTGCAGGACGAGAGAAGACTGTTTTTGAAAATTTATCACTGGAATTACTGGCTCGGTAATCGAGCCAGTCATTTCAGTGGTAAAATTTCAAAAACATTTCAACATTTCTGAATACCACTAAAAAGGCTTGTTTTGACCAACTTTATCAGTAACTGGTTAAATAATAGTTGTAGCCACATCTGAGATTAGGAAATATCATATATAATTTTATGTTTAATAATTTGCATGCTTTCATGTTATCCATGTGACAGTTTAAACCATAGACTATCGTTATGATATAATTAAAATGTTTGATATCTGCTGAACATGTATCTGTTGTTAAAAGTTGGAAAACAGACTAGTATACAGTTTGGAAACAAGGTAGCTGAGACTTGTTACTGGCTTAGAGAGCAACAGTTAGCAGCAACATTGTTTGCAAAATGATAACCAGATATTTACTGTCATATGGAATGGAATAATAGGAATTTGAAATTGTTTTGGGAGCAACTATCATTGTTTCAATTACACATGACGCTATCATGGTCTAATTTGTGATTTCTATTGATAAGATACTATTTCTACGGTATTTTCTATTGATCTCGCTTTGCCATCTTAGAATGTCATATAAATATACGGTAATGCTTAGGTTCATCTCTTCTCCTACTAGAGGTATGTGATCTGTCACGCAAGTATCTGACGTCATAATTAAATACATCACATGTTAGCTGATCTCGCAATCAAAATGACATAACTCAAACACAAAAATCGAAGCGTATCACTACTAAAGTATACAAATTATGTCGTTCAATTTACAATTTAATAAACATTCTGTTTAATATTTTAAAACTAATTTGACTTTGAACTGTTACTGCCATAGGCAGCATCAGCCCCCAGTCAAATTTGTGTCAAAATGTTCAACAGCTTATCTGTATAGTTTCCTTGATATTTAAATTCTGGGAATTCAAGTTTTAGAGTTTGAAATTGATTCCAACATGTGTAAAAGTGAGTTTGGCTAGAAATAGGCTTGGCATAGCTAGATATGAATCCCTCATGTACTTGCAGAACTTATGCTCAATACAATACAGTAATTTGTGTCTTAACCCTTTAATAGTCAAATTTTGTCCAAAAAAAAAATCAAAATATTTGCTTATTGAATGTCCATTTGCAGGCCGAGCGAGGACTATTTTTGATTACCTTTGGAATGACTGGCTTGGTTATCAAGCCAGGCATTCTAGTGGTTAATTTTCAAAATAGTCTCTTAGCCTGCAAATGGGCATTCCTCAAGACCATTCTAGAGGCTGGTTTTGGCCGACTTGACCATTAATGGGTTAAGCAACCACCTGTGGTGCATAAACTGGATGTATAAAGAGAACATTCGATTGGACTAATATTGTCGTGCATATTCATCTGAGTCATGTAACTCATGTTGTCGTGCACATTCGTCTGAGTCATGTAACTCATGTTGTCGTGCACATTCATCTGAGTCATGTAACTCATGTTGTCGTGCACATTCGTCTGAGTCATGTAACTCATGTTGTTGGCATGACATGATTATGGTGTCATAATTAAAGCAAATTGATTAATTATGACTTCACAATCTGCCATGCCAAGAACACTAATGAAACAAATGCATTTGCACAATAACGTCATGATTATTCCATGCCATCAGCATGACACTTCCAATTGAATGTGCTCAATTGGTTACTGCAAATTTGTTTAATGGCATATTAGTCACCAATAGCTAAGATTGCTTTGCTGGGCCTGCATATCGGGTACAATGAGTGAATGAATCTATGTAATGTGGCCATTCTTTTAGACATGTCTCGATTGTTTTATGTTTTACACTGAACAGAACATAACTTTTGTTATTTAATAATTTTATGCTTTTTTACACTGCTTTATAAACAGCAAATTCTAAGACTGATTAAGGGTGTATGTTCTGTGTTCAATTCACAAGTATGCAGTATTTAATGCAATTCCGGATCTCTATTTAATATTTTACTTCCTGTGAAGATATTTTAAGTGTAAGTACCAGGTAATTATATAATGTGGATTCAAAAACAGGCGACCTATACGCAACATCCGTATACACCCAGCGAAATGACCAATCTATGCTACGACAGTCCTACGCATGATTCTGCGAGGAATAGTATTAGTATCAGAAGTGCTTTGCTCATTGGGAGGCCCGGTGGGTCAATCTCAACTTGCACCACCCAAATGGGTTCTTAAACATCACTCGCCTGAGGCAAAAATCCATCGATGAAGCCTTGTCAGAAATCTAGGGTCCCAACCTGAAATTTTGGGATTCCCAGGCAGTTTTTCTCATCCATGCTATTAGAGCGCACCATGGGTGCACATCCATGAATTATGGCGGTCCTATGCTAGATTTTGTAAGTATGTTTGTGCAAAAACCTATAAAACTTAAATATTTAACAATCATGCAATATTTTCAGGGATCCCATGGGGCCCATTACGACAACTTTTGGAGGTCTATGCCCTCAAAAGGACCCTTAAGGGCCCTGTATTTTGATCAGCCCAGGCTGCTATAGAGGAAACTCAATCTGTCAACCACATTTCTAGAGCTAAGACAGGCAAACAAATCAATCTGTAGACATGGTATAATATAGTGCACTCGGGAAAGAGAGGACTTCTGTGGTCAATTAGAGGGCTACCCATCCTACCAACTGATTAGAAGAAATACAGCAGATAGATCTAACCAATCTAAAAATAGAGGCATGGCTTCATTCTTTTCTTGATCTCATATCAAAGGAGAGCTCGTGAGACACGAATGAGATCTAACGTCACTGACATATCCTACACAACAATAGTGAAGTCTCAGATCGTCGGCAACAGCGGAGAATATTGGTGCAGTATTACCTGTCAACTCCCAAGCTTCCACATTATGTGCGAATGTGAATACAGCCACAATCTGATAACGGATATCTGCAAAAATGATTGCTCTGACTCAACTAGTCTATACCTACTGATCTATAGTAGATAATATCTATCAAGATTTGTCATCAAATGAAAAGGTGGACTTAGTGAATCTCTGCGGATCAGCAGAAGAGTTTGACAAGGCGGAATGTGATCTACTCACCTCTACAAATTATATATTAATGATGTTCTCACACACTGGACCATTTCTCCTTTAGCTATGCCCTGCCCATCTCAATCTAAGCTCCACCCACACCACGTCCGTGTTGGGATCGATCTGACTATCAATTTCCAGAAAACCATACATATAAACTGTTGAATATTTTGAAATTAATTTGACTGGGTGCTGTTGCTGCCTATGGCAACAGTGCCCAATCAGATTAGTTTCAAAATATTCAACAGCATGTTTATTAAATAGCAAAGACATATAATTCGTACATGTTGGATTAAGCGTTAAGGACAGGCGGTATTGAATCATTCATGACATCAGCATACACGTCACTTAGTTGATTATGACATCATACGATGGATGGATAAACTGAAAAGGTGAAGCAGAGAAAAGCAACCATGGCTTGTCCATAGGAACAACGTATGCTGGCTGGCCAATGTGTTCCAACGACATACTCTTGATGTCTAACGATCCAGCAGAATTACAGATAATGGTTAACATTGCACACAACTACGCAAATCAACACCACTTATTAGAGCTGTTCGGTATTGGTATTTTATGTTCGGTACCGATATCGGTATTTTTGGTCCTAATTACCTCAGTACCGGTACGGTATCGGTATCGCACTGATACTTCTGCAAACTCTTTTGTAGTTACATTGCAAGTGCTTTTTAAAATTTATTGTATAGTCATGATTCGCCAATATATTCCTTTTTACTATCAATTCGTTTGAAATAATGTCCACGAACTAGCCATTTTGAGACTTATATAATAATTGTCAGACAGTGCAACATTATGATGGGTAGCCCTCTTGTGATGCGAAATAATGAGGATCGCTTGTGAAAATTTGATGGAATTCTCTCTTTTGTGCAATTTGAGGCAATTTTTTTTTTTTCAGTATTGAAATTTCGGCAATTTGAGATGTGTTCAGTACGGTATTTCGATATTGTTGTGGTATTGATATCACACAGTATTTTCGGTATACCTAACAGCTCTACCACTTATATTCGTCCAACAAATAGTGCAGGAGTTGGAATGAAGGATATTGCTTGGAGTATGCATAAAGCCATGACTACAAACTGGAATCTTGGCGATGTTCAGATACCAATCCTTGATCAAACAATACACCTATGAATAATGAGGGCACTGTGAGCAGAGTCGCAAATAAACATCCAGGAAAAAATCAGAATCAGTCTCGCAAGGCATTGATTAAGACGAGGATTCATGGCTCTAATGGTATATGCCCGAAGGCATCATACATTATGTATCAATCATATGTATTGTATTTACCACTGATTGCAGTCATATCCTTCAGTGTAGAAGAAGTGACTGTAATTTTGTGAGTTAGACAAACTTAGGTCTATATATAACCCTGTGACTTGAAGAATTTGTCTAGGTTGCTTTTGAAAGTGTTTGTATCTATGTATGTACACAGAATTTAAAATATGCTCTTCTGAATAGATAAGATTTGAATAAAGATTTGAAGGCCATTTGAGACAATTTCAATTTTTTGATGAAAGGCTCTGCCAAAGCTTAGGTCCGGTGTAAGAAAAGGCATGGTATACAGCAAGTAAATTTGAAGGTGGTATGATAAATACTAATTGTATACTTGATCTAAGCACTGATCTTTGTATAATTAAGGATCACAAGTTCTACATGAAATAATGCTTACCAGATGTACTATTTGATAATGTTCCATTATCTACTCTAGCTCATAATAACCCTTAAATTTTCTACGCATCTGGGTGTCCTGCATTATTGGCAGCTGACTCACCTAGACCCCTCTAGGACTCAGTTGTAACGGGGTACCATCACATAGTTTCATTTTGCAAGACGTGCAAAATCTCTGTTAAAGCTCCGCTTATTTTGTGGATATTGTTGTGTTTTCAACGCATTTTAGACGGATTACTTCAGGTAATCATGTCAGGAAAAGGAAAATCGCTTCAGGGATATCTTTCTGATTTAGCATTTTTATGTGTAAAATTCAAGATTCAATTTTTGCAGTTTCCGACATGTGGCCGTTTTTGTATCCACTATTGCGGGAGTCGTTGTCTTACCCATCCTTTGGGCAATTACCCGGGTACTCTATAAGCCCTCTAATGCTTTTCCGCTATCAAGATGGCTGCTCCCTTAAGCCAAGATGGCAGTGTCCATGATTTATGCTCGCTAGTGAGACCTGTTGGTTTAAATTATTATTAGCTGCATTAGATCATTTCCAGTTGGAATTTAAATGTTCCCAGAGTGATTCGGGGATATAATTTTGGAGCAGCATGTGCTTTTAAAAAATTTAATAATAGATTAATTCAGTGTTGGCTCTTATTTCGGAGTATCACTTGATTAATTGAAACATTAATTTCTCTTCAAGTTGGTCATTTATATTAACTTATAAATGTTTGTTAATCCTGCATACTTTATATCTAAATTGAGTATATTTACTTTGATAAAGTTTTTCTTCGCTTGGTAGTTTTGTTTTTAAATAATAATCTACTCTTGCCTAGCCATGGCCGATATGGTATGTCTTCGGTTGGAGTTGACAAGAGAAGCGTTTTAATTGTTGGTTTGTTGTCGATACTTTCACAATGTGAAGGGAGTTGGGAACGCGGCTCCTGATACTCTGTGTGGGAAGCGTCAACGCTTCATGAAGAGGAAGTTTGCAGGCCATTGTGTTGCCTGTGCCAGATGTCACTGATGGGCTCCGTGTGATGTGTGTGCTCAGTGATCTTAGGAATTAGTAGCCGAATTCGATGCCAATCGTCAGGCACGTCTGGAGAGGATCGAGCGTGAGAAGTGCTCCAAGGGTTATGCGGAGATGCGTGGCCTTGAGGAGTTGCAAAATACAAAGATGGAGGCTTTGGGTTTTTGGGCGGCACAATTCAAGGCCATGTTTGAATCTGTCCTGCAGTCTTCAGGAATGCAGACGAAGCAGTGGTTGTCTGAGCCGCCGAGCAGTGGGCAGACTTCATCTGAGGAGGATTCCAAACCAGTTCCCATTTCCTTGTCGACTTTAGATCCAACTTTGGAAGAAGAGATGTTGCTGGCGGATGGTTCTGATGACATGCCTGAGTTGCTTCCGAAATAGGTAGATGTGGAGATGGACCAGGCCTCGCCACCCGGTTTCATCGTGGTCTACTAGTCCGGGGACACATCCAGAATTGGTGGGACCCATCCCACAGCGGGAGCCATGTATTGCGGTTCCCATCAGTATTCCAGAAGTGGCGGCGTTGGCTGCGTTTGTAGACAGTCAAGCCATATTTCCCGCTACTCCGCAATTGCAAGTACCATTGGGGAATGCACAGTCTGTTTGCGGTCCCGTGTCCATGATCGATATGGCAGTAGTGGGTAGCCAGGCAGTCTCGCTTTCTACTGAAGGCACAGGCTGCTCACAGTGTAGGTCTCCGAGCTTTTCTGTTAAGGAGGCTCTGGAAGATCAAAATGGTCCCACTGTTTTGGATGAGACCACCTTCTGCTTTGATGCCGAATAGTTGCAGGTCCTGCAAAAGATGGCAAGCAGTTTGAGCTTGGCTTCAGAGCAGGGCCATCGGCAGGACTCTGCTTTGGAGCGAATGTTGGAGCGTGTGGCAAAATCATTGGCCACGGCATCCAAGGGTACCAGAAGCAGGTTTCGCCTTCCACAGCAGTCGTACTATCGGTATGTTTTCTTCATCTTTCGATGAAGAAGCGTGAAATGCTCAAACACCAGAAAGCAAAGTCTCTGAGTAAGCCCTTGGTTTGTGCAACTGACAAAACATGCTTCAAGGAGCTTATGCTCATTGAAGATGCGGGGAGAGCAGCTATGGACACTCTCACATGGTTGTTCCATTTTGCAGGGGATGCAGTCCTGCACGGAGGAAGGAGAAGAGGTGCCAGAATCGTCTCCCGGCATTGTACAGGATTCGATGTGCCTTTCTCATGATTGCTTAGCCAGGGTGATCACACGATCATAGGCGGGGCGACGGCGGATGGTTCTAGATTAGTTTTAGTTGTGGGCGGCCCTGGCGAATGCCCCGTTGATCGTCTCAGACTTGTTTGGCGGTGTACCTAGACAAGCTTTGTCCTCCATTGCATCCATGGTCATAGGAGGTCATTGATGAGACATGGAAGTCGGCGAAGAAGTCAAAGCCGCAGATTTTTCCCCTGAGCTGGAGGAGGGTTCCATGTCGAAAACGATTGCCCTTCCATCTGGCTCACCATGATTCCTATAAGGGATCAGATGAAGCCAGGCAGTCTGGCCTCTCGTTCAAGTCTAGAAGGTAAGAGACCCTATGATGATGAGAGGAAGGGCCGTGGTTCTGGAAGACAGTTCTAATAAGCGCTACAATGGCGTTTCTGGGCCACCTCAGTCCAAGAAACCCTGTGTGTGAGGGATGGCGGCGTTCATGATGGGTTTCCCGCAGGAGCCGTGTCGGTGCAGACGGAGACACTGGATATCGTAGTGTTGTGTCAAAGCGTGTCAGATCTTTATCATATAACATTGACTGTCTACTATGCACGCAATCATATCGTCGGATGGTGACTTCATATGTTCTCAGACAGATGGGAACAGGTCGTTCAAGAAGCTTTAGTTTGTCGTAGGCTAAGACATGGTTACAAACCTGAGTGGCTCCAATTGGAGCATCTTATTCCATTAACTACATCTCCAGTATGAACTCCCATGTCCAGGGAGTTAGATTGCTTGAATGCAATGCAGTCGGAAATAATAAACAGAACGCAATTAATTTAGTTCGAGATCAAGATTCTCCAGGGTTCTATTAAATTATGTTTCTCATCTCAAAACGCACCGGAGGGTGTAAATCGGTTCTAAATCTCAGACCTCTCAACAAATTCATTCACTTTCCAAGAATTCAAATGGAAACTGGTGGCAGTGATGATGCAGTGTTCGATTTTCATGGACGCATCAGCGACGGGTTGGGGCGCAATGTTGGACACTCAACCAGTGTCGGGAGAATGGGATCGTCAAACTGTGCAGAGACACAAACGTCCAATCAGTAGCGGAAGTCTTGAACCATTGAGACAAGCCAAATGTAGATCTCTGCGATGAAAGGTAACGCCAAGATAATCTCATGCGTGTCACCGGTTCCATATCCTCAAACCTTGGCTGTAGATGCACTGGCGATAGATTGGTTGAGGATGTATGCTTACGCATATCCGATGACAATTATAGTTCCAAAAGTTCTGGAAAAGATACGGCAAATGCCAATTACTACTGATCGCTCCATATTGGCCAATCTGATCATGGTTTACGGATCTACTTGACCTTCTGGTCTGCAATCCAGTTCTCCTACCGAAACGCAAAAGCTTTATATCCCAGATCAAAGGCTGACATCTTCACGACAGACCAGATATGTTCCAATTAACTGCTTCGATGTTATCCAGCATCGAGCAGTTGAGGGAGGATTTTCTGACAACTCAGCAAAATTTGCTGCTGCCTCTAGAAGAGAGTCTACCACCAAGTAACAAATTTGCTGAATGGTGTAGAGATAAAATATCGATCCCCTTTGTGCCTCTGTTCAACAGATAACTGATTTTTTGTGCTTTTTGTTTGAATCAGAAGATCTTGTACCTTCTATCCTGGCAGCCTATAAATCTACATTAGCATCAGTTATTCCTAGTCTTTCCCTTGATGGGGAGGCGAATGACACGCTAAATAATATAATTAAAGGAATGAGCAATATAAGAACAAGACAGCCTACGCCAATTCCTGCTTAGAACTTATCTTTAGTTCTTCAGGTTTTGGCAAAGGCTACTTTTGAGCCAATTAAATTATTGACAACTAACACATATGTAACTTGGAAAGCAGTATTCTGGTTTTCTGGAGCTTCAGCAAGAAGTAGTGAGATTCACACTCTTTCGGCTGTATAAGACCACTTTGTTGTTACGGGGGAAGGCTATGACTGTTATCACGTCTGCTTTTCAGCTAAAACCCTTTCACTAAAGTATCACGGTCAACTAATCAATCTACCGAGCCTCCTGGTGTCCGGTTCGGTGTTTTAATATGTATGTAAAATGCACTCAAGATTAGCGTTCCGATCAAAAATCATTATGGATTTGTCACAAAGCTCCATCCACATTTGTGTGCATCAAAGGATACGATTTGTCGGTGAATAGTCAAAACTATTCAGTTCACTCACAAGATCGCTATGGGTAAACAAATTGATCACGCTAGCGGCCATCAAGTTCAAGCTATAGCGGCGTCATCAGCACTCTACAAGGGGGTTGCTCTTGATGAGGTATTCAATACCTCTGGTTTCAGAGCTACTTATCCAATAGAAGACAATGTGTGCATTTTGACGGCATATGCTCTGACGCCAGCTTTTTAACTTAGGGAGTTCCTCAAGGATCCATCCTTGGGCCTTTGCTGTTCTTGTTATATATGAATGATCTACCGACTATTTGCAGACACCTATCATTAATTTCATTCGCAGATGACACCAATGCCTTCTGCAGTGGTGATAATATAGACAAATTATAAAGAAACATTAATAACGAAATGGTACGAAAAGCAAAGTATAGATTGGTTTGTACTAAAAAAACTGTAGACAAAATCAATTACATGCTTTTCACACATTCGCAGAAATTAGGAAATCAGACCTTACCAAAGATTTATATAAACAACCAAGAAATTCAAGGAGCTCATTTTACAAAAATTTTAGGAATCTATTTGGACCCAAAAATGACATGGGAAAAACATATTGAAATTATCACATCAAAGGTGTCAAAAGATATTGGTGTCACCCGACGACTCAAAACATATATGCCACAGGACACAGTTAAAACAATCTACTGCACACTACTTGATTTACATCAGCGACACCTGAAGTCATTCTCAGCTTGGATTTAACATAGCTGTAGAAGGCTTTGGGGTTGGTTTGGATTTCTTGAAAATGTTGTTTTCAAAATTTCGCTTTGCTTTCTTTACCTCCTGCTTTAATTCATTTCGACATTTCGCATATTCTTTGTAGTGTGCTTCATCTCTGGTGGCGCTGAATCTGTCAAATTCCTGTCTTGTTTTTTTATACACCCACATAAGCGGGTCGTATTATGTGATGGCGCTCGCCCATCCGTCTGTCTGTGCATCCATCCATGCATCTGTCCGTCTGATTTTTTGTCCGGAGCAGCTCTCGAAGAGTTTTGAACCTACACTAAAAATATTTTGTCAACAGATGTGTTAGGATAGACAAAGGGCAATGATTTCGTTTCGGCAAAATCTGCCCATATTTGCCCGAGTTATCGCACCTGAAAAGCTCAAATTCGTCAAAATTTTATTACCCGAGCCATATCGTGAAGAGTTTTGAACCTACACTACACATTTTTTTTCAAAAAATGTGTTAGGGATAGACAAAGTTCGATGATTTCGCTTCGGCAAAATCTGCCCATATTTTCCACAGTTATTCCCCCCTGAAATGCTAAAAGTTGTCACAATTTTCTTGTCTGGAGCAGATCTCGAACAGTTTTGAACCTACACTCACAATTTTTTTCTGCAGATGTGTTAGGGATAGACGAAGTGTCATGATTTTGTTTCAGCAAAATCCGCCCATATTTTCCAGAGTTATCTCCCTTGAAAATTCAAAAAAATATTAAAATTGTCTTTTCCGAGCCATATCTCGAAGAGTTTTGAACCTACACTCACTCTTTTTTCCAGGAGATATGTTAGGGATAGACGAAGTGTCATGATTTCGTTTCGACAAAATCTGCCCATATTTTCCAGAGTTAACTCCCTTAAAAATCCAAAAAAAATATTAAAATTTTGTTTTCCGAGCCATATTTTGAAGAGTTTTGAACCTACACTCACACTTTTTTCAGGAGATATGTTAGGGATAGACGAAGTGTCATGATTTCGTTTCGACAAAATCCGCCTATGTTCACCAGATTTATCTCCCTTGAAAAAATCAAATTCATAAAAAAATTTCTTGTCCGGTATAGATCTCAAAGAATTTTGAACCTACACTCACAATTTTTTGTTCAGCAGATGTTTTAGGGATAGATGAAGTGTCATAATTTCGTTTCGGCAAAATCCTCCCATATTCGCCAGAGTTATCTCCCTTGAAAGATTAAAATTCATCAAAATTGTCTTGTTGTAATTGTAATGATCAATGCAGCTGTGACGACCTTCAATGTTTTTAGCAATGTCTTTGCCGTGAATTCCAAATGTGTACCTAATAGAAGTCGGACCCACCTCCCCTCCCCCCCCCCCCCTTCTCAGAGAATTACTGTTCACATTTAGCATTCATCAAACAAGTATGCCTGCAGGCCTATGTTGAGTTTCACTAAAACCCTTGTTCAATTTAGTTTTGAGACTACTAGTCATCCGTTTGCTACTCATCTGTTTGTACTGTGGTTCTTGCCTTATTATCTTTTGAGGAATACACTTATCGACCGATTCTAGGATTTTTGTCTTGATTAGTTCCCATGTTTGTTCTGATACTTTTTCCATGTAATTCTTTGTCCCAGTATCTCTTTTCCATCATATCTTTCATCCTGTCGTAAGACTTGTTGTAGATGAACTTTTTGCACTTGCTTGGGTTATTTTGTTTGTAGCAACTCAATGTGAATAGTAAGGTAAGGTGGTGACTTTTCCCGAGCGGTGGTAGTTGCTCAATTTTGCTCACTATATCTTCTTCATTGGTTAGGTTCAGGGCCAATATATTTGGTTGTTGGTTACCTCTGTGATGAGTGGGGTCAAGTATGTGTTGGTACAAGAAGCTGTCTCTTACTGACTCAATGAACAGACTTGCTGGGTGGTGGGCATCGGCCGGAGATGTGTTGTTCTTCCAATTTATTTCTGGGTGATTGAAATTGCCAACAACAAGAATGTGACTATATTCTAGGTCTGTGGCCTGCTTGAGGAGATTTCTGAGATGACTGTCATATGTAGATGTACTGTTTGGTGAACGGTACATACACCCAATCAAAATTGTGTGTGTTTTTTAGCTTTCCTTCTACCCAAATAGACTCCTGTGCAGTTTGGGATTTAACATTGGTTTCTATGAAGTTTATGGCTTTCTTGATGTATAGACACACGCCTCTCCTGGCATCTGAAACTATGTTGGTAAACAGCTCATAACCGTCCATATTTAGTTCGGATACAGCAACTGGGTCTTGGAGATGTTCTTAGGTAGTACTTCAGACACTGCAATAATATCTGGGGTATGTTCATGGACAAGTACATGTAGCTCAATACGTTTGTTCAGGAGAGCATCTGCCTTTGAATATAAGCAAGTCGGGCCAGTATTACAATAATTGTTCAACATATTTACACTGGAAAACGAACTATTTACACAAATGTCACCAGGATGAATTACTTGGTGTCTGGAACTCTGCGGACTCGGATCAGTCCCCCATCTTTCGTGATTGACCATCGAACGTTCTCTTTTTTTCTCAGACACTTGGTGGTCTGATGTCTCTTTCCTTTCTCAGTTCTGCATATTCCTCTTGCTCGAGACGTGTCATATCCCTTTTGATATATATCTTTCTTATAGTGCTGTTGCTGCTGTGGGCTAGTTGCCTGGCATTTCTGAGTATCTCGCTTTTTGTTTCTGTGCTGTCTGTTGTCACTCACAGGGGTCTTGGTTTACTGCTATCTGTTTTCTTACCTAGTCTTACAGGATTAGTAGTGAAATAGGTTTTTTGTAGGCCAAGACTCCTTTGTATCTCTACAACTGACTTAATATCATCATCTTTCTTAGTTAGAGGGTCCTCAGCTTCACTTTCCACTATATTAAAGTAGATAACATTGTTCTTCCTTCTCTCTCTAGCTTTAAGTTCACTCATGTTGTCTCTCAAATCCTGGCATTTATCTTTTTTAATTATCTCCTTTACTTGACATTTAACACTTTGGCCTGAATTGTTAACTGTATTGCTGTCTATGCTTGACTCTAGTGAAGACATTCTCACTTCCTTATCTTTGAGTTCTTTCTGGAGTTTTTCTATCGAGTGTCAATTCTGATATTAACAGCCTTGCCATTGGCAGATACCATTTTCCTTAGTCTCAATTTTTTGGTTAAGATTCTGGGCAACATTTTTAATTGTATGCAATAAGTTTATGGCACCATACTAATGTATCTGATTGGTCGCCCCATCGCTGAAGGTGTTGTACACTGATAGTGATATATGTTTTGACAATTTGGGTCTATACGGTACCAGCTGATACATGATTCGCATTCGAGGGCTTGATCAGCATCTACCACGTCCTTGTTACAGTCTCTGCACATTATTTTGTCACTATCAGTGTCAGTCTCATTCGAAATCAAAACAGCATCAGTTTCATAGTATGTATGAGTATGCTGACTTACCTCGTCAGAGGTCTGGCTAATTCCCTTAATTCGCTGTGATTGACGAACATCTGTACTTTTTTTTCTTTAGTCGAGTCAGGTCTGTGTTTGATGTTTTTCTTCATGGCGGCCATTCTTGCATTGTTGTGTGACGTCACTGGTAGTAGTTACCATAAGGACGCTATCCACTGAAACTAGTTACAGTCCTTGGGTTGTTGGAAATTATGACTCAATTTAGCATATCACCACTGCACATTTACACATTAAACAGTAGTTGAACAGATTGTTGGTGGATTGCTGCTGCAATTTGCGACTTTAACACAAAAACTGTTCTCGATCAAAAACCATCCGCACCCGAATCATCATCAATGATTATCATGAAAGTCATCATCATTCAAATTCAAATTCATTTATTTCGCTATAAAATGTACAGTTTGTAATTGCACAACAGGTGGTCCACCAAAGGCAGAGCCTATATAGACGGTGGACCCCTACATAGAACAAATATATATATATATAT
This sequence comes from Chaetoderma sp. LZ-2023a, assembly GCA_034401795.1. Classification (NCBI taxonomy): domain Eukaryota; kingdom Metazoa; phylum Mollusca; class Caudofoveata; order Chaetodermatida; family Chaetodermatidae; genus Chaetoderma; species Chaetoderma sp. LZ-2023a. Next base: position 115,816,020 of record CM067367.1, read on the forward strand.
ATATATATATATATATATATATATATATATATATATATATATACATGAAGGGCTGATACTATAAAATATGACATAAAAGTTTAACTTAGTCCTAAAAGACAGACAAGAGACATGGGACATTGGGCGGATAGACAACGTAGTTACAGATACATAGGTGTGCTTATCTTGCTAATTAAAATTATTATTATTATTATTATTTTGTGTTTTTCGGGGGATTTTTTTATGTTGTTGGGGTTTTTTGGGGGGGGTTTGTTTTATTTTTTTTAGGGCCTAGTAGGTGTTTATAATCATATTTTTGATCTGTTTAAATGACTTTAGAGTAATAATGTCTGTGCGTGTCTTTGTATCTGTATTATTCCATAATTGTATTGCTTTATATGAGGGTTTTTGTTGTGCTGCTTTTGTTTGGTGATGTCTTGTGTGCAGGTTATTTCGTGTTCTAGTGTTGTGAGAGTTTATTTGTGTATTGACCGTAAAGATACTGGTTAAAGAAGAGGGTAAGTTGTCATTGTGGAAATCTCTTAATATTGTGTATAATTGGAGCCTTTCAATGTCCTCGAGTTAGGAACGTTTTCTACTTTAAAGATATCCTGGCCACCTGCTGTTTGTGTAAATAATTTAATACATTGCTTTTGTAGTGATTTTAGGTTTTTTTAGTTTAGCTTCAGATGTGTTAGTCCAGATAGGATTACAGTAAGTGATGTCAGGAAGTATCATTGTGCAGTACAGATTTTTAATAATATTCGGTGTTAGATAGGGTTTTAGTCTGCGTATGATGCCAATGCTGTTTGCTACCTTGAATGGTACGACTTCAATATGCTCCTCCCATGTCTAATTCTTATCCAAATAGACTCCTAAAAACTTGGCATATTGGGCTTCATGTATTATCTGGTTGTCGATGTAAAGTTTTGGGAGAGATGCTTCCTTTAATTTATTAGATTTTGTAAGTAATATATAGTTGGTTTTACTTACATTTAAAGACAGTTTGTTAACTTTAAACCAAACTATTAACTTTGCCATTTCATTATTAACATGTTTGTAAAGAATTTCTATGTCCTTATGGCTGCAGAAAGCATTAGTATCATCTGCAAAGAGGATTAAAGAGAGATGGTTACAGACTTTGGGTATGTCATTCATATACAAGAGAAACAGCAGGGGGCCATGGACTGAACCTTGGGGTATACCACAGATTACCTCTTCATATTCTGAAATTACTCCATTGAATTGTACACATTGTTTTCTGTTTGACAGGTAGCTCTGTATCCAATTCAATGCAGTGCCCCGAATTCCATAGTATGCAAGCTTTTGTAATTGAATCGAATGGTCAATTGTATCGAAGGCTTTGGAAAGGTCCAGGAATACACCCAAAGTATGTTCATTATTCTCTAGGGAGACAGATAGTTTTTCAGTCATATCCACAATGGAAAGCATAGTAGAGTGTTTTTCTCTGAAACCATACTGAGATGGATATAAGACGGAGTTTTTGTTTAGGTAATTGGTAATTCTACTAAAATACAGCTTTCCAGGAGTTTCGAGAAGAGTGGAAGTACCGAGACTGGCCTATAGTTAGTAAATTCAGATGCATCTTTGGCTTTGTATAGAGGTGTAACACATGCAACCTTTAGTCTTGTTGGAAATATACCCTGTGTCAGTGATAGATTACAAATATGATCCAGAGGAGTTAGTATTTCTACAACACAGTGTTTGAATATTTTCCATTTAAAATTATCAATGCCAGCAGTTTTAGTTGTGTTAAGTTGCATTAGTATTTTGTAAATTTCTTCACTATCAGTAGGATTTAAGAAAATGGAGTATGATAGCTACCTGTTACATAGTCCTGTACATGTATGTTAGAGCGTGGTTGAAATTTTTTTTGATGGTCCAATGTTAGTACAGTATTCATTGAATGTGTCTGCTATTTCTTTTTTGTCATTTATGACTATTATTGTAAATAAACCGCGATGTTTCGGAATTTGTTTTTTTCTTGTTCGGTAATGATTTAATAAGTTTCCAGGTTTCTTTTATATTATTTTTTTGTTCATCAAATTTAATATGAAAATAATTTATTTTTGCTGTTCTAAGCCTGTTTCTATATTTTTTTAATTGTGAATCATTATATTTTGTTGGATATTTGATGAAATTCATATATAACTTGTTTTTCTTGTGACATGCAGCTATCACTCCCCTTATTATCCAGGGTTCAGTTGGATTTTGTTTAGATTTTTTAATGTTTTTATGTGGAAAGGCAGATTCGTAGATCTTAGAGCATATAGTATAGAAGGTGTTGTAAGCATCTGCACATGACTGTGACTGAGTTACCTGATTCCAATTTACGCTAGCCATGTTGTTTTTTAACAATTCTATATTTTCCTTTTTTGAAGTCCCTACAGCTTCCTTCTTCTTTTTCAAATCGCTTTCCTCTTTGGTTTTGGTTTTCTATATAGAAGATAGGTACCGTTTTCTATATAGAAGATAGGTAAATGATCCAAATTTCTACGACAAAAATACCTGATTCGTTTTTGGCACTTAGAGTGTTATTTGAGAGGATATTATCAATAACGGTAACTGAGAATTCAGTAATTCTTGTTGGTTTTGTTATCAATGGATAAAATCTAGATGTTTTTAATAAATTTAGTATGTCTTGGGTGTAGAAACTGTGCTGTTTTAGTAGATCAATATTAAAGCCACCTAATATATAGGCATATTTCTTTTCAATTTGTTGAGTATTTAGAATTTTTTCTGAATGATTTAATAAATTTATCATTGTCACATGTCTGTATGTAACGCCGATAAAATTATTTTTTGTTTTGTCCATCGGAATTTGAATATAAAATGGTTTCAATATGCTCTTCAGTCATGGATAGGTCATCTCTCAAATTACACTGTAGATTGTCCTTTATGTAAATGCCAACACCACCCCCTTTTTGTGGGCCTGTGTTTCTCAATAAATTTATAATTTTGCATGTTAGTTAAGTCCAGTGGTGAGTCAGGTTTTAGCCAGGTCTCGGTAATTCCTATGATGCTAAATTCATGAGAACTAAGATCTATAAAATTATTAAATTTATTAAAGTTTTTAAGCAGAGATCTAATGTTAATATGGATTGTTGAGAAAGAAATTGTGTCTGTGCTCCTGAGAATATTATCATTAAATTCTTTCTGACGTATATAATCACAAAGTGGAAAACTCAGACCTTCGTCATCAGTATCAGTCTCAGAGAAATTTGTGCATTGATCAAATGTGTTTAATTTGAATGGGTTTACAAGTATTTTTGTATTTATATATGTGCTGTAGTCATATTTGGCACCTAGAATAATAAGCATGAATTCGGTATCATTCAAAATGATTGAAAGGGAAGATACTTTGATTACATTGGAAACACCACCATGTCTCATCAGAATTTTCTAGTTTTTCATAATCTGAAATAGTTAGGCCTTGAGAGCATCTTAGATGCACCCAGTCACCACAATAATCACATAGAATTGCACGTTGATTAGACTTAACAGATTTGTTCCAAGATAAGCACAGGAACCGGATAGGCATGAACAGCAAGAGCGAGATGGCTGAAGGCTATTCCCAGCTACCGTGATGGAAAGACGGTGTGATTTTGATGGAACGGAAGAGTTATAGTAAGAGTTATCTCGTACCATGCTGCAGACCATTCCCTGATCTCCACTGCCACTGATATTACTCCACCAGTGGGGGCACCACATGCGATGAGCAAGAGAATGTCAGCAGGAATCAGAGACTGGATTGCACATAAGGACTGGCTGCATCTGCAATACCAGCATACAAGCGTGGGGTAAGGGAACATGTGATATACTAAAGTACATGTAGACGTGGCTACACCTATATATACTATGAGTACACACATTAGTAGCAGATACTTGCGTAGTACATGTAAGTTTGTTCCTCGTTATGTTGCAGCTTTACACGTATTTACACTAAATACTGTGCTATATTGCATCATCTAAAAGCAAATACATACAGGTTTTTCAATTAAAGGTATTGTCATGAATCATGATGTTATTGATGTGGAACAATATCAAGCAGGCAATTTTAAGATCATAATATTGGACAAGGAGCTACTAGTTTATACTGTAGATGAGGCTGACAGATACCAGTACATGTAGGACAGCAAATATTCTGTTGAATGTCCTGAAACTAATTTGATCGGGCACTGTTGCTACTATAGGCAGAAACAGCACTGCGACACCCCCCAAAATATCCAACAACTTACTTGTCATAAGTTGATTTCTGGGAATTCAAGATATGGTATATAAATCGATCCCCACATGCGCAAGATGTTGGCGGAGCTAAGGTAAGAATAGGCGGATACTGCTGGAAATCGTTTCTTCTATCGACTCAAAATAATATTTGAGACTAGAGCATGTAGAGCATAATAAATAGGTGAGTAAAGCAAGCAATTTAAGCGACATACTGAAATCAGAAAGAAAAATCTACATTTAAAGCAAATTAAAAACAGGCATTACAGATAAGTGGATATTTTGGCATTCATCTCAACCCTTTAAACTGTCTAGTCAGCCAAATTCAACCTCGGCAGTGGACCTGAGGCATGTCGATTTGCATGCCATTAAGAGAAGACCATCCCAGGAGAGCTATCACGGGAACGGCTGTCTTTATAGCTGAGTCAGCTATTCCAGTGGTACTTCCTCATAAACAATCATCCCCTCATCCACAAATATACATTCAATAAGCAATAATTTGATATAAAAAAAATTTCAAACCAAAACTGACCACTAGAGAACTAAGCATTATCCATTCGATACACTCAATAGATAGTATTAAATTTAAAATTACATGTCGCTTCGACAAAAATATAAAATAAAGTGTAAGTGTTATAGTAGGTAAGCAGGTTTTAGGAATGCATTAATCGGTGCAGAATAGTTTACAAGTAAATCATAACACTTAACTCATAGCACACTGATGTAAAAATTTTAAATTTTAAACAAATTAAAAGATGAACTGGTGTTCAATTTTAAACAGATCCGATGGAAGATGGTTCCATCATAGACAGCAACATTGTCCACCAAAACCATTAAAAAATTTACATCAGTTTCTTTGCTACTGGCATCATACAAAAATAGAATGTTGACATCAGAGTGGTAAGGGCTAACATGTTATTTCTGCATATCATTACTCTGATGATCTTATCATTACTCTGACACGGTCTCATCATAAATCTGCATTTCAGAGGGTTATTGCATTGTAATGATGGGTCTGTAATGGATACTACTGTACACGCAAAGTTACCAGTTTCTGTTACACTTTTTCACTGCGTCCCTCGTGCATCCTCAGGGATGCAGAGGGTTAATTTTTATGCGTCCATCTGCCATTTTTATGCGTATATACGCGCAAAAGGGCGCATAAGGGCAACTCTGTCTGTATGCTTGCCTTGAAACTGCAATGGAGATTATTTCATATATGAGGGGATTAGATAGGTTATTAAGGCAACAAAATACTATTTTAGAGACTGGAGCACAGACAACCAAAAAATAGATAAATAAAGTGTATTAATACTACTAGTACATTATAATAGGTTACTCACCCAACAGGGGTCACGAATCGCACAGGGAACCGGCGACAGGTGCTCGCGTTTCAGGTTCCAAGGTACGACTGCCGGGCGTCTGTAGAAACGGTGGGAATCAGCTAGCCCGGCAGCCCAAAAACACGAATTCCAGGATTGCAGGATACCGCCAGTTCCACATTCCTCCCGTTCTTTAAAATGAGGCTACCAATCTAAAAATCTGGAAGCCTCAATTATTACAAAAAATTCTCTTTTTTTGGAAAATGAAACAAATATTAAATAATTAGCCAACCAACTTATTAAAATAAAAAAGAAAAAATGTTGGCCATAGTAGGTGTCGATCCATGCAGAGAGAATGATCTGCAAATAATAAAACAGATGGATTAGAGCTACAGCTTCTGAACGAGGGCCATCGTTACAGATTTTTAAATAGCATAGCATCCTTAATTTAAATTAAGGACAGTGGTTTTCCACCACAGCAGAAAACTGACAGAATTGACGGAATTGCCGAATTGATAAAGAAGTAATAAAAATAATCTCACATGAATTTAAAGGAAGTGTTATCTGAAATAAAAATATGTGAGATTCGAGGAAAACCTATGAATATTGCATATTTTTAATTTTAGTGAACATTTTTAACCTTAACATTTATGATATACCTCTTATATAATTAAACGGATCTGAATTTACAAATTTAGGAAATCCAGAAAACCACTATCCCTATCACAATAAATATATCTGAGTGAAACTAAAACAGAACGGATAATACAGCCGAAGAAAGAAACATGCTTTTGCGTTATGACTAACGCGTCAATTACTTTGCGCATTATAAAGTGGTAAGCGCAAGAAATGCATCTGCATGGTTTATGCAGTCTTTGCTAAATGCATATTATAAATATGCTGTCATATGCAAGACTTCTGCATTATAGAGTAATGCATATTATAAATATGCTGTCATATGCAAGACTTCTGCATTATAGAGTAATGCATATTATAAATTTGCATGAGTCATGCATTATAGAGTAATAATGCATCATTGCATCAAATTAACATGTAATTGTTACACGTTTAATAGGGCAAATATATAGAACTGGCCTAATGTAGAGTTAATATATCTGGGCTATCCTATAAAATATCTGTGCTGACCTAATAAAACTATATATAATATATTTGAGCTACCCTATAAAATATCTGAGCTGACAAATGTAGAACTGACATAGGGTAGCTAACCTAAACTGAATTTCACTATACATAGATGAGTTTGCATCACAACATAGGAGGCATATACTTATTATACAAAGTGTGTATATGGATTTGCCATATACAAAGACAGAAAACATTATTATGACCCAGCGACATGACGGATAATAAATACAATGTGTATGATTAATGCGCAACAATTTATGCATCATTTGACAACGCATCTTTGCAACGCGTAATTATCCAAGCGCTGTTCAAGCCATGCATTATTACGCACAATCATTCACGCGTCATTTCAAAAACGTAATTATAATAACGCGTTCTGTGAGTCATACAGCAATTGACCCCTGTTGGTTGTTGTCATCTCAAGGAGTATAATTGCTGGGCAAAAAAGTCACTATGTGCTTACTTGTCCAACTAATATAGAGCTTCCAAAATTTTTACGAAGAATAGAACATCACGATTTTGCTGTTGCTGAAACTAAAGCTAAGATGGAAACGGAACATAAGCCAATGATTATAAATGTTTTTCGGACAAGTTGAACGTCTTCAGTGTCATGCAGAATGTTAAAATTTGAAGTCATGATTTCATATCATCTTGAGTACAGTAATTCTTTTAATGTTGAATTACTGTTACCATTGTATATTATCATACTACTATTACAGTACTGTACTACGACCGAAAAGCTAACTGCAGTCCGCAACAGTGCCATGACCAAATGAATCCGAAATAAGACGAAACCAGAGGAACATATATGCAGGTGGACAAGTATGGTCCATGAAGACTTACATAGTCTAATTTACGAATGCTTAAAGAGCATTCCAATATAGTTCATAATCTAGAAACCTGTTGGGAATACGGCACTGCCTTCCTGTTCGACTCTGAATGGTGTGAGTGTGTAATGTATTTCCCCTCTGACCTGACACCTCATGCGCCTAGGGGAAAAAGTGTGATGCGGTTCCCCTCGGACCTGACACCTCATGCGCCATGGGGAAGTGTGATGCGTTTCACCTCGGACATGACACCTCATGTGCCTAGGAGGGTGATGGTGTGTTTGTGGGACAGGTAAAACAAAGTCGATATCCAGGTCATCTGTCAAAACAGCATCTAGATCATTATGTAGAATTGATGAGGATGGATAAATACCATATGAAATGGTTTCATCCAATTCCTCTCCAAAAATGGATACATGGTTACCATCAGATAACCTACGGCCATTATCGGGGGATAATAAGTCATCATCATCGCCATGATCTTCAGAGCTTATAGCACGTCTCATTCGCAATATCCAGAGAGGTAAATCACGATCTCTGCATAGCTTTAAGCTATCATGGTGAACAACTAGTTCCAGGCGTTGGTTTTTGATACCAAACAGTGCTTCTGACAACTTTTTATAAATAATAAATGGACCAGTCCAAGGAGATTGTAGTTTCTTAGTTGCAGAATTAGCAAGATAAACTACATCACCAACATGATAGGCACGCGCATGCAAAAGTAGATCATGCTCTTTTATCTGGCGCTTCTGAGCCATTTTAAGGTTATCCCATGCTATCTCATGAGTTTCATGCAACGTTCGCTGTAACTGTTGGACGAAGTCATTGGCATCTGAAGGGGCATCATCTGTACTTGCAGACACAGGGCATTTGCACATTATGTTAATGGGCTGTAGCACTTCTCGACCAAGCATCATCATGTTGGGAGCATAACCCGTCTGTCGGCTTACAGTAGATCGTATAGCTCCAGCGATGAAAGGAATGCACTTGTCCCAATCTTTCTGTCTGTCATGCTCTTGCAGGTAACACTGTATACACTGCAAGACGGTACGGTTTATATGTTCAATATGTCCATTCAAACATGGTCTATAAGCTGTGGTACGTGTTTTTGAAATCTCCAGTAGATGGCACAGTTCCTTAAATAGGCTGCTCTCAAAGTAACGGCCCTGGTCAGTGTGTGAGAAATATGAACAGCCAAATGCGGTGAAGAAACGCTCCACATACGTTTTGGCTACCAGCTCTGCCCCTTGCTCAGGGAGCGCATAGCACTCAACCTATTTAGTGAACTGGTATATGATCATCAACACATCTATTTCCCAGTGCAGATGTGATAAAGGGTCCCAAAATGTCCATATGTACCCGTTCCAGCATGGAACTCGCCCAGAGCAGCTCTAGGACGGATGGAAGCTTTTTTGCTACAGCTACAAATCCGACATGATTTCACATATGCCACCACATCACGAGAGTATCTGTGCCAGATATATTTAGCCTTCACTCTCTCTCTCTAATGTTTTCTGCTCACCCATGTGAGTGGTAAGCTTGGAATCATGACAATTCTCCAAAACCCAGTTCTGTAGGGACTTTGGAACTACCAGTAGATTCTGTGTGGTATTTGCTTCTACCCAAAGATAGTGCAAAATGCTAGCGACAAAAATCAATTGATCACGATGATCCCACCAAAACTTGACAGCTGGACTAGCTAAATATAGCTCTGCGTCAGAAGGTGTGTGCAGCTGCTCAATTCATGATACAACTGTCTTCAGATCAGGATCCTCCAACTGACGCTCCCTTAGATCTTCCAAAGAGAATGCGTCTAACCAGTTTGACCTTCCGATAACCTGGTCTGTTTGGTGGACACCATCCAGCAGACCATCTGGATCATTGCTTTCTGTGTCGCTGTCTGATAGGTCATTATTACTCAGTTGAAGGGCCATTATGGTTTGAAAAGCCAAAGGAATTACACCATCAACATCTTGTTCAAATTGAGACCACTGCTGCTGAAGCTTGGTACAATATTTGCACCAACCACATGGTAATGAACTAAGAGATTGGCCAGCTTTATATCAGTGGCAAGGTGAAGAATCACTTGGAACTCGTGATAGACCATCAGCATTAGAGTTCTGTTTACCGGGCCTGTACTGCATCGTCATATTATATTGGGACAGTTCTTCTAACCATCTAGCTAGTTGTCCTTCGATGTGCTTGAAACTGAGCAGCCACGTGAGACTGTGATGGTCAATCCGCAATATAAATGACAGTCCTAGCAAGTACATAAGTACTGCCTAGTAAACGCTACCATGGCTAGCAACCCTTTGCGTGCAATACAATATTTAGGCTGAGCCGGGGTCAACGTTCAGCTCGCAAAACCAATAAGCACCTCTTTCCTATACTGAATTTGGGATAACTCTGCACCAATAGCAGCCTCTGAAGCATCAGGATCCAGTATGAAGGTACCATCCATAACCTAACTCTGCAGGGTTGGCCATAGCACCCTGAAGTGTTTCGAAAGCTACCTGATGCTCTAGAGTCCAGTCATACTCTACTTTGGAACTGGTAAGAGCAGAGAGAGGAGCAGAAATACCAGCAAAACCCTGTATGTGCTCTCGGTGGTAATTCATGAACGCTAGGGAAAGATTCCAGCTCTTTCCTGGTCTTAGGAACAGGCCAATTAGCAACGCTTTCCATATTGTTTGGCTTAACAGCGATTCCCTTATCACTTACCAACTTACCTAAGAAACAGAGTTCTGTACGGAACAAATTACACTTCTTAGGTTTTAATTTAAGGTTGTGCGACAGAAATTGGGAAAGGACAGCTTTCAAGTTGGTCATATGACTGTCAAAGCCAGTCCCTGTCACTACCACATCATCTAAATACGCAAGACACTCACACCAGTTAAGACCTTGCAACACCAGCTGAACAACACTCTGAGAGGTAGCTGGGCTGTTGCATGTACCAAATGGCATCTGATTCAAAGAGCCCATATCTTGTGATAAATGCGAGCGTGTGGTGGTCCCCTGGGTCAACCTCGACCTGTCAATATCCAGCTGCCATATCAAGTGTGCTGATGAATTTAGCACCACCAAGTGTATCCAGACATGTCTCAATGTTTGGTAGGGGGTAAAGGTCTTTGCGAGTTAGACTGTTCAGAGCTCGGAAATCGATGCAATACTGCACGGTACTGTCTTTCTTCCGAACTAATACCAGGGCTGACGACCACTCAGATTTTGACGGAACTATGATACCTTTCTCTAACATTTCCGCAAGGTGTTTCTCTTCCTCATTCTCAAAACCAAGAGGAGTTCGTCTAAGTTTAGAACGAATAGGTTGTGCATTACATGTGTCAACCTTATGTCTTATCCCCTTGAACAAACCTAAGTCAAGATCATCTTTTGCAAATGCATCCTGATATTCAATTAACATGGATTTAACTTGCAAAGACTGCGCCTCCGATAAACCTGATGTCGATGTCTCATACAGATCCTGTAAGAACACAGGGATGTCCACTTCAGTGGTTGTAGAAGTCTGTAAACCATTCTGGTTTATGGGGTTACTAGCAAGTTGAAATTCTCCAGGGTCTAAAACCTCCTCAATTTCTGTGACAATATCACGGTTGTGGTCTTGTTCCAGAGTAATATATTGGGCCGACATGTTTCTTAACAAAATAGAAATCTGCCAATATTTGGCAGTGGCTACTCTATGAGGTGTTACCAGGCCCTCCAGTTTAGACGAGGGCTGGAGCACAACATCATTCTGTACCTCCCGATCCAGAATGCTTGATGCTTGAACCGGTTCTCCATTAATTGTCAGACACAGTCTAGTTAGATCAATGGTGGCCTTGTGTGCCTTCAAGAAATCCAGGCCTAATATAATCGGATCATTAATATTGGCAAGAAGGACTGTCCCAATATAATATGATGATGCAGTACAGGCCCGGTAAACAGCGCTCTAATGCTGATGGTCTATCACGAGTTCCAAGTGATTCTTCACCAATCCTGGTATACCATACCATACTAGAAGGGAATACTTGGTCATCGGCAAAGGTTAATGCAATGAACATCATTATCCACCACCACCGACACCACCTACACCATTTTTTTAGTGAAGAGAGCGGAGTACTGTCTAAAAATAAGGTGAAAAATAATAAGTAATATCCCGGTGGTACATGTTCACAGTAGTTGTAATAAATATAATAATTAAATAACCTTGATAATAATTCTTGAATGTTCAGCACATGAAATTGATGAAATTAGACAAGTGTAGATTTGCTCACTACATAGGGAACACTGAAAGCATTCGACTGACATCAAAAAGATTGCTGGATTTCTTGAGAATGATCGGAATCATTACAGTTACAGATTGCAATGGGGCTATATCCTTATTCTCACCCCTCATGAAAAGTGGTAACTCGCATTTATTTCTTTTATTTAATTTTACCGCTTTCTTCATTTCTTCACAAAAAAACCCACCCCATCATAGCCTTACTTATTAAAATGTCGTAGACATTGAAAACATAGATAATTTAAAATTGCAGTGTTTTAACCAGATTTCGTGGCAATCCGATTTGAGTGACCGACTATGTACCTCTGATGTATATTTAAACATATCTCTTAGATACTGTGGTGTCTGGTCATTTAGAGACTTGCATACCATTGTTGCAGTGCGAATATATGTTAAATCAGAAAATGGAAGCCATTTTAATCGCTGAAACAGGTCTGCACTAGGTGTGCCAAATTATTTATGTGTGTTTTCCATTTTAAATTACAATCAACAGTCACGCCTAAGAGTTTGAAGTTACTGACTTGTTCTAATGTGGCATTATTTAGCTGGAGCATGATGTCAGTGTCTGATTCTATTTTACCGTGATTACATACGAATAAAGCTTTTGTTTTCTTGCTATTGATTAACATCTTATTCGCACTGCACCAATTAGCAACATCTAAGAGAGCATCCTGTAATGAAGTACCAAGTTCCTGAACAGTTTCTTAGCAGTATGAATTGTTGTATCATCTGCATACATATTTAGGGTGTAATTAGTAGCAATAAGAGGTAAATCGCTGATAAACAGAACAAATAACAAGGGACCTAAAATAGAGCCTTGTGGAACACCGGAAACTATGTTTTTTGGATGAGACACCTTATTTCCAATGGCCACACATTGTCTACGATGAGTGAGATATGATTGTAACCTGCCAATGGCCTCAGAATTTAGTTGATAGATGGCAGCTTTTTTAAGTAAAAGGTCATGGTCCATTAAATCAAAAGCTTTTGTTAGGTCGATCATTATATTACCAACATGTGCATCAGTCTTTAGATCAGACTTGTGTAATGGAAAGACGTTAGCCATCTTCCAGCAGTCTGGGAAGGTTGAGGTGCTGATGCTTAGATTTATTAACTGAGTTAACGATTGTGCAATAACTGAAGCCAAGAGTTTTAGGAAGTGAGCACTTGTGTTATCAAGCCCTGTAGCCTTATTTGTATTGAGAGTAGATAGTCGTTTGAAAACAAAATCCATAGTAATATAAGGTATAAAGAATTCTGCATTAGTAGGAAGTTTGCTCTCTACCACATTTTTTTATTTATTGAGGTAATCAGATGAATTATGCATGATTGGCAGGTTAAGGTTTTTTGCGACATTAACAAATAAATTATTAAAATGTTCCGATATATCAGAGCGGTTACTAATTAGTCTTCCATCTACAATTAAGTTATCAATTCCAGAAATATCATTATAATTAGGCTTGAGCATTTTCATTACTTTCCATATTGCCTGTGGTGTGTCCTGGTGTTTTTCAAGCATTTGTTCAACGTTTTTGCATTTGGCTTTTGTTATAAGTCCATTAACTTTGTTCCGCCAATATCTATATTGTTCTCCATTTTGTTTTTGATATTCTGAGTCTCTCATTTTCATCGCATGCAAAATATCTTCATTTAGCCATTCAGGTTTTTGCAAGCGCTTTACTCTACGTTGTCGCATCAGAGCACATAAATTCAGTGTATCGTGAAATAGTGAGTTCCAGTATTCAGCAGCTTGATTAGGGTCTGTAAATGTGGCTATATTATTCCATGGTTGCCTAGAAAGATAATATAGAAATAATTCCTCATTAAAATGCTTTGTTGATCTATATGTGATTGTGTCATGGTGATATTTTATATTGCATTTCTTACTCTTTATTGTTACACATATGGGGTAGTGATCACTGAGTGCTAATGTTGGTACATGTGAATTTGCTATATTTCCTTCATTAGTAACATAGATGTGATCGATAAGTCTGCTTGATGTTGCTGTAAGACGAGGAGGTTCTTTTACTATTTGCTTTAAAGAAAACTGATCAACAATATTCTGCCATTTTCCATTTTGGTCTTGTACAACGTCAATATTAAAATCTCCTAAAAGAGTTATATCTTTATTTTGAGAGTAGACTCGTTCAAACATGTCCTGAAATTCATGATACCAATGTACAGGTGAATCTGGAGGATGGTAGATAAATCCAAGTAAGTGTGATTTGCTACAAACGCGTTGTATCTATATCCATATTGTTTCAACGTCATCTGATTCTAAATCCTTTCTTCTTAAGTATTGTATGTTATTCGAGATGTATACAAGAAACCCACCACCTTTGTTCGGTCTTTTCTTACTACCTGATAGCCACTAATTTGGATCATGTCTCGTCTGCTATGAGGCATTAAAAATGTTTCATATATCTCAAATATATCGATTTCTGAGTTGCATTTAAAAATTAAGTTCAGTTGATCCATTTTTGGTAGAATATGGTTAATATTTAAATGAATCACACTGAGGCCCTTCTTGGATAAGTTCAAAGACATGAATGACGATGTTTCATGATTGCTTGCATCAGTCATGTCAGTGGTACATCTGATTGGGATAATAGGAATTTTGAAGAAATCTGGATAATAAGGTGTCTCATGAGTGATTTGAGAGTTATACACGATATATGATAGGACATTGTTATAATGAAGAAAATTATCATCTAAATAATAATTTAAAGTTATATACATAAGGAAATTCTTTGGCTTTGTCAAAGTGTCATTAGTACCAACAACATGACAGTCGCCATCATCATTATGACAGTCATCATCATCATCATCATCATCATGACAATTATAATCATCATCATCATCATCATCATCATTATCATCATCAACACCACCATTATCCTCACAACTATCATCACCACCACCCCCGCCATCATCATTACCACCACCATCCCCATGACAACTATAATAATCATCATCATTATCATCATCACCACCACCATTATCATCACAACAACCATCATCATAATCACCACCACCACCACCATCATCATCATCATCATCATCACCACTATGACCACCACGACCACCGCCATCATCCTTGAGGCAATCATTATTATCACTAATATGACTAAAAGAGATATTAACCCTTTCAGTACTCTGAACTAGATATGAGCGCTTGTTAAAATGTACATTACAAGAACCATTTTCTTTAATGGCTTGAAACTGAGATACTGGAGCCAAACTCTCAGTGACAGGGACAAAGTTAACATTTTGTTCAGCATTGCATATATTTAGGCTTACGGTTAATTTACACTTATCCATACATGAAAGCAGAGGGTCTCGGCAGAATGAATATGAACAGGATAAATATTTATGCACATCAATTTTAGAATGTTTATTTGGACCACCTTTTAAACAGTCACAATGGTCAGAGCTACATTCCTGGCAGAGTCTATTTAGGACCGAGTAGTAATTTAGCAATGGTATAGGATTTGAAAGTCCAGCAACCTCTGCTTTGCTGAATCCCTAAACAGTATTCCACAAGGTTCCCTGGTGTCCTTGGTATGGACAAAGCTTGGCCTTGTGTCCAGAATAGTTACAAATCCAGCATGTTACATATTTCCCATGTTGGCAACGAGCACTCGTGGGAGAGAGTTCTCCACAGTAAACACAACGGTTCTCTTTAACCAGGTGTCTGTAACTATCCTTCAGAATTGGCGTAACAGAGTTGATATTGTTTATTAAAGCAGTGGTACCTAGATCACTGAGATGCAACTTATCATCCCTGAAGAGGTTTTCATTCACGTATCCATCATCACAAGTGAAAGCACATTTTTTGTCAATGTAAATAAGATTATGCTCTTGGGCAACCACTTTTAGTTCACAGTTCACATTATACACGGTGGTGTTACGGTGGTAATCGTCTAATCTGTGTATGAGTCCAGAAATTACAATATTTAAATCAGGGTAATAGTATTGTAGATAGTCAAGCAATTCTTCATAGTCCGCAATTATCATGGCAGTTGCCTTATTTGTGTCATTTGTTCCTATCTGCAAGATTAGTGTTTTAAGATAGGACAAATCCATTTGTTGAATCTTGTTTTTTAGTGATTTGATTGTCGTGCCTCTGTTTGTGCTCACTTTACAACCAGCCCTTAGACTGACTGTTTTAATACCTTTAGTTAAAGAACTACCCATTATTAAGGTATCAATTTTTACACCTGTTCTTTCTGCATTTGCTCATGTGGACAATTGTTAATACTGTTTTTAATTGTTTGTGAAGCTCTCGGAGAAACTCTGGCCGGTACAGCCTGAACCAAAGATGGTATAGGCTTTGGTTTGCCAGATATGTTTGTTCTTGGCATAGGAACGGGTTTATAATTTGTTTCACATTGTTTGAATGAGTCTGTAACAAAACTGTCACTTTTCTGTCTGAATGTTTCTCTCTCAATACTGTCCGTTTGAGATGATACCGACCGCATAGAAATACATGTAGATCTGTGAATTTCTTCCTGGTAAGCCATCAAATCATGAGATAGCCTGGTATTGTCATCCTGAAGTTCTTTTATTATAGTCTCCTTGCTGAGCAACAGCTCATTTAGCATAAACATTTGCTTAATCAAATCCTGCTGACTATGTAGGTTTAAGATAGCTCTGGGATGAGCACAGGCAGCAGGCGTACTAGAATGTTGAAGGCTGAAGAGCTGCTTAGGTATTGTCTCTGCTTCTGTGCTAAGACAACACAACTCTCTCTCTCTCTCTCTCTCTCAGGGATATTAAGAGCAGACCAGTTTCCACTCTGAATGTTGGCATGGTCATGTTTACATTTAACCTCCTTTGGGCTGGATAGCTGCTTAGGCATCATGTTATCTGCTATGCAACACAGCTCACTCCCTCGACCATTTCGAGGAGACTGGGTTTCACTCCGAATGTTGGGACTGCCGTCAGCATTGTCACAATTGCCATCAGCATTGTCACAATTGTCACACTTATTTAGAGGAGACCGGGTTTTACTCTGAATGTTGGGATTGTCATCAGCATTGTCACAGTTGTCATCTTTATTATCACACTTATTTAGAGGCGACCAGGTTTCACTCTGAATGTTGGGATTGTCATCAGCATTGTTACAATTATCATCAGCATTGTCACACTTATCATCTTTATCATCATCACTGCTTTCATCTTTACTGGCATCACAGTTGTCATCTTCATAATTGTCACAGTATATTATAGCAGCATAATAAACAAAATCATTGGAGATCCAGTCATGGGCGTGTGGTCCTTGTACATGAATAACTGATGTTGTCCTATATAGTGTAACAGTAACATTATAATCCTCATTTTCAATTGACTGTCCTATTTTAATTATAACACCATTGGAATCATTATCCCTAGCTGGGCCATACAGTGTATCTAATTTATTGATCCATTTTCTAATTGAGTCCTGGTCTTTAAGCTGGACAGTCACAGAATATGTGTTGTATTTCACAGTGTATCTGTCCTTATCATCAACTTTTTCAGTTTGTAGATCTATGCTGGTATAGCCTTGAAAAAGCTCACTGTTGCTAGAGGTAATTAAGCTCAGGCCCATGTGGTCAGAGCTTTCCATTGTAACAACACACTCACTGGAGTAGCCCATTCACTCCAACACTGGAATTGCCTAAGCATTGCCATTAAAATAACACCTCTGAACTAGCCTATTCATGCTCACCAGAGCATGACAATTTCCTGGCTAATGAGGAAAGAATTTTCACAAAGAATTTTCTAATTTCCTATGTTCTTCTGCTGATAACGTCTTAGAGAATTATTATTTTGAAAATTAAATTACACCACTGTGAAGTTAGTATCTTAGGCTATATTCACGTATAAAATTTATCTAGGTTACTTTGTTTGAAACGAGAAAAATTTCACAAAAACATCAGAGCTAAAATGTTGCAATCTGAACAGGTTAACAGGTGCATTAATGGAAAGTAAGGGTGGACAACATATAAGTTGGCAGATTGGTACAGTGGTAGTGTTGCCAGTTCTTACAATTAAAACACATTATCATATACCTATTATTTGGTTTATGGCAGGGGCATAAAATCTGTAGAGTATGGGTATTTTCATTTTCTTCTTGGTTACCAGGATCAGTCATATCTGGTAGTATGTTTGTGATAGGAGGCTCAACAACACATGTTTGCCGTGTGTGAGAGCCAGTCGGAGAAGTATTTGTTGACAAGCTTGATGTCATAATGTCTGGTGTGGAAAAATGTTCATTTAGGGTTGTATACACACTTGGGCTTCTGGCGTGCCATGCTAGCAATTACTTTGGCTTGATTTGAGGATTGTGTTGATAGATATTTCCTATGTACGTCCTCTTCTTGTATTCTGTCGCACTCTTTGCATAGCCAATAATCTGATGATCTAAATTATGTAGGCTTTGCAGGGTCCTTACAGTTCTGGCATACCATGTTGCTTACTTGTACAAAATATTTTATGTGGTTGGTATGGCAGTTTAATAATGTGTATAGTATATTATTCGATTTCTTCTAATATTGTGCTTAGACAAACATCACAAACAGGATAGAAACACAAACCTAATTGTTTGTATAGTGTATGTAGTGTTATTTCTCTGTCCTGCGGCAACTCGGGAAAAGATTAGACAGGGGACAGCCGTAGGAGAGACAGACATGAAACAGAACAATTTCAAGAATGTTAGTAAGTAAGCAAGATTGGTTTGGGGGAGCAGAAGTGCAAGTTATATGCCTAGTAGTGAAGTGTGGCTTGTGATGATGTACATTTTGATGTGGGTATTTTTTCACACATTTAAAAATAATTTTTTATTATTTTAATTGTTTTATATATTTATAGTGTTTTTTTAATTTTAATTATACCCCGTTATTTTTATTATTATTTGTTTTTATTTGTTACAAGACAATAATCTATCGGAAAAGGCGTTTATCTTATTATATTTCTGTGTACTTTATGCTGATAGTTGACCTTTAACTGTCTAGCAACCGGTAAACATTTCTCACGGAAACAACTATTTCTGTCTTCAACACCGGCATCCCATCAGATACTTGGAGCAGCAGTCACTACTGGCATCTTAATGGAAACCCAGTTACTGTCTGCGAAGAGTTCACACATTTAGGTCTGACCAGAAATATCAATCTTTCATCTCAGCTGTCATCATTCATCAGTGATAGAATTAGAAAAGGGCGACGTATGCTATATATGCTCATGGGAATCGGTTTACACGGACTTAATGGTCTTCCACCAACAGTAGCCTACAAACTGTACACTACTTATATCCTACCTTGCTATATACACGGGCTAGAATCAATATGGATAAAGCAGAAGGAGATGGATGCCCTAGAACTATTCCACAGGAGCACTCTCAGATATATACAGCATCTCCCGAAAACCTGTGCGAAAGCAGCCATATATCTTCTACTAGGAGCTAGACCCATAGAAGCAGAAATTGATGCTAAGCGGTTAACTCTATTTGGAGCAATAGCGCATCAACGAGACTCTACTATTGCAAAACTAGCATATCGTCAGCTCATTCTGACCCAACCAAAAGAAAAGAGCTGGTTTTCAATGGTTGCTGCCTTATTCAAGAAGTACAATTTGGGCAGTCCACTCCGCCTTCTAGAGAATCATGTAGAGAAATTAACATGGAGTACCAAAGTTCGTAGTAATGTCAACTCGTTCTGGACCAATTCACTCCACGACGAAGCCCATAGTAAGAGCACTCTGCAACAACTATGTATAGCGAAGTGTCAGATTGGTATTTCACACCATATTTGGACTAATTCATCAGATGTAAGAGATGTACAAAGAGCTACGGTCAAAGCAAAGATTCTCACTGGATGCTACACTCTACAGAGCACAAGAAACAGATTCACATGGGGGCGAGAATCAGATAGCTGTCCTATATGTCAAGTTGAACCAGAGGACTTAGCTCACTTTCTCTTTCGGTGCAAAAATGTCTACCCAAGCGCAGTCTGCTATAAGAGATATATGGAAAGCCTTCTCCAATCAACAATTAGTGAACATCAGCTTCTAATACTGACCCTCGATTCTCAGAACCTAAATCCACTAACAACCCCTGAAGGAAGCACCTACAACATCAGTACATCAATTTCTGAAACGATAGAAGTAATGGCTCGCTGGCTCTGTTACAGAGTCTATCACTACAGAGCCCGCGAACTTAACTACCTCCACAAAAGA
Organism: Chaetoderma sp. LZ-2023a; assembly: GCA_034401795.1. NCBI lineage: Eukaryota > Metazoa > Mollusca > Caudofoveata > Chaetodermatida > Chaetodermatidae > Chaetoderma > Chaetoderma sp. LZ-2023a. The sequence continues at coordinate 115,836,032 of CM067367.1, forward strand.
CGAAATTAGTCATTGCAGAGTAGTGTGAATAGAGATGTACAAATGAACTTTTATGCTAAGTCTACTAACAGAACTGTACATAGCAAAAGCAAAAACTACTAATTTTGGTGTCGGTGCAGCTAACCAGTTTAGCATTACCCTGATAACCATGGAGACTACATCATAGTAGAAGTTGAAGTTGGAACATGTTACACTTTAGTAAAACATCTTAACATTTTCTTAGCTGCCAACTAAAGGAATCTACATACGATTACTATATATCAACATTCAAAACACACATATTTAACGCATGAATTATCCAATTACGAGCCTATAACTATTATAATAATAATAATTTTCAAAGACAGGAAATGTTTTCAATCGGCTGGTGTGGCGCATCGGTCTAAATAAATCCATGCGGCGAAATTTGGACAAAAGCTCCCTAATGCAGAAGGAACATACAGAACAAGAGAAATAAATTTTCGCATTTCGAGATAAGATTTATTTATGCGTGTGTAACAGTAACTTATAATCATATTTCCATTCAGCTGATGCAAATGACGTAATTTCACAAACAGTAGGCGTAGCAAATCGGTCTTCTATTATACTAAACTTTCTCAGATGACTCGGTAACATACGTTAATACCAGTTTTCGTATTTAGTGTGGGCACATTTTCGGCGATTTAATATAAGAGTAGGAATTTTATCAACAAATTTTGTCAATTTCAATAAAACATGCATAAAAATAAACCCTAAAATAAACTTACTGCTTTTAAATATCCACTACCTGGACTACAGATACAATCTCAGTATTGCGTCCTGTGTTTTCAAAGGTGATGTAATCGCGTAATTTCAACTGGTGAGGGGGTGAATTGATGTCATCTTTATGATTTGAGCAAAGGAGAGTCTGTCGCCGACAATAATGCTATAAATGTGTCTGATACAAACACAGAACTTAATTTAGAGTTGTAAATCCAGATCAGAGATCAGGTTATATTCCGCTTTTTGTGATAACCGGGTAGCAGCAAATTTCAGCCAAAACATTAAAAAAGTTTAAATCTTTCAGTTTTTCATTTGGAAATTGGTAAATGTAGTATTGAAAATGAACATAAGTGTTTTGCCTACCGGAAAATAGAAAAATAATTATTGAAATTTATAGTGTGTTTTTAACTAGGGCCTGTCTGAATTGCCATTGCGGGTAGAGAAAAATCATTCTAGATCTGAAAACTATATAAACATCCCCTACCAGTTCCACGCTTCGGGAAAATAAATAATTGGTATGGAAACGGGTCTGCTGTGCTACTCAGGACAGTAACTGGCAGATGTCATTGGACGCAAAAACTGGATTGATTTGTATAATTTCCTTACAAGTTATCAGTATTTTTATCATGGGTCAAAAAAGTATTAGTGAAAATACATGTTTTTCACTACACTGACATAAAAATGCATAAAATAATCACTTGTACTGTGTGTATCTTTTTCAAATTTACACTTGTGGGGTAAAAATACTGTATCTATTTAATGACATGATTTGTTGACATCGCCTAAGTGACGCACGCGCGAGAACGTCAAAAGTATGTACCCTCGAAATCACATGACCCGCGAAAACACCTTACCGGACGATACTGAGCGCATCTATTGTCAGATCATCTTCATACTGATGTACACCACCCTGACTTCTGGTCTCCAGTGGCGCTGTATAGTTGTACATCAGTGGCTGATTCTTCCAGTCAAAGTGATTATTGCTACGCCAAGCGGCCAACAACCAAATTAATGCTTTAAGAGTATAACTCGTTAACTGAGGAGGGGTATCGTACTCTCCTCCACTGGCGGTAATCCTCCACTTGTGGCAGAGCTCTATTCGAGACAGGGAGATAATTCACGTATTCCTGTCAATGCAAGGGAAACAACTCCGTACGGCATAATTTGATCGCTGTTGACCGGTTGGGATCTGTGCATTGCTTTATTCTTATTATTTCAGTTTTCTTTTGTTTCAAACTAGTTCTTTCATGAATGACACACTCTAAGACTTGGGCCCATGTACTAAGGTTGCGCTCAAGTTAAACCTAAAAATCACCATTGTATACTTATTACTGAATAAATATTACTTTGGAGTTAAATAGCCGTAGAGTGGCTATTGACCATGAGTGTAGGAACGTATCTTCACCTGGGGGTGGGTAGGGCGGGGCAAAAGTATGGGCGAGGCCAAAACCTCGAGTCGCTATAGGGGATACACTATGTGAGCGGAAAAACCAGGGGGTCGATAGCGATCAAATTATGCTGTACGGAGTTGTTTCCCTTGCATTGACAGGAATACATGAATTATCTCATTGCCTCGAGTGGAGTTCTGCCGCGAGTGGAGGATTACTGCCAGTGGAGTGGGTATGATACCTCTATTCCGGTAACTGCATATTTGTTACGGGCTGCGTGGCTCAATGGTCTAGAGCGTTCACCTCTGCCGTGAGAATCGAATCCAAATATGTTACAGCACTCGGGCATGTGCATAGATGTAAAAAAAACGTGCATTGCCCTGCCCTTCTGAGGGAATGTAAAGTCGTTGGTCCCGTCTTGTGTGGTGTACATCTCGGTCAGCAGCTCAAGCGGCCAGTGGCTCCATATCTGAACCTGTAAAATAGCACACTGAGGGGCAGGGATGTCGGCCTAGATGGTGCTCCTGTAAAGAGGAGGATTATCCGAACACAACAACAACAGCCCCATAGAGTCTGCATCCACCCTACCAGCCAAATGTCTCAGAAACATGTTTTAATATTTTTTATGAGAGAAAACTCAACCCATTATGAATGGATTTCCCTAAAACACTATTATTGAGAGTAAATGAAATCTCTCAAAAAGCTGGTTACAAGAAAGACAAACACGTACCTCTCGGAAAAGTTTGAAAGCCAGTTCCAGTCAATTTCCTTTCAAAATATTCAACAGGGCCAAGACTTAGCTCCGTTGACATCAGCATTCAGAATGATAGAGATTGAATGATTGGTGGTGATAACTGATCATTCTAGCTGCTCTCCTTATCTGGTCAATACAAAAGAATGAATTTCAGACCTTGCTATCCCTCTGCTAGCAAGAAATATCCCAATGTATATCTTGTCTCTTGTAATTACATACATGTATGTAATGGTACTGAATAGGAATGTTGTTTTAATGTAAGCTCCCACTACTCCTCATCATGCCCTCTCATGATCTATCTCTGCAACTAGATAATGTAACAATTTAATCATACAGACCTGATATGCTGATTAACTAACTTCTTTACAATTTACAAGATATTCTGTCAAACATTTTGAAATTATTAGCACAGATGTTGCTGCCGGAAGCAATGGCTTCCTGTAAAATTATCTTTGAAAAATTCAATAACTTTCTTGTATAGCTGCCTTGAAATTAATATACGTTTCAAGGAAATAATTAACCGTTTGGTAAAATGTGGCCAGATAATTATGCCAATGTGCAGACCATGAGAAGACAATCTTTTAGAATTACATGTAGCACTAGAAACGATCAAGTCATTCCGGTAGTAAATTTTCAAAAATAGCCTTTGTCTCCAAATGGACATTTCTTAAGACTACTGCAGAAGCCATTTTGGTAGACTTGACCACTACAGGGTTAAACCTTACAGAACAGATATTAAAAATACTTTATGATGTATGGAATATTTTGTTGTACATTTTGAAACTAACTCCATTGGAAGCTGATGTTCTATGTAAGAAACTTATTTCAGGCAAGACAGCTTATCTATCGATCTGTATATTTGATTTGAAGATGAGAAACTCAGGGGTTAAGTGGATAAGACTTGGAACTCCTGAATGTACACCTAGCTCTGTCCTTTTTCCTTTTGCACGTAAGTTGCTATTGTTTATTAGATAATAATAGTGTAAGATGTTGCTGACTAAGACACATCTCAACAGCACTATTCTAAAAATTAATAAACGGATGCAGTCCTTGAAATACGGAAAATTTTGCCATGGCACCAAAAAGTGGTGGCAGAACTGGTTCACCATGGCACTACCACAGCATTCTTTCAGATTTCATTAATTATAACCTTTATTCTACATTTGGTGAACTTTAGAATCTTGCTTTAATATGACATCATGATTGATACCTTGTATCTATGATAAAATGCCACTTAAGTAGCTGGCCTGCAATTTTCTTCCATGGTAAATATTTGCTGTGGCAAATTAAGTTTACCACAGCTTTTGCTGATTGCTGTGGTGAATTTCAAGGGCTGCTGATATGATCATCATTTTGCTTATTCTCTACTTAGTAACCAGGGCCTGATCGAGACTGATTTTGAACCCGTTATAAAGGGTTTCGGCACCTTCAGTTTGGGCACCCAAATTATGAAGAACTGAATAAAAAGCTCCTTGGGGACCTGTATAGTATCTTCTGATACATTTTTTTCACAAATTTGTATGAAATATCACCTCCAAGGCTCCTCTTTTTCACCATCTACACAGCTAAGGTTCCCCAACTGAAACCCTGGATTAATGTTGTGCAACTCTCCTCAGCGATGTCAGAGTACTTTCTTGAAATTTAGAGTTAAAAAGATTAGGCTGATCTAGAAATACACAGGCTATGATGATATGATATTTTTGTATGCGTTTAAGCATGTTTATAAAGGATGCCCTGGTGACAGTATAGACCTACAGAACTGTCCTTTATATGTACATGTGTCATAATTGTCATTTAGGAATTAAACCTTTCAATGAGATGTCTGAAAAATGTGGTTGACTATTTAGCTCACCTGGCCTGAAAGGCCAAGTCAGTTTATGGCGTGGCGACCGTCCGTTGTCCGTCCATCAACTTTTGCTTTAAAACGCTACTCCTCCTTTAACCAATAGCTGAATCTTAGCTAAATTTTGGTCAAAGGATGCTATTGTGCTCGGATTCGGAACTTCCATTTGGTATGTTCCATTCATAAATTTTGTGGGTCAAAATCTTAGTTTTTATTAAACATTTACCGGAAATTGTTAAATTGCTTCTTCTCATTATCCCTTTGACCGATTTCAATCAAATTTAGCTGAAAGCATCCTATGGTCATAGGTTATAGAACTTCCATTCAAAATTTTGATTCGTAAATATTTTGAGTGAAAATCCCAGATTCTATTAAAAATTTACCGGAAATTGTCAAATTGCTTCTTTGCCTTACCCGTTTGACCGATTTCAATAAAATTTGGCTGAAAGGATCCTATCATCATAGGTTATAGAACCTGCATTCAGAATTTTGAATCGTAAATATTTTGGGTGAAAAACTTACCGGAAATTGTCAAATCACTTCTTCTCCTTACCATTTTAACAGATTTCAACCAAATTGGACTGAAAGGATTCTATTGTGATAGGCTCTAGTACTTCTATTCAGAATTTTGATTCATGAATTTTTTGCGTGAAAATATTAGATTTTATGAGAAATTTACCAGAAATTGTCAAAACACTGCTTCTCCTTAGTTGCTTGACATATTTCAAACAAATTTGGCTAGAGTGACCCTATCAATTTAGACTAGAATTTCTATTGAGAATTTTGATCGGTAAATTTTTTGGGTGGCAATCTTGGATTTTCCGAAAATTATCAATCATACCTATTTAAATGCAAATGGTTCAAATGCTAATGGTCCATGTGAGTGCCACATGCCCTTGGGCCTCTTGTTTTGCTGTTGCTGTCTAAGGCACCTTTGATTTCCAGTAAAATTATTTTCAAATTTCAATAGCTTTCTTGACATTTTCTATATTTACGTAAGTGAAAGAGCAAATATGAAAAAGCACATTAATTTTCCCAAATATCCTGTTTAATATTTTGAAGTGCTTGCTGTGTGAAACAGTTGCTGCCTTAGATAGCAACTGCTTCCAGTCAAATGTGTCATGCAGCAAGCACTTCCAGTCAAATTAATCTTATTATAAGCCTATGAGTTTCAGCCCAATGTACAAATACAAAAAACTAATTTTTACCAAATATTTCTGTTTAATATTTTGAAACGAATTTGAGATACATTGTGTACTAGGGTTGGGCGTCATATTATCGTCATAATTTCGAAAAATCGTAAATATCGTCAATACCGACAGGACGATATTGCACTTTTAACTGTGAGCATAATATAAATAACTAAGTTAGAAATGTCATACTCTTACCTCTATTCGGTCCAGTAAAATAAGTAATAATCCAGTCTTTGTCTAAGGTAATAAAGACTTAATAAACTCCAAAATAATCTGTGTTCATTTAATTCATGGTTTGTTTGCGCTAATAAAATGATTTAAAGTACAAAATAATCCTTTGTTGTTCACTTTTCATAATTACATAAATAGACGCCGCCTCATTCTGAGCGTTAGTCAGTGGGGAATACCATTTGCACTACCCACATTCCATTCTGATGACGCCATTACTACAGGTCAAGCTATTTATCCATTAGTCATTGAGCTGCATGGTTAAACATTCTTCTGACCGTGAAAGATTTAAACTATAAAACTTTTTAGGTCGATAGGAAACCACACACACTTAATCCCTTATCAATACCACAGCTTGGAATGGTGGGTGAGGGGGAAGTTAATCTCTTGCTTTACCATTATACGTTTTTATGTAACTTTATACAATATATTTAGCATTTTTAAACGAATCAGCTCAAAATTCATACCACATATAACATTACAGATTTATTCTAAGTGAGAAACAGCCTTAAAATAAATCATTTAGGCCTAATTATTTCCAGTCTTCTATCTGTTGTGGCAGTTTTGGCTGCAGTGTTAACTGGGTTAATTTCACGCATCCAGGCTACGTCGTGAGATCAATGGATAAGACCGCTAAGTAGTGAGCGAATTTGAATAGGTCTACAATGGGGCAAATTAGTATTTAATATTACAGACCAAATAAAATCTGATATAATTGTTTCCAGTCTTCACGCTGGTTCTCGTTCAAAATCATGCAGTGTTATTTTATTAATTTGCATCGTCTATGCCAGCGGCGGGCGTGATAACAGCTGTCAGAATTCTGCAGTGTGAATTCTGATTGGCTCAAGTATGATACAGTGGCCAATCAGATTTTGCTCTGCGGAATTCCTTTCTGCGCAATGAAGTTAATGCGTATTCCTTGCTCAATCTTTTGACAGTTGTCGTGGGGTAAAGATAACACAAAATACAACACAAGAACAGAAGAAAATCCTTTATTTTTCTTATTTGTGATGAATACGGTTAGTTGCATTACATTCGTTGCTTTAAACTTTATATTGAAGGGTGTCAGTGTGGAATTTCGTGTATTAAATATGCGGAAATGGCAATCATGGCGATCTCAATTTACGGTTTCAATGCAACAAATTTAATGAAAATAACTTGTAGACACTACCAATTTGAAATACATGTTATTCTATGTTTACACCCTAACTCCACACCCCACCCAAATGACGATATATCGTGATACCGCGGTATTTTAATGAGATACCGATATCATCATGCCTTGAGCAATATCGTCCAACCCTATTGTGTACCTTCCTAATACATTAGGGTTTGTTGTGAAGAATTAAGAAGCGATATTAATTTAGTGTCATCATCAAACAGACATGCAGTTTTTGTAAGTAATTGATAAGGTACATAACTGAAATTACAAATTTGTTCAATTATAATTAATTACAATTCAATTACAATTACTTTTTAGCTACTCAATTACAATTACAATCAGTTACTTGAAAAATGTTATTTTACATTACAACCAATTACAAATTACATATCTGGCTCTAATAATGACGATAGTCTCAACACTGAAATATTTCCCTGGCTATAAAATGGTGTTCTTACAGACGAAAGCGCTTGCGATATTGTTTTATGAAAATCCATTCATAATCAGCAATGTTTTCTTCCAGAAAAAATTTTGAAACTTGTTTCCAGATCATAGCGCCATACATATTTTGAAAGCCTGCTTTAATTTGCTTAATTGAGAAACTATTATTCCACATCATTTTGAATTAAATCTCTCAATAGAAAACATTCGTAAATTAGCGTAATACTTTGTATGCTGATGCCAGGCACCAGACTTATTTATGTTTAAAATCTAAATTCTGGAGACCAGCTCTAGGAGCATGCATGGATTCATTTCATATTAGGTGTTTGTATGTTTTGTGTGAGAAATGGTTTGAGATTAAATTTTGACTAAATCATTCTGTAATTCACCTTTCCAGAGTATCCATCGATGATTTGCTGTCATATGACGCTAAGCGACGTGTAGGATGATGTCATAATCATTACATCATAAATGATTCTATTAGGACCGTCTTTGACTCTTAATAGTCCAACATGTTGTAAAAATTGTATGCCTCTACTATTTAATAAACATGCTGTTGAATATTTTGAAATATGGCAGCAACAGCACCCAGTCAAATTAGTTTCAAAATATTCAACGGCTTACCTGTATACATGTAGTTTTCTGGAAATTGATAGTCAGGAAGTTCAGAGATTTATCGATCCCAACACGAGCGAGTTGTGAGTGGAGCATAGATAGAGATGAGTAGGACATACATGTAGCTAAAAATGGAAAGGTCCATTGCCTTATGTTATCTGCACAGAAATATGTATTTGTATCTTGTGTGGGAGATAGTAATCACTTTCTCCATGTGTGTGTCCGTGCATCCATGCCCAATCTTTTGTCCGAACCATATTTTCAAGGGTTTTTCACCTATTGTCATTGGTCAAACTTGGTATATGGGATGCATCATGGCCTAAAGTTGTCATGTATCCAAAGTTGGTCAGCGTAACTTCATTGTTCACTGAACATTAGATTATTCTTGTCTGTGCTGTAGATTCAAGAGTTTTTGTAGACAGTAACTGACCTTGGTATATGGATGCAAAATGGCCTAAAGGTGTCTCGGGTATCAAAAGTAGATCAATGTGAGTGAGTGTGACCTACTTTTCATGGTTCACTAAGCATCATCGATTAGTCCTGTCCGGGCTATAGTTTCAAAAGTTCTCCATACAGTAACTAAACTGGCTGTATCGGTTACTACTGTGTCTTTTAGTGTTGTGTCACATATCAAAAGTAGGTCCACCTGGCCTGCTTTTCACATTCACTGGACATGATGGACAATTCTTGTCTGGGCTTTAGTTATGAGCCATCTGTATACATTAACCAATCTTGGTGTATGGAATGGATACATTCTCCTTGTAGTATCAATTCATGGTTTACCAAACTTCAACATTAATTGCATGTGTAGCGAAAGGAAGGACTCAGAAAAAGGCGGCGAATCCTTTGTGATGCCCTGCATCACTAAAACTAGTTCTAAAATGTGTTTTACACCAGGTTATACATTACGTCCTGGTCACCATTTGTCAAGAAAATTAAAATTTTTGTTTAGTGAATCTCCGTTTGGAGAAAAGGATTTAAAAAAGTTTTACAAAGTTTAATTCCAGACTGTAATTTCAGTGGTAAAATTTCAAGCACACTCTTCGCTTGGCCTAAAAATGTACTTTTCTCTAGGGTGCTGCAGAGTCCGTTTTGGCCAGTTTGATCAGTAACGGGATAACATGCAAGAAATATTACATGCATGTTGAATAATTTGAAACTAATTTCACTGGGAGCTGTTGCTGCCCATGGCAGCAGTATGTTCCATTCAAATTAGTTTCAAATATTCAAGCTTACCTGAATAGTTATCTTGTATTATGGAGGATTCTAGTTTATCCATCAATCATATGACACCATTTTAATCAACTATGTGATGTAGGATAATGTCATAATCAATTGTGTCATCAATGACGTGGCTAAGTTTGTCACGAACACGTAATTGATGGCGGAATAAGCATTGTTGTACGAATCATGTCTTTACTATTATATAAACATGCTGTTGAATCTTTTGAAACTAATTTGTCTGGTGGCTATGGCAGCTTGCCTGTATAGTTTTCTGGAAATTGATAGTCAGCGAGAGTTCAGGGATCAGTCGATCCCAACACAGGTGAAGCATGGGTGGAGTTTAGCTAGAGGTAGGTGGGGCATAGTTAAAGCTGTTTTCCTCCATTGATGCACTGGAAGTGCAAGGGTTAAGCTGGCTGAATCATACTTATCATGTTTATTTTCAGATTGTGGTTGAAATGTTCTACATGTACGACATGCCATCATATTGCTCTCATCATCTCTTATCCCACACTATATTGTTCATGGAAGTGATGAAACTGTGTTGTTAGGAGATATATATATATATATATATATATATATACGTATATACTATAGAAGTTTCTATAGTTCATAGGTTGATTTTTTAATGTGGATGATGTAGGCTCGCAATAACTACAGTGTAATGTTACCTCAGAAGGAAAACACTTCCACTGCTCTTCAGTGAGCATAAAGACATATACTGACTTTGAGTGAAGCATTTGATAACACTATATTATCACTTCCTGCATAGTGCTCACCAGAAACTATGTCATTATCACGTTCTAGCCATGCCCTCAGGGAGATAGCAAAGAGAGGATATCAGGCACTGTTTTCACGCTACCTCCTTGCTACAAACACAGTTATTTCAGTAGCGTTGTCAGCGGGAGGAGATCTGCTACAGCAACGTTATGAGATACTTTCAGGTCGCATGGAGTGTGTAGATCAGAAACGAGCATCTCATATGGCTTTAACAGGGTTAACGGCCGGACCTGTGTGTCACTATTGGTTCCTATACTTGGATAAAGTTATCCAGGGACGCACATTCAAAGTCGTTATGAAGAAGGTGGTGGTTGACCAGTTATTTTGTTCACCTGTTCTTATCATCCTGTTTTTTGCGACTGTCGGTGTTTTAGAAAAGTCAAGTCCTCGAAAAATTTGGCATGAAACGACCCGTAAAGGATCAGAGATATTTATCGTAGAATGTGCACTGTGGCCGCCAGTACAGGCAATAAACTTTCTATTTTTACCCACTCATTTTAGAGTGCTGTATGGTAATATAGTAGCACTTGTTTTTCACTATTATTATTCGTATGTTAATTATCGTGACCACAAGAAATAGAAACGTGGTTATTAGACCCTATTAATATTTTATTCTTTTAGCATATTGTATTGCGCCCATGTGATAAAATATTTATTCAGATCTCTCACCAGAAGCTAAGTATGACATTATAAATCAAGATCAGAATGTTATCTATTTTCGAGAGTACTGACAGATTCGCCCCATCTCAAATTCGGCCTCTGAAAATGGTTGCTTTTCTTAACATATTCCTTCGTGAGATCATCTAGATGTAAACGATATCTGGGCCACCGGACCCTTCATCTGCTTTGGTTTCAGTATTTTCATAAGATCTCACACAGTCACACTCAGTTTTTAAAAGTTGAGACGTCTGACGTTTTAAAGACCACCTTTGGCTAAAAGCCACCTTTATGTAAAGACCAAAAACCAAGGAAACAAAATTTTTTTTTTTTATCGCTTATTTATAAAGGTCACGGATGGTCTTTGTATTAGCACAGGTATTATATATAAATTTAAATCTTACTAGCATATGATTAATTGACTTGTTGGTCTGCTGCTGTTGGATTTTGTTTTGTTGGCCACTCACACCTAGATGTATTTGGGCCCAGGGTTGGAAAAAAATCGATTTTTTTCAAAAAAATCAAATCAATCGATTTTTTTGATTTAAATCGATTTCAATGATTTAAATCGATTTTTATTCGCGACATCCCAGGAAATTACGTAAAACTTATACAGTGAAACCTGTATTAAGACACTGGCTGTGGGAGTCGCAGAAGGTGGTCTCTTAAGACAGGTGGTCTCTTAATACAGGTCCAGATGCATTGCTAAACTGTATTTTGGAACTGAATAAAGTGGTATTTTTATGACTTATTTTTAACTGAATTTTAAGCTTGCTGGTTTCTTAATACAAAAAAACTTTGTTCGCTTAAGCAGTTTTAACAGTATTATTATTGCATCATTTTTTATTGCATCATTTTTTTATTGCATCATTTTTCTATTGCATCATTTTTTTATTGCATCATTTTTTTTAAATGATGCAATAGAAAAGCATTTTTTCATTCTTGAAAAATACAGTCAAAACTGCTTAAGTGACAAAGGCTATGAAATATTTTCAATTCCATAATTAGCAAAATGTCTAACTCCGGCCGAAAACAAGATCCAATATGGATTCATTATGAGAAAGTGAAGACCCCAGATAAGGCCGGTGTCCGGGCTGTCTGCAAGGTCTGCCGACACGAACTCCAAGGTATCCCAGAGCGGTTAAAAAAACATGCAGCCAATTGCACAGGTCCACCAACACCAGCACTTCAAGGTCTAGCTGTAGCCGCAACAGAAACGGGGACTTCATCTCAATCTGAGCAGCAGCAGCGCGTTGAAACTGTTGTTGATCAAAACGATGTGGTGGTGATGGAAGTTGAACCTCTGTCAACTTCAAGTTCTGCTTCAGCGGCAGTGAAGCGCCCAGTGCACGGTCAATTAGCTGCTGGTACATTGGCCGCTAAGATACCCAAGCTGAATTATGGTCTACAGAATTATGTCATCAGAACTTCAGCAGAAAAACGTGGTGAATTAGATCGTGATGTAGCTAGGATGGTGTATGCTACGAACTCCCCATTTCGCTTAGTAGAAAATAGACATTTTATAAACCTTGTAAAAGATTTACGACCAGGCTATCAACCACCATCCAGAAAGGACATAGGGGGGAAATATTTGGATGTTATCTACACAGAAGAGCGGGAGAAGGCGAGAAAAAATTTGGAAGGTGAACTTGTCTGTCTAGCATTAGACGGTTGGAGCAATATTCATAACGAGCCTATCGTATGTGCTACAGTGACGACCTGCTTAGGTGATATTTACTTAGTGGATACTACGGACACCTCTGGACATCCTCACACAGCGGAATATCTTTATGACATTGCGAAGCAGACAATTGAAAACACGCACAATGATTTTGGGTGCATTATATGTAGTATCGTCACAGACAATGCTGCTAATGTAGCAAAGATGCGAGAGTTCTTGAAAGAACGACTGGGTTTCAACATGATTGCGTATGGATGCACGCCTCATCTTCTAAATCTGACTTCAAAGGACTTAGAAATGGGTAATGTTAAGGAGCATGTCACACAAGTTGTGAAGTATTTCCGAAATAACCACTTTGCTAGTGCCCAAATACGCCAATCATCGTGCAGAAAGTTAGTGATGCCAGCAGATACAAGGTGGAACACAATGTACGATTGTTTAAACTCGTATTGTGAGGCATGGCCGACACTTGTGACAATCTGTGATGGACATACTGACCGCATAGATGTTGCCATTGCCAATAAAGTTCGTAATGTAGTAATCAAACGTTCTGCAGATGAATACCGACTTTGTTTGAAACCAGTAGCTTGCGCTCTCGATAAAGCTCAATCGGACAATTGCACAATAGCAGAAGCAGTTGAATTATGGAAAGATGTAAAAACGGCCCTGCATAATGACACTAATAATTCAACAAAGCGTGCGGCCGATAAGCGTTATCAACAAGCTGTGACACCTCACCACATGCTGGCCAATCTACTCCACCCTAAATACCGTGGTCGAAACTTGACTCAGCAAGAACGTGAAACTGCACTCACCGTAGCATCCGAAATCCCTGGTTTGATGACTTTGGTAATCAAATTCGAGGCCATGGCACCACCATTTCACATTCTTAAATTTAACGACGAAGTTGTTAATGGAGTAACCTCTCTTCATTGGTGGAAGTCGCACAGACGTGACTTCGAGGATGATCTGCTGGAAGCATTTGAATTCACTCAGCGTCTGATGTCAGCTGTGGCGGCGTCAGCTGGTGTCGAGCGCGTGTTCTCCAGCTATGGGCTCGTGCAGAGTAAGTTGAGAAACAAACTTGGAACTTTAAAAGCGGCTAAACTAGTATTTCTTTTTCGGTCCCTAAACTGTGACAAAGAAAATGACTTCCGGTTTCAGTTGAATGATGATTGTTGACTAGACTAGTGAAGTACAATTGCAGCATTATTGAAAACTGAAAGTGAAAAGTGATGACAGACACATCTATCTGTGACTCAGTTAGGTTTGCGCGATATTGCTTGAGAGAATATCGATATCGTTATTATAAAAAAATTGCGGTATCTCAATAGTCAATATATCGAGTGTTCTGGTTAATCACTTAATTGTGAATAATTAAAGAATATGCATCCCATCATTCATAACATATTGAATATTTTGAAAGCAATTTCACTGGAAGCCGTTGCTGCCTAAGTCAGCAACGGTTTTCAGTGAAATTGCTTTCAAAATATTCAATATGTTTATTATGTTACGAATGATGGGATGTCTATTCTTTAATTATCACTGTTTGAACTAATAATATATAGAGTTCAAAATTTATATATTACGTCATATTAGCAACGATTTTTCAATTTTGTTCACAATTGCATCACAGATACAGTGAGTAGCAATAGGACAGAAATGATGCAATGCATAAATCTAACGAATTAGCCCTAATTAGATGCACAAAATCTATGAAGGTATGCAAAAGTCATCATTGTCTAAGTCTATCAACCTTGTTAACTTCTGTCTTTAAAAATATGCTCAAATTAAAATTGATAAACTGGTGTACATTTTTCAACAATTTTGGTGGACGATGTTGCTGTCTGCGACAGCTCTATCATCCACCAAATTTGTTGAAAAATGTACACCAGTTTATCTTTAACCCTTAGCACACTGATGTCGAAATTTTTAAATTTCAAATTAAATTTAAAGATAAACTGGTGTACGTTTTTCAACAAATTTTGTGGAAGATGGTGCTGTCACAGACAGCAGCATCGTCCACAAAAATTGTTGCAAATTGTACACCAGTTTATCTTTAAATTTAATTTGAAAATTTAAATTATCATGCTCCAGAGTGCTAGGGGTTATGTTTATTTTGAAAAATTAAAACTCCTACATCAGTGTGCTAAGGGTTAATGTAATGTAATGATGTGTTTACGTGTTACAATGTATATAGTTTCTTGCCAGTTTCAGCAATTACTGATTTTGATTTTTGAAGTTGTAGTAAACTACTTAATTTAATAACATTTCAATCTTTATTGTTTTAGTGTTAAATAAAATGGAGCCCAAAAGTCCAACTTGATAAGCACTAGCCAATAGTAATCGAGACACTCAATGACACTCCAGAGTGACTCCAGACGCATGTCATAGCTGAAAAAAGAGACAGTGTCTTGCTTTAAAAGAGTGTGCTTTTGGAATTAGACTAATAGTAATAGCCATACTGGCCCATACATGACTTTTCATGTACACTATTGCTTTAATGGTCATGTAGTGACATGTACGCACATGGAATTCTCCTCTTCTTTACAGCTTACACATACTTAATGATCATACTTTGTACACATGTGTGATGTACTGTGTACATGAACCTCAAGTATGTAGATTGTAGATGTGGACTCGTGCACTGGGTCTAGTCTTGCTGATGACAAATATGAGCAATTAAGTGTATAATTCTATTTTGTGTTGATGTTCAAGTGCCATGGAAGCAGTAAAATAATTATGTTACTTTAATTTAACAAAATTACTGTTAATTGTATTAATTACTTGAAAATTCCTCTATTTTTGCAAAACTGATTTAAATCACGATTTTTTCGATAAAAATCGAGTGATTTAAATCGTGATTTAAATCATGATTTAAATCATGATATAAATCAATTGATTTAAATCAAGCCAACCCTGTTTGGGCCATGTCAATCTTTGAGGTGCTTCCCTTGAAGGGTTGCGTAGCTTCCCCGAAGGGTTGCGTAGCTTCCCCCAATGGGTTGCATAGCTTCCCCGAAGGTTTGCGTGGGCGACGGCTTTATGCCCCCTCCTAAGGACGCGTCATGCAAATGACACAGCATCAGGGAGTGAAAGCGATTGCTTATGTTTCCACCGATTGCCCATTAGCCATTTGATCGCCTGTCAATCGACCAGGATTTGAACCACGCCCACCTGATTACCAGGCGACCATGCTACCACGCTGGCCAATCGGCCCCTGTTGGTCTGTTACTGCCTGATGGGCCTACATGTGTATATATCATGCTCTTGTTCTGCTGTCGATCGAATATGGTAATTCACACTATGTACATGTATGTTGGATCGATGGAAGAACAAGAGCATGATATATATTCAGCTCATTGGCAACTAACGAACCAACAAGTTAATTAGCCATATATGATATACTTGTAATATTTAAATCTATCTAACAAAAAGCAGAATGGCTAAATATGTGGCTAATTTGATTAAAATAATGTTTGTATATTTAGGGGTCTAATATGATCAGCAGCAATTAATGGAGGAATCCAGTTTTAGCTATCCCCGCCAATCTCCAGCTAAGCTCCACCCATACTTTGCTGGGATCAATTGCTCCCTGCACTCTCTGAATCTAAATTTTCAGAAACTATGCAAGTACCGTAATCGGTTGAATGTTTTGAAACTAATTTGACTGGGCACTGTTGCCAACAGCACCCAGTCAAATTAGTTTTAAAATATTCAACACAATGTTTATTAAATAGTAAAGACATACAATTCGTATAACTTGTCGGTAATTTAGTTGATTAGGACGTCATCTACTTGACTGAGAGACTGGATTCCTCAATTGTGAAGGCCGTGGCCCTGTAATGGGTAAGATTGGTCGATGAAATTGACATTTTGCTGTGGGAATGTCCATTTGCAGAACAAGAGAACAATACTGTTGAAAATTTATCAATGGAATGACTCACTCGGTCATCGAGTCAGGAATTCCATTGATCAACCTTAAAAATTGATATTCTTTTGATTTACAAATGGACATTCCTCAAGACATTGATGCCTAAGTATAATCCAATTGCATCCAAAATATACAACAAAGCCGTTCTTAGATCATGTTCAAAATCGTACTAACTACCCTGTTCGCATTTTTGGTGTGGAAACTTATCAACTTATGTATGAGCTGTACTGTACACATGTAGTTAACCCTTTAACCCTCAAATTTATTCAAGAAAATTTCGATTTTCTCATAGAAAATTTACATTTGCAGTCCAAGAGAAGATTATTTTTAAAAATTTACCACTGGAATGACTGGCTCGGTTATCGAGCCAGTCATTCCAGTGATAAATTTTCAAAAATAGTCTCATTTTGTCTGCAAATGGACATTTTTCAAGACCACTGCAGAAGCTGTTTTTGGCCGATATGAGTGTTAAAGGGTTAATATAATAGCCCTTTCCACTTTATTCATCCTGCATATGACGTCATAATCAACTACGTAATGTGTAGAATGACGTTATAATGAATGACATAGAAAAGTACGTCACCAATGCATATCTGAAGACGGAGTATGCGTTATTGTACGAATGCATTATTGTACGAATTGTATGATAATACTATTATTTACTATTTAATACATATTCTGTTGAATATTTTGAAACTAATGTGACTGGGTGCTGTTGCTGCCTATGCGTTGTTTTACGAATGTATGTCTACTATATAATTAATATTTTGTTGAATATTTTGAAACTAATAGGCAGCAACAGCACCCAGCCAAATTAGTTACAAAATATTCAACAGCTTAGCTGTATAGTTTTCAGAAAATTGATAGTTAGGGCATTCAGGGATCGATCAATCCCAACATGGCCAAATGTTGGTGGAGCTTAGCTAAAACTGGAAAGGTCCATTGTGTTTATGCTGTCCAAATTAACCTTGAATTGCCAATGTCTTAGTTTTTCAGCACTCATGGGTAAATTGTTGAAAATTTTGAAAATAATTTGAGCGGAAGAAATTGTTGTACGATTATAGCCAACATTTTGTTTTAAAAAATGTATAGGACTGCTTAATCTATTGGCTAACAGGTTGCAATAATCTGGTCTCCCCTGATTCCTATTGCCATAATATTAGTGAAAAATTTTGGCATGTTGCATTTCCCCGCCCCCATCAGTGTGTCCAAATATCTGTCAGAGGGTTGGGTTGAGTCAGAGCAGGCTTGGATTATGACTAGATCAGATCTCAAAAGGTTTAGAATCTACACATGGGATTTTTTCTGTGAACATAGTAGGCGGAGACGAAGTCATGATTTCATTTCGTCGAGATTCATCCATATTTGTGAGTTATCCCCCTGTAATCCTTAAAATCTGTCAAAGTAATTTTTCAGTGCATATATTAGGTGGAGACGAAGTGTCATGATTTCATTTTTTGGGATCCTTCCATATTTTCCAGAGTTATCCCTCCAGAAAAGCTTAAAATTCATCAAAAATGTATTGTTCGTGCCAGATCTCAAAATGTTTTGCACCTACAACTGAACCTCTTTTTCCAGTGGCCAGTAGCTGGAAACAGTGTGTCATGATTTCATTTCAGTGACAATTTGTCAATATTTGCCAGAGTTATCCCCCTGAAAAGCTTAAAATTCATTAACGGAAGGAGTATATTAATTGAACCCTGTTAGGCGACCCTTTTGTTTGTTCTGATTTAGCGTTAGTGTTTGTGGGGTTTTAAATTATCCACATAAATAAAACCTATCAGCGAAAGAAAGTTCTATGCCATCTTTGATATACTATGATCCTATGAATACTGGTTCTTCACTTCCAGGAACCAGATAATATGACATGATGAGATCAATCTGACTGCATATCATTTTTTAACAACATTTAAACCAAATCTGAAAATAAGCAAAACTAGAACACAGTCGATTGCACGATATCGCAAATCCTCAGGCTTTTGACAACGTTAATATTTGCAAAGAAAATTATATTTTTGAGTGGTGTTTCTTTATGCAAATCATCTCTGAAACCCTTTATTTATTTATGTTCCAGAATGTGGCTGAAATGCAGTTATATTGATCTCATTTTCAATACCAAACTGTGGAAGGATGTGAAGAAATGGGTGTTCTTACCAAGTACTATATGAACAGACGTACAGTCGTGTAGTTGATGGTGAATATATGTCAGTTGTTAAAACGTCGATAATGTAGGTCACTCAAAGAACTACCATTGCATTAGAACGAGAAACATTACATTATCTTCACTGGCCATGATGAAATGTAGTAACTGTGCTGCTTTTAATACTAATACCTTATCATTTACTGTGTAGAGCTCACCAAGAACTATGTCATTATCACGTTCTAGCCATGCCCTCAGGGGGATGGCAAAGAGAGGATATCAGGCACTGTTTTCACGCTACCTCCTTGCTACAAATACAGTTATTTCAGTAGCATTGTCAGCGGGAGGAGATCTGCTACAGCAGCGCTATGAAATACTTTCTGGTCGTATGTCATGTGTAAACACAAAACGTACATCACACATGGCTATAACTGGTTTAACCGGCGGACCTGTCTGTCACTATTGGTACATCTTCTTAGATAAAATTTTTCAGGGACACACATTCAAAGTCATTATGAAGAAAGTGGTGGTAGATCAATTATTCTTTTCACCTTTTCTTATCATCTTGTTTTTTGCAACTGTAGGAATGTTAGAAAAGTCAAGTCCTCGTAAAGTTTGGAAAGAAATGATTCATAAAGGATCGGAGATCTTTATCATTGAATGTGCACTGTGGCCACCTGTACAGGTCATAAACTTTCTATTTTTACCCACACGCTTTAGAGTACTGTATGATAATGTTGCATCGCTTGGTTTTGACTATTATTATTCATACGTTAAATATCGGGACTACAAGAAATTGAAACACGATGTTGATGACATTAGTATTTAGTATTTTATTGACTTTACACTTTCTATCAGAAGGTATATCGATAGATTACCATCGTGGCGGATCTACTACAGATGACAACATGACAAGCTTTATTCTGTATTCTACCTGTATATATTATTACCTCATTCTTCATGAACCCTTTAACATTCATATCAGCCAAAAACAGCTTCTGCTGTAGTCTTGGGAAATATAAATTTGCAGACCAAGAGAAGACTGAATGACTCCAGTGGTAAATTTTCAAAAATAGTTTTCTTTTGGTCTACAAATAGATATTTTGTATGAGAATATTGAAATCTTTAAAAGCATTCGATGGTTAAAGCATTAAGCCATTGATTCGCTAAATCTGGTCACGAAAATTTAAATATTTGCTTTTTAAATGTCCATTGGCAGGCCAAGATTACCACTAGGATAACTGGCTAAAAATGGTCTTGGCCTGCCAATTGATGCACATTCCTCAAGAACACGGCAGAGGCCGATTTTGGCTGACTTTATCTTGAAAGAGTTGAACTTTAAGTTACGGGTGACATGTGACATGTAATATATGCACGATGTAACAACATGTACACAGGTGTCAAATTATGTATTATTTTGAGGACAGCATATTTTGAAATTCCCGTAATCCATCCCATATAGAGCATGTATTTTCAAGAATTTAACCCTTTAGCAGTCAAGATCAGTCAAGAAAATCTTTTGCTTAGAATCTTTTGCATAGTGAATGTCCATTTTCAGGCCAAGAGAAAGCTAGGCGATGATGGCAGCGGTGGTATGATGACCGCAACCTAGCTGTTCATGTCTCATGTTTAGATAATCATACTCGACCCAAACTTGGACACACATGCTTCGTTTTAATAACAGGGCATGGCACAATGACCTTCTGGTCAATGACCAAGGTCATTATGACTTGTAAAAATGTTAGGGTTTTTTCAACATTATCATTTTGTAGTTAGCTCTACTTCTGCAGTTTATATCTCATGCTTGGTCAATTCTTTTGTGACGAAGCCGGCCAAAACCAGCCTCTGCAGTGGGCTTGAGGAATGGCCATTTGCAGGCCTAGAGTATACTATTTTTGGAAATTTATCAGTGGAATGACTGGATCAATAAGTAAGCCAGTCATTTCAGTGATAAATTTTCAAAAATATTATTCTCTTGGCCTGCAAAATGCATTTAATCAACAAATATTTCAAATTCGTTTTAGCAAATTTAGTCGTGAAAGTGGAACGCATTTAGTGACATTTAGAGTAAGCGCTTCCTTCTCACAAGCAGGCATCACACAATCACATTGACATTTAAATTTAAATGTCAAATTCAGTAAATCTTCTTGAACAAAAGACAGTTTGCATTAGGCTCATCTTAATGGTTCATATCTCATGTTAAGTTACAGATGTTGCACCAAAATTGTGAAACATCACTCCTTAATATTGAGAGGGCATAACACAATGACCTTGGGGTCAAAATAGCAAGGTCACTTAGTAAAAACTTAGTCATTGAGGACTACTCTAGTTAGTCTTCATCTATGTATGTAAAATTATATTTGCTGTCAAGCTTCAGAGTTCATTGCAACATTGTAAAGTAAAGCTTCATCATTGCATTGCAACCATATTTCTGGTTTGACACTCGTCATGACCCGTGTTAACTGACCAATATAAATTGTACAATATTTGCTAGATAATGTGCGGATTGCTAAAAACTACAATTTGAACACTACAGAATCTTAAGCCAATAGGCCCGGAAATTTCAGGATCTCAATTTTAAGACAACTATACAAGAAAGCTCTTGAATATTTTAAAACTAATTTGACAGAAGCTTGTTGCTGCCAGTCAAATTAGTTTCAAAATATTCAACAACATATCCTGTACTGCCAATAGAATTCATTGTTTCTTGTCTGTTTCCATGTTAACGGGCTAAGCAGACCTATTCTATTGTATATATCTATGCACACTATCAGTGAGAAAGAGCAAGCTGTGATTTGGATGCTTTTTGATAGGTTCATCCCGTACGGGGAAGAGGGCATTGCATTCGGGCCCCTGTGTGTGTGCGCGCATGCGTTCGTGCGTGTAAATATGCGAGTGTTTCCGGAAATGTATCTCAAAATCTACTTATCGGATTTGGCTAAAATTTTAACTCACCAGTGGAACTTACCATGCAAGAGGATGTCCAGCCTTTGGGTGTGATCCACAAAAATAACCTAGATATGTATCGACATGGATACGTATCGGATCAAAGTCTGGATCAATGGATATCTCAGGAACTACTCGTCCAAGTTGCTTGAAATTTTAACATGACAAAGCAAATTAGCGTGCAAGAGAATTTTCAGACGTTGGCCCATGATCCGGATAACATAACCAGTATCTGGATTGGATCAAATTCTGGATCTAAGCCTATCTCTTAAACTGATTGTGTGATTTGGCTCAAGTCTTAGCACAACATGTGTGACTCTACACTAGGATTTCACAACTGTGGGCTTGATCAGACAAATCCGGAACAGCCAAAAAATCTTTACAATGTGACAAAAATTACTTTGTTACACATGTTATACAGAGTTTTAATGATGTTATTGTGATTTTCGTTAGCTCACCAGCATGAGCTTAATTAATGGTGATTTGTACGTATTGTCTTTCAACTGTGGAGGGATCTGATCTGTCACTCAAGTATCTGATGTCATAATTAAAATACATCACTTGTTGTTTAATGTCACAATCAAATGACGTAGTCTTGTCGCGAATGTGGCAACGGTCTAATAGTGAATTGTAGTTAGTCTTTGCTGAATATACTGAAATGAACATCGTCAGATTTAGCGGTTCTCGTCAATGATTCCATGGCAACGTTCTATTGATTTGTTGCTTGTATGGACTCGGATACGTTGTCTGAGCTTTCCTTTACGTTTGATTATGTCTGACTAGTTTTCTGACGTAATAATGAATTTTCAGGTTAGAATCAGCCTTTTTCATTTACTCTAGTATGTTCTGAATGATGATAACTATGTAGGTCAGATTTTGGTAACCTCAATGGGTCAAACTTTGGCCTGCGTAATTTAATCGTTTGTACATGCTGGGATGATAAGAGTTTATTATTATAGCCACATTAACTTCAGTCATGGATTCTGGGGAAGACCCAATTAATTTATCCCTTTTTTTCATGACGCAACAGAATTCCGGTTATTCTGACATTTTAGATAACTTCTGCCGGCCGACACTAACTAACTTGGAGTGTAGCTGCCATTTTAGATAGATATTTGCGGGCGCCATTATTTCAGACTCCATTGTCTTCGCCGGTGAGCTTTTGTTCGTATAAAACCATTCTCGCAACGCTAATGTTGGTCATTCTTTTGCTGGCTTTCAAGGTGAGCGTGTACTAAGCATAGTATAGTACAATACTAGTTCTATATTTCCTATGGTGCAAATAAAACAAATATATCTATAACAAGTTACTGAATGCTGTTGCTGCCTATAGTAGCAACAGCTTTCCGTCAAAGTGTTGTCAAAATAATCAGCTGATAATACAATTGTCGCTAGGCAAAGTTTTGATAATTTGGCTGAAAATCATTGCTGAAACAACTTTCAATCAAATTGTTCTCAAAATAATCAGCAGGGCAGTCAACGTTGCATTACTTGCTGAAGATATTTCGCGCAACTTTATTGGCAATCATTTCTTACTCAGGCAAAAACAGCGTTGTCAAATCTTTATTAGAATAATCAGCGAGCTTTCTATTTTGTTAGCTAACAAATGCCTACACAATAAGTTAGGCCTATATGTTATACGGAATCAAGACCCAGTCTCAGATATGATCGAAAATTCTGATCATTTCATTGTCAATCAGGAGGTAAGCATATTATTCTATTCACGGTAGGCATGTCAGAGGCGATCGTGCATGTGCTGGTGGACTGCTTGATCTTTGTGAACATATTTCACTCTGAAATCGGCCTCTATAGGCCTAACTAATTGTGTATGCACTTGCTCGCAAACAAAACAGGAAGTCCGCTGATTATTCTGAGAAAAATTTGACAACGCTGTTGCTGCCTGAGTAAGAAATGATTGTCAATAAAGTTGCGCGAAATATCTTAAGCAAGTCGTGCCATGTTGACTACACTGCTGATTATTTTGATAACAATTTGATTGAAAGTTGTTGCGTCAACGATTTCAGCCAAATTGTTATCAAATCTTTATCTAGTGAAAATTGTATTATCAGCTGATTCTATTGACAACAATTTGACGGAAAGTTGTTGCTGCTATAGGCAGCAGCAGCAGTTTTCAGTAAATATAAATATATTTGTTGTCACTTGCGCCATAGGAAATATACACAACCGGTATTGATCTACGCTATGCACATCTACCAGAAGAATGACTAGTGTTAGCGTTACGAGAATGGTTTTATACGAACAATTGCTCACTGGCAAAGACAATAGAGTCTGAAATAATGGCGCCAGCAAATATCCATCTAAAATGGCGGCTACGGTTAGTTAAAGTCCCCATAAATTAACAAATAGTCATAAATCTAGCTAGGATATGTATCTTTTATGAATAGATGAGAACTTTAACTTCTTATGTAATTAGGCCTTGAGCTTTTGAAATAGTTTTGGGGAATGTTTTGATTTGCCAGTTAAAATAAAAACGAGAACAGCAACCAGGGCGCGTATCTTGTGCAGGCAGTGTCCATAGGCTGTTTTGACATCGAATGTGATAAGCTCGCTTTAAAAGATTTTGTAAGTCAAGGCCTTAATTTATAGTACTGTTATTAAGTTTATTATTCGCTTCACCCGAAGTAAGGACCTCTCCGCCGCTGGCACTTGAAGAGGCACCATTTCACACTTTTTTCGACCAGAAGCAAAATAGGTTTTAAAATAAGTGTCTTGTCAAAATTCTAGGATGAATTTTATATTTATCAAAATGTAATGTTAGGGTTTTCTTTTTAGAAATTAGAGCTCTATAGTCAATTTCAAGGTAATTGTACTATAGTCAATTTCAAGGTAATTGTACATAATGACGTCATGTATTTACGGTACCAGTATTTTATGGATTTATAAATTTATTAATCACATATCTGAAATTATAAGGTGCATGTATTTTATAAATTTATTAAGCACCTCACTGAGGATTATAAGGTGCAAGGTTTTATAAATTTGTTGAGCGCCTAACTGAAAATTATAGGGTGCATGTATTTTATAAATGTATTGAGCACATAACTGAAAATTATACGGTGCATTGTTATACAAGGTACTATTTATAACTGTGTTAGAAACTTCTTATTGTTGTGGATATTCACCACTACTTATGAATTTACACCACGTAGGAACACAACTCATTAGTGCACACTAAACTATTTGATTATTATACATATTCACTAGGGGATTTACAGTTATTTCTAGAATGTTATTTATTGAAGTTTTATTGTATATCACTTAAATCTTTGCTACGGAGGTGTTCCTTCCTCACTTAGTGACGCTTTAAGCGCTATTGCATCATAGACTAGGAAATTATAGCTATTGAATCTGTCCAGACATTTCATCTTTATAGCTAGGATAGGTGAACCGGATTTATTAGATAGCAGCCTAGGGTGCTTATCAGTTCTATCCTAGCCGTTTCTGATTAATTTAGTAAAACTTTGACGGGTACTTTAAAATTGGTTCCAAATTGCCACAAATTTGGCTCTAGGTATCAACACCCTTTGGATGCTCAAAACTTAGTCCGGTATCACATTAACCCAGGCCTCAGGCAATGCTTGTCCATCTTAGCAGGGAGTACGAAAGTAAAGCAGCAGGGTATAAACTCTTTCTTGTGATGAATGTTGGTTAAATGTGTTTTCAAGAACACATTTGATTGATATTCCTCGCCATTAAGGGTTTACAATTAAGTTATACGTCTGCTTTATTTGCCCAGGCTATTTCAATAGCGAGTTCGCGCTCCTATAACCTAAGAAGTTAGCCTCAGGACAGTCTAAAAATCAATAGTCTTATTAAATCAATCCAGTAACCGGCTTCCCTAGAATTTACGTTCTTTGGTGTCCTTATCCTCAATCTTATTACGTTTGAATAGCTTTGCAGGCAAAGTAATCTTCTTCTGCTGATTCACATCATGGTTCATCAGCGGCTCATGATTGCTTTCCATGCCAGGTTCTAGTCAATTTGTTGAGTTAGTTTTCCTTTTCACTTGTTAGATTTCAGGACAGTAGTTTGTTGTCAGTGCTTTCCAATTGGTCCTTGTTGCCGGATTGCATTCATACTTGGTACTTGTATACCCGACAACATCGCTGAGCCCAGTCCTTTCATTTTCAGTGCTTGAACATTGTCAGAGTACTTTCTATTTGGTAGTCATTGCCGGATTGTACTCACGGTATTCTGTTGCCAGATAGTGTCAACACTGTTACCCCATTAGTATTTGCAGTTATATCAAAGCCGGATAGAATTTAAATTGGAGTGTTGTTGCCAGATAGTGCGCTCACACGCTATCATTTATGATACAGAATCTGAGCATTGTTAACTGTTGCCAGATTGTTATCAGCACGTTTCCAAAGTAACCATAGGCATTATTTCCAGATAGTGTGCTCGGATGCTATCACTACAGTATTTAATCTGTGCACCATTTACTTGTCAGATTGTTATTATTTGTCTCTACCTTACCTATTGTTTATAATGGGTGACATTTATTTATAACATTAAACTTTGATGCCAATCACTTAGTCAGTTTTTAATTGACCTTTTAAAAAAAATGATTTACCAGATAACTATTACACTTTTCTGGGACACAGTAGGTTAATTTAACCGTTGAGCCGTTAGCTAGCTATTAGTTCATTAGGTTTTTCCATGTGTTGGTATTTTAACTGTTGTTCTGTTCGATTGCAAATTAAGTTGCAAGGCTGGCCAACAACTTCTCAACTAACAACATTTTGACTTAAGATCTATTTTTCTTATCAAGCTTGGTCTTTTCTTGTAGAACCCTTATATTGCATTACACTTCCCTTAAGAATTTGAGTCTTCTTTAGAATTTTGCAGTCAGGCATAGCCCTAGATAACCCATCAGGATTTTGGTGCCACCCCAACCTTTTGCACTAAATAACACCCTCTACATCGCACTGTCTGCACTAACATCACATTTGCACTTTTTGTACTTTTCTTATGGTGTCCAATAGAGTCACCTGACTCCGAAATCATGAACGTCATTCATGAATCATTCATCGTCTCATGGAGAGTGGATCGCTCGGGCACGACAGTTGCTCAGCAAATGCACTCACCACCAGAGAATGAAGTCTTCTGTGACTATGGAGGAGGACTTGGACTGGGAAATAGAGGGCATAACGCGAGAGATGACTGTTCTCATGGATCAGTTATCTCTCGAAGAGCGGGAAATTTTCAATCTGAAAAGTCGATTTTCAGATGTGGAATGGACTTCCTTGAATAGTTAGGTATGGAGATGGAATGGGAGTGAACAGTGTAACTGCTACTCCAATTCCATCGCTTGAGGCACCTCTTGCTCATTCAACCTTTATACCCGAGTCCTTGACTGGACCAGTTCCAAGTCCTGTTATTTATAGGCATTTCAACCCATCTCGATTACAGCCGCCTCCAGGGTTCTCCGGTGTGCCTATGTTCTCCCCCAATATATAATAAACAGTCTGTTGACTTTTTTGAAACTAATTTGATGGGAGTTGTTGCTGGCATACGCACATGTTTTTGCAGCACACTAAGTCCCGATATCATTTTAACTATACATCCTAGCCATCTGAAATTTTTACCAGTAATTCATTGTTATGGGTCCTACTGAAAAATGTAAAGTACAATACAATGGCTTGATAATTTTTAATTTAGTACACTGACAAAAATGGCAAAATAAATTCGCACATTGTGGTACAAAGGTGAATGTTTCAGGTACAGATGTTGTAGAACTTTCGCTATCCAATTTTCAACCAGGCCAGTATGTTGCTGCCATTTATGATCAGAATTGGTATCTTGGAAACATTGTTGAATTATCAGAGGAGAACCAGGATCGTCTTGTAACCTTCATGCAACCAAATGGACCAGCAAACTCATTCTCATGGCCACGTCGTTGAGATGAATGTGCAGTACCACTGTGGATTGTTTCAATTGTTTTTCTGCTACTAAATTCATGGGCCCAGCATAATTTATATTATACAGTGAATAGAGTACCGGTAATGCCTTGAATTTATTCAACAACATAACAAATAATTTAGAAACGTTATTCATGTTAGAAAAGTAGGCCTTTAGAATGTTATGGCCTCAAGTGACTGCACATGCATTACTTTAAATCTCAGAGATATGTTAATTGGACATATGCATTACCATTTCATGCATAGATCTGCGTTTAGCAATAATAAGTCAGTAATTTAACATGCTGTTGAGTGTAAATACTCATTCACGATTTTGGAGAATAGGTCTATTTTGTTAAATTAATATAACCTTGAAGGAATCATGGAAGCAATTTGTTATTGGTATCAAATAAAAGCTTAGGGCTTATGCTTTCTTGTGGTATATCATGGTATAAGACTGTGCTACCTATCCCTCTCACTGATATGTGTAGCTGAAGTTGGGCAATTATGGGACTTTTACCATTTTCAGCAGGTCATATCTAAAAAAGTTATAATTATAGGAGGTTTAAATTAAGTGGACATGCTCACTAGTAGGTATAGATCAAGTAGATGAAAAGACGAGACTTAACTCTAAATAGTTTGTCATTAGGTGTCAGACGAAAGTGGTAAAATACACAATGTGCAAAATCTTTGCCATTTTTGTCACTAAATTAAGAATTATCAAACCATTGGATTGTCCTTTGCATTTTTCAGTAGGAGCCATAACAATGAATTAATGGTAAAAATTTTAGATGGCTAGGATGTATAGTTAAAAAGATATCGGGACTTAAAGTTGGCTACAAAAACAACATGTGCGAAAATTCACTACTATTTTCGCCAACCCCTATAGTGTTCAAATCGCTTTATATTGAAAACTATTCACAACTGAAGGCTAAAACTGTGCATTCTTTCCTAAGATACACCCTGCTAGCTGGGAACAAAATATTAGGAAATTCTCAGATGGTCAGGTGGGGACCACTTGTTGAATTGACATGGAATGACCCGCAAATTAGTTTCAAAATATTCAAGAGCTTACTTGTGTTTGGCTTACAAGCATGTACACAATGGCTGGATGGTTAGCTAAAAACTGGTGTGTGTGTCATAGCGAGAAATTTATATTACTGTTGTGGCACGTTTTATGATGAATGGAGAATATCCAGATTTTCAATCACTCATATGATGTCATAATCAATGTCACGTGTAGGCTAACATAATTGATTACATCATGAATAATTCTATTTAGTCCGTCTTAAATGCTTAAGGCTCCGTCAGGCTGTACACATTGTATGTCTATTATTTAATAAACATGCTGTTGAATATTTTGAAACTAATTTGACTGGGCGCTGTTGCTACCATTATAGTTTTCTAGATTCAGAGAGTGCATAGATCGATTGGTCCCTATGTGAGCAAAGCGTGGGTGGAACTTAGCTTAACTGGATTCCGCGATTCGATTTGGGGATTACCGGTATGCACCTTTGGGTAATGTCTCTATTTGAGTCATGAATGAGGAGACCATGGCTTCAAAAACATTATACTCCATCTATGGGGCAGATACATTTGTGATACGTTTCTACACTTGTAGATGGATTAAAACCTAATTTGGAAAATATGTTCGTCTAAATATATTAGAATGAGATTATAGCAATGAAATAGATCCACCTTCAATTACCAAGTTATGGGCGTGGTTATCATTTCAAATTAATCATACGTTTGCATAAAACATATTTCTGGTACATTTTGCTATTGGCCAATGGATTAATCCTGATTTTGGTAAGAATGATAATGTTAACAAGTAGAATTCTCTCGAGGGATGTGACCCTGTGGTCTCGATATTTAAACTTTTGACCTGAAGCAAAATTTTGGTTCTAGCCAACTACAATATGAATGTACATGTATGTTACAGAATTGGTGATTCTACCCTCTTGAAAATGTATATTCCTGTATTGGAATCTCTTTGTAGCATCAACCATTTGTTTCAAAAATTTTGAAGAGTTTCTTGGATGACATGGGTCGGGTGCCTATAGATATTGATAGAAATATGAAACCCAATATGGCCAGCAGACAACCATTCTGAAAATCAATGTATGTGGGATGATTGTATGTTGTTTTGACAAATGACCTTTCCAGTTTTTGCTACGCCCCACCCACCGCTAGCTAAGCTCCACCCATACCTCGCTCATGTTGGGAGCAATTGATCCCTGAACTCACTGACTATTAATTTCATTGAAAACTATACAGATAAGCTGTTAAATATTTTGAAGATAATTTGACTGGATGCTGTTGCTGCCTATGGTCGCAACAGCGCCCAGTCAATTTAGTTTCAAGAGAATCTTTATTAAATAGTAGACATCAAATTTGTACAACAACGCATAGTCTGTCTTCAATTATGCGATCGTGACGTACTTAACTACGCCAGTCATTGATTATGAGGTCATTCTACATGTCACATATTTAATTATGGCGTCATATGATGGATGGATAGAGTGGAAAGGTCTATTGACTCAGGACTTTGGAAATCAATTGATTGTGACAGGGTCCCTGACTCCCTGCAGAACATGGTCATGTTCTGAGATCATGGATTGCCACCTGGTTGCCATCCTGACAATTGGTTTCCATGCAACGACTCTCAGTAACTTTGAGCAATTCTTTCAAATTTTGTAAATCAATAGAGGGATACATTTCAAGATATGCCCCGCCCATTTCTAGTTAAGCTCCGCCCAATTTGCGAGCTTTGAGATCTGATTATATTCTTTAAAACACTGAAATGTCAGAATCCCATTTTCAAGATAATTACACATAAACTGTTGAATATTGCCTATGGCAGCAACAGCGCCCAGTCAAATTAGTTTCAAAATATTCACCAAAATGTTTATTAAGTAGTAAATCCATCAAAGACATACAATTCGTACAACTGACGGACAATTCAATGTTCATGACAGAGCTAGATACATTATTCAGTATGATTGTGATGTCAGTCTACATGTGATGTAAATGATTATGATGTCAGGAGTATGCTTTAGTAACAGATCGGATCCACGCATTGAGCGTTAGTCTGTGAGAGTTGCATAGGATAGTAATGTATTATATGGTCATTTATATACACCTGTGCAAAAGTTAAGCACCAGCAAAAACAATAGAACGTAGAAACATGATGGTACAACTAGGCTGCCATACTTTTTGTCCCCGCGTTACCTGACATAATTCCAAGTATGAAATGCACATGCATGCATGACTTCACGCCGCTTGATCTCCGTGCGTGGCGGGAAACAGCACACGTGTTCAGTTATGTAAAAGTCCAGTTTGAGGTGTAGAACATTACATACAGATTTAGGCGACAAGATTAGGAATTTTGTGTTCATGACCGTGGTTTATTTGTACAGAGAGAATTAGCTCTTGATTGTGAACCGCTATGGCAAGACGAAGGTTAAGTGATCGTGTGAAATGGCAAATCATAGGCATGCATACCACTGGTATGTCATGCAGAGAGATTGGCAGACAGCTGAACATTAACCATACTGTAATCAGTCGTTTGATTGCAAAACATGGGCAAACTAACGAGGTGAAGGACAGGCCTAGATCTGGAAGACCGAAGAAGTCTACTGCCCGTGATGATCGAGCCCTAGTACGCCTTGTTAGGAGATCTCCATTCACCAACAGCAGAGTGCTCAGCCAGCAATGGGAAACGCGCAATAGAGTGTCAATGTCTACCGTCAAAAGGAGACTGTATGCTGCTGGCATGAAAGCTAGGAGACCTGTCAGACGTCCTCTCCTCACTGCACACCACAAAGAGGAGCGTCTGAGGTGGTGCAATGAAAGAAGACACTGGAACATGAGATCCTGGAGACGGGTACACTGGTCCGATGAAAGTCGGTTCCTGCTTCATGCCACAGATGGTCGAACTCGTGTATGGAGGTCCAGACGCACGGCGTACGACCAACGTAACATCATGGAAGAAGTTCCATTTGGTGGAGGTTCCGTTATGATATGGGGGTGCATCTCATTTGATTGTAAGCTGGATCTGTTGACTGTACCTGGAACACTAAATGGACAAAGATATCAAGATTCCATACTGGATAGAGTTGTGGTCCCTCATTTTGTAAATCATGCACCTGGAACCCACCCTATATTCATGGATGACAACGCCCGACCACATCGTGCTAGAGCTGTGCATGAATACCTCCGCCAGAATGCCATCGAAACCCTACCATGGCCAGCAAGGAGCCCTGACATGAACCCTATTGAGCATATCTGGGACATTCTGGGAAACATGGTGAGAAGGAGGGATCCTCCTGTGCAGAACCTACAGGAATTAACAGACGCACTCCATCTTGAATGGCAACGAATACCACAATGGCATATCAGTCGGTTGGTGACCAGCATGAGACGTCGTGTCCAGGCCGTCATCCAGGCACAAGGTGGATATACCCGGTATTAATAATGACAGTCTCAAACTCGTGCACAGATGTTAAACTTCGTTTTCAGACACCATTAATGACAATCTAGCCACGTGTGTCAACTGTAGGGCAATAGTTGTCAGTTGTGTCAACGTAACCATATTCAGGCCTCGTTTTCAAGTTCAAACAAAAACATAGTGTTTCCCCACCACCATAATCAGCATTCCTCTAGTTGCATTATTACCTCTTGCACTAAGATGGATGGGTACATAAATGTTTATGCTATTGCTTTCTTCATAGCACATGAATATACCCTCGCATGTGCGTAAAAATAGGGTGGTGCTTAACTTTTGCACAGGTGTATATATTGCGATTTAGATTTGCCCAGGTGAGCGTAATGACCCTTTATATTAAGTTATTCGGATAAAATATATTTATTGTTTATGAATGCAATATTTTGATATATTAAATAAATACACAGTGACACATACATTTTATATCTCATGTCTAGTTTTAGCCATCATGTGTCACTAATATATTAGCAGCAACAAAGATATTCACAAACACTTTTTCGCTAACAGAGTGGTACCACAGTGGAATTCACTGCCAGCTACATTAGTCGAAGCAACAACAGTTGAATTATTCAAGAGCAAACTAGATATCTACTTCAAAGAAAGATCATTTGAATTCAACTGAACAGGCATACGAATACCAGCCCAACATCGTTAGGTAAGTTTCTGCTTCCACATCCGCATTTTGTGGTAGCATAAAAAGACACTAGCGTAGAGGAGGGGATTCAGATAGCGAATAACACAGAAAATAAAAACAACAGAAATAAGACCAACCACGGCCTCCACAAGTCAGTATGCAAACATATGCTAGGCGCAGCAGAGTGTAACCATGAGTGTAGGTGGCACACCGCAGCTGACGCAGGGAACCCCTATCTGCGCCACAGCATTTCCACAAATCATTTTGGATCGTATTCAGGAGGGTCTGCATTCTCTGGTTGCTCTTGTTTTTCTCTGCTTCTGCCATATATTTGGTTTCTTGTTGCAGTAAGGCGAAAACCTATTTGTAGAATTGTTCAGATTGTTGGTCGTTCACAGTTATGTTCTGAACATATACGCCTATTTATGTTTTGAACTAACTCTTCTATTTTCGGTGACAAATTTTTTTTAAACACAGCTTTTCATTTTGCTCCATTAGCTCCAGAGTATCTGTATGAGAGTAGATGCTTCCATTCTGGAAACTATGTGTGCTATAATTCCTTTATACACAGAGTTTAACAAGCTTAATTGCCACAGTTTCCCAATTATAGGAGGCTAGATAAGTAGGTATCTCTGGAATGTTCATGTCATTGTTTGGGTTGTGTTACGTCTGCTAGTGTGTGTGTGTGCGTGTGCGTGCGTGCGTGCACACGTGTGTGTCCAATACCGTCTCTGAGGACCATAGTTTATAAAATGACAATCATAGCTTAAACAAGCCTATAAAACTTCACGTACATAAAGAATCCCCAGATTCTCGATGTACATAAAGATGCTTCGGCGTACATTGGGTCCCGAGCCAGCCGCCAAAGGCCCGGCATAGATGGGCCAGCACCCCAGGCTCCATTGCGTCTGGTCAAAGGTCAGACGCAGCTGGTGGTGAACCGCTCCCGGACATGGCCTGCAGTACTGCTCCCGGACAGGACCTGCGGACTGATCCACGAGCGGCTTGGGTTGGTGAGTTTCTCATGTAGTATGTCTCCCTCCTCATCATGCACCTATGAGGTGCATTTCTACTGCATGTCCTTCGCATGCTGGCCTGGTTGGAGGATTGTCCGCTGTGGTCCCCCCCCCCCATACACAGCCTGCAGACCGCTCCTCGAGTGGCTAGAGGACCGCTCTTTGCGCAACTTGGGTGGGTGACTTCCTCCTCGTGCAGTGCTCTTCCCTCCTCATGCACCTGGGAGGTGGATTTCCGCGTTCCCGCACGGTCTTCCATCAGAAGCTTGAGGAACTTCGTCAGAAGTCTGAGGAACGTCATCAGAAGCTTGAGGAACTTCATCAGGAACGTGAGGACCAGAAAGTTTGTTCCTTAAACACTTTCCACTGAGGATCAGATTCCACGAACCTCTTCCTCTGGAGCTTCTCCTGAAAAATCCATTTCAGCCCTGGTTTACTATCATCTGACTTGTGAGCGAGTCCGATGAGGTAGTCCTTGTAGTTCTCAGGAAATGGCAGAAATGCTGCCAGCTTCTTCTCCATCCTGTTTCGCTCTCTTTGATTGAAGATGTGCTAAATGACTTCCTTCTGACCCTCGGCATGCCCCTCATGAGCACATGTCCACTTCTACAGTGTGGCGAGGGTGGAGCGAGGTTGTCAGCACACACACCCTCAACATCAGATCCTCTGTGTCACATGTGAGCATGGCACAGTCTGCCATGGAGCAGACAGTAGGTACTTTAGGATTCTACCAGGCGAGCATCGCCAGTGCACCTGGAAGAAACTATGGGTAATCCTGTCATATTAATGCGACACTGGCAGTGACTACATATTTGTTTGAGCAGCCTGAGACAGGCAGAAGGGCGGAGAGAGGGAGTGAGGGAGAGAGA
This sequence comes from Chaetoderma sp. LZ-2023a, assembly GCA_034401795.1. Taxonomy (NCBI): domain Eukaryota; kingdom Metazoa; phylum Mollusca; class Caudofoveata; order Chaetodermatida; family Chaetodermatidae; genus Chaetoderma; species Chaetoderma sp. LZ-2023a. The sequence goes on from CM067367.1 coordinate 115,870,706, forward strand.
GACCGACTGCAGGGGAGTTTTATAATCTGGCTCTGCTTGACCTTTGATCCGACCCAATGGAGCCCTGGGTGCTGGCCCATCGATGCCGGATCCATTGTGGGTCGGATGGCCGGCTGGTGGTGGGGCCGGCCATCTGGAGTACAGTGTTTATGACTTTTATTATGTATGGTGAAGCGTCTTTATGTACTTAGGGAATTGGTGAGTTTTATGCTTATTTTAGTTATGATTGTCATTTCATAAACTATTCTCTTGATGCGTGATCATTTTATGGCAGAGTATTACTGGTACATTGTCGTACAGGTATATGATTTTCAGTTATTTTCCCTAAAAAATTAGATCTGAAATCTATATCGTAGTTTTAGAATGTTTGCGTGGATTCGTCATTCGATCAAAATAACTACAGTAAGTTGCCAGGTTGAAATTAGACTTCAGCGAAATTGTTTAATATGCTCCATAGTTATCTCCCCATTGGGACCCTTCTGAAGGATTCTTCAGACTGTTGTTTTTTTAGTATATACAATGTTTTAGTGTTGTTTCTGTATCTCTGGGGTGTACTCATCACAAATGCACTGGTTGCCACTTTGGCACCCTTGGGCTAACTGAGAAAAATTGATTTTTAATGCTTCGCATTATAATGTTCCACGCCCACCTTTTTTGTCTATGAAATTTTGATTTGATTTATTCTCTTGGTAAATATTACAAATTACAAATATGTTAACAAGGAATCCACTGGAGGCTGTGCCTATTAGCTTGTGGACCCCTGACATAGAATAACAGACAAATTACCCATGATTTGACATAGGTAGACATAAGGCATTTTGACAATATATTATACATAACTACAGACAAATAATATAAGATTTGACATAAAAAAGAAAAGGAAAAAAACAAGACATTTGACAGAGATGGTTCACTTGTTTTTGATTGTTTTTCATAATGTGGGTAAACATATTTCACTCATTGGGTTGGGCTGGGGGGTGGGGGGGGTGGATTGCTGGAGTTTGTCATGTTTCTATTATTGTTTTTTACTATTATTATTATTATTATTATTATTATTATTAACTCACCAGGCCAGAATGGCCAAGTGAGCTTATGGCATGGGGACCATCTATCCGTCTGTCAGCTTTTGCTTAAAAACGTTACTCCTCATTAACCGGTTGGCGGATTTCAACGTAATTTGGCTGGAAGGTACCTATGGGGGTAGGCTTCAGAACTTGTGTACAGAATTTTGATTGGTCAATTTTTTCGGCAGCCATCTTGAATTTTCCAAAAAATTGCGGGAAGTCGTTTAAAATATTACTCCTCATTAACTGCTTGGACAATTTCAACCAGGCTTAGCTGGGAGGATAGTACGCTGGTATGTTTCAAAACTTGTATACAGATTTTTATTGGTCAATTTTTCCAGTGGCCATCTTCGATTTTCTGAAAATCTCTGGATATCACTTAAAAGCCTACTCGATAACCACTGGGACGATTTCAATGAAACGTGGTTGCAAGAACCCTAGCGCAGTATCCTTTAGAACTTCTATACAAAATTTTGATTGGTCAATTTTTCTGGTGGCCATCTTGAATTTTCCAAAAAATGGCGGGAAACCCTTTAAAACGCTACTCCTCATTAACTGCTTGAGCAATTTCAACCAGACTTGACTGGACGGATACTAGGCTGGTAGGTTTCAAGACTTGTATACAGAATTTTGATTGGTCAATTTTTCCGGTGGCCATCTTGGATTTTCTGAAAATTTCTGGGAATCACTTAAAAACCTACACTTTGAAACTTCATAGGGTGGTTGGGCTAGCTCTGAGAAAGAACCCTATCAAAATCAACGATGATCCGAAATCCAAGATGGTGGCCAGCCACTGGCGGCCATCTTGAAAATTGGTTTCTGGATGATAACTCTGTTACCGTTTATTGAATCGCTTTGAAACTTCATAGAGTCGTTGGATTAGGTATGGGGAAGAAACCTATCGAAATTGACAATGATCCGAAATCCAAGATGGCCACCAGCCACATCTAGACAATTGGTCATCGGATGGTAACTCTGTTCCAGTTTATCGGATCGCTTTGAAGTTTCATAGGGTGGTTGGACTATGTCTGGAGAAGAAACTTGTCGAGATTGACGATGATCCGAACTACAAGATGGCTGCCAGCCATGGGCTGCCATCTTAAAAGTTGGTTTCTGGATAATAACTCTGCTACCATTTATCAGATCACTTCATAGCGTGGTTGGAATATGCCTGGCGAAGAAACTATGATAATCCGAAATCCAATATGGCCACCAGTCTGACGAGCATCTTGAAAATTGGTTTCCGGACGATACATCCTTGACCAATTAACAGATCGCTTTGACACTTCATAAGGATGACTGGTCTGGGTCTGAGGAAGAAATAAATATTTTCTGATAGCTCTCATTCATTGGTTTGTCATCATGGTCGGGTATTATGCGCCGTTTGCGGAGCTCTTGTTAAGAATTCACCTCTGTAGGGAAGACTGGGTTAAAATGGGCTTTTTAGTGCAGAAATTCACTATATTTGTCAAGTACAAGATTTTGAGTGAAAATTGGCTTTTAATGCAAATTCACGAATTTTGTCAATTTCAGTAGTAGGGTCCGAATTAAAATTACAAAACCTCCCTCAACTGGCAGCCATTCAGCGATCCGTGGCCACCACCACCCTCTTAATCCCTGAGGACTTAGGGTTGTTGAGACATGTGGTTGGTGTATGCCTCTAGATGATGCCCCAGGGATTAAGTGGGCAGTGGGGGCCACCACTGATCGCCGAACGGCTGCCAGTTGAGGGAGGTAGTATCATTTTAATTCTGATCCTACTACCACGCATAATAGGGTCGGAACGCCCATTTAGAGACGAGCATCCACAGTGATATACACCAACCATGACGTCTCAACAACCCTATGCCCCAGGGATTGAGAGGGTGGTGGGGGCCACGGATCGCCGAACGGCTGCCAGTTGAGGGAGGTAGTATCATTTTGACTCTGACCCTACTACTACCACACTGAACGCCCATTTAGAGACAAGCCTCCACAGCGACATACACCACTGATCGCCTTGTGATCAACCACACATAATAGGGTCTGAACGCCCATTTAGAGAAAGCATCCACAGTGATATGCACCCTCTGAACAGCCAGAATGGCATCTATTTGGAGGCCAGAATTGTAACACGCCGTCCAGGCCATGAAATAGAACCTTGATCAGTTTATCCAGCTATTCGCGGATGTCCTACAACAGCGCAGCCTGGGATGGCTGCGGAACAGGGCAACAATGGTAGGCAGCTCCGAACTGGCCGCCATCATGGGGAACCCCTACTCGAGCTTCGAGGAGGTTCTGGGCCAGAAGTGCGGGGCCAAGACCTTGAGCGGCGTGGCGTGTTGGTGATGGGGCGGTTGGTCAGCGGTCGTGGGTTCACGGAGAAGCTGCTTCGGGACCGTCCATCCACTGTGATGAAGCACGGTGTTAGCTCTGGTATATCATCCGGTAGACCTCTCAGGCCAGTCAAGGGTGTACGCAGGAGGGGCGGTTGGCTCCGGATGACTGTCGTGAGGTTCAGTGGGAAGGCCATCTATACTGGTGTTCTTAAAGCTACCATACAGGCAGCATACTATTTGTAGTCGTCTCGACTCCAGAGACCACATCTCGTTTTTTAGCTCCTCCATATCAACCCGCCCGCTTGAGCCTTTGATGTATTGCTGTCGCACTTTAGGTTTCTCCGTGCGGTACAGGGCTTGGACCTTCAATATATGGTGGTACTCTTCATCAGTGACCTGTCCATCCTCGAGAGCTTTGCTGACAGACTCGTCGATAGTCAGTAGCATACTATGTGCCAGTGTCACGTACTTAGCATGCTTCTCCAGCCTCCTTGTGATCTGCCGCTGCCCACCTCCAAGCCTGTGGCCAAGACAGTGGTAGCTAGTGTCACACCACCCAGCGGGATGGCGACGATGGCAACCACCCCTGTAGCAAGAGTGGCCACAGCTGCCACACCAGCACTGGCTCCAATCACACCCGTAGCAGTGGTAGTATGCGCGAGGACGTTGTAGGCTGTCTTATATCGTCTGCACGTTCTGCTGTACTTTTCTGCCTGATGGTATCTATCTGCTGGATGGTACCGTCCTCGTCAGCAGTCAGGGAGGGGTATAGTTCTGGTTGCTTCCGCCACTCTGATTATTCCATAGTATATCTAGAGGATTAAACGGCATCACCTGCAGAATCTGCTCATGAGTCATAGAAGTGTTCATTTTGGAGAGCCTGGCGAACCGTGCTAGCTTTTTAGTGTAGAGACAGGCATCTCTTAGAAAGTGGTCATCCAGCACTATGTCGGGTGCCAGTATCTTTCTGAGACGTGACATCCGGAACTTCACCTTATGTCCAAGATAATAGGTCCGCCTAGGGCTGCGCGATATACCGATACCATATTTAAAACCGATATGCTGCACTGACGGTTTCATAACCGATTATAAAAAATAAATATCGAAAAACCGAATATGAACATAAGATAATAACGAGCATGAAAAGCTTACTTTCTATTAAGCTACGTTCGGGGCAACTAATAATTGAACGTGGCCCCAATTGCGCATATTGTGTAACTCCATGTAACTCTCTGTACGCCAAGAGAAATCAAGCAGCGAAATAATTAAATAAATATCCACTCGTCTTTTCTCTGGTAGTCTCAGATAAATTTGCAATATGAAACACAATACTAACGTGGGAATTTGTCATTGAAATTTGTATCTGGGAAACATTTCTAAACAACGGCATCCATATTATTTACGTCACCGGCAAATTAACATAATGCAAGGTCGTCCCAAAACTAAATCGACCGAATGCATAAAAATCTCGCCAATAAATTTAATGCTGAATATATTTTGCTGATTAGGATATAATTTTAAATAAAATTATTACTCAAACCGTTTTTAAAACGTTATCTTCTATACACAATATCATATTAACTTATGAAATTTGCGTTCGCAATATTACAGTTAATGTTTTCTTCAAGGCATGATTTCGGCCTTGGGCCGAATTGGAAATTAAAGAAGAAAGGGAGATAATTACAGCATAATTAATTACAATCACGTGATTTATGTCTTCGCAACCTGTTTTGCTGATTTATGATTAAGTTTGACAAAATAAACGATGTTTATTTAACTGTGCGTAATATGTAGGCGGTCTAATTAATAATTTCACCAAATCCTAGATAGAGCTTCACAGCTGTCAGCTCACCACCGGAGAGCTGAGCGAGCTCATCTGGTGTCTTCTTGTAGTCCTTCAACTCCCTCCGGAAGACATCATAGTACTTCTCACATAGCGTGAACCCGGACATGTTTAAGATGTTTCAATAGAGAGATGAATATTCCTGAGTACCAACCCGGGCACCTGGCAGATGCAGACTGGGAAGATCTTATTAGCTTTCTCGACAGGGACGCAGATGTTTAACCATGTTGTATACTCAGTGCTTAAACAATGACATCAACGGTACAGATCGTGAAGCAACTGCCCGAGAGCCAGGCGAGTCTTCAGAAGGTGGAGAATCTGCTGCGAACCAAGACACAGAAGTTACTGACCAAAGCAAAACCTCTGGCTGTCCATGTCGCCAGTAACGTGGTGGCGAAACTGGCTGTGGTGAAGATGACAGGTGGAAATGAGGTTCTTCCTGCCACCACTGCAGCTGTCCTCGCTACAGTGGTGAGTGGGGTGGCCGAGCACTGTCTCGGAAGAACTCACCCATCCCAAAGATCGCCATCAGTGGTGCCTCCTACACTGCCGCCGCCGCCAAGATCATGGGTGAACGTGTTACACTAATGGAGGCCATGGTTCTAGGGCTAGCAACGAGTGCAATGGCTGAAATCATCGTCGCCCACATTTAAAACCTCTGAATAGTGAGAGATGGACCACGAGAACCGAGGGCGGTGTGTCGCGGACTGAGGATTGCCAATGGTGGACTACGTGCCCCTGCAGAGAGGGCCAGTACACTGAGCACTGCTACCTATTCCCTTGGCCGACTGCACGGTCCTCCTTTTCACTGGGGGTATGACTAGTAGGTTTAAGCCGTCTGTATATAGCACTATGACTCTGTCACTCACAGCCCTAGAAAGCAAAGAGCTAGGCGATCTTGCTCACTTGGGCGAGGTCGGTTCAGAGGACACTGTTGCCCCTATCTCCTTCCTAGAGTTCGACGATGAGGCTGGAGTCATCGAGATTATGGCTGAAGCCTTTGCTGAGGACTTTGGTGAGGTCGGAGTCATCAATATTGCTGAGGCCTTTTGCTGAGGCTGTCCTCGCTATAGTGGTGAGTTGGGCGGCCGAGCACTGTCTCGGAATAACTCACCTCCTCCCAAAGATCACCATCAATGGTGCCTCCTACATTGCCACCGCCAAGATCGTGAATGTATTACACTAATGGAGGCCGCGGTTCTAGGAGGTTTAAGCTGTCTGTATATAGCGCCATGACTCTGTCACTCACAAACCTAGAAACCAAAGAGCTAGGTGATCTTGCTCACTTGGGCGAGGCACGCCTCGGTTCAGAGGACACTGTTGCCCCTATCTCCTTCCTAGACTTCGATGAGAAGGGAGACCCGCGGGAGATCCGAGGTACCATCCCAGCCCGAGATCTCATCGGGAACACTGATACGGTAGGACAATCGGCCATTAACAAGGGCAAGACTGTATACAAGGGGATGAGCATCAAGGAGAGGGCGACAATGCTCGGTATACTCGAAGTCGATGAGACTGGCGCCATCAAGGTTATGGCTGAGTCCTTTGCACAGGATCTGGTTAAGGATCTGAAATCGCGGAGCTCATTCCAACAAGATGGAGATAATCTCAAGATAGGCACCATCGGCCTGAGCAATATCACTGTTGATGGCAAAAAAGGTGCTACCTCCAGCTACCAGAGGTGAAGAAGTCAGGGTTCTTTGGTTTGCCGTTTAAGACCACAGGATAGGCATGGCTTCCCGTGCATGTATCATACAGATACTGGATGTACTAGACACTGTGGGTGCTGACACAGGCCGTCTACGCTATCTTCTCAACTGCTGCTGAGATTTCATGCTTGACGCCGCCATCGCATCCTTCGTAGCCACCGGAGATGCAGGATTCCCCGGTCTGCAGGTGAAAGAGCTGGTGTAGGAAGTACTGCCGTTTAGTCTCCCATCAGATTTAGATGCGGCTACCACCGACCAAGTGCTAACCATCCTCCGCATGCATGTCTGTACCATTCGACAGTAGGCCGGCCGATGCTGGCCAGGTGCTGCTGATCATTGCCCCGTCAGGACACGGGAAAAACATCTTGCTGCAGGCTCTCCTGGCCGATACATCCTTCTTGTGTCTGACTCCGCTACTGAGGCGGTTGACAGTAATGATCAATGGTACAATGGCCCAGGCCCAATCACCAAGACGCAGAACCTGCAAGCACTGATGGAGAAGCTGCTGGCAGCCCGAATGACAGAACCACTTGTTCTAGTTATCGATGACCCTGCAATGGACCAGAAGACAGTCACCTACCTCAGCAACATCACCAGGCGCATCCGGCACAAAGATAACTGTCTTCATCCTCTTTCAGAAGTACACCCCAAGATCTCCCCGGACCACCGCCACAATGCCCGGTTGCTATACCCCAGCTCCCAAGTGTGGACGTTCCCTGCTCGAGACCATATACAACAGCCTAACCCTCAAGGAGACCAAAGGGGGCTTTAACGCAGGTGTACAGAGGGCAGCTGATCTGTACTGCTTCATCTTCAGCAACAAGGAGAGAGGTGAGCTGTTAGAATTCAAGCCATCTCTGGACAAGGCGCAGACCCTCACCTACAAGCTTAATCCAACTAGGAAACTAGCCTGCTCTACGCGTCATTGCTGACAGACTGTCGGCCGCAACTTTTTTCATTCATCAGAAGGCTGAGGAACTTCGTCCACAGTCTCCGCTACTTCGTCAGATGCTTGACGACCTTCGTCAGAAGCTTGAGGAACTTCGTCAGAAACTTGACCAACTTCATCAGAAGCCTGTTGCTTAAACTCTCTCCACTGAGGGTCAGTTGCTATGACTCTTCTTCTGGAACTTCTCATGGAAGATCCACTTTGCCCATGCGCGACGAGCATCCTACTTGCGAGCGGATTTGATGAGGTAGTCCTGGTAGTTATCTGGGGAATTTCAGAAATGCTGGCAGATTATTGGCCAATCTTCTGCACCCTCTTTCGTTGAAGATGTGCTCAACAGCCTCCTTTCGGCCAACAGTGAGCCCCTCCTGAGTACCTTCTGCATGACCAGTGTCGTGGCTCTCCACTACAATGGCACTGACCTCCTCCCTGAAGTAGCTATTTGCCCAAGACTGAAGGCTATCCAGTATATCTCGCTCTTCCTTGCTATGGAGGCTAAATACAGCAGCCCACTTCCCGACCATTAGTAGATCTTTGTGTTTGACCCTCGCCCTTTGGAGAGCTAGAATAACAGGACTGTTGGTATGGGCCACAGGTAGGTTGAGTGCCCTGCCCTGGGTGCTGTGAAACTTCCGGTAGAGTATCCGAGTCAGGAGTTCTTTTGTACTACGAGCTAGCGCTCCTTCCTCTATGGTGGCCAGTATCTCCGCATCAGACGGAGGTGTGACCTTGGTTCGCTCATGGATAATGTTGATGTCACGAAGCAGTCCTCTGACCCTGTCACAGTGGGACAGTGCATGCCGTGGCTGTCGTGCCGACTTGTCCTGCTGCCTATAGACAATCTGCTGGAGAACTTTACCGAACATGGCAGCCGTTTAAAACCTCTATATACCCAGACCTTAAACATGCTGCAGTATGTGCAACATCCAGATGGGGCCATTGAGCACGCGACATCGCACCGCACTGATCCTCGGAAGGACCACCTGACAGTCATTCGACCCAGTATACACGATGAGAACCCGTTGTCCGCTGCTGGGAAGTACATCGACTTTGCAATCTTGGCACAGATCCACGAGATCAAGAGCCTGACACTCGAGTTCAAGCTTCAGAGCACAACAGAACAGACGGTAGAGCTCCTGTAGGTTCTGAACAGGTGGGAAATCATGCAGAGCAACAGCACCGTGGACACCACCTATGTGAATTTTGATTACCGAGTTCTAGGTCCGCTGGCTTGTGGACCAAGCTTCTATGCAAAGGGAAAGTTGTACTATGCTGTGGGGTGCAATAAGGGGTTCACGGAATTTGAACTACTGGAAGGTGTCGAGAGGCTCGTGGCAGTTCCACTCTTAACCCTCCTCGAGAACGCACACATGAATCCGGCTGCCATGCAGGCTAGGCTGATCCTCCTGGTGTACACTGAGCAGCTCGCAGATGTGATGATGAATGCTCCAAGACTTCATGTCTGGCATGACGAGAATGACCAGGAGCTGAAGCAAACGGGTTCCAAACAGCAGATCGTGCATGTGGGGCGTGAACACCGGCAGGTCCAAGCCACAGCTAACCAATGGGTAGAGCTGGCATTGCATTGTGGTGTATTGGACTGTGTCGCTGTTGCGGTCCTGGTTCAGATGGGAGGAGCCATCCAGCAGGTGGATAAGCTAGACGACTTCAAGCTTGTGGTTGCTGGGACCAATGTTCTTGGTGAGGTATGCGAGCTGGCTGATTGCCAACTCTACAGACAGAGAACTAAGTCATATGCACTTCTGCGACTAACCAGTGGAAGCGACGACCTCGAGTCGACACTCGAGTGCTGTCACCACCTCGGGGGAAGGGACATCCCACCTAATCAGGGCAACCGGATCAGCTTCAACATCGGAAACCTCATAGCTGGGACTCGCTCATTAGGTGTGACGGTGCTTTACTTTGGCTATGCTAAGGTATGCGTGTCAAACACATCAGGTATTCAGCTTGAGCGTGCCTAGAGCAGGCCTCCTGTCGTCACAGCTGCAGCTGCCACCACTACTATAAGCTCTGCTGTCTTCTGACCTGTCGATGCTTCATAGTCGAGCGTTGGCTCAGATATTTTTACAGTCTCGTAGTACTCATCGAGACTCTCATCTGCCTCTTTGTTGCTCTGGTTGGCCTGAGCTCGGAGTTATCGTCGGCGTGCCTCCCTCTGGCACATATGCTCGAGTGCGTTGCTGTACTCAAACTTCTCCTTAGACAGCTTCTCCATCACCTGGTTATGACGCTCACGCTCGACCTCTGCTGCCTTCTTGTCGGCGATGCTGAGTCCCCAGTTCGCTAAGGCAAACACGCCCGCATTCAAGATTGCGGATGCCATGCTATACTCTACAGTTTAAAGCTACTATATAGCTGTCCCCCAGCGACGGATCCCCAGTGCGATGTATGAACCAGAGGCTTATGAAGATCCAGTCAAGGATATAGATGATGAGGACTATGAGGAGGACTATGATGAGGAGGATTATGATGCAGACTACGATGTCAGTGGTGAGTATGATGAGCCTGAATCCTGCAAGCTAGTACACAGAGCGAAAGGACTCTATCGCATTTACGTAAAGGGTTCTATTGGTCTGCTGGCAGCAGTTGGGGCTCTGATCGCTCTGTTCACAACGAAGGCTGGCGAGACAGTCCGCAAGATCGCCAACAATGTTCTCCATGGTGTGGAGAAGATTTCTGAAGCCATACCAGCCATCGCCTCAGGAGTAGGTACGTTCTTCGGAGTCGCAGGCCCTTGGCTACCATACGTTACCATAGCACTCGTGGCCATCTGGGCCACCGAACATTTAAGCCGTACTATATAAGGATGGCGTCTCTGTACGACCTGGTCAAGACACTTAACCTCCGAGGGTTGATCGATAAACTACCGTTCAGTGAGGATCCAGCCGAGACTAGACGCCAGTGTATGGAGGTGTTTGAGGAGGTCTTCAGTGATGGTCGAATGAATGACGGCCGTCTGTTTAGAGTTTTCCCAGGCCATGCGTGACAGGACGGGAGTGGACGTCAATGATGAAATCACCCAGGCTGTGCATGACAGGACGGGAGTGGACGTCAGTGATGAAATCCGGGAGCTTATCAACCGTCTTTCTTGAGGAACTCTACTATCAGCCTGGGAGATATTACCGTGAGCCCCCTCAACTACTCGAGGCTGCACATCGCAACGGCCACAACTTCACATTGGAGACAGTTAGCCAGTGGCTCAGCTGCCAGGTGATGTGGCAGATATACAGACCTCGTCCACGGCACATCAGGCATGCCCATTTCGATGAAACTGTCCTGAACAGAGTTCACCGGGCAGATGTTCTATTCCTTCCACACAACTCGGTTGGTCGTAAGACCTACAAGTATGCCCTCACCATCGTCAATGTAGCCAGCAGGTACAAGGCTGCAGCACCGCTCAGACAAGTCAGCTGGCCAGGTGACCCAGGCATACCAGAGTGTCTACGAGGCAATGGAAAATCCCCTCCAGTGGCCGGAATTGTTGCTGGTGGATGAGGGTAATGAGTTCAGAGGTGAGACTGCAGCCCTCATGTGGAAATACGGTGTGGCAGTTAGACGAGGCGAGGCAGGGCATCACTGTGCCCAGGCTATCGTTGAGCGGTGGAATCTGACACTGGCAGAGGGACTGTTCCCAGACCAATACGCCCAGGAAATGGCAGCGCCGAGTGAACGTTCTAGAGTATGGGTGAGAGGGCTGCCTGCTGTGGTGGAGAGATCCAATGCCGAGGTTACTAGGCTAATCGGGAAGAAGCCGGTAGAGGCTATCAGACACTCTGCTGTTGCCAGTCACAGCTCTAGAGGGGCGAACAAGGGAGAGGAATGCCTACCACCTGATGCTCTGGTTCAGTACCTGTATGAGCCTGGTGAGCTGGAAGGTGGTCGATGACGTGCAACAGATCCTAACTGGTCGATAGATGTTCACAGGCTTGACAGGTATGTGGAGGCGGCGGGGCAGCCTACACTGTACTACCTGGCACGCCAGCACAGAGTGCCTATGCGACCATTTGTCATAGAAGAGCTTCAGTTTGTCCCTGCAGACACACAGCTACCACCACCTAGGGTGCTAACATGATACTCGATGGGCTCGGTATGGACACCATCTGGCAGCACATGGCACTTATCATAGTAAGCGGAGAGTCCGAGTTTTTCCTGCTCATATGTCACCATACCCTGGTTGCGCATGCGTAGGCCTCGGTTTTTAGCTCTGTCCACCCCACCGCTGTAGGGCGCTGTAGAACCTCTGTCAAGAGACCTCATCTGCCGCTTTGACATTCCCTTAGCCGAGCACTTACTTGCAGCTGTGCTCTCCACGTAGTAGCATTTGGAGCAGAGAGCGATACCACGAGAGCCTTCGAACTCGAGCTTGAACAGTCCCGGAGTCCATCCAGACCATTTGTCCCAAGATAGCCAGTCCCGCTTATGAGCCTGGTACTCTGCTCGCATCTCAGGGCGAATGACGTCGTCGAGGTTGGAGCCTGCTATAGCGATATACGCTGAGTCAGTGTCCATCTGCAGGTACTCAAAGCTGTCATGAGTTACGTAGTGATGGAGGAAGTCGTAGTAGAACTCCAGCATTCGCAGCTTCGCGAGCTCATAAACGGCTATCCCCACCTGGAAGGGCCTTCGAATAGTGATTCTCGGCTTGCGCTCTGGAGCTCGTATGACTCACCGATCTCAAGATCTTCGAACCATGCACTACGCAGGGCCTTGTCTACCACGTGTTCATATCCTTCATGAAGCTGGTGTTGCTATGACGTTCTAGGGCCTCGATGAGCTTCCCGTAGGCACTGTTGCCGAGGAGTTTGAAGAGATCTGCCAAGAGCGCTTTGCTCTTATCTACATCTCCCGAGCGGCGAGCCTCCGTAACATTCTCCACGAACCACTCGAATGGGCGCTTGACCTCATAGTCTATGTTGCGGTATACAGCAGTGATCTCCAGGCCATGGGTTATATACCACTTGAGTGTCAGTGCGTAAAGCAGCTGCTTCTTGCCAGAGAGGGCACCGACCAGCTTCTGGGTGGTGGGACGCTTCCTCCCTGTTCGCCATAGATATGCCAGCATCTCAGAAGAGATTGCCACTACCGGGATGTCGCGGTTATAGAAGAGGAGGCATTTCCTCGAACTTTTCCCACAGAGCCTTGGGGACCTCTATATCCACCTCAGCAAACCCAAACCAGCTGTCTGCTAGGAGAGCCGCGTTAAAGCTAGCTACACAACTGGCACCGGACCAATGGCACACTGTCTCCTTACCACATGGCATCTCTTTGGCCAACGTTGACAGGTACAGAGCATTTGCATCGTAGCCGAGCAGACGTTGGCAGACACGCTCACTCTGGTGGATTCGAGTCACACCGGCCTCGTGGTATCTGGTGAACACGATGCTGGGACCTCCAACAACAGCCCCCTTCAGCATCTCGTAGGCTTCCTTGCCCGGTGAATAGAGGCTCACATCTGGCATGTGCTGAGCAGGTCCATGTAGGAGGTACTGAAGTGACACACCTGGGAGAGACACTGCGTCTTTGAGGATGTCTATTTCCCATTTTGTGTAGAACTCCCGCATCCGCTCTAGGGCTTCGATGAATGGACTGACATCCAGGTTGTTGTAGTATCACTGCCAGTCGGACAATGTCCGCATTCCATGCTCGCTGAATGTCTGGTTACACTGTTCCCACTGATCACGTCAAGAGGTAGCCACCTTGAGCTTAGATGTCCATGCTTAGTAGTCAGGAAGCCCTGGATAGTTGAGCTTCTCATGTGTGTCAAACCATTCATATGGGAACCAGCTCTTCTGCTGTGTACACCCATAAGCTTTGACCCATACCTCATACGAGACTCCTGGGCCGAGGTAGTTCAGCACATTGAGAAACCGTAGCTCAGGTTTTATGAGGAACATGGTCTGACTAGCCTTCTTGGCGACTTTCACTGTACTTGTACTGCCAGTCAGCTCATCGACAAAAGTACTTCTTGATGAGGTTCAGGTCATACCGCGTAGAGTTGAACCCCAGTACAGGCACTTGGTCACACCACTCATTGATCAGTCGCTGCTGTTGCTTTGGGAGCTTGTCCAGGTCTGTCGGTATGTAGGCCTACTGTGCCCTAACCCTTGTCCGGATTAGATATGCTCGCCGTTGGGTCACCAGCATGATCTCTCTGATCAGTTTCTTGGGGTCAGGATTGCAGAGGTGAGTGGGCTCACTCGTGGTGCTATCTAAGGAGCAGCCAACTGACACAGAGATAGGTATGTGAGTACTGTCGATCGTGAGAGTCTCCGTAGGATGAGTCTTGATACCATCTAGGAGTGCTTCGAAGTCGTAAACTATGATGTGTGGGTATGGGACAGTCCGAACTCGTTTAGGGATGCTTGGACAGCGTTTTATACAGCACTCCCACTGTACCACAAGCGTGTATCCAGATGCTCTCAGCTTCTCCTCTCTCAGGACTGTCTTGCGGTATCTTTGTTCGGCATCCTCACCTCGCTGGTGTTGTGGACACCCGTGCCAGTAACAGCCTTGGAACTGGTAAACAGTGTTGGTGCTCGGGTCATAACCATCTACAGGAGCACCCTCGATCAAACGCTCGCCACCGTGCCCACACGCTACATGGTGTATGTGTACGCCTCTTTCTCGACTCATGCATGATCCAACGAGTAGCCACTGAACTGGATGGTTGGGGCAGATAGAAGACTTTCTCATACGCAGACTGTGGTGCCTCAACCTTCTCGGCAGGACACACTATTGTTGTTTTGCCACCTGTACAGTGATCAGCATGATATTGAAGAGTGCATGCCTGTGTAAACATCTGCTTACAGTGACTGCAGACTAGTGTTTGTGCCAGCTTGGAGATGTTCTTGATGTAGAAGGTGTGGTGATCCCACACTCCGATGGTCATGGTGTCACAGTAGTGAGCCGCTTGCCTGATCAAGTGCCAGGTGCCCTCTTTGGTAGGTTCATACACGTGAATCCCGATCTTGGCATAGAACTTTGTGGCAAGCTCTCGTGCAGGAGCTGTACTTCTATCGGCTCTCGCTCCTCGGTGGACTGCTAGACATCTCCAGAGACATACTCTTCTTCTGTCGTAGCCAGTCTGGGAGGGGGCCTTTCCCAAGCAGAGGGTGGTGGTCGATGACAGCCCTGACCTCAACGTTGATTGATCGAACGAAAGCCCAATTGGTGTTGGGTTGATCGATATTGTCCTTGTCGAGGCTGGCTTGCTCTCTTGCTGCAACCCAGTCCTGAGCTGCTCCTATCGTGTTCAGCCATGGGCTCCCTGGAGCATTCTTGTGGAAGAGCATCACCCTACTGTCTTCGATGTTACGGATGCGATAGGTTTGAGTGTAGCAGAGGTAGAAGGCGTTTTTGGCAGTCTGCTGGACCTTTTGCATGATCTGGCCTGTGAGGTCTCCTTCTAAACCTCTGAAGAATGTCCAGCATACTGACCGGCGTCCTCTATCCTCTGTTTCCCTTTCGCCGAGATGGTGGTCGAGAATGTGTTCGCCTTCTCGCCTCATGCTCCGAGCTAAGGGTTCAGACCTTGGGCCCCTCATCACTTGCTTAGTGATGTTGCGTAGGGGAGGTAAGCGCTCCAGTGGTAGGTCCGCCATCCGCCTCACTACAGTCTTGGCTCGCAAGCTAGCAGTCACCTCCTCGTCCAACTGACGAAGCTCATGGATCTGCTGCGCTTTCTTGCGGGGATTCAAAGGATCATCCTTGGTAAGCGCTGGAAACCTTCCCGTCTTCATTGCTCGGGAGAGTCGCTTCTGTGACTCCTCGGCACAGGCCTCTGGAGCAGGTCAGCTTTCTTGGCCATAGAGGCTACTATAAGGCTGAATTGCTTTGCAACATCGCTAAGCTGTGCAACAGTAGTCATGGTGTATATCACTGTGGATACCTGTCTCTAAAGGGGCGTTCAGACACTATTATGTTTGGTGCTCACAAGGCGATCAGTACCTGGAACCTGTGGGTGGGTGGGGGGGGGGGGGGGGGTCCGTCGTGTCAATGTGATAGTGGATGCTTGTCTCTAAATGGGCGTTCAGATGTGTTTTATGTGACTGTGCAAGTTGGTCTTGACGTGGTGTCATGCTTCTCGAGTAACGGGTAAAGAGTAATTGTAGACATGTTTACCATTTGCTAATAACACATAGTGAGATTTGAACCTGTGATTTTAAAGTTTGCTAATAACACATAACGAGATTTGAATCTGTTGTATAATACAACGCATTAACTATCTCGACCATGTATGCATTAGTATTATAGTTGATAAGTTATTTGTTCTCTCGTTGCTGTATTGCTGCGCTTATCAGTCACTACAGATCTTGATGTCACATCAGATAATGCAGTAACAGCGATTTCACAACTCACGCTCAGCGATAAGCGTACTAAGAGACGAGACTTTTAACGGTGTTGCGGTGGGTCTATCGATAGAGTTGTTGAATTGCATAGCGTTCCCAGGCTGCAGACTGGGGTTCAAATCTCGCTCAAAAGACCTCGCTAGAACTTACCCACTGTGACACCCCCCAGTGCGGGGTCAAAGCACCACAGACAACACACACACACACCAGCCGGCTGGAATAGCAACATGGTAGGGTAGGAGATAGGTGGGGTAGGATAGGTAGGTACATAGGTAAGATAAGTACACAAGTGGCGCACAGATAGAAAAACCTCCTCAGGATACCGGTCAGAATAGAGAGGCCGGCCATTGGCTTGTATCCTGAGGAGGCTCTACCGGACAGTGGGGTCTGCATGGGAGTTTTATATTCGCCACGGCCTTCCATGTCAGCAGCTCCCATCTACATACACTGACAACGAAAATCACATGTCTCAATAACCCTATGCCCCCAGGGATTGAGAGGGCGGTGGAGGCCACGGATCGCCGAACGGCTGCCAGTTGAGGGAGGTGGTATCATTTTGATTAGTAGTAGGGTCAGAGTCAAAATGATACTACCGCCCTCAACTGGCAGCCGTTTGGCGATCCGTGGTCCCCACCGCCCTCTCAATCCCTGGGGCATAGGTTTGTTAAGACGTGATTTTCGTGGTCGGTGTGTGGAGATGGGAGCTGCTGACATGGAAGACCGTGGCGAATATATATATATGGTCGGTGTATATCACTGTGGATGCTTGTCTCTAAATGGGCGTTCAGACCCTATTATGCGTGGTAGTAGTAGGGTCGGAATTAAAATAATACTACCTCCCTCAACTGGCAGCCGTTCGGCGATCCGTGGTGGCCCCCACTGCCCTCTTAATCCCTGGGGCATCATCTAGAGGCATACACCAACCACATGTCTCGACAACCCTAAGTCCCCAGGGATTAAGAGGCCCCCACGAATCGCCGAACGGCTGCCAGTTGAGGTGGTATCATTTTAACTCCGACCCTACTACTATTTCTTTGGGGTTTTTTATTTTATTTCTTATTTTGTTTTGTTTTTTGTTTTGTTTTTACGGCTTCCTTATGATGGGTAGATGTGCCTTTTATAGGTCCACGATTTTTAGTGGAAATTGGCTTTTTAATGCAAAATTCACGATTTTTGTACATTTCTTTGTTTTTTATTTTATTTCTTATTTGTTTTTGTCTTTTATTTAAAATTTGTAATAATATGAAGGCTTTGAATAAAATAATATGAAGGCTTTGAATAAAATTGCTACCTACTACATAGAGAAAGGTATGTTGAGTGTTTGCGTGGTCCTCTGCATAAAACGACGTTTTAGTGTTATTTAACGTTTTATTTCCATCAATTAATCAAAAGACTAATTTAA
Organism: Chaetoderma sp. LZ-2023a; assembly: GCA_034401795.1. Lineage (NCBI taxonomy): Eukaryota > Metazoa > Mollusca > Caudofoveata > Chaetodermatida > Chaetodermatidae > Chaetoderma > Chaetoderma sp. LZ-2023a. The sequence goes on from CM067367.1 coordinate 115,888,360, forward strand.
TATTGCTAAAATTAAATGTGTGTGGAGCTTTAAACCGCTTTAGGATGAAGTCGATGCTTGTATGCGTTCTGAAACAGCGCTATCAGTATTTAGTTCATCTAATTTGCTCTCCGTGAATTTCACATAGCACGTATAAAAATCGAACACGAACGACATAGAGTTATCACACAGGACCCGATATCGCGTGGGCAAAAGACTAAAATTCAGAAACTGTGCTGGAGGGTATAGTACTGACGCCACCAGAAATACCTTGGTTCCCTTTTCGAGAGTTTCGTTGATGACCTCTTTTGGGCGCGATCCTTCCAATAAACCCACTGTTATGAAAAAGAGCGAGATTGTCACTGGTGTCATAACAACATGATCAACCAGAACCTTCTTTAACAAGATGCTGAGTGTTTTTCTGTGGAATCGTTTATCAATGAACTGATACCAATAATGGCAAACGGGTCCGATAATGAGTCCACTAGCGGCTACACGAGCAGCGCGCTTGTAGTCCCACTTTTCATGCAATTTGTGCCAGCCAGTTTCGTATCTCTGCTCCACGCCATCGCTAAGAGTGGACAACGTCACCGTGATGGCAGTATTGGTTAGCAAAAGGTACCTGAAAATCAAGTGCATACCTGTATTGAATATCAGTGTGTACATTCATGCGCAGGGATAAATCTTGTGGTGGTGGTAGTAGTTTTGGTTTGGATGTTTAGAGATGAATACCTTCTACTTTACCACTTCGCACATAGAAAACTTGAAAAGGAGGGATCCGATCTGTCACTCATGTATCGCAAGTCATAATCCATTACGTCACCAGTTAGCTGATGTCACAGTTAAGAAGACGTATAGCTGTCATGAAAATCGAAAGGTCTGCCACTAGTATATGAATTGTATATCTCCGGAATTTACTATATAATAAGCATTCTGTTGAATATTTTAAAACTGATTTGAGGGGGAGCTGTTGCTGCCAGTTACCTTTAAGTTTATATTCTGTGAATCAAGTTTCCATGTTTAAAATCGATTTCAATACGCATAAAAACGTCGGAGATTAGCTAGAAATGAGCGAGGCATAGCTAGAAATGGGCGGGGTATAGCTAGAAATGGGCGGGGCATAACTAGAAATGCCCCCCCCCCCCCTATAATGATGTTTTAACACTCAAAATACAGGACACCACTCTGACTCAAAACACGTATTCTTGTCTTCCAACGCCATGGATGGATATACATTCTAGTCTTGTACATGCGAATTTGGTATCCATATGTACTGCATATTACTGAATCAATCCGGTAGACCTACTACATCCCAACTCCACAAACTACTGATCCAACCCTCTGCTGGATCAGATCACCCCACCCTATATACTCCTGATCTAGCCGTGTGCCACATCCCAGCCCCACCTACAACTGATAGATATGTGTGGTGCTTCCCACCCCACCTACAAATGATCCAGCCCTGTACTACATCCTACCATGTACACTAAATATTACTAACTCAACCCTGTGCGTCACACCGACCACACATACTACATCTCCAGCCATGTGCGTCATCCCGACAGCACATACTACATCTCTAGCCGTATGCCTCATCCCGACCGCACATACTACATCTCCAGCCGTGTGCATCATCCAGACCGCTCACTACATCGCCAGCCGTGTGCGTCATCCAGACCGCACACTACATCTCCAGCCGTGTGCATCATCCCAACCGCACATACTACATATCCAGCCATGTATGTCATCCCAACCGCACATACTACATCCCCAGCCGTGTGCGTCATCCCGACCGCACATGCTACATCTCCAGTCATGTGCGTCATCCCGACTGCATATACTACATCTCCAGCCGTGTGCGTCATCCCGACCGCACATGCTACATCCCCAGGCATGTGCGTCATCCCGACTGCACATACTACATCTCCAGCCATGTGCGTCATCCCGACCGCACATACTACATCTCCAGCCATGTGCGTCATCCCGACCGCACATACTACATCTCCAGCCATGTGCGTCATCCTGACCACACATAGTACATCTCCAGCCATGTGCGTCATCCTGACCACACATAGTACATCTCCAGCCGTGTGCATCATCCCGCCCGCACATACTACATCTCCAGCCATGTGCGTCATCCCGACCGCACATACTACATCTCCAGCCGTGTGCGTCATCCCGACCGCACATGCTACATCTCCAGTCATGTGCGTCATCCCGACTGTACATACTACATTTCCAGCCATGTGCGTCATCCCGACCGCACATACTACATCTCCAGCCATGTGCGTCATCCCGACTGCACATACTACATCTCCAGCCATGTGCGTCATCCCGACCGCACATACTACATCCCCAGCCGTGTGCGTCATCCCGACCGCACATACTACATCTCCAGTCATGTGCCTCATCCCGACCGCACATGCTACATCCCCAGGCATGTGCGTCATCCCGACTGCACATACTACATCTCCAGCCATGTGCGTCATCCCGACCGCACATACTACATCTCCAGCCATGTGCGTCATCCCGACCGCACATACTACATCTCCAGCCATGTGCGTCATCCTGACCACACATAGTACATCTCCAGCCATGTGCGTCATCCTGACCACACATAGTACATCTCCAGCCGTGTGCATCATCCCGACCGCACATACTACATCTCCAGCCATGTGCGTCATCCCGACCGCACATACTACATCTCCAGCCGTGTGCGTCATCCCGACTGCACATATTACATCTCCAGCCGTGTGCGTCATCCCAACCGCACATACTACATCTCCAGCTGTGTGCTACACCCTACATACTTCTGATGTAGGCTTGTGCTACATTCCTGCTCTACATACTACTTAACCAGACCTCAGCTATATCTGCTCTACATACTACTTAACCAGACCTCGGCTATATCTGCCCTACATACCACTTACCCAGCCCTCGGCTATATCTCCCCTACATACTACTTAACCAGACATCAGCTATATCTGCCCTACATACTACTTAACCAGCCTATCTGCCTACATGTTACTGATCCAGACCTCCACAGCACTAGCTCAGCATACTCCTAATCAAGCACCGTGTAACAGCCCCACCCTATATACCACTGGTCCAATCTTGTGCTACAATCCTAGCCCACATGCTCTGGTCCAGCACTATGGTACACCCTGTCCCCCACTGTGCACACAGCCGATCCAGGCATGTACTGCATCATACCCTACGTACATAGGGTGTGGTACATGGCTGGATCAGTTGTATGTAGGCAGGGCCGTATTTAAGGGGGTGGGGGGGGGGGCGGGCAAGCGGGGCAAAAGCCCCGGGGCCCCCACAAGCAAGGGGCCCCCACAATTTAAAAATGAAAAAAAAATTATGTTTGGTGAAAGAAAGAAGCGAGCAACATCATCCTGCAGTAGTCAAAGAGCGCAACATTCAGCCTTATTCACCAAATACATACTACCCTCAGGAAAACTCCAGGCCTCAGCATGACCCTCCAGCTCCCATACATCAGATTCCAAACTCTAAGGTGTCAGAAAGCCGTCAACATACAGCTTATGAAAACATATTTGTTCCACCTTTGCGCCAATCTGATGTCAATCGCCAAAACTCTCAGCAATCCTACCGACAACACCAGCATCATTTTTTAGAGAATGGCCATCGGAAAAGGGAAAAGCTCAGATGGAGAAACACACAGAGGGCTGCTGCAGTAGACCTGCAACCAACATTAGTCTACCCACAAATGATTATACCACATGTAAAACAAATGCATCCACCTCAGCCAAACAGACCATATCAGTCTCACTTATTCCAACAAAACAGACCAATCATACCAGATCATGTAGCGGATATGCAATATCCATTTCATCAACCCGATCATCCTCTACTTGCGAGGCCTCAACAACAACAGTTCCAAACGCCACGTCACAACCACCAAACTTCATTCCAACCACATTATCAACTTCGTCAGTCACAAATCGTCAAGTTGCCGCCACGGTTGAGAAGATTGTGATTGACACCGCCTCATCAGACTCGAATACAGTACAACAGCAGAGTTTAACCCGGGCCAAAGGTTTGGAATTGAAGATGACAACACTAAATACAAAGAATGCAGAAACAAATATGAACTACCTCCAGTTGCTCTCCAAGCAAAATTCAATTATTCTATTGCAGGAGCATTGGCTCTACAGATATAAGAGTGGTCAACTTGCAGATGTCTACAACAATCCAAATTTTCATGTAAAATGCAGTGATGATGAGAATCCCATTCCCCCCCCCCCCCCATTACAAGCACCTCGGGGCTACAGTGGAACTGCTATCACCTGGTCAAAGGATCTAGATATGTATGTTACTAAAATTTCAGATGGTTGCAACAGATTACTAGCCATAGAGCTCGATGCAGAAACTCCTATATGCCTGATCAATGTCTACATGCCAGCATGGAACACTGCTCAAGCGGAAGAAGAGTACACTACTGTGCTCGACGAACTACATGAAATGATTGAGAAGTATAAACAATCCCATTACACCTTAATTGCAGGAGATCTAAATGCGTCACTGCACGGAAATCAAGGTGTCTCTAGAGATAACATACTTAGGAGATTTATGGTAGAGCATGATTTAGAACTTCCTAGTAACTACCCTTCTCAGCCAACATTCGGTTCAGCGAGTGGAAGAGCAAAATCCCAAATTGACCACTGGATGTGTACTGGTAAATCAAAAGATCTGGTTCAACAAGTCAACATAGCTAACAAACATGATCTAAATCTCTCAGATCACACTGATGTGGGAATAATAATTTCAGTAAAATTACAGCCACAATCACCATTGGCAGAATACAGTAAAAGCAATAACCTTATACCAACAGTTGTACGATGGAATAAATGTGATACAACACTTTACAAAAATCTACTGAATGTTTCTCTAAAAGAAGACACTCCTAAGATTAGTTCAACCCTTGCTGCTGATCCACTTGTCCGGAAACTTTCAACTTTGATGCATAGTGCCTCAATCACAGCAACTAGTCAGTCTAGAAATCAAAAGAAATCAAGAAAGTGCATCAAAACATGGACTCCACATATAGCTAGTTTAATACACAAGAGTAAGAAGGCACATTATCTATGGAACATCAATGGTAGACCTAACAGTAACAACAGCAATATCAATAATAACCGTAAAGAAGCTCGTCAGAAACTGAGACAAGCAATGCGACTACTAAACAGTGAAACGAGAACATCATTGCATAACAAGATCTTGGAGGCTCATGAAAATGACAAGCAGACATTTTTCATGTTGATAGCAAAGCAGCGCATAACTCATCAAAGAGGGACGCATCAGCTTATTATTGATGGTGAAATATGCAATGATGATGCTGGCATCTTGAGCGGATTCAAGAACCATTTTGGTTCACTTGCCATCCCTCGGGTAGACCAAGCCTTCAATGAAGAGCACAAGAGAATTGTGGAACTTGATGTCCAGATAATTGAAAACGTGTGTAGCAATCATACTACTGGGACAGAATGTGAATCTGTAACTGAAGCAGAGATCCGAAAGATCATTGTAGGATTTAAGAATAACAAATCAGCAAACCCGCATGGGCTAACAGCAGAACACTTAAAGCATGCACCAACTGTGATAACACATCATCTCGTAAAGCTAATGAACTATATAATCAGTACAGGCTACATTCCATCTGATATGAAGCAAGGAATCTTAACTCCAGTATTAAAGAAGGGTAAGGATGATAAACAGCCTAGCAACTACAGAGGAATAACAGTCCTTCCAATTCTAGGCAAGATCTTAGAAAAAGTAATTTTACAATGGACAAAGCAACAGCATGATAATGTTCAGTCAAAGCTGCAAAGAGGTTTCACTGAAAGATCATCATCAGTAAACACAGCACTTATTATTTCGGAAGTGATCAATGAAGCTAACGACAATCATCAGCAGCTCAGGATGGTAACCTTTGATGCTTGCAAAGCATTTGATGTAGTGTGGCATGCGTCCTTACTCCAAAAGATCTACAACATTGGAATTGAAGGATCATTATGGTGAACCATCAAAGAGATATATACTGATGCTTAATCTTCCGTCGCGATGAATAGAACCCTCTCAGACCCATTTGTGATACGCCAAGGAGTACCCCAAGGTGGAATTCTCTCAACAATCCATTACAAACTCTTCAATAACAACCTTCTCAAAATAATTGAAGATGTAAATATTGGTGCTAAAATTGGGCACATTAACTGCAGTGCACCAACAAGTGCGGATGACATAGCCCTATTAGCTCAGGACACTGATCACCTACAGGAGCGCTTAAACATTGTTCATCAATACACACTTCAAGAGCGCTACACTATAAACCATGGAAAAAGCACATTGATTTCTCTAAACAAGGGAACTAAATCTGCTCCAGTTATTCATCTAGGAGACAGACAGATCCTTGAATCTAAATGTGAAATTCACTTAGGTATAGGACGGTCAATAAATGGGAAAGGCAATGTAGAAAAACGCATTCAAGCAACGAAGAACAGTCTATTCACTGATGGGAGCTGGACTTCATGGAAATGGTGGACCTTCCCCGTTAACTTCAGCGCATATATGGAAAATCTACTGTCTTCCAAGATTACTGTTTGGTCTAGATGTCATTCAGATGACAAAGGCTGAGATTAGTGCATTGGAACTATTCCAACTGTCAATTCTTAAACAATTACAGTCCCTTCCAAAGAATACAACATCATCAGCAACACTATGCCTACTAGGAATAAGACACATCCAAGCAGAGCTAGACTCCAGAAAACTAAAACTACTAGGAAACATCCTCAGAAATGACGATACTATAGAATTCCAGATAGCAGCCAGACAACTTGGCGTAACGAATATTAAGAGTAACAGTTGGAAATATGAAATGCCAAGAAACGCTTCATAAGTATCAGCTCCCAAGTGTCTACCAACTAATTAACAGCATGCCTGCAAAGTTAGCGTGGAAGGCGCAAATAGAGAAGCACATCAACTGTGCTGTACACAACGTCTGGAAAGAAGACTTTGTCATGAAGACATCAACAAAATACTTAAATGTCAATGTATGCACTGTATACAACGTTCACTACTGTTGGAACTCACTTGACAACACAACCAGGGATGTTAGACGAGCAGTAATAAAAGCAAAGATTCTGACTGGCTCATACATCTTGCAAGCAAATCGTGCCGGTTTCAATCAATATGTTGTCTCTGACAAGTGTTTACTTTGCCATTCAGCACCCGAGGACAGGAAGCACTTCATTACATTATGTACAGCATTGGACGAGTCAAGGAAACCATATTTGAAGAGTATTTGCACCACCATGTACCTAGAAAATGACTCAGTCATCATCAACACGTTATTAGCTGATCCCGAAAATACAACTCAGCTGATACTTGATCATACAATGATGATATCTAGATTGAACATTAAGCTGTCCCCAGCAAATTCTCTCAAAATTGCGAAAACTACACGTTTTCTCTGGTATGCCTTGCACCTCAACGTACACAATTGATTGAGGCAATTGTGTCTGTATAAATACATCAATGAACACTAATCAAAGTAAATCAGACACAATCTAAAATTTTCCTATTCTTCTACAAGTTATAAATGTTACTAACAGAACTTTCTTATTAATGTGTGAATGAAAAACTCTGCAATCAATTTGACATTAATTAATTTAATCCTACTCAGTCAGAGCAAATTTCGTGTATTCGTGTATTTAAGACTGTGTTATATAGACATTTTGAAGAACCGTTCGTACCCTACATAATAGGGGTGAGCCCATCGAGGCTGGATTTCCACATAGAGATACAGATAGGGCATTCGGGGATCGATCAATCCCAACACGGCGAGGTGTGGGTGGAGTTTACCTAGTAATAGGCGGGACATAGCTAAAAATGGAAAGGTCCATTAGTGCCGGCAAATGTGTCACAAGAACACACCCTGGTCTACTGATCAGCCTTGTACTACGTCCCTGCCATTGATTCAGCCCAATAACCACTTGCCCATCCTACATGCTACTGGTCGGGTCTTGCCATACACCAAACATACAAACTGCTGACCACCCTTGTACTACATTCCATGGACCCCACCACAGCTACTACTGGTCCAGTCCTGTGCTATATGCCAACCCTCAATGTTCGGACCCAGCCATGTGATCAGCCAGCCCAGTATACTACAGCCAGAGCCCTGTGCTTCACCCAGCCATACATAATCCTGATCCAAACTTTTACTACAATCCACCATACATACTACCGATCCAGCCCGCACTACAGTCCTGCCTTACGTACTCACCATATCATGATTGGTTGCACAGAATTTTGTGAAGCTCACTTAGTAACAGAGTGCCTATCCAGATTTATCATTGTTGCTTCCGAAAATCACCGTCACAGCCGACATCCAGCCCTATGCTACACACTGCCATACAACCACCATCACAGCCGACATCCAGCCCTATGCCACACACTGCTATACACACTACTTAAGTACTTAAGGCAAGCCCTTTGTTGCATCCCTTCCCTACATACTATTCATCCATTTGTGAGCGAAATCCCCACCCGACATACTGCTGATGCATTTGTGTGCGATATCCCCACCTTACATACTACTGATGCATTTGTGTGCGATATCCCCACTCCACCCCATATCCTATTGATTGCGCCGTTCTACTATGCCCTGCCTTCCTCCCACGACATCCTACTCAGGGTTGTAGGAGTGATTTTACCTGTTGGGGTGGGGTGGCTAAACTATGGGTTGGGCCAAAACCTAGCGGACCCCATGGGAATATGCTATGGAAGTAGGAAAATCTGGAGTTGTAGTGCGCATGGCCATATTAACCTATGGTCAGAAGGAGCAAGTGCCCATGTCCTCGAGTGTCAAGCCCCCCCCCCCCACCCCCACCCCCCCCCCCCCCACACACACACCCTCCGACTGCCTGGCCTATCTGAAATCGAGTTTTTTGGGTTTTTTAAGTATCAAGCCATCAAGAACATCAGATTTAAAGCAGTACACATAAAGCATCATTATGATTCACAATGTTTTACATGTACTGATTTAATCTAATGATTCGTAGTAGCCCTCCGGTTATTCTTAACAATCCAGGTGACAAATTGTTTAGGGGAAAGATCATTTTCTACACTGACTCGAAACAAGAACAAACATCGGTCCACAATGACACAACAGTGGAGTGAGACATGGTGGTGTTCGGATCGACCGGGCGGGTACCGGCCGTGCCAGCCAAGCTGAGTACGCGCACCCCGTCCTGGATTCGTTCCCTGAACACGCCCCCCCCCCCCTGGGTAGAGCCATAAGCGTATATGGGCCCATGAGAGAGATCGCGTTATAAAAACGACTAAGTTCGTTAAAACGCATAGTGCGCATGCGCACGCTTGGATGCTATTTTTGACAGAGCACGTAGTTTATGACCAAGATGGGATGACACTTTTAGTGTACCGAGATGGTACCATGTAATCCTTTTTAATTATCTGTTCCCGCCGAATATGGCATTACTGAAAGACCAGAATTCGACAGGCTTTCCAAATCTGTAAACCATTTCAAAATCGGTTAAGAGTTATCCATGGAAAACCCCTTTTGAGTATGTTCTAGAACATTCGACTGCGTTATTATTAGCTACGCGCTGATTGGCTGTTGGTCGACTGATGATTGGTTGGAGCCTGCGCCTGTGATGTCACGAGTAGTATAAAAGGAGACGAGATCCAGAGTTCGAGAGCATCCTCGGCCAGGGGCCGAATAGGTTGGACCTGTACCAGCTACTATCGTCTCGACCGGCAATATGCAGATCACTTCGCTTTCTGTCAGTTTGTCTCCCATAGCTAGCAGTAATCTAACCCACCGCACTAAAGCAATTGTGTAACTCCCGTTACTTGCGGGAGCATTTTGGAACCTTTTAGTTATTGTTCACGAATATATCAAGAGCTAATTCGGAACACAAACTTGCGGTGAGGCCTTTCCGGCCTGGAAATGTGATTCTACAGATGTAGAGGCAGCGATGTTCGTTGGTGGATGACTCGCCGGATCTGCCAGCCACACCAAAAAGTGGTTATTTATCCGTCCCAGCACTGATGTCGTGCAGGTTCATCTAAACCTTTCGACCGCAGCAAGTAAACTTTGCCCAGTACGTCTTCAGAGCTGGCTGACGTACCCCGCACCGTTAAGCTTAGTTTTGTATCTTCATCTGCATCTAACAACCCCCGCTTGTGATCGGGTTGTTGTCAACTTCCATCCGTACCATTGGTGTACGGGAACTTTCTTCATAGCAGCAATGTTATTGTATCTCTTGCTGACTACTCGTTAGACTTTCTATATTGTGATTACAGCCCTGAGTTCAATCCGCTCCCGTCATGAGCTGCTTGCGGGAATCCTGTTTGCGGGAACCAGCCTGCGGGAACTTTCCAGCTTCTTGAGAATGCATCAACTCACGTCAACCTAAGAGTGACGTATCAATTTCAGTAACACGATAGCCCAGACTTAAGAATGGCTACCGATTATTCAAGTAACTATACTTAACATTTTAATTATTCCGTTAAATGTATTTTTCCTAATTACATCATACCCGTATAGACGGTCCCGATGATTAAAAGGTACCGTGATGGTCTTAGGACCGCTAGTTATAATTTCGGTATATGTTTATAGTTATTCTCATTTTCTGTAAGGTGTTTTCACTAACTGCACCGTAATAGGTTCCTTAACCTGTACTAAGGATATATAATTCTCACCATTTCACACTGTATTAATTGTTCTGGTTAGTTTATATATGGCCAGTGGCCATTGGCCATCAGTTCATATGTTTTGGTTAATTGTAGAAAATATAGGACTGCAGTGCACGTAGGAAACACTATACAGCGACACTTATATATGCAGCACTTTCTCCCGCCACCAGTAATTTTTCAATGAGGTCGCTGTCCGTGCTATAACTCTGTTTAGCCCGGCATGCTACCGACTAAAACTTTTTCTATTCAGTTCGATAGGATAGGTTTAATATGATTAGAGACAATTTCTTTGTTAGGAAATCTGTAGTGTACGCCTCTCTCCCGGTAGTTGCGATAATTTAGCCCTGCACTCTGACAAGATTGTGTACGAGTGGCCAAAATACCCAAAGGGCCTCATATCTCTAAGATATTGTCTCTCTTCATGTTCCACTAAGCCTTGTGGCTTCTTAATTGTGTGGATGTCCCTATCCTCACCATGGGCTGATCCGACCCTGGGAAACTGTTGGGGTTTCCGAGCGGTGATGGCCAGGGTGTGGTATCACACACATTTCCCGTGTATCTTCAGATACTTAGTAGTTAGCACTTCTGCCAATGTAGGAAAGCACTGTGAAAACATATCTTAATTATTATTTTCTTTTATCTGCTGAACAATCCTCCCGCACCGCAGTGCAAAGCTGGGCAACTTGTATTTAAACGTAACGACAGGTTAAACGGTTAGTTCCATAGGACCTGGTGACGGGCGAGATGCGCATCCCCACTGAATTCTGAACAATGTCTTGGCATGATATTCAGATCTGCCACGCCCTCGCGGGAAGGACATTTATGGTGGGTATTCGTCTCTCTTACCCCCACCATAACAATAGATCAGTTGCCTAAAATGCTTTTGTGAAAAGTAACCAGTGTCTTGTGACGTTTTATGTGGTTACGGAACTGGATGCCCGGATTCTTACCCAGTTCGGAGATCTTACTAAATAACATATATGAGCGCTGTCTTCAATATTGATGTCTTAGGGCATCTGTTCTCAAATGACAGCCGTATCTAACAGCTAGGTAGACACCCGCCATTTGCGGCCTAAAATAGTTCTTGTCTCTAAAAACTAAAAGCTAGCTAAGCATAGAAGAAGGCCCGCATAAATAAAGTGGCAACTACTAATTCAGCATACTAAGAATTACATAAGACGGTGACGTGGGAATCCTTCGGGAATCGTTTATCCCGTCTTCACGTAAAACAGCACGCAACCTTATAGTCATAATCTCATTAGGTATGGTCATTTCTTTTCAGCATTTTGGTTAAATATTAGAGTGGGCCCATTTTTGCCTACTACTCTTCTCCCTCTTTAAGCAGTGGTGACATTTTTCCATGACGGAGGCCTGTGCGAGGCACTTGCCTCTCGCAAGGATTCAGCGACGACGGTCCATGCGAGGATAATACCCCTCAACCAAACTAGCACTAGGAGGAGTGCCTGTGTGAGGCACATGATTTTTCGTCACTACAGAGATCTTCTTCTTCTTTTCGATCGCTGGTATCACACTTGGAGAGCCGTTCTAAAGATGAAATCTGTGGTTTTCTGCAGTTCTTCCACAGGCCCATACAGCTTTTCAAGAAAAGATGTTGACAAAGGCCAGATCTCTTCTCTCAGCAGCTGATACGTACTGCAACATTGAAGTATGTGCTCTGTGGTCTGTTCTGCTTCTCCACAAGGACAAGCAGGCGATGTCGTAAGGTGGAACCGCCTGTACATGTGTTGGTTTAGTCTGTTATGTCCAGTTCTGAGACGAAAAATGGTCACTTGCTCTGGCCTCGAGAGATGATGGTAGGCATCTTCTGATTGAGGTGTTCTATAGAGTGACTTGATGATGGTCTTCATCTCTGTATGTGTAACCATGTTTTCTGTCTGATTCTCGTCTGCACCCACCTTTGCCATCTTGTCTGCTTCCTCATTTCCATTGACTCCATAGTGTGAGGGGATCCACTGCAATGCTATCTGAAAGCATTTGATGGTTTGTAGTGCTTCTTCAAGTTGTGGCAGCTTGCCTTTGGTGATAGCCTCAAGGACCGAGCTGGCATCAGATAAAAAGACAATCTGTGCAATAGGGTCTGCTGTTCTGCTGCTGGTATTAGCTGCATGGACCAGTGCTTAGACTTCAGCTCTGTAGTTTGTGCAGTGTTTGCCTGTCGGTATTGCAGCTGATTCATGTTGTCCGTTTGGATACAGTATGTGCAGTCCGGCACCTCCGCTCCTAATTGCATCTTTGGCTGATCCATCTGTGTAGATCCTTATCCATGTCTCCTGAGGGTACATTTCTTCTTGCTCACATCACTGTGTTCATCTTTGGTTGTGAGATGAGGTACTGTAGTGCGAATAGCTATGCTCTCTAGTTTGTTTTCCCAGGGTGGAGGATCAAGGGTGTGGTTTGGGTCTTCTATTTGTGCTGGCAACATTTCTTGGTGTTTCCTTTGAAGTGCTTTTGTCACTTTCACAAAACTTGATCTTTTAAGTCTTCCTGATGACAGCTGTGCTTGCCTGATCTTCATCGGGTGGTTGTTGAACGATTTGAACTTTGCAGCTTGGATCAGTGCTTTGCATTCCCTTCCGTTACTAAGGGGGGGGGGGGGGGGGGGGATGCCTGCTGTCTGTTCCATGCACAGTGCCTGGTTTTGTACTCTGTCGAGGTTCTGTTGATGAGATTTAGCTGCTGTCATCCATGAGCTGGATCCATAATCAAGGTGTGGTCGTACGGCACCTAGGTAGATGGTCTTGAGGATCCTTTCATTGGCACCAACTTTGTTCCTGCCAGCTTCCGCATGATGTTTAGCTTTCTTCTGGCCTTTGCCTCTGCGTTCTGGATGTGCTCCTTCCATGTTAATCTTCTGTCATAGGTGACTCCCAGGTATGTCTGCTTGTCCTCGTACTCGAGTGGAGTACCGCCCAGTGTCAGATTGCCAACCTTGGTTTTGGTGGACAGTGATAATAGCATGGCTAATGATTTGTCCTTGTTGATGGTAATACACCAGCGATTGGCCCAAGCTGTAATTCTGTCTAAGGCGAGCTGCATTCTGTACGTGGCAGTCGTTGTGTACTCTTCGGTGCACCAGAGTACGAGGTCATCTGCATAGAGGGCTGCTTGGATCCCATTGGGCAGCTCTGCTAAAATGTCATTAATGAAGAGTATGAACAGAGTTGGTGATAATACTCCGCCTTGTGGTACCCCTTGTCTCAGCAATACATTCTGTCCAGATTGTCCATCCACCAGCACCCTAGCTCTGCGATTGTGTAGGTATGACTTGGTCCATCGGAACATGTTGCCACCGATGCCTGTGCGCCGGAGCTTCACGAGGAGGCCATCCTTCCACACCTTGTCAAATGCCTTCTGCAGATCGATAAAGGCAGCTAGCATCACCTTCTTGGCTTGAAAAGTGTCCTCTATGACCTGTGCAAGATGTGTTGTTTGATCTTCTGTGCTCCTGTATCTTCTGAAGCCAGCCTGCTCTGAAACTATAATGTTCTCTGACTCCAGGTACCACTGCAACCGCTGGTTGACGATGCGCTCCATGGTCTTGCATATGCAGCTTCTAAGACTGATAGGACGGTAGCTCAGCACTTTCGCCTTGTTCTTCCATTTTTTCAGAATAGGAGTAATTCTGGCTTCCTTGCAGCACTGAGGAACCTCTCCATTGGTCCAACTGAGATTAAAGATGTCTAGCAACTTGCGGAGAGATGCATTACCAAGGTGTTGGATCATTTCATTCGTAATGCCATCTGGCCCGTGAGATTTCTTCTTCTTCAATTGGCGGATAGCCTTCTTCAGTTCTGCTAAACTAATGTCAACTTTCAATGCATCGTGAGTGTTGGTGTCTGTTCTTTCCTTTTGCTCTTTTCTAACCTCTTTTTGACGCATTCGTGGTATAGAAATGTTGCTTTCTTTTGCATATGCCTTCGCAAAGGAATCTGCAGCCATCTTTCCTGACAGTGTTTGTCCATCTTCTTCAAGAGTAATCTTCTCTCCCCCGACACTCTCATCATTCAGTGCTTTAGTCAGTCTCAATAGCTTTGTGGTGTCTCTCTAAATTAAACCCTGCCGTCTTTTCCCTCCAGCTTCTTCTTTTGGCCTCCAGCTTGGTCTTTAGATACCTGGCTTTACCTTGTTGTAGTGTGAAGTGGTTTTCATGACAGGGATTACCCTCTGCATCTTCTCTGGCCTTGTCTAGTTTATCATGTGCTGCTTGCAGTTCTGTTGTCCAGTAGGGGCGGTAGTTTTTCCTGAACCCTCGAGGAATCGCTTCGTTGGCAGCCTTGAGGATACTTGAATTAAATTCCTTGACCGCATTGTTGATGTTTCTCCCTTCTACTGCTATATTTTGGGTAAGCTCATTGGAACGAATGCCGAACAGACTCCAATTTGCCTTTTTGTAGTTCCACCTTGGATGTTGAGGTGAACTTGTCGAAATACTTCCAGAAAGAGAGAGGAGGACTGGGCGGTGGTCGCTTCCTCCGGCATTGGTGTTGAGTGCCACCGGCGCGAGTAGAAGGTAGGCTGATCTGTGGGATCATTGACAAGTAAAAGGTGCTTTTCATCTTGCCATGCTTCAATGTCTTCTACTCGTTTATCAAGTGTTCTGTATCCCCAGCTCTGAGACTGGCTATTAACGTCTCCCGCAATGAGGAAGTGTGAGTCCGGGGCCTGGATTGTGTCAAGTGAGAGATTCTTGTCATTAGGGCAGTAATAATTGACAATGTCAATCACAGAGTTGCTGGTTATTACCTTGATCTTGATATATTCTGCCTCTTCCATAAAGGTTTTGATCTGGCTGGCGTTCACGCTGTTTCGGACCAAGGTGATCACCCCACCTTTCTTTCTTCCTCCTCGATCACACCGGAAAATCTGGTAACCTCTGATCTTAAATGGTTTTCCTTCTTGCAGGTGTGTCTCTTGGATGCAGCAGATATCAATGTTGTTTTCGTACAGGAACTGTTCGAGCTCTGATTTCTTGTTGGTAACCCATTCTGCGTTCCAGTGCATGATGTTGATAATGGGGTTCTCTTTGGGTTTGGTCTTCTCTTTCGGTTGGCCAGTAGCTCTCCATCCTCGTCCCCTGGCTCCACAAGACGAGTTGATGGGACCTCCAGTAGCTGAGGGTGGGGGGTCTTTCGAGGCGTGGAGCCCAGCGCTGCACCTGGCGGGCGGATCCTCACAAGGCGAGCACCATTTCGGTTGATTCGATCTCCAAGTGTCATTAATTAGCATTGTGCATAATGTTCTGGTTAGCCCCTCCAAATGTCTGGATTGACACCCAGTGGGTTACACCCCTGCGCCACGTTGAGGCCGAGCATATAGTCTTAAACAGGGGACTGCAGAGATAATTCTCTTTCCTTTCAGCTTAGAGGTATAATAGCTTATATTAAGTTAATTAGTTAAGTCTCGTGTACGGGAGCCTCCCTTGCGGGGATACCTCTGCGGACCTACGAGTCTGTGTGGTATCTCCGGGAGCCCCGCATTTAAAAGTTCATCCGGCTGTCTCTATGTCTTGTATTTTCGTATGCTCATCATTTTTTATCTAGCATACTTGACAGTCTGTTTAGGTAAAATTATTGTATAGACTTAGTTTAATTAGGTCACCAAATCAAATCGTGTAAGTCCATAGATCACGAAATTGCTATGGACAGGCATACTGGTGACACAAACTCTTGGGAGGAGACTGTTGTGTTTAATGTTCGCGACGCTGGTCGCACGGCCCCACTGGAACGATTGAGTTCCACCGGCCTTAGGAGGCAGTCTTTGTTACCCGTAGCGCAGTATTGTATGGGATCCGTCACCCCGAGACCGGAAGATAACCAGCGTCACCATTCGTCGTGCACTTGCGGCGCGGCGAGTCGACATCAGACACCAGAACGGCCCGACACTACCCCGCGAGCTACAATTGGTCTTATTGAGCACAGAAAATGATCTCCCGGAACTAACATTTGATGACCTTATTGCAACCTTTGCAAGCAATAAAGCCAGAAAGAAGATGTTCACATAATGTGACGATCAGCTGTCTGGCTTATTCACATAGAGTTCATATGTATATCAACAACAAATTGATGTGACAGGTGATGTGTTGCATGAAACCTGTGCTACACCCACATCCACCCCACTCCGGTACATACTAGTGACCCAGCTGTGCCCTACACCTCCACCCTACACACGAATGGCCCAGCCATAATGCATGATTTACCTTGAAAACAGGCGTCTAACCACACCCATGGCAGCTGTCATCTTCGGTGAGGTGTCACAAGTTTGTCTTCTCCCTCCAGAATCGCGTGCGGAAGACGCAGCGTGCTAGTGCTGTGCAAAAGAGCAAATATTATGTAATTATTTTGATGAGGCCGGTGACATCAGAGTGGTACGGGTTAGTATCACTATATCTCGTGGCACTGTGCCCAACATTAATCCCACATTAGGAAACCTCGTCTAGAGCCTTGCCAAGGTTTAACATACTGTTATTATAGCATGCAGAAAAATAAAAGTTTCATAAATCACAAACGGCTAATCTAACCTACACGCAAAACAAACTTAACTTCATTCAAGTCGGGACTGTTATTGTATTATAATACGTAAAACGATCTATTAGAAATGCCCAAAGGAGCGAAAACATATATACGAAATCATTATGCGTGGTGGAGATATTTTTGCAAAGATCGGTTTACAGCTGCAGTGCCGGATTAAGCTGTCGCGAGGCCCTAGGCTGGACACCCAAAGGCGGGAGAGAGAGCATAAGACATGTCCTCTCTCGTCGAGGAAGTACGGGAGGCACCTGGAAAATGTGTAAATCTAGATGTTATGAGGTGCATTCAGACGCGTAATTTGGCATAATATTAGTAATTATTATTGAGGACAAAATGTGGTTTTAACACGCTTGGCGTTACGTAGTATATAGAAAAAAGCCCAAAATGCCTTTTGGTTTAACCCTTTAATGTCTAAATGTGTCAAAAAAACTAAACAAATTTCTTATAAGCATGTCCATTTGCAGATCGAGATTATTTTTGGAAATTTACCACAGGAATGACTGGCTCGGTTACCAGTTATTCCAGTGGTAAATTGTCAATAATAGTCTTCTCGTGGTCTGCAAATGAACATTTCTCAAGACAAATATAAAGGCTGTTCTTGGCTGGCTTAGGCAGCAAATAAAGAGCGAGGCCCTAGGCTGCAGCCTAGTGAGCCTAGGTTAATCCGGCCATGTGCAGCTTTGAAACCGTACTCCAATAAATAAATATAATAAAAAGAACGTGATTATTGTATAGAAAAGAAATTGCACTCTACATAACTGACTGGTAAACCGCATCGAGATAAATCTCAATAAGCGGTCATGACCTACCTGTATCTCTCTGTTTTATTAGTTTAATGTCAGTGCCCCGCAGAATGCTTTGCTTTATTAAAACGACACGGAACTCATCAGATAGATGTTGGCAATACAGTATCCGGACTATTACAAAAGTTGTTTATTAACTTAGACTGGATATGGTATTTGACATGCAAATAAAGTTTTGTATTATTTCCTGAATTTCCCGTTGAATGTGACACATGAAAATCAATTCACCTTTCCAGAATACCCACCCATCATATGACGTCATAATGAACTGCGTGATGTGTAGAATGACATCATAATGAATGACGTCATGAATGACGTCGATAAGTACGTCACGAACGCATATTTGAAGACGGTCTATGCTTTGTTGTACAAATTGTTTGCTTTTACTATTTAATAAATATTTTTTTGAATATTTTGAAACTAATTTGACTGGGCGCTGTTGCTGCCATAGGCTAATACTCTTGAGGAAACGTAACCAATCGACCCAAAATTTGGCATGGCTCAATATTTTGAAACTTTCTTCAAGTTAAAATAAAAATCATTGTGTGTATGTACCTATTTCCCTTGATGTTCCCAAAAGGCGGATGTGCTGCCCCTCCGGGCTTTTCCCAATAACATAACATGTAAATGTATATTACTTCACAAAAATCACGTATGTTGTCTCATTACATAGTCCATTGACTGTCAATTTATGCAAAGGTTTGTTTCAGAAAGAGAGTAAAAAGTGCCAATTACAGAATGCTTTAGCACAATATAAATGAAAAAGAACAGCGGATAAGTGGCGCAGTGTAATATTGTATTGAGACCAATTGCAGAGATTAATACTGCACTCCAAACAACGAACTACCCCGTGATCAAATATACAAACTGCCATTCTAAATTTTTGTCATCAACTAACTTTGACATTTCCAGACAAAGACTGGGCATTTTGCAATTTCGTTTGCCTATACACCTACAAAAAGCCTAGTTTTCTTTGGAATTTGGATGTCAGAGTGTTCATAGATCGATCGATCCCAACACGAGCGCTGTGTGGGTGGAGCTTAGCTAGCGATGGGCGGGACATAGCTAAAACCGGAAAGGTCCACTATCAATGTATGCACACACCGATGTGTTCTAATACGCACTTGACGTGTATGCACACGCGTACTAAGTGTCACCCAGGTGCCCGTATGTGCGTATGTATATGTAGCTCGCCGGGTAGTTTCGGGCCGTTCCGGTGTATCATGTCGACTCGCTGCGCCGCAAGTGCACGATGAGTGATGACGCTGGTTAGCATCTGGTCTCGGGGTGACGGACCTTGTACGAGACTGCCCTGCGGGAAACAAAAACCACCTCCTAAGGCCGGTGGAACTCAATCGTTCTGGTGGGGCCATGCGACCATCGTCGCGAACGTTAAACACAACGGTCTCATCCCATGAGTTTGTGTCACCAGTATGCCTGTCCATAGCAATTTTGTGATCTATGGACTTACAAGATTTGATTTGGTGGCCTAAAAATATAAGTCTATACAATGAGTTTACTTAAACAATTAAAAATATGCTAGATAAAACTGCAATCAGAGCATACGAAAATACGAGACATAGAGACAGGTAGATGAACTTTTAAACATGGGGCTCTCGGCGGTACCACACAGACCCGTAGGTCCGCAGAGGTATCCCCACAAGGGAGCTCCCATACACGAGACTTAACTAGTTAACTCAATATAAGTTATTATACCTCTAAGCTGAAAGGAAGAAGGTTATCCCAGACGAAATGTGATGTGCCTCACACGGGCACTACTCCTAATGCAAGTTTTGGGTGAGGAGTATTAGCCTGGCGCGGACCGTCGTCGCTGAATCCTTGCGAAAGGCTAGTGCCTCGCGCGGGCCTCCGTCTCGGGAAGGTGTCGCCACTGCTTAAAGCGGAAGAAGAAAGGTAGGTACAAATGGGCCTACCCTAATATTTCAATCATAAATGCTTTAGAAAGAAAAGACCATACCTAGTGAGATTATGACTACAGGGATGCATACTGCTTTACGTGAAGACGGGACAGAGGATTCCCAATGGATTCCCTTGTCACCGTCTTATGTAGTTTTTGGTTTGCTGCTTTAGTAGTTGCCACTTTATTTCTGTGGGCCTTCTGCTTTGCTTAATTCCTTTTAGTTGTTTTTTAGAACGAGAATTAATTTAGGTCACGACTGGCTGATTTCTACCTAGCTATTAGACACGGCTGTCATGGAGAACAGATGCCCCAATACATCCATACCAGAGACAGCGCTCATACATGTTACATAGCAGGATCTCCGAACTGGATAAGAATCCGTACATCCCGCCCTGCAACCACATAAAACATTAGATGACATGGGTTACATTTCACAAAAGCATTATTAGACCATTTCTCCTATCGTTATGGTGAGGGTAAGAGAGACGAATTCCCATCGTAAATGTCCTTCCCGCAAGGGCATGGAAGATCTAAATATCATGCCCGGACATTTAATGTTCGGTGGAGATGCGCATCTCGCCCGTTACCGGGTCCTATGGAACTAACCGTTTTACCTGTCATTAGGTTTATATACAAGTTGCCAGTTTTGCACTGCGGTGCGGGAAGATTGTCAGTAAATAAGATAATAATTAATACATGTGTTTTCGCAGTGCTTTCCTACATTGGCTTAAAAGTGCTAACTACTAAGTATCCAAAGATACACGGGAAATGTATGCGACACCGCACTCTGGCCATCACCGCTCGGAAACCCCAATAGGCTGAGTGGAACACGAAGAGAGACAAAATCTTACTTATGAGTCTTACCGGAGTGCGGGGCTAGATTATCGCACTACCAGAAGAGAAGAGTATATTACACAGTATGTAATGAAGAAAGTGTCTCTAATCATTTCGAACCTATCCTATTGAGCTGAATAGAAAAGGTTTAGTCGGTAGCATGCCGGGATAAACAGAGTTATAGCACGGACAGCGACCTCAGTGAAAAATTGTTGGTGGCGGGAGAAAATGTTGCATATATAAGTATTGCTGTATAGTGTTTCCTACGTGCACTGCAGTCCTATATTTTCTATGAATAAACACAACATATGAACGGATGGCCACTGGCCATATATATACATAATCTAACCAGAACAATCAATACGGTGTCAAGTGATCAGGATATATATAACAGTACAGGTTAACGAACCTACTATAGTGTGGTTAGCAACACATTGAGGAAAATGAGAATAATTATTAACAAATACAGAAATTATAACTAGTGGTCCTAAGACCGTTACGGCTCCTTTTAGTCATCGGGACCGTTATTGTGGATACAATATAATTAACAAAACCTATATAGAGAAATAATTAAACTGTGAAGTATAGTTACTTGAATACTTGGTAGACATTCGTAAGTTAGGCTACCATGTTACTGAAATTGATACGTCGATCCGTGGTCGACGTGAAATGTTACGCTCTCCGGAAGCTGGAAAGTTCCTGCAGGTTGGTTCCCACAAGATGTTTTCCGCAAACAAGACTTCCGCAAGAACACTCATGGCGGGAGTGCATCGCTTAGTGCTGTAGGCCTAATAGAATGTCTAATGACCTGTCAGTAAAAGATACGATAGTACTACGTGGTGAAGAAACGGTTGGAAGGCGTAAGCAACCCGTAACTAGCAGGGGTTGTCAGAGTCAAACGAGGATACAAAACAAAACTTCACGGTGCTGGGTACGTCAACCAGCTCTGAAGACGCACTGGGCAGAGTTTACTTGCTGCGGTCGAAAGTCGAAAGAACCGACACGATATTGGTGCAGTGATGATTGAAATACCACTTTTAGGCGTGGCCGGCAGATCTGGCAAGTCATCCATCAAAGAACATCCCGTCTCTACATCTGTAGACTCACATATTCAGGCCGTAAAGGCCTCACCGCAAATTTGTGTTCCAAATGTAGCTATTGGTATTCGTGAACAATTATCAGAAGTACCAAATTACTCCTGTAAAGGGGGAGTTACAAAATTGTTTTAGTGCGGTAGGTTGGAGAACTGCACGCTACGGGATAAAAACCTGACACATAGCGAAAGAAGACGCGTATTGTCTGTCGCGCTTATTAGTAGCTGGTACAGATCCAACCTGTTCGACCCCTGGCCGAGGATGCTCTCGATCACTGGATCGCTTCTCCTTTTATACTCCTCGCGACGTCACAGGCGCGGGCTCCATCCGATCATCATTCGAGCAAGAGCCAATCAGCGCGCAGCTAATAATAGTGAAGTCGAACGTTCTAGAACATTCTAGAAGATTTGCGTCCACGTGGTTATGACGTCACGGCAATATTTTGAAGATAATCATGAAGAGTTTTCCCTGGATAACTCAGCCATTTCTCAACCGATTTTGAAATGGTTTACAGATTTGAAAAGCGCGTTGAATTCTGGTCTTGATTAATGCCAGACTTAACGGGAACAGGCAATCAATAAGAATTACAGGGTACCATCTCGGTACACTAAAAGCGCCATCCTATCTAGGTCATAACTACATGCTCCATATAAACAGCGTCCTGGCTCGTGCATGCGCATCTGCGCATCATGCGTTTTAACGAACGTAGTCATTTTTCGACACGCTATCTCTCCCATAGGCCTATATACGCTTATGGCTCTACCCAGAGGGGCGTGTTCAGGAAACGAATCCAGGACGGGCAGCGCGTACCCAGCTCAGCTGGTACGGCCGGTATCCGACCGGTCGATCCGAACTACACCACCCCCTCCTAGTTTGACATCCGTGGCAAACGATCGCGCATGGCGGATCGACGCACGGACGTACACTAGGCAGGAATTATAGACTTCCCGTGTAGGCGCGTGGCCGGAGAGGAGTAGTGACGCATTAGATGCGTATTCAAGAGACAGAGTACTTAGGGGTGCCAAGAGGAGGAGGAGACATACTTTTAGTTTTTAATTTTGACCTGGAATTATTTTCCAGGCCTTTCTTCTTCTTTTTCGTTTTATTACTAATGTTACGGTGCATGCTATAACTTTATTTAGTATATGATTCTAAACAACAGCTCGCATGGGTGTTCTCTTTGAGTGCGGATAATCATGATCTCCGCAAAGAACACCCAAGCTCCAATGTACCACAATTTAAGTTTGTAAATATATATAAAATATAATAAGAAAAAAACACGGTATATCTAGACCATGTAACATACCCTTACGAGGTATTTATTTTTTAATCACACCGTATTACTTGCGCACCCCGCGTAAATAAAGGGACACGCAACACGTATCACTTAGCATTAGCATTTTATAAAATATCTATTTGCGGCCCATTATTGTGGGTCTGCAATGGTCAGCTCTCGCTGGCCTCATATCCGTCCTGACGTCTGAGACAGGAAGAATAATAATAAGAAAAATAAGATATATATATATAATAATAATATTGGTTTATCAGGCAGCCTCAGCGTAGCTGAGACTGCATGACGGGATCGTGACGTTATTGCACTGCGGAATGTTGTATTCTTCACGTCGCACACGACGTTCTTACAACCTCGGAATCCGCAGTGCTCATTTCGTGTGAGACACAACCAGACACTGAAGTGTGCGGCTGTGTCGGATAACCGTAGTCATCCTAAGGACGGGATTCAATTGATCTAACATATATAATAAGAAGAAAAGTGGGTTTTTTTAATATACTGCCAGAGCCGTGCTGGAGTCAGAGTACAATAGGCGTAAAAAGCCTAGGATTGAACCGTGGCAGGTGCATCCACAGATAGTCCCATATGAATCGTCAGTGTGTCAGTATATCAGACATGTGAAAGCTGGTCGGCCAAACCTTGACTTTTTAGTCTTGGCGCGGTGGTCCAGTGGAAAGATGTCTGGTTGCTGATGCTATGCGGAGTTGCAGAATGGTGGTTCGATTCCCAGACCGGGAGATGGTGATCAACAAATTAAACTAATGGGTGCATGACTGTCGGCTAAGTTAGCACATGGAAATTGAAGCTGCACGTTGCCAGTGCGTCAATAAAATAAAAATACATATACTGCCAGAGCCGTGCTGGAGTCAGAGTACAATAGGCGTAAAAAGCCTAGGATTGAATCGTGGCAGGTGCATCCACAGATAGTCCCATATGAATCGTCAGTGTGTCAGTATATCGACATGTGAAAGCTGGTCGGCCAAACCTTGACTTTTTAGTCTTGGCACGGTGGTCCAGTGGAAAGATGTCTGGTTGCTGATGCTATGCGGAGTTGCAGAATGGTGGTTCGATTCCCAGACCGGGAGATGGTGATCAACAAATTAACCTAATGGGTGCGTGACTGTCGGCTAAGTTAGCACATGGAAATTGAAGCCGCACGTTGCCAGTGCGTCAATAAAATAAAAATACATATACTGCCAGAGCCATGCTGGAGTCAGAGTACAATAGGCGTAAAAAGCCTAGGATTGAATCGTGGCAGGTGCATCCACAGATAGTCCCATATGAATCGTCAGTGTGTCAGTATATCGACATGTGAAAGCTGGTTGGCCAAACCTTGACTTTTTAGTCTTGGCGCGGTGGTCCAGTGGAAAGATGTCTGGTTGCTGATGCTATGCGGAGTTGCAGAATGGTGGTTCGATTCCCAGACCGGGAGATGGTGATCAACAAATTAAACTAATGGGTGCATGACTGTCGGCTAAGTTAGCACATGGAAATTGAAGCCGCACGTTGCCAGTGCGTCAATAAAATAAAAATACATATATATATATATATATATATATATATATATATATTCAAGGCTACTTTGACATAAAAATATTTTTTCTGGTTACATTTTTGGTGTATTTCAACATATCGTCTTATATCTCGGCATGGCTTTATTGGGAGTCAACTTGCCCACTGGCTTCCATATATCAACATGATAGAGCACAATGATACTGAGGTCATGAGGTTAAAGATCAAGCTCACTGTGTCCTTGGTATAAACTTATATTTTCTTGTTAAGTTTTAGTTTAGCTCAATATATCGTCTTATATCTCGGCATGGCTTTAGCCTAACCTGTTGGGACTAAGAGTGGACACGTGCATCCTTATGTCAACAGGATGGAGCACAATGGCAGTCATGTCATGATGTTAAAGCTCAGTCACTGTGACCTTGGTATAAAACGTTTTTATGGTTAATCTTTTGCCTAGCTCAACATATCGTATTATATCTCGGCATGGATTCACACTATTCGGACGAAACTTGGACACATGCTTCCCTATGCCAAGGGGTGGAGCAGAATTATATTGAGGTTAAAATTCTGTGACCTTGGTATAAACCTCTTTCAATTAAGTTTTTCGTTTAGCTCAACTTATTGACTGATCTCATGATTGGCCACATGTTTACCTATATCAAGCGCATGAAGCACATGATATTGCAGTCAAAGGTAAATATCATTGTAGCATTCCCCCTCCCCCTCTCTCTCTCTCTCTCTCTCTCTCTCTCTCTCCCCCCCCCTCTCTCCCTCTCTATCTCCCTGTCCCCCTCCCTCTCCACATCTCCCTCCCTCCCTCCCCCTCCATCTCTCTCTCTCTCTCTCTCTCTCTCGCTCTCTCTCTCTCTCTCTCTCTCTCTCTCTCTCTCTCTCTCTCTCTCTCTCTCTCTCTCTCTTCTCGCTTCTCTCTCTCTCTCTCTCTCTCTCGCTCTCTCTCTCTCTCTCTCTCTCTCTCTGCTCTGCTCTGCTCTGCTCTGCTCTGCTCTGCTCTGCTCTGCTCTGCTCTGCTCTGCTCTGCTCTGCTCTGCTCTAGCATAGAAGTCTAAAAATGATTCCTTGAACATAGTGTGAAAATGAGACCCTGGAGATCGCGAATCTGGGTTATACAATATCATTTCGCCCAAAACCACTTCGTTAAAAAGACCACCCTCAGTTTGGGAACCAACGTGACATTTGCTTTAGCAGAATTAATATAAAGTTGTCAAGTAGGATTCATGTACAGGAATATGTACAGGAATACTTAATTATTAATATATGCCTGGTCAACAGGGCACGGCCAGACGTGGCCTACCGTTTTTGTCATACACAGTAATTATACTAAATATATTATTCATATTTTTATCTTTGGGCAAAGGTTGTATATACATATTTTGTTTATATCAAAGTCAGTGATCTGCTATTAATGAATTGCGCTGACGGCATTTGAACATAACAGAGACGGATATATTAATAGTCAATGACTGCATCTGGAAAGGAATGGCCTTTGTTTCTTTTCATTGATTGGGGAATATATAATGAGAACACGTGGTCAAGACAGGATAGGCAAGGGCCATGTGGTCCAGGTGAGCGGATGACGAGCATTGTAAGAAAGAGCTTGTAATGGAGTCTAAGCACGAACATGCACGTCAGCGCTATAATTATTGGTAGCAAATGCGTATTTCTGAATATTAATTAAGCAAGAAAAAGGAGATATATATATATAGCAAGGATTTTGGGGAAAGCATTCCAGTTTTTATATTTAGAGAGATTTTGGCTATGAGTTTGATATTATACTTTTTGACATTTTACCATCATAAATTTTAGTCTATAAGCAACGTTGTACAAATTGTTGAACTGTAAACCATTTCAAAATGGGTTGAGAAATGGCTGAGTTATCCACGGAAACCCCTTCTTGATTATCTTCAAAATATTGGCGTGAAGTCATAACCACGTGGACGCAGAACTTCTAAAATGTTCTAGAACATTCGGCTGCGCTATTATTAGCTATTGGCTGTTGCTCGAACGATGATTGGTTGGAGTCTGCGCCTGTGACGTCACGAGGAGTATAAAAGGAGACGCAATCCAGTGATCGAGAGCATCCTCGGCCAGGGGCCGAACAGGTTGGATCTGTACCAGCTACTATCAGCGCAACAGACAATATGCGTTTTACTTCGCTATGTGTCTGGTTTTTATCCCGTAGCTGGCAGTTGTCCAACCCACCGCAGTAAGAACAATTTTGTAACTCCCTACTCACCTGGCTCCCACACACCCCATCGAGCGCTCCAGCCTAAAATTGGAATAGGCATGTTTATAGGCATCCAATCTGGAGAACCGCCTCACACGAATTAAAAGGTACGACACCAGCAAGAAAAAGTAGTACCACGTTTCTATGTTGATCGAAGGCTGTTAAATGCGCGAAGTTAAGACAAGTTTAACGAGCCATTCTTCCTATAATTAAAAGTACTCCCTTTGTATGGGAAGAATTAATCCCTAGACGTCTAGGCCATGAAAAGAGGAAACTTTCAGATAAGAATGACCGAATCACCTGTTAAAAACTTTTAGGTTTGGTCATCCGCCGCCTGTGACATCACCAAATAGTATAAAAGGAGGAAGCGCGCTCTGAAACTTTGTCTTCCCGTCAAAACTCGACACCAGGGAAGAAGAGATAGCATTAGCCTTGTTTCGTGTCGCAAACCAAATTCTGCTGTTTTATTATTATTTCATTATTATACTTGGCCTGGAAAGTTAAAAACAATGAAGAGATAGGGCATTAGGTTTTGAATAAGGTTCCCGCAGCCAACTACCATGCGAGAACGAGATGTCACTCCTTGAAGATTTAGCGCTATCGGATTCGTCTGAAGAAGAGTCGGTACCAGTTCCAAAACCGTTCCCGTGTAACTCATTATTAGCTAGCGGAGAGCCATGTACCAGAACTTTTACTAGAAAATCCGACCACACACATCACGTTAATAAGGATCATCTCTTCCAGTCAGCCTTTTGTGTGACGTGCCAGTATCTCTACACCGCTACTCGCTACGGGGTGACCCACGCGCTCCGTTATCATCACCGCATGTTAGAAGTAACATTAGTTCCTGGAGAAGAGAATGAGGATCGTGCTGTTTTAGCCACCCGTTTCGAATCTCGGTTCCCAGTCAAAGTTCTTCCGACCGAGAGAATGGCCCGCACGTAAAACACTACTCGCAGATATCCCGTTAGTCATCGTCTTCCCACGGCTACTGTAAGCAACGTACCGGCAGCCGGACGTGAAATCCTGCCCGCAGCCACTTCTGGAAGCGATACGCCAGTACCGGTCACTTCATCCACACCAGTTCTGAAGCGGAGTAAGAAGCAAAAGTCTCCCGCAAAATCCAGTTCGGCAGCACCCGCATCAGTTATTAGCCATCCGGCTATGGTCACTACACCCGCCACCGTAGTGTCTAAGACAGTGTTAGCCAGTCAGCCGATTTCGGTAGTGATTATGACACCTGCGGAAATAAACATTCCAAGTTACCCGCAGTCACCATCTCCGCCAGAACTTACCATAGATGAGGGACCAGGTCCGTCGCAGCCTGTAGCGATTAGTGTAACTCTGACCCTTGTTATTCAGCATCCGCCTCCTAGCCTTTCTGACCCAGCAATCAGAAAAGGAACCACGCCGGAAAGTCCATACACGGGAAAGAGACTGATCGCCCACACACAGGACATTCAGCCTGTGCCTAACATCACCGCCAGTCATCTATTAAAATATGCTAGGTTTCGGAAGATGATGTCTCCTGCCATATCCGCTCCCGCACCACGGCTTCAGCCTACGGTACAGCTCACCGCCATCACCATGACAGCTACAGACGCCACCACGACGGCTACCATCACTACAGCATCAACGACATTGGCAACCACTAGTACCGCCGCTGCCTTACCGACGGATATATTAGAACCGGCAGTAACTGTGAGAGACATTATGGACGCGCATATTTCCGCCACTATCACTTCAGATGTTTCCGACAATGCCAGTAATAGTGAAAGCATCTCAGCAATGACAGTGCATCCACCGCGACCCACCACCGTCGTGGGACCCAGACTCAATGGGGAAATTTCGCTGCAGAGGTGTGATCATTTGTGATACAGCAGAAATATCAATAGGCGATTCATGGAAATGTATTAATTATTACTTTATTTTTTTAATACTTTTCTTCTTATTATATATGTTAGATCAATTGAATCCCGTCCCTAGGATAATTACGGTTATCCATCACAGCCGCACACTTTAGTGCCCGGCTGTGTCCCACACGAAATGAGCACTGCGGACTCCGATGTTGTAAGAACGTCGTGTGCGACGTAAAGAATACAACATTGCGCAGTGCAATAATGTCACAATCCCGTTAAACCACGGAAAACCCTTCTTGATTATCTTCAAAATATTGCCGTGACGTCATAACCACGTGGACGCAGAACTTCTAGAATGTTCTAGAACATTCGGCTGCGCTATTATTAGCTACGCACTGATTGGCTGTTGCTCGAACGATGATTGGTTGGAGCCTGCGCCTGTGACGTCACGAGGAGTATAAAAGGAGACGCAATCCAGTGATTGAGAGCATCATCGGCCAGGGGCCGAACAGTTTGGATCTGTACCAGCTACCATCAGCGCAACAGACAATACGTGTTTTACTTCGCTATGTGTTGGGTTTTTATCCCGTAGCTGGCAGTTGTCCAACTCACCGCAGTAAGAACAAGTTTGTAACTCCCTACTTACGGGAGTAATTTGGAACTTCTGATTAGTGTTCATGAATATCAATATCTACTTCGGAACACAAATTTGCGGTGAGGCCTTTACGGCCTGAATATGTGGGTCTACAGATGTAGAGGCACGATGTTCTTTGATGGATGACTCGCCGGATCTGCCGGCCACACCTAAAAGTGGTATTTCAACCGTCACCGCACTAATATCGTGTAGGTTCTTCTAACTTTCGACCGCAGCAAGTACACTCTGCCCAGTGTGTCTTCAGAGCTGGCTGACGTACCCAGCACCGTGACGCTTTGTTTTGTATCTTCGTTTGCCTCTGACAACCCCCGCTTGTGATCGGGTTGTTTACACTTCCATCCGTACCATCGGTGAATGGGAACTTTCTTCACCACAGTAGTACTATCGTATCTTTTGCTGACTGCTCGTTAGACATCCTATTGGGCTTACAGCACTGAGTGATGTATTCCCGCCATGAGTATTCTTGCGGGAATCTTGTTTGCGGAAAACAGCTTGCGGGAACCAACCTGCGGGAACTTTCCAGCTTCCTGAGAATGCATCATCGCACGTCAACTACGGAATAACGTATCAATTTCAGTAACATGGTGGCCTAACTTAAGAATGACTACCGAGTATTCAAGTAGCTATACTTCACCGTTTAATTATTTCTCTATATGGATTTCGTTAATTATATTGTATCCGTAAGAATGGTCCCGATGACTAAAAGGTACTGTAACAGTCCTAGGACCGCTAGTTATAATTTCTGTTTTTGTTTATAGTTGTTCTCATTTTCCTCAATGTGTTGCTAACCGCACTATAGTAGGTTCGTTAACCTGTACTAATATATATAACTTTGATCATTTGATACCGTTTAGATTGTTCTGGTTAGATTATGTATATATATATGGCCAGTGGCCATCAGTTCATATGTTTTGCTTAGTTATAGAAAATATAGGACTGCAGTGCACGTAGGAAACACTATACAGCAACACTTATATATGCAGCACCTTCTCCCGCCACCAACAATTTTTCACTGAGGTCGCTGTCCGTGCTATAACTCCATTTAGCCCAGCATGCTACCGACTAAACCTTTTCTATTCAGCTCAATAGGATAGGTCAAAATGATTAGAGACACTTTCTTCATTGCATACTCTGTAATATACTCTTATCTGCGAAAACATATATTAATTATTATTTTTATTACTGAACAAACCTCCCGCACCGCAGTGCAAAACAGGGCAACTTGTATATAAACCTAACGACAGGTTAAATGGTTAGTCCCATAGGACCGGTGACGGGCGAGATACGTACCCCCACCGAATTCCATAGGAATGTCTGGGCATGATATTTAGATCTGCCATGCCCTTACGGGAAGGACATTACCGTGGGTATTCGTCTCTATTACCCCCACCATAACGATAGAACAATGGTCTAATAATGCTTTCATGAAAAGTAACCCATGTCTTGTAACGTTTTATGTGGTTACGGGGCGGGATGTCCGAATTCTTATCCAGTTCAGAGATCTTGCTACATAACATGTATGAGCGCTGTCTTCAGTATTGATGTCTTAGGGCATCTGTTCTCCATGGCAGCCGTGTCTAATAGCGAGGTCGATACCCGCCAGTTGCGGCCAAAAATAGTTCTTGTTTTGAAAACAACTAACAGCTAATTAAGCAAAGCAGAAGGCCCGCATAAATAAAGCGGCAACTACTAATTCAGCATACCAAGAATCACATAAGACCGGTGACGAGGGAATCCATCGGGAATTGCCCGTCCCGTCTTCACGTAAAACAGTACGCACCCCTATAGTCATAATCTCACTAGGTATGGTCTTTTCTTTCTAAAGCATTTTTGGTTGAAATATTAGAGTGGGCCCATTTTTGCCTACTACTCTTCTCCCACTTTAAACAGTGGCGACACCTTCCCGAGACAGAGTCCCACGCGAGGCACTTGCCTCTCGCAAGGATTCAGCGATGACGGTCCACACAAGGATAATACTCCTCACCCAAACTAGCACTAGGAGTAGTGCCTGCGTGAGGCACATAACTTTTCGTCCACGATAACCTTCTTCCTTTCAGCATAGAGGTATAATAACCTATATTAAGTTAATTAGTTAAGTCTCGTTTACAGGACCTCCCTTGCGGGGATACCTCTGCGGACCTATGAGTCTGTGTGGTACCTCCGGGAGCCACATGTTTAAAAGTTCATCTGCCTGTCTCTATGTCTCGTATGCTCTTACTGTAGTATTATCTAGCATATTTATAATTGTTTAGGTAAACTCATTGTATAGACTTATATTTTTAGGTCACCAAATCAAATCTTGTAAGTCCATAGATCACGAAATTGCTATGGACAGGCATACTGGTGACACAAATTCTTACGATGAGACCGTTGTGTTTAATGTTCGCGACGATGGTCGCATGGCCCCACCGGAACGATTGAGTTCCACCAGCCTTAGGAGCCGGTTTTTGTTTCCCGCAGGGCAGTCTCGTACAAGGTCCGTCACCCCGAGACCAGATGCTAACCAGCGTCATCACTCGTCGTGCACTTGCAGCATGGCGAGTCCACATGATACACCGGAACGGCCTGACACTACCCGGCGAGCTACAATATCTCCTAGAGGAATCGTTAAAGGTGAAACCGTAAGAATGGAAGGCAGGACTGAACCGACACCAGAACCGGTTGGCCTATGATCGGAAATGCATACCCTGATGGCAGGTATAGAAACGATGGTAGAGGCCATCAGAGACGACTATAAGCAGTTGGAGCAACGGAGCGTTCTGCGTGACAACATACATGACCACACGACATCCATAACGAAGTGTGATGGCCTGATTCCCTCCGAGACTCGGGAATGGGTGCAACAATGCCAATTAACAATGAACGCATTGGATGGTGTGAAAGGGTAACCGGCCCACATAGCAACGTGGACAACGACAGGACCTCTGAGGAAAGAATTAAAACATTTCCTGGAGGGAAAGAACAAAGAAACACTTTCATGGGGAGAATTGCGAGAACACGTTATTCGTGAGTTCGTATCAGCAAACGAGAAAGAACGATTATTTTGCTAAATAGAAGGCATTCGCCAACGAAGCGACTACAGCCTTTAATAGACGATTCCGTGAACTGGCAACTCGGGCATATCCTGTAATGTCAGAAAATGATGTGAGAACGGTACTACGTGCATACGTTAGGGCGTTACATGATCACAAAACGTCAACGAAAATAATTATGAACGATCGTATTACCAATGCCAATCAAGCAATGAAGTACGTAGAAGATAGGGCTGCTAAGCGAGCACCATATAGAAATGGCATACGGTGTTTTAATTGTTCTCGGCTCGGCCACATTAGTTCTGAATGTCGGGCAAGAACGAATACTAATCCACGAAACAGGCAACAATTTGCAACACGTAATCAGAGCAACAACATGCACGCACACACGTCACACCCACCGCCACGGTATCAACAACCCAATGGGCATAACAAAAGCCATGAACCACAACACATTGGCAAATCGGAAAACCAATGAGGGCCGAGGTGTATGGTTCAACAGGACGCTTCTTGGCCAGACTTAAGCTAAATAATAGACCTGTTGTGTTTTTGATTGATAGTGGTGCATCGACTAGTATATTAGGAAAGCATATGTGGCAGAAACATGTGACTGCACGTCCACTGAGAAAATGTGAAACGTTGGTGGCGGTAAACAGTACACTCATACAGACTCTAGGCCGTACTGAAATAACATTCAATGGTACGAAACCTATACCCGCCATTATTGTGTCGGGAAACATGTCACACCAAGGAATATTGGGTGCCGATGCACTACGTTTGGGGAAAGCGAAGCTAGATTATGAAATTGGTAGCATGATATGGTTTGGCCGAAGTTATAAATTCAGTGAAACATTTCCCCGTCACAAAATTGATTGTGCCACTGAATCAACCGGGTATAAATGTATAGATGATGTCATAAGAGAATTTCCTGATGTATTTGATGGTCTGAAGAAGGACTATACGGGAAAGCACCCAACTGTCACGTGCAGAATTACTACTGGGGACCACCCACCTATTAGGCAGAGAGCATACAGGATACCATTGTCAAAACGACGAGTTGTTAAGGAACAGATCCAGGAATTGTTGGAGGCAGGGATTATCGGACCTTCAACAAGTCATTGGTCTAGCCCTATAACGTTAGTACCCAAGAAGGACGGTACCTTATGCCTATGCTCAGATATGAGGAGGGTCAACAGTATTTGCAAGAAGGACAGTTACCCACTGGCCATCATTTCGGAAATTTTTGATACCATGGGGGGATCATCGATATTTTCCACTACGGATTTGAAAGCTGGATACTGGTAATTCCAGTCAAAAAAGAAGATAAGGAGAAAACGGCTTTTATATGTTCAGAAGGCCTTTTTGAATGGAATCGTATGATGTTCGGGGATTGCAACTCTGGTGCCTGCAATGTAGAATTCACACCCTGGTTTTGGTGCGGGTTGCTGAGTTCGGATCGAGTGTTGCTCTCGAGTCTTTGATGTTTATCAAATGATGTAAGGAATAATAACTCAATAACACAATGTTCTTATGATGATCTTTTAAAATAATTCTTATGTTCATTTCAACAATTTGTACAACGTTGCTTATAGACTAAAGTTTATGATGGTAAAATGTCAAAAAGTATAATATCAAACTCATAGCCAAAATCTCTCTAAATCTAAAAACTGGAATTCTTTCCCCAAAATCCTTGCTATATATATATCCTTTTCTTGCTTAATTAATATTCAGAAATACGCATTTGCTACCAATAATTATAGCGCTGACGTGCATGTTCATGCTTAGACTCCATTACAAGCTCTTTCTTACAATGTTCGTCATCCGCTCACCTGGACCACATGGCCCTTGCCTATCCTGTCTTGGCCACGTGTTCTCATTATATATTCCCCAATCAATGAAAAGAAACAAAGGCCATTCCTTTCCAGATGCAGTCATTGACTATTAATATAGCCGTCTCTGTCATGTTCACATGCCGTCAGCGCAATTCATTAATAGCAGATCACCGACTTTGATATAAACAAAATTAAAATATGTATATACAACCTTTTCACAAAGAAAAAAATATGAATAATATATTTAGTATAATTACTGTGTATGACAAAAACGGTAGGCCACGTCTGGCCGTGCCCTGTTGACCAGGCATATATTAATAATTAAGTATTCCTGTACATATTCCTGTACATGAATCCTACTTGACAAATTTATATTAATTCTGCTAAAGCAAATGTCACGTTGGTTCCCAAACTGAGGGTGGTATTTTTAACGAAGAGGTTTTGAGCGCAATGATATTGTATAACCCCGATTCGCGATCTCCGGGGTCTCAATTTCACAATAGGAAATGGCAGCCGATCGGTGCTTCGATTTTCTGCTCCTAGGTCCACTGATGATGAAGTTGTTTCTATCCTCTGCACGGTGTTTAGTCCTCTCAGCATCTATAATCGATGGTGTGTAACATCTATAGCACATTAAATGACCCTCTTTACCCACGTGATCTCACCAAGCATGTCCTGAAATCATGTGCAATTCCACTCTAATTTAACTTTATGTCTTCATAAGATTTCATGAACAATAAGACACACAATATCCCTGCTGACACAGCAATGATAGCACTCGCGTCTATCTTCATACTTATCACTAGCTGAATGGATTTGTACATAGTAGTGTCAGATTTGTGCGATAGAAAGTGGAATTTCGATTGTAAGAAACAGAGTATCATTTGCAGATCCAACATATCACCGGTCATTGCAGTGACGGTCAATAAACGTCCATACTCGTCTCTTACGAGTTCAGCTCAGCAGCAGATAGCGCCTTAATTTGCAGCAGCCCATTCCTTTTCATATTTTTCGCCACCAAGTTCTTCACTTTCACCGTTTATATTATATTCAGAAATCGAATCGAATTCGCCACACATTCGTGAGTGAATGAGAACCTCTTCTTACGTCAACAATTTAATGTAATATTCACAAAATCTGGGTGGCTGTCAACACTGAGAAGACCCAGTCGAATTAGTTTCAAAATATTCAAAAGCTAAATTACTTGTATAGTTTTATAGAAATTGAGAATCGATGAGTTCAGGGTTCGATCGATCTCAACTCGGGAACAGCGTGGGCGGAGCTTATCTAGAAATGTTTGGGGCATAAGTAAAATTGGATCCATCATCTAGTCTACGTAGGGCAAAGAATAGACCTACATTGATAGTGGCCGGAAGGACTTGAATGAACATAAATAGCTTTTACTGATAGTTGGAATGTGTGTAGGATTCGGTTTGCCATGGATAGATATACAGCCCATTATTGTGCGGCTTTCCATCAAGAACAACGTGACGGTATCCTTGAATAGATCTGTCCACCAGCGATTTGAAACCCGCAGAAGTGGTAACTAAGTGTGTCAATTACTGCCACAATATCCGGGCTAATAGCAGTTGCTAGTTCCTAGCGCATTTGTCGTTCATTTGCATCAATGGCCATATTTGACTGGGCAAAAACTTAGAGCACAGTGGCTGTATTCAACAGGGGCTCTCCGGTAGAGTAAATATAGGCTTCGCCCACTTGTGCAGTGGCCAAAATGTGTTCTGCACAAACGTACCAGTCGAATGGAAAACCCTATGAAAATGGAAGGGGCAGAAATACGATATCGCCTAAATATTCTATATGGAGCCAATGTGCTCAGTCCAGTCAAATACGGCCAATGGCTCCATAGAGAATATGTTCTTATTCGACTGGTATTTCCCAGGAAAAAGTAGAGCATGAATCAAGCCGGAGCCAAAACGTCTGGCATGTTTCGTGAAGTAGGTCACATGATGAAGAATATGAAAACGCCGTACTTAGGTAGTTGAACTACAAGTTCAACATCTTCCTCGCATAATAAACAGTCACGAAGAGGCGGCGCGGAGAAGGTTAGTTCGACTCATGGTGCGGCCGAGTAATGACTAATGAGCATGGCAAGGTCGTGTGACTATTTATTGTCAATACTGTAATAGTTGGTTATATATATATATATATATATATATATATATATATATATATATATATATATATATATATATATATATATATATATATATATATATATATATATATATATGGCAGCAGCCATCCTAGTTACTTGTTTTGTTTATATTATATATAATACTAGGACCGCAGTACGCTAGGCTACACTATACAGCAACAATAAATCCACACTACCTTTTTCCCCCAGCATGACTTTTTCACTGAGGTCACTGTTCAGGTTCTCATTAAGCAAGCCTGACAAGAAATCGACTAAACCTGGCTATTGTAGCTCGATAGGATAGGTTTAAAAGTAGTTAGGGATGATCTCTCTTTAGGAGTCATTTGTGTAAGCCTGTTATACGAATGTAGCAGATATGTAACACCGCACACCGGCTAGGTGGTATAAATTGGCCATATACCTTAAGGCCTCTTTATTTACATATGAGTGATTGTCTCTTCCTACGCTCCTCCAGCCGCAAGGCTTATAATTGTCTGGACCTCCCTTCAATACGTTGGTGCGATCTGACTCTTGAAATTATAGGGGTTTCCGAGCAGTGAAGACTAAAGTGTCGATTCCACAAACAATTTCTCTGTATCCTCGGATACTAGTTAGCGTAGATATATGTGCCAAAGTAGGAAGCACTGCGAAAACATATATTATTTTAACTGGCCAGCAGTGCATCTCTGGGCATCTTAACATAACCCTAATGACAGGTAAATGTTAATCCCCGGGTTCGGATCTTACACTATTCGCCCCCGACACACCAGGTGACGGACGGGACACAGATCTCCCTCTAACTCTTCACAGTAACTGGGTGCGGTCTTGGAACCCACCATGCCCTCACGGGAAGGTCACTATAGTTGGATACCTGTCTCCTCCTCCCCACCATAAAACATATGCGCTTTTCAATTGCTTTTGTAACTATGTCTTGTCCTGGTGATATAGTATGTGGTTGCAGTGTGGTAAGTAACCAGATAGTTATATGATTCTGAAGCTCACACCGTGACATGTCTGCACGCTGTCTATCTGAGGGGATGCTCCGTAAGGTGACCATATGGAAATTGAGCATTTCCGCCAGTCAGGTTCATGTATTTAAAGACAGCTAGAAATCCCTGCCACTTGCGGCCTAAGCATGGAGCATGGACATAACAACTAAAGCTTAGTTTATGATTTAGCAGAAGAACCGTATAAATAAAGCGGCAACTACCAATACAGTATTTTTAACCTACATAAAATGACGGTGTTGAATTCTCCGGAAATCATCCACCCCTTCACGTAATTCAGCGTGCATCACAATAACATACAGTTTCGCTAGGTTTACTCACACTACACACTTAGCATATGTTTGAACAAGAGCGTGGCCCTTTTTGCCAACTCTCTTCCTCCGCTTCGGCGTTGAAGGCATTTTCCTGTGATGGAGGCCCGCGTGAGGTACTTTCCTCTCGCAACAATAATATTTTGTTATGGGCATAATGGTTTATATTAAACTTTGTAAGTGACCAAGCTAGGACTCTCCCTTGCAGGGATACCTCGTGGATTTAGAGATTGGTGAGGTACCTCTGACGAGCCCACGATAGACAAGATATTATTTTGTTAATTATGGCTAGACTCCTAAATTGATTAATGGACCACCATACCGGTGACACGAACAGTTGGATGAGACGGTGTGGTTCAATCTCGACGGCAATGGTCGCACGGCCCCACTGGAACATTATCATTCCACTGGCTCTAGAAGTCGGTCTTTGTATATTCCTGAGAGTCGCAAAACAAGATCCGTAACCCCGAGAACTGACGCTAACCAGCTAAACTCTGCATCATGCAAACGAACCAGCGCATACCCCTGGAGGCTACAAGTGGCACCCGATGAATGAGACGCGAACCCACACCCACACTCAACACCCGTGCGTTTTTCAGTCTCCTTCATTGGATGAACAAAATTCCTATGACGTGGAGGTAGCATCTTATGATGGGAGAACCGCACGTGTCCTAACCGATCATGACCTAAATTTCCCCGGTGCAGAAAAACCAGTACCGTATCAACACGAGTATTCGCTGATTAGATGGGTAGTCATTACATCACCTTGTCGGACATCCGCGATAGGCGACTAACACCTCAACTGGATCGCGGTCGACCACAAGAAAGATCCCTATGGGGGCATCTAATACCTTCATGACCAATGCATTCAGCAACACCATCAGAAGGTGACCATTGGCCTGCCCCATATGCACCGTGTCCCATAACACCTCCAATGAGGACATCATCTCTGTTCTACCCCGCGGTACCGCGGAATGAACATTGGAGTATGGGATTACTGTTGCCATCCTACAACAGATGGTACACACACTCGCACCACACACATCACCCTCGTCAGTCTCGTGGACTCCCTCCGTATGAGGAACGTCCGACTCAGTGACCCGTAGAGCTTCCACGGTGTATGCATACTACGCCACCTCACATTTATCGCCCAACACCAATACAGCATCTAGCGGAGCCCACACAAATATATCGAATTGAGCATCATCGACGGGAATCACCATCACGGATGCGGCACCAGGGAAACTATCGACCAGACAGGGAACTACCACCACTAGCACCACCTACACGCAGACCAGCATCCGCGTTCACACCACTTTTCCCCTGCACCACCACCAAGATTCATGCCAGTAACACCTTATCATGGCCCTGGCCGAGTCATTCTCCCTCCATAATTTAATGGGGAGTGACTGAGCTAGCTATAAATGCCAATTTGAAATTATCAGCCATACCAACCGGTGGTCGGATCAGCAAATGGGGGAGTATCAAACTGTCAGGCAAGGCCCTTCAGGTCCTGGCAGATTTGGGGTCAGACAGCACGCCAACTTACACGGAACTGGAGAACGCGTTATCGGAACGATTCAGGTACACGGCCCTCGGTGAAACTAGTAATCTACAATTGAAAAATTTACGGAGACGAGGAAACCCTGCCGGAGTTGGCAAGTCGCATCTGACAACTTGTCACACGCGCCTACTCCAGTACAAATCACGATGGAGTAGCGTATCTACATCTCGACACATTTATCGATGCGTTAAGTGGTGAGCCAGCTCTCAAAGAAAAGCTATTTCTCCTCAAACACTACAATCTACAGTTACTGACTGCAATGGCAGTCAGGATAGAAAACTTCTTGGAGTGGGAAAAAGCTAATCGCCGCCAATCGCATCCTATCAATGAGTTAAACGATGCACATCTCCTCATCGCGACTGACACCGCATCTGCATCCGCATCAACATCAGCAACAGGCCCTAGCAATACAGCACATAATGAACACCCCCACCAGTCAGAATCACGCACCCAGAGGAAGGGGGCGTGGCCAGTACCATCGGGGAGGCCACAACAATGCCCCAGGATGCGGACACCAGCAAAATAATAACAACAGGCAAAATATGCACGATAGGTTAGAGGAGATAACAAAACAAATCTCAGCACTCACTAACTTAGTTACTATGCTCTGCACCACCGTCGCCACCCAGCAGACTACACGACCAGCACCAAGTAATATAGCCCAGTATACACAGCCACCTAACGCATGTTTCGGATGTGGTCAGCCGGGCCACTGGAAGGAGCGATGTCCGCACCATCCTCCTTCCACAACTCCAACATCTGACCAATGTACACCACAGCCAGAGCCCCTGTTAAACTAGAACAGGCACTGATTAGAGAGTCACTTCAGTGCCCACTCCTGCAACCCGGCTCAACTACGGTCTCCAAACAGCAATGTCAGGCAGATACATTTACAACAACCAGCAACGCTACCTCAACTACAGTGCCCAACACTACACACCCGGTTTCACATGTCGGTGCCTATGATGCATACTGCATCCACAGCACCACCAACATCCCCCTCTGTGAAAAGTTGTGACCCCGCAATATACGCATCTCACAAACCCTCTTTTATATGCAAAACGGTAGTGATTGTTGTAGTACCTTCACTGAAACACCGTTTATACAAGCACCACGACCCACCACCAAAGCACTTAACACCCGGTGCACCTCGGTAGTACCACAAACAGCGCGACAAACAACAGCATTGCCACTGATTCTTTTGCGCATCTACTAAACATCCTACGATGCATCGTCCCAAGTGGCTGGTGCAGATAACCCTCTGTCACCACTGCACTAGTCCTTTCCAAGCTGCTGTTTATACAAACTACGTACAGTCCGCCAGCATCAATTACACCACCATTGCTACCCCAGCTCCGTCATCGCCTAAGCAAATGCAGCAGCAGCAACGACAAGTTGGACCCTTCCTCACTCAGCCACCTATTGCACTCACGAAAGCTATATAAAAGCAAACTGGACAGGGTTCTGATGCAGTCCCACACCGCCAACCTCAAGCTCAAACCTAAGAAGTGTCATTTCATTCGACAGAGAGTCGAATTTCTGGGTCACGTAATCCTCGCAGATGGAGTGGCTACGCAACCTTCTAAAACAAAAGCAGTAGCGGAGTGGCAGACTCCCACTTCAGTCACTGCCACAAGGAGCTTCCTCGGTCTCTTCCAGTATTATCGCTGGTACATCCATCACTTTAGTGAGATTGCATCCCCGTTATTTCCGATCACTGAGAAAGATCGAATATTCGAGTGGATGAGTGAGTGGGAAGGTTCCTTGAGGGTGTTGAAGGAACATTTGACAACCGCACCAATTCTTGCTCATCCTAACCCTAACCGCGATTTCATCATAGAAACTGATGGATCTGCTTATGCAATAGGTGTAGTTCTCTCTCAGGTCGCAGAAGATGGAATGGAGCAGGTACTGGGTTATGGTTCGCATACTATGAACAAAACAGAGAAATGTTACGCAACCACGAAGCGAGAATAGTTAGCTGCGGTACTTTTTGTCAAATATTACAAACATTTTCTGTACAGCCACCCATTTATACTCCATACAGATCACGCCTCACTATACTGGCTCAGAAACCTAAAAAATCCGGAGGGCCAGGTAGCGCGGTGGCAGGAATCCCTGCAGGCCTTCAACTTCAATGTTGTTCATAGACCCAGCAAGCTGCATGGAAATGCCGATGCCTGGAGGAGAATCGGGCTTGTGGATGAACAAGAAGTGGCCACCACCATGACACATGCAACACAGCCATTTCCCGTATTCCCCGAGCTACAGTGCGCAGACTGGGATATGGAGAAAGTTGCTTACGAACAGGCAACAGATGCACAAACATGACAGATATATGCGTGGATCCAGGCAGGGGTACGTCCTCCTAAGGAATCTATCAGCCCATTATCCGCAACGGCTATATATTATCAGAGGTTTGGGGAGTGCCATGCTCAAAATGGCATCCATTACATTAATAACCGTATAGTAATTCCTGAGCATTATAAAGGCATGCTACTACAACAACTACATGACAACGCTGGACATTTAGCCATCAAAAGAACTTCGGAACGCATCAAACAAAGATTCCACTGGATCGGGATACGCGATAGTGTAAAGGCATGGGTCACAAAATGTGTCCTGTGTCAAAGACCAGCACCACACCGCACCTCTACAAATTAAAATTGTTTGTGCACCATGGGAGCGGGTGGCTATTGATGTGCTCGGACCCTTGAATACGACAGATGAAGGAAACAAGTACATCCTCGTATTACAAGACTATTTATCAAGTGGGTAGAAGCATTCGCTTTACCAGACCAAGAGGCATCCACAGTGGCAGAGGTCCTGTCTAGCAATGTGTTCTGCCGCTTCGGCATGCCCTATGAATTGCACTCCGACCAAGGAAGTAATTTTGAGAGCTGGCTGATCTCCGAGCTCTGCAAATTGTTTCACATAGTCAAAACAAGAACCACACTGTACCATCCACGGCGACGGGATGGTAGAGAGATTCAATAGAACTCTCACGGTGATGTTGACTAAGGAAACACACCTTGATTGTCACGATTGGGATCTACGACTCCCATACGTGCTCATGGCATACCACACTTCGATACATTCCAGCACAGGTTATATCCCGGCTCGTTTAATTTTAGGCCGTGAATTAGCCTTACCCTTGGATCTGGCCATGCTCAGAATTCCAGGAGAGAAAAATTCACCATCTCTTTACGTAGAACTCATGCGGCAGCGGATGGAACAAGCCCATGAGTTAGTAAGAGAATCTTTATCCACTGCACACCGGCGTCAGAAAACATGGCATGACCGGCGAGTGCATGGAGATCTGTATGAGGCGGGGAAAATGGTTTTGGTTCACGATACGCTACGTTCTGTAAACGTGCCGAGTAAACTGAGTTACCAGTGGAAAGGCCCATATGTGGTAGTAGGTAAGAAGTCGGACGTGACCTACCAGAACCACGCCTCGGATGGCTTGATATCAGTCATCCACTTCGATCGACTTAAACCATGTGTTAATGATGACCCAGTGCCAGAGCTCGAGCTGGGAATTTCACAAAACACTGGTACCCATGTATTCCCGACATTAGTAACGAGCACCACGGTGCCAGTTCAGCCCCTCTCCTACCAAGCCAGGAGTCCGGTGAACATATGGCTAATGCCGAGGACGATGATGAGCCACATGCTCGCCCTCTCCCTACTCAGAGTGGGTCTACATGATCTGGGAAGTCGTATCTGAAGATTTTCTCGTTAGTGCTGTCCAAGGGGAAGGATGGAAAAGCTGTTCCTCCGACCTCTTCCAATTCCCACCCACTTCATGCTATTACCACAATAATAGAGTTGTTGCAAGCGGAGGCTGAGGCTGTCCCAGGCCATGCCTCCTGTGGGGTGGAACATGTAATAAATAGCATGGAAGTGCAGAGGTTAAATGAGACCTTGCACTGTTCTCAACAACAGGAAAACTGCACAACTTGGTGCACTTCCCGTCCAAGCCCCAAAAACGCGAGACCACCCCCACTCCAAGTCACGCCCTTTTCACACTCCACTCCTCATCTGCTGACTGTCAATCTTCAGATATGAGAGTTTGCTGTTTCAGAGGAGGGAGCATCCCGCAGTGCCCCTCCCCCAACTGCAATAAAATTTTGGCACCTCATAACAGCGCAGGTTTCAACCGCAGATAAACAGCCACATGTATCAATCAATTTCACTGCCATGACAGAGACACAGACACTCAGGATGAGTGCTTCACCATTTCCATATGACGGCATTGTAAACTGTACAACTGAGGCACACATTTTCCGAGTTGTACTGTAATAATTAAGTTTGGTCTAGCTGTGGTGAGACTAGTCCTACCCATAGAAGATGCTTGGCAGTCCGCCTACCCTGAAAATACAGTCCAGCTTGGCGGG
This sequence comes from Chaetoderma sp. LZ-2023a, assembly GCA_034401795.1. NCBI lineage: Eukaryota > Metazoa > Mollusca > Caudofoveata > Chaetodermatida > Chaetodermatidae > Chaetoderma > Chaetoderma sp. LZ-2023a. Next base: position 115,932,145 of record CM067367.1, read on the forward strand.
GTCAGAAGACTTGGAGTCCGCAAGACTGGATCTGTTTAAACCAAACAATAAATTACAGTCTACTTTACGTCCTAATTTTGATTAAGAACACAAATGTTCTATTGCGTATGCGCGGGCTGGTAAGGCAGCATCAAAACTTAGACAGTATAACACAGAGAATTTCAAATATTCTCTTACCTACGAATTCCGCCCGTGAATCAACACGAGCAGGAATATTAACACCTTACACAGGAGGCGCCATTTAAAATCACGCGCATAAAAAGGGATGCTGTTCTAACGAACAGGGACATAAAAAGATAATATACTTTTAATATATTTTTCGCATCAAATACTACTAATCTGCAACAGTAAACCTTGACACATAAATAAAGCCACCTAAGTTTCCAATCAACCATGTGCTCTCAAAACAAGGATCACGTGATCGACACTACTGTTTTCCGGTAAATTGGATCAGACCATAAACAGGAGAACCGCCCTCCCACGATGTGATGGAGGATGCGACTGGTGATGTGTCGGGCTCACGACTGCCAACATAATCACACTCTCCCACACCCCATAGGGTGTTCCAGCATGAAATTTGAACAGGCAAGTTTAAAAGCATCTAACTTGAAAACAGCATCACACTAATTAAAAGGTGAAATGGAGATGAAAGTATATATATAATATATATATATATATATATATATATATATCAAGAGTCATACATATGTATGTATGCGTGCGTGCGTGCATGCATGCGTGTGATTACGCTGGTTTACGTGGAGATGGTTTTGTTGATTTCCTGCGAATTCAACGCTGACGCCTCATGTTTGTTAAGAATACTGAGTTAGTAGTTGCCACTTTATTTCTGGGGGCCTTCTAGAGGAGCTAGACTATCTATTGGTTATTAGGGCCAGACACATATGATTTAGGCCACAAATGGCTTAGTGCCTACTTAACGTTAATAACGGGTTGCCATCCCCAGCTCAGGCACCCATCTCGGAGCATACCTCAAGCTGAGCCCACAGATCAACATGTTGTCTGGTGGGAGTTTCTGAATCGATGACTGAGTCCTCTGCATACCGCAGCACAACCACAAATAACAAGACAAGGACAAGTCACATTGCAAAAGCATGTATCTATTTATGGTGGGTTGAAAGAAACAGACAACTGAATATGGTGACCTTCCTGAGAAAGCATGGAGGGCTCGTTGGCCGCTCCCAGTCACCATAGAGTTAGAGGGCGATCTGTGTCTCTATCCGTCACCTAGGATTTCGAGAGCGTGCCATATGGTACTTGCTCCCTGGAGTTAACGTTTACCTAGTTTAGGATTAAGGAAAATGCCCTCAAGAGTCACTGATGGCCGTTACTACAATAATTATGTTTTCCCAGTGATTCCTACTTTGGCTGAAAGAATATCTAGAGGTGCCGCAAGTACAGTTGTGGGGGGGGGGGGGGGGTGGGTGAGTGAAGCATCGACACCTTAATTCTGACCGTCAAGAAACCCCAGTAGTTTCTTGAGTCGGTCCTAACCAATGTGGCTGAGGGGAATCTAAACAATTAGTTAGTAGGCCAGATGGCCAGAGGAGCATAGGAAGAGACAGCTACTCGTGTATTTGATCTAGAAGGCCTTAAAGTAAGTGGCCAATTATGGAAATACCAGTGCCCTTGTGTAGCGTAGCAGCAGCAACCGGGGAAAGAGGCTTTACAATAAACAGTCTCCTTCTGGTGAGTAGTTGTCCCTAGCTACTTTTATCCTTACCAGATACGAGCTATTATCAGCTAGGTTTAGTGACCTCGTGTTGTGTCCACTTGGTGGGCCCGAGCAGCGACCTTAGTGAAAAATTGTAGCCGTGGGGAGAGACAAGGGGATGTACTTGTTGATGGTGTAATCTAAGCGAAGTGCACTCCTAACTAACTAATTAAAAGCTAAACTTAAGAGGCGACTCGCGGTTATCACAGAATTCAATACCATACAATAAATGAATAAGGACAACCTGACCTGTAGCACATAATTTTAATCAGTGCACAATATAAAAGTACTTAAACGAGGTAGATTCTGTTAAAAGCGCCTATTAGTCATCAGCGCAATGCTTTATTAGAAATCACAGTAGTTGACACGCCGCTTGTTGATCAGCAGGAGTTGCCTTGGTTCTGTAATGGCTACTTGGTAGTTTATTGTAAGCTGTCCATTCGCAATGTGGCACAAACTCAGGAACAGTGAAGAATAATGTTCATTTGCCGCTTCGTAGTCATTGGCACAAAATGAAATAATAACATAGTCTAATTTACCGCAGATGGATGAAGTACGCTAAACTTAGTACTGATGAAGATGCCTCTACTGATATCAAGGCCGAGTTTGTAGTAATTGCGGCACACGATTGAATAATTGCGGCACAAGATGATCGATGCTGCTCAGCTCATAGTGGCGTCCAAAGCAATGTCCGGTGTCTGGACTGAGGTTCAAAGCATGCCAAACATTGGATACGTGCATCTTTCTTCCACCACTACTTTGATGTGGTGCCGCATGTCTGGTGAGATATTAGAGCTGGCCAGTCATTTTACATGATGTTAACCAGCCCGAAGGCTGTCCCTCTGAGATAGTTTGGAGTCGTTGGACCTTCTTTTAGATTTTTACCCCTGATGCCATTCCAGGGGTATACAAAATTTGTGGCTTGGACGCTGCCCCAGAGATTCGATACTCAGAACTGATTGGCACTGTGTTAGGTTAGCAAGGCCAGACTACAGTTGCTATACAGTAAGCAGTACTATTGCGTTCTGATCTCTGGCGAACCCACATCCCGAATGAGGAATAGCTTGAGAAAAAGCTCCTTTTATCCTAACTGTTGTCACACCAGCAAGATTCAACCAATCAGCGCGCGGGTTATGGGGAGGGTAAACGTGCTTACGACATTATAAATGACCTTCACCCTACCAGCGCATGTGCTATGGCCGATGTCTCTTGACTTAGGAGTTTCAAAAGGTCTTTTCAATATTCACTGATGTCTCCGCCATTTCTGGACCGATTTTTATTCTGTAAAAAATTTCTAATTCTCATCAAATCCTGGTATTGATTCATACCAAGACGGCTGAGAGCGTCCCCGTATTAAGAATTTCAGTATACAGGAAATTACATACGTAAGATGCCATTCTCCACACGCTATACAGCGTATGTAGGCTATCTCCAATGGCTGCGCATGCACAACAGGCGATCTCACTAAGCCTCTATTATATGGCTATACGCACCTGTCTATGCTACCAATGGAGGGGGGGGGGGGCGAGGTTGGAGCACCCCAAATTGGGCCGTTCTGTACCCAAACGAACAAGGTCAGTTTGTACCCGACAGGCCGATGCACGCTACAATAACAAGAAAGATGGCTGTGCCTAATAATTGGGGCTTGGTTGTGTATATGCCTACCATGGTGGGGTCATATTGTTCTTGAGAAACGCCAAAATTAGTTTCAAAATAAAGTTTAGTTTCCTGGACTGCTTTTAGCCAATTCTGGCGATAGCAATAATGATTTCGTACACTGGCAATTTTTTTGTTTCAATGAGTCACCAAATAAAAATCAATAATATGCCAGCCTATGAAAACACGCTGATCAATCCAACTCTTAACAGCTAAAAATCATAATAAAGGCATTAAAATCAGTAGGCATCACTAAAAATCCACGCGTATAAATTAGTCAAATTAAATCAAATCAACTAATTTCTGTCTGCTGACATATGATCTCCGATTTTCAGCAACTTCAAATCAAATCAAATTAACATGAAAACACATTCAAAATATGGGAATGTGCCATTAACATATAAATTACATGTTCAAAACAAGCAGAGCGCCAAATAATTTAAATAGTTCAGCACGAGAATAAAATAAAATGCAATTATTCCATCAATCACCTATAAAATGTTTTGCCAATAAGTCAATGCACAAAATTTAATTGCCTTGTCTTTTTCAATTCAGAAAATAGTTAAAATATTAGACATTAGATTTACCCATTCCCGAACTGAACGTTTTTATATTCAATTGTAAGGAATGACTACCACATAGGCGTGTTCAAAACTGCTACCAAAATTAGCAATCTATTGAGCTGTTAATTACTGGCCGAGGAGTTTCTTTGGAGCGTTTTTCAATTTTCAATTAAAACAATTTTTTCCAGAAATCCATTAATCTACCAAATTATAATTCAAAGCAAAATATTAGTAATAGAAAAGAATAGGAATTTGCATTTGCATATGCCTATATATTTATAACATAAAGTGCTCTGGCTATGACAAAACATTTACTCTGAATTCAGAGTTAAAACATATTTCGAAAAAAATAACAGAATTGCAAAAACGTGTCTAGGCATATGCAACAATCGATGATAATAATAATTTCGCTACTACAACGATGAAATATTAATAAAATAAACTATGCAATGCATTTGTAAATTAGCCTAAAAGCTTAATTATACTCACATTTTCATGTTAAGCGTCTGCCGTTTATAGTCGCTTGACTCGGCTTGGCATGCGAGAGGATTCTTAGATTGACGTGATCAAAGCAGCAGTGTCTCCGTAATGGTACTGTCCAGGTCGAAGTACGAATCCTCCCCAAATATAGTACCAGGGTTTGTTAGATGGGTGGCCGACTGGGTGTTTGTTATGATGATTTAGCTCGCCATCACATCCCACGTACCGACCAAGATCTTCATTCTAGCAGAGATAGATGGAATGGATAACACAATGCTGTATTCTATTGATGACTCGTTTATTGAACTTCTTAATTTCAGAGTTTACATATATAATTCCAAATTCTAGTCGCGTGTCGCTTACCTATTCTAAACCTATTCTACTTAACTACAATCGATCCCTAAGAGAAATATTCTAATAAAACATAACAAAGTTAACCTTAAGTACTTCTCTGTAACTGACCAGCCAGCTAACTACATAGTTGCCAATCTCACTACTCACTAGCGATCAGACAGTGCTGTCAAAGTCCTTCCGAGTCAATAGCTGTAACTCTTCCTAACGGTCACTAACTAACGGTATGGTTACCATATCCTGTGGCTGTATTAGTAGAAACATCCTACAGCTCCAATCAGTCCTGCTTTGCCCACTGTGTCTTGTCCTCAGCCGAAATCCTTAGCTTCCTCACGTCCATTCTTGACTTGAGTGTACCGAGTCCTGCTTTCTTGAGGTCACCTCATAGCATGCTTAGCAGATTTATGCAATGACGTCCTCTCCTGGCGTTGTATTTGCTGGCTCTGAGTAGGGCGAATTCCAAGGCTCTCTGTGCTGGTGTCTCTTCTGGCATCCTTAGCCAAACATGGACCATCTTTGCTGGGAAACTATTCCAGACAGAGGGGACATATTACATATCTTGTATAGTGCATCATTGGAAATTATACTGTCTGGTCATCCGGTGATGGTGCATAGGTGTTTGCGGTGGCAGGGATCAAGTTTGTCTAGCGCTGCCTTTGGAGCTGCCCAGCTGTTACAGTTATACAGCGTCAAGGATACACAAGTTGCATTGTATAAACGTAGCCTTTTTATCAAGTGCATCTTTGATCTACGAAGCCATAGCTTCCAGAAGGACTGGAAAGCTGTTTCCCATGACGCAGCATGCAACAATGTCAACACTACTGCAAAGCAATGAGTCCAGGATTTTACTTTTCCTCCATGGTTCGCCACCACGAAAGAGGTCATCATTTTCTTTAGTTTCATGCTTTGTAGATAGGTATATGTGGGTGAACTATGTTTTGGATTCATTCATAGAGATTGTCAATTTTTAGTCTGTTTGCAGCTATTGGGAGAAGTTCGTCGAGGGGTTTCTTTTCCTCGTCTATGAAGTCCACATCGTCAGCATATTCCATCTCTAGCAGCATGCCCAATATTGACACTGTGTTGGTGGTGGGGGTGGGGTTGGGCGTGTGGAACTTTCTCGCACGGATTTCAACGCAGCAGCAAGGTAACAGGTGAAAAGCACCGGAGATAGACCAATTCCCTGTGGGGAGCCGATCGATGTCTCAAACTCTACAGACTTCACTGACTTGACTCGTACTCTCAGCTTGGTGTCTGCAAGCAGTAGTCTCACTAGTCGTAACTCATCCCCATTGCAACTGGCCTGGCATAGTACATCTAGGATCTTGAGTGTTTAATTGTGTCGAAGGCTCGTGACATGTCAATGCCCATTTTGTGGAAATCCCAGTGTTTGGACATGACTACCGACACAAGCATGCACATACCATGTCTGCGCAGCTGCGTCCACATTTGAAGCCACTTTGACATGACCCGGTGAAGTCGCAGATGTGGCCATATATGGTCAGACGGCGGGCCTTTTAGAAAAGCTAAAACATTAGGCCCTGCTCTGACCATATATTGGCGTGGACATGGTCTAATATGTAAATGAGATGACGTCATCAAATTCTCAGCCAATCACAGCAGCCATTTACCCCATCTCTACTCTACTCTGTTGTTGTGGATAACATGTGGCCAGGGTGGGCCTAATAATCAGCTCTCGGTTCGTGCAACAGTCATGACCATGCAAGGCTTAATAATGGACCCAGGGGCATGCGAGGCATTTTCCCCCACTCCAGCAGTTGCTCTATCCAAAATCCCAGACCAGGAGTGGGTTCAGTAAGGCTAACTTCTACTCACCGTATTCGCGGCAAATGTTTTACGGCAAGCAGAACAGCACTGATACACCGTAAAAGCCTAGATGGTTGCATGTTTACAGTATTTGCAATTGACTGAATTGAGACACTATGGTTATCAATTCAGCTTCAATATGTCTTTATGGATCTTAGTACTAGGTTGGTCTAGTAATATGACCTCATACCATATTTTTAACAAGGTAATTTGATTCACAGTTGCTGATGGCAAACATTCTGGAATTATGCTAATTCACCTTTCCAGAGTACCCACCCATCATATGACGTCATAATGAACTGCGTGATGTGTACAATGACATCATAATGAATGACGTCGATAAGTACGTCACGAACGCATATTTGATGACGGTGTATGCGTTGTTGTACAAATTGTTTGCTTTTACTATTTAATAAATATTCTGTTGAATATTTTGAAACTAATTTGCCATAGGCAGCAACAGCACCCAGTCAAATTAGTTACAAAATATTCAACAGCTTCCCTGTATAGTTTTCAGGAAATTGATAACTTGGGCAATCAATCCCAACACGGCGAGGTGTGGGTGGAGCTTAGCTAGTGATGGGCGGGGCATAGCTAAAAATGGAAAGGTGCATTAGCTACGTTCCTCGTGTCCAGAGATTGGATATAATATTTAGTGTAGTCATCATAACAATATAAAACAGTAAAATCTTCAATTGATGGAATTTGTTCTATGTTCAAGGATATTTTTACTGGACTGAAAGTATCAATGTTCATAAGGAAGCATTAGTAACCCTTTCACAGGCCAAGTTGGCCAAAACCTGCCTCTACAGTGATCTTAAGGAATGGCAAGAGACTGTTTTTGAAAATTTAGCGCTTGAATAACTGGGTTGATTACAGAACCAGTCATTCCAGTGGTAAATTCAATAAGCAATTATTTTGATTTTCTTGACCAATGCGCCAAAAACGTCTTCTGCAGTGGTCTTGAGAAATGTTGATTTATAGACCAAGAGAAGACTATTTTTGAAAATTTATCACTGGAATGCCTGGCTAGATAACCGAGCCAGTCATTCACGAAGTAAATTTTCAAAAATAGTCTTCTCTTTGTCTGCAAATTCACATTTTCTATGAGAAAATTGAAATTTTCTTGAACAAATTCAACGGTTAAATGGTTAGTAAAGGCACAGAGAGCATAGCATACCTCATCGTCCTATTACACGGTCTCACCCTTCTGCTCTGGTCCCGTATCGAGTACCGTGCTTGCATGCTATGATATCTGCGCTAACTTAACGAAGCGTCCTAATTATAAATGAACTGTGGGTCACAGCCAATGAAATTGCTCGATAAGGGATAAATGATGACCTGATTGGCTACCTTCCAGCCCACCAGCGTAATGTTACTTCACATAGCAAGAGCACAAAGGTCTGCAATTACGGCCACAAACAGCTGAGAGATGTGAGTGGGCGCATGTTAGTACGATGAGCATACCTATAGCTATGTGCCCACCTACATGAAATACATACCCATCTACTCTCGCACTCACGCACGCACGCACACACACAAACTACTCTACATCACAGATCTTACTGTACAAACCTATATGGTGTTACAAAACACGAAAAAACCAAATCTCATATTTATATATAAATGTTTATTGGTACCGTCATATCATTTTAGTATAAAAGTACCATTTGTTGTCAAGAGAATAAACAGAATGGTCAATTGAGATATCGGAGGTGACGAAGCATTAATGATAGAAATTACGACCACATGAACAACAACAATAATAAAAACAACAACAACAGATATAGGTAAATGTTATAGTGAAAAATACTTGAAGCTCGGTATAAAGCACAACGATAAAATCACATGAAAAAGGCAAGTTATACGATTTTTGATGAGCTTTACTAGGCATTAGATTGATAAATTTGAATTTATTTAAGGTCAACGTTACTTAGTTCCACTTACACACTATGAATATAAATATAAACAACAGCCCATCAATGGTAGAAGCAAGCTTTCATGGGTAACTTATTATTCATGCGGATGTTTTCAGCTAAATCTAACAATTTTATGTATAAATCAATTTAAAAGTCAAAGTAGAAATAAAAGCTTTTGCAAAAGTCTTGAGAAATGTTCACTTGCAGAGCAAGAGATTATTTGTGAAACCTTGCCACTGAAATGACTGGCTCGATAACCGAGCCAGTCATTCCAATGGTATATTTTCTGAAATAATCTTCTCCTGGTCTACAAATGGGCATTTTCTAGAGGAAAATTGAAATTTTCTTGAATGAATTTGGTGGTTAAATGTTTACACTTATATCAGTCAAAAATGGCTTCTGCAGTGTCCCAAGAAATATCCATTTGCAGACCAAGAGAAAACTAATTTTGACAGTTTACCACTGGAATGACTGGCTCAATAACTGCATACAAATTGTGAAGCACACTACATTAGGGTTCTTTCCTCCAAGTTTGATTGAAATCAGCCCAGTGATTATCGAGTAAGCTTTTAAGTGATTCCCATAAATTTTCAGAAAATCCAAGATGGCTGCCAAAAAGATTGACCAATCAAAATTCTGTATATAAGTTTGAAACACACCAGCGTACTATCCTCCCAGCTAAGTCTGGTTGAAATTTCCCAAGCAGTTAACGAGGAATAGCGTTTTAAACGATTTCCTGCCATTTTTCGGAAAATTCAAGATGGCCACAGAAAAAATTGAGCAATAAAAATGGTGTATACATGTTCTGAAGCCTATCCCCATAGTCTTTCCAGGCAAACGAGGATGAAATCCGCCAAGCATTTAATGAGTAGTGTTTTTAAGCAAAAGTTGACAGATGGATGTCGGATGGACAGACGGACGGTCGCCATGACATAAGCTCACTTGGCCATTCTGGCCAGGTGAGCTAATAATGGTGTTCATACATGGTTTTCTTTCCCTCCGATATAATATTCTGTTTAATATTTTGACTGATTTGACAGTATGCTGTTGCTGTAGGTGGTAGCAAAAAGGTTCCAGTCAAACTGGTTTCAAAATATTAAACAGCTTATCTGTATGATTCTTTTGAAAAAGATGCTGTATCTTCATGGTTCAAGGGTTTAACCCTTTATCCCTCGAATTTGTTGAAAAATATTTCAATTTTCTCATAGAAAATGTCCATTTGCAGAACAAGAGACCATTTTTTATAATTTACCCCTAAAATAACTGGCTAGGTCGAGCCAGTCATTCCAGTGATAACTTTTCAATAATAGTCTTCTTTGGGTCTGCAAATGACCAGTTCTCAAGAAATAGAGACGCTGTTTTTGGCTGATATCAGTGTTAAAAGGTTAAATAGCCATGAATTTTTATTACCGATGGTAGTGGAGATTCGCAACTAGTATAAGTCAGTTTGATTGTCAGGCTGTCAAATCTTGTACATTTCAGACAAAGCTCCCTAGCAACTGTAACATGCAGCACTTGTTCCATTGCCTAGATGAGAAAATGCCGATTTCTATCCCTCGATTCTAAATTCTCATCTTTGATGACTTTCCCTGACCTGGGCGAATCCTGATTAACTATCTGCCCATTGAATTTCTGCAGACAATATGTTCCACAGGTTTAACTCTGGATATGGTGAATATTTTGAAAACAATTTGACTGAAAGTTGTTGGTGGCTAAGCCACCAACAAATTTCCGTCAAATTGTTTTCAAAATATTCTGCAGGGTCCAGAGTTATCGTCCATTGAAATCATTGTGCTGTGGTTTGCAGCAGTCGGATAGTTCATTAGATGGATATCATCATGTTTTATCAGCTTACTCATACTCAATACAGGTACAGCACCAGTCAGTGGTCGAATTAGTGTAACCAGAAATATGTTAAACTACGTGATTTTTATATGCCACCACTGAGGATGGCATGTCATTCAATTCTCCCACCTTCTAGTATCTTAAAGACAATGAAATTATTTTAACCATTTATCCCTCGCAATCCACGTCTCAATTTCTAGCCATCTACTCAGGAAATCTGCTGAATATTTTTAAACTTATTCGACTGGCACCTGTTAGGCAGCAACAGCTCCCCGTCAAATTTTTTTCTAAATATTCAGCAGAATACTCCTGAAACTAGAAATAATATCACTAAACTATATACACGAGGTAAACAATCTACTCTCGGGTAAGCCTAGATGCATAACCATGAAATCGATTGTAGATGAGCACATGAGTAATTAGCAGAATGCCGAATGGGTAACTGATGTCACATTTCAAGTTTAACATAATACATTCTTTACGATATAAGTTATGTTGAAAATTTTGAAATTGATTTGACTGGAAGCTGTTGATGTCAGGCAGCAACGGCTTCTCGTCAAATTAATTTCAACATATCCAACACTTTTTCTATATGGTTGCGTTGAAAATGAGATATATGGAATTCCTCGGTAAAAGACTTATTAATATATACACCTGTGCAAAAGTTAAGCACCAGCAAAAACAATAGAACGTAGAAACATGATGGTACAACTAGGCTGCCATACTTTTTGTCCCCGCGTTAGCTGACATAATTCCAAGTACAAAATGCACATGCATGCATGACTTCACGCCGCTTGATGTCCGTGCGTGGCGGGAAACAGCACACGTGTTCAGTTATGTAAAAGTCCAGTTTGAGGTGTAGAACATTACATACAGATTTAGGCGACAAGATTAGGAATTTTGTGGTTTATTTGTACAGAGAGAATTAGCTCTTGATTGTGAACCGCTATGGCAAGACGAAGGTTAAGTGATCGTGTGAAATGGCAAATCATAGGCATGCATACCACTGGTATGTCATGCAGAGAGATTGGCAGACAGCTGAACATTAACCATACTGTAATCAGTCGTTTGATTGCAAAACATGGACAAACTAACGAGGTGAAGGACAGGCCTAGATCTGGAAGACCGAAGAAGACTACTGCCCGTGATGATCGAGCCCTAGTACGCCTTGTTAGGAGATCTCCATTCACCAACAGCAGAGTGCTCAGTCAGCAATGGGAAACGCGCAATAGGGTGTCAATGTCTACCGTCAAAAGGAGACTGTATGCTGCTGGCATGAAAGCTAGGAGACCTGTCAGACGTCCTCTCCTCACTGCACACCACAAAGAGGAGCGTCTGAGGTGGTGCAACGAAAGAAGACACTGGAACATGAGATCCTGGAGACGGGTATTCTGGTCCGATGAAAGTCGGTTCCTGCTTCATGCCACAGATGGTCGAACTCGTGTATGGAGGTCCAGACGCACGGCGTACGACCAACGTAACATCATGGAAGAAGTTCCATTTGGTGGAGGTTCCGTTATGATATGGGGGTGCATCTCATTTGATTGTAAGCTGGATCTGTTGACTGTACCTGGAACACTAAATGGACAAAGATATCAAGATTCCATACTGGATAGAGTTGTGGTCCCTCATTTTGTAAATCATGCACCTGGAACCCACCCTATATTCATGGATGACAACGCCCGACCACATCGTGCTAGAGCTGTGCATGAATACCTCCGCCAGAATGCCATCGAAACCCTACCATGGCCAGCAAGGAGCCCTGACATGAACCCTATTGAGCATATCTGGGACATTCTGGGAAACATGGTGAGAAGGAGGGATCCTCCTGTGCAGAACCTACAGGAATTAACAGACGCACTCCATCTTGAATGGCAACGAATACCACAATGGCGTATATCAGTCGGTTGGTGACCAGCATGAGACGTCGTGTCCAGGCCGTCATCCAGGCACAAGGTGGATATACCCGGTATTAATAATGACAGTCTCAAACTCGTGCACAGATGTTAAACTTCGTTTTCAGACACCATTAATGACAATCTAGCCACGTGTGTCAACTGTAGGGCAATAGTTGTCAGTTGTGTCAACGTAACCATATTTAGGCCTCATTTTCAAGTTCAAACAAAAACATACAGTGTTTCCCCACCATCATAATCAGCATTCCTCTAGTTGCATTATTACCTCTTGCACTAAGATGGATGGGTACATAAATGTTTATGCTATTGCTTTCTTCATAGCACATGAATATACCCTCGCATGTGCGTAAAAATAGGGTGGTGCTTAACTTTTGCACAGGTGTATACGTGTCTGTTATTAGACGCGTGTTAGCTATAGCATATATAGTTGAAAATTGAGGGCTTGTGACTCCATTTTTATGTAAATCTATATCAATTGATATTTAGTGCAAACAATTTCCTGAAATGTCGAAACAATTCTTCATCAAATTGATTTCAAAATATTTGGTATATTTACTAAATTCTCTTAAAACCTGACTATGGAATTCAGGATGCAAAGAATTACAAGCGTAATCGCTAATTATACACGGTATATTTATTGTTAATTCTTACCACTCTGATGTCAGTAATTCTATCTTTTAGTGTGTCAATAGCAAAGAAACTGGTGTACATTTTTCAACAATTTTGGTGGATGATGTTGCTGTCATAGACAGCAACATCTTCTGACAAATTTTTGGAAAAATGAACAGCAGTTTACCTTTTAATTTAATTTGAAAATTTAAAACTGACATCAGAATGATAAGGATTAATTAAACTACAGCAATCACTCAACCCTTTCAATACTAAAAGAACGGACAACAAATTCTTCATGATGTCAGAAATATTCTGTTGAATCATTTGATTGGCCTTCCATTAAGATTAATTTCAAACAATTTAATGGTCAAACCAGCATCTGCAATGGTCTTGAAGATTGTACCTATGCCATGTTTGCAGGATGAGAAATATTTTCTCTTATATATCTTCTCTTAGACTGCAAATTTCTTGCCGCTTAAATGGCTAACAGAATTAGCATTCTTGTACGTTTGACTTGAAATTGAGATAATAGAATCTTAGCAATGAAAGAGTTAAGAGCAATATCATTAGGCTATGTAACAGTATCAGGTCTGCTTTAGAATGGAGACACATTTCTAGCTATATGAACAGAAGCCCCTTTCTAGTTAAGCCCCACCCATTTCTAGTTAAGCCCCACCCATTTCTAGTTAAGCCTCACCCATTTCTAGCTATACCCCGCCCATTTCTAGCTACGGTCCACCAACTTTGTATGTGTGTTGGGAATCAATTTATATACTTTGACCCTGAATTACCAGAAACCCAATTTCACGGGAACTGTACATGAAAGCTGTTGTAAATTATGAAACTAATTTGACAGCTCCCAATCACATTCACATTAGTTTTAAAATATTCAACAGAATGTTGATTAAATTATAAATCTATTATCATACACTTCAGACTTTTCGATGCCCAGGATGCAAAGAATTACAAGTGTAATCGCTAATTATACACGGTATATTTCTTGTTAATTCTTACCACTCTGATGTCAATAGTCTATCTTTTAGTGTGTCAATAGCAAAGAAACCGGTGTACAGTTTTCAACAATTTTGGTGGATGATGTTGCTGTCTACGCTAAACACAGCATTATGATTATGCTGTCAGCTACCTAATTATAACGTCAAATACTTGAGTGACAGGTTGAATCCCTCAATAAGAATTCATAATTATTGCATAAACTATACAGCGATAAATACATAAACTATACAACGACTTAAATAGAATTATTGCACACATTTATACACAAGCTATCTACAGATTACATTAAATTACAAGATTGTACATAGCGAATTGAAAATTGAGGTCATGACACTTAACAGATCCCAACTTCTTCAAAATGAGCGTGATTTTGAAATTGATCCCCAATAATATCGATCATGAATGTAGTCGATACACAGTGACAAATACTAATGGGGGTGTGGGGTGTGTGCGGATGGAGTTTTATCGTAAATATGACCCAATTAAATTAATATGACTTTCAACTGACTTAACATCATCATATGGGGACCGATGACTGTCAGTAAAACACATTTCAAAATAGTTAGCTGTGTACTTTGGTTCTGAGTTCTGAGTTTTCAGAACATTTATAATGTAATACAACAAAAAAGGCATAAAATTACATTTATACAGACTACATTACACAGAAAGCCAGTTTGATGTTCAAGTTAACTTTCTAATTACTGCAAGATACCAGACAATAATTTCAATGGCCAATAACTCTGGACCAACTGAATCTTTTGAAAACATTTTGACTGAAAGTCGGTGGCGTTCAGTCAAATTGTTTTCAAAGGATTCAGCATATCCAGTTTAACCTCATGGAAAATTAGTCTGTAGCAATACAACATGCAGACAGTTAGTTAACAAAGACAAGTTTAATAACGTTGTCACAATACTGTTTTAAAAGCAATACTAGTTTACAAACAGCCAAAACAACTAGACAAATGTACTTTATACAATCTTCATCAAAATTATGTTTTGATCCCATCAATATTCTGGAAACACATTTTACAAATGATGATCTAATACTTTTCTCGGCGAGCTGAAACAGAATTCTTCTACAGTCAGACCTGTGTATTACACCCCCTTGCTTTTGGGGCCATGCAAGTTCTTTAAGAATGATATTGTCAAAATATCACCTGTCTCAATAACCCTTTAATGTCAAGAAAATTAAACATTTTGCTTCGGTGACTGTCCAATTGCAATCCAAGAGACTATTTTTTTAATAAACCATCGGAAGTGCTGGTTGGATTATTGAGCCAATTATTCCAGTGGTTAAATTTCGAAAATACTCTTCTCTTAGGCTGTAAATGGACATTTCCCCAAGACCCGTGCAGATGACAGTTTTGGCTTGCTTGACCATTAAATCCGACCTTCTGCAGTGGTCTTGTGAAATTGGCTTCTCTTGGTCTGCAAATGGATATTTTATGAGAAAAATTGAAATTTTTGTGAACCAATTTGAGTGTTAAAGGGTTATGTACCCATCATCATTCTTATGGCCATAACAAAGTAGTTCCCTTCACAATTGACAAGTATACAGAGCACCTGGCCTTAACCCCCTAATGGTCAAATTTGGTTAAGAAAATTTAAATAGCTGCCTATTGAATGTCCATTTGCAGGCGAAGAGAATAAGTTTTTGAAAATGTATCACTGGAATGACTGGCTCAATTATCGAGCCAGTCATTCCAGTGGTAAATTTTCAAAAATTATTCTCATGGCCTGTAAATGGACATTTCACAAGACCATAACAGAGGCCGGGTTGACCAGTAAAGGGTTAATGACCACATGCTTGCTGCTCCACAAGGCCATTACTAGACACATATGTCTGTATAGAAAGGAGAGGGCAAATAACGATTCTAATATCGAGTCCAATTCAATGATTTTGTATTATGTGTGCTGCATGTGTGTAAATGTGGTCGGTGGGAAGACATGATCAATTATCAATGCTAACGCAATATTGATAGCATCTTTACAACTCCTTAATACTTTAACATTCATATCAGCAAAAAACGGCTTCTGCTGTGGTCTTGAGGAATGTCCATTTGCAGATCAAAAGACAATTTTTGACGATTTACAACCGAAATGACTGGCTCAAGCCTGTCATTCCAGTGGTACATTAAAAAAAATAGTCTTCTTGGTCTGCAAATGGACATTTTCTATCAGAAAATTGGAATTTTCCTGAACAAATTCGAGTGTTAAAATGCTAATACTATTCAAATAACTCAACCTTCTAAATGCTAACCCTTTAAACCTCACAGTCCAGAAAACAAAGATGTAAGCAATATTCCGTTGAATAGTTTGAAACTAATTTGAGTGGGAGCTGTTGCTGCTTATGGTATAAGTTTCTAAGTTTCGAAATATTCAACGGCTTCCCATATATAGGTGTCTTGAAATTTAGACATTGGAATTTCAATGGTTAATGTGTTAAGTAAAACTTTTGTGTATTTAAGAGCACCGACATGAAAACTATGGTATAGTTGATGGTTGTATTGACAGAAAATGGTTTTCTGAACTGTTACATCATTTTTTTTTCTAGCAAATCTGCGATATTCCAACCGAAGAAATTTGAAAAATGTAGACCTTAAGCTAAAGATTCTGTGGTCTATACCTCATAAACGAACCGGTTTATTATGCAATATCAACAGCCTCTGGGTCCAGTTTCACAAAGGTGCATAAGTTACGCGCTGTCGTGTAGAAAACAGACCAATCAGAAGGCTCTATTTGATATTTACGCCATACTTAAGTACCCTTTGTGAAACTGTCCCCTGGATACACATGACAGCTCATAAATAAATTAACCTGCTTCCAAAACAAAAACATGTTTGTAAGAAATATTCTGTTGAATATTTTAAATATAAATGGATTGGAAGACATTGCTGCCTAAGGCAGCAATATCTTCCGATCCAATTATGTCCAAAATAATCAACAGTACACTTTACTTTGTTTTAGAAACAAATTAATTTTTTCTGGCCTGTATTGTAGCCATTTCTTTGTTGTTGTACATTTTAACTGAATGTGGTAGATTAACTACAGCAGACAAACGATGAAATATTAAATATACAACCGCTTAGTCTAGAACGGCATTGACGCCATCGCATGTGATATTGTAACTGTCTATTTGAGTATATCTTTATTATGCAAATAACAAACTTATAATCAGCACAGTAAAACAAACAAAACCATTTGATTTTCCCAGGGTAACCATGGACAAACAATTCATACTGCTATAACAACATATTAACCACATAATTGTCAATCCAACCAAAAATGCCTTCTACTATAATCATGAAAAACATCCACTGTCCAGGTCAAGACTATTTTTAAAAACTTACCCCTAGAATGATTGGCTCGATAATCGCGTAGTAAATTTTCAAAATTAGTCTTTTCTTGGTCGGCAAATTGATATTTTCCATGAGAAAATTGAAATTGTCTTGACCACATTTGATCATTAACCCTTACCACTGTAATGTCAAATTTTAAAATTAAATTATGAACTGCTGTACATTTTTCAGCAAATTTGGTGAAGACAGCAACACAGTCCACCAAAAATTGTTTTAAAATGTGCGCAAGTTTCTTTACTATTGACAGAGTAAAAGATGGAATACTGTCATCAGAATGGCGAGGGCTAACGAGTTAAAGCTAGATGGACATTTCTACAATCGTTATCGTCGTCTCATAAAAATTAATTCAATTATGTCATTTATATGGAGGGATGATTATCATTTCATGTACATGTATTTAATAAGATGTCACATTAGTTGTAATTATTAATATCTACTCATTTCTAAGCGCCGGCTTTGTACACAGTATGGATAATACTTTAATACATATGTAGAACAGTACAGCTCAGAAATAACTTTTTTTTTAAATGTTTAAAAAAACAAATAAAATGCCCTGTTAAATATTTTGAGCATAATTGGATTGGAAGACATTGCCGCCTAAGGCAGCAATATCTTCCAATCCAATTATGTTCAAAATATTCAACAGAACATTTGTTACTAACTACCATGTTTCTGTCTTTGTTTTGGAAACACGCTAACTTATTTATGACCTGTTCTATACCGTGTGTATATGCAAATGAGATGATTATTTTTACATGACAATACACATGAAATGGAGAACTGTGTGTGTGTGTGTCAAATAATGTACATTTAATAGCACTTGATAAAGTAATATTTCATGTGAGGTATGAAGATACACAGACCTTCGTGAAGGACCACATTAAGGAGCAAGGTGAACATTAAAGACAGGTGGCCCCTATATACAGGTATGATTCCATAGCATTTTCTATTGAATATTCTGCGCCCATATGATGAATCGTAGACCACTTGACCATTTTTTTCGACCAAATGGCTTAAAGAACCAGCATCTCATTTTTGCCTAAAGACTTTAGAACAGAATTGACTATGTAAAATTTAATGTAAGAGTCCAAACACTTCAGTAGTGGTCAAGTTCATCAACTGTTGGTCACTTCCGCTTTACTCATGCCGCTGATTGCTAATGTACAGTATATCTAACTAGATAACTGCGGTACAATCGGTTTGACCTTTTGACACACACCCTGCCTTTTCCATGGGGTCAGAGCCTAATGTAAATGTCCTCTTGTACACCTCAATCATATGAGTAACTCACATATGAAATTTAGTTCGGAGGACATCGCACTCCACATTTACATAGGTAATACAAATTTGGCTGAATTCATCTTTCAAAAAAACCCACGGCACATGAAAATACCGAAAACAGGAAGCAAGTCGAGATTTATTGACTACAACACTAACAAAATGCACCAATAATGTGGCCTCATGCTATGCATATAACAAATTTCAGTCAAGTATCACTTGTGCAAGTAATATTCTAAACCGTCCATCCTATTATATTAGGCATTCAATCTCAATAAGCAATATAGTTATAAGGCATTGTCCATCTGACAAACTTCTGAATAGCCGACACCTTTATGCAAAACTATGCCAGCGTGGACATACATACAATGCCATAGTATAAGAATTCACCACGCAACGATGTCATTTTCTTACCAAACATTGGTCCTCACATCATTATTATATTACAATGCTTAGCATTGAATAAAATTGACCATAGCACGTCAGCTTTAGCTTCAAATTATTCACTTCAGTCTGCTGACCTTTTTAACGGTCAAGCCAGCGTTTTCAATGGTTGAGATGATGTCCCATCTGCAGGCCAAGACTACTTTTAAAAATTTTACCATGATAACTAAACCAGTCATTATAGTACATTTTTTGGAATAGTTTTCTTCTTGGCGTGCAGCTGGACATTCACTGGGCAAATATTCTAACCCTTTAACACTCAAATTTGTTCAGGAAAATTTCAATTTCCTCATGGAAAATGTCCATTTGCAGACCAAGACAAGACTATTTTTGAAAATTTACCACTGGAATGACTGGCTCGGTTATCGAGCCAGTCATTCCAGTGGTAAATTTTCAAAAATAATCTCTTGGTCTGCAAATGGACATCTCTCAGGATCACTACAGAAACCGTTTCTGGCTGATATGAGCGCTAAAGGGTTAGTTTTCTTGGCAAATCTTGAACATTGAAGTGCTGAAGATGTAGCCATATCGGCGTGCAAAGAATTTGTATATTTAACTACAAAATCTGTATTATCGTTATCAGCACGAACAGAAAGCCAGAAACGAAATCAGCAGTTATAGAAGTAACAAGGAAAATCAAAGCATTATCAAATTAAAGTTATGTAGCCCAGTAGGATAAGTCAGTGATTCCATGTATCCATTTTCTGATCCGCATTCCTCATCCGTATCCATTTTCTTATCCGCAATCCTCATTCATATCCATTTTCTGATCCGCAATTCTCATCCATATCCATTTTCTGATCCGCAATCCTCATCCATATCTATTTTCTGATCCGCTATCTTCATCCGTATCCATTTTCTGATCCGCAATCCTCATCCGTATCACCACATTCCATTATATGTTTAACCCTTTATGGTCAAGCCAGCCAAAACCGGCCTCTAAAGTGGTTTTGAGGAATGTCCATTTGCAGGTCAAGATAAGACAATTTTTAACAATTTAACACTGTAATGACAGTCATTTAGTGGTACATTTTCAAAAAGTCTTATCTTGGCCTCCAAATGGCCGGCCATTCAAACACCAAATTTTTTAATTTTCTTGAAAAATCTTGACCACTAAAGGGTTAAATACAAATAGTACTAGAGACAAGAAATCCATTCCGTTTGCAGCCATATCCACAAATGGACAAATCAAAGCTCTGTCCTGCCTGCATTAGGGTGAACTTTTTATCTTGGGACAGAGATGATTAACACTTTCAGCCCTGCAATCACCATTTTAACTGTCTGTCTGCTGAATTTCTGCAGACTACATACCGTACATCTTCCATGGGGTGTCACTCTGGATATGCTAAATTGAAAACAATTTGACTGAAAGTTGTTTAAGCCACCAACACCTGTCAGTCAAATTGTTTTCAAAATATTCAGCAGGTTCAGTTATCACCCATTGAAATTATGGTATCGCTTGGTGGCTTGCATCAGTCAGACAGCTAAGGCAACCAGGGAGGGTGTTTGAATATTTTGAAAATACTTTGACTAGAAACACTTGCTTACGCAACATGGGCTTCCAGTCCAATTAATTTCAAAATATTCAACAAAATAATTTTTTTAGATTATACTAATTTTTGTGGCTGAAGAGGTTAAAATGATTATTTCATACTAAAACCACCATTTACATGCATCATAGTAATGTGAACTTAATCATGTATTGTGGTCCCGAGTGTTAAATCCTGCCATTGTCCTTGCACTAACATAGAAATCAGTATAATATTTTAGTTAATATCATTACTAAAATTCTTTCCGTCATAGAATTCCATCGAAACAAACAAAACATGACTTGAATTTTAAAATCATCATCGTTCACAGACATGAAATCGGAACAGTCAGTCCTCTGTTCGTTAAAGTTATGTAAATAAATTATTAAATAGCACACGACAGCGAACGAGTTGTCCACACATTATTCTGGTCCAGAAGCGATGTTTATCTTGTGGCCAAATTATGGTCCGAGTATTGCTTAGTGATCTTGTGGGCGTGATCAAAATATTGACTTCTTGTTTTTCTTCTTTTCGCTGTTAAAAGATAAAAGATAAAGGAAATATGTTTATAAGACTTTACATACCATGTATGCCAAAAAGTAAACAAATTGAAATTGAACAAGAAGGACAATCAGAGTAGCAATAAACGCATTAACAAATGAAAACACAAAAAGCATTCTGTAAGTATCCCTGGTGATATAAGGGGGGCATAACTCCATGAAAAATTGACAAAAATGTCTGAAACTCGAACTTGCTCTGTAACTCCGTATACTAAAGCGATGCACTGATTTTTGCTTAAATATCTTGTAGTAGTGCGAAAAAGTGCGGAAAGCCGATATTTTTCGTATTTCTTAAGTCAAAAGGGGGCATAACTCCATCAAAAATTGACGCATATGCCTGAAACTCGAACTTGGTCTTTAACTTCTCATAACAAAGCAATATACCAATTCTCAGTTGAATACCTTGATGGACTGCGAAAGTGCGGAAAACCAACTGCGACAGACAGACAGAGACAGACGGCGTGCAAACCTATAGCTCCCCACCCCACCCTCGCCCCGTTAGGGACTAATAAGAACATTGTAATTAGATTTTTAACCCTTCAACACTCAAATATTTTCAAGAAAATTTAAATTTTCTCATAGAAAATGTCCATTTGCAGACCAAGGGAAGACTATTTTTGTAAATTTACCAGTGAAATGACTGGTTCGGTTATCGAGCCAGTCATTTCAATGGGAAATTTGAAAAAATTGTCTTCTCTTACATTGCAAATGGGCATTTCTCAAGACTACTGCCAAAGGCGTTTTTGGCTGATATAAGTGTTAAACGGTTAAGCAATATCATATTTTAATCATTAAGTCAGTAAAGTAAGCAAAGCCCATTCTTTGCAGCATAAATCAGCGAGCGCAACAGATCACAATTACAACAACTAGCTAAGTATCTACACCTAACATGCCAGATTAGAAAACACACACACACACGCGCGCACACGCATATTAATGATATCTAGGTAAATCATTGCTAAAGCACTACAAACAGAAAGGAGACATGAATAGATACAAAAAATATGCCAATTGGAAATGTGTTACATCACAAAGCTACCAAGCCATGGCATTCCGCTGTGCTAAAATGAGATAGGATTCAAATTTTGTATTTAAGGATAGAGACCATGATATGATTCGTCGTGGTTAAGGACCATAAAAAATAAAATAGTTTTTTGGAAATTACTGAGCATGATTCCGATTGGTTGTGGTTATGATGATGATGATATACGGTGTTCTGTGGCTGCAGAAGTTTAAGAACATCACATCCTACAGCTGCAATCAGTCCTTTTTTGTCCACTGGTTCTTGTCCTTAGTGAGTCCTTATCTTCTACAGGTTCTTCTTGCTCATTGGTGTACCCCGTCAGGCTTCTTTTAGATCGGTACATAGTACCCTAGCAGGTCTTTGCCGTGGCGTCCTCTACAAGCTTTGTAGATGTTGGCACTGAGTACAGCAAATTCCACGGCTGCATTGTGGCATTCACAGATGACAGGCAAACATAGACATCTATGTTGGGCTACCTTCAGTTACAGTAGGACTTATTGGACATAGATTATACTGTCCGGCCAGCAGTGTTGCTTTGTAGTACGAAGCCCAGTTCAGTCCATCGTCCTATTGCACAGTCCTCGCGCTCCTGCTTTGTTCCCGTACTGAGCAACGCGCTCGCAGGCTTTTGATATTTGCGTTAAGTAAACGAAACCTCATAAATATAACTGAGCTGGGGGTCATCAGCTGATTGGTGGACGGCAAACCACATTGTAATGTTACTTCACATAGCAAGAGATCAAAGGACAGCAAGTACGGCCACATACTGCGGAGCTGTGTGCGTGGGAATGTTAGTACGCTGAGCTCAGTATGGCTTCTGTTGTTAGGGTAATCAAGCCTTCTGTATGTAGGGAGTACCAGTACTTCACCCGAGACCACTCTGATTGATTTTGTTAGGTTAAGGAAGCTGCTTTGTAGGCAAAGAGGGTATCCTACGGAGTTCACCGGAAGACAGTCTGGTTTTTAGACGGTTTGTCTTGCTTGGGCCCTATTACCCCTTTAACACTCATATCAGCCAAAGACGGCTTCCGCAGTGGTCTTGAGAAATGTCCATTTGCAGACCAAGACCCTTTTTGAACATTTTTCACTGGAATGATTGGCTCGATAACCGAGTCAGTCATTCCAGTGTTAAATTTTCAAAAAATAGTTCTCTTGGTCTCCAACTGGACATTTTCTGAAAAAGATTTTTAAAAACAAATTTGAGGGTTAAAGGGCTAAGTTGTTTTGCAAGCAATCAATAAGTGCCATCTGAAGGAAGTCAACAAGTCTGATCTACTACTGTACATCAATGCGGAAGAATGACTGGTGGTTTACGGTTTGGTGCGGGGAGTAAGGAGTGGTGGTTGATGGTTTGGTGCGGGGAGTAACGCGTAGTGGTTGATGGCTTGTTGTGGGGAGTAAGGCGAGGTGGTTAATGGGTTGATGCGGGGAGTAAGGCGAGGTGGTTGATGGGTTGATGCGGGGAGTAAGGCGTGGTGGTTGATGGCTTGGTGTGGGGAGTAAGGAGTGGTGGTTGATGGCTTGGTGTGGGGAGTAAGGAGTGGTTGTTGATGGCTTGGTGTGGGGAGTAAGGAGTCGTGGTTGACGGCTTGGTGTGGGGAGTAAGGAGTGGTGGTTGATGGCTTGGTGTGGGGAGTAAGGAGTGGTGGTTGATGGCTTGGTGTGGGGAGTAAGGAGTAGTGGTTGACGGCTTGGTGTGGTAGTAAGGAAGTGGTGATTGATGGTTTGGTGCGGGGAGTAAGGAGTGGTGGTTGATGGCTTGGTATGGGGAGTAAGGAGTGGTGGGTGATGGTTTGGTGCAGGGAGTAAGGAGTGGTGGTTGATGGCTTGGTGTGGGGAGTAAGGAGTGGTGGTTGATGGTTTGGTTTGGTGACGAGGGAGTGGTGATTGATGGCTTAGTTGGGTGAAGGAAGAGTGGTGATTGATGGTTTGGTTTGGTGAGGAAGGAGTAGTGGTTGATGGTTTGGTTTGGTGACGAGGGAGTGGTGATTGATGGCTTGGTTGGGTGAAGGAAGGGTGATGGTTTGGTTTGGTGAGGAAGGAGTGATGATTGATGGTCTGGTGAAGGAAGAGTGATGGTTTGAAGGAAGGAGTGGTGATTGATGGTTTGGTTGGGTGTGGGCAGAGTGGTGGTTGATGGGCTGGTTGGGTGTGGGCAGAGTGGTGGTTGATGGTTTGGTTGGGTGAGGGATGAGTGGTGGTTGATGGTTTGGTTTGGTGATTGGTGGGTTGGTTTGGTGTGGGCAGAGTGGTGGTTGATGGCCTGGTTGGGTGTGGGATGAGTGGTGGTTGATGGTTTGGTTTGGTGAGGAAGGAGTAGTGATTGGTGGGTTGGTTTGGAAGTGGTGGTTGATGGTTTGGTTGGGTGTGGGAAGAGTGGTGGTTGATGGTTTGGTTGGGTGAGGGATGGTTGATGGTTTGGTTTGGTGAGGAATGAGTGGTGATTGGTGGGTTGGTTTGGTGTGGGCAGAGTGGTGGTTGATGGCCTGGTTGGGTGATGGATGAGTGGTGGTTGATGGTTTGGTTTGGTGAGGAAGGAGTAGTGATTGGTGGGTTGGTTTGGAAGTGGTGGTTGATGGTTTGGTTGGGTGTGGGAAGAGCGGTGGTTGATGGTTTGGTTTGGTGTGGGAAGAGCGGTGGTTGATGGTTTGGTTTGGTGAGGAAGGAGTGGGTGACATGGTATAAGAGCACCTGGATAGTTAGTGGAAGTTTAAGTGGATACTTTCCACTCATGTTGCTTGCAGTTTTGTTCTATAGGAACAAGTTACTCTGGACATCTGAAAAAAATTCAATAGATGCCTTTTAGGATTAATTTCTGCTTACACTTATGTCTGTCTGTCTGTCTGTTTACAGCAAGTTCTAAACAGCTATAGGGCATTATATTTACAACAATAATTATAATTTTACATCCTTTCTACAGAATCAATTAAAAATTCCAATGCTAATGACCAAATTATTTTCAAAATATTCAACGGCTTTCATGTACGGTTGTCTGGACATGTATATAGCAGAAATGGTTCATTTGTGGTGAAACGTTAATCTATATTGGACAGCCTAAGCATGAGACAGACATACTAAAGTATTGCAAGCATGCAGGGGTACAGTTGGTATCGGTTTCATCTCTCAATCATCTTATGTAGAGCGACTATTATACAAACCAGTGCAAATGAAACACATAAAAGCCAAATATCATGCAGTATTAACCCTTACCACTATCGTGTTAAAATTTTTAATTTTCAAATTAAAGTAAAAGATGAACTGGTATTTATTTTTCAAAAAATTTGGTGGAAGATGGTGCTGTCGTAGACAGCAACATCTTCCATCTAACTTGTTGAAAAATGTACACTTAGTTTCTTTGCTATTGAGACCGTAAATATTGACATCAGAGTGTTAATGGTTAATCATTTACTTTGTGCAAAAAGTTGATATGCATCTCCCATTAACCCCTTAATGGACAAGACTTGTAAAAATTTGCGATAATCGTTCAATAAGAATATCCATTTGGAAGCCAAGATGACCGTCTTAGAATTTATCACAGAATGTCTGCCTCGGTTAACAAAGCAGTCATTCAAGTGATAAAATTTCTAAAATAATCTACTGGCCTGCATATGGACATTTCACAATACCACTGCAGCAGTCAGTTTGGGTTAGCTTGACCATTAAAGGGTGAACATGATGGCTCATGTACACGGATTTCATTTTGAAAACATCGCTGTTATAAGTTGTTGTTGTCCAACATCACAACAACTAACAGTATGAGTGTTTTCAACAAGAGATCCGCAAACTGCGCAAAATACCCCGCCATGATGACAAACCAATGAATGAGAGCTTTCAGAAGATTTCTTCCCCAGACGTTTCAAAGCCATCTGATAAACGGTTAAGGAGTTATCATCCAGA
The DNA here is from genome assembly GCA_034401795.1 of Chaetoderma sp. LZ-2023a. Taxonomy (NCBI): domain Eukaryota; kingdom Metazoa; phylum Mollusca; class Caudofoveata; order Chaetodermatida; family Chaetodermatidae; genus Chaetoderma; species Chaetoderma sp. LZ-2023a. The sequence continues at coordinate 115,958,151 of CM067367.1, forward strand.
AACCAATTTTCAGGGTGGCTGTCGGCAATATTGGATTTCAGATCATTTTTGATTTTGATAGGTTTCTTCCCCAGACCTAGTCCAACCACCCTATGCAGTGTCAAAGCGATCTGATAAACGGTAGCAGAGTTAGCATGTGGAAATCAAATTTTAAGATGTCCGCCGGTGCCATCTTGGATTTCGGATCATCATTGATTTTGATAGGTTTCTTTCCCAGACCAAATCCAACCATCCTATACAGTTTTAAAGCGATCCGACAAACGGTAACAGAGTTATTATCTGGAAACAACTCTGCCAGCCGCCCGGACTGCGCCATCACATAACCAACCAAGTGAAACTCTTTGCTTCAACTTGTCACAGATTGATGCTTAATTGCTTAATTCAACGACTTCAACTCATGCATTGTACAATCAAAATTTCATTGCCACAATACTGAAAAGCTGTTGAATATCTTAAAAGTAATTTGATTTTAAAATGTTGCTTTATTATTTATAAACAAAATCATTTATTATTATAGTTTCAATTTCCTGGAACCATATAGACTTTGAGGTATCTGGTCGTGTTCAAAGATATTAATAAGTTCTGTTCATTTTGCTCCAATAATTACCCCGTGTAATGACAATATTGTCCAGGACAACATGGTACAATTTAACAGACTTACTATCCTCGAATTTCAAATCATAGAATGACTGCGCAGAAGGGCAGATAACTCAACAAAATGACATCTTTGGAAAAGATGCAAATATTCAAAGAAATTGATTTTTTCACCCAGCCGTTTCATCTAAATAAACATGCACAATGTATGTCTATCGCAATTTCAACTGTATACACTTTCCGAAACTTAATGAACACAATCTTATATGGCTGCTATAGTCACCATTCCTGTTCTCTAATTAGCGCCCGATACTTTTCGTTCGAAAAAAACCCTCCATGCATGCACTATGTCAACATCTGATCGGAGTCGATTACAATGTATATGTGTGAACAGTAGTTGACAAATTAGTTCAACCGTACGGCTCTGATGTCAATATTCCATCTTTACCGTGGGAATAGCAAAGAAACTTGTGTACATTTTTAAGCAATTTTGGTGGACGATGTTGCTTTCTACGACAGCAACATCTTCCACAAAAATTGTTGAAAAATTAACAGCAGTTCATCTTTTAATTTAATTTTAAAATATAAAATTTTGGCATGATAGCCGTAAAGGGTTAATAATAATTAGAACAGATAGTAGCACCAGAAATCAGTCATGCAAACAGCTGGGCGAGAACAAGTGTGCAAAGAAACTAATATAGACTAGCAAGCAGAATTACAAGCGACACTGCACCACTGGGCTTCCACTTTCTACCAACTCAGATTTCTCTAACGACCTCTGTTTGTCGTCCACTGATTCCTCGAATGATGCCTTCTCACGTTCAAAATTCCGCCATTTGTCATCGAGTTCCCTCTGCTGTAATTCGAGAGATTTCTTCATTTGCTCAGCACGCTTTTGCAGCTGCAAGTATATAAGGGGACACAAGCGATTAGCGGTTAATGCTCACACCATTTTATCATTAAAACCGGTCCCTGCCATTAACAGCAGTGGTCTTGAGACATGTCCATGTCCAACCTACTGCAGCAGCCAGTTTTGGCCAGCTTGCATGCTAAAGGATTATATATTCTACAATGCAACTAATAAATAAGTTAACCCTTTACTGGTTAAATTTCGTTTAAAAAATAATTGTTTATTGAATGTCCATTGGCAGGCCAAGAAAAGGCTATTTTGGAACCACTGGAATGACTGGCTCGGTTATTGAGCCAAGCATTCCAGTGGTAAATTTTCAAAAATAATCTTCTCATGGCCTGTAAATACATTCTTCAAGACCACTGCAGAGGCTGGTTTCGGCCGTTTTGATTATTAAGTGGTTAATATGTTTTCAAAACAAAAATATGTTACTTACCATCATTTTGTGTCTATATTGCGCAGTTTTTTGCTCATCTTGCTCCAGGCCAGAAGGGGTCTATTATGCATTAGTATAAACCGTTATCACATTTTTGGGCTCAGAATTTTGGGTCAGAACGGCCTCCCTGATGTACAATTCAGGCCAAAAACCGCTTTCCTCTTGTTTGCCGTATTGCAATAACCAATATTGTGGACTACATTGTGTGTAATAATTGTATTCTATGTAATATTTGTAAATCTTACGTGTATGATTCTTAAATGATGAAATAAAACTCAAACTGACAAGTCATTGTACATGTATTATCGCAAACCAACATAAAATGACCCATAAGAATGTAAGAAATAAAATGAGGTTATATCACTTCTTAAGTTGGATGACCAAATTAAAGCTCTTTTGTGATTGGAGGCATTCCATTGAACTTTATCTGGACTAGAAGGAAACCTTCCAAATAAACCGATTTTGAAACGTTGTAAATGCAAATATCACAAATTAACAATAAACATATACAGAAGATAATGTTTTTAAAACAATTTGAGCAATAAATTCACTATTAACCTAATCAGTAAATGCATTCGGCAGTATATTTACTGGCGAGATTTTTGTTCATTTGGGCGATTTCGTCCCGGCCGACTTGGTTACATTACATTCTATCGAGTATTAATCGCCGTATTAATTAGCTATAGGACGAGCTTATGCCATCACTCTCATAGCTACTCGAAGCTCCCCTCTTATTTGTGGATTTCGCAGTCTTTAACCGGATACTATTAGCCTCTTTGCGCTACTCGGGTAACAACCTAAACTCGTCCTATAGCCTAATACATCAAATGCTTTCTATTTTTTCATGACGCCATTTTATGTCAAACTTTGGATTAATTTTGATGAAAAAAACCAATGTTTATTAAAATATACGCAATATTTAGGTGGTCCCAATTAATAATTTCACTCCCGTGATGACGGATATAAGGCATACATTAAGCATAGGCTAAGATGGTATGAATTTCTAGCGTGAAAACTTTAGAATGTGTTCTTATTTTTTGTATCATTTTTTTTTTTTTTCTTGAAATATACCTAATAGAAGTCACCACCCTTTCTCAGAGGTTCGGATTTAAAGAATTTACAGCCCTTGTCCTATTAGAAGCCGCAGTTACTAATGAGCATTTTACGGTACCAATTTTCGTCCGTCGGAAAAATGTTTTGCAATCTTTCTTAATCTTTCTTGACTGCGTGTTATATACCTGTATAAGGCTTTTTTGGCCCCTATTTTGTCAAATTTTGCCCTGCGTGTTATCTAATAGTGCACAAAATAGACACGAAATTACGGTAGTACAATTTTGAACATGATGCAAGAAATGGTCTGTTGAATATCTTGGACCTAATTTGATTGGAAGCCATTGCTGTTAAGAGAGAAATGGCTTTAAATTAAGTCCACAAATTGTATTTTGTTCTGGAAACATGTTAAATAACTGTTATTTCTGAGCTGTACTGAACAATAGACAAGTCACCTTTCCAGAGTACCCACCCATCATATGACGTCATAATGAACTGCGTGATGTGTACAATGACATCATAATGAATGACGTCGATAAGTACGTCACAAACGCATATTTGAAGACGGTCTATGCGTTGTTGTACAAATTGTTTGGTTTTACTATTTAATAAATATTCTGTTGAATATTTTGAAACTAATTTGACTGCGCGCTGTTGCTGCCATAGGCAGCAACAGCGCCCAGTCAAATTAGTTACAAAATATTCAACAGCTTCCCTGTATAGTTTTCAGGAAATTGATAGCTAGGGCATTTGGGGATCGATCAATCCCAACACGGCGAGGTGTGGGTGGAGCTTAGCTAGTGATGGGCGGGGCTTAGCTAAACTGGAAATGTCCATTGCTTGCTATAAAGTAATGTTCTTGCCTGAGTTTCATTTGATAATTATTCAATAAACCGACCAGCAACTTAGTTCCTTACGAAACAATAGCTTTCCGTTGAAAAAATTGTTAATTACTCAACTAAGTAATGCAAAGTCCTCGTTATATTTGGCCTGCCACATTCAAAAGGCTAACAGGAAACTGGTCGGGATAAATTACATAATTATTTTAATAATTTGTAATTTTGTAAATTAGAGACTACATACATCTGCTTCCGAATCTTTGAGTTTCTGTCGTTTCTCCTTGACTTTCATCTCAAACACTTGTTCCATTTCCGCCTCCATCTTCTTCATTTTTACCTCATGTTCCTTCTTCTCCTCATGCATCTGAGTGATTGGATCCCTGAAACAACAACAGTAGTATGTAGCACAATGATAAGTAGGTCACATTGCCATGTTAAAGATAACAAGCATTCTGTAAGTGCAATACATGTCCCCTACCTGGTGATATAAATCTTTATAGAGATTGACAGTCAAAAAAATCCATTAAAAATTGACAGAAGCAGATTAAATTCGAACTCGATCTGTAACTTCTCATAACATAGCAATAAACCAAGTTTCAGTTATATATGGTGAAGGAGGACAGTCTTGAAAGCTGATGTTTGTATTTCCTAAGTCGAAAGGGGACATAACTCCATCAAAAAATGATGCAAACGCCTGAAACTCGAACTTGGTCTGTAATTTCTGATAATAAAGTAATGTACCAATTCTCAGATGAATATCTTGAGCCTGCGAGAAAAAGGGTGGAAAACTAATATTTTTCATATTTCATAAGTCGAAAGGGGGCATAACTCCATGAAAAACTGACGAAAATGTCTGAAACTCGAACTTACTCTGTAACTCCCTATACTAAAGCGATGTACCAATTTTCCCTTAAATATCTTGAAGGATTGCGAAAAAAGTGCGGAAAGCTAATATTTTTCGTCGAAAGCGGGCATAACTAAATAAAAAATTGACGCATACCCCTGAAACTCGAACTTGGTCTGTAACTTCTCATAACAAAGCAATGTAGCAATTCTCAGTAGAATATCTGGAGACTGCGAAAAAAAGTGCGGGAAACTAATATTTTTCATCTGAAACTCAAACTTGCTCTGTAACCCCTTAGACTAAAGCGATGTACCGATTTTTCCTTAAATATCTTGGAGTGCGAAAAAAATTGCAGAAAGCTGATATTTTTCATATTTCCTAAGTCGAAAAGGGGACATAACTCCATCAAAAATGTATGCCTGAAACTCCAACTTGGTCTGTAACGTCTGATAAGAAAGCAATGTAGCAGTTCTCAGTATAATATCTTGAAAAACTGCGAAGAAAGTGCGGAAAATTTATATTTTTTGTTGAAAGTCGAAAGGAGGCATAACTCCATGAAAAATTGACGAAAATGTCTGAAACTCAAGCTTGCTCGGTAACCCCGTATTACTAAAGCGATGCACCGATTTTCGCGGCGGGGCGACAGACGGACGGACAGACGGAGTGTAAACCTATAGTACTCCCGGTTTTAATGGTAGGGGACTAATAAGTAGGTGACACCAACTAGGCTTTCGTGATTAAATGATTAAATCAAAAATCATGATTCTTTAAATGATTAACAAAAGTTTTAGTGAAACTCAACATACGTCCACAGGCATGCTGATTTGAGGAATGCTAAATGTGAACAGTTTGTTTTTGATAAATGACACTTCGTCTAGCTCCAAAACATCTGCTGAACAAAAAATTGTGAGTGTAGGTTCAAAACGTTTCGAGATTTGGACAGGACACGAAAATTTTGATGAATTTGAGCTTTTCAAGGGAGATAACTCTGGCGAATATGGGCGGATTTTGTCGAAACGAAATCATGACACTTCGTCTATCCCTAACACATCTGCTCGAAAAAAAATTGTGAGTGTAGGTTCAAAACTCTGAGATATGGCTCGGACATGAAAATTGACAAATTTTAGCTTTTCAAGGAAGACAACTCTGGGAAATATCGGTGGATTTTGCCGAAACAAAATCACGACACTTCGTCTATGCCTAAAACATCTGCTAAAAAAAACTCCTCGAGATCTGTTCCGGACAAGAAAATTTTGAAAATATTTAGCTTTTCAAGGGAGATAACTCTGGCGAATATGGGCAGATTTTGTCGAAACGAAATCATGACACTTCGTCCATCCCTAAAATTGCGAGTGTAGCTTCAGAACGCTTCGAGATATGGCTTGGACAAGAAAAATTTTGACGAATTTTAGCTTTTCAGGGGAGATAACGCGGGGAAAATATTGGCGGATTTTGCCAAAACGAAATCATTGCACTTCGTCTATCCCTAACACATTGGTTATGTGGGCATCCAAAAATTAAATAATCGAAATATAATCGTGAACACTGTCTACTGCATAAAATATTTCAATGTCGGACTATTACGAGCTAATGATGGGCCTAATAGAATCATTTATGACGTAATGATAATGACATCATCCTACACGCCGCTTAGCTGATTATCATGACATCATTACTCTGGAAAGGTCCGTCAATCTTGTTCACTCACACAATAATTGCACAAGTCTAATACCACCCTACTTTTAAACAGCAGCAGCACATTGTTAAGTCAGTCAAACTGGCAGAGCAAAATGATAAGTAGGTAACACTGGCATATTAGAATGATAGAACGCGAACACCGGATATGTCTCGCCACTATGGATGGCTTTTAGTATTATACTGTGTTCTAATCTAGTGGAGGTATGTTCAGTAATTAACCTTTTGACCTACGAAATCATCGTGACAACATTTGGACCACACAATTCTTATCATTTTTCAATGACTATCTCTTTAACACCGCTGAAATATGCTTATTTTGGCACAGATACAAGCTAACAAATAGAGTAATGAAAAGAAAAAGGAAAATAATTCCAAATTCCATAACTTTTCCCCCAGACGTAGTCTAACCACCCTATGAACTTTCAAAGGGATCCAAGAAATGGTAACAGTTAGCATCCGGAAACACCTCTGCTGTCCACATACCGACCCGCCATTACTTTGTCGGGACATAAAACGGATGGATGGACAGACAGATGGAAGTAATTGCAATATCGCCACCAATTTGAAAAAAGATGAGGATAAAGATAAGCTACGATGTTTGCAAAACGTAAAACCATGAGGTCGCCGGAGTAATGATACCTATCTCATTTTCTCTTTCAGAGATGAGACAAGAATATAGGTCACATGAGCATCACTTACTTTCCTAGAGAAGATTGCTTCACTTTGCCGTCCGCATTACTCGGAGCTAGTTTGCTGTATCTGTAATTCTCATAATGGACATTATTTGTTACATCTTTCAAATCTTGCATGTGGGTTCTGTAAATAAATCATCAGCAGCAAATTAACCCTTTCACATTGACAGATCATGAATGACAAATTCTTTATCATGTCATGAAAATTTTGTTGCCTATGCTGAAGCTAGTTTGACTACAAGCCGTCGCTGCTAATGGTAGCAACAGGTTTCAGTCGAAATAGGCTCAAAATATCCAACACCTTTCCTGCATAGTTGTCTTGAAATTGACACTAGAATTTCAAGGATTGATGGTTAAAACAATCAGTCGGTGCGTGCGTGCGTGCGTGCGTGTGGTTTTTCCCATACAGAATATGACTTTGTTGCATATTGAAATATTCCATCAGATATTACTCTTTAAAGCGATGCTAATCTCATCTCAAATGTTGTACTGCACCGATAGAATATGGTTCATAGATTCCATATCATTCATATTCTGTCCCATTCCCTGATCTGTATCGCAATTATCTGTTTTGTAATATCGAGTAAATGTTGAACAGTGATCGACACCATTTTGTCTCCTCAAGCTATTGTGTGTGATGTCATGTAAGCTCCAATGCATCACATTCTTTAGTATGTAGTGCTTATCTCATTGAATATCGTGAAACTAATTTGACTGGAAGTTGTTGCTGCCTATGGCAGCAACAAGTTCCAATCAAATTGGTTTCAAAATATTCAACAGCTTACCTGTAGGATTGCTTTTATACCACACTGCCAAACTATAGCTGGCACCTCTATGACTCAGCGTATATACCGAGGCAGACACGCTAGGGATTTTCTGATTGGTTGAAAAGTAAATCATGACATCCATCATAGGGTGTAGAAATGTACCAACATTTAACTACTAAATCCTGAATATCTTTCCTTAGCGGCGTGATAAAAAGCTTAAAATTACCTGGATAGTTTATGACCGGCGTGTTAGATCACCCGAATAGCTATCAAGAGATGGGATTAGTTATCCTTTAAAGAATGAAATCCCTGTCTCTCAATATCCAGGGAACTGTGAAGAAATCTTAAATATTTCGCAACTAAGATAGAAGTGTGCTACACTGCCCTGACTGACTAAACATATGAGTTACCTCCCTTGCTACAAATGGCTATCAACCCACTGAGCATAAATTATTATTTTGTTGACCAATGTTGACCATTAGATGTCTTACCTAATTAGCATGTTTCTTAAAGCTATAAAGTCATTGTGTTCCAGATTTTCAACTGTAAGAAAAAGACAAAGAAAAATAAACATTGATAAAATTAATAGTTTTATATCAGTTAACCCCTCTGTGTCAACGGTGCCTCAAAATACTACTTGATATATCAATTAAACATTTTGAGGGTCAATATTTCTCAAGATATTTTAATTTTAAGACTATTTTTGAAAATTTACCACTGAAATTTTTTTTCCCGCCATGACCATTAAAGAGGTAATAGTAAAGAAAATTAATGTTTTTACTTAGTCACAGTCTATCTGCAGGCCGAGAGAAGAGTATTTTTGAAAATTTACCACTAGAATGACTGGCTCCATTACCGAGCCAGTTATTCTAGTGGTAAATATTCAAAAATACTCTTCTCTAGGCCTTTCAAATAGCCACGTCTGAAGACCCCTGCAAAGTAGTTTTTTGTCAGTTTGACCATTAAAGGGTTAAGTTGACACAAGACGGGTTAAACACTACAATATGAAGTGTAATGAATGAAATGTCTAATCATCTCCAGAAAATAATTTCTACATTCATTGTATTAACTTTCAAATTATTAATTACTTTCTAAAAACAGATATATAATATGTAGTCGATTGTCTTAACCCCTTAACACTCATCAGCTAAAAATAGCTTCTGCAGTGGTCTTGAGAAATGTCCATTTGCAGACCAAGAGAACTATTTTTGAAAATTTACCACTGGAATGACTGGCTCGATAACCGAGCCAGTCATTTTACTGGTAAATTTTCAAAAATAGTCTTCTCTTGGTCTGCAAATGGACATTTAAATTTTCTTAAATAAATTCGAGGGTTAAAGAGTCACCATCCACCAGCTGTCATCATCTCTGAACTATTCACAGCAAAGTGAATATAAACCTGGATAGAATCAGGGATTGAAATTCACCGAGATGATCCGCTCGTCAGCACGGTCCAGGAACTACCAGTCACCTGTAATTTCAGCTTGCACTAATGATTATTTTCTATACCATATTTGTCAAACTGTAATTACCTTTCGACCTGGCTCATATTACAGAATTATGACCTTGGATTGTTCAGTTCTCTTAGGCAGCGACACCATTTTCAATATTTTACTAGTTTCCTATCATCTACCAGCTGCTGCAAAATATGATCCTACGATGTGTTCCTTCAGTGCATAACTCTTAAGTTTAATATACACATTGTTTTTTTAGTCCAGTGGACGGGTCGATACAGAAATAGTACCACAGTAACGCTCAGAAATAACTAAACAGGTTTCCTAATCAAAAACACAAACACGTTAGTTAGTAAATTTTCGTACATGATGTAAGAAATATTTTGTTGAATATTTTTAACACATTTGGATTTGGACGGCATTGCTGCCTTAAGGCCAGCGCAAAGGGCTGGCAAAAACCACTACAGGTGAAACAAACTGGTTTTCCACCAGTTTCCCGTTTCCGTCTACACAACGCGCAGACTCATTGACAAACGTATCATACGTCGAAACAAAAACACAAACTAAAACAAGGAATGTGCCGCAAGTCACATGATATCAAAATGGCAACGGAACTAAAAATCGCTGGCTCGATGGAAGTCACCATGTTTTATGTCACATGATTGTGATTTCGATTGATGATTGGTCATCGCCGTCTTTGTTTCTCAAGTAGCGAAACGAGCAATGCACACAGCAAAGCGAACCTTCCGTTTCGATGAAATGTTTTGACGAAAACACATTTCGTGAATCAAACAGTTGTTTCTGAGCAGCGCAGACGAATGTTGGTCACCAGAAAGATTTTGTTTCACGGTTTTTTTAAGCCTGTGTGCGTCGGTTGGGCTTTAGGCAGCTGCCTTAGGAAGCAATGTCTTCCAATCCAATTACATTAAAAAATATTCACCAGTACATATTTTGTTTTGGAAACAAACTAAGTTATTTCTGAGCTGTACTGCATTAGCTGTGGCTAGTTTTAACTAGCTAACTGCTGCAAGCCACCAGAGAATAATTTCAATGAGCAATAACTCTGGGTCAGCTGAATATTTTGAAAACGATTTTACTGAAAATTGCTGGAAAAACTTAATCAAATTGTGTTCAAAGTATTCAGCCGGTCCAGCTCAGTAAACCCCATGGAAAATGTAATATGCAGAAATTCAGCAGGCAGATAGCATCAGCCGCTCCTTAGTTTTGATCCATAGGCAGAATTGAGTTAGACGAATTGAAATGAGGCGGAATAAGCTAACCAGTCTGTACCTTCTACTGTTCCCCATGGATACTGTCGGCCTCGTATTTTCTTGCCACCTGTGTCTATTAGTGCATTGCTGCCTACGACTGCGAATGGCACTCGATCCTGGAAGCAGAACACAGAAGGACTGTGAATATGTGTATATACTTATTCAGATATGTGACTTCAAAAAATTATTATCTGGAATTTACCGAGATTTATGCTCTAGGGCTCGATGGTCAGCATAAAACACCACTCAAATGATGTTTTAAGCCATAATCCATGAATTTTTACACATTCATGAACAAATATAAAGAAACAAAATATCGAAATTCCAATAAATATCTGAAGACTGGGATCACAACCGGCATCAAATACACAGCTTTCTACGGCTGTACGGTATAGCAGAGTTGTGTAGATGTGACTACAAATAACTATTGAAACTAGAGCCAGGACAGAAATTGTCAATGATGTTCAGTGAATTGTGAACAGTAAGTCACACTGACCTACTTATGAGATGTGACACACTTTAGGGTACAATACATCCAATACAAATTTAATTACTGTATACAAAAACAGGTTTTTACAACTTATTAGCCAATAGATTAGCCAACTATTCTTTTTCTTAGCCAATACGTTCCTAAGTCTACAATCTATCAACACCAGGTAAGCCTTTCAGCTGAACGCTACATACCAGATACAAGACTATGTTGAATATTTCGAAACTAATTTGACTGGAAGCTGTTGCTGCCTAAGGCACCTGTAGGCAGTAACAGCTTCCAGCTTTCAGTTAAATTAGTTTCAAAATATGCAACAGCTGGCCTATAAGAGACCTTTTTCTCCGAGATATTAGGATTTCAGGGTTTATTTGTTCACTATAAAAACATAATATAAGCACTAGTTACAAAACTATTTATCTTAAGATTTTCTTCAAAGTTAAATTTAATGATTCTCTACGTAGAAATTCTGCAAAATAATCATTTTAAGCATTAGCCAACTATCCTGATTTATATTAGCCAGATCTCAATTTTACTTGCATTTGGCTAATTGGCAAATGGCTAGGTCAGTCCCTGTAAAAACTTCTTGAAACCATAGCCGAGGACAAGAATTTCAGATGATATTCAGTGAAACACAAGAGGTCACGCTGACCTACTTTTGCTTCATGACACAGCTTTAGGCTATGATGCATTTATACACCAAGTTTAATGACTACATATGAGTCTTGTCTGGATAAAGATTTTCTATGGTGTTCGCCGAACAGCGAAAAGTAAGTCACACTGACCAATTTTTTATATATGACACACTGTTAGCCTGCAATATACCCACACCAAATTGGTTACAATATATATGAAAAACACCTGCAATCCTCTTAATTTCACATTTTAATGAACGGTGTTAAAATATTTTGGACTTAATTTGATTGGCAGCCGGGCAAATTAATTTCAAGCTATTTAGCATGTTATTTAATTCTCCTATATTGTATAATGTAAACTATGTGACTGCTATCTAGGTAAAGCTAAGTGTCATGATATTATGATGCAACAGATGGACACATTCTTTTACACGTTTGACATAGGACATGATTGATAGTTCATGTCACATTTGACATAGGACATGATTGACAGTGTATCTGTCACATTTGGCATAGGACACGACTGACAGTTCATCTGACAGATTTGACATAGTACATGATTGACAGTTCATCTGTCACATTTGACATAGGACATAATTGACAGTTCATCCGTCACGCTTGATATAGGCCATCATTGACACTTCATCTGACAGATTTGACATAGGATATGATTGACAGTCCATCTGTCACGTTCGATATAGTACATGATTGACAGTCCATCTGTCACGTTTGATATAGTACATGATTGACAGACCATCTGTTATGTTTGACATAGGCCATGATTGACAGTTTATGACAGATTTGACATAGTACATGATGGACAGTTTATCTGATAGATTTGACATTGTACATGATTGACACTTTATCAGAGATTTGACACAGGACATTGTTGACAGATCATCTGTCAGCTCTGATTGACAGTTCATCTCACCTTGAGCTTCTTTTGATGTTTATTCTCCTCATCATCATCAGCATCAGGAAATTCATATATTTTTATTTTGTGTTGAGCTATTTCATTTAAAATCTGAAGAGAAAATAAAAGTCAACAGATGTTAAAAGATCTTCCATGAAAGACAATGTTACATAAGGTCTCATTGAGAATATGGTCAATCTCTTACAAAGGTTAATTACGTTTAGCTTAATTTGAAAAATAAAATTAGACATACATATATATATACACACAAACACAAACGCACACATGCACACACATACACACGCAGACAGGTATCGTTATTGCAATAGTCTTGTGAGACTTCACGGTGACAATAGTCCATATAGTTACTTTCAGCCAACATCTCTGTACCCAAGAAGCATTTTGACTATTTAATCAAAACAATGTATATAAAATTTTACATAACAAGGCATTGCAAGCAATATGAGTCCTATTGATTTTCGCTTTTGTTGAAATAAGATGAAAGGAATGTGGGCAATTCACTTGTCTGCTGAGCCTATCTGATATATGTGCTTACATTAGAGCATTTGTTGGAAGGAACCGGCCGTTAAGTTAACAAAGTTCATATGTTCAAAGCCAATGACTCCTGCAAATATTGACAAAAACTGACGGAATAGGAACTTGAGTGGTGTCTTACGTAGGGCTGGGCGGTTTGGGCTAAAATAAAACCGGTGACGGTATCACTAATTAAACCGGTATTAACGAAATACCGGTTTAAGGGGGTTAGAATGATCAAAAATAATTTGAAATATAAAAATATGCTGTTTTCATTAGCTACAGTACATGTATTTTGCGATTTGACAACTGACGTAAATTGCCATGAAATTAGAACGGTAACTACGTACGACTGCTCACTTCGACGCTATCTATCTCAAAATAGTAGTTAAAATAAATAAAGTCTGGTTCATGTGATGTCGTGAAAATAACACTAACTACTAAAATGTTGATTTTCAACACTGTTATTAGGTAACTATTTTCGAAAGCGTAGTAAAATCACACGCGTGTAAGTAGGAACCCGGATATGAGAGCGAGTTTAGGCTCCCAGGAGAGTACTGCACATATGGTTAGAGTTCGTATAACCACCTACAGTATGATTTAGTCTAGTAAGTCATGTGTTTGTATTCGAGTACTCGGTATTTAGTAATACTCCACAATAAACTGTCGTTCAAGCGGGTGAACTAAAGAGTAGTCATTTCCCGGAAATCGCGCCTCAAGAATTCTCACAAAAAATGTGTTTGACTATTTTTCGAGGTTCATATGTCATATAATAAAGAGATTATGATAATTTGACAACATAAACGCAATGATTCGTGAATCTAACTTAAATCTACTTAAATCAACACTCCATACTTGAAGATATACGAAGACGAAAAAGACCGGGTCGTAAAACAAAACGATGTGATTCTAACGCCTATCGAGCAGAAGAGTCACGTGATAAAAATACTACAAATTTCATTCATAAAATCGATAGTAGTGAATACCCCCGTGGAAGAATCTGTTAACAACCAATCACATTACGCCTGCTCGTATTTGAGAGGCTAAGGTGTATTTTACATGTAACTACTCCGCCAACGTAAGAAGCGACTTAATCGTTTTCATTTCTCGGGCGTTCAAGCAATTTGTCTCGTATGTCTTAGTCTGTGATAGATCATTTTATGTTTGTCGAAATCTAAGGGAAATAATGATTTGTTTGGATTGGGAGTTCATTGTATAGCGTCGTTGTTTTCGCAGCGCGTTTCTGGATTTTTTTTTGTATCATGTCACATTTGGAATCTTAATTAAAAATAGTACAAACTCGAATTGAAAAAAGGATTATTTGTTGCAAAGAAGAAATTTAGATTTTCAAATTATTCAATCTTACATTGAACCCGCAGAGCTTACGTCGTGTAAAATTCATTGCTGGCAAATCAAATCATATTTGCCGAGGGTCGTCCTCGGCCGATTTGTTGGGATTTCACCAACACCCTTGCTTTCCCACGGCTATTAGTTATAGATGACTGTATTTTATGTCTCTAGTAGCAAATGGTTATACTAGATGATAATATTAAACTGCAAGTCAAGAACAAACTAGTTTAGGACAGTCACCAGATTTTGCGCAATGGCGATCTTACGGACGGTTTTTCGGGTTTTTTATTTTCGTAATGGTTTTTAAACCATCGCCATAAAAAAAACGTGAGACGGTGTGAAACCGGTATACCGCCCAGCCCTAGTCTTACGAGCATTAAACTATTTCAAATTTGGTTGAAATCCACTCAGTTATGTCAGTGTAATCTAAGGTATTGGTAGGAAACAAACAAATTACACTGAAATTTGTCTTCAATTGCAATAACTCCGGCAAATATTGGCGAAAACAAATGGAACTGAAATTTGACAATAGTGCCTGGAAACGAACTGATTACCAATGTTTGTATTTCTCCCTGGCAAATATTGATGGAAACTAACAGAAAAGAAACTTTACCATTACCCTCGCAGAGTATTACAATTTATTCCAAAATTTAAGTCAAATCTGTTTATTCTAAACGGATTTATTGCATGAAAAACAACAAGAGAAAGTCAGCTGAAGGTTGCAGTGACAAGATTTTCGGGACACCATAAGTACATGACAAAAACATAATACGTAGTGGGTGGGGTGGGAGGGGTGTGTGTATAATGGCCCTTTCAAGAGTAATTACATCATATGATGTCACAATCAGCTAAGCGGCCGTGTAGGATGACTGACGTCATAATCATGATGTCATAAATGATTCTATTAGGCCCGTCTTTAACCCTTCGTAGTCTGACACTGTGTCAGAATTCTATGTGTCTACTATTTAATAAACATGCTGTTGAATATGGTGTTGAATATTTTGAAACTAATTTGACTGGGCGCTGTTGCTGCCATAGGCAGCAACAGCACCCAGTCAAATTAGTTTCAAAATATTCAACAGCTTACCTGTATAGTTTTCTGGAAATTGATAGTCAGGGAGTTCAGGAATCGATCAATCCCAACACGAGTGAGGTGGGTGGAGCTTAGCTAGAGATGGGCAAAAAATTGAAAAGTCCATTAGTTATGTACTTGATAGAACTTACAAAAATTTGATCGGGAGCATTCCTATATTACTCAGACCTTCCTTTTTTGTGAGGATACTAGTACTATTACATCAGACCTTCCTTTTTCCTGAGGATACTAGGACTATTACAGTATAATCTACTGCTGTAGTGTGTGACTCACAGTTCTCTTAAAGTCTCTGCATTCATCTGGTGTCATGGTGTCTGCTTTAGCTATCATTGGGATAATGTTCACTTTGTCGTGGAGCCGCTTCATAAACTCAACATCCAGAGGTTTTAATCTACAACATAAAGTTATTACATATCGAGATCAAGATATGGTACAGAAAAAAAATTGACAAAAAGAATTTGTTTTGCTGAAACAGTGGACCTATCCAATTTAACCATCATGTCGTCATAATCAACTACGTGACGCACAGGATGACGTCATAATAAAATATGTGATGCGCAGGATGAAATCATAATCAACTATGTGACGCAGCGGATGACTTCATAATCAACTACATGACGCAAAGGATGCCGTCATAATCAACGACGTGATGCGCAGGATGACGTCATAATCAACTACGTTATGCGCAGGATGACATCTTAATCAACTATGTGACGTGCAGGATGATGTCATAATCAACTATGTGATGCGCAGGATGACATCATAATCAACTATGTGACGCACAGGATGACATCATAATCAACTATGTGACTCGCAGGATGACGTCATAATCAGTTACAGCATGAATGACTCGATTTAGTCTGTCTTAAACGCTTAATAGTCATACACATTGTACGAACAGTATGGCTTTACTATTTAACAAACATTCAGCTGAATACTTTGAAACTAATTTGACAGGGCGCAGTTGATGCCATAGGCAGCAACAGCACCCAGTCAAATTAGTTTCAAGATATTTAACTGTTTACCTGTATAGTTTTCTGGAAATTGATAGTCAGGGAGTTCCGCGATCACAACACGAGCGAGGTGTGGGTGGAGCTTAGCTTAGATGGATGGGACATAGATAAAACTGGAAAGGTTCATTACATTTAGCATTATACGGGTTAATCAATCACGGAGCTGATCTGTCACTCAAAAATATGCTTCAACTGGAATCTCAAGATATCGCAATCAAGATATCGCATTAATGGTCAAGATTGATAAAAAAAAACTCCTTTTTTGTGCTTAGGCAATATCCACTAGCAAGCTAAGAGAACACTATTTTTTAGAATTTACAGATGGAATGACTGGCTCAGTTATCGAGCCAGGCATTCCAGTGTTAATTTTCAAAAATAGCTTCTTTTAGCCTACAAATTAATTTTTTTCAAGACATCTACTGATTGAGGTTGTTTCACCTAGCTTGGCCATTAAATGACTAAATCATGTCACAAGTAAATATAACAAGAGGCCCAAGGGGCCTGTGTCGCTCAGCTGGATCATAGGCATCTCAACTAGAATGGTCATTAACAATAAGTAGAACTCTAATGAGTTGAGCAGACTTATAACAAGAAAACAGTGGCCATGTTTCTTTATATATCAACTTCTATTGAACAAACCTTAATGGCCCTTAGTCATCAATATCATATCTCCCAAATTTTGGCCCAATCGGTCCAGTGGCTCTGGAGACGAAGTTGCTTTCATGAAAACCAGGCCCTCCTAGATGGCTACCCAACCATTTGGCAAATCAAGTTCCCTTGAACAAACTTGGTTCAGCTAATGCCATAAAATGATATTTTATGCGTTTTGAATCAATCGCTTAAACGGTTTCGGAGATTTTTAGACATTTCTAAAAAGCAACCAAAATCCAAGATGGCCACCGGCCCAATTGGTCGACCGGCTTCATTTGAACAAACTTGGATCCCTATGCCCTAAGGATGATTCCTGCAAAATATAACTGAAATCAGCCTAGTAGTTTTTGTCAAGACATTTTAAAGTTCCCATTGCTTTAGTATCAGCGCCTTTGGCGGGGGAAATAATCCAAGATGGCCACCAAACCGTTTATCCGACAGTTTTGAAAATGGCAAATTTGAGCTCAGAATATCCAAAAACATATATAGAACCAATTTCGGCCTCAACATCCATCAAATAAAAAACATCTAATATGGCCGTAAAACACGCTATGTTTTGAATGGCCCCCGGCAGCCATGGTTTTTGACGGATCAACCTCGCTTGAACAAACTTTAATGCCCCTTAGTCCCTAATCATACCTCCCAAATTTTGGCCTGATCCCTTCAGCGGTTCTGGAGAAATCGTTTTCGGGAAAAATAGGTCATCCAAGATGGCCGCCGAACCATTCGGTCAATCACGTCTTCTTGAACAAACTTGGCTTATGTCTTTCCCTAGATGAGGTTTCATGAATTTTGAATCGATTCCCCAAGCAGTTTCCGAGAAGATTTTTAAAGACGTTTCCTAAAATCAGACGAAATCCAAGATCGGCTTTATTTGAACAAACTTGGATCCCTATGCCATACAGATGCTTCCTTCCAAATATAATTTCAATCGGCCTAGCAGTTCCCGAGAAGATGCCATTAGAAATTTCCCATTGCTTTAGTATGGAGTCTTCGGCGGGAAAATAATCCATGATGGCTGCCAAACCGTTTATCCGACAGTTTCGAAAATGGCAAATTTGAGCTCAGAATATCCAAAAACATATATAGAACCAATTTCGGCCTCAACATCCATCAAATAA
Organism: Chaetoderma sp. LZ-2023a; assembly: GCA_034401795.1. Taxonomy (NCBI): domain Eukaryota; kingdom Metazoa; phylum Mollusca; class Caudofoveata; order Chaetodermatida; family Chaetodermatidae; genus Chaetoderma; species Chaetoderma sp. LZ-2023a. Next base: position 115,976,503 of record CM067367.1, read on the forward strand.
AAAACATCTAATATGGCCGTAAAACACGCTATGTTTTGAATGGCCCACACGCAGCCATGGTTTTTGACGGATCAACCTCCCTTGAACAAACTTTAATGGCCCTTAGTTCCTAATCATATCTCCCAAATTTTGGCCTAATCCCTTCAGCGGTTCTGGAGAAATTGTTTTCGGGAAAAATAGGTCATCCAAGATAGCCGCCGAACCATTCGGTCAATCAGGTCTTCTTGAACAAACTTGGCTTATGTCTTTCCCTAGATGAGATTTCATGAGTTTTGAATCGATTCCTCAAGCGGTTTCGGAGAAGATTTTTAAAGACGTTTGCCTAAAATCGGACGAAATCCAAGATCGGCTTCATTTGAACAAACTTGGATCCCTATGCCCTACGGATGCTTCCTTCAAAATATAATTGAAATCGGCCTAGAAATTCTCGAGAAGACACCATTAGAAATTTCCCATTGCTTTAGTATGGAGTCTTTGGCGGGAAAATAATCCAAGATGGCCGCCAAACCGTTTATCTGACAGTTTCGAAAATGTTAAATTTGAGCTCAGAATACCCAAAAACATATAAAACCAATCCATCAAATAAAAACACACTACATTTTGATTGGCCCACGGCGGGCATGTTATCTCCCAAATTTTGGCCTGATCCCTTCCGCAGTTCTGGAGGTCGTTTTTGGGAAAACTAGGTCATCCAAGATGGCCACCGAACCATTTGGTCAATCAAGTCTTCATGAACAAACTTGGCTTAGCTCTTTCCCTAGGTGATGTTTCATGAGTTTTGAATCGATTCCTAAAGCAGTTTCGGAGAAGATTTTTAGACGTTTCCTAAAATCGGCCGAAATCCAAAATGGTCGCTGGCCAAATTGGCCGATTGGCTCCATTTGAACAATCTTCGATCCCTATGCCCTTAGGATGCTTCCTGCCAAATATAATTGAAATCGGCCCCGTGGTTCTTGAGAAGAAGTGGTTTAAAGGAAAAGTTGACGGATGACGGATGGACACACGATGGATGGTCGCCACGGCATCACGCCAGGTGAGCTAATAAACATTACTGAAATATACTGAACAGTAACAGTTCCCAGTCAAATTAGTTTCAAAATATTCAACATCTTACCTGTTTAGTTACGTGCGTGTAGTTGGTCAAGGTTTGCTAGAAATGTTTGTGGCCTAACTAGAAATAGATCCGTCTATAAGACATCTATGTTGCATGAATGTATTATAATTATTTACCCATGTCCAGTGGGGGCAATGAAGTACAAACAACAGTGTACACGGTTGTCTACTGTGGCTGTCCTGTTCACGCGACTCTCAGAGGTCAAGTATTCCATGTATTTACTGTTGATATAGTCGATAACTGGCTGCCAACTAAGAACAGAGAAGATATATCAATGTATAAATGTCTAAATGTATCCTACATATATCAATGTATAAATGTCTAAATGTATCCTACATATATTCAAGTTTTATATTAACTATTTCACCAATTAATTCCCCATAGCTCATTTCTAAGGCAACAATACAGGAAAAGACTTGAATATTTTGAAATTAATTTGACTGGAAGCCATTGCTGGCAGCAACAGCTCCAGTCAAATTAATTTCAAATTATTCAACAGAATAGGTTTTATGTCTAGCTCCACGCACACTGCCAAGGAGCTCCAGAGACCCATAAGTATATCAACCTACCCTAGAGGGCATGGTTTCCAAGGATTCCATGTTCCCAGTACAAACATGGACATCTTGTCTGCAAGACGTCAAATGTGCATGAATTAACCGTTATGGTCATGAAAGACAGAATATTTCCTTATTGATTGTCTATTTGCAAGACAAGAGAATGCTATTTTTGAAATTTTACCACTGGAATGGCTCGGTTATCCATCTAACTATTCCAGTAGTAATTGTTAGAAATTTAGAAAATAGTCTTCTCTTGCTGTCAATGGACATTCGTCAAAACCATTGCAAAGGTCAGTTTTGGCCGGCTTGACCATTAAAGGGATATCTGTTACTATGAATGACAAACTATTAATTTTCTCCATTTATGACATCCTGTATCTACTTAGCTTGAGGACCATGCATTGATGATCAGCACATTACCAGGATCACCAAAGCCACACCTAACTGCAGTCATGTCAGGTACAGCCTATCACTTGAGGACAAACCCATGCTAGCTAGGAAATCATCCCCTCTTCCACAGTCATCTCCCTTTCACAAACCAAACAAAAGCACACACACACGCACGCACGCACGCACACATACACACACCTCAACCCTTTAATGGTCAAGGTGGCGAGAAACGTCCTCTGCAGATCTCGAAAAATATCCATTTGGACATCAAGAGAAGACTCTGAAAATTTACCACAGGAATGACAAGCTAGATAATCGAACCAGACATTGAAAAAAAAATATATTTCTTGGTCTGCAAATGGTCATTTTATGTGAATGAAATTTTCCTGACCAAATCTGACTATTAACCCTTGAATTCGTTCAAGAAAATTGAAATTTTGTCATAAAAATTGTCCATTTACAGACCAAGAGAAGACTACTTTTGAAAATTTCCCACTTGAATGACTCGCTCGGTTATCGAGCAAATTTTTAAAAAGTCTTCTCTTGGTCTGCAAGTGGACATTTCTCAAGACCCCTGCAGAAGCTATTTTTGGCTGACATGAGAGTTAAATGGTTTAGTTACACTAGTTTTCAACGTCCGGTTTAATTTCAAACGTTGCATCAGATATTTATACCCAAGTACTTACCAATTACTGTTATCCACAGCATCACCAAAGCCTGGTGTATCGACAGTTGTTAGCCGCAACTGTACACCATTCTCCTTAAGAACAACATGTGTTGTATCAACCTACGGGAAAAGAAACAAAAGATATGTCAGCCATTCATCGGTCAGAGTTTTGACTTTTAACCCTTACCACTCTGATGTCAAAAATTTACGACAGTACCATCTTCCACCAAATTTGTCGAAAAATGAACACCAGTTTCTTTGCTATTGATGCAGAAAAATATATAATATTGACATCAGAGTGGTAAGGGTTAAACGCACATATTCACAGCAAAATGAATTAAAATTAAATTGTTTAAATTGTGTACGTTTAGCGGCTAAATTTGTGTACCTCAATGTAATGAAGCGAAAATAATCTTAACATTTTATATATGATTTTATCCTGTACAAATTATTATAATTTTTTTTAATATGCGAAGTTGAATTAGTGACTCATATCTCTAATTCAATTTCACAAGTTGAAAAATGTTATTAATTTATGCATAATGAAATCATCAAATGTTAAAATGTACTTCGTTTCATTACATCTAGGCACACAATTTAAGCAATCTAAAAGCATGCAATTTTGACCATTTTATTTTCAAGCATTTTGTTGTAAATATGATCCTTTAATAATTCTGAAGTACCGAAAAAAGTTGATAATTTCACATCTTTCAGCTCAACAATACAGCATGGTTGATAATTTAAACAAAGCATGCTTAGAAATATGAGAAGTAACATTGTCTAGTCAAGACAGACAAATTAACATGTTAATGGTTAATGGTCATGTCAACCTCTGCAGTCATCTTCAGAAGTATCCATTTGCAGACCAAGAGAAGACTATATTTGAAAATTCACCACTGGAATGACTGGCTCGATAACCATCGAGCCAGTCATTCCAGTAATAAATTAAATCAACAAGAATTCTGTGGAATTAAATGTCTCACCTGTCTCCTGTTTGTCAAAATGTCCTTGACTACCTTTGACCTTGTGATCTCAATGGTATCACAGTTTCCTAACATTATAGGTAACCATGTATCCAAGTGGAGTTCCAATAGGATCAACGAGCAATGTCAGAATGACCTAGTGACATCAGTATCCGCAAACATCTTCCTAATGACATAGGGAAGGGTGTCCCAGTTTAGCTCTGGTAGTATGAAGTAGGGTTGCACAATTATTCACGTTTCATAATCGCGATCATTTAAAAAAAATAATCACGATTTTACAATTAATCATGAGCTATATTAACTACGTCAATGCTGCTTAGAGGACGTTATTATGTTACTGCAGATTGTAAGATTATGGGTTAGGCACATGGCTATACATACATGGACAGAATACACCAGTTGCTGATTGCGAACAAAGGAATGTATCAAAATATTTCTAGACATAAAACGGAAGGTACCGTATTTCGCTTAATTGTAGCCTATGCTCTAATAGAAGCCCACCCCCTAACTTTGACATATGAGCTCCAATGATTTCTTAGCAGTTTCAAAATGGCAAAACTCTGTATTAGAAGCCCACCCCCTAACTCAGCAGATTGCATAGGAAAATTTGTAGGATAGCGTGTATAATAATAACAATCCTGTCACAGGGTGTGTCTACTCCAGACCGATCTCTGCCCTGATACATTTCCGGCCCTCTAGAAGTCAATACAGGCCTCAGATTTGTAAATCTCGACCCCCTATTAGATTAATACTAATAGTAGGCCAAGTATGTTCAAGATATAATAAAGTTTATTCCACACTTTTGTAGTCAAAATGCGCTTAGAACAGTCTTCGCGTGATTAAACAGCTTCCTTATTATAAATATATTTCAAGACCAAATTTATGTACCAAACAAGTACGGGAGAAAATGCGCATCAATTTTGTAATGCCGATCAACATTAAATGATCCAAATTGAAGTATTACGAACGACAATATAGCCGGCTTCTTAAGTTGGCGAGCCAGCGGCTCTTTTGCGATGGGAGGTGGCGTGCTCTCGCGAGATATTATACGCTAACGGGAGTTTATCAAATGGGTACCCGTTATTCAGATCAGCATAATACTCAGTTCCTATCGCGCAATGATAATATATAGAAATTCCCGAGTTCTGAGTCCACGATTCCAGAATATTTATATCCGAGTACTCGCTCTAAAATAAACTCTTCAATTGTAGGTGAATCACGTGATTTGTATTTTTTGCGACGCCATTTTATATCAAATTGTGGATTAATTTAAATTTAATAAACGACCTTTATTAAAGGATATGCAATATTTAGGTGCTCAAATCAAATAATTTCACTTCCCCGGTGATGTTTTGAGGTATACATTAAACATAGGCGTAGGCGGTGAGAGTTTTTATAGGAGAAAATGCGTTGAATTTCTGTGGTATCAGTTTTAGAACTTTTATGGTAAAACCGTTAGCGCATAACTATTCAGAGAATGGGGAACGCGGGATAAGCGTGTGTGATTACAACAACAATGACAAATAGCGACCAAGTGAACAATCTTTATTCATCTAAATCTAATCATGAGTCAATACAAACAAATCAGTTATTTATTTATTTAGTTTATTTAATCATTCACACATTCGGCTGATAGTCGGATGTTTGTTTCCATGATTGGTAACGCGAGCAGAGTTTCACAAGTGTAAGTGTCTTGACAAAAATTTCAACATGGCGATTATACGATTATTTCATTTTATAATCGTCCATTTGAAGTATATAATCGCGATTAATCGAATAATCGAAAAATTGTGCAACCCTAGTATGAAGCAGTTTAACTTAATATTAATGCCCCCGTCAATGCCGAAAACATGATACCTATGTCTCGCTTCCTGCTTTGCAGGCGAGACAAAAATCGTCTTCTCTTGGCCTGTAAATGGACATTCATTTTGCAGGCCTGTCAAAATTGAAAATGTGCTTAAACCCATTTTTGGGTTACGCAAATTTGTTTTACGTAACCCACTCCGTTTTGCATAACCATTTTTCATGTATTTATGTATAATATGAAACGAATTGTGGGACCGGAAAACAGGCTCGGTTAGAAATATTTGCATAACCGTTGCACAAATGAAAAATGGGTTACGCCAATTTGGACACGGCCTGTTATGCAAAAATCCAAATTTTCTTGACAAATCTTGAACAGTAACAGGTTAACAGTGTTAATTTCAACCAGCCTCAGCAATCATCTTATGAAAAGTTCATTTGCAGGCCAAGAGAACACCCACTTGTTTTGAAATCTTCCCACTAGAAACTTTACTTGCTTGGCCTGTGTTGATCGAGTGCAGTGAGCAGTTCTAAGTGAGAGAGAAAGTTGATCAGTAAAGACTTACTTTAACAGTTTTCTGTATTCTGTGTGAGGGGCCAGGATACTCAGGACTATACAGGTCACAGAGAAACAGGGAGTTGATCAGTGTAGACTTCCCTAAGCCAGATTCACCTGCAAGAAAAAGAACAAGCCAAGTCGGCACATCACAAATATTTTACAGATAAAGAATTCTTCATGAGCATGTTGACAGTGATAAGAAAATGACAAGTGTTCTTGTGGATGCCAGGGTCAAACTGCAGGCCAGTTGGAAGTTTGTAAAATGCCATTTATTATCAAGAAAATGCAATTTCCCTAATTGGGTCACAAAGATCGTTGAGCTTTGACCCCAAGATGAATAGGATTCTGTGGGATACCATATGTAACCTACAGGGTAAGTCCGGTGATCATGCCTTATTCATCAAAGTTTTAACCAAATATGTTAAGAGAATCACAAAAGTAAAACATAATCACAATGTGCTGTCATCGAACCTTTTTCTGCTATATGTTTAGGACAATGGGCAGAATATACCGGCCAGTGTCAATCACAAGGATAAATTTTTGCCTGTATTATGGGATAATGGATGATTCTGATCTGTGGATCAAGTAAATGCCATCATAATCAATTGTACATCACATGTAGGCTAATGTCACAATCATAATTGACACAAATACTCCGTCATCCAGATGAAATCCTCTGCCAAGCGTACAAATTCTTAGTCTTTAATGAATTTAGTATTTAACAAGAGGCCCTGTATCGCTCATCTGGAATTATTGTGCTATTGGTACAATCTAACAAAACCTGATTTACCAATCTAATTTCTGTGAAGGAGGGTTAGCCAAGTTTTATTAAAATTGGCACAGTAGTTAGAAAGAATATGGGTTTCTCAAAAACTTTCAGAAAATCCAAGATGTCTGCCAAAAATGCTCAATTTTGATTGACACACAGCAGTCACGGGTTTTTTTTATGTATCTACTTTGCATGAACAAACTTTAATGGCCGTTAGTCCCTAATTATATCTCCCAAATTTCGGCACAATCCATTCAGTCGCTCTGGAGTTGTTTTCGTGCAAAATAGGTCATCCAAGATGGCCACCACACCGTTTGGCCAATCAAGTTCTCTCGAACAAACTTGGTTGAGCTCTTGCCCTAGATGATGTTTCATGAGTTTTGAATCGATCCCCCAAGATGTTTCGCAGATTTTTAGACGTTTCTAAAAATCGTCCCAAAGGCTGCTGGCCAAATTGGCCTTTTAGCTAACTTGGACCTCCATGCCCTAAGGATGCTTCTTGCCAAATATAATTGAAAGCGGCCCAGTGGTTCTTGAAATGTTGTTTAAAGAGAAAGTTGATGCCAGACAGATGAACAGACGGTTGCCTCGGCATAAACTCACTTGGCCATTCTGGTCAGGTGAGCTAAGAAATCTTCTGTTGAAGCAACAGCGTCCAGTCAAATTAGTTTCAAAATATTCAATTTAGCTGTAGTTACCTTGATATTGGGATTCTGGGAATTCAGGGATCAAACAATACCAACACACGCAAAGCATGGGCAGACCTAAGCGGGGCAGACTGATGCTAGAAATGGATCCATTTATTGATATACAATGGCAGAAACTTTTGGAGGTGGGGTGGGGTGGGGGGGTTTCTAAAATTGCTTTGCAGATATGGTCAACAACAATGGCAAAGATTTCGTTGCTTCTCAGTTTTCCAATACAGAAAAGGAGCAGTTGTATCTCTGAAATCTGCACGTCTGTATTTGCTAGAAACTTACCCACAACCATCAATGTGAATTCAAAGCCTTTTTTGACAGATTTTCGGTAAACTTGGTTTGGAAGATTTGCAAATCCTACATATCCTTCTATTTCCTTTACATGATTGTCTTTGATATGGCTTTTTTCTACGTGTTTTTCTACGTGTTTTTCTGGCTCCTGAGCCTCTCGTTCACGATGACGTTCACGATCTCGGTCACGATCTCGATCTAATGAGGCTAGGCCGCCACCAAGTCTGGCACTGGGGTCAAACTTTGGAGCAGACGGCTCCATCTTGTAAAACGCCTCTCGTTTTGCGTTGAGCTGGAAAATAGAAAATAAAACCGTATTAAGATGTTGCAATACACATGACCAAATAATCAAACATCCTGATTACATGTAAGTATTAACCAACTTTACTGCTGTAAGTATATCACACGATTGCGCAAAACACGGTAGCATGCTGATGGCAGCTTAATTTTGCCCTAAGCTGTAGCTGTTGAACATATCACCAGTTAAACCATTTAATGGTCAAGACTGGTCATTCAATTTGAAATTTCTGCCTTCGTGAATAAGAATTTTTGAAAATTTACCATTGGAATGACTGGCCCGCAAATGGACTGTCATTCCTTAAGACGATTACAGAGGCAGATTTAAGCCGAGTTGACCAATAAAAAGTCAATAACCTAATCCGAAAGCTTTTCAGGTTTAGCAGATAAGATACGATCAAAACATTCTTTATGACGTAAGAAATAATGTACTGAGTATATTAAAACTAATTTGAATGGACGCAATATCAGCATCCAGTCAAACTAATTTAGAAATATCCAGCAAATTACCTGTATGAATCAATGGGTCAAATATTTGGATGTGAGTGATAGACTGGTTAAAATTTAGACATACGACTGATAGGATTTTATATCAATGTGATTAATCAGAAGCTCACTCAGACCTGATATACCAAGTTAGTCTCATTAACCCTTTAATGGTCAAGCGATACAAAAAGAGCTGCTGTAGTGCTCTTGAGAAATATCCATTAGCAGAGCAAGAAAACTATTTTGGAGAACTTAGCAATTGACTTTGCCTCAGCAAAGATAATTTTCTAGTCCGCAAATTGACATTTTCTATGACAAAATTGAAAATTTCTTGACAAAATTTGACAATTAAATGGTTAATCATGTTTGACCAGTAAAAATATTATATTATTACAGCCATGTGATACACACATGATGTAAATTCACTGTCCAGAACCACGGCTGAATCATTGAGGTTATATACACACATGATGTAAATTCACTGTCCAGAACCACGGCTGAATCATTGAGGTTATATACACACATCTAACATCCAGGCAATCAACAATGTGGACAAATACAGCAATGACCAATGTAATGTGGACAAATACAGCAATGACCAATGTAATGTGGACAAATACAGCAATGACCAATGTAATGTGGACAAATACAGCAATGACCAATGTAATGTGGACAAATACAGCAATGACCAATGTAATGTGGACAAATACAGCAATGACCAATGTAATGTGGACAAATACAGCAATGACCAATGTAATGTGGACAAATACAGCAATGACCAATGTAATGTGGACAAATACAGCAATGACCAATGTAATGTGGACAAATACAGCAATGACCAATGTAATGTGGACAAATACAGCAATGACCAATGTAATGTGGACAAATACAGCAATGACCAATGTAATGTGGACAAATACAGCAATGACCAATGTAATGTGGACAAATACAGCAATGACCAATGTAATGTGGACAAATACAGCAATGACCAATGTAATGTGGACAAATACAGCAATGACCAATGTAATGTGGACAAATACAGCAATGACCAATGTAATGTGGACAAATACAGCAATGACCAATGTAATGTGGACAAATACAGCAATGACCAATGTAATGTGGACAAATACAGCAATGACCAATGTAATGTGGACAAATACAGCAATGACCAATGTAATGTGGACAAATACAGCAATGACCAATGTAATGTGGACAAATACAGCAATGACCAATGTAATGTGGACAAATACAGCAATGACCAATGGCCATTAACCATTTAACCCTCAAATTTGTGCCCAAAAATTTCACTTTTCCCATGGAAAATTTCAATTTGCAGAACAAGAGAAGACTATATTTGAAAATTTATCACTGGAATGAGTGGCTCGGTTATCGAGCCAGTCATTCCCAGTGGTAAATTTTCAGAAATAGTCTTCTCATGGTCTGCAAAAAGGACATTTCACAAGACCACTGTTCAAGGCCTTTTTTTTAGTGTTGATGGTTTACTTGTTTAGAAAAAATGGCATTTATCATGGATATAAAGTTTGACGGACAAATAAATACCTGAAGCGTGCAGACTAAGAAATTGACATTAAACTGATTATATATATATACATATATAGTTATATAGTAAATAAATCTCTCATAAACACATAAATGATAAGGGTCAATGACAAGAGCAAATATACATGTATGTCTCTATACATTAACACTTATTAAATTTAATGTTTCGTGCTAAAATTTGATAACAATATCTCAAGTAGCATAGATCCATAGTTTCGCCTTTTTACGATCAAATTTTTTAAAGAAAATTTAAATTCTTTCTCATAGAAAATGTCCATTTGCAGACCAAGAAGGGTATTTTTGAAAATTTACCACTGGAATGACTGGCTCGGTTACCGAGACAGTCATTCCAGTAGTAAATTTTCAAAAACAGTCTTGGTCTGTACATGGACATTTCTCAAGACCACAGCAGAGGCCGTTTTTGGCTGATATAAGTATTATAGGGTTAACTGTCAAGATGAATTATATATTAGCCCTTGCCTTGCTGAATCTATTATTTAGCCCTTTAACACTTATATCAGCCAAAAACGGTTTCAGCAGTGGTCTTGAGAAATGTCCATTTGCAGACGAAGAGAAGACTATTTTCGAAAATTTACCACAAGCGGACCATTCATTCCAGTGGTAAATGGAATTCAGGCTAAATAACTGAGCCGGTCATTTCAGTGACAAACTTTGAAAAACTGTCATTGGACCTGCGAATGAACACTGAAATTACCCCTTTAACACTCATATCAGCCAAAAACGGCTTCTGCAGTGGTCTTGAGAAATGTCCGTTTGCAGACCAAGATAATATTATTTTTGAAAATTTACCATTGAAATGACTGGCTTGATAACCGAGCCAGTAATTCCAGTGCTAAACTTTCAAAAATAGTCTTCTCTTTGTCTGCAAGTTGGCATTTTCTTGGAAAAAATTGAAATTTTCTTGAACAAATTCAAGGCTTACGGGTTAAGCATAAATTTGTATCCTCTTGAAGAATCTAGACCATGAAACGTGTAAAGCTTCAACTTCCCTGTACTTGTTCTACACAAAATAAAGCCTAGCATTTAATTCCAAATGTTTTGTTCTATATTACAATTAAATTTGATACGTTAATTTTATCGCTATATTGAATTCCATCTAATATGCCTTAGTGATGTGGCATGGATCTGCACAGAATGCCTATACTGTGAATCACAATTGTCAGAGATGATAAAATTCAGAATTAAACTTAACCCTACAAAACACGAAAATAACAAATTATTTATGTTGTAGATAATATTATGTTGATCATTGCGAAAATAATTTGACTGGGAGATGTTGCTACCTAAGGCATTACGACAGCAACTGGTTCCAGCTAAATTAGCTTCAAAATATTCAACCGCTTCCCTGGAGAGCAGTCTTGAATTTTTTAATTTGAGACAGGAATTTCAAGGGACAAACATATAATATATTACTATTATTGATATATGTGCTTATAATAATTTTAACTCATTTAACCCCACAGGCGATAAATGACATATTCTTTACAATACAGGGTAGGAATTATAAATTTGTTCTATAATTTGTTCTATATGCACCGAGTGCATCTAATGGTGAGATTTAACTCACCGCGAAAAATGTACACACACATAAATTGATGGTATAGCATATCAGCCAGACATTCACATCGTGCACCATGTATATAATATGCATCCACGATTACAAATTTACCTACACCAGCCATTTTTTTTACCTGCATTGTGCATGTAAAAAGGGCTAATTTTGTTTCGACCCCTGCAATGGATGAAATGTACCCAAATGACTGTGAAATCATTTGACTGGAAGTCATTGCTGTTTTTGACAACACAGGATTTTAGTCACCCTATTTTCAATGCATTCAAATTTCATCCTAAATTTGGTTTCCGTGAAATGGTGGATTTCATGTTTTGAAGCCCAGGTAGTGTGCTTCGTCCTGCATGTCTGCAGGCTTCTATTGTATATTTAGAGGGTTCCATTGTTAGCTATGCCCTACCCATTTCTAACTATGCCTCACCCATTTCTAACTATGCCTCACCCATTTCTAGCTTTGCCTCACCCATTTCTAGCCATGCCTCATCCATTTCTAGCTATACTGCGCCCATCACTAGCTATGCCTCACCCATTTCTAGCTAAGCCTCTCTAATTTCTGACTAAGCCGTAATCATTTCTAACTAAGTCTCACCCGCTTCTAACTAAGCCTCACCCCCTTCTAACTAAGCCTCACCCCCTTCTAACTAAGCCTTACCCCCTTCTAGCTATGCCTCGTCCATTTCTAGCTATCATTTTGAAACAATATGACTGGAAGTAATTGCTGCATGGGTATTCAGTTAAATTGTTTTCAAACCAGTTTCATATTTAAGTAACCAGAGAAGCGAGTTATTTTGTTTTCAAATTTAATATGAATGAGAGCCAGTTCATCATTGTCTGTGTCTGGCATTTTGCCACATGCATACCAGTATATAGCAAGTGTGCTAATAAATATTAACTTCATTGGAATTTCAAGTCCACATACTAATATTAGTAATATAATAGGCTTGTCTTTTCATTTGACTCAGGTTAAATGTGTGCGTGCATGCATGCGTGCGTGCTCACATGTGTGCGTGCATGGGTGGATTGTTTGTGGTCATGGCTGAGCTCTTTAAATCTGACTCAAATTAAGCATAGTAAATAACAAAGTCCATAACTAGCCATATTTAGACAAAGCTTTTGGTCATCATCATATTGGTATGCAAATGTTGACAAAGTGAAATGCACACATCAAGGTTGCAAATATTAATACAATCGATTAAACAAATCTATGCGTGAGTTAAGTAGCTCTCAATAAAGTATATATCCATCACAGAGTTAAACTTGTAATTCAACTCCAACACTTTATGCCTTGAAATTCCAATGTCTCAATTTCAAGGCAGCTATACAGGAAAGCTGTTGAATATTTTGAAAAAAATGTGTCTGTTACCGGTTGTTGCCATAGGCATCAGCATCTTCCAGTATAATTTGTTCAACAGAATATTCATTTACACTAGTGTCATTTCGGATTTGTGAGAGTCAAAGGGTTAAGAGCGTCAAAACCTTGTCAGCATAAGACGGATGTTTGCTCAATATTGAAATTAAAATTTAACTATTTAATAGTCAAGATCTGTCAACAAAATTGAAACCTGTGCTTAATTCATGCATATTTGCGGGTCAAAAGGAAATTATTTTTGAAAAACCTACTAATGGAATGAGGACTTCAAATGACTGGCTCTGTTATCAAGGCAGTCATTCTAGTGGTAGAGTTGTCCCCTGGCATGAAAATGGACAACTGCTATGACCGATTTGGCCGGATTGACCATTATACATGTTAAATCAATGACATGGATGAGAGTAAATGTCTCTTTCTGTGCGTGATGTGTCTGTACTAATGTTCATGATGCTTCACTGAAAGTGGTCTTGAGGAATGTCTATTTGCAGGCTATTTTTGAAAACTTACAACTGGAATGACTGGCTTGATAGCCGAGCTAGTCAAATCCAGTGTGGTAAATTTTCAAAAATAGTCTTCTCTTCGCCTGCAAATGAACATTCAGTAAGCAAATATTTTAATTTTCTTGACCAAATTTAGGTATTAAAGGGTTAATGATCATGATCTTTGAAGCCAATTGAAATTCTTGCTTTGTGAATGTCCATTTGTAGATCAAAAAGGCGGTTTTTGAAAATATTTGAAAAACTTAATTTTACTCAACTTGACCACGAGAGTTATATAAGTCTTAGATTTAACACCAGCAAAATTAGTGTTAATTATCACGATAATTTAACCCTTTAACCCTCATATCAGCCAGAAACAGCTTCAGCAGTGGTCTCGAGAAATGCTCATCTACAAACCAAGAGAAGACTATTTTTGACAATTTACCACTGGAATGACTGGCTCGATAACCGAGCCAGTCATTCCAATTGTAAATTTTCAAAAATAGTCTTCTCTTAGTCTGCCAATAGACATTTTCTATGAGAAAATTTAAATTTTCTTGAATAAATTCGAGGGTTACAGGGTTAAGGGAACTAAGTATTAAACAATATATGGGGAATTCCTGTGGCGAGACATGTGATCATGAAATCATGGTACAATCATCCATAATCTCATCAGCAAACAACGAAGAGGCGTTAACTAGCTGATCCACATTGACTCTATATATAACTAAGTATGCCAATAAAATTAATCAAAAAACAAGAATAACGGTCTGGCATTGTTTCTAACGAGATGATCTCATGCAACCCTCACACACCTCGGCACGCATGCACGCACGCACGTCCACACACACCACAACACGGACGGCCGGATGCATGCGCCCACGCACACACACGCTGAGACTCAATCTCTAAAAGAGAATGAGAAGTAGGATAGCTATCAGTTATATACCAAAACACCTAAGTAAATTTACAGGAGGGTGGTGTAAACAACTTTTTCATTAAAAGATATCAAGATAAAATCGACCCAGATTAGAATTTAATGCGGGTGAATTAACGAGTGATTGGGTCTTTCCGGTTTCGATTGATCGGCTCATGTACAGTATATATTATCTCCGCTATGAGGAATGTGTCAAGTAGTTATTCAAATCATCTGCTTATGTAAGTGCCAATCTAGCCGAGTCAATCTGTCGATTAAACCAATTTAATATAATCACAGAAAACACATGTACCAAACTCTGCGTGATCAGATTAACACATGATGCAATCTGCGCAGAGAAACTCACTCAGGTGTTACAGGAACACGCACAGAATTATATCTGTTAAACCCTTTAATGGGCATGATTTTTCAAGAAAATTTTAATTTTTACTGCTTTGGTGTCAATTTGCTGGTTAAGATAAAACTTTTTTTACCACTGGATCAACTGGCTCGATTATCGAGCCAGTCATTCTAGTGGTAAATTATCAAAAATTGTCTTATCTTGACCTGAAAATGGACATTTCTCAAGACCACTGCAGAGGCTGGTTTTGCCTGCTTGATCCTTCACCCTTTAACACTCATATCAGCCAAAAATGGCTTCAGCAGTGGTCTTGAGAAATGTCCAATTGTAGACCAACAGAAGACTATTTTTGTAACTTTACCACTGGAATGACTGGCTCGATCCAGTCACTCCAGTGGTAAATTTTCAAAGTCTTCTCTTGGTCTGCAAATGGACATTTTCTATGAGAAAATTGATATTTTCTTGATAAATTCGAGGGTTAAAGGGTTAAAATACAAGTTAAATTCTGAACATGCACACGCATGGATGAACACACACATGGACGAACACACGCATGGACGTAAACACGCATGGATGTACACATGCATGGACACACACACGCATGGACGTACACACGCATGGATGAACACACGCATGGACGTACACACACATGGACGAACACACGCATGGATGAACACACGCATGGACGTACACACACATGGACACACACATGCATGGACACACACACGCATGGACGTACACACGCATGGACGAACACATGCATGGATGTAAACATGCATGGACATACACATGCATGGACGTACACACACATGGACGAACACACGCATGGACGAACACACGCATGGACATAACCACGCATGGATGTACACATGCATGGACGCACACACGCATGGACGTACACACTCATGGATGTACACACGCATGGATGTACACACTCATGGACGCACACACGCATGGACGTACACACGGAGGGATGTACACATGCATGGACATACACACACAGACACACAACACACACATACAGACACATGAACACATACATACAACAAACAATATAACATACACAGGAACCTAGAACGAACAGACTCATCCTTCTCCATTGGTATATAGTGAAGGGAGATAATTAGCTATGACTCAACCATCTACATGCATACAATCGACAGGCATCCACATTCCACAAACTTGGAAAATATAATGTTTGACATAACACCATGGTGACCCGAGACCTATTTCCATATATAGGATTGTGCTGAGCGTGACAATGCATCTAGCTAAATAATAACGTAGTATCTGAGAAAAGATTTTACGTTTCAAAAGCTTTAATCACCAAGCAGGCCAAAACCCGCCTCTGCAGTGGTCTTGAGAAATGTCAATTAGCAGGCCAAGAGAGGACTGCTTTGCAAAATTTATAACAGTGATGACTGGCTCATTAACCAAGCCAGTCATTCCAGTTGTAAATTTTCAAAAAATAGTTCCATTTTGGTCTTCGAATGTACATTTATTAACCAAGTGTCAATTCATTTTTTTTCCAACAAATGTTGACACTAAAGTGGTAAATAATCATCAGCACACTTTCTATTTATTCTAAACTTTCAGTAAAGCATTTTATCATATAAACAAGCCTTCTAGCCCGTTCCATATTTTTCAATATGAGCACATGTGCCATATTCAACGGAGTATTTTCATTGGCTGTTGGGTGCGCAACCCATTTAAATCGACCAATTAAAACATCAATTGATGTGAGTGCGACACGTAGGGATTACTACGCGGTAATGTTTTACTACGATTTGTCATTCATGAAATGTCATCGCAAAAAGTCATCGTTTGACAGTTTATCAGTTGGCAGCGAAGTAACGAGTGATGGTCGTGGCTCTGCGATAGTCTTAGAAGAAAAGTTTAGTTTACGGCTGACATCGCCAGATTTTGTATTTGTCACTATATTTTGCTGCGCATTCAGTATCTGTTATCAAGTAGTGGTGCGTCACAGCGGCGGTATCGATTTCACGAAAATCAACATTGAGAAATCAGATAAGAATTGCATCAGCAACTATTGGCAAATATTTCAAAATTACAGTTTATATGATAAATAAAATCTCAAACTCGGTCACTTCATATCACTATTATGAACCTCGTTGAAAATTATCAATTTTGCACTCGCTACAGCTCGTGCAAATTGATAATTTTCAACTCGGTCCATAATAGTGATATGAAAAGTGACCATTTCAGATTCTCTATTTAGCATACCATCACCATACCGGACAGGCCTGGAAATAACTTTTTCAACAGTGTCCAACACTGTCAGGAACCAGCTACTTGGTACCGGACATCCAGAATTTGCTGCCTGTCAACACTATTCTACTTCACAGTGTTCTTTACTTGAGCTTATTAGAAACATGTCATAAAGCCACTAATCATGTGTCATAATGATCATGATACACCTTAGAAAGGCTTAAGTAGATGAATATTTTATGGCTTTATCAACACCTATATGCACACTCGTTTGTTGCACACTGCAACTACTGTACTGGGACTGTTTAAATCTGTACCTGACAAAGTGTCAGAAACCAGGCAAGACTGCGCCTGACATTTCATAGTTTGGTGCCTGACAATGTGCTTGACAGGCACCTTATTTCCAGGCTTGCCAAAGAGTTGTTGAATATTTCGAAACTAATTTGTAATATTTATAAGATGTCTATGTGGTTGAAAGTGTTAAATACATGTACTGCATCCTACTGCTACAGTAGTATACATCAGTGATGAGGCAAAGACAACAGCTCATCACCCGGATATATACACAGTCAAACCTGCTCCTAAGACCACATGCTTATGGGAGCCATGGTTATTCTTTAATGCTATAATGGTCAAGCCAGCCCAAAACTGCCCTTTGGAATGGTGATATTAGATATGAGGATAGCTATTTGCTGGCCAAGAGAAGGTAATTTCTT
Organism: Chaetoderma sp. LZ-2023a; assembly: GCA_034401795.1. Classification (NCBI taxonomy): domain Eukaryota; kingdom Metazoa; phylum Mollusca; class Caudofoveata; order Chaetodermatida; family Chaetodermatidae; genus Chaetoderma; species Chaetoderma sp. LZ-2023a. Next base: position 115,994,338 of record CM067367.1, read on the forward strand.
TTAATTTATCACTGGAATGCCTGGCTCGAAGACCGAGCCAGGCATTCCAGTGATAAATTTCCCAAAATAGTCGTCTTTCAGCCTGCAAATGCTCATTCACTAAGCTAAATGTCAACTTGCTTGACCATTAAAAGTACAGTGATATGTAATGGAAAGATCAAAGATCCAAAAAATAGCCTTCTCTTGGTCTGCAAATGGACATTTCCCAAGACCACATAAGGTGGTCTATAAAGAAGATGCGTTGCATAGCATCCTGGTTTTATTAGTGCCTGACTAGGAAGTCTTAATATCTGAATCATTCCCCAACCCCTAATAATAGGTTGTTCATATACTACACACTAGACAGTAACTTTTTCTGAACGATTATGGATTGATGCCAAACAAGCTAGTTAGAACTAGCCCTTTTTCTACCATACTTATATTACACAAGTGTGCATGTATGTATTCAACACTGACAAATATACTTACAATGTGGCGGGGTCAGGTCATTGCTATTATATACATGTCCTCATCTTTATTCTGTGTTAGGTTAACTCTAGTCACTAAAAATAGTGATTGAACTCACTGAATTATGGCGTAAATTAAAATATGAACATTTATCAGAAGCACCGATTTAACCATTTCACTGATGAATTCCCGATATCGCATTTACAAGGCACCCACAAGTGTAGAATATTTAGAAATTAATTTGACTGGAAGCCGTCGCTGCCTAACGTAGTGACAGCTTCCAGTCAAATTAATTTCTAAATATTCAACAGAATTAAGATTACATTGCATGTATATTGTAAAGAATAAAAATGTTCAGGATTTGATGGCGAAAGGTTAAACTAATATTTCAAACATGAAAACAAAATTAATACAATTTTGGGAAGGGGCCAACTCTAAAACAAACAAGCACATTTTCAGCCAAATCGTCTTCAAACTATTCTAGTTTAGGTTAGTAGTCAGTATGTACAGTAACTCGTTTGAAATCAGGCAGGCCAGGCTTCCGTAATTCAAGATCACTTAAGAAATGTTAATTCACATACGGCACATTTTAATAAAATTCCCAAAAAACATTTTCGATAGTCTTTTATGTTTTGTTCCTTCGCCAGCCAAACCACTGACCTCTTATAACAAATAGTGTAGAATTCTCAGCAGTGATACCCTTTGGAAGCATACAATTATATCCGTAAATGTACATCTATCAAATAATTTCTAAAGATTTTCTGGAAATAAATAGCTATGTCACATGTGAACATGACAATAAATCGATCTTAGTCATTTAAAGCGCACCGTACTACACAATATACAGCTATAGATGGTATTCATTGCATGCTCCGGTTGATTAATTTGAAAACAATTCGACTGAAAGGCATTGTTGTCTGAGGAAGAAAGGTGTCTGACGCAGAAATTAAAAATCGGTTTCAAAGTAATCAACAGCTTTCATATTTCAAACTTGTCATCATAAGCAGAACTTTTCTCTAGTTTAGGGAATGAAAGGTGCTAACCCTATAACCCTAACAGAATAGAAAGCATAAATTCTTTGTGATGCTAGGAAATCTGTTAAATATTTTGAAACTTATTTGACTGGGAGCTGTTGCTGCATATGGCAGCAACAGTTTCCAGTCAAATAAGTTTCAAAATATTCAACAGCTTTTCTGTAAACTTGTCTTGAAATTTCAACACTGAAATTTTAATTTTGAATGGGTTAATGTGTGTACCTTGTTGACTAAATAGACAGGTTATGGCTTCTAGAGATTGGGAATACTGAAGCCATATACCTTAATTGACCACCCTACAGGCTACGGATCAACAATAACAACTCAATTTATCAATTAAATAAAAGCCATTTAACTCCTTTTCCTATTATAAATAATAAATGTATTTAATTTTCAATATCAGCCAGACCATTTAGCGGTCATTTACTCATGTTTGAATGATAGTGACATGTTGGTAAATCAGTAAATGGACAGGTCAGATGAATGGTCAGTGACAGGCTGGTCACTAGTATTTACACTGCATTACAATAGCTTGTGTACACACTGTACAGCAGTATCATACACACCTGTACATGACACAAATAGCCACATATCATTCATTGGTGATTAACCCTGGTCAACATTTGTCAAGAAAAGATTTTTGCCAAAGTGAAAGTCCATTTGCTGGCCAAGAGGACTACTTTTGAAAATCTATCACTGGAATGACTGATTTTGCTATCGAGCCAGCCACTTCAGGCACCTTTCAAAAATAGCCTTTCTTCTCTTGGCCTGCAAATGGACATTTCTCAAGACATCCACTACATAAGCTGGGTTTTGGTCAACTTAACCATTAAAGAGCAAAAGTTCAAAGGTCAAAGTGGAATTCTATTGCTTAAGTAACTGGTAAATTGTTTCATTTTGTGGTTTTCTGTTGATTTAATCTGGTACTATTTTTAGTTGTCACTGACAGCTAGTATGTCAGTATCTCTCTCAGTCCAATTTATTGACATTGTTCCCTAAGCTACATACATCGCAGCTGTAGTCCATTATGTAATTTGTTTAACCATTTAACACTCATATCAGCCAAAAACGGCTTCTGCAGTGTTCTTGAGAAATGTCCGTTTTCAGACTAAGAAGACAATTTTTGAAAATTTACCACTGGAATGTCTGGCTCGACAACCAAACCAGTCATTCCAGTGGTAAATTGTCAAAAATAGTCTTCTCTTGGTCTGCAAATGGACATTTTCTAAGAGTAAAATTTAAACTTCCTGAAAAAATTTGAGTGGTAAAGGGTTAAATAAAGATAACTGGAAGCTTTCTTTTCTGTGCATAACCAGGATTGGTTAATGAAGGTGAAATTAATTAAATTAATTCAATAGGTGAACAAGAGCTACGCAAATGGCGCATAATACCCCGCCATGATGAGAAACCAATGAATGAGTTATCAGAAAATATTTATTTCTACCTCAGACCCAGACCAGTCATTCTTATGTGTCAAAGCGATCTGTTAAACGGTCAAGGAGGTATAATTCGGAAACCAATTTTCAAGAGGGCACACCTGACTGGTGGCCATATTGGATTTTGGATTATCGCAAATTTTGATAAGTTTCTTCAAAACACATATTCCAACAATAAATGGTAACGGAGATATAATCCAGAAACCAACTGACTGATTGCCATCTTGGATTTCGGATCATTGTCGATTTCGATAGGTTTCTTCCTCAGACCTAGTCCAACCACTCTATGATGTTTCAAAGCGATCTGATAAATGGGAACCGAGTTATCATCCGAAAACCAAGTTTCAAGATGGCTGCTGGTGTCTGGTGGCCATCTTGGGAGTTCGGATCATTGTCAATTTCGATAGGTTTCTTCTCCAGACCTAGTCCACCCACTATGAAATTTCAAAGCGATCCGATAAACAGTAAGAGTCATCATACAGAAATCAATTTTCAAGATGGCCACCAGTGGGTGGCGGCCATCTTGAATTTTGGATCATCATCGATTTCGATAGGTTTCTTCCCCAGACCTAGTCCAACCACTCTATGATGTTTCAAAGCGATCCGATACACGGTAACGGAATTATCATCCGGAAACCAATTTTCAAGATGGCCGCCGGTGGGTGGCGGTCATCTTGGATTTCGGATCATCGCCGATTTCGATAGGTTTCTTCCCAAAACCTAGTCCAACCATCCTATGAAATTTCAATGTGATCCGACAAACGGTAACGGAGTCATCATCCGGAAACCACCCTGCCGCCTGCACGCCCGCCCAGACGGACAGCGCCATTACATTATACCCCTCCAAATTTTTTGGTGAGGTAGAAAAACAAAATGATTAACAAGTCATGGAAGATTAATAACATATTATAATCATCACACACAAATAAATAACTCTGTAATTCGACTGACGGTGATTGAGAGCTATGAGAGCTCACTCGGGCAATAGACCTTTCCATTTTTATCTATTCCCCCGGCCATCTCTATCTAAGTTCCACCCACACCTCGCTCGTGTTGAGATTGATCATCTCTGACCTCCCTGACTATCAATTTCCAGACAACTATACAGGTAACCTGTTGAAAATTTTGAAACTAATTTGACTGGGTGCTGTTGCTAAATAGTAGACATAGAATTCGTACAATGTGTCAGACTATTAACAGTTAAAGACACGCCTAATCATTTATGATGCGATGATTATGACGTCATCCTGCACGCCACTTAGCTGAGTATGACATCATATGACGTCAAATCATCGATGGGCACTCTGGAAAGGTGAACTGTTTTCAGCTTTGTCTTCATCATAATGTAATGCAGTTGAAAGTGAGGCGTTACGTTGATTGAATGCTGTAAGTGTTGACTAGCAGCGCTTCCTCTTATACCCGTTAACACTCATATCAGCCAAAAGCAGCTTCTGCACTGGTCTTGAGAAATGTCCATATGTTGACTAAAAGAAGCCTATTTTTGAAAATTTACCACTGGAATGACTGGCTCGATAACCGAGCCAGTCTTCTTCTTTTCGTTCGCTGATCATACCGCCAGTCCTGTAAGTGACTATCGACATGATCATAAGCGTTAAGTGCGTGGATCCATGGTCTATTAGTGCGCCGTGCGGCCTGGAACCTCCGTCTTCAGCACTCGAGGTTTCTGTCAGGGTTACCTCACCCTTACCTCCTTTAGTCGCCTCTTACGACACGCAGAGGATACGGAAGGTGTATTCTAAGCCCCACCTACAGGGCACAAACCGAGCCAGTCATTCCAGTGGTAAATTTTCAAAAAATAGGCTTCTCTTGGTCTGCAAATGGGCATTTTATATGAGAAAATTGAATTTTTTAAAACAAATTCAATAGTTAAAGGGTTAAGCCCTTAATGGTCACGCCACTCAGCCAAAAAGGGTTCCTGCAATGGGCTTGATAAATGTAGTCCGAGAGAAGACTTCCTGAAAATTTATCACCGAAATGACTGGCTCGACAACCAGTCTTTACTAAACATTAATGTAAGTTCTTGATGATTAATGGATTAAATTGCTGTACAGTGCAAGTATTTCAATTGTGGAAGGATTTTAAGCAGTATTGGTACTTTCATTACCCTGTTCCCCACCCACCCACGTAGTAATTAGTCCTTTAATACTTAAGATGGACAAAAATGGATTTGGCAGTCGTCATGCTAAATGGCTATTCTATTTGCAGACCAAAGATTTTTTGATTTTTTTTCACTAGAATGACTTGCTTATTCAATAACCTAGCAAGTAATTCTAGTGATAACTTTTCAAAATAAATTGGTCAGCAAATGGACATTTTCTATGAGAAGATTGAAGTTTTCTTGAACAAATTTGAGGGTTAAAAGGTTAATGTTGGTTAGGGTGATTGACTGATTGGTGAACTAAATGCCCAATCACACCGCATGTGAGCGACATGAGACTTTTTATAAACATGCTCAAATCAGTAACAGTATTGACATTGCACGCAAGCAACTTGTGCGACACCAGTGTCTCCTTGCGCAACATTTTTGTAATTAAAATGATTTTAACATCGCACACATCTCACACTCCGTACATAGCCAATCAGAAATAATTGTGTGACCTCTCACCTTACATATTCCACCTTGATAATGTTGTCAAAATTACAATATGTTCGATCACACACACACACACACACACACACACACACACGCACACACGCATGGTCTGAATGCAATTTTGTTACCTCACCGCACACACACACCACACACACACACGCATGGTCTGAATGCAATTTTGTTATGTCAGCTGAAAGCCCAGCGCGAATGCAGTCTGAATGAGCCTTTAGGGTTCTTTAGGGTAGAAAGGACTCTGGGTAATAATAACCCACTCAATCCAACATCACACACAATAAATCTCTTTAGATAGATTAATTACAGATAGCTGTCAGTCACAATAAGGTCAATATCATAAACATCTCACACAGTTAAAGGAGGCAAAAGCTATGATTAAAACACTGGATATAAATAGTAGCCTAAATGGCTCCCCTTTTCTCTTTTTGTGAATGTTTTGGTTTATGATGTGATGAGAGAAAGACTTAATCTAATTCCATCTTATATTAACCCTTTCACCTATGATTTCCCCATATCTTATTTTCATGACAACCATACAAGAAAACTGTTGAATATTTTGAAATTAATTTCACTGCAAGCCGTTGTTGCTTAACACTAACACTCATATCAGCCATAAATGGTTTCTGTAGTGGTATTGGGAAATGTCTATTTGCAGATCAGGAAGACTATTTTCGAAAATTTACCACTGGAATGACTGGCTCAATAACCGAGCCAGTCATTTTAGTGGTAAATTTTCCAAAAATAGACTCACCATGGTCTGCAATTGGACATTTTGAATAAAAAAAATTGGAAATTTTAACAAATCTAAGTGTTAAAAGTTTAAGGCCCAAGAGAAATTGTATATTGTAGACATTAATTACTACCGGTACATGCAACATTGTATTAACATGCTACCTTTTTGAGTGAACTATCTTGCTGCCTCAGTCGTACTGTTTGTAAAATATTTAGCAGGCTTAGTTTAATTAACCCTTTAACCCTCAAATTTGTTCAAGAAAATTTAAATCTTCTCATAGAAAATGTCCATCTGAAGAGCAAGAGAATTATTTTTGAAAAATTTATCTCTGGAATGACTGGCTTGGTTATCGAGCCAGTCATTCCAGTGGTAAATTTTCAAAAATAGTTATCTTTTGTCTTTAAATAGACATTTTCCAAGACCATTGCAGAAGGCGTTTTGGCGAGTTTGAGTGTTAAAGGGTTAAAACCAGTATTCTATAATAAATATGCAATGTATCAAGGATTGAGTGGATTTTTCGATGAACCATAAACTTACAGTAATATGGCATATGTCAAATACCTAGTGTTTGTATTTAAAATCTTTTTATGAATTAAGTTTACTGTCTGACCGACATATAATAAAAATAACTGTAAATGTTTATTTTAAATTTACTATTGATTAATGAATAAACTTAATAATGTCATAAATCTTTGTCATCCCTTTTTTTAAATTCACTCCCACAAGATCTGCGCCCTCAGGCCGTATTAGTCTGCGTGAAATACTAACCCTTTCATTACTATGTAGGTTATAACTGTTACGATTTTGAACAATTTGAAACAACGTTTGCTGTGCATCATGGATTTACTTATAAATGCTGAATGAAAGATGTTGCTATTGTAGACAGCGTCTATACAGGAACAGTTTTCAGCAACATAGTTAAAATTGAACACCAGTTAGGAACAGTGGATCAAATAAGGAAGGAAGTGGGTAATTTAACATTGACAATGGATCAGAAAACAGCTAGCAAAAACATAAAATTACTGCTGGTCAAGAAGTTCAAAACAATCCTTATTTTATTTGCTGTCTAAAACTATTTTTTGAAATTTTTGGACTGAAATGACTGGTTTGAAAACCACACCAGTCATTCCAGTAAAATATTTTCAAAAATAGTCCCTCTTGGCCTGCAAATGCAAAATTTTAATTTTCTTGCCAAATCTTGACCACAAAATGGTTAAAAGTTTGTTGTAGCTGCCCACTAGGGTTGAAAGCATTAATCATATGAGGTAGAAAATTGTCAAATTCCTTTAGACTTCTTCCTTTCATTAGAGCTTCACATCTTCACCTGTCTCTTCACCTGTCTCTTCACCTGTCTCTTCACCTGTCTCTTCACCTGTCTCTTCACCTGTCTCTTCACCTGTCTCTTCACCTGTCTCTTCACCTGTCTCTTCACCTGTCTCTTCACCTGTCTCTTCACCTGTCTCTTCACCTGTCTCTTCACCTGTCTCTTCACCTGTCTCTTCACCTGTCTCTTCACCTGTCTCTTCACCTGTCTCTTCACCTGTCTCTTCACCTGTCTCTTCACCTGTCTCTTCACCTGTCTCTTCACCTGTCTCTTCACCTGTCTCTCTTCACCGTTTCACCAGCAAATTTGTTCCAAGAACATTTTAATTTTTTCATAAAAAGTGACCACTTGCAAAACAAGAAGACTATTTTTGAAAATTTATCACTGGAATGACTGGCTCGGTTATCGAGCCAGTCATTCCAGTTGAAAATTTTCAAAACTATACTTCTCTTGTTCTGCAAATGGACATTTTGTCAAGGCCACTAGCTGCAGAAGCAATCTTTGTTTGACTTGAGTGTTACAGGGTTAGTTCCCCTTCATCAAGATAAAATAAACATTAGTTACACGTAATATCTAGATGGAGTTTTACCTGAATTTCTGAAATTACTAGCAGTACAGTACAGGTCATAAATAATGTGATGTGTTTCCAAAATAAAAACGGAAACATGTTAGTTAGTGTGCAATGGAACTTTCCATTTTTAGCTATGCCCCGCCCATCTCTAGCTAAGCTCCACCCAGACCTCGCTCGTGTTGGAATCAATCGATCTTTGACCTGCCTGACTATCAATTTCGAGAAAAACTATACAGGTAAGCTGTTGAATATTTTGAAACTATTTGAATGGGTGTTGTTGCTGCCTATGGCAGCAACAGCGCCCAGTCGATTTAGTTTCAAAATATTCAACATGTTTATTAAATAGTAGATATACAATTCGCACACCATGTCAGACTAATAAGAGTTAAAGATGGGCCTAATAGAATCATTTATGAAGAAATGATTATGACATCATCCTAAATACCGCTTAGCTGATTATGACATCATATGACGCTTAGCTGATTATGACATCATATGACGTCAAATCATCGATGGATACTCTGGAAAGGTGAATTTTGAACACGATGTAACAAATGTTCTGTTAAATATCTTGAACTTACTTGGAAGCCAGGTCCAATTATGTTCCAAATATTCAACGGTACATTTTAATTTATTTTGGAAACATGATATTTCTGAGCTGTACTACATTAATTAGACAAGACTTTGAGGTGGGTGACAGGATTGTTCTCATTAACTCAATCCAATTATCCTGGAACAATTTCTTGTTGACCATAATGCCCCGCATGCAACTCATCCAACAAGCAATCAAGAAAACATGTATCGATAATTAAACTACAATATTACTATTAGATTAGTCTCTCTCTCTCTCTCTCTCTCTCTCACTCTCTCTCTCTCCTCTCTCTCTCTCTCTCTCTCTCTCTCTCTCTCTCTCTCTCTCTCTCTCCTCTCTCCTCTCTCTCGTCTCTCTCTCTCTCCTCTCTCTCTCTCTCTCTCTCTCTCTCTCTCTCTCTCTCTCCTCTCTCTCTCTCTCTCTCTCTCTCTCTCTCTCTCTCTCTCTCTCTCTCTCTCTCTCTCCTCTCTCTCTCTCTCTCTCTCTCTCTCTCTCTCTCTCTCTCTCTCTCTCTCTCTCTCTCTCTCACTCTCTCACTCTCACTCTCTCACACTCTCTCACTCTCTCTCACTCTCTCTCACTCTCTCTCACTCTCTCTCACTCTCTCTCACTCTCTCTCACTCTCTCTCACTCTCTCTCACTCTCTCTCACTCTCTCTCACTCTCTCTCACTCTCTCTCAGCGGTATCGATGAGTAAGATACTTTTCCGATACGTAATAATTATTTTGTGGAATATTTTGAAAACATGGAAGATATCTTCTAATCAAAGTATTTTCAAAATATCAAACAGTTTTACTGTATGATTGTCCTGAACTTGAGATACTACATGTATAGGATTTCTTCATTGGAAAGGTAACCTCTATAACACTAGGTTTACTATTACTCATGGTCTAAATTACATAACTTAGATCTCGGTTTGCCAAATTTGTCAAATTTTTTAGCCTGCCCATCCACATCTGTGAAAGACATAAATTGTACAAAGTTTGGTGGCGCTTGACTATGACAAAGGTATCATTTGCTTCACCATACTAAAGTTATCATACAGTGCTAGTAATAGCTCTGTATATACTCAACCAGTTGTGACCCTAAGAATTCCCTATTTTATAAACAGATCACTATCTAGACACTCATTTCATTTTCAACACCAACTGCTGAGGTGTGGGCATGAATGCTAAACAGCAAAGAATGTCTAAATTTCAACTACACAATGAAATCATCCTTTAACACTTTCTTGGTAAAATTTGTTCAAGAACATTTCAGTTTCTTCTTAGAAACTATTTTGCAGTCCAAGAAAACCATTTTTGAAATTTAACAACTGGAATGACTGCCTCAATTATTGAGCCAGTTATTCCAGTGGTAAATTTCCAGTTTTCTCATGGCCTGCAAAATGATCATTTTATGAGGGAATAAAAATTTTCTTGAACAAATTTGAGTTAAAGGGTTAAACACTGTATATGTGCACAGAAAGTTTGTGAGGGTACAACAGGTGTCTAAGGGTACAAGCTGGTTGGTGTGGGTAGACAGGTGGGTGGGGGTACAAACAGGTGGTTGAAGGTAACTACAGATGTACACAGACAGGTGAGTGACGTAGACAAGCTAGTGTGGGCATAGACATATCCAGTGGTCTTAGATCTCCATGAGCTTAGGATGGTTTCAGACAAATTAGATTGCAATCAACCCACTGGTTCTTGAGAAAGTCACCTACTGGTTCTCGTAAAGGAAAATGCCAGGGATTTAGATTTACCTCATTTGGGCACACCATCTATCTGGTCGGGGGGGGGGGGTCCATCAATACTCATAGAAACTAGAGAATTTTGAAATTTGAAAGATTGATTTTGAGCCATTTTAGTTTTAATAGCACAATAAGACCTCTGAATAGCCATAAAAGCCACAGCATCCATCTCTAAGTATTTAATTGACTATAAATCGGTTAATTAATGTTCATAGCAGCCAGTAGGATTTTAATTTGGGCTCACTAATATGGGACGATTTCATTTGGCATGACTTGTAAAAATCATAGCTAAGGGGTAATCTAAAGCCCTTGAACTCTGACATAAAGACAGAGATGGACAACTGACAGTTGCCACAGCCTTTCAGCCTTAGTGAGCTAATAAATCAGTATAACCACACACCACTCCTATCCACCCACCCCGCCACCAACACCCCTACCTCAGCCACCACCCCTTCTAACATGACTTACCTTTCTTGACTTAGACCCAGGCATGAGGTGATTACTTAACCCCTACCACTCTAATGTCAAAATTTTACATTTTCAAATTAAATTAAAGGATGAACTGGTGTTCATTTTTCAACAAATTTGGTGGAAGATGGTGCTGTCGTAGACAGCAACATCGTCCACCAAAATTGTTGAAAATTGAACACCAGTTTCTTTGCTATTGACATGGTAAAAGACAGAATATTGACATCGGAGCGGTAAGGGTTAACCCTTACCAATCAGTGCCAATATTCTATCTTTACTGTGTAACAAAGAAAGTGCTGAACATTTTTCAACTATTTTGGTGGACAATGTTGCTGTCTATGACAGAAACATCTTCTACCAAATTTGTTGAAAAATGTACACCAGTTTCTTTGATATTGACACCATAAAAGAAAGAATTTTGACAACAGAGTAGTACGGGTTAAGCAGCTCAGAACACCAAGGGTGTTATACAGCTAAAACATTCTACTTATAGCTTTTAAACACATCAAATCCGCATAAAATCCTCTAAGACTTGGCAATAGGTCAAACATTTCAATTTGTTGCTGGAGGTATCACTTCAGGGTTTATTTCCTGTACCTGGTGTTGGAGGGATAAGCTGGAAAGTTGTCAAAGTAAAATATCAGAGATTGTTGCTCAGAAATTCTTTTAACTCAATACATTTTATCATTTTATCAGTGATGTGCATGAATATGTAGTGACTAACCCAGTATTCAGATGTGCCCATAATCTGTCAGAATAAATTTATCTGAGATAAATCAGCTTCTTCAGATTCCATAATTATGAGGCCTTGTTCAGTAGAAGTGAAGTTATTGCATGGAAACCAAAATGGACAGACAGTCCTCATCAACACTCCCAACTTAGGATTTAGTCATCCCAGCCTAGGATTCCGTTGTCCCAACTTAGGATTCGGTCATCTAATCTTAGGATTCAGTTGTCCAAAATTAGGATTCTGTTGTCCCAACTTAGGATTTAGTCATCCCACCTTAGGATTCTGTTGTCCCAACTTAGGATTTAGTCATCCCAGCTTAGGATTCAGTTGTCACAACTTAGGATTCGGTCATCCAACCTTAGGATTCAGTTGTCCCAAATTAGGATTCTGTTGTCCCAACTTAGGATTTAGTCATCCCACCTTAGGATTCTGTTGTCCCAACTTAGGATTTAGTCATCCCAGCTTAGGATTCAGTTGTCCCAACTTAGGATTCGGTCATCCTACCTTAGGATTCTCTTGTCCCAACATAGGATTTAGTCATTCCACCTTAGGATTAAGTCATTTCAACTTAGGATTCAGTTGTCCTAACATAGGATTCAGTTGTCCCGACTTAGGATTCAGTCATCCCAACTTAGGATTTAGTCGTCCCAACTTAGGATTCAGTCATTCCAACTTAGGATTTAGTCATCCCAACTGATTCAGTCATCCCAACTTAGGATTTAGTCGTCCCAACTTAGGATTCAGTCATTCCAACTTAGGATTTAGTCATCCCAACTTAGAATTCAGTCGTTCTAGCTTATGATTTAGTCATACCAACTTAGGATTCCGTCATTCCAACTTAGGATTTATTCGTCCCAACTTAAGATTCAGTCATCCCAAATTATGATTTAGTCATCCCAACTTGGGATTCAGTCATCCCAACTCAGGATTCAGCCATTCCAACTTAGGATTTAGTTGTCTCAACTTAGGATTCAGTCATCCCAACCTAGGATTTAGTCGTCTCAACTTATGATTCAGTCATCCCAACTTAGGATTCAGTCATCACAACTTAGGATTTAGCCATCACTACTTAGGATTCCCAACTTAGGATTCAGTCCTCCCAACTTATGATTTAGTTGTCTCAACTTAGGATTCAGTCATCACAACTTAGGATTCAGTCATCACAACTTAGGATTTAGTCATCACAACTTAGGATTCCCAACTTAGGATTCAGTCATCCCAACTTATGATTTAGTCGTCTTGGATGACAAAATCCTAAGTTGGAGTGAATGTGAGAATTTGTCCGCTCAGTTACATTCTTTCATCTATGAAAGATGTACAGATGACACTATTCACAGGAATATATCCACTATATACAATTCTTTGGGATGTGATGTCGACTCAGACGTTTCACATGAAAGATGTGCCTTCCAACATCAACCTGAACCAAATGATGCCTCACAGATGTCTCATGAGAATGCTATCGGTATCTAGAGTACAACTCAGAAATTTTTTTCGAAACAGAATAAAACGTACATACTGTTGAATATCTTGAATATAATTGTATTAGAAGCTTCCAAACCAATACATTCAAAATTTTCGACAGAACATTTCTTTTTGTTTTGTAATCATGTTAATCCATTACTGGTCATAACGACCAAAACCAGCCTCTGTTATGGTATGTTCATTTAGTTAGCAAGAGATTAGAATTTTTGAAAATTTACCGCTGAAATGACTGGCTCGATAACCAAGCCAGTCATTCCAATGATCAATTTCCAAAAATTGTATTCTTTTGTCCTGTAAATGGCCATTCAATAGGCAAATATTAGAATTTTCTTGCGAAAATTTGACCATTAAAGTAATAACTTATTTATGAGCTGTACTGTATGTATAGCACCAGTGCTGCTGCAAGTCCATGATCTACATGAACCCATAGAAATCTATGCATGAACCACTATTTTGTGAGGTCATAAATCATATCATGATGATGAGAGTAATGACTCAGGACACAGCTGCTGTCTCTCTCTACTACCTGGAACACATGGCCAGCACAGCTAATCAATTAATAGTCAATAAATACCCACACCAGTGCTCCTAGTCAGTAAGTGATAATTACATGTACACATCCACCATACTAATGTACTGTTACGTGCAACAACCATATGCACATATGCAAGGTGCAGCAGGTGTTGACTAGTCATTTCTTTAAAATAAGACACACAGTCAAGATTTTTTCAAAATATGTCCACAAATTTCTTACACTAGTTTACTCAAAGTGTGACTATTATGGTGACCAGTTTTAGTCGACTTGACCACTACAGGGTCAAACATCCTGGTCAACAGCATGTTAAAAGCTGTTGAAAGAGGAGTGTCCTCAGAATGATGAAATATTGGAAGCAATTGTTAATGGTAACATCTTTGTATCACATAGTAACACAATAGCACGGCCATTTTCTTCATAGTAACCCTTTCAGGATGAAACCGGCCAAGACCGGCCTCTGCAGGGGTCCTGAGAAACATCCATTTGCAGGCCAAGATTATTTTTGAAAATTTACCACTGGAATGACTGGCTCGATAACCGAGCCAGTCATTCCAGTGGTAAAATTTCAAAAGTAGTCTTCTCTCAGCCTGCAAATGGACATTCAATAAGTAAATATTTTAATTTTTTGAACAAATTTAGTCATTAAAGGGTTAAAGGGTACCTTAAACATTATAAGAAATTAGGGGGGTTATTATCTGGATGATAACCAATAACACTTTAACCCCGCTAACCACCCACACAAATATTGCCAACATATTGATTGCATTAGTTCATGAACTGGGGAAAAGATGATACTCGATCTGAAAGTAGCACACATCGTATATGTTCTATTGTTATATTAATTATATCTAAGTGATGATTACTCTACACCACACTTTTATACCCACAATCCTTGTATCTTAACCCAACAATGGTCAAGCCAGTCAGAACGTGGCCTCTGCAGTGGTCACGCGCAATGAATGTCCATTTACATTTGAAAATTTACCAATGGATATTCCAGTGGTACTTTACCCAAATAGCCCCCATTGAGAAATCTGGACCATTAATGGGCTCATCGGGTGAAAATTTACTTGAAGTTTCTGTTCTACACCCAGTTCTGGTCAAATTAGACACAAAATATTCACAAGAATGCTTACTATGTAAGCAAAATCCTGTTATATCTGGTCAATAGGCATATAAGTGTTACCATAATCAAGTTTAACCATTTAATGGTCAAGATTTTTATTTACAAAAATTTGAATTTTTCCTCAGGAATGTCCATTTGAAAGCAAAGATAAGACAATTTTTGAAAATTTATCACAGGAATGACTGGCTCGATTATCGAGCCAGTCATTCCAGATATAAATTTTCCAACATTGTCTTATCCTGGCCTTCAAATGGACATTCCTGAGGACCACTGCAGGGGCCAGTTGTGGCTGGCTTGACCATTAAAGATTAAAAATAAACATGTTAGGCTAAACAGTGTACAAGTCATACCGCCCTAGGGTTATTGTATACATGTAGATACTGATGTGATAAGTCCTGGCTGTATTTCAATTCTAGATAGTAACTTTGATAAGCTCAAATGTCCCTTCTCATTGACATATCTCTATTGAACTGTTTCAACTCTACAAATATGGATATAATCATAAATGTTTTACGATTCAAGAAATTGTCAATTAAATATCCTGAAATTAATTCGACTGGAAGATAGATCGCTTTTAGTTGAAATAATTTCAAAATAATCAACAAATTTCATGCATGGTTGTCAATGAGCGCACAGAAAAAAATTCACAACCGACAGTTTTAACCATTTAATGTTCAACGCCTCAGCGGGCCAAAAATGCTTTCTGCTGTACTCTTAACGAATCTACGTTTGCCGGCCAAGAGAATATTTTTAAAATTTTACCACTGGAGTGACTGGCTCAATATTCAATAACTGAGGCAGTCTTTCCAATGGTAAATTTTCATATATTGTCGTCTTCTCTTGGCTTGTAAATGGATACTTGCTAAGAAACAATTAAATTTTCTTGACAAATCTTAATGATTAAATAATTAAATAAGACTGCATCTGTGCATCCAGTAAAATAACCCAACAAATACTAGACACGGCCTGATCCGCAAGCAAGGGAATGCACAAAGCCTACTTAAAGGGATGCTAATCCCATCTCAAATGTTATACTGCACAGATAGATTATGGTTTATAGATTTCATTTCATTCATATCCTGTCACATTCCCTTATCCGTATCAGAATTATCTGCTTTGTAATATCGCGTAAATGTTGAACAGTGATCACAACCATTTTGTCTCCCCAAGAAAGTGTGCGATGTCATGTAAGTGCCTAATGCATTAGATTCTTTATTATGTAACACTCATCTCGTTGAATATTTTGAAACTAATTTGACTGGAAGTTTAGTTTCAAAATATTTAACAGCTTACATGTAGCATTGCTTTTATACCACATTGCCAAACTATAGCTGGCACCTCTATGACTGAGCGTATATCCCGAGGCAGACAAGCTAGGCTTTTTCTGATTAGTTGAAAAGTAAATCATGACAGCCATCATAGGCTGTAGAAATGTAGCAACGTTTAGCTACTAAAGCCTGAATATCTTTTTTGACGGGATGATAAAAGGCTTAAAATTATCTGCATAGATTATTAGTGGCCTATTAGATCACCTGAATAGCTATCAAGAGATGAGATTAGTTATCCTTTAAGTAAGGAAAAATGCCTAAATAGTGCTAAACCACCAAAATGTCTAACTGTATTCACCTACATTTAAAGGTGAATACCACAGTCTGGTCGTATAAATAGGTGTGGGTAGTTCCGCGGGTGTGTAAATTAGGTGAAACTAATTTGATTGAGAGCTGTTGCAACAGCTACCAGTCAAGTTAGTTTCAAAATATTCAACAGCTTCCCTGTATAGCAGGTCGTGAAATTTAGATACTGGAATCTTAAGTGTTATTCGCATAACAGCAAAGTTTAACGCAAAAGTAAGAGCAATATCACTTAATAAATTGAATTAGACCTTTAATGGTCAAGCCAGCCAAAACCGGTCTCTGCAGTGATCTTGAGGAATGTCCATTTGCAGGCCAAGAGTACTGTTTTTAAGGACTGGATGACCGGCTTGATAATAGTCAGTTATTCCAATGGTAAATTAAAAAAAAATTGTGTTCACTTGGCTTGCAAATTGCTATTCTATATTAACCCTTTAAAGCCTTGAATTTGTTGAAGAAAATTTTAATTTTATCAAAGAAAACGTTAATTTGCAGACCAAGAGATGATTATTTTGGAAAGTTTAGCACTGGAATGACTGGCTCGGTTATCGAGCCAGTAATTCCAGTGATAAATTTTCAAAAATAGTTTTCTCTTGCTCTGCAAATTGACATTTCTCAAGACAACTGTAGAAGCCATTTTTGGCTGATATGAGTGTTAAAGGGCTAAGCATATATTTTAATATTTTTTTTACCAACCTTGTCCATTAAAGGGTTAAATAACAGAAGATTGATAATTCAGCACTGTAAGGTAGACATACTGTCAAACCATGTATCGGTATATCTTCTTTTGGTTCTGAGCTTTACCAAAGCTTATGTCTACTATGGAGGTGGTATTTATGATTTATACAGATCTATACACACTTACAGGACTTGTTGGTTTAGGAGATAATGATTCCTTGTTACATGTGGCATTAGCGGCTGCTATCTTAGCTCCGACTGATCCTCCTGGACTGGTACTTGTAGACGATGACATGTCATGATTAGATGACGATACACTCATATGATTATCCTGCGGTGACGACATCGGTGATGCAGTCGCACGATTATCCTTTGCCGATGATAATGGTGACGCGTACCGAGGAAACACTCCCGATCCAGCAGCACTGGTACCACTACCCTTAATACTTGTATTTTTATCACTACCTAATAAGGACAATGTTGTAGAACTAACTGACAACTGCGGAGTTGTTGATTTTGGCGGTGATGGTAATCGGTCTCCATTCGAATACAGATATGATTGTGAACTAGCAGTATTTTTATTAATATTACCGGCACTACCACCGGCTAATGCTTGATTAGGTTTGAATGTACTCAAGGAAGGAGTACTTGAGAATGTTGAGCTTGTGCTACCGGTTACATTAGATAACCCAGTTTTATCCAGTTGGAATCTTCCTCTTTCAGGCACATTATCCCCATCTCGACGAAAGCTATTTCGGAGCAGACGTGGCTTTTCAGGCGGGACAGGCGGTACTTTCCCCACAGCAGATGATGTAAGAGTCACCGGAGACGACGGTGACGGTGATGAAGACTTATCAACAACGGAATCTGAGGTCACGAGGTCCGACATTATTGGCACTTCAGTTTAGTTTTTTCTTAAACACATATGAAACAAATTAGCAGCGGTGAATCCAAAAATCTGTGATGTATTAAGTAAACACAACCAGTCGTGTTCGATTACAAAATCATTTCCCCAACCATCACACACTTATAAATTATTACAATTTTCCCCTGTAGAAAAAAAATGTTTCAATAGATTAGGTCTTCCTGTTTGTAATATCAATAACAGAACATGACAGCTTTGCTGACTTCTCCCAACAGAACACATCAATTTCACAAACAAAACATACCAAGAGACAGCTGTCCAAGTTTCAGAAAATCGTTCATAGTATAAACTCTAAGCTACCCCACACATGTTTAGAATGAAGAACCGCTTCCTTTCAAAGGCTATCAACTTAACTTCAGGAATGTCCTCATATCATCAACACAACCAACATTTACTAGGATTTTTCTTGCCTGCATATATATATGATGATGACTAGGTCTGTTTCTGTGGTATTCTTGGTAAAGTGTATTACACAGAGTTAATATGCACAGTGTGGGTGCAAATACCAGTGAACATATAGGAGTCTGGATGCAATATAACATAGAACAGCAAATACACTGTGCAAACTGCGGAGTGGATTAACCATTGTCATCCTGGATATGACACAAGAGTCCGAAATTTGATTTCAACGGATAAATAAAACTTAAATTCACGCTCAAAATTTTGCCTAGAATTTGACTGAAAGCTGTTGCTGCCTTAGGCAGCAACAGCTTTCAGTCAGATTCTAAGGCAAAATGTTGATCCTGGGTTAATACACATTGTGCCTGAAATGTGTTTACTGATAAGTCAGTCCTACAGAAACATGATCCAGTCTTTTCCATCACTATAGAGTATGGCAGTACATTCTAAACCCCCCTCCACCACCTCACACTGTCTACTAGCTTCTTACTACCAAAAACTTGTGAGCTGCCAGCCATATGGTGTGTTTGTGCCAAAATAGGGGAACCAGGTTCCTTCTTCACTATCAGTACATGGCTCCATTGCTTTTGTTTCATTGGCTTATTCTCTCTAGTGAGTGACAGAAATACTATAATTTATACTCCTTGGTGATAAGTTCAGAGAAACAGTCATCCTGCTGTGTGTAAAAGTCAGGAAAGTTTTAAGAGCCTTTGCTCAGGGAAATGGAGATAATTTTGATGGATGATTTCGAAAGCTGTTGCTATGACAATAAGTTACAGATTCACTGTAGTTTTAAGGGCTATGTGTCCATACTACACAGATGTGGGAAGCGGGAAATCAATGCATGCGTACACTCCCATGTTTCAGCAATACAATAATATGAAACTTTCAAAGTAAACACATGACTGCACTTTACAGACTGCAAACTATTTCATACACCCTGGTAAATTATGCATACAGTAAAACATTTGGCTTTAACCCAAAAATGGCTCCAGCAGTGGTCTTGAGAAATATCCATTTGCAGACCAAAAGAAGATTATTTGTGAAAATTTACCACTGAAATGACTGGCTCGATAACCGAGCCAGTCATTCCAATGGTAAATTTTTAAAAATAGTCACCTCTTGGTCTGCAAATGGACATGTTCTAGAAATCTTCTTGAATTAATTTGATGGTTAAAGGGTTAAACCTCAAATTTGTTCCGGAAAATTTAAATTTTCTCGTTGAAAATGTCCATTTGCAGAAAAAGAGAAATTTTTTTTAAAAATATTTATCACTGGAACCAATCATTCCAGCGCTAAATTTAAAAAAATAGTCTTCTTTTAGTCTGCAAATGGACAGTTTTCAAGAACCAGTGCAGAAACTGGTATTAACCAGCTTGAATGTTACAGGGGTAGCTATCACAGAGAAGTGTGACCAAATTCCACTGAAGACTGACTACCCACCCTCTCATAATTCACAAATACTCTCCCAGGCATAACCACCATACTAGCAAATCCCTCACCACCTCATAATTAGCAAATAAGTTAACCCTTTCAACACTGAAATTTTGGCTTCTTTACACAGCAGGGAATCCTCATTATCTCATTAGAGTTACCCCTTTAACTGACAAGCCTGCCAAAAATTGAAATGATCTTGAGAAATGTCTATTTGAAGGCCGTGAGAGCATTATTTTCGAAGTCATACGACTGGAATGAGCCAGTCATTCAATTGGTAAATATTCAGATTTTCTTAACAAATCCTGACCATTAACGGGTTAAAATGTGATCACTTATTTCCCGAGAGTTTAGTAAACAATCCTGATATTTAGCATAGCTCAAATAATAGCAAGTGTACAGTAAAATAGCATTCCCAGATTTCTGAATGGCTGACTGGTTAAATAGATGAAATCTCAATGTGTCTGGCAAAGAGTAAGATAAGCTTAAATATCCCATTTTTCACTCTCTAAGTACCCTGTATAATGCATGACCTTTAGCACCCATGACCTGCTACACAAGCCAACACTTCAACCACTTACCCACCCACCCACCCACCCAAGCTCCCACCCAAGCTCCCACCACCGCACACCAAAACACAACCTCCACCACCATTGTAAGCCCATGATGTCTCCTACAGCTGGATACTAACACTTATCTTTCTGGCAACATTTTAAACTTTTAAGGGAAGCATGCTGATTCATTCTAACCATTTAACCCAACAATTTGTTCAAGAAAAATTTTCTGCAGATCAAGAAGACTATTTACTATTACTGAAAATTTACCACTGAAATGACTGACTTGGTTATCGAGCCAGTGATTCCAGTGTTAAATTCTCAAAATGAGTTTTCTTTTGCAAATGGACACTTTCCAAGACCACAGCAGAAGCTGGGTTTTTTTGTTGTCTTCAGTAGTAAAGGGTGACTTAACTGCAAGTCAGTTGACTGAACAGTCCATTTCTTACATTTCTGACCAAGCTGCATTTAAGTCTCATCTTTGACAAGTTGAATTTGCTTTAAGTCTTCATTAACCCTTTTTTAACATTGCTGCTTTAACGTTACAATTATTGAAAATTTACCAATGGAATTACTGGCTCAGTTATCGAGCCGGAGGCATTTTAGTGGTAAATTTTCAAACATCCTCTGCAAATGGACATTCCTCAGGACAATTGCAGAGGTTGGTTTTGACCAGCTTGACCATTGAGTAGTGCGTGATATTTCTTAGTGACAAGGTCATTCAGGTCACCCGCACAATATGTTTACTACGAAAATAGACAGAACAAGCTCTCCAGCATATTCTCTCTCACACAAATTTAACAATTCAATTCAATTCAACATTTTTGGCATAAATTCATTAAACCTTGCCAAAGTACATTGCTTTGATATGCTCGGGTCAGAAGTGAAAGAAAAATGAACATGTAAAGGTAAATATCCCTGGAAAAATGTTTTTTTAAGAAAATTATTTGCAAATAAACTGTTATGTGCATAGAGTGGAAAGGCTAAGTTCTAATGCACCGATGTGGTTAATAACTGCTGCAGTGTTTATTACTTTAACAAGCGTTTATCCACTTCAGTGAACCAGAATGCAACAAATATCATAAAAACAATGTGTCAACTTGTCTCATCATCACAGAGTTGTTATCTCAATCAAAGCAGAGAAATGACATCTCAATGGCTTATTAAGTTTTATTATAGTAAATGACAGCTGTTGCAATGGAGGGAGGGGGTGGGTGGTGGATAATGTTGAGAACACCTACACATGTCGAGAAGGCCTACACATGGAGAGAGAGAGAGAGAGAGAGAGAGAGAGAGAGAGCTGAAAAGGGAGGTTGCATCACAAGCCAGGTTGTGTCACATCGAAGCCATCCATTAAAAAGACCTGGAAAAAAAGACTAGTAGGGAGGGAGGGAGGACATTTTTTTTTCCAATTATTAATTTATTTTCAAAAGGTCGTAAATATTTGTTTTTCAGATATCTGACTAGATGTCCATTAAATACGGTTTTAATTGCCAAATTTGTAATGTTTTTCACGACACAATTACGGTAGCAAAAGGGATTCACACTGCATACAAATGGCATTAAAACATTTTAATTTGCATAGTTTGACAAATGTAGGGATGTTTTAACATTGGGTAGAACTTTTTTTTTTTAATTCCCGACCGGGTGAAATAAATGAAAGATTACAGCCGAGAGGTTTACAGGAAACGAAACTATTTTTTTATTTTGGCGTAAGGGGGGGGGGGCTTGTGTCGTCATGAGGGAGCTTGCATCACAAGGGATCTTGATCATGAGGGAGCTTGCACTACGAGGCAGTTTGCGTCACAAAGTTCTCAGTAACAGAATTAATCCAAATACATTCATGCTTTCACAAATTATGGAAAAGATTCATGGGAGATAATTTTTATGATAATTACATACATAGGTTTCACTGAATTTCAGCATCCCAAATGAGCTCATTTCATGTCACATCCTGGTATTAAATTTGATGTGAATCCCTCCATGAGTTCTAGTGCTGTGCTCTAGAAACAAATCTGTGCTCATGGATAGGTAGAGGAATGCCTGAGCAGATGGGGGAACAATTCATATTTTCCCTGCCAAGCATATAAGCAGACAATAAATATGAAACATGCCTCATCCATTCAAAACATTCTCATGGAGGAGTACAATGCGACCTACATGTGTAGCTGTCCGACACATTGTTTTCTCAATAACTGTCTGCTTGTTAAATTTCTACAGACTAACTACATTTTTCTATGGGTAACTCTGGAGATAATAAATATTTTGAAAACAAGTTGGCTGAAAGTTGTTGGTGGCTAAGCCAACAACAACATTCAGTCAAATTGCTTTCAAAATATTCAGTCGGCTCAGAGTTATTGCCCATTGTAATTATAGTCTAGTAGCTTGCAGCAGCAGTCAGATGGACACACAGTAGAATCGTGGCATAACATTACACTATCATTCATAGTGGTCTTGGAGAAGGTACATTTGCAGGTCGTGGAATGTGAATTTTTTTTAATTTACCACTGACATTCCTGGTTCGATAACCGAGTCAGTCATTCCAGTGGTAACTTCTCAAAGTAGGCATCTCTTGGCCTGCAAACAGACATTCACTAACCGTCTGATTTTGTTGAGCAAATTTTACCATTAAGGGGTTAATAAAGCTAGATACAGGAAGAGTAAACATTTTTGAAACCTTTTCACTGATCACATAACTGGGCTCTTTAAAACTAATGACATCATTGGAGAGGTTTCAGAAATACACTTTTCCATCATCCCGATGCGATTTTTGTCAGACCCAGATTAGTCTTCCTTGATATTTATTAACCATTAGATTTATTAAATCACAAATAACGTAAATTAGTTCATGTGCATCAAAGAGCCACATGCCGCTAATGAGCTCTTTATCCATTTAATGGTCAAATTTGGTCAAATTTTTATATTTTCTTATTGAATGTCCATTTACAGGCCAAGAGAATACAGTTTTTGAAAATTTATCACTGGTATGGCTGGCTTGGTCATCGAGCCAGTCATTCCAGTGGTAAACTTTAAAAAATTGTTTTCTCTTGGCTTGTAAATGGACATCCCACAAGACCATAGCAGAGGCCGGTTCTGGCCGGTATGACCATTAAATGGTTAAAACCCCTGTCTCGATTTGAATACAACTATACAGGAGAAGCCACATTGAATATTTTGAAACTAATTTGACTGCAGGAACCTGTTACTGCAATAGGCATCAATGCCATAACAGCTCCCAGTTAAATTAGTTTCAAAATATTCAACAGAATATTGCTTAATCATACAGAATGTCGTTTCTGGTCTGCGAGTGTTAAAATATTACCTAATTAAAATGTTTATCTCACAAAAAACAGAGCTCTATCAAGATGTTCAATTTGTAAAACACATCTAGACAAATGTTTTATGGACATACATAAACATCATAATGAGGCATATTTAATGAGCCTAGTTCTTTTCCAGCTGGCATAAAAAAACCAATTACTAGACAAGCATACATTAACCCTAGATTGGTCAGATCAGCGAGATATCTGCTTACTTAACCATTTAACACGGAAATTTATTTATTTTTAATTCAATTTTCTCACAGAAAATGCCCATTTGCAGACCGAGACAAGACTATTTTTGAAAATTTACCACTGGAATGACTGGCTCGGTTATCGAGCCAGTCATTCCACTGGTAAATTTTCAAAGATAATCTCTTTGTTTGAAAATGGACATCTCAATAACATTGCAGAAGCCGTTTTGGGCTGATGAGTGTTAAAGGGTTAACTCTATCACGGATGAATTCCTCATATTTCATTTTCAAGGCAAACAAACAGGAAAACTGTTGAATTTTTGGAAATTAAATTCACTGAAGGCGGCAACGGCTTCCAGTTAAATTAATTTCAAAATATTCAACAGAATAGGCCTTATATATCATAGAGAATATCCGTATTCTGGGTTTTGTCTGTGAGAAAGGGTTAAAGTCCATTTGCAAGCAAAGAGATGGCTACCTTTGAAAATATACCACTGGGATGGCAATATTGATTGGCTCAACCATCGATCCAGTCATTTCAATGGCTAATTTTAAACAAGAGGCCCAAAGCACTGCATCGCTCACCAGGAACATAGACATTTCAACTAGACAGGCCCTCGGCTATTAGTAGACCCTTAAGGAGTTGACCAGAATTGCAATAAGAACACAGCGGCCATCTTTCTTTATGTATCCGCTTCCTTTGATCAAATTTTAATGGGTCTTAGTCCCTAATCTCGCAAATTTCAGCCCCATTTGTTCAGCGGTTCTACTTCATCCAAGATGGCTGCCAAACTATTTGGCCCATCAAATTTTCTTGAACAAACTTGGTTCAGCTCTTGCCCTAGATGATATTTCATGAGTTCTGAACATTTTTTTAAACAACGTCCCTTGAACAAACTTTAATGGCCCTTAGTCCTTAAGCATGTATCCCAAATTTCAGCCTGACCTGTTCACAGGTTCTGGAGTAGAAGTCTTTATGCGAAAACCAGGTCATCCAAGATGGCCGCTGAACGATTTGGCCAATCAAGTTCCCTCGAACAAACTTGGTTCAGCTCTTGCCCTAGATCATATTTCATGAGTTTTGAATCGACCCCTCAAACGGTTTCGGAGAATATTTTTAAAGACGTTTCCAAAAAGCTGCCAAAATCAGTGGGCAATCAGTTACCTTTGAACAAACCCAGATCCCTATGCCCTAAGGATGATTCCTGCCAAATATACTTGAAATCGGCCTATCGGTTCTCGAAAAGACATTTAAAATTTCCCCTTGCTTTAGTATGGGAGTTTTGTGTGGGAAAATGATGGTCCACGGCATCCATGTTTTTTTACGTTCAACTTCCCTCGAACAAACTTTAATGGTCCTTAGGCCCTAATGATATCTCCCAAATTTAAGCCCAATCTGTTTTCGCAAAAACTAGGTCATCCAAGATGGCCGCCTAACAATTTGGCCAATCAAGTTCGCTCGCACAAATTTGGTTCAGCTTTTCAGGGCTTCCACTAGATTCTAAAGTCCCAGACTTCCAAGGTGATGCTATTGGGAGTTCAAGCAAGAAAAACGGAAGTCTAAAATGGTTCAAATACATGTAATTTGGTTTAAATAATTGCTTTTAGAGATATCAGGGCCAAAAAATAGCAAGTCCAGGACTTACGTAGTATGTTTTTTGTGAGTCCAAACATGAACTTTGGGAGTATAGGACTCCCGGACTTCCACTAGTGGAAGCCCTGGCCCTACGGATGCTTCCTACCAAATATAATTGAAATCGGCCCGTGGCTGTTGTGAAAAAGTCGCTTAAAGAAAAAGTTGATGGATGACGGGTGGACGGACGGTGTCGCCATGGCCGCTCACTTGGCCATTCTGGGACACGTCAGCTAATAATAACTTTAAAAATCTTGTCAATTTGTCCTGCAAATGGACATTTCTCCTGACCATAACAGCAGCCAGGTTTGACCAGCTTGACCATTCAATGGCTATGCCGCCTACCTTTGTTATATCCGATCTCGATAACTTCGGTAACTCCGTTCGAGAGATTCGACTCATTGTTATTATAGTGTGCTCAAATTTATCACTTTCCAAAATTCGATTTCAAACACACATTTTTAAGTATAGATTATTACAAACGTATTTTAAACATCTAACAATCATGGGAATAAGTATGCAGTACACGATGCAGGTAATAGTTACGCCTGCACAATGAAACCAAACAGCTTTTTATCACCAGGTGTGCACAGGTATTCCTTGAAAATTGGATAATAAACTGCTATTGATGTGTCTATATAGTAGACTGGAGATGAGAATTATACTACCTTGACAACAAAAGATTGTTTGATGAAAAATCATCTTTAACTGATATAGGTCTATATCGTAAGCCAATCCACCAACACAGGGCTATCCTATTGTGTATCTGTCTGATAACAATCACATATCTTAACGGTCTGTCTGCTGAGTTTCTGTAAACTACATTTTCCATAAGCTCTAACTCTGGATATGCTGAATATTTTGAAAACAATTTGACTGAAAATTGTTGGTGACTAAGCCACTAACAACGGTCAGTCAAATTGTTTTCAGGATATTCAGCAGGTCCAGAGTTATTGCCTATTGAAATTATTGTCCAGTGGTCTATAGCAGGCAGAGAGTTAATACTAGTTGTCATTCTGAATGACATAGTCATGTGAATTTAATATGCACCTACTAAACTAAATAGTTCAACTCCTCTTGAGCAGTTTTAAAACAATTTGACAACACAGACATAATACTCAGTCAAATAGTTGTCAAAATATTCACTACGCATTGCGTTTAGTTACCAGTCTTAACTTGCAAACAGTCAGGCGGTATCTTATTTTAAAATTTAAAGTTTTTAGACACGTTAAATATCATATCACATTATCCGTATCTCTATATTTGAAAAGTACTTGTTCATTTTGTTAAACAGGGTGGTACTCTGGCTATAGTGGAGGCTGCTTATAGGTCTGACCTTAAGCATCGGCTATCCTGTCTTCATCATCTTCAGAGAAACAGACAGGGGAACACTGCCCATCTCCCGCAATTAACCCTTTATCAGTCATATCATCCAAAAATGGCTTCCGCAGTGTTGTTGAGAAATATACATTTGCAGAGCAAGACTATTTTTTTTAAATTTACCACTGGAATGACTGGCTCGGTAACCGAGCCAGTCATTCCAGTGGTAAATTTTTTTAAATAGTCTTCTCTTGATCTTTAAATGGACATTTTCTATGAGAAAATTTAAATTTTCTTGGACAAATTTGAGGGTTAAAGGGTTAACCCTTGAAATGCCAATGTCTCAATATTAAAATAACTAAACAAAAAAGCTGTTGATTATTTTGAATTTAATTTCACTGAGAGCTATTGCTCCCATAGGCAGCAACAGCTCCCAGTCAAATTAATTTCAAAATCTTGAACAGAATACTCTGTACATCACAAAGAATCTGTCCTTTCTCTGTCTGTAAGGGTTTATGGGGGTTGAGCAAAATACAAACCAGATGTGAGACAAGTGAAATACTCCAAATACTTATCATCCCTGCTCAATGTGAAATCTAGAAACACCAAGTAATTAGTTTGCGGAATATTTTTATGTATATATGTGAACAGTGAAGATTGTTGATGCCCACGGTCGCAACAACTTTCCGTCAACTAGTGTGATTTTAACAATCATCACTGCTTATCTATACCTTACTATGGATTAAATTGCACCTTTGTAAGAAACGCTGGATTTAAAATCAGTCCAAAAAAAAACAGGTCAATATTTTTCCACCTCATTATCCAAGTGTGCTATATTTATTTGAATTTTTTTTTACTATACAGTACAAGTTATAATATGCATGTATATATTTTTCTAATCCTCATTCATTATGAGATAGATTATCATTTTAATCGCATTTTTGCCACGAGGATGTCTCATGTATATACATCTCTGAAAATACAGTCTCTATAAACGTGACATCCTAATTAGAGTATAATTTACTACAGGTATGTGTGTTTGGGTGGGTGGGTGGTCTAGGGCGAGTTACTTGGAAAAAACTTGACCTGACATTTATTCTCTATTTATTAATTAATTAATTATTTCCAGGAAAGTGTTGAGATTGAAAGGGGGGGGGGCGGGCTGAGGGAGGGAGGTGCAGTGAGAAAAGAATAATAAGACAGATCTGAGCTCCTTACAGCTATTTAATATGCACAAATATTGTTTATAATGCATCAGGAATATTTAAAAATTCAAGAATCATTATAATCCGATGAAATACATATTTGCATTGAAACTCTATTACAAACCTCTGTATTTACACAGATTTATTACCAAACTTATATATTCTGCATAACGTGACTCATTTATTATGCATGTACTCACATACATGACCATCTTTCAACATATCTATTTGCATTTTGAACATTTAAAAGCTATCAAGACAGTCATTCCTTTACATTTTCAAAATATTCTCTTGGCCTGCAAAAAACTTCTTTCTTCGTATATATCTACATTCAGTGTTTTGACCTCTTAACACCCCACACACCCCCCCCCCACCCCCATCCCCACACACAAATCTGGAAGGAGGAACCAAATGACAATGTTGTCTTGCACTCCGTAATCATATGGGTAACACACATACCAAATTTGGTTGAATTTTGTCCACCGGTTTCAGAGGAATTGCATTACAATCAATGGTTTGGAAGGAGATAGCATGACGGACAGCTGTTAGAATACTTTCTACCTTTTGACTCCATCCCCTGACATCCCCAAGGCACTTATGGGGTGGAGCAAAATGTAAATGCTGTCACACAATCTGCAATTATATGGGTCACCCACATACCAGATTTGGTTGAATTACATGAAGGGTGGATGGACTAACAGATGGACACACGGACTGCTCAGGCGATATTGATATTCTCGACATCTTTTCAAAACGTGGGGATAACTAGCTTTCTCTCTACCATATTAACCATTTACGGGCCAAGTCTGTTAAAACCGGCCTTTGATGTGGTCTCAAGGAATGTCCATTTACAGGTCTAGAAAAAACCCAACAGACAACAACCCCCCACCCCCCCTCTTGCGGGTTGGTCTGTAGTTTTATTAACCACTATAAAACAAACTTACCATTCAGTCACTACTTGCTAAATCAACTACTCTGCATTTAGCTACCAGAATAAGACTTTTATGCTTGCTTACATACCCCCACGCCCTCCCCATTCTTATCCCATTTCAATATACCCTCAACCACGCTACTGGTAGGGAAAAGCCCCAGCATATGGGATAGAGACTGGCACCAGTCTGTACTCACTCCTTGGTGACAACTGTCATTAAGCATGTCCGTGCATGCGCATTGGAACCCAAATAGGAAACATATTCACTTTTCTAAATTTCAGTGCCAAATATTATAAACAGATTCTCAAATCATTCCAATGCGGGGTGGCTGAGGCCGGGTCGCAGTGATTGAACGGTAAGTATGTTTTATAGTGGTTAATAAAACTACAGACCAACCCGCAAGGGGGTCTGTTGGGGGTTGTTATTACACCACAAAAACATCTATACCATTCAATCACTACTTGCTAAACCCGTAGATTTGGTCAGTGCCCCACTTAAAAACCCTTGGTGGGTGGAGATTTGAGAATCATTAAACAAGGATAAAAATTAAACCACTCATATCCAAATGTTAATAAATTAACATAATAGTGCATCCATAACAAATCACACATTGATTATCAAACAAGGAAAATTGTCAACTCAATGAAATAAACAAAACAAGAGAATATTCTCACCATATCTGACAGACATACAGACTAACGAAATTGGTGAGATGTGCTTGGTAAATGGTCCCTGGCTTATTTTGTTAAAATCGTTATATTTCTAAAAAAAAGGAAGCCGCTGGGCTCTGATCCTTTAAACAGAGGTAAAAATCGATTCAGGTTTCCAACCTGCGACTTGCATGACGTCGTCCAATGATGAGCCGATAATTTTATGGTCTCACAGATCCATCTGGCAACTGTGGCCTTAGAATGTATGGAACCCATAAGTGCAAAGAATCGGATCTTTTAAAATTGGTACGACGTTTATAGACTTTTAAGGCCCTGACAGGACACCAGAATCTGTCGGACAGCGAAAAAGATGTTAAAGATTTAAGAATAATAGGTTTGGCTGAGAAACGGTTAGACTGGGTCTTCGATAAAAAAAATCCCTTCTGGGATATAAAACTAGACCGTCCCCAGATTCGATAAATCTGTCTTTTTCTGCGGAAAGAGCATGAATTTCGGGTCCTCCTAGCTGAAGTGGCAGCAACAAGGAAAACAGCCTTAAGAATCAGTAGTTTGAGACTGATAGATCCAATTGGCTCAAAATGGTGACCTGCCAAAACTTAAAGAATCAAGGCCAAATTTCAGGAAGACAAAGGCTTAGCCACTGCAGGATGAATATTGCCCAATCCACTAATAAAACCATTGAAAATCTTCAAATCCTTGATATCAGCATTCAGAAGACAAGGAAGAGAAGCCAAAGAAATCTATAACCCCTAACGGTGATAGCTGATAAATGAAATGAATCGAATAGATACGATTAAAAATCTAACACCTAGGAAATAGAAACGGAATCAGGCAAGAAACCATGTTTTAAACACCCTTCGCCAAAGATTTAAGTCGACCTTTGTACAAATTCGACAGGTCGAATCCCTCCTGGAAGAGACAATGATTTCCTGAGATCTTGAAGAAAAGTTGATCTCAGAGACCGGACACTTGAAAATTCTCCAAACACACAGGATGAAGAATTCTGCATTGGATGAAGATGCAAGCCCCTTTCTTGAGCGAGATCTGATGATACTTGGAAAAGGCTAGCAAAATCTTACCAGAAGATCGAGAAAGGCTACCAATCAGATCCTCTTTGACCAAATGGGAGCTGCTAGAGGAAATTCTTTAAACTGGTCCATGACTATCTTCAGAACCATTAGAATCAGGAATATTGGAAGGTACATGAAATCAAACAATCATGTCCAGAACTAAGACAGTGCAATCATCACCCAAACCTGACTGTCTGAAAAGGGAGACATGAAAGATGATATCTGAGCAATCAGACACGTCGCAAAAAGATCTACATGGGGAATACCCAGAAACTTGAAAACGCTTTTGGCAACCGACCTCTTAAACTGCCACTCGGTGAACTACTGGTCCGTAAGAAATATCTGTCTGTCTGGACCATGACTGGGAACGGGAGATTTGGATCTAATGGCATCCCAAGAAAAGGATCTAAAATCCCCATATAAAGCAGGAAAGACCTCGTTCCTCCGTCTGAAAATGAAAGAAAACACAGTGGCATTGACTGATCGAATCGAGATCTTGATGCCTATCACTCAATCCAACCAAAAGTGTAGAGGCTTCTTGAGAAGTCACAACTCCACTAAATTGATATGAGAAAATGACTCCTCCAAGGACCAAAGACTGGCAAAATCACGCCTGTGAAAAAACCATGAAATAATCACCTGAGGGGAGGTCTTGACTAATGGAACACCCATCAGAGGGAACTACAATGTACTGACTGCTCCTAGAAGAAGATTACAAACATTAGAGTCTTCTAATCAATGTCACCCTGGGAATGACATTCTCGATGCTGATCATCAAGACTAGAATCCTAAGAAAAAATCTTGCCCTGATATAGAAAGAAGATGTCAGGGTGACCACTGTTAACAAGATTGCCTCTACCCTTGTCTCCGAAGGAAAAAACTTGACCCTGAAAACAGCTCGAGGGAGATGCCTAGATGGGAGAAACTTGAGATGGAACTAGGCTTGACTTATTGAAAAATAAAAGTCAAACTAGGCTGCAAGGCGAATTGCCAACCTTTGGGATAAATCTTGAAAGAAATGAGAAAGACCTAGCTTTTATTAATCGAACGTCTATAAAGACTGAAGAAGAATAAGACAATGGTGCAAGAAACCTGCCATGGCTGAGACCAGACATGTGAAAAGAAAGGTGCCACGGTCAGATCAAAGGGCATGGCTCAAACTGTCATACCCTATACTTGAAAGCAAAAATCATGTACCTTCGGAAGGAAAGGTAAAAAAGGCACATGAAATAGGCATCATAACGATCGATAGAAAAGGATCACATGCCTGAAAAATAGACTTGCGATAGGGGAGGACTCCATCCTGAATTTAGGAGATAAAGAAAGAAGATATAACTTCTTCAGGAAGATAAAAGGATGCCAGCCTTCTAAGAATTGGAGACTATGAAGATCGTTGAACAGAAGCCTGGGTCTACTTCCCAAGGTAGAGCCTCTTCTATAGTCTCCTTGACAATCATAGAAACCAGCACCCACTCTAATGCTAATAGCTTCTGACTGGATGGAACAGAAGACCATTCGGGAGAAGAGACTGCGGAGAAGGGTTGTAGATCCAAGAAGAACATCCTGCCCTTTTGATAAGTGCCGCCCTTAAAGTTGGGGCAAACTTACTATATGCTAAAGAGGACTGCTCATAGAAACACATAGTTTACATATGCCATGAAGCTCAAACCATAAAATCCTGCGCTATATCCTTATTCGTAGCCATCACAAAAAGTGGTAAATCACATTTATTTTGGTTATTTTAATTTTACCGCTTTCTTTGAATGGAGAAAAAAGAATCATAGAAGTATAGCCTTACTTATTAAAATGCTGAAGACCATGAATACATTATAGATAATTTTATTTATAGTGATTTAACCCAAATTTTGTGGCAAACCGAAAACCCATAGTACGCCTATAGGAGGGGTTAGAATGAAGATATAGCCAAATCCCGTACCTGAGAATCTGCAATAATCGTCTGGAATTCGAAAACATCAAATCGTGACTGAATTTAGCAAGATAGTAAGGAAAATGTACTTAGGGTTTCCCAACCACTGCTCGAAATGTTAAATTAGTCCCTCCAGAAACTAAGAAACTCCAGGGAACTATGGGAAATTTAATTGTGATGACGTCATCGTGACTCAATGAATTGAATGCATGATATGGGCCTGTTTTGTGAACGATGGCAATCCTTTGACTGTCTTGGAGCCTGGCATAACCAGGGATCAAAATATAAACAAAACTTTGCCATTGAAAATTATCTTCATTTTGAAAATTTCACTAAACGCAGAAACTTTACAAATCTCAGGATAAGTGCACACACCTTACAACTTGGGGAAGATAGGCACAAAACACCACTAATACCTGCTCATCTATGATACTGTAAGCTTTGCAACCAGAACCTAATCGAGGACGAAAAACACTTTATAATGGAATGTCCACATTACGATCAGGAGAGACAATCGCTCTTTAAAAAGCTTAATGAGTTTACTAATTTTGTCTCGCTTGATAGGTGTAGCCAATTAAAATTTTTAAAGTCATATGATAATGGAGATAGTGATCTAATAAAAATTGTTATTGATTACATCAACGTTTGCCTAGCTGCTCGGGCTTGTACTTTAAATCCTATGCAATGACACAATTCATCAGATTGTCATCCTGTACATGAGGCAGGTTCATACAATGATTGCATAACTGTGTCCTATATTTTAATCAACGACCATATCAATTTCATTGGGAAACTAGCCAACTTGATATCAATTTCATTGGGAAACTAGCCAACTTGATGAGTCCTGGTAAATTCACCATACCTCACTGTATTTGATATATTGTTTAATTAGATATCCCAAACAATCCGATATTTATGCCTAGTGGCAGTAAACTTATAGCCCTACACATTAAGCCCGTACATTATTATTATTTATTTTTTTAATATTTAATGTCTTAGAACCTACATTTTCATCTTTGTAAAATGTAGTTAAATGTTTGTACCATGGCATAAGTATGTTTGATATGCCAATAAAAGGATTGATTGATTGATTGATAATGAATCTCCGGGATCAGCTCGAATGTTAAATACACAAAACACTGATTTTTGATTAACAACAAATGAAGACATCGCAAATACACATTTATGATGAAATAAAGCGAAATACACACTTCTGGGTTGAATCATGCTCAGAGATGTCATACCTAATCATGCCCATAGAATGAAATTCAACTGCTAAATTGAAATAAAAACTGAGATTTAGAGTAAAAAATTACGCTAGAAAACGGGAAAAGAAGAATCAAACTGACAGAAAAATGCCCACTCCCAGTTGACAAAGCTTCGCCTCTGATGAGTTCCGCTCAAGGAACGAAACGCCATTAAGTCTGAACCAAAAACAGTGATGACTACCATGGATCATTACCATACAAACAGCCAAAAAATCCACTAAAAGAGCAATACCTCTACGAACTTGACCAACAGAAACCCTTATTATCACCAAAATGAGCTACAACCGGTAAAAAACCTAAACCGCCAAAAAGTTTATCCAACCGCCAAAATGGACACAACCGGTAAAAAATTCACAACCGGTAAAAATGCACACAACCGCCAAAAAAGTTGTCGAACCGCCAAAAATGGCAGAAACGGCAAAAAACTTACAACCAGCAAAAAATATCACAACCGTCAAAAAATGGACACAAACCACCAAAAAAGGCACAACCGGTAAACTTGACCTTAACCAGTAAAACACAGGTCAACCGGTAAAATGTTTGACCATACTGACAAACATCCAAAAATTTCAAATGGGGGAACCGTCAATCTGGGTTTTTTCTGCCCATATATAGTCAAGATCGACTCAATCCTCAGCCTCGCCCAGGAAGGGTATAAAAGCGATGAAAATTCCAGTCCAGATCATTCAGACTTTTGGTCTCACATCGCGACCAAGCCTCAGGCTAAATAACCTTCTACAAGTAGCTCATATAACTGACTACGTTGTTATTCACTAAACTGACAGATAAGACGACGATCGACAGCTACCGGCAGTAGGAAAACAACAACAATTAAAAAACTTACTAGCCGGTAGAACTAACGCCAAGATGTAAGGAGCCAAAAAGACGAAAAATAATAGAGAACAAGTCAGAAAATGCTGAAAGGACAGAGGCGATATGAAACCAGGACAAAATGACTCGCCGAAACCATGACGACAGAGAAGAAAACTGACATTCACTGAAAGGAAATAAAATCAGAAGAGGACACATAGGGAAGAGAATGGCACCAAGAATAATGACCACGTGAATAAAAAGACACTAAGAAAGGAGAAATAACCCAAAAAGGGAAATGGAAGAAGGAATAAAAGCCAAGAATTTAGAATAAGCATTACGCTAGAATCAGGGCAACAAATTAACTCCCTTTGGTTAAAATAAATATGTCATCCTGCCGACATTAAGAGGAAAAAAGAGCGAGAAAAGGCTGACCGGCCCGAAGACAACTGGCCATCTAAAGTTGGATGAAAGGACAAATTACGTATCTAAAGATAATGCGTAGAATACAGACTGACTTATCGAGTGAGTGAGACCATTCAAAATTAAGCGATGATATGGGTATATGAAATAAGCTGCAACAAAAAACATATACGGCAACCAGTCGGAAGAGTCTTTAATTACGTTGAAATATTGTCACTGAAAAAGGAATAAATGCTGAATATCTATATAATTTTAAGAGTCTTCAAGACTGGCAATGTCTCAGTATGAAGATTTTCAGCCATTAAACATTCCGATTTTTAAAAACAATTACGGAAAAAGGACTAACTCTTAGGCAAGATGAAGACTAGATCCTAGGAAAGCGAACATGTAAACCGGACGTGAAGAACAAACCTGGAACCCCCAGGAAGTTCTCTATCACCGGAAATCCAAAACAGGAAGACCCGACAGGAAGTTAATCCTGGAACACCAGAAAGATCCATGAACAAATTTGAGGGTTAGAGGGTTAAGCATTGTAGAACATGTCATGGGATCCTATATTACAGCTCATAAGAAAGTGAACATGTCTCCAATTCAAAAACAGAAACAAGTTAGTACAACTTTGGACGCAACATAAGAAATGTTCTGTTGAATATTTCGAACATAATATTCAACAGTACTATGTTTAATTATGCTCTGGAAACATTAAGTTATTTCACACAGAATATCTACGCATTTTGGGGCTTTGTAGAGGTACACCGGAACAAACAAACAAGCATTCTGTAAGTATTGCTTTGCAATACATGTCCCCTCTACCTGGTGATATAAATCTTTAGAGATTGACAGTCAAAAATTTCATTAAAAATTGTCAGAAGCAGCTGAAACTCGAACTTGATCTGTAACTTCTCATAACATAGCAATAAACCAGGTTTCAGTTATATACCGTAAGGTGAAGGAAAACGAAAAGTCTTGAAAGCTGATATGTTTGTATTTCATAAGCTAAAAGGGGGACATAACTACATCAAAAATTGATGCAAACGCCTGAAACTCGAACTTGGCCTGTAATTTCTCATAACGTACCAATTCTCAGTTGAATATCTTGAGACTGCGAGAAAGTGCGGAAAACTAATATTTTTCGTATTTCATTAAGACGAGAGGGGGCATAACTCCATGAAAAACTAACGAAAATGTCTGAAACTCGAACTTGCTCTGTAACTCCTTATACTAAAAAAACGATGTACTGATTTTCCCTCAAATATATCAGTGTGAAAAAAGTGTGGAAAGCTGAAATTTTTCGTCGAAAGGGGGGGGGGGGCATAACTCCATCAAAAATTGACACATATGCCTGACAAAGCAGTGTAGCAATTCTCAGTAGAATATCTTGAAAGACTGCAAAAAAGAGCGGAAAACTAATATTTTTGGTATTTCATAAGTTGAAAGGGGGCATAACTCCATGGAAAACACACACCCGCTTTCTGTTCCGCATTCCCCCACCCCCGTGTGTCAGTTACACGCAGCTTAACTCTTTTCTTTTTAAGTGACTTATTTATTTAATTATTAGAAAGGGTAACCAGTATGCTTAGTGCCATGTCTAAGTAATTTTGGCCATTCTTCAGAATTTACTTGACATGACAACAGTGATATCAACATGTAATTAATGTTTTAACCCGCCTCTGTAGTGGTCCTTTATGAATATCCATTTGCAGACTAAGAGTAAGAGAATATTATTTTGAAAAGTTAGCACTGCAATGCCTGGTTCCATGACTGAGCCAGTCATTGCAGTGGTACATTTTAAAAAATTGTCCTATTTTCCTGTGCAATAGCACATCCAATGCGCAAAAATCTAGGATTTCTTGTCAAATATTGACAATCAAATGGTTAAATTGCAGAGAAAACAAAAACTGGTATCTCAAGGGAGATAATATGTTCTGAAATGTAAAAATTCAATTTAAACCATACAGAGTATTCCCCCCTAAATTGGAAACAAATTTCCCAAATTCAATGTAGAATATTATTGGTCACACAAACATATCTTCTACAATATTCCTGTACTGTATGCTGTTAACATTAGTTAGCTTTCTTCTACAGTAGCCATGTGGTTAACCCTTTAATGGTCATACCGGCCAAAACCGGCCTCTGTAGTGGTCTCAGGGAATGTTGATTTTCAGGACAATAGAAAACAATTTTTGAAAATTTACCACTGTCATTGCAGTGGTACATTTTCAAAAATAGTATTCTATTGTCCTGCAAATGGACATTTAATAAGCAAATGTTTTTATTTTCTTGACCAGATGTGACCATTAAAGGGTTAATATCACCTTTCACCTTTCGAAGTTCAAGCCATACAAAACCAGCCACAGCGCTAGGCTAGAGAGTGGGATGCCTGAAACCCTGACTCACAAATGAGAAAACAACAAGAGGCCCATGGGCAAGGCTAGAAAATAACTTTTTTCATGGTGATCCATACAGATCAGTACATCAGAACAGTTACTGGTCCGTGACAATTTCTACTGATCCATATCGTAACCATAGTATGACGACAGCATTTTTGCTGCATATATGATTATTTGACAAATTTGCGCAAATCTCTAAATAAACATTTAGTGGTATTAACGGTTGAGTCACCGATTTCAGAGATCGCTAAAATGATATCAGTTCTCAATTCGCGTCTTCCGGGAACTACCTATATACACCTGCCATTTTTGTTGACTTTTTCGTCGCTTTGATCAGTTTTCAGTCACGAAATGACTAATATCGAGCGTATTATTTATGAAGTCGTCTTGAAACATTCTAGTTTCGTATTTTAGTTGTCAAATATATAATTCTAGAGCCGGGATGTTCAAAACCAGGCGCAATGCATCAGCAAATTTGTTGTGTCAGATAAAGAATTCTCTGGGAAATCCCCTTAAAGCTGTGATTCAAATTTTTTCAGCGAGTACCCGACAAAGCCGACGGACTGCATTTTGGACTCGGAACTGGGAAATTACTATTTATTATAATGGTGACCGAGTACGTCCAGAGTTTTGATAGGACTCGTTTATTTAGCATTTTTTATTGCGTTCTCACGCAAACACTTCCGTGAAAAATCAATATTTATTTGACGGATTTTGTGACTTATCACGGTATTAAACACCAGATTCAGATAATCGCATGAATAATCTCCGCTCAATCAATTTAACACTAGTGGAAATAAAATTACTATTTTATGAGACAGAAAATGTACTGATCCACTCGGATCAGTTGTCATTATATCGTGATAATCTGGCACTGATCCGGACACCAAAAATGACTACAGATCACCAGATCAGTGGTTAAATTCGAGCCCTGCAAGGGGCCTGTATCGCTCACCGGGAACATAGGCATTTCAAATAGAAAGGCCATTGGCTACAAGTAGAGCCCTACGGAGTTGACCAGAATTGTACCGTCAAGACAACCGCCATATTTCCTTATGCATCAGCTTCCCTTGAAGAAATCCTAATGACCCTTAACCATATCCCCCAAATTTCAGCCCGATCCATTCCGCGATTATGGAGTTGTTTTCATGAAAACTTGGTCATCCATGATGGTCGCCCAATCAAGTTCCTTTAAACAAACTTAGCTCAGCTGGTGCCCTAGCTGATGTTATATGAGTTTTGAATCGATCCCCCAAGAGGTTACTGACATTTCTAGACATTTCTAAAAAATCTGATAAAAATCACATGGTTGCCGGCCATATTAACCGGCCGACTCCATTTGAAAAAGAACTGTATCTTTAGGCATAAGGATGCCTTCTGCTAAATATACTTGAAATCGGCCAAGTTATTCTCAAGAAGACATTTAAAATTTCCTATTGCTTTAGTTTCGAAAATGGCAACTTTGAAATCAGAATACCCAAAACCTTTATAAAAGCAATTTCGTCTTCAAAATCCATAAAATAACAAGAGGCCCAAGGGCCTGTATCACTCACCTGGAATTATTGGTCACTGGCACAACCGAAAACGAGATGACCCAGTTGTTAATTTAAGTACTCTTTTTATGATTTCAGCCAGACATTAAATTTTGATTGATTCATGGTGGACTTGTTTTTTGGCGGTATCAACTTTCCATGGACAAACTTTAATGGCCCTTACTCCCTAATCA
This sequence comes from Chaetoderma sp. LZ-2023a, assembly GCA_034401795.1. Taxonomy (NCBI): domain Eukaryota; kingdom Metazoa; phylum Mollusca; class Caudofoveata; order Chaetodermatida; family Chaetodermatidae; genus Chaetoderma; species Chaetoderma sp. LZ-2023a. Next base: position 116,033,690 of record CM067367.1, read on the forward strand.
TATCTGTAAAATTTCAGCCCGTTCATCTCCGTGATTCTGGTCATTTTTGCGAAAACTAGGTCATCCAAGATGGCCGCCGAGCCATTTGACCAATCAAGTTCCCTTGAACAAACTTGGTTCAGCTCTTGCACTACATGATATTTCATGAGTTTTGAATTGATCCCTAAGCAGTTTCTGAGATTTTTAAAGGCGTTTAAAACAATTGGGAAAATTCCAAGATGGCTGCCGGCCAAATTGGCCGATCAGCTTCGTTTGAACAAACTTGAATGTCTATGCCTTAAGGATGATTCCTGCTAAATATAACTGAAATCGGGCCCGTGGTTCATGAGAAGTCGGTTAAAGGAAAAGTTGACAGACGCCGGACGGTCGCCACAGCATAAGCTCATTTTGGCCTTTCAGGCCAGGTGAGCTGATAAAACATTCAACATCATGACGGAGATGAAAATGTTTTCAGTGAGAATCATAAACAGAATGCAAACACATGAAATCAACATCATTGATGTATGGCTAACGATGGGATAGAACAAAATTACATGTATCATTGTATGACCAAGTGGACAATCCCATCATCAGACCTCGAGTTATCATCATCTGAGTAAATTACACACACACATGGAAGAAACTACTGCTAAATACATACCTCGCAATGTCCAATTGCTGGCCAAGAGAAAATCTATGAAAATTTACCACAAGAATAACTGGATCGGGTATCGAGCCAGTGATTCCTGTAGTAAATTTTCTAAGTCTTTGCTTGACCTACAAATGACATTCCTCAAGACCATTGCAGAGGTCGATTTTGTCCATGCTTGACCATTAACTGGATATGTCTCCACCTCATCCGGAGTTTTTAATATTAATAATGTACCGTTAAATTCCGTGTATATTGCGCACTTTTTTGCTCAAATTACATGTTATAAAAAGCTACTGCGCACTATATACAAAGATAAATATTTGTCACATTTTTTCCCTCAGAATCGCAAAATTCAGGGCTGAAATATGATTTTATGGATCGGGAATCGGTCGGGAATAACGATCGCATTCTAACATGTCTATAATGGTACTATCTCAACTAGATTGTTAAAATGTCTTACTACCGTCTAAATATTGTGTTATACCTTTATTAAATACCATATAGTGTTGTAAAGTTATCAAATAAACCATCATTTAACTTTTTTACAACGCCATTATTTCCTGTAATTTGTTCTAATTTATTTCTATAAAGGGAGGTTGCTCCTGTCTTCCCAAGTTGAACATAGAGATGTTTAGAATCCATAGATTACTACACAGATACGGACATAAATGTGCTAAAAAAAGAATGACAGAGCCGATGTTTTTCAAGGTGATCTAGCATTTACATAGATATAGAAAGGAATGTTTTATATGTGCTAAACGGCACAATATTTTGACCAATTGGCGGGCATGATGATTATGATTGACAGGTTACGGTTAAAGGTCACAGCCGTCAACGTATGACGAAGTAACTGTAGAAACGAAAGGATGAGAATAGAAAATCATTTCAAATTGAAGATAATTCAATTTATTTAATAAACAATGCGTGGAATAAACTAGATTATAGCACTATATTATAACATATTATGATAATGATATACTATAATATATTATATAAACCCCACCCCCACTCAAACAATACCCACAATTGATCACTGTCGATTTTGTAAACGGCAGGCGGTCAGCTCTATCACCTTTGTTTATTGTACTTCCGACCGCGTTAATCCACCCACCCCGCCCCACCACCTGACTACACTGCTTGTGAACCGAGTCTTGAAACCACTCATCTACTGCGTATATGACTGAACAAAATCTCATGGGCTCGCCTTTGATATAGTTATCAAAGTAATTACAGGCACTGTTAGAGTGAGCCAAAATGGATTTGAGTTTTTTTAAATTAAAATCGATTTTCTTCTCAAGTATCAGCCCCCACAAAACTCATATTTTATGAATTGAAACAAAATAAATATCCGATTTTTTATGTTCTAACGACCATTTATGTTAATGAGCTCTGCTCAAATCCGGATTCTAACCTGTTCTGATGGAAATTATATTTGTATTTATATACCATTCAATAAAGTTTAATACAAAATATTTGCTAAAAGTGTAGGCGAATGATATTCCCATGATTAAACAACAGAGTAATGCACGCCACAAACAAGATTTTATAAGGAAAGCCTATTCGACAGTTACCAGTTTTCGTTCACACGTCTCTCAATCTTACTGCGCACTATACATGAAAACAACGTTTTTTCAGGCCGATTTTGGTTAAATTTAGGGGTGCGCACTATGCACGATAGCGCAATATACACGGGATTTAACAGTAATCAGAGTAATAACAATGATGTCGTTTTGTTTATGAATTATGATCATCCGTGTCTTGTTTTGCAATGGAAGGTCTTCATTTTCTCTCCAAGCATGCATAGAAATGTCAGCCTTCACTCACACGTCTAAGCTCTGATTCAAACGATCATAATGCCACATAAACAACGTCATTGTTCTATTAATTAATTATTGTTAATAACAACATCAGAAAACATGTATGTACACCAATCAGCATAATTACTATCGAGAATAGATTACTATATATTAGATAATACTCACTGCTGTTTATGGAGATGTACAGGAGCACACGGAAAATATGAAATAGAAAAACAGCGGCAACGAATTAGTATAATTAGATTACTCTTCATTATTAACCCTTACCACTCTGATGTCAATATTCTAACTTTTATTGTGTCAATAGCAAAGAAACTGGTGTTCATTTTTCAACAATTTTGGTAGACGATGTTGCTGTCTACGACACTGTCTACGATAGAACCATCTTCCAGCAAATTTGTTGAAAAATTAGTTAATTTTTAGTTAAAACCAGTAAATTTTTTAATTTAATTTGAAAATTAAAAATTTTAACATCAGTGTGTTAATCCAATAGGATGAGTCAAAGATCAAAGTTACTTACCACATGTATGAATTTATGGGTTTAATAACTGGAATTTATTTTTAAAACATTGTTGCTGTAAAATGTTGCTGTCTTAGGAAGCAACTGTTTACTGCAACATTATTTCAAAATGAACATCACTTTAACCATTTAACAGTTTAATTCGTTCAAGAAAATTTAAGTTTTTTCCATTCAAAATGTCCATTTGCAGACCAAGAAGACTATTTTAGAAAATTTACCATTGGAATGACTGGCTCGGTTATCGAGCCAGTCATTCCGGTGGTAAATTTTCAGTCTTCTCTTGGTCTGCAAATGGCCATTTCTCAAGGCGACTGCAGAAGCCATTTTTCGTCGATTTGAGGGTTAGAGTTGATACTCGAATTGGGTCAAGAAAATTTCAATTTACTCACAGAAAATTGTTGAAAATTTACTACTGGACTGGCTGGCTCGATAACCGAGACAGTAATTCTGGTCATAAATTTTAAAAAAATATACTCTCTTTGGCCAGCAAACGGGCATTTAATAAGCAAAAATTTTCTATTTTCTTGACCAATCTTGACAATTAAGGGGTCAACACAGCCAAAGGAACTGAATATAACATTGGCCCATGGGCAGAATTGCAATTCTACGAGCGAGTAGCAGTAGTACCTGCTAGAAGATGTAAATGGTGATACTACGCATACAGCAGGCTGACCAGCACCACACACAACCTTCACAGAGCAATATGAAGTGGCTTGATGAGTAGATTCAGTAATGTCAAAAGAACAAATGACCTTTGGATTGTTTGTAAATCACACAAACACTTTTGGTCAATAGTATTAGCACAGATATATGTGTGTGATCTCACGGAACAAAACACCGTCAGTTTGAAGGTATGCGCAGGAACAAGTTAAAACAAATAATACACTATATGATCGATGACTGGATTATGAAGGAGGCTAAAATTAAACTATTGGTCAACATTTACCAAGTGAAAGGTAAAAAGCAAAAGCTTTGTAAAGCATTATAAATACATGAGTATGCGTGGGTGGGTGGGGGTGTAGTTTGTAAATAACTAGAATGACAAGCAGAGATTGCTGGCATCTATGCCCAGCCACCATTCCCACCTGCAGCAAAAAAATTTCCAGTATCAACAAGATCGCAACCATATGGTTGTCCGACTCTATCAGAAACAAGAGCAATCAGAGATTGCAGACCCTCGCCCTCACGTTTTTATCACATTGTAAGTTTTCAGATTTTCCCGAATTTTTTCGGATCACACCAAAAGGTGTGGAATCCAAGTGTATGGTAACACACTTTCTTGTGTTAATAAAACATGGGCCAAATGGGATCATCCCCCCCCCCTCCCCAGTGCAAACTCTTATCCAAGCATGCTCAAGATCCCTTCAGTAGTACTAGAGTTCTCATCCTGGACTGATGTCCATGCACTCACAATGTAAATGCTACATATGACCAATATACATGTATTTATATGGGAAACATATAATTGACTCAAGAACCCAAACATTATGTTTTGGAAGGGATGTTATTTAGTTAGCTGACCGCCCCGACGCCAGATAAACCACTCAATAATGAGTATGTATCACTATATGGGGTATGTGGAAATGATACACCTAGCCTGGTACATCATAAAACACTGTCTTATAACCCTTACACATGGTCAAGATTGGTACCAAGTCTTCATTAAATGTCCATTTGCGGGTCAAGACTATTGAAAGAAATTTACTACCACAATGACTAGCTTGACTATCATTTCAGTACCAATTCAAATGGTAGATTTTCATAAAGTCTCTTGGCCTGCAAATGGTCATTTCTCAAGACCGCTGTAGATACTGGTTCGCTCTGGCTTGGCCATTAAAGGGTTAAAAAAGCTTAATGTTAAGGGGGCACTTCAGTATATGTTATTTTCTCACAGTCTGATACTACTGATCACCTCATTCAGTGGTTGTGGTGATATATACCACAACACAGTCTGAATCAATGCTTAGCTGTTACCTGTGAACTTAGGACAATGATATCAAATGTAACATAGTTTATAGGTAAACATGATATTGTGGACATATAGGGGAATGTGTAACTGGAATGGTGCAGGTATAAGGCAGCTGTTACCCCCCCCCCCCCCCCCCCCCCGCACACTTTTAACCCTTACCAGTCTGATGTCAATATTCTATCTTTTATTGTGTCAATGTCTCAGAAACTGGTGTACATTTTTCAACAATTTTGGTGGAAGATGTTGCTGTCTACGACAGCACCATCTCCTACCAAATTGGTTGAAAAGTGAACACCAGTTCATCTTTCAATCTAATTTGAAAATTTCAAGTTTTGACACCAGAGTGGTAAGGGTTAATGTACTGCTGCATGATAACTCTTCTAGCCATTTAACCCTTAACACTCTGCTGTCAAAATTGTTAATTTTCAAATTAAATTTGAAAATGAACTGGTGTTTCATTTTTCAACAAAGTTGGTTGAAGATGTTGCTGTCGTAGACAGCAGCATCGGCCACCAAAATTATTGAAAAGTGTACACCAGTTTCTTTAATATACATGCAGTAAAAGACATAATATTGATATCAGAGTGGTAAGGATTAATAGCCAAGCCCGCCCAAGTTGATCCTGGCTTTACCTTCACGACAGTGGTCCTGGAAAATGTCCGTAAGCATTTCAAGGTTTAGACTATTTTTGAAAATTTACCACAATAATCGAGCCAGTCATTACAGTAGTAAATTCTCAAAAAAATAGTCCTCTTGTCCTGTAAATTGCTCAAGTTAACATTGGCCTGCTTAGACCGCTTGACAATTATTAAAAGGGATAAACGGTTAAAGGCAACCATTTTAGATTGCTCAAAGAAAAAATGTTTATTTATAAAGAACAAATAATAATATTATTATAATGATAAAGATATAACCAGGTCTTTAGGGACCATAACTAACGTACCAACCATATGCCATATATATATAAGCCATCATGATAAGTACTTCCCCTCAGGTGCATGCAATATCTATGCAATCTAGACAGAGGCGATCATCTGTTATACAACCCGAGCTAAAGCTAACTCTTCTTATCCATACAATCAGGAAGAAAGGGGAAATATCGACATTAACCCTCGAATTTGTTCCAATAAATTTCTATTTTCTCATAGAAAATGCCCATTTGCAGACCAAGAAGACTATTTTTGAAAATTTACCACTGGAATGACTGGCTCGATTATTGAGCCAGTTATTCCAGTCGTAAATCTTCAAAAATAGTCTCTTTGTCTGGATATTTCTCAAGATCACTATAAAAGCCGTTTTTGGCTAATATGAGTGTTAAATGGTTAATAAACTGTCTAGCTGGCCTAAACATAGTACCTTCTTGTTCAACAGATATACTGCATATGATGTATACTTATACATGTACGATAATGGGAAAGAAATCATTGCACACATTTAGGCAGAATGTATCCAATTTAAAAATGCAGTCAAAAAATTATTCTCAGACTTTCCACATGATCATTATTGAAATCTGTGCATGCACGCGTAGAGGGTGGCGGCGGGGGGGGGGGGGGGGTAAAGTATACATAGAAAGATCCTAACGAAAATACCAATCACACCCTTTAGAAAGCTGACTTCACTTTATGACCTAGCTTAAAGCAAACAAATTATGCAATATGGTATAAGTCATCCACAAATCCACAACTCAAATTGAAGTTGGTCTAAATCCTATAAAAATATTTAGATCTGAGCTTGCACAGATGTTACCTATTCAAGAAGTGTATGAATTGAAGCTTAGCAGGTGTTATAGAAGAGTGAATTGGAACTATAAATTTCATGGTCCAAGACAGAGGCTTACATTCATATCTAGTACAGTATGGCTCATAAATAAGCTAGTCTCTTTTCAAAACAGAAACATGTTAATTATATAAAGAAATGTTTTTTGTTGAACATTTTGAACATACATGTAATTAGATTGGAAGACTAAGGCAGCAATGTCGTCCATCTCTAATTATACTCAAAAGTATGTTTTATTTTATTTTGGAGACATGTTCGGCTATATCTGAGCTGTACTATATTAATGTTATGTCTAGATAGTATTAATCTTAGAACATTCTACATTTCCAACTCCCAAGGCATCTTTATACTGTGATAAGTGGTAACTTAAACCTTTAATGATCAAGATTTGTCAAGAAAAATTGTAATATTTGCTTAGAGAATCAATGCCCATTTGCAGGCCGAGAATATTCTAGAAAATTTACCACTCGAAGGACTCGCATTCTAGGAATAAATTGTCCAAAAAAAAAATTCTTAGCTTAAATGCAAATTAGCATTTATTAAGGCTACTGCCGAAGCCATTTTCAGGTGGCATGAACATTTATAACAGGTTAATTGAGCACTTCCATAAGAACCACCAGTTGGTATTATGGAAACTTATAATACACATCAGCAATAAGAACAATCAAAGATTGCAGACCCTCGCCCTCCCATTTTATCACAGCCAAATTGGTTCAGTAGTTTTCAAGATATCCATAGATCGAGGATTCAATTAGATCCAGATCCGAGTTCTTTTATCCGGGTCACGTCTGGATATCCTCTTTTATAGTAATATGATTAGATCCTTCATTGTGGTAAAATCTGAATCAAATCGGTAGTTTTTTATATACAGACCAGACAAACAAAAAGCACAAACACGCATACCCATGCACACGCGTACATGCATCATGCAAGCATATACAGGCGAATACAACATCCTCTTTCCCTTCCTGAGCAAGGGAAATACGGCTAAATGATTTTTAAACATATATTTAACAGTACATACCCATCACCTCAACATCTGTGTCATCCATTTTAGAATAGTAACATATATCACGTTATATGTTCAGATAGACAATTCACACCATTAAATGGTAAAACTTTAGTGCTGATTAAGAATGGAAGCCATGTATAAATCAATGTCTACACTAATCACATGGTCAAGTCGGTCAAAACTTACTTTTGTAGCTGTCTTGAAACATGTATGTCAATTTGCAGGCTAAGAGCACTGTTTTTTGAAAATTTATCACTAAATTATCGAGTCAAACATTCCAGTGGTAAATGTTTAAAGAATCAGTCTTCTCTTGGCTTGAAAAGGGGGCTTTAATAATAAAGAATAGATTTTCTTGATCAATTAAGGGTTAATAACTGTCTGTAAAAGTAGTCTTTTACTAGAAAATAACTGATTATACATAACTTTAACCCCCGAATTCGTTCAAGAAAATTTAAAGTTTCCTATTAAAAATGTCTATTTGCAGATCAAGAAGACTATTTTTGAAAATTTACCACTGGAATGACTGGCTCGGTTATCGAGCCAGTCATTCCAGTGGTAAATTTTCAAAAATAGTCTTCGCTTGGTGTGCAAATGTCCATTTGCCATGACCATTGCAGAAGGCATTTTTGGCTGATATGAGTGTTAAAAGTTTAACTAGCTAAGAAAGTATCCATTATGTAAGATTAGTCCTTTTACTGGTGAAATGGTGTCGTCTATTTGTAAAATCAGGTTAACATGACAACTGCTTTTCATTAAACCAGAAACAACTTTCAGTGACACAAGATACAAAGACAAACACAAAACTTGTTCATTTCATCATTCCAAGAAAATTTTGACATGAATTCACATCATGATGAGGTACTAAATAAACTTGTACAAGTTTCACACAGTATCTCTCCGCCACACTCTCCGGTACTTCATTCATATCAGCCCCTAGAGCTCTGGGATGGTGAGCGCTGTGCTGTATCTACACAGGCATCAAGTCACACTATTAATTACCTAGGTTATATATAAACTGTTAGTACCTCTGCAAGCGGCTAGTCAAAAATTTAAAAAACACGGAAACTATCTGTTTAATATTCATAAGTAACTAGAGCTGCGGAAGTATTCCTGCTGACATGTACTGGAGACTTAGATATGGTTTTAACCCACAAATTTCTTAACCCTTTAATGACTAAATTTGGTCAGAAATTAAAAATATTTACTTATATAATGTCCATTTTCTTGGCCAAGAGAAGAATATTTTTGAAAATTTACCACTGCAATGACTGGCTCAGTTATCGAGCCACTCATTCCAGTGATAAACCTTCAAACTCTTCAGGCCTGTAAATGGACACCCCCCCCCCCACCCCCAAGACTACTATAGAGGCCGGTACTGGCCGGCTTCATCATTAAAGGGTAAAAGATAATTCCAATTTGCTCCTAGAAAATTACCATTTGCAGACCAAGAGGATTATATTTGAAAATTTACCACTCGGCATTGAAACGACTCACGACTGGCTCGCGAACATATATTTCTAATGATGCAGCAAAGTTGTATTTTCTCTGTAATGCTAACCATTTAAAGGCACACGTTCACACCAGAATGCTTGCAAAAGTAATTGTTAAAATTGTGTACTTTTAAAGGCTCACATGTACCTTATGCCCATCAACGAAATAAAACAAAACAAATCCTAACATACGATGACTTCATTCCGTATAAATTAATATTTTTTTAAGTTGTGAAATTGAAATAGGGACATGTATCCCTAATTAAATTGACAATTAAAATTTATATTACTTTCTTAGTTTATACGGAATAAAATCATCATATCTTAAGATTTATTTTGCATCACTACACTGAGGTACACAATTTAACAATTTAACTGTCAAATTTGGTCAAGAAAATTTAAATATCTGTCTAGATTGAATATCCATTTACAGGTCAAGAGAATACACTTTTTGAAAATTTATCACTAGAATGACTGGCTCGGTTATTGAGCCAGTCATTCCAATGATAAGTTTTCAAAAATGATATTCTGTTGACCTGTAAACGGACATTCCACAAGACCATAACAGAGGCCGGTTTGGGCTGGCTGGACCATCAAAAGGTTAAGTATATAAACGTATATACAATTATTACAATTTTATTTTCAAGCACATTTTGTTGTGAATGTGGACCTTTAACGCTTTAACACTAAAATTTGTTCAAGAAAATTTAAATTTTCTCATAGAAAATGTCTATATCCAGATCAAGAAAACTTTTTTGAAGATTTACCAATGGGATGACTGGCTCGATTACCTGGCTCGGTAGATTACCTGGCTCGGTAATCGAGTCAGTCATTCCAGTGGTAAAATTTTAAAGAATAGGCTTCTCGTGACCAGCAAATGATCATTTCTCAAGACCACTGTAGAAGCCGTTTTTGGCTGACTTGATTGTTAAAGGGCTAATGAATGGTCAAGCAAGGCAAAATTATAAATGTCCTCATGCACTTCTCAAGCATATGAAACTCACATGGGTAACTCATTCAACTCCCTTTACAATCAATTTCAGCATACAGACACATACACTGCATAATCTCCACTCTGGAAAGGCATATTTATGCCTTTCCTGAGTGGAGATTATGCCTTGTTTCTGTCTGTACTTTTTATGGTAATATTATATAATTGAATATATTGCACATGTTGATCACTAGCAGATTACTAGCAGATGCTCTGTAATAATACTGCTTGGTCCTAAAAACACAGCCCCTCATTCAGACAGTATTTCATGCATTAATCATTGAAATTCCAGCGTCACAATTTCAAAACATGTATACAGGACAGCTGTTAAATGTTAAATATTATGAAACTAATTTGACTGAGAGCTATTGCTGTATATGGCAGGCACCAACAGATCACAGTCAAATTATTTCCAAAAATTCAACAGATAGTACTTAGATCAAAAAGAATGCCATTTCTGATCTGTGAGGCTTAACCCTTTAATGGTAATAGCGGCCAAAACCAGCCTCTGCTATGGTCTTATGGAATGTCCATTTACAAGCCAAGAGAATAGTTTTTGAAAATTTACCGATAACCGAGCCAGTCATTCCTTTGGCAAGTTTTCAAAAATTGTATTCTCTTGGCCCTTCTTCTTTTCGTTCGCTGATCATACCGCCAATCCTGTAAGTGACTATCGACATGATCATAAGAGTTAAGTGCGTGGATCCATGGTTTATTAGAGTGCGCAGTGCAGCCTGGAACCTGTCTTCAGCACTCAAGGTTTATGTCAGGGTTACCTCACCCTTACCTCCTTTAGTCGCCTCTTACGACACGCAGAGGATACGGAATGTGTATTCTAAGCCCCACCTACAGGGCACATTCTCTTGGCCCTGTAAATGGACATTCAATACAAAAAAAATGTAAATTTTCTTGACCGAATTTGACCAGTAGAGGGTTAGAGTTAAATCTGGCTACAGATTCTTAGTGTCAATTAAACTATTTTAGTTGTACAGGATAAATTCACAGGACATTTACAACAACAGGGCTGAAACACAGCGGAATTATAGGCACATGTTGACTTCTAGCATCTATGTGTTAACCATTTAACCCCTACCACTGACTTCAAAATTTTTAATTTTCTATTTAAATTAAAGGATGAACTGGTATTCATTTTACAACAAATTTGGTGGAAGATGGTTCTGTCGTAGACAGCAACATTGTCCACCAAAATTGTTGAAAAATTAACACCCGTTTCTTTGCTATTGACATAGTAAAAGATACAATAACGACATCAGTAATAAGGGTTAATGGCCAGGCTGTTTTTTGGCTTGAAATGATCACGAAGAATATCCATTTAGAGACTAGGAGAAAACTATTTTTGAAAATTTATCACCGGAATGCCTTGGTGATGGTGAGTGTACAGTACTTTACGGGAACAGGCTTTCTAGCTAAAAAATTAGTTAAATAGATTTATTTTTTTCCCAAACAGTAGTGACCCCAAACACTGAAGCATATCTTTGCTAAGCAGACAGGGTATTAAAATTTAACCCAAACAGTAGCAGGCCTCACTAACCCTGCCTGTGACATAGTCAAAACAGCAGCTGCACCATCAGGAAGCTAATAAGATGGCAGATTGGGGGATGAATTAGCTCATTAAATCCAATAAGCTCAGGAAGCATAATGTGATATGCTAAAGTGATGATATATTAAGGCAAGCAGAAACGTCATGATTATTTTGTAAACAATCCGACTGAATATTGTTGTTACCTTAGGTAGCAACAACTTTCAGCCAAATTGTTTACAAAATAATCAGCCGGATTCATATATTTAACATCACCATTAGTAGTACATTTTTTAAAATTCAGGATGGGATATGTTCAAAGTAAAGTGGTGCTAGAGGTTTAGTTGTCTGCCTACTGAATTTCTGCAGACTACCTTTTCCATGGGATTTAACTCTGGATACGCCGAATATTTTGAAAACAATTTGACTGAAAGTTGTTGGTGGGTAGGCCACCAACAACTTTCAGTCAAATTGTTTTCAAAATAGTCAACATATCCAGAGTTAGACTACTGAAATTATTGTCTGATGGTTTGCAGCAGACAGACAGTTAAAGCACCCATGTACAAGTGGGTCTGTGTATGAGCACATGGTTAAGATATAAACAAACTGCATCCACATGGGCTTCCTTACTATGGATTCTATAAGCAAATCAGCCTAATTTGTTATGTTCAGGCAAAGTACTGAAGGCATTTGGATAAGAAATTGTATATAGACCCTATGTGCTTATCTGGTCAAGAAATTATTTGAACACATTCGTAATTGTTAGTGAATCAAGATTAAGCTGTTAAAAAAAATACACAAAGAGCTTGTTGTCAACTATATTTGAAAAATTAACCCTTGAGGTTCTATAAATTGCAACTTTCAATGAGTAACTTACCAACACGCAGCGTGCTCGCGAGCGCATGCAGTGCGTGTGTCAGTCTGCACCTGTATCTCAAAAACTGGTCATCCAATTTGATTTTACTGCAAGAAAGGGACTTGGAATGCAAGAGGATTTCTCGACATTTGCCATGATCCAGATTTAAAGGAACTTGTACCCGGATTGGATCAAATTCTGGATCTGTGGATATCTCGGAAACTATTGGTTCAATTTGGCTCCAATTTTAACTCAAGAAAGGGGAGGACCATACAGCAGGATTCTACAACTTTGGGTGTGATCCGAAGAAATCCACAAACTTCGAAAACCTGTTACAATGTGACAAAAAACGAGGTACGAGGGTCTGAAATCTCTGACTTCTCTTGTTTACTTGTTATAAATTTGATCAAATATATTACACATATCAACGGTAGAAATAAGAAATTTGTTTCTGTTTCACGAACACAAACTGAGCATCTCACATCGGATTTCACCCACACAGCATATCTACTTGCACATAAATTGGCAGTATTGCATATCAGCCAGACATCTCAATTACATGCACCGTGTAATTTAAACCAGAAATGTGCTTGCAATGAACTATGAAGCATAAAATAAATATAGAAGGCTTATGAATACCCTTATCAACGCTTCTGTAATACTTTGTCAAATTTAATTAGTTACAAAGTATATTTAAACAGCTTACCATACGTTCGTTCGTGTACCTTACACACCCTAATATAGAACGCATACAGCATAATTTGACAAAATATGAACCAAATAAGCCGTATACAGGTGTATATAACACGCAGTTATAGTTCAGAAAGGTCATAAACCACATTTTTTCGAAGAATGAAAACTGGTAACACTACCGCTAAATTCATAATTTTAACATTAGCCTATATATATATATATATATATATATATATATATATATATATATATATATATATATATATATATATATATCACTCAACTGCAATTATTGGCCACTGGCATAAATGAACAAAATGAGATGGCCACTGGAAAAATTTACCAATCTAATTTCTGTGAAGGTTTAGTAAAGTTTTATTAAAACCAGCCCAGTTGTTAATAAGTAGTCTTTTATATAATTTTTTATGAAAATCCAAGATGGGCGCCAAACATGCTAAATTTTGATTGATCCACGACGGCCATGTTTTTTACGTATCAACTTTCAATGAACAAATCTTAATGGCATTTCAGCCCTAATCATATCTGCCAAGTCTCGGCCCGAACAGTTCAGCGGTTCTGGAGCTGTTTTTTCGCGAAAACCAGATCATCCAAGATGGCAATGATTTGGCAAATCAAGTTCCCTCGAACAAACTTGGTTGAGCTCTTGCCCTAGATCATATTGAGTTTTGAATCGATTCCCCAAGTGGTTTCCGAGAAGATCTTTAAAGACATTTCTAACAAGAGGCCCAAGGGGCCTGTATTGCTCACCTGACCCATAGGCATTTCAACTAGAATGCTCATTAACAATAAGTAGAACTCTAATGAGTTGAGCAGACTTGTAACAAGAAAACAGAGGCCATGTTTCTTCATGTATAAACTTCTCTTGAACAAACTTTAATGGCCCTTAGTCATCAATATCACCTCCCAAATTTCGGGCCGATCACTTCAGCATTTCTGGAGAAGTCGTTTTCTCGAAAACTAGGTCATCCAAGATGGCCGCCGAATGATTACGCCATCAAGTTCACCTGTGAACAAATTTGGTTCAGCACTTGCCCTAGATGATATTTCATGAGTTCTGAATCGATTCCTCAAACGGTTTTGAAGATTTTTTAAATTTCTAAAAATCGGCCAAAATCTAAGATGGCCACCGGCCCAATTGGCCGATCGGCTTCATTTGAACAAACTTGAATCTCTATGCCCTAAGGATGCTTCCTACCCCATATAATTGAAATTGTCCAAGTAGATATTGAGAAGACAATTTAAATTTCCTATTGCTTTAGTATGGGAGCGTTTGGCAGGTAAATGATCCACGATTGCTGCCAAATCGTTTATCCGACCAGTTCCAAACTTGTAAATTTGAGATCGGAACACTAAAAAACACATATAAACCAATTTCGGCCTCAAACTCCATCAAATAAAAAAATTCAATATGGCCGACAAATGCGCTATATTTTGATTGGCCCACAGCAGCCATGTTATTTGGTGCTTCAACTTCCCTTGAACAAACTTTAATGGCCCTTACTCCCTAATCATATCTGCCAAATTTCGACCCAATCCGTTCAGCGGTTCTGGAGAAAGTTGTTTTCACTAAACCTAGGTCAACCAAGAATCGGTGCTGAACCATTCGACCAATCAAGTTCCCTTGAACAAACTTGGTTCAGCTCTTGCCCTGGATCATATTTCATGGGGTTTGCATCAATCTCACAAGATGTTTCGGAGATTTTTAGACATTTCTAAAAATCGGACGAAATCCAAGATGGCCGCCAGCCCAATTGGCCGATCGGCTTCGTGTGAACAAACTTGAATCTCTATGCCCTAAGGATGCTTCCTGCCATATATAATTTGAAATCATCCCAGTAGTTCTCGAGAAGACATTTTAAGTTTCCTATTGCTTTAGTATGCGAGCGTATGGCAGGAAAATCATCCAAGATGGCCACCAAAGCGAACCGTTTATCTGACCATTTCGAAAATTTGAGATCAGAATACCCAAAAACACATATAAGACCAATTTCGGCCTCAAAATCCATCAAATAAAAAAATCCAATATGACCACCAAACACACTATATTTCGATTGGCCCACCGCGGCCATATTTTTCGACAGTTCAAGTTCCCTTGAACAAACTTTAATGGCCCTCAGTCCCTAATTATATCTGCCAAATTTTGGCCGATCCGTTCAGGTCAACCAACATGGCCACCGAACCATTTGACCAATCAAGTTCCCTAGAACAAACTTGGTTCAGCAATTGCCCTAGATCATATTTCATGAGTTTTGCATCAATCCCTCCATCGGTTTCGGAAAAGATTTTTAAAGACATTTCCTAAAAATTGGCCGAAATCCAAGCTGATCACCGGCCAAAATGGCCGATCAGCTTCGTTTCAACAAACTTGGATCCCTATGTCCTAAGTATGCTTCCTGCCAAATATAATTGAGATCGGCACCATGGTTCTTGTTTAAGTCGTTTAAAGGAAAAGTTGACGGACGGACGACGGACGGTCGCCACGGCATAAGTTCTATATGCCCTAAGGATGAAATCGGCCCACTGGTTCTTGAGAAGTCATTTAAAGAAAAGTTGACAGATGATGGGTGGTCGCCATGGCATAAGCTCACTTGGCCAGAGGCCAGGTGAGCTAATAACTAGTTTACTTCATACTTTAACCGTAATAGAATGCATAAAACCATCTTTGAGTGGGAAATACATTCAATATTCCGGGGCATCCCCATTCTTTTTCTCGCGAGCTCTACGCTAATCATATCATTATCATCTAATTATCATAATGTAACCAAGCCATCCCAAACGAAATCGGCCAAGTAAACAAAAATATCGACAATAAATATACTGTCAAATGCATTTGTTGATTAGGAAATAGTGAAATTATTGTTCACATTGTTTTAAAATCATCTTCTGTACATAATACTATATTAATTTGTGATATTGACAATCGAGACATTACAAAAGCTGTTTTTAGTTGGGAAGCCGCCATTCAGTCGTTATACAGTAGAATGTCTCCAATCACAAGAGGTTTAATTTGGCCTGCCAACATAAGAAGCGATCCAGCCTGATTTTATTTCTTGCGCCGTTTTTGGATCATTTTATGTCGCTCGGACATATGACAATATAATGACTTGTCAGTTTGAGATTTATTTCATCATTTAAGAATGATACACATAAGATTTACAAATATATAAACACAGAATAAAATTATTACAGACAATAAATAGCCCACAATGTTGGTTATTACAATATGGCAAGAGGAAATAGCGCTTACCCTTTGCTGATATCAGATTTTTAAGTTGTATTTTACGTCCGGGAGTCTGTTCGGATGCAAAATTCTGAGCCAAAGAAAATTTGATAAAAATTTATATTAATACAGTAGTACACACCCCTATCCTTGCCCTGAGGCCAAAATAAAAAATAGCGTAGTTTCATGATAACCTCCCAGGTTAAATTTTTCCTTTTGTTCACCCAGCCGGGAATTAAAAAAACCATTTTTTCTACCCAACATAAATGCTAAAACATCCATACATTTGTTAAACTATACAAATTACAATGCTTTTAAGGTCATTTGTATGCAATATGAATCCCTTTAGCTAATTGTGACATGAAACATATGACAAATTTGACAATTACAACCGTATTTAATGGACATCTACATGTTTGGTTAAATATCTGAAAAATAAATAAATTTCCTTCCTCCCTACTGGTCTTTTTTCCCTACCCAGTGTGCAGGAAACACACTTTTTTATGGATGGCCTGAGCAAAATGAGCAAAAAAACACCATATAACATACACGAAAGTGCAGTATATTTATCATCGTATTTATCTTATGCTATCGTTTTTAGCTTTGGTGTTCCTCATATTTATGTAATGGCCCAAAGTTTTGTAATGATATGGGTCATTTGTCCCAAATTCTATAGATCCTAGACTGAACTCAGTGCCACTTGAAACCAAACTAGTTAGATCAGTGATACTGTCACATGTTTTAGTTCAGGCCCAACAAGCCTATTCTAATGCTATGTATAGATGTAAAATGCAACCAAAAGTAAGTATAGATAGACCAGGAGATTGTGTTCCATTTTATTTCATTTTTTGTCGTCATGAAAAAAGCAGATAAAGGACAAGCCACTGTCATCCAGGACACCAGGGATTACATTAGCGAAGCCTTAAGACAACTATCTGACACAAATTTCTACAGGACGACAGAACAGATATGCATACACAATTGGTCTAAAAAAGGCTGGACCAGTTAGTCAGGGATGGTGAGATTAAAGCCGACATAGCAGCCGGCCAAGTCCCACCGCACCCGAAAACTGCCAGTTTCTATTTGCTGCCAAAAATCCACAAAGCAAAAACAGGTGCCCTGGTACCGGGCAGACATATCATAAGTGGATATGGCTGCCCAATAGAGCTAATTAGTAGCTTCGCTGACGAATGTATAAAAATCCAGGTCAAAGAAATAAAATCCTACGTTAAGGACACCACTGATTTCATCAGATTAATGGAAAACTACAGTAAAAACACCAAAGAAACACTTCTTGTCACCATGGATGTCACGTCATTATACACAAATACTCCTTACCAGGAGGGTTTACAAGCGAGACGAAAATTCCTGCGATGCCGCGGCCTCCCAGGTACTCTGTCTATAAGAGGACCACTAAATTTATTAAAATTAGTTTTAGAATTCAATTTTGAATTTTATGGTAAACATTACCTCCAGGTAGGTGGTACAGCAATGGGAAGTAAGGCTGCATGCACATATGCATGCATCTTCATGAGCGAGTTAGAAACAATTCTCTTTAAAAATGCGCCACACCAGCCATCACTAGTCCTAAGATACATAGATGACATTTTTATGATCTGGGAAGACGGAGATGCACTGAACGAGTTCATCAAATACATGAATCAATCATACACAACCACCAAATTCACTGCTGAATTTTCATACAAAAATGTGAATTTTTAGACACCACAGTGATAAATAGAGATAAAAACGACGTTATCGTCTCCTTGTACACCAAGGCAACAGACACCCACAGATACCTCCATTACACTTCAGCGCATCCTATCTCATGCAAGAACACAGGACCATACGGACAATGTCTGCGCCATCTGAGAATCTGTTCCACAAGCAGAGATCATCTTAAGCACAGCACAAATCTCATCACGCACTATGAATCAAGAGGCTACCCAACAGCACTACTACGACAAGCACAAGAAAAAGCATTCAACCAAGACAGGAATTCCCTCATCCACCAGACCACGTCCACAACAAAATACGACTCACAGAGACAGATCCTCATCACAGAATTCAACAAAAGCAGTGACTTTGTACAAAACCAAATACTCAAACAGTGGCATATTTTAGAAGGCAGTCAATGCTGCAGGACGGCCTTCCCAGAGAAACCAATGTTTGGATTCAGGAGAAACAAAATGATCAGCGATGACATCATCATAGCCCGCTTAGACGACCCGGAAAAAAACAAAGCACAGGAACATTTTTTTACCCCACCCAAAAGGAAAATGTGATTTCTGCAAAGTAATGGACCAAAGTAAATGGTTCAAAAGCCACCACACAGGATTGACATAGAGAGCGAAGATTATTGGCAATTGTCAAACAAGAAACGTTAGATACCCGATCACCTGTAAACGTTGCAAAAAACAGTAGGTGGGAGAAACGAAACGCACGTTTAAGATCAGAATCCAAGAACATCTACGCTCCATCACCAACTTCTACAAACATATGCGATACGACACACCAGTATCAAGGCACTTTACACTAGAAGGCCCTTCCAGGAGTGATGTACAGTTCAGAATCATACAAGTTCTCTCATCTGACCCAGATGACGTATTCACCTCAACATGGAGGCAAGCTAAAGAAAGCCATTGGATACATCAACTCCACCCCATGGCACCCTTTGGAATCAACCAGGCGGGTTAAGACTGACCTCTAAAAAGTCTCCCACAACTTCTTCTATGTATTTATCAGTTCCATTTTATTTAGGCAAAGTTGCTGCTGTCACAGCACCGATGCCTCACACCTACAATCATTACGAAATAACCAGCACTTAATCCCACGACACTGATTAGCACATAGTGACTTGGTGTAGGGTATGTGTTTTGGCCTATAATGATTCTAAAGACTGTCCATTTGCAGACCATGATAAGATTATTTTTGAAAATCTATCACCGGAATGCCTGACATGTCAAATACTGATGGGAATTGTTTAGTTTTGACGATATGTTGAGAGTGAAGTTGATGCTGAGCTGTTTAACCCTTTAACCCTCAAATTTGTTCAAGAAAATTTTACTTTCTCATAGAAAATGTCCATCGCAGATCAAGAATACTATTTGGTGTCTTTAATCCTTTTAACCCTTTAACACTAAAGCTGGACAAAACAGCTTTTGCAGAGGTTTTGAGAAATGTCCATTTTCAGACAAATATAAGATAGTTTTGAAAATTTACCACTGGAATGACTGGCTCAATACCCAAGCCAGTCATTTCAGTGGCAAATTTTCTAAAATAATCTTATGGTCTGCAAATGGACATTTTCTATGAGAAAACTAGTCTTCTTCAACAAATTTAATCTTTAACACTCATATCAGCCAAAAACAGCCTCTGCAGTGGCTTTGAGAAATGTCCATTTGCAGACCAAGAGAAGACTATTTTTGAAAATTTACCACTGGACTGACTGGCTTGATAACCGAGCTAGTCATTCAAGTGATAGATTTTCAACCTGTTTCTAAGCTACATTATAGATTAATGTAAAAGCTGTATAAAATTTTGATTAAAGGTTGATGTAACAATAACATTCAGATTATCATTGCTAAAATATCACATATACAGCTATAGTGGGTTAACCCTTTAATGGTCAAGATTGGTCAAGAAATGTCTATTTTGTAGGCTACATGATTTATATTTGAAAATTTACCACTGGAATGACTGGCCCAAATCAAGCCAGTCATTCCAATGGCAAATTTCTAAAATAACTATCACTGACGGTTGGAATGGGCATCAACATCTTCCAGTAAAATTAGCATCAATATATTCAACAGCTTACCAGAATGATTACATTGAAATTGGGACATTGGAGTGCCACGTGTATAACAGTAGCTATGCAGCAAATTAAGAAAATTGTAATAAATTTGCTAAAAAGTTTGAAATGTAACTTAAAAGTAACTGAAATTTTGAATAGAGGTATCATACCCACACCACTGGCGGTAATCCTCCACTCGCGACAGAGCTCCACTCGAGGCAGTGAGATAATTCCCCTATTCCTGTCAATGCAAGGGAAACAACTCCATACAGCGTAATTTGATCGCTATCGCCCTCTGGTTTTTCCCCTCGCATAGTGTATCCCCTATAGCGACCCCAGGTTTTGGCTTCCTACTTTGCCCCTCCCCCACCCCCCAAACAACCCCAGGTCAAGATACGTTCCTAAACCCATGGTCATAGCCACTCTACAGCCATTTAACTCCAAAGTAATATTTATTCAGTAATAAGTATACAATGGTGATTTTTAGGGTTAACTTGGGCGCAACAGTACCTTAGTGCATGGGCCCAGGCGTTAGATTGTGTTGGACTTGTTTCCCATGCATTGACAGGAATACGTGAATTATCTCACTGCCGCGAGTGGAGGATTACCACCAGTGGAGGAGAGTATGATACCCCTTCTCGAAATTTCAGTTACTTTTGCAATGTAACTGGTTACATTTCAGTTACTATAACTAAAAAAACCCGGTTGGATAGGCAACGCTTAAATTCATATTATTAATTGCATCGTTTAATTTTCGATGCCTACGTGTAGAGGAATGATTGTTCTCACTGGAAACATATAACACTTTAGGTTTATTAAGGCATATCATATAAAATTACGAATGAATATACACTCTGGACGAAATCTGTGGGGACCTTTGACAGCCGCTAGCTAGTTTTAGTGAATAACTGTCCCGCAGCAAATCGCTGGCAGGGTGCATATAAGAGCTGGACAGGAACTAAAACCGCCAGATTTACAGGGACATGGACAAACCATCGAAAATCGTCGGACATAAATCAGAGCATATTACACACCCATAACTCAGCAGAAACATTCTAATACAAATAACATGCCCCTTCCCCGGTATAGCACAAGTGTATGCATCACAATGGATGGATCCAATCTGTCGCTCAAGAAATGCGATGTTGATACACTGAAAAATGTCGAATGTAGAGCGACAAGGTGTGTGCCTTCATTAAAGGAGCTTTACTACACACAGAGGCTAAAGACACCAACAATTAAAATACAGGCGGATGAGAGGGAATATTATAGAAACATACAAAATCATTCAGGGCATCGATAAACGGGTCACACATCAAATCTTCACGTTCAACGGGCGGACAACACGGCTGATACCAGAGGACATAACTATAAAATTGACAAGAACTACTCAAGATTGGATATTAGGAAACAGTCCTTTGTTAATCGAGTGACAGACATATGGAATGGACTTCCACACGAGGTCGTTAGTGCGGCCAATCTCGTTTTGATAGTAGATTGGATAGGTTCTGGAAGGATCAGGACATGAATTACGACCACAGCAAGAACTATTCTGTGATATGAATGATGAGTAGATTGGAATACAGACCAGCATCGGTATACAATGTGGAGCTGGTGTCTATACATTAGAAACTTGATGGATTGGGATGCATTTTAGGATTGTGAGCAGACGGATATGGGCACGGTATCCATGTCAGATCTCCCTGCCTCATAGCTGTTTAAAATACAACCTGTATTATACATGTAGTATATACCCTGGGTATGTATGTATATTTTATATACTGTACTAGATTGGTTGTATATATATATATGAATTTCTATGTGCTAACCAGCCGACAGTCATGAACCCATTAGTTTAATTTGTTGATCACCATCGGGGATCGAACCGCCATACTGCAACTCTGTATAGCATCAGCAACCAGACATCTTTCCACTGGACCACCGCGCCAGGACTAAAAAGTCTAGGTTTAACCGACCAGTTTTCACATGTCTGATATACTGACACACTGACAATTCATATGGGACTATCTGTGGATGCACCTGCCACGATTCAATCCTAGGCTTTATAAGCCTATTGTACTCCAACTCCATCACGGCTCTCGCAGTATTTGTATTTTATTGACGCACTGGCAACGTGCGGCTTCAATTTCTATGTGCTAACCAGCCGACAGCCATGCACCCATTAGTTTAATTTGTTGATCACCGTCTCCTGGTCGGGGGATCGAACCGCCATATTGCAACTCTGCATAGCATCAGCAACCAGACATCTTTCCACTGGAAAGCCAGATTATATGTTTCTACGCATTTTTGGCGACGTCATCACCATCGCCCTAGACGTCACACATTGACGCCATACCCATTGTCATCACCTCGCATCCTTTAAAGATGCTCTTCAATATGGCACCTCTACGTGGACTTCAGCACAAATAAAAGAACAACAAAGACACATAACTCACAGAGTTGTCGTGCTTCTTTATTTTATTTTATTTTTATTTTTTCAAAACAAATTTTGAAGCAAAAATTTACATAACTTCAATATCTAACCAGTTTTGATTTTGACTTTGTGCAACTGTGATACATAACTCACCATTTAATACACCAAACCATCCAGACTGGGCAAGGACGTCCCACACACACCTTGTCTATCAGTCCTAACACCCACACCATAGTTGCCATATTAGAACAAAGTGGAACCCAAAATGCCCACTCCCAGTTGACAAAACTTCGCCTCTGATGAGTTCCGCTCAAGGAACGAAACGCCATGAAGTCTGAATCAAAAACAGTGATGACCACTCATGATCATTACCCATACAAGCAGGCAAAAAATCTCCACTAAAGGCGCAATACCTCTACGATCTTGACTTTCAGAAAACCATTGGAAATCTTTTGCCAAAATGACCTACAACCGGTAACAAATCCTGAACCGTCAAAAAGTTTTTTCAACCGCCAAACTGGACACAACTGGTAAAAAACTCCCAACTGGTAAAAATGACCACAACCCCCAAAAACGTTGCTCAACCGCCAAAAATGGCAGAACCGGCAAAAAACTTACAACCGGTAAAAATTATCACAACCGCCAAAAAACCGGTCACAAACCGCCAAAACTGGCACAACTGGTAAAAACTCACAACCGCCAAAAAACGGTCACAGGCCGCCAAAACAGGCCAACCGGTAAAATGTTTGGCCAGGCCGCCAAACCCCAAAAAATTCCAAACGGGTGAACCGCCAATCTGGTTCATTTCTGCCCATATAAAGTCAAGATCGACTCAATCCACAGGCTCGCCCAGGAAGGGTATAAAAGGGAAGAAAATTCCAGTCCAGATCATTCAGACTTTTGGTCTCACATCGAGACCAAGCGTCAGGCTTAACAACCTTCGACGAGTAGCTCATATAACTGACTACGTTGTTATTATCTATCTTTCCACTGGACCACCGCGCCAAGACTTTTTAAGCCTATTGTATGTATTCTGCGTATATGTATGTATTCTACATATATGTATATCATAGGTAGCAGTCGATGCAGTATATTTAGACTTCTCAAAAGCATTCGATACAGTACCACACCAATGACTCCAAACAAAACCTTGAAGCTATTGTATTGGCGACAACTTAGTAAGATGGATAGGAAACTACGAACCCAATAAGCTTGGCTCATGCCCAAGCCACACCGTGGAGAAGATGAACCCACCTACAAACCAGTTCAAGCATCACACAATGCCAACACAATTCTCAAACCGATACTCAGTACTAAGCGAAGAAACTGTAAAAATACACAACAATGAGGCACCCAACTACACTATGAGTTGCAATGAAAACATAATAAGCTACACAACCTTGGACAATGGAAGACATGAAAAATCAAAACACAAACACGTAAGGCATAAAAAACATGTAAAACCCCTAACTGGTGAGAACAGACACCAATTTTAGCACAGGGCAGATACCAAAACATATTCAAATAAACAATGATAGAAATTCTAAAATAGTAACCAATACATATATGCATAAATGCAGATTACTAAAAAAGGCTGAGCTTGAAGCGCTAGTACACAAGATTCGCCCAGCTATCATATAATAACAGAAGCCTAACCAAAAATCACAACCATAAACATTAGTGAACTACAGATTGATGAGTACCATCTCTCACTGAATAGTAATCCATCAAGGAGTTATCATCTATACCCATATATCATTAAATGCTAAAACCTGTGAAACCCTAACCGATGACAGCTTTCAGGAATCGGTGTGGAGTACATGGACGACATAACAAAAGGAAAAATTCTTGTTGGTTGTATCTACAGAAGTCCCGACTCAGACGGCCCAAACAAAAACAAACTCGTAAATCTGCTAAACAAGGTTGATACAGCAAATGCAGACCAAAGTCTTATAACAAGGGATTTCAACTTCCCATCGATTAACTGGTGCACTAGAATTTCTTCAAATGAAGACGAAGATGCTTTTCTACAGCAACTAGCAGCAAGATCTTTCTACAGCAACTAGTTACTAATGCGACACGACATAGAATAAATCAGACTTCAAATATTTTGAATCTAGTTTTAACAAACAACCAAAACATTGTCCACAAAATAACCCACCTACCTCCACTAGGAAAAAGTGGGCATGATGTTCTGCAAATATCACTACATCCTGACATTTTAAGCACAAGCAAACAAATAGCTACGTCAAAGCTACTGTTGAATAAAGGACAGTATACGGAAATGAGAAAAGATTGAGGAGCGACTGACTGGAATCATCTGCACGAACTTAATGCGTCAGAAGCTTGGAACCTCCTACACAAAACATTGATCACAATGAAATAGCAGTAGATCCCTTCATCAAATAAACGCGGTAAG
Organism: Chaetoderma sp. LZ-2023a; assembly: GCA_034401795.1. Taxonomy (NCBI): domain Eukaryota; kingdom Metazoa; phylum Mollusca; class Caudofoveata; order Chaetodermatida; family Chaetodermatidae; genus Chaetoderma; species Chaetoderma sp. LZ-2023a. The sequence continues at coordinate 116,058,872 of CM067367.1, forward strand.
AAAAAGCACCTCTGGCTTGACCGTATCACAACAGAATCACTAAATAGCAAAAATCAGGCATACAAAAGATACAGTAAAATAAGGACAACCACAGATTACGCCCTTTACAAAATTGCTAGAAACAAAGCGACAGCATGCATCAGAAAATCAAAACAGACATTTGAACGTAAAGTAGCAAGTGAAAGCAAGAGAAATCCTAAAGCTTTATGGAACTACGTCAAGAGTAAAACAGTTCTACGTGAATCAATTAGCAAGCTACGTAACCCAGCTAATGGCACTATGACTACAGATGATAAAGAAAAAGCAAACATTCTTACCAAATTCTTCTCAAGTATGTTCACTTCAGTAGATCTTCATTCTACACCAATCATTAGCCCCAGAAGCAATGGTATTGTACTAAAAGACATAATAATAACACCTAGTGCCATCGAAAATAAATTGAAAGGACTCAACCCCAATAAAAGCAATGGCCTGGATGAAATACCAGTGAGATTATTAAAGGAAGCGGCTAAACAAATTAGTACACCACTATGCATAATCTTTCCTCGGATGCAGCACAGTGTCACAGTGGACAAGATCTTATGGATGCTGGTGAGGAACACTCTATGCATATAGGTTTGCTGGTGGACTAGGAGGTTCGTCGGTTTGATGACGGTAGCTTGGTCAACAGCGTCGAAAGGGAGGTGTTGCATCAAGGCAGAGTTTATTATGTGCGTGATTGGTTTGGAGAAGCTATCACCTGTATATTTAAAGTTCATTGACGATACTGTCAGGTCCATTTCTCAGGGACGTAATTGCTTTCTCAACCTCAGTTGTTTCAGTCTGTGTTTGTGGCGGGCTACAATCGACTGCAAATGGGTGTAATTGCTTCCCGTCTGTATTAGTGAACTGGCATCAACTTTCTCCCTGGTCAGTCAAGAAGTTACTGTCAATGTTATGCATGAAAAGTGATGCTGGTGGACCAGCAACTCTCAGAGCCCAGGCCACCCTAGACACTTTACGACAATCAACTGTGGCTGTGATGCCATCTACCAAAATGTCTGCTTGTAGGTTGGCGAGGCTTTTCAGTTGTTCACTAATCTGACAAAGTATTGCATTGTGTTCTTGGTGTAGCCTTGTGCGGTCTTTGCTCGTTGATAGGCGAGGGGCGGTATACCATGTGATGTTCGAACAGCTTTACGAGGTGTGGGTCTACATCGTAATGTTCAGCTCTGTTGTTATCCTTGACAACTTCTATTACATTGGTCGCAAATGTTTCAATGCATTTGAGAACTCTGGATAAAGCATCATTTGGATTTGAGTCTATGACAATAGTTTTTATCTGTTCCTCATGGACCCTCTTGTATGACAGTTGTGTTGTGGTGTCATTGACGAGACTCTCTAGATCAAAGCTAGGCTTGCCAAGTTGGTTGATGTGGTGCGTATGCAGCAGGCAAATGTGGTCATTTGAAGGTGGTTGGTCATTGGCTTATGGCCAGACATACATAGGTGTATGCCTTCATATGATCGTGAATCCTGAACTAGTGGCTTTGCACTGATTTTCCCATCACATCAATTTGGTTGAAGACAGCTGTTGTGGCATTGGAGCCTGTTTCTGTTCTATGGTCTATGATGTATCCTGTCCATGTTGTGGCACGGATGTTTGAAGACAGTGTGGCAAAGAGGCCATGAACACTGATAAACAAGGCCACGCTAGAACATCTCCATTGCTGTTACGCTTGCACATAGCATAAAACACCATGTACGTGTTGAGTCCTGCATCCTTGTCTGCTTTGATGAGACTTTCTAGCTTACAATTAAGTCTTCACACACAACGAATTGCCATCTGGTTGAAATGGTGATGGTAGAACTCAGTTTGGCATAGAAGGAATCGATCGAGGCAGGATTCTTGAGGGTTTTTCAGCATGGGTGGGGGGTCATATGCATAGCAATGCGGCACTGGGTGGTGGCACCATTTCGCAGTGGCAAATCCAGGTCAATGAACGCAACATCATCACCACCGCATCCGAAAGTTCAGATGTGATCCAATTACAAAGACCAGGACATGGCGCAGTCTGTTTCTGCTGCGAGGATCAGATTATGAGGGTGGTCATCTGTAAATTAGTGGATATGTTTGCTTCTTGGATTCATGCAGTGTCAATATTTTTAAGTTTTCACAGTCTGATCCTAATGTTTATCGCTGAGATGCAGTAGTCAGTCAACATACTTTGCATGTTGCTACTGCAAACTTGTAGGGAGATTATGATGAATGGTGATGTTGAATGCAGTTTCTTGGAAGAAGGTTAGACAGAATCAGAGTTGCCTCTGAATGTGGTTGTCATCTCACAAACCGTATGACATTAATTTCCCAATTAAGTTGGTTTTCCAAATAATTTGGTAATTGCATAGTGTGTGACCAGAAATGCTGTTGCTATCGCTCATGAGGTAATAGATGAATCAAATCTGCCACTCAAGCATATGATGGCATGACCAATTAAATCACATGTACGTAGGCTGATGTCACAATCAAAATGCGTAATAAATGCGGTATCTAGGTACGTGGTGAGTGTACGAATTGTATGCCTTTAATATTTAATAAACATTCTAGCTGTTGAATATTTTCAAAGCAATTTGACTGGTCGCTGTTGCTGCCATACACAGAAACCCCCAACAGACCCCCCTTTAGTGGGTTGGTCTGTAGTTTTACTAACCACTATAAAAACATACTTACCGTTCAATCACTACTTGCTAAATCAAATATCTGCATTTAGCTATCAGAATACAATTTTTATGCTCGCTTACATACTCCCTAATGCCAATACCATCACTATGTAGACCCTCAACCAGGCTTCTGGTAGAGGGACCCCTGCATTAGCCTTACAATAGACTGGCACCAGTCTGTACTCACTCCTTGGTGATGCCTGTCACTAAGCACGCTCGCGCATGCGCAGTAGGTCCCAAATGTGAAAACTGATTCACTTTTCTAAATTTAAGTGCCATATATCCAGAATAGATTCTCAAATCAATACCCAGCGGGGTGGCTGAGGCCGGCTCGTAGTGATTGAACGGTAAGTATGTTTTTATAGTGGTTAATAAAACTACAGACCAACCCACTAAAGGGGGGGGGGTCTGTTGGGGGTTGTTATTACACCACAAAAACATCCATTACCGTTCAATCACTACTTGCTAAACCCGTACATTTGGTCAGTGTCCCACTACGAAACTTTGGTGGGAGGAGATTTGAGAATCCATAAACAAGGATAAAAATCAAACAAAACATAACCAAATGTTAATAACATAGTGATTATCAAACAAGGATTTCTTAAAGAAATAAATAAAAACCAAAGAACAACTCACACCATTACACGCAGACGCATGGTCCTAACGAAAATGGTGGGATGTGCTAGGTAAATGGTCTTCAGCCTTTTTAGTTAAAATCATAAAGTTCCTAAAAAAGGAAGCTGCTGTGATCTGGTCTTTTAAATAAAAAGTAGTAAAAGTAGACTCGGATTTCCATCCTGTAACTTGCCTAACTTCGTCTACAGAAGAGCCAGCAAAAAGGGCAAAAGAGGTAGCCATCCCTCTAATGACATGAGCTTTAATGTGAATGGTCTCACAAATCCATCTGGGAATAGATGCCCTAGAGACTGGACTGGCTAACCCCTCCTCATACAGAACCCAGAAAATGGACAGATCGGATCACTAAAAATCAGAACGACGCTTATAAACTTTTGGAGCTCTGACAGGACACCAAAATCTGTCAGCCGGAGAAAAGGAGGTTAAAGATTGTAAAATAATCGGCTTAGCTGGATAACGGATTGATTGAGTCTTTGATAAAAAATCCCTTCAAGGATATAAGACCAGACCATCCCCAGATTCGATAAACCTATCCTTTTCAGCGGAGAAAACATGGATTTCGGATCATCTTCTAGCAGAAGCAGATGCAATTAGAAAAACGGTCTTAAAAGTTAAAAGATTCAAGCGAATCGTAGAGATAGGTTGGAAATGATGACCTGCCCAAAAACCTGAAGAACCAGAGCCAAGTTCCAGGAAGGCAAAGGTTTAACACCTGGAGGACGAATATTACCTAAACCTCTGATCAAAAGATTAAGAACCATAGTATCTTCAACTTCAGCGTTCAACAAACAAGGAAGAGAAGATGCAAAAGAAAATCTATATCCTCTTACAGTGTTAGCAGACAGATGTAGAGTCGAACAGATAAGATAAAGAGTCTAACACCTGGGAAATAGAAACAGAATCAGGCACGAGACCGTGATCTGAACACCATTCTCCAAAAATCTTAAGCCGACCCTTGTAAACTCTTCGAGACGACTCCCTCCTGGCAGAATCGAAGATTTCCTGAGATCTTGTAGACACTTTATTCTCAAGGATCGAGCACTCGATATACTCCAAATGCACAGACTTAAGATTCCTGGGTTTGGATGATGGTAGGTACTAGAAGATCGAGAAGGTCTACAAACCAGATCGTTATTGGCCAAAAGGGAACTATTAACAAGATCTCGCAGATCTGGTCCATGACTTTCTTCAGAACCAAAAGAAATCAGGATTGTGGGAGGGAACGCATAAGCAAAGATTCCTGATAAGGACTGAGACAGGGCGTCCACAGCCCATGCCCGAGACAATTGGTCCGCAAGAAAACTCAAACAGCCTGGGACATGAGTGGACACTAGGAAAATTTGATTCATGCGACACCACATGAGGAGGTTCCCCACTTCCAAGTACAGGAGAGACGTCTTTGTGGCCCCCTGCCTGTTGATATAAGAGACTACTGTCGAATCGTCTGATCGAATCGAGAACTAGAGACCCTTAACCTGACTGTCCGAAAAGGGAGACATGAAACATAAAATCTGGGCAATCAGACATGTCGCAAAAAGATTGGATCTAGTGACATCCCAAGAAAAACTCGATCCTCCTAAAAATGAAAGAAAACCCCATGGCAATGACTGAACGAATCGAGATTTAGATGCCTATCACACAATCCAACCAATGAACAGAAGCCTGGATTTACTTTCCAAAGAAGAGCCTCTTCTTAGACTCCTTGACAAGCAGAAGACAACAACCCCTCTAAAGCTAATAGCTTCTGATTAGAAGGAACAGAAGACCATTTGTGAGGAGACTGCAGAGAATGGTTCTAGATCCAAGAATATCTGACCCTTTTGATAAGGGCCACCCTTAAAGATGTGGCAAACTTACTATATGCTAAAAGAGGACTGCTCATAGAAAACACATAGATTACATATGCTATGATGCTCCAACCAAAATCCTGGGCTATATCCTTATTGCTTAGCCCTCACTAATGAGGTAACTCATGTTTATTATGGATATTTTAATAATACCGCTTACTCTGAATGGAGAAAAGTCTCATATCAGTATAGTCTAACTTATTAAAATGCTAAAGACTCTGCAAAAATTATAGATAATTTCATTTATAGAGATTTAACCAGATATCGTGGCAAATCAAAAAACCCATAGAAAGCCTACGGGAGTGCTTAGAGTCAAGATATAGCCAAATCCTGTACCTGAGATCTGCAATAATCCCGACTGGAATTCGAAAACCTCAACTCGTGACAGAATTGAGCAAGATAGAATGAAGAAAAGAAATTACGGTTTACCAAACCACCACTCAAAAAGCTGAAATAAGGGAAACTTACTTGTGATGACATCATCACAATTCTACGAATAGAACGCATGACAAGGTCCTGTTAAGAGAACTATGGCAAACATTTGACTATCTAATTTAAAAATCGTATAATAATGGAGCAGATTTAATAAAAAATTGTTATTGAATACATCAACGGTTGCCTAGCCGCTCGGGCTTGACAGATCATCTTGTCAGCGTGTCAAATAATACTTGATCTACGCAAGTATTTCTTACAAATAGTGTTAATGTATGGAATCCTTTACCAACAGAAACAATTAACGCTCCAACATACAACACATTCAAAAAACAACCTAGACTCATTCTTCAAGTCACAGGGTTTTATACATATATATACACCTAAGGTCGACTAACTCCCAAGATTGCACTCACTTCTTCTACACTGAAGTATTAGACTGCAATCACGGAAAATCATCAGCCTGAACGTGACACAGAATCCTATAATGATTGCAAAACTGTGTCCCATATTTAAATCAACGACATAGGAAAACAAGCCAGCTTCAAGACTTGGCTTAGGTATACTGATCAATTAGATATCCTAAACCATTCGATAGTTATGCCAAGAGGCAGAAAACGTAAAAGATTTTTTTATATATTTATTGATTCTTATATTTATAGACTTAGAATCAATAATTTCAGCTTTGTAATAACAAATGACATTGTGTTAGAAATCCCAATAAAAGGAAAGATTGAACACTGATACTTGATATTAACGGTCTGGATACTGAATTTTGCAGACGACATATTACGACTGTAATATCTCTGGACCGGCAAAATATTTTGAAAACATTTTGACCGAAAATTGTAGGTGGTTGCTTAAATCCCCCCACAGACCCCCCCCCCCACCCCCCTTGCGGGTTGGTCTGTTGTTTTATTAACCACTATAAAAACATACTTACCGTTCAATAACTACTTGCTAAATCAATTATTTGCATTTTGCTATCAGAATAAGATTTTTATGCCTGCATACACACCTCCCCATGCCTAATCCTATTCCTATGGACCCTCAACCAGGCTACTGGTTGAGTCCCATCTCCAGCCTACCATCAGGTATAGACTGGCACCAGTCTATACTCACCTCATAGTGACGCTTGTCGCTAAGCGCGCTCGCGCATTAGAGCCCGAATAGGAAACAGATTCACTTTTCTAAATTTAAGTGCAAAATATTTAAAGTCTGATTCTCAAATCTTACCACACAGGGTGGTTGAGGCCGGGTCGTAGTGATTGAACGGTAAGTATGTTTTTATAGTGGTTAATAAAACAACAGACCAACCCGCAAGGGGGTCTGTGGGGGGGTTGTTATTACACCACAAAAACATCCATTACCGTTCAATCACTACTTGCTAAACCCGTAGATTTGGTCAGTGCCCCCTGTCCACATAAGGTGGGAGGAGATTAGAGAATCAATAAACCAGGATAAAAATCAAACCAATCTTATCCCAATGTTAATAACATAACATAATAGTGCATTTAGCTCAATCACACCGTGATTAGCAAATAAGAACAACTTGAACTTAAAGAAATAAATAAAAACCAAAAGAGGACTCCCACCATTTCTCACAGACGCATAGTCCTAACGAAAATGGTGGGAAGTGCTTGGTAAATAGTCTTCGGCTTTTTTAGTTAACAAACAAGGATAAAATTAAACCAATCTTATCCAAATGCTAATAACATAACCTAATAGTGCATTTAGCTCAATCACACCATGATTAGCAAATAAGAACAACTTGAACTTAAAGAAATAAATAAAAACCAACAGACGAAAATGGTGGGAAGTGCTTGGTAAATAGTCTTCAGCTTTTTTAGTTAACAAACAAGGATAAAATTAAACCAATCTTATCCAAATGCTAATAACATAACCTAATAGTGCATTTAGCTCAATCACACCATGATTAGCAAATAAGAACAACTTGAACTTAAAGAAATAAATAAAAACCAACAGAAGACTCTCACCATTTCTCACAGATGCAGAGTCCTAACGAAAATGGTGGAAAGTGCTTGGTAAATGGTCTTCGGCTTTTTTAGCTAAAAGTGGAAATGTTATGAAAGAAGGAAGCTGCTGCACTCTGGTCTTTGAGATAAAAGGATGTAAAGGTGTATTCACATTTCCCTCCTGCCACCTGCATGATCTGATCTAAAGACGAACCCTCAAAAAGAGCGAAAGAAGTAGCCCTACCTCTAACGTCATCGGCTTTAATAAGGAGAGATTAACTTGATCCGGTGAGGCTATCTCATAACAAGGCTTAATTATTCTCTCAAAAATCCATCTGTCAATCGAAGAACTTGAGACCGGCTTAGATAACTCTTCCTCGTAGGAAAAACATAAATGAGATGGATCGACTCTTATAACCTCTGATCGCTGATTGAATGTTCCTAATGCCCTAATAGGACACCAAAATTTTTCGGATGGCGACAGACGAAAAAGATTTAAAAAATGATCGGACTAGCGGGATAGCGGTTAGTTTGAGTTTTAGATAAAATATTCCTTCTGGGATATCAAACCAAGCCGTCTCCTGAAACTATAAATCTCTCCTTTTCAGCAGAAAGAGCATGAATCTCTTGAACGCCTTCTAGCAGAGGCTGTAGCAACAAGAAAAAACAGCTTTGACAATTAAAAACAAAACCAAGCTTACTACTGGTAGAATAAATAGGTTCAAAATGGCGACCTGCCAAAACTTGAAGAACCAAAGCCCAACTCCAGGAAGGTAAAGGCTTAGCAATCTGAGGACGAATATTACTTAGACCTCTAATAAAGCTATTAAAAGTCTTAGTATCCTAGTATACTGGAAGAAGAAGAGGGAAATCTACCAGAAAATCTAGAAGGTCTAAAACCCAAATCCTCTTTGGCTAAAAGGGAACTATCAGAAGAATTTCGCAAACCTGATCCTTGACCCTCTTCAAAACTAACTGAATCAAAATCGTTCGACGGAAGGCATAGGCAAACATTCCTGTCCACTACTGAGACAGAGCATCCACCCCCAGGGCTTGACTGTCCGGAAAAGGAGACATATAAGAGAAGATCTGAGCATTCAGAGAGGCCGCGAACAGCTCTACTAAAGGACAATCCATAAGACTGAACGAATCGAGATTTAGAAGCCTAACAGACAATCCAACCAATGCACAGAAGCCTGGATCTACTTTCCAATGAATAGCCTCTTCTCTAGACTCCTTGACAATCATAGACAAGCAACAACCCCTCTAAAGCTAATAGCTTCTAATAATAAGGAACAGAAGACCATTTTGGAAGAAGAGACTACATAGAAGGATTCTAGATCCAAGAATATCTAGCCCCTTTTAATAACGGCCACCCTTAAAGAAGTGTCAAACTTACTATGTGCTAAAGAGGACTGCTCATAGAAAACACATAGATTACATATGCCAAAAACCCTGGGCTATATCATAATGCTTAGTCCTCACTAAATAGGTAACTCACGTTTATTATGGATATTTTAATAATACCGCTTACTCTGAATGAAGACCAAAAAGGGTCATATCAGTATAGCCTAACTTATTAATAATGCTAAAGACTCTGCAAAAATTATAGATAATATTATTTACAGAGATTTAACCAGAGATTGTGACAAACCAAAACCCCATAGTAAGTCTATGGGAGTGCTTATAGTCAAGATATAGCCAAATCATGTGCCCGAGATCTACATGAACTACGGGAAAGTTACTAGTGATGACCGTCATCACAATTCTATGAAAAGAATACATGACAAGGTCCTGATAAGAGAACTATGGCCAACATTAGACTATCTAATTTAACCATCGTATAACAATGTGGAGATTAAATAAAAAATTGTATTGAATACATCAACGGTTGCCTAGCCGCTCGGGCTTGCTGATAAATTAGATCTCCTAAACAATTCGATATTTATGCCAAGAGGCAGAAACTTAAAAGATTTTAATAAATTTATTGATTCTTATATTTATAGTCTTAGCATCAATAATTTCATCTTTGTACTAACAAATGACATTGTGTTAGAAATCCCAAAGAAAGGAAAGATTGAACACTGATACTAGATATCAACTGATTGAATACTGAATTTTGCAGACGACATATTACAACTGTAATATCTCTGGACTTGCAGATTTAGAAAACATTTTGACCGAAAATAGTTGGTGGATGCTTAAATCCAAAGATTCTCATCCGCTCTTCCCCCCTCCAGCGCAACCCCAACCCCACTCCAACCGGCGCGCCGCCAGCCCCGAGACAACAATCTCAACGAGCAAAACCCCAAGACTCACCGAATAGTCCGGGAATAATCCGACCGAAAATTGCCGGTGGCATCACCAACAACCCTCAGCCAAACTGGCCCCAAAATACCCAGCAAATCCTGAGCGCCCCCCCCCCCCCCGAAACCAGCGTCCGAAGGCCCGCAGCAACCCAGTCAAAATAGAGCAAAATTTACGCTATAAAAGGAAAAACAAACAAAAATCTGGAAAAAATGAAAACAAAACGAACTCACCGAAACTATGTCAACGCAGAAGAACCCGACTCATATTCCTCCTTCCTGCCCCCTTTAAATAGGTAAATATTATTAGTTACACCAACAGACGACTAATGCTGGTATAATACGACTGGTATAAGAGGGATCTCATATATCCATATCATCAATTTTTGAAGAAAAGTTCCGAAATCAAGGATATAGAAATATGAGATTCCCAATTATTCCATGCTTCCAGCCAGGTGAAAAGATTTCATCTTGAGAACGGCTCTCCAAGTGTGATACCAGCCATCAAAAAGAAGAAGAAAGAAGCCAGGTGAATGCATTCCTAGGCCTATTTGACTTTTATTAAATCGGGCCGACAGGACTTTTTATCCTAGGCCGAGCTGACTAATTTAAGTAGGCCGGGTTGGCAATTGGGCCGACTCGACTGGAATTCGCTTCACCAACAACCCTCAGCCAAAACGCCCCCAAAAGACCCAGCAAATCCTGAGTCCCTGCCCACCGAAAACCACCATCCTGTGGCCTGTAGCAACCCAGTCAAAATAGAGCAAAAAATTACGCTCGAAAAGGGAAAACAACCAAAATTCTGGGGAAATATAAACGAAAACAAAGCGAACTCACCGAAACTATGTCAGCGCAGAAGAAGAATGCGTGCTTATATTCCTTCTTCCTGCCCCCTTATCCGCTTGATTATCTTTTCTAAGCGACTATTGTTCTTGTAGACATTAATCTTGTAGTCATACTGATCCCTATGAAACCTTTACTGAATCTAATTCTTTTCAGCGACTGACAAATTAGACTACGATTTACGCAAGAATCAGTTTTTCCCTCTACAAATTCACTCCCTTTGGTTAAATTAAATATGTCAACCTGCCGACATAAGAGGTAAAAGGAGGGCGAAGAAAGGCTGAATGGCCCGAAGACAACTGGCCATCTAAAGCTGGATTTAAGTAAAAATCGTATCTCGAGATAATGCGTAGAATAGACTGACTTATCGGCTGATGATATGCGCATATAAAATAATCTGCAACAGAGAAACCCATACGGCAACCAGTCAGAAGAGTCTTTAATTATGTTGAAAATTGTCACTGATAAACGAATAAATGTCTGAATAGACTACAATTCCAAGAGAGACTACAAGACTGGCAATAACTCGGTATGAATATTTTCAGCCATTAAACATTTCCAATATTAAACAAATACGGAAATAAGACTAAATCTTAGGCAAGAAGATGACAAGATTCTAGGAAAGCGAACATGTAAACCGGACTTGAAGAACAAGACTGGAACCCCAGGAAGTTCTCTATCACCTGAAATCCAAAACAGGAAGACAGACCCGGAAGATAATCCTAGAACACCAGAAAGATACATGAAAACCGGAAATGACCTTATCCCCGGCTGTATGAAATCCGGATGCTGAAAAATAGGAAACGGAAATGTGTAAACCTGAAGTAGACTACCGGAAACTGATCAAGATCATACAACCCGGATGTACAGAATTACCGGAAGAGGAAGCTGAAAAAAGCGGAAACGGATATAGATGATTGATGCAATGCCAGGTCCAACAGACCCAGATAAGCATTCTTCCTACCGGAAGTAGCAACACTACTACCGGAAGAGGAAGCCGAAAAACTGGAAACAGAAATAGATGAATGATGCAATGCCAGGTCCAACAGACCCAGATAAGCATTCTTCCTACCGGAAGTAGCAACACTACCACCGGAAGACGAAGCTGAAAAACCCGAAGTGGACGGAAATGCCAGAAAATCATGAGACACCAGATGTTCAGCCAAGCCAGACAATCACAGTGCTCATATCTGGATGCCCGGTAAAACCAGAAGACAAACCGGAATGCAAACCCGCTTGCCCAGACAAGCCAGGAGCAGAGACGGGAGCAGAGAAGATGGAAGATCTCTTTTCTGGCAATAAGAATGATGGGAAAGATGAACTTATGCATGAGATGAAGGATCGGAAGCTTCCGCCACCGATGCCATCGCATGAGGGTTATGCAGACCCTCAAGACTTATATGGTCTTTTGTCTGGCTCCTACCTGAGGATGAATAACCAGACTTATTCTTTGAATCACCAGACTTTTACTTCAGAGATTGTCTGGAAGTGCGTGAAATCTGACTGAAGACTGGAATCACAGTGATTCCTGAATAAAATGTTTGAAAGCACTATAAAGGATCTACGTAATAAGAGTGGTACTTGGCTATTTTATAACATGGTAATTTGATGGTATATAATAGGCATGGTTTCACAAACCTAAAAAACGGGAGTACTGACACGAAAACTGGTAACTCCAAACTAGAGTTACAAAAACACTCTAAAACACCATGACATGAAAGTTAAACATAACATAAGCAAGAAAGATTTCATGGTAGGCATGTTTTCTTGAGTCAGAGAATTAAATGTAGCTGAACTTTTCAGTGCAAAGCTATAAACTTTTATACATATGATAGCAGGCGAACTGATCTGCTAGCAGAATATTTGAAAAGTGAATCAGTTTTCACATTTGGGACCAACTGCGCATGCGCGAGCGTGCTTAGTGACAGGCGTCACCAAGGAGTGTGTACAGACTGGTGCCAGTCTATTGTAAGGCTAATGCAGGGGGTCCCTCTACCAGAAGCCTGGTTGAGGGTCTACATGGTGATGGTATTGGCATTAGGGAGTATGTAAGCAAGCATAAAAATTTTATTGTGATAGCTAAATGCAGATATTTGATATAGCAAGTACCGTTAAAATTCGACTAAAGGACGCAGTTTTTTGGTCAAAACACATGTACTAGAAAGGGGGGTGCGTACTATAATCGAGAACATTCCTTCCGCACATTTTTGGGTCGAAATTTTTCTTAAAGTCACAGATTATACCACGGAAATTGAACTAAATGTTACCCTAGCCAATTCGCGCCGCCTGCCGACTATGTTTAATGTATACTCCAAAAACACCAAGCGGAAGTGAAATTATTAAATTGGGGCGCCTAAATATTGCTTATTCTTTAATACATATCACTTATTATATCAAAATTAATCCAGAATTTGACATAAAATGGCGTCGAGAAAAGATACGTGTATAAATCACGTGATTCGCCTCCAATCGCAAAAGATCTTTATTCTAATTAGAGCGAGTACTCGGATATAAATATTCTGGACTCGGAACTCGGAAATTGCTATATATCATCATTGCGCGATAGGAACTGAATGTTCCTGTACCTGTTTGATAACCAACTCCTGTTAGCGCATACGATTACACAGCGCCTCAAATCACAAAAGAGCCAGATAACCAACTCCTGTTAGCGCATAAGATCACACAGCGCCTCCAAACGCAAAAGAGCCATTACAATCTGTTTCTATCACGCGATTTCGATGTTTTCAAGGAGACATTTTATGCCAAAATTAGATTGATTTTGAAGTAATAAACAATCTTTATTGAAGATACACAATATTTAGGCGGTCCTATTTAATAATGTCTCTAACATCATGATAATTTTTAGTCATGCATTTTTTAAAGGTACATTTTTTCTAAATTTAACAGCGTCTTATACTTGAATACAAGTTTTTTGGGCGGATTTTGGTCAAATTTGGGACAGCGTCCTATATTCGAGGGCGGCCTTTAGTCGAGAAATTACGGTAGTGATTGAACGGTAATGGATGTTTTTGTGGTGTAATAACAACCACTGTTGCTGTCATAGGCAGCAACATCACCCAATCAAATTAATTTCAAAATATTTAATAAGGTATCTGTAGGCCATAGTTACGTTGCTATTCCTGGGATTCTGCGAGTTCACGGTTCTATCAACCCCAACACTGGAAAAAGAATGGGTGGAACTTAGCTAGAAATTGGCGGAGCATAGATAAAAATGGGCGAGTCATAGCTAGAAATGGATCCCTCTATTGTATTATCATGTACCTGTATAGGTTTCTTCCTTCTTTATAAGAGAGCCGCCAAGACAGCTATACTGCTCAGTGAGATCCTATCTGCGATTTATGGCACAGATACCACACAAGACGGGACCGACGGTTTTACGACCCCACTGCCAAAAGACGTGTCAGGTGAATGACGCATGGAACAGCCAAATATTACACACCTTGATCGCATGTCTGAATGCGGGATCGTCAGGATCAAACCTGGTTCTTTGGATTGAAAATCCAAGCACAGCAGCCGTTTACCCCACCAAACCATTCATTGATATTCTGAAAGCCACACACATTCAGACTGTTGCAGATGTTCAGATGACGCAATTAATTAGGCTGATCACTCTTGTTGTGCAGTATGTGGTATGGTATGGCATGGTAGACATGCTTGACCATTTTTATACATAGCACTGCATATTTTGCTAACCGTTTGCCTTTGATCCACATAGGCTAGTTCGTAATTTCCCTAAACCTGTTAATAGTATTATTTGACGCTTTAAAAATTATATTGCTTCGAAATAACGTAATCCCCTTTATTTATTTAGAGTGTAATTGCCAAGTCTATATGAAAAAACTGTAAAGAATTCATTTGTTGTGACTTTGAATTTGATTTTAACAACTAGATTGCCTTGTAGCATTTACTGCGGGACGTTCATCTAGCGGCTGTCAATGGTCCCCACAGATTTCGTCCGGAGTGTATATTCATTCATAATTTTATATGATAGACCTTAATAAACCTGAAGTGTTATATGTTTCCGGTGAGAACAATCATTCCTCTACACGTAGGCATCAAAAATTAAGCAATGCAATTAATAATATGAATTTAAGCGTCGCCTATCCAAACGGGGTGTCAAAATTGGTTTCACACCTTGTTTATATTATATATAGTAGGTATATATACATCATGTAGTAGGGGGATATGAATCTGGGGCGTTTCGCCCCCCTATCTCATTCGCACCCATACTGTTTCGCGCCCTGTCCTGTTCGCCCCAGGTCATTTCGGCCCCTATTCCCGTTCGCCCTAGGCCGTTTCGCCACCTGTATAGACATGTGCATTATAAGTTAAAATTCCAAGTTTTGCAATGTATGTGGTCGCTTGAACACATTCTATGATGACTAACTGTGTGTGGCCGTATTCGTTCAATACATTTAATACGTGTGGTCTCATAGACATCCGTATATCATTCATGTTGAAAGACTACTTTCATTGCGACGCATGCACGCACGTGGCCCAATCCTACCCATCCCTTCTGATCATATCTGTTGAATATTTCGAAACTAATTTAACTAGAGTTATTGCTGATAACAGTACGCGAAATTTTCTTCAGAAAGAAAGATAAGAGTTGGTATTTTGCGAAACGGTATATAGGGTGTGATGGGATGTACAGAGGTTATGTTAATACAGTTTTGAAAACGCACTTTGTAAAAGAAACGATGTATTTATTATTTATTTGCATATATGTACACATTTAGATGACAATTTACATGGATATGATGATGTAGTAGTAGTAGCACGGCTCAGACATAACACGTTTCCAAAACAAAATGAAACAGACTGCTAAATATTTTGGACATAAGTTGATTGGAAGCCATTAATGCTGCCTAATGTAGCAATGGCTTCCAATCAAATTAAGTCCAAAATATTCAACATAACATTCCGACAACGACAACAACGATAGTAACAACAACGAAATGATGATAACAGCAACAAAATGATGATGACGATGAAACAATGATAATGATGATGATGATGACGGAATGATGATGATTATGGTGATGATGATAATGACGCTGACGCCGAAGATGATGATTGCCTGTTCCACAAGTTCGGTGCTTCCATCTATCACAAATATCGCACGCCACGCTGTGCTGAAGACGAGGAACTTCCCGATTACACAAAATACACAGATTTTCCATAGCGACAGTTTCCCGGGCAGTCCCCCCCCCCAAAATGTGTATTATAGGCTACCTTAACCGACGTAATTTTTTTAAATGATGAGAAGCGATATGAAAGTAAGACGTTATGGATTGTTCAACTGGAAGTCAAATATTATATAGGATATTGGTGTCGACAATTTTCAAAGAAAACGAACTGACCGCATTCAGTTGTTTGATCATGATTGGAAATCAGATATTAATGCTGTTTGGCCCCTGAACTCATTTGTAATTAGATGATAGGCATAGCCTAACATTGTAGGATTATGCCACCAAAACATCACTCATCCCAGTGCCTGAGTAAGTTTTCCCGAACAGGTTTATACATTTGCATGGTTTCCTGGTTCAGTTATGCCGCCTGAAGATTACTCATTATTCAACAGCTATCATACAAAGTTGAGCTTGAGACACCCACATTTATTTGTTGAGGGCCACCCCACTCACCCCCCTTTAGACAAACAAAGTTAACTCCTGCACATATACACATACACTAACTTAATTTAAATTTATCATAGCTGATCATATCGCCATAGCAACAGGAGGAATCCTCATTATTTTCACTTGATAATGCGGCAACATAACAGGCCTCGCGATATGAAAGAGCTGTCGGACAGTCAATAATATTTTACCGTGACTCAGAGCAAAGTTGGGATCATCTAACATTGGGCGATATAAAATTGTCACGCTTCTAAATGATCGCCATAGCAACAGGAATTCATTATTTTCACTCGATGACGAGCCAACACAAGACGCCTCACGATACGAGGGCAAAGTTTGGATCATCTAACGTTGGGCGATATAAAATTGCTACGTTTCTAAATGATTCTGGTACTATCAATGTGAAAATGTAAAATATTCTTACTGTGAATCAAAGAAAACCGTAACTTTCGGCGCTGGCTTTATTCAAACTTCTGTCAGTGTCTCATGTTTTTTCCCCGGCATGTGGCTAACAAGAGCCGCTTCGCCCATATTCCCGATGTCAAACGACTTACTACAAACACTACATTTGGCACGCGAGTTTGATGTATTGTCCGGTAAAATCCAATCCTTAAATTTATCATTAGTTTCCCAAACACTAGCATATTTGCACTTTCCCATCTTTACTGTATCACAAAAAACGGCAATCTCGCAAATTATTTCATTGTTTCGGCTTCTAACACTCTGTACTATTCAGGGTTTGTACACCTTTCAGTATTTGAAATTCCATGACTTTTCCATGACTAAAATTAAGAAATTCCATGACCTCCAAGAATCAATAGCTCGGTCAGACAGTCAAATTAGTTTCAAAATGTTCAACAGCATATAGTGAATCATATGGAATTCACTTTATCTAGGGCAAAGGGTGAACATGTGAGAATATCCGGTACATTTTTAATAAAATCTGAGGTTTTCACATAAAAAATTGACGAATAAAAATTCTGAATGGAAGTTCTAGAGCCTATGATGATACATGTAGTAAGTATCCTTTCAGCCTAACTTGGTTGAAATCGGTCAAAATGGTAAGAAGCAATATGGCCATTTCTAGTAAAGATTTTGACCCCAAAAATTGTCTATTAACCCTTTAACACTCATATCAGCCAAAGCCGGCTTCTGTCATGCGTGGTCTTGAGAGATGTCCATTTGCAGACCAAGAGAAGAACTATTGTTGAACATTTTTTTATAAAATAGTCTTCACTTGGTCTGCAAATTGACATTTTCTTTGAAATTTAAAAAAAAATTTGAATAAATTTAAGGCTTATTGCCGAGGCTTCTATTTGGACACGGCGTTCAAGAAAAAAATGAAATCCAATCCCTAAAATTGTTACTTTCGCAAATATGTTGCGCACTAATAGATAACACGCATGGGAAAATTTGACAAAATATGAGCCAAAAAAGCCGTATACATGTATATAACACGCAATCAGTTTAGAAATATTGCAAAACATTTATTTTTTAGACGAACGAAAATTGGTAACTTTACCGCTAGATTCAAAATAATAATAATCCTTTATCGGCTAAATATCTTGTTATTCTTTTAATATTACCAAGTTTATTTCATACTTTAACCGTAATAGAACGCATAAAACCATCTTTGAGCAAGAAATACGTTCAATATACAGGGGAATCTCCATACGCTAGCGAGACCGAGATATCGTTGCCATCTAATTATCATAATGTAACCAATTCGGCCGGGACGAAATCGCCCAAATGAACAAAAATCTACTGCCGAATGCATACGCTGATTAGGAAATAGTGAATTTTTTGCTCAAATTGTTTTAAAAACATTCTCTTCTGTACATATTTATTATTAATTTGGGATATTCGCATTCGCGGCGTTACAAAACACGTTTTTATTTGGGAGGCCTCCTTCCAGTCCAGATATAGTTCAGTGGAATGTCTCCAATCACAAGAGTTTAATATGGCCTACCAACATAAGAAGGGATTTAACCTCATGTTATTTCTTACGTTGTTTTGGGTCATTTTATTTTGGTTGGACATATGACTTTGATAATGAATGAAATCATGTGATCGCCGCGATAAAGATATGGAAATACATTTCCGAGCTTTATTTCCCCATTTCACATTTGTATGCCATCAGATTTTATTTTTATTTAGGGAGATTATCATTTTCCATGACTTTTATCAAATTGACAAATTTCCATGACTTTTCCAGGCCTGGAATTGAGATTTTCAAATTCCATGACTTTCCAGGAGTTCCATGACCCGTGCGAACCCTGACTATTTGACAAACGACTGCCGATTCACTCATTTTTATTGCGTTGTACTTGAACATGTTCAGAACCCGTATTGCTCAACAACCGCGAGATGTTCCCGGTAATAGGCGGTTTTCTATTGCAAAACGAGACCAGGACCCAATCGAATTAGATTCTGGCAAGATTGGCGGAAACGCGAGATTTCGTTCGTAAACCAAAACATTGCGGTCGGAAAAATTAGGATTGCCGATATTTTAATTTTCCATACATTTTCCATTACCAGTTGGCCCAAAATTGGAATTTCCATACTTTTTCCAGCCCTGGAAAAGGCTTTCCTAATTTTCCATACTTTTTCCAGACATGCGTACGAACCCTGTAGCTGCAATTTAGGCAGCTTTATCGGAAATGAGATGGACAGACGAACGGCTGGATTGATGAGTGGATGGATGAATGGACAGACAGATCAGGTCGCCAACACATCAAAGGTTGAGTCGGTATCCAACTACACTCGCCATTCCCGTTAGCACACAAGCCATTTCAAAGGGGTGAGAAATGACCCGGATAAGGGAGCGAATCGACCCGGTGCGAAACGACCTAGGCCAAATGGGACAGGGGGCGAAATGACTCGTTACCGGGGGATATGCATTATGTGGTAGTCACGTAGTGATATGGATGGACAAAAGTTCAAAGGCCTGTGATGAGGGTCACTTAGGATTGACTAATATTATACACAACGCACTTTTTCAGCTGCTCACTCCTTCAAAAGGCCGATACTTATTGTTTATGCCAAACACTTGCATGCAGACATGCTTCTGACTGCAGCCAGATGCTGCGAATCCGGACCGATGATCTCATCAAATCAGGATTTGCCAGTAAAAGTGATGATACGCATCAGGTTAATAATGTTAACATAACAATAATTTAATAATACAGTGTCAGAAATATATTGAATATCATACACATTTATGGAAAGTTTATATGTCAATAAACTCATAACACTTACCCATTTTTCACTCAACCGAGAGAAAGGTTATTCTTTAAAAATTATTTCGCCGCCAACAACCGGAAAATGGAAATGTTTATGTTCGCGCATGCGCATGGACTTGTCACAGATCTGAAAAGCCATAGAGCGCTCACACGTAGATTCAGATTCAAATAGATCAAATCAAATCAAATCAAAGATTATTTATTTGACAGTAACATGTTTTGCACAATTGAGTCCAGATTGGCCGCCGAAGTCGCAACCTATAGTCCTGGAGGACACCTGGAGGATCCAACATCGGGAGACACATTTACATGGCAACAGCTCTTTGTGTGTTAAAATTTGAATCCCATTGAATTAACTGCTTAACCTGGAACAATAGAGTATGCAGATCCTAAACCCCTTTTACTGTACTAAACCGCAACAACCTCTCTTGTGATCAGTAGTCTTTGAGATGCGGCTACGGACACATAAGGATACAGACAATAGCAAGATGAAGATCCCCCCATCCCCTCTCCACCCCCCCCCCCCACCCATTCATAAAATAGCAGCAAATAAAGTGCATTTGATTTGATTTGACCTTACATATTTATTCACAGATACTCACAGATACTCAAGATTCAAGATTCAAGATTATTTATTTTCATATTTACCCATTATCAGAAATTATAGTTAGACTACAGCACAGCTCATAATAGAATTAATTATGCTAAGAGAAGTTGACGCACTTCCAAATCAAGACCATAAGATAACATGTTAATTAGTGAGAAGTGTTCCGCTGAACACTCCGAGCACAATCGGATTGGAAGGCACCACTACTTTGGGAAGCAATGTGTTCCATCACTATGCTCGGAATGCCCAGCAGGACACCTCAGCCCACTTTGGAAGCATGCCAGCTTCCAGCGCTGTGCTGCGTAACGGCCATGGTGGTGGCGATTAGTGCTGTGATTTCTAGTAGGTATCAATAATTATGTTTATGATGATTTTTTTTGGGATGATTTTGACGTGAGAATTTGTGTGCGTATGTCTGTATCTGTATTATTAAATAATTGTATTGCTTGGTAGCATAGTGTTCGTGTACATTACTGCCTTTGGTCGATGGTATGTGTTGTGTAGATTGGAACTAGTTCTTGTGTTATGATTATGTATGTCTGCGTTTGTTGAAAAAAGATTGGACGGAGATGAGGGTAGGTTGCCATTGTGGTAGTCCTTTAGAATAATACATGGGCCGGAGTAATTTCAGAAAATGACAATTCAAGTAAACTGAAAATGGATTTTTGCTGATATAGGTGTCGAACAATTATCTCCTGGTCGTCTGCTATGGTATCATATACATATGTTGTATAAATATGTCTATACTGTCAGCTAATCTACGCGATAAAACATATAATGCCTTATAATTCCCGAAACAAATTACTGTAAAAAGCAAGTAAACCAAATATATAATTAATGAAAGAATCCCCACATTTTTATTATTACCCCACCATGTTTTGTTCCAATAAACTATCTCATAATTAACTGTTAGCTAGCAAATAATTTGTGACTGGCAACTTTTGTAGTGATTGAACAGTGGTCACCAAATACAATCAAAGCTAACTATAATGTCCACCCGTATTTCAGTTCACATGATTGTTGTTCCCCTTGAACAAGTTGTTAGTCAGATGATCCATGTGTTTGTCAGATATATGTTAGACTAATAGCTTTATAGATAGGGTCTACCCTGGTATATAATATAACTTGACTTGCTAAGGCTACTATAGATACAACAATCAGTCAAACTAGGGCCTACACGGAAACTAGCAGCGATGTTGGATTCAGAAAAATGCATCATATGCAAAAAGACAGGGGTAAAAAAACTTATGGCACCAAAAGCGGATGGCTTAAAGACAACTAATGATGTAAGACACGTTAGACTTAAGTTGCGAAATGACAACCTCAAAGATGCAACTGATCAACTTACTGAAGTATATACACTTGGTCCGTCGCCAACAATTTATTGGCACAAGAACTGTCACTCCTCGTATATAAGTACAGAAAAACTTGAAAGGTTAAAAAAGGCCAATATAACAGAAGAACGCCTCCATGCAAGTTCATCAACATCGACAGCTTCTGCTCAGACACCAAAATTGCAATGTAATTCATCTAAGGTTAACTGGAATTTATGTATCTTTTGTCAGCAAGAGACAAAGGAAAACCCACATCTCATACAAGAATTGCATGTTAGCCACAGGATATTTGAAGCATCAAAATATTACCAAAACCTGAGCGTACGTCTCGCGTATGTTAATGATCTTACAGCTGTCGATGGTAAGTATCACACAAGTTGCATAATCAAATTCCAATGGAGGACTGGCAAAATAGACAAAACAACAATACATGTCAGTGAAATCCGCTTTGCATGCTGATATTTTGAATCTCACAGATGTGTGGGAAGGATACTATTCCATAGCCAATGAATCCAACATACAAATTCCAAAATCATATGTGAGTCGGATGAACACATTCAAGGTTAAGCTAGCCGAACATATGAAAGGTGTGTACAAATTCTTGTTATACAGGATCAACCGTCCCAACCAAGTTTCACCACATCTTAGTATCTGTCATGAAAATAAATGATGACACAGAATTAACTATCCCTTCATTCAAATATCAACAGGAGGATTGATTTCTGTCCATGGTCCACGTTGCACTACGCACACCGGGTGATATGTTATCACATGTAAGTCTGATGAGATCGATATATGTGAGGATAAAGTGATAGATTGTTTACCTGACAGTCTATACATGTTCCTAAGCCTATTGTTAGGAGTGTGGCTGATGACAAGTGCGAGTCTATATCCGACACACTAGAATACTTAGTATTGCACATGATATAATATACACAGCTACTCAGCTAGTGGAGACAAATAACTTACTTCCAATCATATGGGGATTGGGAGCACTCTCCACCAAGTGGCACATTCAAAAGAATTGGTAAACTTGTTCCACCAGGTTGGTCATGTGATGAGTTACCATAAAATTATAAAACTTGACACTTTACTGGCTAAAAGGACACGGGAAACAATGGATAATCATGGTGCCATAATTCCACCAAAACTGGTCACGGGACGTTTCGTTCATTTTTTAACAGACAATGTGGACACTAACGACAACACGCTGGATGGTAAAGGAACTTTTCATGCACTCAAGTTTCAGCATGGTAAAGAGGCCCGCCAAATGGAAATCTACTTTTTGGTATCAAACTTTCAAAGACAGGAACATTTCATATTCCGGAAGCGATGAAAGACATACTACCTGCACCTAATAGTGGAATTACAGAGCGCCCTTTCACATGTGATATTGCAGTGGAATGGCTCACACAGCCAATTGAGGAATGTCCATCAGCAACCACTCTGCAGAGCATAGTGGACAAGGATCTAGTAACTCCTGGCATCCAGGAAACCTTTTTTAGTGTTGAACACTTAGGTCAAGATCAACTTTGCCTCTTTGTTAAGAAACTCCTATGTGAGACTCCAGAGAGTGACCAGCACATGGCTCTGAAAGCTGCCATCCATAAGAATAACGCTCTGACGTTTAGTTCCTTGTACACAGTTCTAGAGAACATCAAAGGCAAGCAGAACAGTATCAAGGTGGACAGGAACATATTACAAAGGCTCATAACAGCCTTCAGAGCAGGACGTGATGTTAATCTAGACACAATCCTGCAGCATGAACTTATAACTGTACCACTGTCTCTCGCCACGACCAATGTCATCCTCCATTCCACCAACACGTCTGTGATAGCAACTGTACTAACAAAAAATTTATTAACACCACCAACTGTTTCAATTGTTAGGTCCAGCTGTCTGGTGATTGATGGTTAAGCACTGGTGATGGCTCTTGGAAGGCCAGTAGATGTTAGGACAGTTGGTGAATATGCTAACAGATTTGCGGAAGCAGTATACAAGATGGGGAGAACATTTGGCGGAATAGACATTGCGTTTGACAGGTATAGGAAAGAATCAATCAAAGCCGGAACAAGAGGCAAATGTAAGCAGTGAATACAGCCAGTGCGATGTAGGATAGAAATTAACTCAGTTCCTCTCCCATCGGATTGGTCTAACTTGCAGAAAACAAGCTTGACCTTTCTGTGTTCTTTTCCAACAAATTAATCGAGCACAGCCCTGTGGATAAAACGGTGGTAGTTTCAGGTGGTTTTGAAGAAGCTACCATTATAAAATCTTCCAACATGGCTCATGATGGCTGAACACTTGACGCTAATCATGAGGAAGCGGAACCCCGCTTTATTCTGCACCGTATTCATGCCAATCTGGAATCAATTGGCATGCCAGTGTGTGACACAGACGTCTTCTGCATCTGGTAGCACATTATGACAAAATGGGATGTTCAAACCCGTTCATGAAAACTGGGATAACCAAAAATCCAAAATACATTCCAATACATGAGATTCAAAAGCAAATACCCATCGCACAACTGGAAGCAATACTTGCTTTTCATAACATCACTGGGTGTGACAATGTATCTCAATGTGACAATGTATCTCAGCTCAGTGGCCTGGGAGGTTTTCCAACAACATCACAACCTGCTGAGTGGTATGGGAAGGGGACTACTCACAAAAGATGTTCTAAAATATGCAGAGAAATTCATCTGTATAGTATATGGTATATCCAATGTAGATACATATGTGATGAGGCACGAGTTTTGTATGGTGCGTGCACAAGAGAATCTCCCACCAAAGTCAGATGTGGCAAAATTCCACATTATGCATTCCCACTACCAAAGAAGTGTCTGGAACAAAGCTCATTGTTCTTCTCCAGGCCTTCCTTCTGTAACAGATATGGGGTGGGTATATACAGATGGCCAGTTACATGTAGTTCCACATTTACTATCGCTACCACCCATACCTAAAGCATGTTCAGAGATCATGTCATGTGGGTGTATCAAATGATGTCTTAGTAAGCTTTGCAGTTATAGGAAAATGCGCGTACCATGTATAGAAGCTTGCACATGTATGAAGCTGGGCGATCACTGCAGGAACACTCCTGACGATTCTGAAAAAATAATCATCTGCAATTATGTTGCAATAGATTATTGTAAGTACATTCATGGCAGCGATGGTTGTATGATGATAATGTCACTTGTATTCTTCGCAAACCAATAGCCCTGATAATATGGCTTGCTGGGCTGGTACTGCGCTAATGGCACAGTTAGCCGTGTTATCATGGAGCATAGCTAATATATGTTTAAATGCGCTTTCAGTTACTATTGGATTGCTGCTAGATTTGTGTATGGGATGACGAACAGGGATGAACACAGTATAATATATAATTGTAGGCCTATATGTATGTGATTCAAATTTATTTATGTGAATTATGTGAAATATATATGTGTAAATCATTTTGGTGTAATTCAGATCATAGTTAAATTTTAAAAAACAAAAAATTAAAAATTAAGAAATCACCGGCTAAATACAGTTGATATAACTATTAACTATGTATAATATTTCATTTTATAGCTGTTATTATATAATACATTTCTAATTTAAAGTGGTATGGTGACGGAGAACCTCTATCTATAATGGTGTGGATTATACAGGAGTGTGGCCGACATTAATATAGCCAAATTATGGGAGAAATTGTGAAAAATGGCTGCCGTTTTGAATCGGCCATTAGAGGTTCAAAAACCTCAGAATCCCTTTATTGAACTCAGCACACCTGAATACATCCAAAAAGAATTAATTATGCCCATTAACACGATTTGCCTCCACCTCTTTTAATATGCACATATCTGCCCATTATGCCTAGTCTACATGCCCCCCACCTGCTGTTTGCGAAAATAGTTTGATAGATTGCTTTTGTAGTAATTTTTGGGTTTTAAAGCTTAGATCGCTATGTATTTCTCCAGATAGCATTGCAGTAGGTTATGTGTGGAAGTATCAATGTGCTATACAAAGTTTTTAGGATATGAGATGGAAGATATGACTTGAGTCTGCGCATTATACCAATATTCCTTGTGTAGCGTGGATCGTTTAGTCGGGTACGAACCGACCCAGGGTAGTCGGGTAGGAAACGACCCAGTTTGAGTTGATCCGAGACATGCCCCTGGTGGTGCTATAGGCCAGTGCACATAGCCAAGGGAATGAGAGCTCAGAAAAATAGAGTCTGTATAAACGCCTTGTGCTCATGCGCACCACTAAAAGATAACTCACTCATGTTATGCTGAGGGCATGGGGAATGGCACTTCTTCTTTCTTCTTTTCGATCGCTGGTATCACACTTGGAGAGCCGTTCTCAAGATGAAATCTGTGGTTTTCTGCAGTTCTTCCACAGGCCCATACAGCTTTTCAAGAAAAGAGGTTGACAAAGGCCAGATCTCTTCTCTCAGCAGCTGATACGTACTGCAACATTGAAGTATGTGCTCTGTGGTCTGTTCTGCTTCTCCACAGGGACAAGCGGGCGATGTCGTAAGGTGGAACCGCCTGTACATGTGTTGGCTTAGTCTGTTGTGTCCAGTTCTGAGACGAAAAATAGTCACTTGCTCTGGCCTTGATAGATGATGGTAGGCATCTTCTGATTGAGGTGTTCTATAGAGTGACTTGATGATAGTCTTCATCTCTGTATGGGTAACCATGTTTTCTGTCTGATTCTCTTCTGCACCCATCTTGTCTGCTTCCTAATTTCCTTGGACTCCACAGTGTGAGCGGATCCACTGCAGTGCTATCCGAAAGCATTTGATGGTTTGTAGTGCTTCTTCAAGTTGTGGCAGCTTACCTTTGGTGATAGCCTCAAGGACGGAGCGGGCATCAGATAAAAAGACAATCTGTGCAATATGGTCTGCTGTTCTGCTGATGGTATTAGCTGCATGAACCAGTGCCTCGACTTCAGCTCTGTAGTGTGTGCAGTGTTTGCCTGTCGGTATTGCAGCTGACTCATGTTGCCCATTTGGATACTGGGAATGGCACTATATCAATACAATTATCGGTAATTTAGGGAATCCTTTATACGGGACCCTTTCCAGCCGTCCTGGTATGAATCACCACCAGGATTCGTTGGGAGTCACGAATCTTTTTACAGATTTGAAATAGGTTCAGTGTCGGCAGAGATATCAATGAATCGAAATTGGACTATAAAATTCTTCAAAGTTGGTTTAGATCGCCATCGAACATGTGTTGGTAGCGTGACGTCATAAACATGTGATCGTCATATGCTATCTCCCTATGAAGTGCGCGATGATTGGTCGAGCTCTGCTATGGTGACTACTGATTGGTCACCATCCAGTATTAAGGGACTTGCGCTGGCGACATTAATCAGTCAGACCGACATTAATCAGTCAGACCGTGGTCGCTCGGAGCAAGGAACATTATCCGTGATTACTACGTAGAGCTCAGCGTTCTGCCAATCTACACCAACGTAGCTTATTTCAGTTCCTGTACTTGTTTCGAGGACCACACACCACCGCGTATGCCTCAATCTTTATAAGCCTCCCACCAACTGGGGCTTAATGACCTAAAAGGAAGGTTTCCCACCCACCAACTTCTGGGAAGTTTTGGCCAGTAACATCCAAAACGTTATGTGATACGAGTGGCCTGTACTGATGTCTCGCTGAACCTGCCGTACCACGCCAACCAATGGAGACCAGAAAGCACATATCTTCTAGTGCATCATGTTTTAACTTTCGTGCAGCCACTGTGAACATTGCCTTCTGGTGTCGCCATTGAGCTAGGTGACCCAGATCGACTTGTGCCGTAACACTATTATCTTGCCTCTTTAGCAAGTGGAGACAATTTCATTTAGCACCAAGATTTGTGTGCATTCATCCAGCCATTAAATTAGACTGTGTAAGATAGCTTATGTTTAGTTGGTGCCAGTGACTAGGAAGCGCCCACAGTTGCATATTCACTCAATTCAGGAGCTCCGCCAACAGACACCAACATCGAGCCCCGCCATTCTGGCCTTCACCAGTTCACCAATGCGGTCATTCGCCAAGTGGCCAGATGTGGCCTGAATGCGCTGATGACTAACAGGCGCCAACAAGGAGTGGCCAAATGTGGCCTGAATGTGCTGATGACTAACAGGCGCCACCAAGGACTGTTTCTGTGATGTGAGAATAAACATTGTGCTGATGACTAATAGGCCCCATTTGTATGTAGCATAGTTATATTATTTTATGTATGCCACGGGTGGCAATGGTCGTCCAGCCTCACTGGAATGATGTTGTTCCACCAACCCTAGTGGTCGCCAGCCTCTTCGTCAGGCCAGCGAGCAATTGTCGGACTCCGAGGAGGAGGAACTCATTTGGGGGCAGCGTCACACTGGAGCTACAAGTGGCACCCGATGTGGGGCTCGAAGTGGCAAACCCACAACCTGTCTATTCCAACTATTGCAGCTGCCGTTCCACTCTGACAATTGCTCACCCGAGCATGCCGAGTACGTGATGGTGGAGCTGCGCGCGCTGTAACCAGCCATCTGCCAAACCAGCACGTCCCACGTGCAGGATTATTTACACCTGAATGACAAGAGTATTTGCCAATAGGTGACACATCATTTTTTGGTGCATCTGAGGCGAATCTGTCGTTTCTAACATTGTCAGATGTTTGTAGACGGCGGTTAACATCCACATCGGAATACGAACGTCGACCTAGAAGTCCCCTACTGGGGCATTACATGTATCCTATCACTCTGCGCCCACCTACCGAGTTAGAGGAACCACAACAAGTGCGCGCGGAAACCTCCGATAATTTCCCAGAGTCAGATCCTGCTAATGCATCAATAGGGAATCCAGACAATTGTTAAACCTTGCGGCTGGTGGATCGTGATAAGAGACAATAACTTGATATTAATAAGAGGCCCTAAGTTAATTGGACAATTTTACACAACCGAGCCGGTGCGTGGTGTTACATATCTACTACAGCCAGAAAAGAGGTGTACACTATGCGTCTCTTGTGGAGAAATTGTCCCTAACCACTTTAAACCTATCTTATTGAGCTAAAATAGCCAGGTTTAGTCGGTACCATGTTGGGCTCAAGCAATTGGAGCATGATCAGCGACCTCAGTGTAAAATTGATGCTGGGGGAAATATAGTGCTGTGGAAATAATGTTGCTGTATAGTATTCCCTAGCGCACTGCATCCTAGAGCTTTTATAAATAAACAAATCATATTAACTAGGATGGCTACTTGCCATATACACAACTAACTAATACAGTGCTAACGACATATCACAGGTCATAGGACCTTACGGTACTGTTAGTTGGGAGCACCCACAGAAAAGAAAGATAATGTTCACAGTGTAAACAGAAAGTATAAAATTGTGGTCGGCACGACCGGGAAGGTACCTATTAGTCATCAGTGCCATTTGCGGAAATAATGAAACATAAAATAGTATAGCTACTTGAATACCTATTGGTAATTGGTATGGTAAGATTTCATAATTCACTGAAATTGAGGCGCTAATATTAAATAGAGCGAGATGGCTCGATCTTGTTTGCAGGTAAGATTTCCACAGGCAGATTTCTGCAGGCAGGTTTCTGCAGGCAGACTGTTGATGCAGCACACTCTCAGGATGGTGACGAAGAATGGTAATGAGATGTCCCTTAGATAGTCATTTTAACTAATACATGATTTAAACAGTTTGTTGTAAAATGTCCGTCCGGCGCTGGTAGTTGTAAAGTTGCCCATTAACAAAGAGGGCTATAGTTATAATTTATGCTGGTACAATAACTGGGTACACAGTGCAGGATACGTCGCGTAGCTCTTGCTGCGCACCAAGCAAAGTCCCACCAGACTGTGGTCTAAAAGTTAATTAACACACGTGACATGCACGCAGAAATTTGAATCCACTTTTCAGCGTGGTCGGAAGATCTGGCGAGTTATCCACTAAGAATCGCCATCAGCTCTACATCCCGTAGAATCACATCGGACCGCAAGGCCCTTTCTGCAGGAAAGCTCCCTTAGGAAAGTTTGGATGTGGGAGTTCTTACTTTAATTTATTATTGCTCCTGGATGGCCATCTGGGAGCATCCAGAATTTAGTATATCGCAGAAAATCGAGGACTGCTCACCGGCGCAGAAGAACTCAATGCCGAGAGGCACCGCAGTGATGATGGAATCACCGTCTGTTAGCAGTTATCCCGCATCTGGCACTGCGCTGGTCCAGCAGTCTTCCTGACGGGTTGGCTTCCACGCCGATGATGCTCATGACTCTCGGTGTTTCGTCACTTTTATACTAGTCGTGACGTCAGAGGCAGGCACCTCAGCCAATCAGTGGGCGAGCAGTAGCCAATCAGCGTGCAGCTAGAAGTGGTGACGTGCTATCACGTGAACAGCACATTCCCCATTCAGTTAATGCATACACGCGATTACAACGTCGAAGCAATATTTTGAACATAATTTAACCAGGAGTTTTAAGCACACACTCTCTCCCAATTCTGACAGGGGTTTTCAGGGAAGCTCTGATGCGCGTGCATGCGCACTACGCGTTCTTATGGACTTAGCCATTTTTAACAAAAACCTCTTTCATAGGGCTTTATACACGCACATTACCCTACTCGGGGGGGGGGGGGGGGCGTGGCGGGGCATGCCCAGATCGAATCCGGAACAGTCATCCCACACCCAGCTTAGCTGGGATGGTCAGTACACATCCGGTTGATCCGTGCTACAATCGCCTAACGCGCATGCGCGGACGTCAGAGATTGCCTACCAACATGTGTTAGCATGTGGAGAGCATGGCATCTTTAGAATACTCGGGTCTGTATTCGTAATTCGTTAATAATAGGCCCTCCTCGCCGTTGTTGGTAAGGTTCATTACCAGAATGAAACGAAGACTCCGAATCTTTTTTACAGATTTAGAATCGGTTAAGAAATTGCGAAAATATTCACGTTTGCTTCCACTCAAAATAGTTCTCAATAACGTTATATGCGCGTGTGTACTTGGTAATGGGTGGAGGCCAGTAAGTCACGTGGTCACTAACCATGCCTCGTCACAACGCGCGCATTGATTGGTTGAGGACGAATTCTGTGACGTCCTTCAAGTTCAAGGGTCATATCATGTTTTACACTCAGTTGACAGAATGGTTCAGGGCTATCCCTAAGCTTGAATAAACCTTTCATTATACGCGGCTTAATTGTTTCTGTTACAGTTACCAGCATGGGTCTCGACAGGGGTGCCAGAAGCATGGGGACAGCTGTGGTAGCTGCTTGTAGCTCGGGGAGGGGGGGGGGGGGGGTACACGCTGGTCTGTTATGTTTCTCCACTCTGTTGCACCACATGTACAGGATTCGCGGGAGGGCTGGTTAGTTACGGTTCTCGGGGTTACAGATCTCATATCGCGACTCTCCGGAAGGTACAAAGACTGGCTTCTAGAGCTGGTGGAACGATAACGTTCCAGTGGGGCTATGCGACCATTGCCACCAAGATTGAACCTCGCGGTCTCATCCCAACTGTTGGTGTCACCAGTATGATGGTCCATAATTAATTTAAGTGTATGGACCTGATAAATCAAAAATATATTACTACACAAACAATGGTACTCGTTTGCTAGTAGACGAGAGCAAGTATACAGTATATAGAACTAGGTTGGTGTCTTGTTTACGTGGGCTTGTCAGAGGTACCTCACAGATCCGTATATATCCGAGAGGTATCCCTGCAAGTGAGCATCCTAACGAGGCTACTTATATAGTTTAATATAAACCACTATACCCCTAACACAAATAAAAAATTTGCGAGAGGAAAGTGCTTCGTGCTGGCCTCCATCACAGGAAAATGCCATCAATGCTGAAGTGGAGGAAGAGAGCTGGTAAAAAGGGCCACTCTCTTGTTCAAACAAAATGTTATGTGTAGTATGTGTCAACCTTGTGAAATTATAATTAATGTGATGCACGCTGGTGTACGTGACGATGGGGCAGATGATTTCTGAAGAATTCAAAGGCCACCATCTTATTTAGGGCCAAAGATACTGCATTGGTAGTTGCCGCTTTATTTATGTGGGCCTTATGCTAGTTTCTAACCTACCATTTAGTTGTTAGATTCCCTTCCAAGCTTTGGCCACAAGTCCCAGGGATGCCTACCTATCTTTTGACACATGAGACTAACTGGCGAAGATGCTCAGTTTTCCGAAGGTCACCCCACATAGCATCTCCCTCAGAAAGGCAGCGTGCAGACATGTTATGGAGTGACAGTTTCAGAATCATATAACGATCCAGTTACATATCACCCCGCAACCACAAATAACATCACTAGGACAAGTTACTATTCACCTAAGCAATTTAGAAAGTGCAATAGTATTTTATGGCGGGGAGTAAGAGTCAGATATCCCTCCTTAGTGACCTTCCAGTGAGGGTGTGGTGGGTTCTAAGAACGCACCTAGTCACTGTACAGAGTTGGATGGAGATCTGCATCTCGTCCGTCACCCATGTGCTACGGAACTAACGTTTGCCTGTCGTTAGGGTTAAGTTTCAGAATGCCCAGAGATGCACTGCTGGCCGGTTTTACATAATATTATTTCTTTTTGCAGTGCTTAATACTTTGGCGGGGTTGTCTATGCTAACTGGTATCCAAAGATACAGAGGGGAATGTGTGCGAAATCGACACTAGTCTTCACCGCTCGGAAACCCCAATAGTTTCCCAGAGTCGGATCATGCCAACGTGTCGATGGAAAGTCCAGACAATTATTAAGCCTTGCGGCTGAAGGAGCGTAAAAAGAGACAATCCCTCGATATTAATAAGAGGCTCTAAGATATTAGGCCAATTTATACAATCTAGCCGATGTGTGGTGTTACATATCCGCTACAGCTGGAAAAGATGGGTACACAAAATGTCTCTTACGGAGAGATTGTCGCTAACTACTTTAAACCCATCCATTAGTCATCAGTGCATATAACGAAATACATGAATAAATAGAACAATAGTATAGTTACTTGAGTACCTATTGGTCATCGGTACGAGAAAGGTTAAAAAATCACTGTAGGAATGCGTTACAGATGAGGAACGTGAGGTGGCACGATACTGAAGTTGCTGGAAGTTTCTGCAGGCAAACTGTCGATGCGACTCACTCCCAAGACAGTGAAGAAGAACGACTGTAGAGAAATGTCCATTAGATAGTCTTAATAACTAATATGTGAAATTACACAGTAAGTTAGAAAGTGTCTGTCTGGTGATGGGAGTTTGAAAGTTGCCCGTAACAAGGAGGGATACAGTTGTAATTAAACATTGCATGTGCATGACTGAGTACACCGTACATGATACATCGCATAGTCGTTTCCGTGTACCAGGCAGAGCCCCATCAGACTGTGGCCTAAAAGTCAATTAATCACAGGACATGCTGCGCAGAAGTTTGATACCACTTTTCAGCGTGGTCCGGAAGATCTGGCGAGTTATCCACCAAGAATCACCACTTGTTCTACATGCTCTAGAGATTACATCTGGGCCGCGAGGCCTATCTGCAGGAAGGCTCCTCCTGAATTGTTGTAGTGAGAAAGTCTCTACTATTTAGTTAGTTGCCCCCAGATGGGCGTCCGAGGGCTTACAAAAACTTAGTGATTGCGGATGTTCCGATTGCCTACCAACACAGGAGACCTGAATTCCGAAAGGCACTTCTGCAGTGTAGGGTACCACAGCCAGTAAGCAGTTTCCCACGTCTAGCAATACGCTGGTCCAGTAACCTGCCAATGGCTGTCTCTCACTGAAGTGTGGTCTCGATTTTTGTATTTTCACTGCTTTTATGCTACTCGTGACGTCAGAGGCAGGACGCCCAGCCAATCAACGGGCGATCTGCAGCCAATCAGCGTGCAGCTAGAAAGGGTGATAATGCTATCACGTGATAAGCGCATTCCCCATTCATTTAATACATACACGCGATTACAACGTCCAAGTAATATTTTGAAAATAATTTCAGTGAGCATTTAAGGATAACTCGGCCATGTCTGGTCCAATTTTAAAAAGGTAAACAGTTTTGGATTCTTCGTCTCATTTTGGTACTGATTGGTACCACGAACGGCGAGACTAGAGTGATTTGAAGAAATCACGGGTACTAACTCGGTACACTATAAGTACGCATTCTCTGCCAACGCTGACAAGTGTTGTCAGGGAAGTTCTGGCGCGCGTGCATGCACGCTACGCGATCTCACAGACTTAGCCATTTCATAGAAAACCTCTCTCATATGGCTCTATACATGTGTGCTATCCTACCCAGGGGGCGTGCTTGGAACATACCCGGAGTGGTCGTTCCGTACCCAACCTAGCTGGGATGACCCGTACCCGTTCGGCCGATCCACGCCACACTGCCCCTGTTGCCCTTTGGGCATGGGGGCAGTGGAGCAGCTGTGCCCTTTACCCATTTCTATTTAAAAAATTTAACTTTAGTTTGGAACTTCAAAAATTAATTTTTAGAATATTCAGAGCAGACTGAGCAGTTGTATTAAAGTTCGGTTGTAACGTGTTTTGGCATTCAGCCCATAACGTAATATGGGCTTGCTTTTAGGCTGGAGATATCTTTTTTCTTGCATAAAATGGTTCTACACCAGAAAGAAAATACAAACACTTTTCTCTCCCCACGGGTCGAGACGTGTAAGCAAATGTCCTGCCTTCATCTCTCCACCCTGGCTATCTCTTTCGACTCAGAAGTCTAATAGCAACGTGGAATTACTATGAGTATCCAGGTTTTCACTTTCAACTCACAAGTTTAGTGGTGACACTCCGTGATAGTTACATGTGACATATTGACTAATTTATTATTGATGTCTTTTGTATATTATCATTCTTGTGATACTTTCCATCTCCAAATCTGTGCACGTTCCAGGCATTTTGCAAGTAAAGGTAAAATAGGAATTTGACATAATAGTGTCCCACTCTCCGTTAATGTCTTAGCGGGTAGAATAGCATATATGTGAGATGATGGGCGGCTGGGCGTAGCCATGTGCATAGTAACACTACAACA
Source organism: Chaetoderma sp. LZ-2023a (assembly GCA_034401795.1). NCBI lineage: Eukaryota > Metazoa > Mollusca > Caudofoveata > Chaetodermatida > Chaetodermatidae > Chaetoderma > Chaetoderma sp. LZ-2023a. Next base: position 116,093,437 of record CM067367.1, read on the forward strand.
AGGGCTATTCCCAGCTACACTCATGGGATACTAGAATTGACAACAGCTCTCTAAATCACATTTTAATTGACGTATAATGCGTATCCTGTAGGCAAAGGTTGAAAAAATGTGTATACACATGGCTGTAGTATGGGCTCGATGTCGGTGGGCCAGTTGAGGAATGTGTCTAAGATTTGTTGTCTCCCCCTCCTCCAGAATGGGAGGCAGATGTGTTCTTGGGCGTTGGGCCTCCCTCAGAAGAATGTGAAAATTAGATGCGCCTAGAAGCCATCTTCTGCATTCTGAGTAATACATACCATTCTATTGGACTTTTGAATGCTGTAATTTTTGTATGACTATGAGCACTGCTCCCCCATCCACTTTACCAACTCTTACGGTCGTCATACACATGTTTAGCCACATCAAGCTTTTTATTAGTTCTAGCCATAAGCGATGATGCCACTGCCCACACGAAAGTCAGTCATTTGAAGGCCTCCTTTGATTAGTCTGAGCCTGAGCCAGATGTCCCTCAGACACCACACGCCAATATGGCTATGTAAGAGGCTGAGAAATCATAATTTAAATCACGTATTCAATAAACGCTAGCTGTTGAATAACTCATTACTAATTTAACTTGACTGCGTTGCTACCTCAGGCAACAACACATTCCAATAATATTAGTTTTAAAATGTTTCCCAGAATAGTTAACTACCTAAAGAATTTATTATATTTAGTAATCAACTAATTTTATGTCAGCCGTCTGCCATCTATCTATCCATCCAGCATCTGAGCAAGTCGTTCCAGTGGTGAGTTTTCAGAAGTAGTCTTGTCTAGGCCTGCAAATGGCCATTCAATAAGCCAATATCTTGTCTTCGAACATCCAGACTGGACACATCCATCATTCTTGCTTGAGGGTTGGTAACGGTTCTTGCTGGGGATTGTTGCTCTTTGTCGCATAGCACATGCCATACAAAGAAGCAAGCAATTTGCAGCATGAATTGCCTGCGGCTATCGGACGGGGGTGGGGGGGTGGTCATGGATGGGCTCAGTCAGGATATAAGTCTAAAATTATGACCTTTATGGGATTGCCTCTCATAGACCGCATGGCGTTCACTACCGACTGGCTTGACTGGTTTGACTGGAGGAGTGTTGCTGCTATCCACGCTGCATAACCAGAGCACTACAAGATTACTATCAAATGAACCTGCAGCAACACTCCCACCAGCCTAGAGATAATACAATAATTTTAAAATGCTGATATTGGTGATCACAATATGGCTACAATGACGAGAAATATAATCATAACAATTTTAATAACGATACTTAGAATATATTATCCATTATTTATTAGAAATATTGTACATAGCTTTTCTATAACACTGTAGTGTTTTCGTGAGAACAAACTTTATCGTAAATTGTAAATTGTCCACCTTTTTTCTTTAAGCGTGTTCTCAAGAACAACTGGTCAGGAAGGATCCATAGGATCGGATCCACGGTTGGTCCCAAGAAGCTATTTTAAAAATTACATTTAAAGATCGTTTGTGAAACTGCTTGGCTCATTGGCCTGAAACTAAAAAACTTCATCTAAGGTGAGAAGCTGAACAAACTGTGTTCACATGTTCAAAATGACTAGTCGAGTTGACTTGCGGCTGTCTTTGAAAACCTAGTTTTCACAAAAGCACTTACTCTGAAACCTTTCCCAGATTGACATATTTTTAGAAAATACTTTCCCACAATGCATCGCTCGGCCAGGCGATGCGTGAACAGTATTACTTGACTAATCTCTATTAGGTTCTGTTACAACACTCTGAAAGCATTTATATGAAGAAATATAATTATAGGATCATAATATTATTGAAGTCATATATCATTGGAAAGCTCATCCAATTTTCTAAACATTTATGTATTATTTTTTACATTTAAAAAGAAATTCCTCAAACTAATTATCATTTTTTAAATACACCCTATTGGCCACTTGATTTACTAAATCTAATGGCAATGGTGTATTTTACATATTTAAAAACATAAGTTTAGAAAATTTGATGAGCTTTGCAATGGTGCATGACTTCAATAATTGCGTGATTGTAGTTTAGGAACTCTTTAAGACGCGCTGCCTTTTAGCGTAATACACACCGAATGCCGGACAATCACTAGCTGAGCAATTTATCAGGGAAAGGTGTATTTAGCAAATATAATCAGGAACCAATTAGGGCCAATCAAATTTTTTTCAAGTCAAACTGACAGGTCCAATTTGTAGACATGCATGACACGCACACACGCACTTACAGACAGTGACCTGGCAGCGTGCTCACTCACACCCGATCCCCATGCTCCACCCACGAAAGCATCATAGGAGCATTGCCCACAATAATGTGAATTGGGAATAGGTACAAGAAACCAAAGAATATATAAGTTCACTCAATATTGCTCTAATATCTATATATGGATTATAGGAAACTCAGAATGCAGGAAGACGATTCGCAGAGCCTGCACCTTTCAATGGGTTTTTCTTGTGGCGCTTGGGTGCGTGGGTTGGAATTCACCAAACACCCTTCCATGTGAGGGTGAAACGCCATTTCAGATCCTTGTGCCCTTTTTGTGGAACTTTCCACGCCCCTCAAATTTGCTTCCGGCGCCCCTGGGTCTCGCCGATGTCAGTACCTCTCCATCTGTACTTTCCTGACTTCTTTCCTGCGAATTCTTCTTATATTGATGACGTCATCTGCTTTCAGTATGGTATCAATCTGTTCACACATGCTTGTAAATATCTCGGTAGCATGCTTAACTGTCTCGCTTCGAAGGTTGCTGATTGATTCCGACATACCGAATACCATCAAGTTGTTTTACGTTCTGATTGAGCTTGAGCTTCTTTGGTTACAATACTGTCAATGTTGCTCGTCTGTCTGTTGCTGACATCCTTGGTATCTAATTGGTTTACGTCTATCTGTTTGACATCTTTTAGAGATCCTTGGGGTGACATGGCATGAGTTACCTCCATATCTGTTCTGATTTTGTCCATTTTCTTTGCTCTTAATGTTACTTGTTTTATTTCTACTGTTTCTATACGTTTTTTTAGATGCTCTGATTCTGCTTTGTTTGTTTTATCCTCTAATCTTAACTCAATATCTGTAATTCTTCCTGTTGTTTTCTCCAAGTAAGAGGCACAACGTCTATTATTTGATCAGAGTTTACTGCACTCATAGCCTTAGAATCACACTCAGCACAGTACCAGTGAAGAGCGGCTAGTATTTCTGAGAAACTCATATTCACTGTCCTCCATCTTTAGACATGAAGAGTAACAATACAGGCAATTACATATCAGGATACACATTGCATTTAGTAGATAGTATTTTAAAACACATGGGGAGGGGGTGGGCAAGGATGGGTGGATGTGTGGGTCGGAAGGCTATGGCTGTGTTATATTTAGCAGCTCATCTAGTAGTTTTAATCTAATATTCAGTAGCGGGATTGATAGTGGTAATAGCAATTGGGTTAATCTAGTAGTAGTAGTAGTAGTAGTAGTAGTAGTAGTAGTAGTAGTAGTAGTAGTAGTAGTAGTAGTAGTAATAGTAGTAGTAGTAGTAGTAGTAATGGCGGTGGTGATTGGTAGTAGTAGTAGTAGTAGTAGTTAGTAGTAGTAGTAGTAGTAGTAGTAGTAGTAGTAGTAGTAGTAGTAGTAGTAGTAGTAGTAGTAGTAGTAGTAGTAGTAGTAGTAGTTTCAGTAGCAGTGGCACTGTTGGTGGTGGCTATTTTGTGTGGTGTTGGTAATGTTATTTATGCATGTCCTAGTATGTGTCGATTATGTAATCTTTTTATTGTTTTCTTGAATGATTTTGCTGTTAATATTTTGTCACACGTTACCTGTTTTGTACTGCAATAGATATTCCGTTTTTCCCAATGTCTGTTCTTGTGTAGGTAGATTTTGTCTTGTTCTTGTCTTATGTTGGTGAATGCTGATGTTGTGTGTGAAGTATGAGGTGGTGGATTTGGGTAGGGCGTTGTGATGAAAGTCTTTAACAATGTCTTTGAGTTTAAGCAATTTTTAAGTTTTAAAAAAGGTTTGGCCCTCTGCTGGATTAGCGAATAATCTAATGCTTTTTTCTGGAGACGGAATTTTTGATAATTTATTTTTGTGCGTTTTAGTCCAAACAGCATTGCCGTACATGAGATGTGGGAAGATCCAGGTGCTGTGCAGTGTTTTAACAGTGTCGTGTGGCATATATGGTTTTAGTCTTTGGACAACACCCATGCCTCTTGCTCCCTTTGCAGTTACTATGTCAATCTGTTTACCTCAGGTCGGGTTTTTATCTAAATATAGTCCTAAAAAGTTAGCGAAAGAGGCGTCTTCAATTTATTTTTTGCTAACATAAGTCTTTGGCATATCTTTATTTAATAGTTCTCTGAATTTTGAAAATAGTGTATAGTTGGTTTTATCGACATTTAGTGATAGCTTATTTAGCAAAAACCAGTTAGTAATCTCCTTATTTGCCTTTTCATATACTGTAATTATGTCTTCATCACAACAGAAGGCATTGATCTCATCAGCAAATAGTGTTAGTGGCATGTGTTTGCAAGTAGTGGGTAGGTCATTCATGTACAACAGGAACAGCAGATGGCCAAGAATGAAGGATCCCTGAGGAACAACGCAGGTTAGTCTCTGCGCAAGTTGAATTAAATTGCACACGTATTCTGTCACTTAAGTAGCTTCGAAACCACATGAGTGCACTTCCCCTGATTCCATACTAGGCAAATTTGTCTAGTAGAATTTTGTGGTTGGTGGTGTAAGAGACTTTCGAAACGTCCTAAAAGATGCCCGTTATATGTTTTTTCTTTTCAATTGAGTCACTAATTTCTTTTGTAATTCCTATTAATGCTAGCATAGTTGAATGTAGATTCATTAGTTACTCATGTATGGATATTTATACATATAAACAGGCAGTTGATGGACACAACTTTGATGGATGATATTTTACAGAATCAGAATATTTTATTGGCTTCAAATCTATGTACATACTTGACCTGACTTGACTCGATTCTACTCGACTCGACTCGACTCGACTCGACTCGACTCGGCTTGATGCTGTAATTCCCTCACTTATGGCGAGAACGGTTATGAGACAATCCTAATTTAATTCTAATTTGATTCAGTGCACATGTTGTCTTGCTGTTAATCCTTTGTAGATATTGCCAGACATGAATTTACAAAATGAATAATACAAGACAATATGTTTGCCAGTGGCATTACGATAATATATAAAGGATATTGATTAATATATTATATATATATATATATATATATATATATATATATATATATATATATATATATATATATATATATATATATATATATATATATATATATATATATATATATATATATATGTATATATATATATATATATATATATATATATATATATATATATATATATATATATATATATATATATATATATATATATATATATATATATATATATATATATATATATATTACCATAATAGGTGGGGCAGGGTGGTGGGGGTACAATGATATGGGGATTCTATGCCAATATGTACATTGTGCAGGAGAGATAGCAATATCTTTTAGCATCGCTAACTGATATGGGTCTGGCAAACAAGGATGAGAGGGTACATAGATTATATACTCTTTCTAGTGAGATGAGTATTTGGTTAGAGTAGGCTAATTGGATGTGATATGATCCAATTATTCGGATCAGATATGGTCCATCAGAAATGAGTCAAGTGACTGTGATGGGACATGATCTGGATCACAAAATCACCCAAAGCAAATCAAGCCATGTTAAAGAGTAATGGGAGGTGACTAGGAAGTGACTAGTGCAGTGTCTAGGATCATGGGTGCAGTAGACTACAGTATTAAAAGACCATGCCTCTTTTCCATGTATTTGTTCACAAAGTTGAGTACACGCTTACATACTTCACTGTCACCTCTGTTGCCCGACACAATGAAGGAAAATCTTTTGGCTTCATTGAGGGAGTTGAAATTAAGAGATGTGTTGAATAAATTATAAAGTGAAGTCCTCTCAGTCAGATAAAATGGGCAATTAAGTATGAAGTGTCTCTCATCCTTGGCTGCTTGTGTGTCACAAAGTTTACAGCTCATATCTTCAACAGGTGTTTTGGGAGATGTGTGCCTACCAAGCTCATTCTGGAGATTTTGCACACTGACTCTGAGCATAGCAAATTGTTTTCTTCTATTGAAATTTTTGTCGGCCAAAAGAAAATTTTCCATGCTGAAGTCGGATTTAAAGTCTAGTGTGCATAATCTTAGCCAGAACTGTGAAACTTGAGAAAGGAGCATAGTCAGAAGTGAACAATACTGCTGACTCCAAGTAGATACTTACAAAAATTAATCAGGATTTTTTCGATCTGTACCTTGTCTCCTAATTGCATAAAATTATGCTCATTTACATCCCACCATATAGAATGAGCTCCAAGCTTCACTACAATAGGGCAAAATTGGTAGAATCAGTGACTTAAATAATTTGAATGCATTTGGGATAGTGTTTTTTACATTAAATAGTTTGAGCTTAAATAGGGCCTTACGACCTTGCTCTGCAAGTCTTTCACAAGATTACAAGTGGGACATGTGAAACATAATGCAGGGCCCACCCCCAAATAAAAACCTTCAAAGGATCCAAGTGGGACATGCGAAACATAGCGCACATCCCCCGCCCCAATCAATGGGTTCATCATCATGGCCACGTCAATGGTTTTTGCATGGACTATTGAGGCCGAAATATCAGAGTGCGTGATGACAGTCTTTGGAGGTGAAGTGTAGACTGGCGCTGGAGACGGATGTGGCAACATTGTCTCCTCAGACGCATCCCATGAATCTGCGAGAGGATGGAAATGATGCTGTGTGGCGCCAAAGGAGGAAACATGGCCCTCAGCGAAATTCTGAAGCCAGTCCCCACCCCCGCACCACCCCATCCCCACCCCACGTCTGAAGCTATAATACAACTCCAGACATTCAATCCGCATCTGTAGAGGCCAGTGCTGGGCATCAGCCACAACATAATCTAGTCTTTGCATGGCTTTGCGAAATGATGCCACGCTGGTGTGGCCTCCATTGTTCTGCGAAGATGTTTCAACAGCAGCAAAGGAGGAAGAGCATGGCGCACTGATGCTGGGTGGAGATAGAACGCTGGATCTTTGCCCTCATCCTCGCTGCTACCATCATTCAGGTGGACATGATTGACCACATAGACACACTCTTCCACCAGGGACAGCTATCACAAGGCATTGGCTTGTAAGATGGTGCTCGGCTATGTCAAACTTATGATGATGCAGACGGCACAAGATGCACTCCCAGCAGGCATCAGAGTGGAGGTGCTGGTCGTGTTGACACATGTCGAATGCCCGACAATAGACGCACTTGTGGCCGCTCATGTTAATGGATACTAGATTGGAGAGATGTTACAGATTTCTGTCAGGAAGGTTTGGTCGGCATTTGGTGTTCAGACTTAGAAATCTTTGTTGCTTCTTTTAAAAGCTGCCTGTCGTTAAGTAATGGTTGTACAATCGCATATGAAGATAGCTGTCAACGCCATGACACTCTCTGAGCATGTGGCAATTTTACCTGCTGCAGCTGCTTAAATACTAAACTTAGTGGCAGGTGGTGTAGCGTGGTGTAGCTATTTAAAAAATGTATTCTATTTTCCTTTTCCTGCATATTCTGTTTTATTAACTGATTACTACTGGTATATATTCACTTGTGTCAGTTTATTAAAATTTAACTTTGTTATTCCCAAGAGTTATTGCCACCTTTCTGACAGCGCATTGCCTGCCAACGTGTACAGTTATAATGCCACGTGGGATCGACGTGAGGTGTTATATTATAGCGCGTCTCTCCAACTGTTCCTACCAGTATAGGTTCCTCTTTGTTTCTGGTGGGGAACATTACTGGTGCTTAGTTAGTGTCAATGACGTTAAGTGTATCAGCCCATAATAGTAGTGTTATCAGTCCAATTCAGATAAGGAAATGAGCCTAACAGGCTGGCGCTACTCTATGATGATTTGGATTACGTCGTATGATAGAAGTTTCAGTCATCCTGGCTTTAATCTGCTCAGGGTTTACGATTTCAGAAACATTAACAGGGTTAATGTGTGCTGCAGTGGTCTGATCCGAGGCATCAGTCTGGGTGGCCATACTGCACATGGATTCGTCTAGGTTACTAGATTCTAGTCTGTCATTGGGCTGGTAAGGTCCACTATGGACCTGTCTATCATGCCACGACTTTTGGCATCAGTGCACGACTTTTAATTCATCCCTTCTTGCTTGATAGACTTCTGCCAAATGGGTACGCAGAAGCTCTACTTATAGAGGCAGACTGTTTAACTCATGGGCCAATCTTGGCATCACCACATCCACAGGCAGTGATAACTCTTTACCAAACAGGCAGGAGTGAAACATGTGCTACAATGTACTGATGTTCGGTAGGCCATTATTCATTCATTCATTCATTCATTCATTCATTCATTCATTCATTCATTCATTCAGCATAGATTCCTCCCTTGTATGGAAGCACCACCAAGACTGACAGCACTGCATGCCGACGAGCCCACTGGCCACATATCCGACACAGAGTATGCCATGTGTTTACAGTGAATTATCAACTTATTTACAAGGTTTTGTATAGGCACATCTCAGGGGTCACCGACAGCAGAGATCATAGGTATGACGTAGGTTGGCGTTTAGTTGTTTTTAGAGCAGGCTGCCAACTATGCTGCACTGTGTGTCCAATCGGCAAACTAATCCTGTATTCACAGGGCTTATGCATGGCTGTCAGGGACACACCGACCAGAGAGCTGACATCTGACATCTACTATGTACATTATCAGAGCGTATTCACAACTGAGCTCCCGATAGGGGGCCTGACACTCAGAGTGAGTTCCTTTGCGTCGCCCCATGGCACAGACACCACACGAGACAGGACCAAAGGATATGTCAGTTGAATGACATATGGAATAGCACATATTTTTACACCTGAATGCAGGACTGAGACTGGCTCTTTGGATTGGAATTCAAAGCATGTGTGTGCAACGGTTTTGCCAACTGAGTCAATGCGCCGTCGTGATGTAAGAAAGGCATATGTCCCAATCATGTTGATTACCGTCAACTTCCTTACAGAGCAGAGCTACCAGCATTGGGTTAAAACGCTCAATCACAACATGGGTGAAATAGCATGGTACAAGATTTCTTGATGCACAAGAGTATGCACATTTCTTGGAACAAGTTGATCTCGAAATTGCGTCCCTGAACACTGTGGATTTCAGTAGGAATTCCAAGCCAACAAAAAACGTGTTCGAATGGTGCTAGCTATTGTGGCTGCTTCCTGATCAGGAATGGCTAGCACTTCAACTGACCTGGTAAAACAAAATTTAGATGATGAAGATATTTTTGTTGCCATCATGCATAGTTGGTAATGGGTCTAGTATGTCTATGGCTACATGTTCCATTGGCGCTCTTAGAATATGGGTGAGTAGAGCAGCGTGCTGGCTCTTGGGGCCTGTGGTGCACTTCTAACAAGGCTCACACCGGATCACCTAATCAGTTACTGAAGTATGGATGCCAGGCCAATGGAACCATATTTAACGCATTCCTTATTGCGTTCTACAGCATGATGGCATGCGTTGTTGTGCAGTTATTGTAGGACTAAGTTCTTATACCTTTCTGGGATTACTAAATGTATGCCGTAGTAAAGAAGATCATTGACCAAACTTAGCTTATCTTTTCTCTGATAGAAATACTTCACCTCAGAAGGCTGGTGTGACACATCTTCTTTGACAGCCCTATAGCCAGCAAGAACCCAGGCAATGATGAAGCTCAGAACGCCATCAGATGCTTGTACATTGTGTAGGGGACAAGACTGGAAAGTGCTGGGGGACTGCGCTTCTATCGTGACTGATGGCTACATGAGTTACGTTTTCAGGAGGAAACGGCCTGCCTAGAGGATCTGCATTACCATGTTGGCATCCTGGATGGTGCTCAACAGTAAATTGGTAACTTTGCATTACTTCTTGCAATTCGCGTCCTCGTCGGCGGATAAATCATCATTCTTACCCAAATCATCGCTCGGGAGGTAGGAGGGCCTGTTCGAGCAGTACATAGATGTATCTCGGGTGATAACTTAACAGGGTTGGGGCACAGGACAGAGACTAGGCTCAGGGGAAGAGACATCAAAAATTCTCCTGATGGTTGATTCGTCGCTAGTGGTCGCCATCCTTTTCGTCTATAAGGTCTTAATCAGTCGTGAAAAAGTCATTGGTATAGGTTTCCTAAGTCAGGTAACTTCCGCTTATGGCAGAAACAGGTCTTGCTCTTCTACTTTAATGTGCGGCCGAGGGGGTTGTCTTCGCTTAATGTTTTGTGGTCACCACATGTTTGATCCGATGTTCTCTGGAGTCATCCTGAGGTGGTCCTTCTGTGTGTGCATAACTTAACCTTTGGCAATCCCGCACAAGGCAGTAGTTTAGAGCAAAATGTGTTGCAGTTATGGCCTCTAGAGGCTGCAGAAGGACGCTAACAGTTAGATCATGTGAGAACCTCTACACTCCCTACATCGGGAGACTCTTCCCCACAGAACTGAAGACTGGCTTGATGGCTGCCTGAGAATGGTGTGCTCGACTCGAAAATGATTGTGTGACCCAGCGGTTTATCTGTTTCAGTCACCAAATCAAGGGCGATTGCCGCAGAATCGAGTGATTAAGTCGCTTTAGCCAGACCGCCGACCAAGTGATCGAAAAGAAAAATGTGTCGCTATTTGACGGAGAAGATTGTGCCGCGGAGTGCTCTAGTGGCTTTTGCGATGTTTTAAACGGCAATGTCTTCGAGTGGGGATGAGGTGATAGGGAGTATTTTCATCACTAACCAATCACTCACTTAAATAGTACTGTAATGGCAGTTATTGGTGGTAGATATATTTACCAAGACATAATGTCATGTGCAAGGTACCAAGGGTAGGTGAAACCATGCCCATCTGATTATCAGCAATATACTATTTTAAGAAATTATGTGATTCAGTGTAATGTCGTATCATGTAGACCTTTCGGAAAAAATTTACTAAAATAGAATAATTTATTATCTAATTGAATTATATATTTACCTCCAAAAATGCGAGAGACGACATCCGAGAACATCTAGTTTTGGCATTTGTTAAGGGAGGACACAACCCCAAACCCCACCCCCATACACCCCTTGTGGTCTATGGGCTGGCCAATCAGAATCTGCTTCGACCGCCCCTGGTCATGTCACCGCCAGACACCGGCGGTACCGACAACTATCCACATAGTGAGGGCTTGCGCATGAGCGATCTAGCTAGTATATTCGATATCTATGAGTTTAGCCACTCTATCTATCTAACTATGATTATCGCCTGGGTCGCACGAGAAATGTTCGCCGTTAGAAGTAAAACCCTTTCGCCGGTATGCAATAGTGTTCAGTAATGCGTCAACTGGATGACTAAACTTATATTGCGAGCATAGTGACTTGGTATACGACACATTACTGAACACAGTTACGTAACGGCGAACGTGCCGCCGACATTCTTTACATCATCCCAAGCATTGATCTATATGAGTCATTCCACAGCTGGGTGCAATTTTCTGTCCCTGTAGCATCTTTGCTTTTTAGAAATGGTTAGCTTTGAAATTAACCAAATAAATAAATCATGACCCACCAGTTGACTGTAGCACCAGTCAAAAACCCCATGTTTCTTTCATCATTTAAAAGTTATGACCTTCCAAATGCCAGGAATGTCCACATCGTGACATGTCCCCTGCCGCAATTATTTACTAAAGACTTGTTTCCTCTTATTATTTAGGTGTAGTATATTGTCATATGTTATCGAATTGTCAAAGCTATCCATGGTGGTATATACTATTTGTGAACAGGCTAGAATTCCAGTCTGATGCCTGAAAATTTCAAAGATTTGCCATGTCCCCTAGTTTTCCAGTCAACACCATGACAATACAAACAATATGACGTCAGATAAATATGTTAGCCAATTAAATGCTTTATTAACATCCTGGCATTTCACAGCCGCATGACCTTTGAAACAAACAAATCAAGACTGATAGCAGCGTGATTAATGTACACATAATTTGGGTTTGAACATCTCAGAAGAGGTGAGTGTATTAATTACATGTCAATCGTGTGACGCAGTTAAATCTACTCAACAGAACCACGGAAAGAAAATGAAAGGTGTATAACATGGATGAGTGTAAGACCTCAGGCATGAGTGACAAAGTTTTGAGATATCACGTGCTCAGTCCATGGTAGCGCTGGATAACTTGTCACAATGTCAACTCCATGGCAGTCAACTCCATGACAGTCAAATAGTCACGGTGTTGACAGCTATGTCACGGTGTTGACAACTAGCTTGCGTGTATTGATAAAACATGACTAGTTAAAAATGTTTGAGTATTAAGATAATTTCCTTGCTTTTGAAACGCAATAGGGATTCGAACTTTCACAATTCACCCACACTATGGAAAATAGTTGCGATAAAATTATTAATCCTATAAATTTGAATATATTCAAGCTTATGATGTAGACCCAATCATGCAGTTGTAAAGGGTCGGAATTCGTATTGAAATTGGTTTCGTGCATGCATGCGTGTGGATGAGACATCTATAACATACACGCATGCATGAGAACATGCACACAAGTGCATACACATGCACACAGGCACGCACGCACGCACGCACTCATGCATGCACACAGGCACACCTATTTCAAAACGTGAAATCTATTTTATTCTTGGTGACAGCTGAACAACATGGCAAGTGGTGCAGAAAGACAGAGGAAGTACATTGAAACCATACGGAAAGACCCAGCTCGATATGAAGCATACCTGGCTAAAGAGCGAGGACGATGGAGCCGACGCAAGTTAGCCAAGAAGATAGAAACTATAGAAGATCTTCCAGATAGGGGAAAACGTGCAAAACGAAAGTACTGGAGAGAAAAGAAACAACAGTCGAGAAATCTAACTCGTGAAAAGGAGAAAATGCAACAAGCGGCCCAGCAAATAATCTCGCCCCCAGTTTCACCAGAAGGACCAGATAGACCTAACATTCAGGTGAGGGAACCATCACCTGGGCCAAGTAATGTTCAGGTATGTAGTCTTTCAAGAGGACGGAAGCGTGTTAGGCGTGATCGCAGTCAGGCGTATAGGGAAGTCTTCAAACTACGTGTTGAACTTGCCAAGAAATCGCGGGAAATGGAAAAATATAAGAAACGGTGCCAGCGACTGAAAACACAAACGAAGAAAACAGATTCACCAAATTCAAAGACATTAGCAATGCTGGACGGTTGTAAGGTGAACCGTAGAGTTAAGCGCACATTGCTCTTTCACAATATACTAATTAAAACATTAAGAGAGAAATATGTTAGCGGAAAAAGTTGACAAAAACAATGCATTTATAAGGCTGTTAACAACCGTATTTTGACAAAGTATGGCCTGAAAACTGTGTGTTCTAAGTCATTGGGTATCCGTAGAAGGTAGAAGTTACAAATGACAGGCATGTTAACATTTGAAGTGAAAAGAAGTAGTTTCATTGAAGGAATGCGTACTATGGTAAATACATTTCTAGAACGAGATGACAATAGCCGAATTAGTACAGGAAAAAAGGACACAATTACTCGCCAAGGGAATAAACGTCAACGTCGGGTTCTATTAGATTCGCTTAAGAATTTGCATGTGAAAATGTCTGGAGAATTGACACCAACAATATCATATTCATTGTTTTGTCAGCTTAGACCATTCCATATTGTTCCTCCAAATCCTCGGGATAGAAATACATGTCTGTGTAAGATCCATGACAACGGACAGTTGATGTGCGATAAGCTGCGTCAACTTGCTGTTATTACAAAGGAACTGGCACAGGTGGAAAAATGCGTAGACAGTATATGTTGCATGCCAACTGCGACCATGAAGTGTTTTTACAGAACATGTGAAGTGTGCGCTACCAAGAAGGTTGCTTTCTCGGAGTCAGAGGAAAAGGTATTCATATATACAATCAAACCAGTCTCTAGCGAACACCTATTTTGGGACCACAAACGCAGATGTTTTAACCCTTAGCACTCTGATGTCAAAATTTGAAATTTTCAATTTGAATTAAAAGATCAACTGGTGTTCATTTTTCAACAAATTTGGTGGAAGATGGTGCTGTGTAACATCATCAAAATCATTGAAAAATGTATACCTTTGATGGACTAAAAGGGGGTCTATGTTGTCATCAGTGTGCTACAGGTTAAAGATTGGTGGTCATAATATCACTCGTTTTTAACAAATCATTACATTGCGACCCCATAGTTAACTTGCGAGAATAAATGACCCATGCGACGTTCGAGGCATTTATGTTGCAATTGGGACATCCATTATATACATGTTTTTGCTGCAGTAAACTCAGGTATACTGGAAGGTTTTTTTATGGGCAGAAATTGTAATTCTTTGCTGTAGGTGGTCAGGTGACCTGTCACATTGTACCCATGAAGCCATTTCCTCTAGAAATCATATAATATTTAATGAGTACCTGCGTCTACCAGGAGTGCATGCATTTGCCAGTCTAATAAGCCATCAGACTAAATTAATCATCAATAAAGTGTTCACTGTAGATAGAGGATCTCAAACGAGGTCACATTTAGTATCACTATTATCAACCGAGTCCAGAATTATCACTTTGGGATAATTTTTGACGAGGTTGATAAAAGTGATACTAAATGGGAATCTCCATCCCCACATCTGTCTATTTGTCTGCCCATCCACCCACTGATTATCTATAGTAGATTTACTAAGCATTGATTAAGTTCTGATTTGAATTCCGGATTCAGATGGCTAAAATCATATTCTGTCTGTTCATTATAAATTTGTTTAATATTGATCAAATTTTTAATTGTGAGTTATTATCGTTTGTTTATATTTGCCAGATTTGGTGGTTTGAGTGGTCGTCGATTGTAGAGACTGTTGGTGATGGAGAATCTGCGAAGAATGTACGAAAAGTGGTGAAAAAGCGTTGGGATGGTACAGTACGTGAACTATGTGCTATGTTCAATGAACACCTTAACAATCTAGCACCACATATTTACCGGATAAGGCATCAGGTCTCGGCTTACTGCAAAACTAAAGAACTTTCAGTACAGTCAGCTACAGCAGCAGCTATTGTTGTTGATTTTTCTGAAAATTACGCCTGTAAATATGCTTCCGAAATACAATCAGTTCATTTTGGGGGGTCGAGAAACTAGGCTTCCTTGCATACTGGTGTTGCATACATAAACTCCCAAATTATGTCATTTTGTACAATCTCGCCCTCATTTAGACATGATCCGGCAGCAATATGGGCACATTTGGCTCCTGTAATACAAACGATTAAAGATGAATACCCTCTCGTGAAAGAATTGCATTTCTGGAGTGACGGTCCTACGACCCAATATCGAAATAAGAGGAATTTTTACTTATTCAATCGAGAGTTACGAATGAATGGGTTTGAAAACTGTACGTGGAATATGTTTGAGGCTGGGCATGGAAAGGGTGCTGCTGATGCAGTAGGTGGGGTTGTTAAAAGGTTAGCTGATGATCAAGTTTGTAACGGTAGAGACATTCCAGATGCGCAATCATTGTATGATATTCACACAACAGCAATTAAATCAAGTGCGATTTTTCTTTGTAGATGATAATGCTATAAAGGCAGTAGAAGATGCCATTCCCTCAAACATTGCAGTGGTCACTGGAACCATGAAATTGCACCAATTGTTGCTTTCAGATTCAAATGAAATTCTAGTGCGTAACCTAAGTTGCTTTTCATGTACTTTTCCTAAACTATGTATTTGCTATGACACGAGGAGTGTATCATTCCCTGGTATGGACATTGATACAGAAGAATAAGTTTGTAGAACCAAATATGCCAGATGAACTATGGTTTCATTATGAAGACATTGTTTCTTATATTGACAAACCACACAAACCAACACCACGTTCTCGTTATTATGTGGTAGATCCTATTGCTTGGTCAGATGCCGAAAAAAACAACTACCTCCTGAAGTTATGTTAAAGTTACAGATTAAATCATGTTACAGGTTAAGGTGAAAGTTACGGTTAGCTGTTTCAAAATGCTGGCCACAATTCTTTTTGTTTAATTTTTATTCCAGTCAAACCAGATGTATATAATTAACATATTTAGATAAGACTGAACCTATTCCATGAAGTCACATTTTTCTCGATGTAGATGTGCATATGATCATATGAGTATGACTAAAATGAAATTAATTGTGAAGACGTGGCTCAACGTATGCCACTGTTCGATCATATTTGTTTCGATACTATGAGCGTCATTGGAAATGGACTTTCAATATGATAAGCTCATGTTGATTAGTAATTTACACGTAATTTCATTCTGACAAAACCTGATCTGAATTTATGTTGAAGTTGAGTTTTTCATTTGAACATATTTATAATTATGTTATGTTACTGTATTCTACATTTTTTTAGTTTTTAATATCTCAATGCTAATGCAACATGAACATTGTATTAACCATATCAATGGCCTGTTTAAATCTCAATTTCATTTGAACCATACATCAAAGTTATTGATTGTTGTTAAGACAACAATGTATACTGCAAATTAATTTTAAAAATTTCAACAGAATTATTCCCTATCTTATTTCCATTTTATGAGTGTCTCTTGTGATCCGAATTTCCGTAGCCCTTTTCTGGTCATTTAATATCTATTGGGGTATATGGGGAGCCATCTATCCGAATAGATATCAAAAGAGCAGAGTAGGACTAAGGAAATGCAGACAGCTCCTGACATACAATACAAATTTGGCAGTGTACAATAATTGATTTTACCAACTGCCCTTATTGGACAATCATGTGATATAATCTCGAAGCATTGTGATGTTACATAAATTGTCAATAAAATGCTTCAACATTATACCACATTGCCCAATAAGGTTGGAGGGTAAACTTCATTATTGTACACTGTATTATATATAATTAAACATTATGCATTAAGCCACAAAGTCTAAGCATGTAGGATACATGTCTAATTGTCTATTATAAACAGTTGATTGAATTAATATTAGAAACACCATGATAATCATAGAGCATGGTCCCCTCCGTGACAATGGTCAACACTGTGACAAAATGTCAACACCATAACATGTCATTTATTTTGCTGCATAGCAAATACATGTTACCTTTCCGGTATTATCCTGGTATGTGATCACACCAGCCACCAGCAACTATCAGAATAAGCACTAGTTGACTATGCATATTACCTATCACAATCTTTATGTAAAATGAAATACTGTTATAATTATGGGGAAAACTTCAGTCGTATTATGGGTTGTTCTGTGTGAACATGAACATGATGTATTGGGATTTCATTACGTTCAATAAAGTTATTATACCTCCCTACTGCAATTAGAAGTTTAAAAAATTAATTTCTACGGGTTTTGTTAGATCCTACAAAGTTCTATATTTTTGTCACGGAGTTGACTTTTAATCTTGATACTGATTTGTTCGAGCTATATTTTGCATTTAATAGTTGGTTCTCGTTACTGCTGATATTTGCTTCTAAATATGCTGCTGTAGTAGAAAATAAATATCGCACAAAACATCGATTCTATTACAATTATTTTCACGAGACACCTCCCAGTATAAATGCACCAATCTGTGGAATGACTCATATACTAACTGGATTGGCCACACAAGCACAAATTGCGTGACAAAATCATCCAACAGCGCCTTTGTGATGCCACATGACGTCATTGACCTAATGACGTCATCGTTTACGTCACAATATACCATCTCGTAATATTTTAGGCATTCCCCATAGATTTGTATGGTATTTTCCCATATGACTAGTGGTGAATGACGTCGTAATTGTTAAAGGGGTGGTATAGCTGACAGACACTTTCCTGGTGTAAATCTATAGATGCTGATATCGCCAGTGTCCGTGCGCCGATTTTAATGACTCGGGTATCTGGAAATAGCTGCTGATTAGCTGCATCGCTTGGTTCTATGGACGTTAGGATTCCTCAAATAGGTTTTTTTTTACAAAAATGTAAAAATAAAGCTTACAGATAAGGACGACGTTCGAATAGCTTTTTCCATTATATGTCACAAGGGAGACGATTGTCGACAGGCTCCAGACGTAAGCAGAGTTAACTCCCGTTAGCAGTGAAAAAGCTATCTTGAGCATTCGCCAGAGAACGAGCGTGCATATGATTAATGGTCAAGTCAGATGAAGATGGCATCTGCAGTGGTCACAAGATGTATCCAATTGAATTTCAAATGGCATGTAGCAAATTACTACACTATAACCTGGCACAGATTATCTATAGCCTTGTGATCCTGAACACTTGATCCATGGTTAAATAATTGCTATTAAACATATCCAGAGCCAAAAATCGGACACAAATGATGAATTTCAAATCAGTTTTTCAGCTAAGAAAGTCTTACATAGAAAAGACATCTAGGGCATCAGATGATATTAACCAGTCAGATTCCAAATACAATCTTAACATTTTTTCCATTAAGCACAGATTTCTTAGCTCAACACAGTTTTATGAAGTCCATCTCAGAATTTTACTCTGTCAATGACTGCCATAGCAGAATAAAAACACAACTATTTTATCTTTGCCCATCAGTTACAAATTATTCACAGCTTAAAGATGCATCTTCACACAAAAAATGCTTTAAAATAAAATTGTTTAAATCGAATAATTTTAAAGGAGTAAATTGCGTACCTCAAAGTAATGAACCGAAATAAATCTTTGCATATGATGATTTCATTCCATATAATTTATTTTTTTAATTTGGTTGTTAAGTTGAATTAGGGGCTCATTAGGGGCTCATGTCGCTAATTCAATTTCACAACTTAAATAATTATATTAATTTATACGTAATGAAATTATTGAATGCCGAGATTTATTTTGTTTCTTTACATCTAGTCACACAATTTAAGCCTTTAAAATTATTAAATTTGAACACTTATTTTTAAAAAAATTATAGTGTGAATATGCACCTTTAAGGAATATTATCTTGTATATTTTTAAATAATTTTAATGGAGACATGTAGCTTTAAAATATTAACCACAATGGGTGTCATACTCAATTCACATCTGGAAACTCCATTTTGCTGAAACATGATTGATACATCTGATGTTTTGACAGATACGTTTATCCGTATACAAATTCACCTTTCCAGTTTATCCATCCATCATAATAAATATGATATCATAATCAACTAAGTGACGTGTAGGATAAAGTCATAAATATGACCTCATGAATGATTCGATATAGTCTGTCTTTAACGCTTAATAATCTGACAAGTTGTACGAATTGTATTTCTTTGCTATTTAATAAACATGCTGTTGAATATTTTGAGACAAATTTGACTGGGAGCTCTTGCTGTGATAGGCAGTAACAGCACCAAGTCAAATTAATTTCAAAATATTCAGCAGCTTACCTACATAGTTTTCTGGAAATTGATAGTCAGGGAGTTCAGAGATCGATCGATCCTAACACAAGCGTGGTGTGGGTGGGGCTTATAGCTAGAGATGGGTGGAGCATAGTTAAAACTAAAATGGTCCATTGAAATTTGAACTAAATGTGTCAAGATATTTTCTGGCAATACACTGAAAAACATATATTCAAGGAATTTCAGGTTTTTTATGGGGGAAATAACTATGGGCAATAGACAGATTTTGCTAAAACTAGACATTGACCCCTGCATAGGTGTAGTAACATGGGGTTGGGGTGGGGTATTGACATGCACCATCACACAATATGACCTACATTGCATCTAGATAAGAATCAGTTCCAATTTAATAAATATTCTGTTGAATATTTTCCAGCTTATTTGACTAGAAGCTGTTACTGCCATAAGCATCAGGATCCAATAGAATTGGTCTCAAAATATTCCACAACATAGATATGGATATATTGGCTAGATCTCTCATGCGCAAACCCTCACTATTGGGGGGGATGGTTGTCGCGTGACGCGAGTTCAGCATATTTTCAAGTTCAAATTCAATGTTATTTATTTCACGATTTATGTACATGTAAACAGATACTACAGGCAGTATATTCAAGGCAATGGCTATAAAGTGATGGAGCCCTTACAAATATACGACACACTACATTACATTACAAACAAGTGACACACAAAGATGACAACAATAAAAAGCATTCACATAACTTACAATACATAAAAATACATATGAAGAAATGAACATGTACTGTTTGCGGTAAAACATGTTCGGGTGGGTGGGTGGGTGCTCGCCATGGTGGATTATAATACATATCATATCATATTTATGTATCATCATTAATGCGCAGGCCAGACCAATTTTATGTTTCGCCCTACGAATATTCCCAGCCAAATGACGCGATCGGAGATGGAGAATTTATTTTTTCTAAAATAATACACAATTTCAGGCTCAGAAGTTTTAAAGCTATTAATTCTTCCTATTGTTAGTTGTCATGATTGATAAAGAAAATTAAGCACAGTTTTCTCAGTGAGCGTCCATTAGACCTGACGTTAGAGGCTTGCTAAAGGTCTACATTCAGTAGAATTTCATGTTTCATGTTTCATTTGCATAGAAATCTTATACATAGTAAGATTTCTATGGAGTTCAGTAAATCGCAATTGTGCATGGCTGGGTATTCGCTGACTGGCTGACGCAGACGATCAGTTGCATATATAGCCGCCAAAAAGGACACAATTGGTAAATTGAAGAGAAATTGAACAGACGCAAATTTACATATTTTTGTCAGAAATAAAATTGTATTTTCTATATTAATCTGACACGTTATTCGACTACGTACTAGAATTAGTAACAAAAACATATTATTTGGAGACTACACATCCGGTGAGAAAATACTGAACTGAAATGCTGCTTTTGTCATGAGCGATCTAGCAAGTAAGCTGGTACCCGACTCCAATTGCTCATAGTCACAATAGTGGAGCCGGTAAGGGCTACAAGAGTCCACGGCGCTGATTGGCTAATGCTGATAAGCCGCGCACGCGTAAGACCAAATATTTCTATTGGTTGTCAATTTTTTGCCCGGGGAAACCCAAAAACAAACGAGTGGAATGTAAAATACCCTTTCACATTTTGTAACCTTTTAACCAGCTGATTATGAATACGACAATACATCGCGTAAAACGTAAATTATTCAGTGTTTAGTCCATCTTTTGAAATGCAAACAAACATTGTTTGGCATAATTTTGTACTAATCTGTAGCGCATTGTCAGATTCAAGCTGCTGAAATGCATTTCTGTAAACGTGTTCTAAGATTCCGGGAAATGTCAACCTCCCGCTGTTGGACGTACAATACGCCTCAGAAATAACTTAGTATTTACAAAACGAGATAAAATGTACAGTTGAATAGGTTGGACTTAATTTGATTGGAAGCCAGTGCTGCCGCAGGTCGAAAATATTCAACAAAACTAGATAACATTTTTCTGTTTTGAGAATATTAACCTATTTTATTAACTGGAATGTAGTGCTACAGTATTGTAGGCTGTTGTAATTCGGGGTGGGGGGGGGGGGGGAGTCTTCTTCCACTGTTGTAGGTTGTTGAGGTTTTTTCATCTCTGCACTTACCTAGTTTGTCAAGTGCCCACCACCACCACCACATAGCCTTAGGTGGATGCCTGTTTTGAACTGTTAAATTATTTATCTATATGAAAATAAAGAATCTTGAATCTAGTTAAATCACAATACTCAACATAATATTTCTTTCATCCAGAATAATTTGTTTAGCCTGATATTCAGAGTTCAAAGAGTTAACCCTTTAACCATCATAGGCAAGAAATGACAACTTTATGATATACAGTAATGAATATTATATTGAGTATTTTGAAATTAATTTGACTGAGCTGCTGCTGCCATAGATTCAAAATATTTAACAGGTTTCCTGTATAGTTGGCTTGAAATTGAGACATTGAGGGTTAAACTGGTATTACTATCTATCAGCCCAAAATGTCTATGTACCATGTGCAACCAACAACCACGTATGACCATGATGAATATGGTGTATGGTTTTTGGGTTTTGAATGAGTTAACCCTTACCACTCTGGTGTCAAAATTTTAAATTTCAAATTAAATTAAAAGATGAACTGGTTTTAATTTTTCAACAAATGTGGTGGGAGATGGTGCTGCCATAGACAGCAAAATCTTCTAGCAAAATTGTTGAAAAATATACACCAGTTTCTTTGATACTGACAGAGTAAAAGATAGAATAGTGACATCAGTGTGCTAAGGGTTAATGACTTGAATATAACCTGTTAATCAACGAACTGGCCAAAGTAGCTTCTGCAGTGATCTTGAGAAATAGCTCTGTACACCAAGAGACTATTTTTGAAAGTTTAACACTGGAGTGGCTGGTGCGCCAATCAGACATTACAGTGGTAAACTTTAAAAAATAGTCTCCTCTTGACCTGTAAATGAACAAACAGGCGCAATTTTATTATTCCAGCATTTTTTCAAAAAGTGTGGGGATAGAAAATCTGCTGTCCAAGAAGTAAATCACAACTTAATTCACTGGAATGAATAATTTTATATAAGATTTCATTGATCAGCTGGAAAGTCAGGAAATCTGAGCAATCTATTTCATGCTGTACCCTATACTCAATGAGAAAATGCTGTCACACAAAACAATAATGACTTCGGTGACATGGTCATGTTTGACATTTAGTAATGCATCCCTCTGAGGTGAGAACTCTTATCTGGAAAAAATATATCAAATTAATAAAACCAGTGAAAACAATATTCAATTTCACTCTGTATGACAATGACAGTGTACGCGCATGATATTTCAATAGGCAAACTATTTTAAAAACAGTTTCACTGAAACCTGCTGTTCCATAGAGAGTGGCAAACAGCTGTCAATCAGGTTATTTTCAAGATATTCTACAATCTTCATATCATCTCTCTTAAAAACAAATTTATTTGTAATCAGAGTGAGCAAGACCAAAAACTCCTTGTTTCTTTATTAATTCAGTCAGATTATTTGATTTAAGGATATAGCTGCTCAAACCGCAAGACCTAAATCACTTTCAGACAAATTAATTTCAAAATATTTAGTTTTCTGCAGATCTCAGTTCTAGCTCATCTGGTCTGAAAAACCTGAGAGGCCAAATGAGCTTATTGCCTTATTCCATGGCAATATATTTGGTCTAAATAGCTCAATAAATAAAACAATATGCAATGATTGTTTGCAGGTCGTTAAATTTTTTGAAAAACCTTTACCATTCTACCAGTAGCAAATTCTGAGTTTGGAAGACAGGCCCTTGCCTATTTGGATCACTAAGTCACACCATCATCCACTTCATGCAGAGCTTACTGGCTGAATGTGTTATTACTGGTGACCATTCAAATTTAAGAAAATTTACCGTTTACATATAATCTTAAGAAACTAGGCCAGATTGATCTACTGGGAGATGTTTTTCTCAGATATATGTGTGTGAAAAGTCAGCTAAGCTAAAGCAAACTCGACAATATCGGCCAATCACATTTGAGCTTTTGTTACATGTAGTTGATGGTCTTGACAGTGAAAACAGTGATGTATAGATTTTGATCTTTGAGCCAGTGTTCATCATCAATTCTTTTGTTTTGCATGGAAATTCTTTTTTTTCATTTCTGACCTAAATGGTTCATGTTTTTGTCAAAATTTTCATATTTGGAACTTAGATATCCATGCTTTGTACAGAAATGTTTGAATTTTCAGTCAAAATGGTCATATTTCTGCATTTGTACCAAGATTTTTATGTTTCTGAATAAAAAATTATGCATTTCAGCCCAAAATCTTCATATTTCCTATCAGAGTTATTGCTGTTAATGGTTAAGATTGGTTATGAACATTGTCATTTTACTTAGTGAATGTTCATTTGCTGGCCAAGAAGACATTTTTTGAAATTTTAACACTGGAATGACTAACAAAGGCATTACAGTGATAAATTCTTGAAAATATTCCCAATACCAGGGCAAAGGCTGGTTTTTGCTGGCTTAATTATCATTAAAGAGTTAGACTTGGCTCTCTTAGTTGATGAATTTTCAGTGAGCATGGCAATAATATAGGTTTTGGGCCTGTTGAATAGGAATTTGACATTATTGGTCAGTGGCCATCATTTCATATCCAAGTTTTGCCATTTTGGGCCTAAATTCTTAAATTTTTTTACCTAAGCTATTCATGTTTCCTGTTAAAATGTTCATATTTGGAACATAGATATCAATTCTTCATACAGAAATGTGTGTATGTTCAGCCTAAACTGTCTTACTTTTGCATTTTGCACCAATATGTTTTGTTTCTAAACAAAGCAGTTGCTTTTTAGTCCACATTTTCTTGTTTCCTGTCAAAGACTGCATGTTTCTGACCAGAATCTTCACATTTCCAGCTTAAATTTTCAGATTACTGGTCATTTGAATTTTTTTTAGCATTTTGAACCCAGATATTCTTATTAACTGTGAAAATCTATATATTTCTTGGTAAACACTTGCTTATAATCCCAAATTCACAGATTTCAGTACCAAATTTTTGCATTTTCACACATATTCTTTCATTTTAGGTCAAAATTTTCTAATTTGTTGTTAAATTTTAAACACTGGCTGATATTTTACGAAATGGTCCATTACAGATTTAACATTTTGAGTCCAGATACACATATTACCTGTCAAAATGTATATATTTCTCTAAACTTATGCTTTCAACACAAAATTTACACATTTCAGCCAGAAATGTTTGCATTTCAACACCAATTTCTGCATTTAAGTACAAATTTCCATGATTCCAGCCATATTCTGTGTTTGAAACACAATTTTAAATGTTTCTTGTACAAATACTGATATCCTAGGTGAGTGATACAGGCCCACCATACCCATTGTGCCTCTTGGTTCCAAAGTCTACTTTGATCTCTGGCAGTCTGGGTATCATGTCTCAAGATCACAGAGACCACTTATGGTCTGTTTGTAGTATTAAACCATATAATATATTTTGGATATATAAGCATACATAACCAAAATATTAAGTTGGTTACCCCAAATAAACTATAATTTATGCGTGGCCTGAAATTAATCTGATTTAAACCAAAATGCCCTTGTTTCAGGCTGAAACCTTTTATATTTCTGACTTAAATTTTCATAATACTTGCCTGGATTTTGTACAATCTTCACATTTCCATTTAAATCCTTGGTATTTCAAAACCAGATTCTCATTTAACTGTCAAAATGTTTACATTTCTGTGTAACTTAGCTATTAATCACAAATTTGCACATTTCAGGTCCAAATATTTGTATTTTTAAACTAAATTTCCAGATCTTATGACTTACATGTAAATGTTGGCATAATTAACAACAACTTTAATTTCAACAATAACCTTTCACAGATTGCACTAGCTACTGATTACAGGTATTTGATAAAGTAAGCAGTAAATGTATGCCCTTTTTATATATTTAGATTTGGTACTTGTGAAAGACAAGTGATCCAAATGGATCAATCTGGATCAATTACCATTAATAAATGAGTTATCCGTTACTGATCCAAAGGCCTACATGATCACAGGATCAGTGGTGCATGTGTAGATTATAGTTATTTACCTGGAGAGAATTAACATCAATAATGGTTTTAATGGTTGGTCAATGGTGAAAATCAGATATATCATTATTATATGGATTATGGCAATGAAGCTGATTTTTAAAAAGAAATTGGCATCCATCATTCCATGGTGCCTTATATATACTTCAGCTGGGTGGTTGGGTGGGAGGGGGTGGAGGGGGCAGTGCTCTGGGGTGCCCCTCATTATTCAAATTATATTAACCCAATGGTGCAGAAATGTGGACCATATGATACAAGCAACCTGTCAGATATATTGACACAAATAATATTATTGTAAGATGCTGAGCCAACCTCCACAATTCCAGTAATTTTAGTTTCAAAATATTCAACATGTGATGGAATCATGATACAGAAAGTGATCAATAAATCAAATTTTCAAAGCTTCGCAGGGTCCCCTGCTGGAACTATTTTCAATTGCCTCCACCAATCACAACCCCTCCCCCACCCAAATACCACCCACCCTCCCCACCACCTTCAGTGGTAGATGATTTTCAAGGAAATACTGGTATACTTTATTCAATTTATACAAATATTTCCGTAAAATAAACTAGAAGAGTCACATAAGAAGTAAATATGTGGCCCAAGCATTCTACTGAGCGATGAACGAAAACTGGTAACAAAATTTGGAAATGCGCCTACTATCCTTCAAGAAAATAATCTAGATTAATAGCGCGACTTTTTAAATTTTGGACAATAGTCTTTAGTGAAAAATTCCATTTTAGTTATGTAGTGTAACGAAATGTGTAATATAAGACTATACTAATACCCGAAGCAGTGTCGTTGCACAAGGGTTAAATAGCTGTCATTTCGCTTGGAAGCGTCTGCTGTCTTATGGATTTCCCCTATCTGTGTAATGACGTCATGTACGTAAATCGCGTACAAAGATGGCAGCCCATACCGGCCCTCATAGCCTGAGCCAGAGAATCGCCAGCGAGGGAATGAGGAGTCGGGTACCAGCCTATCTAGCAAGTAGATCTATGGTCCAAAGTGTTTCCTTTAATGGCCGTCAGCTGATTTTTTTCTACGTCTGTTCTTTGCTTAATTTTAAAACTATCACCACGTTATCACAATGGCAAGAGTGTGCCGTCAACTAACCAGGTATCGGAATAATAAAATATGTTACATCATATACATTTCCATTGACAAACGCATGCGTATGTTGTGCATAATAAATAGTACCAGTTTTCGTATTCACACGTTTCAAGAGCGTAGATTAAAAAAACACCAATTTTTTCACACCGAAAGTACGTTTTGTAACAATCCTTAATGGTACCATTATGAAAATTGTAGCTCGAGATTATTTGTGTTATTTACTTTAACGAACTAATTATAAATTGGTTCAAAATCATAATTTGGGGTTTTTTCTTCTCTTCAAATGTATAAACTGCTTTTATAGTTTATACATTCATTTGTAGGACTAATTTATGGGTTAAACCGGGAAAAATTAGCAGTTGAAACATTCAACAAACCAATACCTTGATATTTAAGGATTTACAAGCATGTACCAGACAGCTGAAGATGCATAATCACCAATTCACGAAATTCGGTACCGCTATTTCACACATAACCTGGCGAGGTGGGTCAGTTCAGATGCTTGGAATTTGTTTAAAAATTAAAGTTTTGTGGTGAAATTTTTGCATTTGTATTCGGACGTGTTATTTTACATTGTGTTAAATTTTTGCGCAGATCTGTTAAAGAGTTTTCTTTCACGAGTGCATTACTTGCTTAGATTCACGAACTTCGGTACCCATAGTATATAATTAGGCCGTATTATTATATATTATTATGGATAGGTCGTATTATTATATATGACAATAAAAATAATAATAATAATATTGTAAACAAGATATGCATGTGTTTTCCCTATTCCCATGCGTGTGTGTGTGTGTGTGTGTGTGTGTGTGTGTGTGTGTGTGTGTGTGTGTGTGTGTGTGTGTGTGTGTGTGTGTGTGTGTGTGTGTGTGTGTGTGTGTGTGTGTGTGTGTGTGTGTGTGTGTGTGTGTGTGTGTGTGTGTGTGTGTGTGTGTGTGTGTGTGTGTGTGTGTGTGTGTGTGTGTTAATTGTCTATTGTCTTAAATGTATACATGTAAATATTATATTATCTTCACCCATAATCCAACTATTACTGAATTATATGTTTATTATATGTTAAATGTAAGGGGTCCACCGCTGTATAGGCTCAGCCTTTGGTGGACTGCCTGTTGTGTAAATGTAAAATCTATGTGTTATATGAAAATAAATCATTTTGAATCTTGAACCGAGTGCTTGGATTCATAACAAGAAATCTCAGATCATGGCCAACATCCGTCAAACAACATGCCTACCAATCGCTGGTCAGGCCAAAAATTGAATATGCTTCAACAGTCTGGGATCCACAGCATGTGACCTGAGAAACCAACTTGAAGTCGTACAAAGGAAGGCTGCAAGGTTTGTACTAGGTCACCCAGTGTACCTCTATCCAAGGGAGAGTGTCTCAGCAATGATGAACCAACTGGGATGGGAAAGCCTTGCACAATGGCGAATGAAGGCCAATGTCATCTTCATGTACAAGATCCTGCATAGACACAGTCACCCACTGACGCTACAGCCATATCAGACAACAGTTAGCCAGTGCCATAGCTCATTTCTACCGAGAACTGTACCAATATGGAACAACCTGGCTGAAAAACCCCATCATTGCCACAGATGTGGAGATATTTAAGACCTACATCCGTGAGACAACATTTTAAGACTGAACGAGACGATGTAAATAGTGTACATACAGTTTTTAAATGGATCAACGGACAATTTTAATCTTGCGGACTGTGAACCCCAGCCATGTTTACGAGGCACACACCTAGGCATGATGTCCATTAGGATTTTGCCTAGTATTCATACAGACACAGATATAACTTTTTAAATTAATTAATATGAAAATAGACATTGCCTATAAGCGAACGCAGACACCATTTATTGCTTAAATAAATAGGACGAATTTGTATATGGGCGAAATGTCCTAAATATGTATGCCCATGTATAGTACATTTGAAGCTAATTTTTAATCATTCGTGGAGGGCATTCTGGTAAATCCAGTCCACGATATTCACAACAATGCGTCTGCCCATTTTCAGTGATATCCGCCAGCATTATTGCATCTTTTACCGGGGCCTGCACCATTAAATAGTTGCGCCAGTCCAATAAATTTATAAAATTTGTAGGCCTACCGATGTATCGCGGTGCTCCTCGCTATTTGGGGAAACCGGTAGAATTTTTAGATCGCGTTTATCCAGACATAAGCTACAAAAAACAGGAATTAATGCATGTCTGCGGTGTATATACATTCCATGCAGGTGCGAATTGCGTGGTACCCAACCTTAAATTGCCTGCTATCAGCGCTAAATACATACGACATTGACAACAACGACTTTTTCCATGGCCATGAGCATTAAAAATAATACGAGACAGTCAACCAAACATATTGCATTTACAGACGCATAAATAGGAATAAATAAAGTTTGTATCTGGTCTGCATCAGACGATTTATCCGTCTTACATTCTGAAATAAATGTACGTTATTTCGTGATAACAATATCACACAAATTTTGGACATCGAAAATGCGCAGTAGGTTACCCTAAAATAACTAGGGGAACATACGCATAATGAAGAACCATATCCCATAATGCAATGGGGGCCCCATGAAGAAACCACAAAAGCTATATCATAAGCCAAAACCAGAAGCAAAAAAAAGCTCGCGACCAGAAACGAAGCTTTCTCAGTCGCATGGTATATGTATTTTAGCCTGGTTCCCTGTCTCATTGTTGATTTTTCCTCATTACATGTACGTACATGTTATCTATATACGCTAACTTCGTTCACGATGGCTTCGCGTGAAGCCATCGCTCACTGCGTTCGCTATTAAGTGTTAGCAAAAGAAATTTTATACGAATACACGAAATTTCCTATGACTGCAAGCTATAGATTCAAGATTATTTATTCGATAGCAAAATATATATAAGTAATGAATTCAACTAGGTTGTCCACCAAAGGCAATGCCTATTGTGTTGGTGGACACCTTACCTATTCATAGAATTGCGATAACATCACAATCAAATTTCCCATAATCCCATGGGAGCGACGCCATTTTTGGAGGGGCTAATTTCCTCTTTAACATGTAGTAAGTTTGCCCCCACTTTATGGCGGCCGATCTTCAAATGCCCGGATGTGCGAATTTATGAATAGAATGGGGAATTATCAAACTGGTAGTTGACAAAAATTTGTGATTTAACGGAAATTTTTTAACCCTCTGGGTCTTACTAAGAATTTACAAAAGAATGCTGCAAAGTCTACAGCCTAAAGCTCAAAACTTGCTTAGGACCGTAGCCTCTAAGCGGTAGTGGCATAGTGCTACCATGACAACTATATTAACTATTTTTGGCAAAGTAACACCACTATATATAAAACTATATATCATTAGAAAGGGCAATAAAAAATCCCTTTTAGTAAATATAAAATTTGAATGAATAAAATATATTTTAATTGGTAAACGTGCCTCTCAAAATGGACATACCTTGTAGGATAAATACATTGGTCTATTTTTGCTAAATTTATCAAATTCTTAAATTTTACATCACAATGGTATTAAAACTAACAGAAAATTTCTCGAAATTCCAGTCCAAATTTTAGGGGGAGGCCTCATTTAATATTGAATAATTCCTTTATACAAAACCGAACACATACCAGGGTTTCTCAGCGTTGACAGTGAATAAATGGCCAATTTTATGCTATGTAGCATTGCTGGTTGCAATCAGCCATTTAAAAAGCGACCGCGAATGTTTTACACTAAGATTCTATAGCATCAGACATTTTTTCATAGCGGCATCTCCAATAGGAATCATTTATCATGAGAGAACGAGAGGAATTTGTAGAATTGTACCCGTATCTAATATACGAGTAGCAAGCTCATTACCCATTATTGGCAACACCGTATCACATGCTATAAGATTGATACGTCTGATTGGTCGGGAAGACATGAATATTAATTTTTCTGTCAAGATAGCGACACGATCAGCTGTTTTGCAAAATAGTAACATTTGTGTGTTCAAATATGTCAATCTATGCATATTTCTTGTACGCCACAAAACTAAAAAGTAGACAGATGACTAGATTAACGATATTGCCAATCGGGAAGTGGAATGCCAATATATTTGACAACTTTTGCATCTCAACTCAGCCTTATTACTGACGGTAATTTGAAGAGTAAGTTTTCTCGGAAATTATAAACAATGACACGCATCGATGTAGGCTTGCACAATTTTTCGATTTAATCTTGAAGTTCAATTTATTTTTAAAATTGCGATTTTTATGATGTAATTGAGGAAAAATAGGAAAATCGTCAAAAATTTCATGTTTTTTTAAAATCTGAAGTGTGTACTTTTCCATGGCATTTTATCAGTACATGAGTACAATTATAATCGATTCACGCGTGTGTTCATTGTGTTTATATCCCGCCGTGCCATGCATGTGTCGAATAGTTACTAATCACAACACAAAGATCTACAATAAACAAGCTAACAATAGCGAGGTAACACCTTTGTCATTGAGAAAACCAGCTAGTTGCTCCGTCAAATCGCCATATAATTTTCTTTCTTTCGCTGCAGACCCTGAGTCTGTCGTGAAATGCCAAGTATATACTTAGTTGCAGAGTGTTAGCAGGGTTCGTACGCATGTATGGAAGTCTGGAAAAAGTATGGAAAATTAGGAAAGCCTTTTCCAGGGCTGACAAAAGTATGTAAATTCCAATTTTGGGCCAACTGGTATGGAAAATTAAAATATCTGCAATCCTAATTTTTCCGACCGCAATCTTTTTGTTTACGAACGAAATCTCGCGTTTCCGCCAATCTTGCCAGAATCTAATTCGATTGGGTTCCGGTCTCGTCTTGCAATAGAAAACCGCCTATTACCGGGATCATCTCGCGGTTGTTGAGCAATACGGGTTCTGAACATGTTCAAGTACAACGCAATAAAAATGAGTGAATCGGCAGTCGTCTGTCAAATAGTACAGAGTGTTAGAAGCCGAAACAATGAAATAATTTGCGAGATTGCCGTTTTTTGTGATACAGTAAAGATGGGAAAGTGCAAATATGCTAGTGTTCGGGAAACTAATGATAAATAAAAGGATTGGATTTTACCGGACAACACATCAAGCTCGCGTGCCAAATGTAGTGTGTGTAATAAGTCGTTTGACATCGAGAATATGTTAGCCACATGCCGGGGGAAAAACATGAGAAACTGACAGAAGTTCGTCTAAAGCCAGCGCCGAAAGTTACGGATTTCTTTGGTTCACGGTAAGAATATTTTACATTTTCACATTGATAGTACCAGAATCATTTAGAAGCGTAGCAATTTTATATCGCCCAACGTTAGATGATCCCGTCTTTGCCCTCGTATCGCAAAGCCTCTTGTGTTGGCTCGTCATCGAGTGAAAATAATGAATTCCTGTTGCTATGGTGATCATTTGGAAGCGTGGCAATTTTATATCGCCCAATGTTAGATGATCCCAACGTTGCGCTGAGTCATGGTAAAATATTATTGACTGTCCGACAGCTCTCTCGTATCGCGAGGCCTCTTATGGCGCATTATCGAGTGAAAATAATGAGGATTCCTCCTGTTGCTATGGCATTATGATCAGCTATGGTAAATTAAATTTAAAATAAATTAGTGTATATGTGCAGGTTTTAACTTGTCATCTAAAGGTGGGGGTGGCCCTCAACAAGTGAATGTTGGTGTCTCAAGCTCAACTTTACAGGATAGCTGTTGAATATTTTGAAAATAATTTGACTGGAAACTATTGCTGCAACAGTTTCCAGTCAAATTATTTTCAAAATATTCAACAAAAAATGTGCTGCTGTAATGAAATTCATATCTGGCTTGCATCCTGAAAAACACCGAGCCACTCCTAGACAACATGCGGTTCCTGAGAAATGTCCATTTGAAGGGCAAGAAAAGGCTATTTTTGAAGATTTATCACAGTAAATGACTGGCCTGGTCATTATGTCAGTCATTCCAGTGGTCAATTAAAAAAAAAAACTCATTTAAAATTTTTTTTATGTCTCCTGAGTGCTATCCATCCATATCAACATTAAAATTGCCATGATTGTATCCAGTTATTTTAACTGTCATATCAACAAATAGAGTGCTGTATATCTTTCTATCTGTGATGAGTGCTATCTGATGTTAAGTTAGTTGATTATTTATTTTGTTTATGTTGTTTAATAAAGTTTATATATGATAATATGATGAACTTAGTAACTGTGTTTGTTTTTTGTCGGATTGAAAGTCGTAAATTAGGTCTGGAAAATTTGAAATTGAGTTGAAAAAGTATGGAATTTAATTCTGCTGAAGGTGTATGAACCCAGTATATTAGAAAAGATTAATTTTGAAAGTCTTGTAAATCATTGTACATTATGCTATAGTACACATTAACACTTTTTAGGTACATGTAATTTGTCACACATAGTTGGAAAGCCACAAGTGGGACAAACAGACCTGCTAACCCCTACGGATTGTCCGTAGTTTGTATGGAAATAGCATCCAAACTACGCATGTACGGGTTGCGAGTGAAAATACGGAAATAAAAAATTGTGCAATTACGGTAATACAGACAAGGTGGTAAAATTATGAATTTCTGTTTGTGAGGCTATAAAAATGGCGACCGTTTATCAAAACACGTCGGCTTCCATTATGTCAAGATATTTTAGGTGCTCAATCTAGCCAACATTTGAGAACAGCCCATAGAGTTAAAATGACAGTAGAGTACTTATGCTCATACCTTTATTTCGGCATATATTCCTCTCTCGCCTTGTTTAACCATTTAATGACTCAATTCCTTCGAAAAATTAAAACATTTGCTTAGTGAATGTCCATTTGCAGGCCAAGAGAAGACTGTTTTTGAAAATTTACCACTAATGACTGGCTCGGTTGCCGAGCCAGTTATTTCAGTGATAAAATTTCAAAAATAGTCTTCTCTTGGCCTGCAAATGGACATTGCGCAAACCCACTACAGAGGCCGGTTTTGGCCGGTTTCCTCACGAAAGGGTTAAAATCATGTTTTGCTGCTTTTTCAATCACTACTGAACTACTGAAAGGTTCCTCAAACTACTGAAAATCCACTACTGAAAGAGTGTGTGAAACTACTGAAAATCTTGGTTTTTCACCTGAAACTACTGATTGCTTGAACTGGGGATTGGCAGCTCTGGACAAATAACATGTACTTGTTATAATCTATGTAGAGTAAGTCTATGATTTACAAGCCTGGCAAATGTACTCTTTTCTAATCTAGTAAAAAAACACCTCATATATGTGTCAATATATTAATAATAATAGCTATTACTGTATGATAATTATGTCATGTATGTAATCTAATGTATAATGTCTGTCTCATGAATACTGTTTTACAATATAAACAAATCTCCCAATAAAATAGGCGACTGATATCGTTCTTCCTGTTGTTACAACAATCAAGTTCACCATACTGAATGATCACATGATAAACACAGCAAATTCATTGACTCATTAAATGATTAATCATTATATAGGCAGAATTCTACAACAAAACTCAAGGCTCCTCTTGTAAGAGAGGATAAACAATTTTGTAACAGAATTCTTGATCTATAAAAGGGGCGCTGAGTATTGTGGTGGAATGCTGCCATATTTACTTAGAATGAATTAATCTGTAAAGAGAAATCTTGTAATGGTGCTTTCAAATGAGACTGGAGGACAACTGCCACATAACATTCATCGCAGAATGCCGTTAACTAAGGGTAACCGTAAAACATATACAAGGCTAGGAATCAGTCAGTCCTTTATTTTTTAGTAAAGCCACAACGTGACCAGCTACCCATGCTGGTCACAAATAGAACTACAAGAGATATAGCAAATGTATGTAAATGTATGAGTTAAACTAGGTTCCTGGATAAAGGCTACCAGCAAGCAGTGAATGGGCCAACATTTAAACATGGAAATTCTAAAAAAGTACAAGTTAGAAACGACAAACTGGACTGACTCAAAGCATGAGTGCAGCAAACCACGGGAAAATTAACGGGCGCAGTTAATCATTTTTTTCAAAAATCTTGCTCATTCAGCCATTCAAAAAGAAAAAAATCTCAACTTTCTTGAGTGTAAGATCTGAGAAAGGTTAATTGTTAGATTTTCTATCAAAAAAGTTGATTTTATTTGAAAGATTACTATTTAAAACCTGGAAGTTACAGTACAAATTGGAAACGTGAATGGCTGATGGCTAAACAGAGTACTAAGGTAAGCTGTTGACCTAGTTATAGTGATTTAGTCAAGTTTAAGTCTTCTGTTTTTCTTCTGAGCCCATTTTTAACAGCTCTATCAAATAGGTAATTTTCCAGTTTTGGCCCATCCACTGCAATACTCATCAGAGCATCCAGTGTATCTTCTTTCATTCGGTTGCGCAAAACTGACTTAATCATCTTCATTTGGGAAAAGTCCCTTTCACAATCTGCTGTGTGAGGTGGTAGCACGCTGTATGTATGATTACTGTATTCTGCGGCTGTAGTAGTAGAAAAATCCTACAGCTGCAATCAGTCCTCCTTCGCTTTTGCCCACTGTGTCTAATCCTCAGCCGAAATCCTTAGCTTCCTCAGGTCCATTCTTGACATGAGTGTACCGAGTCCTGCTTTCTCCTTCGATCAATACTCACCATTCTGTTACTTCTGATATACAGCTGGCCCTGACAGCGGCTCTAGGATTATAGACTTAGAAAGCTTTACCGACTCCTGGGAACCGGGTACCCGGCTCCCCACTGCCGAGTACCCGTTTACCATAGAGCTCATTCTTGTTTGCATAGCAACAAGTGCAATACATGCTTTTCGCATTAAGGATTTTAGTGTTTTTTAAAAGAATCTAAGTCTTTAATCAGTGATAGTTTGTGTGTTCTGAAAGGATAACTAAGGACTATGGAGAATACCGCCCAAGACAACCAGGTTGTATTGTTCTTTATATCCATAGTTAAAAGACTTAGGTCTCTAAATTTCGTTGTGTCGCATGTTCCAATTTCTAACCCCATAGAATCTGGGACGTGTGCTAGCAACGATATATGCCAGACGATCGCCTTCTTTAAACCCCAACAGGCGATCGGCAGATATGAAAATAGGTGTTTGCTACGGTATTTCTAACACGAATATCGGCTGACGTCGTTCTCCGTAGAATCCGAGCGGGTGACGTCACACCCGGTCGCTCGGATGTTTATGTGAAGAAAAATCTTTTCATTAATTCGCGCATCTTGTTCTGGGTGCTGCGTACTAAAAAATGGTACCGGAAACTTTAGAATGATCAAGTTTACGTGCGATCACGATCGGTTTGCAATGATCGGTGGTTTCAAAATTCTTGAGTAGATGCGTGGTCTGCGGTTTTACCGTGTGAGACAGCAGTTGTTATACATTTTGTTGTTTTCTTCACATATCGTGCTGCGTTCGTTAGGAGTATAATTTATATTGATTAGTAAATATACCCTGAATGCTATGCGATATGATTCCTGGAGCCGTTACACATCCTGTAGGATCTATTATGGGTGTGTTGTGCCCGCCGCGTTCTTGTCGTCATAATCAATGCGATCGTTGTTGTAACGTGGCGGGGTGGGGTGCGGGAGGTTACGGTTAATTTATGAGTCAAAATATTTGAAAATTAATTGTCTGCCTTCCATCCGTGTCTCGTTCCGCTTGTTTATTGTAGGTTTGTGCTTATTTTATAGGCCAAGCCAGCCCCGCCATCATGTGACGACTGCCATAAGTTTGTCCGTGTAATGTTCAAGGACCATGTCTGTTTTAGGTGTGCCCTGTGTAATATAGATCATAGGTGTAATGTTTGTGCAGTGTGGTCCGTCGAAACGATGGTTAAGTTCCTTGCCCAGAAGGACTTGGCTGGGTCTGACGCGGGGTCAGGCGGTCCGAGAGGAAATCGTGGAGCGCCCGGTTCGGCCGGTGGGGGTGCTCCACGTCCCCAGCTGGAGGTGGCGGAGATGGCACCGCCGGCGTGGTTTGGTCCGGCTATGCAGGGTTTTCTGCATAGCGTTCTGCCCACGCTGGTGTCGTCCCTGCTACCAAAGGTTGGGGGGCAGTTTCTCCCCATGCCTGGTACGGATCCTGTCTTCGGACAGGATTCTGGACTGGTTACCGAGGGGGCCGTCTCGTACGGCCCCCTGGCGGGTCCGTCTGGCTTCGGCCAGATGGGTTCTGTCTCTCTGCGGCCACCTCCGGGTGGTCCAGTAGCGGTGGCCGGTCCGTCAGGTGTGGGAGCCGTCCGCCAGGACGGCTCCACGGTTTATTCGTCTAGTGACGGCTCTTCGGAGTCTGAAGACGATGAGGCCGAGGAGGAGAGGTTGCTGCGGCCCGTGAAGCCGCAGGTGGAGAATATGGAGGTTGATTCCGTCCTGGACGGAACCGGCCTCCATTTGTCTGGTTTGGCGCAAGCCAGGTCAGCGGCTCCGCCTGCGGCTGAGGCCAATCCGTTACCGTGCACCGGTTCCGCGCGGCTTGGTTTGTCACCAGCCGTCAGGGGAACCGGTGTGCCGGGCCAGGCGTGGTACTCACCTATCTCGCCTGGTCCGGCAGCCGGACATGGGGTGCCGTTGGCGCCCGTGGCCGGCTATGGTTCCGCGACGGTTACGGGTCCGTACGGTTTTCCGTGCGGACCTACCCCATGGACCGGAGTGTTTCATGGGGTGGCGGCGGAACCATGTGGTAGCGGAGTGCCTGGCGTGTCAGCCGTGGCTCCTGGCCGGGAGGCCATGGCTGGCAGACCCGTAAGCATGTCAACGGGTGACGTGTTTGCGGGGGTATCTTCTTCGGAGTTAGACTGGTCTGATGCTCTGGCGTGGCTAGCCAGAGTTGACCCGTCTGTGGTTTCGGCCACGGCCGATGAAGATGCGCCCCGTCCGTCGGTTGCGTCGATTAGGACGGGGATTTTGCCCGCGGCCCGGATCCAGTCAGTGGGACTGGATCCACGGTTCATTGATTTGTTGGATGCTATTTATAGTAAACAACTAATGACCAAGGGTCAGCTCCCTGCGGCCTCCAGGGAGGTGCGGGCAAGGTGCCGTATTCCGCGGGGTGAATACGACAGGTATGGTGTAGTCCCGTCGGTCACGGAGGATGACCGATGGGTACTGGGCGTCCAGAGTGCCGGGTCGGGTGGTCCCGGTCCGGCACTAGTGGATAAGGCCCAGGTACACCAGGAAGAAGTCCTGGCCCTATGCGATGAGGGTGTGAGGGCAGCCATGAGCGCTGTCAATCACTCCTATCGTCTACTTCAGTCGGTGTGGGCTGAAGCGGGGGCAGGCCACCCTGTGCCACCTGTGGCGCTATCGTGCGTTAATGACGGCTTGGTGCTGTCAATGGACGCATTGGCAAGGGTGCAAGCGCGTGTGACGAAGTCCAGGAGGCAAATGGTCATTGACCATATGCGTCCGGCTACGGCAGTCAGGGAGCGTCTTCTTGGGACGCCCCTGACAGGGCCTAGCATCTTTGGTGGCCAAGCGCGGGCCATCTTAGAGGACACCGCCAGTATTGCGCAGAATCGGTTAGCGGTAAATCTCCAGCTAGAGCTGGTGCGGCAAGCGCACGCACTAGGGGCTGTGGGCAAGCCGCTAACCGGACAGCCTTCAAAGAAACAGAAAAAGCATAAGGGCAAGGCGAAAGCCAGGCCTATTGCGACGTCTGTTTCGGCTGGGTTCTCGGAGCCGCCGCCGGCGAAGAAACCCAGGAAGGCTGTAGAGGCGCCTACCCTCCCCAATGTTGCTCCTGACCGCCCTAGAGGTGGTAAGGGGAAGGGTAAGGGTAAGGCCTCAAAGGGCGGACAGAAGGGGCCGAAGCGTACCTGAGGGTACGCAAGCTCCCTTCATATCCGCCTGGACCGCACCTGTGCGACAGGAACAGCGGTGCCAGTTATACCCGTCGTACCTAGAACGAAATGGTTCTCACTCTCTCTCGTTAAGAAAGGGGGGGGGGGGCGGACTGCGAGCCGGACAACCCCGTTAGACGTCGAGGCGTCTATGGTGGGTGGAAGGCTCATGCGTTTCGTCGAGGTTTGGCGAGGTGTGACGTCAGACAGTCTGGTCCTGGGATGGTTATCCCAGGGTTACATGCCGGAGTGGTGGGACTTTCCGCCACAAAATCTGTCTTTGGCACCAGTCTGGACACCCGTACCAAGGGAGCCAGACAAGTTAGAAGCCGTTCAAAAGGAAGTGTCGGGTTTGCTTCTGAAGGGAGCAATAAAACCAGCAAACCGGAACACTCCAGGCTTCTATTCAAACATGTTCCTTGTCCCCAAGAGCACGGGGGGATGGAGACCCATACTCAATCTCAGGCCATTAAATTGGTTTATCCATACGCCTCGGTTCCAGATGGAAACACCGAGGTCGGTAATGGCGGGATTGAGGAAAGGAATGTGGTGTGTATCGATCGATCTGAAAGATGCATATTTCCACATTCCGATCAATCGGAGTTGGCACAGGTTTCTGAGATTTGCGTTTCAGAATCAAGTATGGGAGTTTACAGTTCTCCCGTTTGGCCTGTCGACAGCTCCGAGGGTTTTCACAAGAGTGGTCCTTGCGGTGACAGCGTTTCTCAGAAAAGAGAACGTGGCGCTACACACCTACATAGACGACTGGCTGCTCAAGGCAGACTCGGCAGCCAGGTTGAACGTGGATACTGCTCTGACTCTGAAGTTACTTTCAGATCTAGGCTGGATAGTCAACGAGGAGAAATCCGAGTTGACACCCACTCAACATTTCGTTTATTTGGGGATGCGATTCGACCTCGAGGAGGGCAGGGTTTACCCGTCAGAGCCCAGAGTGGTGTCTCTGTTAGCCATCCTCGGGAGTTTTCGAGTGGGAAACCACATTCAGGCAAGGCGGTTCCTTCAGATGCTGGGCATGATGGTCTCCATGGAGCAGGTTATCCCGTACGCTGCTCTAATGCGAAGACCTATCCAGTTGTATCTGATGTCTCTGTGGAAACAGAGAACAGAACCCCTGTCAAAACTGGTGCCAGTTTTGGAGCCGATAATATCGCATCTTCTATGGTGGAAACAGCGTCAGAATCTCCTAATAGGGGTTTCGCTGCACCTACCCCACCCCCAGCTGTCCGTTTACACGGATGCATCGCTGGAAGGGTGGGGTGCCTGCCTGGGAGAACACCAGGTCTCGGGCACATGGACTCTCCCGGAGAGTCAGCTGCATATCAATCTGTTGGAAATGATGGCAGTGGAACTGGCGTTGGAAGAGTTCCTTCCGATGATCAGGGGCAAGGTGATATTGATACGGTCGGACAATTCGACAGTAGTATCATATATAAATCGCCAAGGAGGGACCAGGTCGCCCACCCTGTGCATCAGGGTGTGGCACTTGATTCAATGGTGCAGGAATTACTCGGTTGTTTTGAAAGCAGCTCATATTCCTGGCCGATTGAACATTCTGGCGGATGCTTTGTCTCGCAGACAGAGAATCCTGCCAACAGAATGGTCCCTCAACCCTCCAGTTCTACGACGGATCTTCGAGCATTGGGGCAAACCCAACGTGGACTTGTTCGCCACAAAGGAAAATGCTCAAATCATGACATATGTCTCGCCGATTCCAGATCCAAATGCCGTCGATACAGACGCTCTGGCGATAAGCTGGAGAGGGATGCACGCTTACGCGTATCCACCCACCATTCTTCTACCGAAGGTATTGGTGAAGGTCAGGGAGGAACCGTGTCTGGTCCTGCTAATAGCGCCGTATTGGCCGAGCAGGGCGTGGTTCACGGATCTTCTAGATCTGCTGGTGGAAAATCCTGTGCAGTTGCCCGAGATTCCGAACATAATCTCCCAGGCCAAGGGACGCTTCCTACACGAGCGTCCCGAAATGTTCAAATTGACTGCGTGGATGTTGTCAAACAACGTTCCACGTCGGAAGGCTTTTCTCGACAGGCTGCTGATTTCATCGCGGCTGCGAGAAGGAGGTCAACCTTCAAGTCATATAACAACAAGGTTAACAGATTTGCAGACTGGTGTGAAGAAAAGGGTATTGATACCTTTCAATCCACTATTCAGCAAATAGCAGACTTTCTCTGTGAGCTGTTCTTTACAGGACTAGCTCCCGTCACAATTGCTGGATACAAGTCAGCTTTGGCATCAGTTATCCCTTGTCTAGCCAACAGGGATAGTCCAGAGGTGGCCCAGTTAAACGTGATGTTGAAGGGAATGAGCAATCTCCGCCCGAGACAACCGGTAGTCATTCCAGCCTGGAGTCTATCTTTAGTGCTTAATGTACTGGCCAAGCACCCATTCGAACCGTTGCGTTCGGCTAGTCTAAAGCATTTGACTCTAAAGGCGGTCTTTCTATTGGCAGCTTCCTCAGCTAGAAGGCGCAGTGAGATCCATGCGCTTTCGGCAGAGAGGAACCGATTTATTGTTTCTGGAGAAGGTCTGCGTCTTCTGCCAAGAGCAGAATTTATGTCAAAGAACCAATCTTTGAGATATCCCGGCAAACCGATCATTATACCGAAGTTAACCAGGTTTGATCGTGATGCCAGTGTCTGGTGCCCGGTCCGTGCTTTGACTAAGTACAAGAAACGGACTGACTCGTTACGGTCGAACGATAGACATCTGTGG
This sequence comes from Chaetoderma sp. LZ-2023a, assembly GCA_034401795.1. Taxonomy (NCBI): domain Eukaryota; kingdom Metazoa; phylum Mollusca; class Caudofoveata; order Chaetodermatida; family Chaetodermatidae; genus Chaetoderma; species Chaetoderma sp. LZ-2023a. The sequence goes on from CM067367.1 coordinate 116,134,720, forward strand.
ATCTGCCATAAAAAGCCTTATGGCGCCGCATCCATGGATACTATCTCTCGTTGGGTGGTCGAATGCATTCAGACTACTCATGAGATGGCGACTGGGCACCAGGTGCAGGGCGTAAGGGCACACGATGTTAGAGGAATAGCCGCCTCGACCGCCCTTTACAATGGTGTTCCGTTAGAGGACATCATGGCCGTTGCACAATGGCACTGTGAGTCCTCATTTACGGATTACTATATGAGGGATGTGTCAGACTCAGCCAATCCACTCGCTTTAGCTGTTTTGAAACGATAGTTAGTGACCACACTGCTTTTCCCCTTTTTTCACTTTGGTAAGAAAAGAACCTAAAGCAGGCATGGTCAAGCGAGAGGATGTCAACCAGATTGTGTCACTGATGGCCGAACCGGTGTATGGTTGTAGGCGGTACGTCTGAAGTCCTGTTATCATAAGGTAATTCAACAAGTGAGAGTTTTTTGTATTATGTATATGTATCATGTTCATTCATCTTATATATTCATGCTCATTCCCAGGCTAATACAAGCGATATGCAGGGAGTAGTTAACCCTCTTGGCATATTGGTGTTTCAGGCGAGATACATGTTCGTTAGTTCTCTCCCTTTTCTTAGGAGGAAAAAGGGGGGGGGGGCTGTGACGCGAATGTGATTCGGTTCCGTGAACTTGACGGTCCTTTTAGGTCTCCGTTAGTCAAGTTTGAAGTCTAAAATCTTTCTCCAAGGGGCAAAATTAGCATGTATGGCTTGCCCCTTCCCACCAGGTTACTGATCAAATCTGGTGTATATCAGAAGTAACAGAATGGTGAGTATTGATCGAAGGAGAATGCAGGAAATGTCAATTTCCCTTTCTCCGAGATCTAACAATACTCACCATTCTGTTACGGACCCAGCCTCCCAGCCCCACGGAGGCAAGCCATAGTTTTCTCTTGTTTGGTGGCTATGCAAACAATATGAGCTCTATGGTAAATGGGTACTCGGCAGTGGGGAGCCGGGTACCCGGTTCCCAGGAGTCGGTAAAGCTTTCTAAGTCTATAATCCTAGAGCCGCTGTCAGGGCCAGCTGTATATCAGAAGTAACAGAATGGTGAGTATTGTTAGATCTCGGAGAAAGGGAAATTGACATTTCCTGCATTCTTGAGGTCACATCATAGCACACTTAGCAGATTTATGCAATGACATCCTCTCCTGGTTTTGTATTTGCTGGCTCCGAGTATGGCGAATTCCAAGGCTCTGTGCTGGTGTCTCCTCTGGCATCCGTAGCACATGGCCAAACATGGACCATCTTTGCTGGGCGACTTTTGCAGACAACGGCGACGTATTACACATCTTGTATAGTGCATCGTTGGAAATTATGCTGTCTGGCCATCGGTGTCCAGTGATGGTGCATAGGTGTTTGTGGTGGCAGGCATCGAGTTTGTCTAGAGCTGCCTTTGGAGCTGCCCAGCTGTTACAGTTATACAGCATCAAGGATACGCAGGTTGCATTGTATAAGCGTAGCCTCGTTATCAAGGGCATCTTTGATCTACGAATCCATAGCTTCCAGAAGGACTGGAAAGCTATGTTCCCCATGACGCAGCACTGCAAAGCAGTGAGCCCAGGATTTTACTTTTCCTCCATGGTTCGCCGCCACGAAGTGGATCGTCATTCTATAGTTTCATGCTCATTAGGTATATCTGAGTGAACTCTGTTTTGGATTCGTTCATAAAGAGATTCTAAATTTTTAGTTTCCTTGCAGCTATTGGGAGAAGTTCGTCAAGGGGTTTCTTTTCCTCGTCTATGAAGTCTACATCGTCGGCATATTCCATCTCTAGTGGCATGCCCAGTATTGACACTGAGGGGTTTGGTCTTGTGGAACTTTCCCGCACAGATTTCAATGCGGCAGCAAAGTAGCAGGTGAAAATCACCGGGGATAGCCCATCTCCCTGTGGGAAGCCGATTGATGTCTCAAACTCTACAGACTTCACTGACTCGACTCATACTCTCAGCTTGATGTCTGCAAGCAGTAGTCTCATTAGTCATAGCTCATCTTCATTGCAACTGGCCTGGCGTAGTACATCTAGGATCTTTGAGTGTTTAATTGTGTCGAAGGCTCGTGACATGTTAAAGCCCATTTTGTGGAAATCCCAGTGTTTGGCCATGACTACCGACACAAGCATGTGTTGAGCCCATACAATGTCTGCACAGCTCCGTCCACATTTGATGCCACTTTGATATGATCTGGTGAAGTAATCGATCTTGTCTCAGATGCGGCATAGAGTAACACTGGCTAGGATTTTCAGTATGCTGTTGATGAGCACAATGGGCCGCAGATTGGCTGGGGCCCCAGGTGGCTTCTTGGGCTTGGGTAATGCGCTAAGGGTGCCTTGGCCTACAGTGTCGATGGGAGGTGGTACAAAAAAGCTGAATTGATTAGGTGTGTGATCGGTTTTGAGATAATGTCACTTGCATATTTGAATAGTTCATTGCTCACGCCATCAGGTCCAGATGCACGTCAATTTTTCAGGCCTTTAAGTGCCTTCTCAACTTCTGCTGTTTTAATTGGTGTTAGTAATGGCCTGGTGTCTCCTGAGAACGGGTGCAAGGGCTCATCATCGTTGTCAGTGAACTGTCCCTTGAACCATTCTCGGATCGCCTCGGCTTTTCCCTGGCCAGTCCCGATAAAGTTTCCTTCAGAGTTGTGTACAGTGAGTGGTGGCGTGTGGTCAGTAACTCTCGGGGCTCCGGCTGCCCGAAACATTTTGTAACAGTCATCCATGGCAGTGATTTCATCTGCTAGGGAGTCTGCTTATTGAATCTCAAGATCTTTTAAGTGTTCACTAATGTGGCGCAGAATGTTATTGCGCTCCTGGCATAGTTTGGTGCGGTCTTCACTTTGGCCACTTTGATAGATGCGCAGCCGCAATGCTTTCTGCTCTGCTGACAGTTTTACTACGAGAGGGTCGTCAGTATACTTAGTTTGGTTGTTTTTAAGAACACCTATGGTGCTGGTAGCGGATGATTCCATAGATTTCAGTATTTTGGTTAGGGCTTCATTTGGATCGGAGCTGACATCGATGTTAGCTATCTGCTCCCTGAGGGCTTTTTTGTATGACATTTGAGTGTCAGGGTCGCTGATGAGCTTGGTAGGTTGTAGGTGACTCTACCCTCTTGCCTGCTATGGTGTTTATATATTAGGTAGTAGAGATCGTTCATCTGAAGGCGTGTAATGACTAGCTTATAGTCAGAATTGAGGTCTGTGTCTCCATACGAATGAGCGTTCCGGGGTAAGGGTTTTGCTTCTGTCATGCATAGTATGAAGTCTATTTGGTTGAAGAAAGCTGTTGTAGCCTTAGAACCTTTTGGGGCTTTGCGATCAGTAATGTGTCCAGTCCATGTTGTCCGGTGATGGCATGGGTGTTTGAAAGCCGTGTTTGTGACAAATAGGCCATTGGAACTAAGGAATGCCACCAGTTCATCTCCATTGCTGTTGCGTGTGCCCTCTCCATAGGATCCCATGCATAAGCCAAATCCTGAACTTTTGTCCGCAATTCCGAGTCTACCCATCTTGGAGTTTAAATCTCCACACACGAAGAGTTGCCATCTAGCTGGGATTGTAATGGCAGAGCTGAGTTCTGCATAGAAGGAATCTAATATTACTGGATTCTCTTTGGCTTTTTCGGTAGTTGGGCCATATGCGTTGACAATTCGACACTTAGTGGTGGTGTGTTTTCGCGTAGGTATAGCCAGGTCTATGAATGCAACGCAATCACTGACATATCCAAAACTAATGACATGATCCAAGACCCTTGGTCCGATTACGAAGTCTATGCCCCGGTATGTGGCGTGTTTTTGCTCCATGAGCACTAGCTTATGGCCTGTCTGTAGTTGCTGCTCTGAGTGTTTAGCTACTTTAGTCTCTTGAATGCATGCAATATCGATGTTATTGTGTTCACAGTCTGCACCTAAAGTTTGCCTCTTTGATCTTGCACTCAGACCATGTACATTCCACGTAGCTATGGTAAGCTCCTGGGAAGATTGCGTTGTCCGAGGATGTCGAGCACAGTTTCTTGTTTGAAGAAGGGTAGACATAATCAGAGTTGCCTCTGTATGCGGATGTCAGCCCGAAATCCTTGATGACTTAGTTTTCCAACAAAGTTGGTACTTACGGAGGAGACCGGCGTGAAGGTGCCATGATTCTCCTCCACTCTGTATGCTTGAGCTAAAAAGGACATGCCTGGGTAGAGGTTCTTGAGGCCCATACAATAAGATAACTTAAGCAGAATTTCTTGAGTGCTACTGTTTCCAAGGTGACTTCTCATGTGTTGCTTAAAATCACCATATACCTGTACCAGACTATCAGGGTTTTTACTGAATTGTAAGCACATAAGTTTAAACTCTATGCCATAATTCTCAAATTCTTGGCTATTATCTGCTGAAGCAATAAGATCATCACAAGATTTGCCATTTTCATTCTGGACAACCTTTGGTAGTTTGGCCGGATTGAAAATCTCAAATGTTGTCTCATGATCTCATTGTCTGTGAATCTCATATTAATGTTCTCGATTAATTTGGTCAGGAAAGGTACTTTGATTCATTTTGTGAAACTATCTTTGGCTATAGATTGTATGTCAACACCGCTTTCACCATTCTCATTAACATCTGACTGCAAAGATTTTGAACTGCATTTATAAATCACTTTTATACCTGCAGTTTCAATTTTCTCTAAGTATGCCTCAATATTCCCTAAGCATACACAAGTTCCCGTAATTGGAATATTTTAGATAGCTGATTTACACTTGGAAGGATGTCACAAAATAACAAAAGAGCACCAATGAAACTGTATGTGCATAGGAAATTGTACAGGCCAGGAGCTGTGGCATCACCTCGTTCTTCTGATTCATGTCCTAAACTTATTATAACAGTGTGTAAGATGTCTCTTAATCTCTCAGCCACTGTACCGATACTTAGCCAGCGTGTAGAAGATGGCTGAAGAACTTTCACTTGAGGTGCCTCTAATAATTCCTGCACAGTGGCAAGCCATGCTGATCTCACGGCACTGTTGTCATAGTAATCAAACAACTGCCTTAATATGGCTTTGAACTTTTTAACATAAGGGATGAGATCACCAGCTTCTGATGCTGCTAAGTTAAGCTTATGTGCAGCACAATGGCACCATATGGCTTTGCATTTTAGACTAGTTTCATCACTTCCACCTTGCGAATCTAGCTGTGCATCCTGTATTCATTTCACAGCACCATTTAATCGGCCCAACATAACTGCAGCTCCATCCGTTCCTATGCCACGTGGGCATGAATACTTCAGCTGGATAGACTCAATGAAGTCTGTAACACGATAAGCAATGTTCTTGGCATTTAATGTAATTACTACATCATCAGGCATGACATCACCTTTGGTCAGCAATGAAACTTGACTTAAGTTCCCCTCTGAATCAATAAATCTAGCACGGATCACCATTTGTTCAACAACAGCACAATCCGTTGTTTCGTCAAACAACAGGGAAAAATGATCAGACTCATTGAGTTCTTTCAAGGTGTCTACTTCGATAATTTCAGACAATGAAAACAGTATATCTTGAATTGATTTATCACTCCAGTATGTGGCATTCTTTCCACAACAGATTTTTGATTTTAGTTCATTTCCTAAGACACCAATCAAATCTAGGAGTGGTTCAAAGATTGTAGTGTGCGCTAAACGCTGTTTGCATAGAAAATGCAAAAACATGGCACATATTTGTCATTCATACTTCTGGGACAATTGCAACCGAAATGTTGGTCATTGATTTTACATGAACCTCTCAATTAAATGCATCTTTGTGGGCAACCAAACCTTCATGTTCTTTGATACTCTCTCATCTGTAATGGACGCATGGTTCTCGGGTCCATGTGTCACGCATGAAGGGACGCTTATCAAATACATTCCCTTTCCCTGTATGTGGTAAAGCCAATCCCTTCCAGTCCTCCACTTTGGGTAAAAACATTTTGATTGTTTTGTTACAATCTTTGACATTTTGGATGAAGACGCCATTTGGACAGTTTATTACAGTGTTGGGTTTTGGACAGTCCAAAACTAACTTTGAGCAGACTTTGTCCAAAACCTGTCTTAAATGGTTTAAACCAGTCCAAAACTGTCCAAAACTATGTTGGACATATCACCATAGTCTTATGCATCATAATCCTATTAAAAAATAACAAGAAATCAGAGATTGCATCAAAAGCACTATATTAAACAAATCCATTTATTATATGAGTTATTATTATATTTTTATCAAATACATACAATTAAAACTTAAAAGGCTTAATTAGGTTTAATTAGTAGTCCAAATCAGACAGCCCTCTCAACATCCTGTAGCAAAACACTAGCTTTGACGCTTTCTCTACTCCAAGCCTATTACGGATTTTAGTGTGGCTATAGCTAAAATTGCTAAAAATTCTCTCAATCGATGCTGATGATGCTGGTGATTCAAGCAGCTGAATAGCCATATCAATAAAATCACCTGGCACACCTAGTGTTTTCAAGGCCTTCCACCATGTCACTGAAGGCACTTGAACTGCAGCATCACAGAAATATGATGCAGGAAATGGGCTGCTTTTAGCCTGGTATGCAATAAATGTTGCTATAAAGCTATGGTTCTTAGCTATTATCCAATTGTTCACTTCTTCAAACTGTTTTGCTATTAGCATCTCGCCCTGAAACTTTGGATGTAATGTGTATGCGACAAGATGCTCTGGCAGGATTGCCTTGCTGAAACGTGCTAACAGAGTTTTCTTGTGTGGTTCTAGCAGAGTGTTGTTTAGTAATTCAAGCCAAACATGGCATGCATCGGCTAGTGTTGATGTGTCACTCTGACATGTGTCAATTGCTATTGAAATTGGCCGAAGTTGTTCGGCTACGTCTCTTGCATTTCTAAACAGGTTAAAGTCCATTATCTTCTTGACAATAGAATTATCTATTTCTCCTTCATGGTCTTGTACAATTTTCATGAAATGTGGACGGTTGTGAATGAAGGAGTCAATACACACGAGTTGACTCTTCCATCTAGTGTCACAAGGAAGCTGTGGCTTAAGACTACCAATACATTCCGAGAGCCAGGATAGTGGCTTGTGGTGATTCCTGAAATATTTTTGAATCTCATCTACATGCTTAATTAGCGTATCCGGTGTTATGTCTTGCCCTAGTAAGTTTAGCCAGTGTGCAGAACAGCCATAGACAATAAGATCATTGTCATCAGCCTTCAAACTATCACGCATTTTTTCCATGTTCTTTGCATTATCTGTGACAATGCTCTTAACTGTACAGTTGTATTTTGTCTTAGCATATTGTATTGTCTCTTGACACTTCACCTTACAGTTTTCAGCACTTTTAGTCATAGAACCAGTGTCAAAGCTGTTTAGGAAGAAGCTCTTTCCTTCTACTTGCAAGCAGGATGCTATGATAGGTTCATTGTGAATGTTACTCCACCCATCCTCCACTAATGTTGCTGTCTTGCCATCAAGAATCACCTTCATATCCTCTGTCACCTGATCATGCACAGCATCTAGAAGCTTTCCACCAATCAGTTTACGTGAAGGGGGTTTATATCCTGGGCGTAGCATACTAACAACTTTTATGAACTGCGGATGTTCAGCCATTGAAAATGGAATGTTACAAGCATAAAACAACCTCGCGACTTCTATATCTATTGCTGACTTCATCGCTGAGGTGGTAGTGATACAATGTCGGCTCAGATCGGGTTGAATTGAGAATTGAACTGGACAGGTTGGTGAGGGTGGTGCTGATTGTGATGGCAATTCTTCTCTTAGTCGCTTTGTGCATGGTGCAGCTGATGGTTTGTCCAGCTGAAACAAAGAAAAGGGATATTACATGTGCTATATAAGCCAAATGTAGATATACACCCTACCTGGTCCAAGCCATTTGGGGACAAGATATGATAATCTTTTTAAAAATTTACATTGAAATGACTGGCATTGCAACAAAATCAGTCATTCATTCCTATGTTGAATTTTCAAAAGTAATTAATTTTATGTCATAATTCAATACATTTAAAATTTGGAATGGATAGAGTTAAAGATAGACCACCCTTCTGTCAAATAAATGCATGTTTTTATTTATTTTCAAAACTTTGGGACTGGCTGAATATTAGTTTGACTGTTTGCATCAGTCTATCTGAAGGGTGTTAGTGTGCTATGCCAAATTGTTTTCATAATATTACTGTAGTAAAGGTATTCAGGCAAGAGTATTTCTGAAAACCCTGGGTTGCAGAAAGTATAGGGTTAAGCAGATCATTGTGTGTTATTTCTAATCTTAAGCCAGCGCCCTCACAGGCCAATTATCACACCTATACCATTGAATTGTAAGGAGGCTCAGCATGTGATTGTGGTTATCAGAGATTATCAGACCTGGCTCTATTACTAGCATGGCAAAGAGAATAATTAACTCTGGTATCTGAACTAAAGGTGAGACATCCTGTTGATAACCCCTATGCGGCCAAGACAATTACAGTGAATAGTAACCTTACCTACATTGTACATTATGACTTTTAAACACAACTTAGCACAAATTTTTGAAAATTTTTCACTGAAATGACTGGCTTAGTAAAAGCGGCAGTCATTTCACGAGTAAATTTGTTTTCCAGTCGAATTAGTTTCAAAATATTCTGCAGTTTTCCCGCATAGTGTCCTTGAAAATGATAGCTGAGGAATTCATCGGTGAAAGGGTTAAGGCATGTATTAGATATATTGGACTCCTAGCACTCCAATGTCAACAAAAAACATTTTTCAAATAAAATTAAACGATAAACTGGTTTTTTATTTTCAACAAATTTGTCATCGCCCAACAAGATTGTTGAAAAATGAAAACCAGTTTCCTTGGTATAGTCACAATAAAATATAGAATTTTTAATTATTGACATTAGAGGGCAAGGGGTTAAGCATTAATTTTATTTACCTTCAAAATCTTGATGTCTTTGCTGATATGTGTGTCTGCACTGTCTGTATCAACCTGTTCAACAGGACTTTCAGTAGACTTCTCATGCTTCTCATAGTGTATTTTCATCCTTGCTACCTTGTTGACAACTGTGTACTCACACTCTCTACACTTAGCCATTTGTTTGCCATTAATCTTAACTTCCAAAAAGTGCTTCCAAATTGGATCCTTAGGCCTACCACCTTTGAAATACATATTAACTATTTCAAATACCATCAACACATAAATATTCAGGACAACAGAAGAATTCAAAGATTAATGTAGCACAAGGATATCTTTTTACTAATTGTCTAATTGATATCTAGCATTAACTGAGGATAGATGAAAACATGAAGAATCTAATTTTTATTCTATCAGCTTAATGCCTTAACCCCAAATTTGCATAAGATCTTATGTAAACATAGCTAATGTGTGTACTGAGTAGTGAATTCTAAAATAGCCTTAGAGAGCAAGGGTCATCAGTTAATTGTTGAAACAACATCTTAGCAGACTATATTTTCTCTGAGTTTAAGATTCTTCCATAGGCCATGAACATTTTGCAAGAAATAGATTTAGACACAGAGACAGTTCTCAATAATATAAACATCTAGCTGTACATAGGTAGTCTAATATGTTTACATTATTGATTAAATAGGGTTTCTGTGGGTTTAACACAACTGGTCGAAATATACAGAGTTAAAACATTTAAGACAAACAAAAGTTGAACAAAATTAACCCATGGATTATAGAAAGAAGCAAATAAGACTCCTAATTTATTGAAATCATATGTGTCCTTTTAGATTATTATTATTATTATTATTATATAGCAATAAAGTATCCAAAAATACATGTAGATAACCATCCATCAATATGTACATGTACCTGTATGTGTCTAAATGCTATATAGTTGTTTTAAGAAAATAACATTTCAGAAAAATATTTTTTATACCAATATTTTAGGTTTTGGACAGTTTTGGGCAATTTAAGGTGTCCAAAACCTATTTTGGGCGGATGGTTTAAACCACTAGTGTCCAAAACTTTCCAACCCTGGTTTATTAATAGGTCACAGTGCATGTAGACTCAAAACATTAATCTGGTTGGGTTTTTTTAAATGAACGGCGATAGTAACAATTCACGAATCTGGAACCTGTACACATAACAAAACTGATCCTCTTTTTGAAATGAGATACCACGGTTTTACATAAGTTATCTCAACATGTACAAATAAAATCTGGTCGTTAACCATTAAAGGGTTAGTCTATACCGGCATGTGATATTTACAACATGCTATTATTCTCAAAATCTGCTTGTCAGCAATGATAATCTGACTGAATGGTATTGCTACATCAGGCAGCGATAACTTTAATCAAATTCTTATACAGCTTTTACATTAATCTACCTTAGAAACAGGTTGTTTACTAAATCATTAGAGAATTAAGTTACCTTTTACGGCTCAAATTTGTTAAAGAAAATTAAAGTTTTCTCATAGTAATATCCATTTGTAGACTATGAGTTTATTTTAGAAAATTTAACACTGGAATGACTGGCTTGGTTATTGAGCCAGTCATTGCAGTGGTCAATTTTCAAAAGTAATCCTATATTTGTCTTGAAATGGACATTTCTCAACACCACTGCAAAAGCCTTTTTGTCCTGCTTTAGTGTTAAAGGGCTAAAGGATTAAAACAGCCAACTGTTGAATTGTAAAGAAAGTTACAATCTGCCACAGTATGTGTTAACCTCATGTCCTGTTCTTTTCTTAATATACTATTGATTAGGCCAGCTTAGGACATCATTGCTCAGCAATTATACTCAAGCTACGGTTGAGTCACATAAGTGTGCTGATAAAGATCAAAGGACAATGCCATTGATAAATGTCAAGCCATCAACCATTTTGGTATAGCAGACAAATTTATAAAGGCTGTGGAATGAAACTAGTGTACTGGAAAGCTGTTGAATATTTTGAATCTAATTTGACCTGAAAAAAGCTGTCTGCCATATGAAGCAACATCTTTTGAAAGTAAAATTTGTCTAAAGTAGTCAGCAGAAATATTTAAATTGCTACTTTAAATTACGCATACAATAAAGCTAATGGGGATTTTGAAGCTAATTTCACTGGAAACTGTTATATTGGCCCATGGTTATCTTACTGTAGAAAGTCCACGCTCTAAGCAAATATGTTGAACATTTTGAAACTAATTTCACTGAAAAATGTTGATACCAATGACAGCAATCCTTTCAGTTAAATTAGTTTCAAAACATTCAACCAAATATTTCTTACAATAAAATTAATGTTTGCTATTTGGCTTGCGTGGTTGAAAGGGTTAGAGGAAGAAATATGTATGCACATTTTTACAATGAAAGCCTCTTATTATTTTTGAAACAAGTTGAATGAAATTTTTTATTGCATATGACAGCATTAAAATTCATTGAACAATTTTCAACAGGTTTTATATTCTATATCTGAAATAAATTCAGTTGTCAGTATATTATATCAGTGGTTATAGTGGTATTTTGTTTCTACTATATATATCTCAAATTGGTTGATTACATTACACTTTTTATGATGACTTTCATGTCCACGTAGTCCTTCATAGTAATTATCAGACAAAGTAACTAATGTAACTGAAATATAACTAGTTACATTATGCAAAGTAACTGAAATGTAACTATTTACATTGCTCAACCAATGTAACTGTAACTGTAACTGACATAGTCAAATGTAACTGTAACTAGTTACATTTAAATGTAACTGACCACAGGCCTGCCCGTAGGTTAGGTGTATGATAAAGCACATGATTTAAAGTTGTTTCAGGAAATGATTAAGAATGACCAATACAAAGCATGTAGCAAATGGCCCCTCCATGACAGTTTGCTAATTATTTTTCATGAAACCACTATTTCTAGTAATTTTTGGGCCCAAAATGCTCTGGAATCCATTACTACTGAATTATTGGCTCATCTGGCCTGAAAGGTCAAGTAAGCTTATGCCATGGTGATCATCCGTTGTCCAGCAACTTTTCCTTTAAACGACTTCTCAAGAACCACTGCGCTGATTTCAATTATATTTGACAAGAAGAATCCTTACGGCATAGCGATCCAAGTTTGTTCAAACGAAACCAATCGGCCAATTTTGGCGGTGGCAGTGTTTATCATGGAAGTCCCAGGTACCCCACACCATGTAATCTGAGGGTCCCAGCGGAAATTTGAGTGTCCCAAACAGAAATCTGGTGTTCTCAGGCAGTATCTCTCGGCCATACTAAAATTAGAGCGAGCCACGCACTCACAACTGAATTATGGTGGTCTCATGCTAGATTGTGTAGGTATTTGTGTGCAAAAACTTATAAAACTAATTAGTATAACATACAAGATTTTCAGGGGTCCCATGGGACCCTCTGCCACTACTTTCGTGGGTCCCATGGGACCCTCTGCCACTACTTTTGTGGGTCCCATGGGACCCTCTGCCACTACTTTTGTGGGTCCCATGGGACCCTCTGCCACTACTTTTGTGGGTCCCATGGGACCCTCTGCCACTACTTTTGTGGGTCCCATGGGACCCTCTGCCACTACTTTTGTGGGTCCCAAGCTGGATTCCTGGCTTATATACCCTCAAACGGATCCTTATGAGAATCCCTGGCTGGTGGTCATCTTGGATTTTGGCCGATTTTTAGAAACGTCTTTAAAAATCTCCGAAATCCCTTGGGGGATCGATACAAACCTCATGAAATATGATCTACGGCAAGAGCTGAACCGAGTTTGTTTGGCGGCCATCTTCGATGACCTAGTTTTAGCGGAAATTACTTCCTGTCCAGAACCGCTAAAGGAATCTGGCCGAAATTTGGCAGTTGTGATGGGGGACTAAGGGCCATTAAACTTTGTTCATTGGAAGTTGATAGGCAAAAAACATGGCCATCATGGACCAATCATAATGTAACATGGTTGGCGGCCATATTGGATATTTTTATTTGATGGATTTTGAAGCCGAAATTTGTTTAAATGAGTTTTTGGGGGTATTCTGATGTCAAATTTGCCATATTTGAAACTGTCGGATAAACGGTTTGGCAGCCATCTTGGATTTTTTTCCTGCCAAAACTCCCACACTAAAGCAGTGGGAAATTTAAAATGTCTTCTCGAGAACTACTGGGCCAATTTCAGGTATATTTGACAGTTAAACCGCATGGAAAATGCAGACAGAAAGTTAATATTTGTCTATATGAGCCTGTGGATCGCTTGGTATATGGTCAGGATTTGCCATAGCACAGGAAAGATACAACCCCTCGTATTAGCAATCCAAAAAAGGACCAAATTGGACTAAACAGCTCCCAGTCAAATCAGTTTCAAAATATTCATTTGCTTATGCTTTTCTGTTTCTTACAGCTTGTTTAAAACAACAAAGATCAGTGCTAATTTGACATTTCTACAGAAGCGTGCCTTCAACCAGTTCAATGTAATCTACGGTGACCTGAACAGACTAGCTCCAAACATCCGTAGATTTGTTGAGGAACATGCAAAACTATGTCAGCCAGATACAATCCATATCTGCGATGGGTCCGATATCGAGAACGAGATGCTGCTTTACATTTTACAGCGAGATGGACAGATAAAACGCTTACCTAAATATGAAAACTGGTATGTATCTATCATACTTCAATCTGTGTTTGTCGATGAGATACATTGTATAATAATAATATGTAGATGCCACCCTTGCATCGGTATTCCTTTTTTAGTATAATTTTAAAACGTCTGCATGGAATACACTTTTCCAACATTGGGTCGCAAGTCAGAAGTTGTTACCCCAGAAATGGTGGACTCGTTACACTTTATAAATTGTTCATGCATTCAAATTCTAGTATCTTTTAAAGCATTGCACCTAGAAAAGAAAGTAAGGCATAATAACACCGCTTATTGTGTTGCCCTTCAGATAAGACCATTCCCATGTCATTTGACTTGATAATAAGAGAGTTGTGTTCCAATATGTCCACCTATGTAAGAGGTGGACTAGGTGGCAGAGGAGACAGTGGCGGAGTAATTACTGAAACTTTGTTGAACATTGGAGTACAACTCTCGTATTATCAATGCAAATGACATATGAATGGTCTTATCTGAAGGGGAAGATAATACGCAGAGTAATGATACCTTACTTTCTTTTCTAGGTGTAACACTTTAAAAGATAATCATGTTTGAACCCAAGAAAAATGTATGCAAAGGGTAGCGAGTCCACAATTTTTTACTTATGACCAGGTATCACTCAGACAAATCAGATATCGATTCAGATCGGGAACGTGCACAAGTGTTCACTGTGAGAGGAATACAAAAATACATTCTGTGGCATCAGCATATACCGAGGGAAAATTGTACATTAGATTACTTTCCGGCTATTGTTTCCATTGCATACAGGGAAATTGTTCGGAATGTGAGAACACCAGTCATGTTGAACCTTTTAGTCTAGTTTCATTCTTGGACCATACTGGTGATGGTGATAATAAATAGACATCAGAAACAAACACATTGATACGATATGAATTTGTAACGACAGTGTAGTGGCTGCAAGACCAAATGTTGAATCGATGAGTGACTATTTTCTGTTTCATGTTATGTTTGATGGTGTAGGTTGTGTTCAAGAAAACGTTATTACTCCAGAACACTTGTATTCAGAAGGAACCAAAGTTGTTCATGGCTTATTACTATACTCTCATTAAATCAAGCCAGACAGGTTCTAGCTTTAAACAGATGAGAGAGGAAGATGTGGTTATTCCAGTTGACCGTATTATTAGCTCACCTGGCCTGAAAGGCCAAGTGAGCTTATGTCGTGGCGACCGTCCGTCGTCCGTCCGTCAACTTTTCCTTTAAACGACTTCTCAAGAACCGCTGGGCCAATTTCAATTATATTTGCCATGTAGCATCCTTAAGGCATAGAGATTCAAGTTTGTTCAAACGAACCCGGCGACCATCTTGGATTTCGGCCAATTTTTAGAAACGTCTTTAAAAATCTTCTCCGAAACCGCTTGAGGGATTGAAGGAAACCTCATGAAATATGATCTAGGGCAAGAGCTCAACCAAGTTTGTTCAAGGAACTTAATTGGTCAAATAGTTTGGCGGCCATCTTGGTTGACCTAGTTTTAGCGAAAATAACCTCTCCAGAACCGCTGATGGGATCAGGCCGAAATTTGGCAGATATGATTAGGGACTAAGGGCCAGTAAAGTTCGTTCAAGAGAAGTTGATCCGTCAAAAAACATGGCCACCGTGGGCCAATCAAAATATAGCATGTTTGGTGGCCATATTGGATTTTTTTTATTTGAGGGGTTTTGAAGCCGAAATTGGTTTTATATAGATTTTTGGGTATTCTGATCTCAAATTAGCAATTTTCGAAACTGTCTGATAAACGGTTTGGTGGCCATCTTGGATCATTTTTCTGCCAAAAACTCCCATACTAAAGCAATGGGAAATTTAAAATATCTTCTCGAGAACTACTGGGCCAATTTCAATTATATTTGGCATGAAGCATCCTTAAGGCATAGAGATTCAAGTTTGTTCAAGCGAACACGTTCGGCCAATTTGGTCGGCGACCATCTTGGATTTCGGCCGATTTTTAGAAACGTCTTTAAAAATCTTCTCCGAAACCGCTTGAGGGATTGAAGGAAACCTCATAAAATATGATCTAGGGCAAGAGCTCAACCAAGTTTGTTCAAGGGAACTTAATTGGTCAAATAGTTTGGCGGCCATCTTGGTTGACCTAGTCTTAGCGAAAATAACTTCTCCAGAACCGCTGACGGGATCAGGCCGAAATTTGGAAGATATGATTAGGGACTAAGGGCCAGTAAGGTTTTTTCAAGAGAAGTTGATCCATAAAAAAAATGGCTGCTATGGGCCTATAAATATGTAGCGTGTTTGGCGGCCATATTGTATTTTTTATTTGATTGATTTTGAGGAAAAAATATGTTTTATGTTTTTTTGTGCGTATTGTGATTTCAAATTTGCCATTTTCGAGACTGTCGGATAAACGGTTTAGCGGCCATCTTGGATCATTTACCCACCAAAATCTCCCATACTCAAGCAATGGGAAATTTAAAATGTATTTTCGCGACCTCTTGGATTTTGGTCAATTTTTACAAATGTCTAAAGATCTTCTCCAAAACCGTTTGGGGGATCAATTAAAAATGCATGAAATATCATCTAGGACAAGAGCTGCACCAAGTTTGTTCAAGGGAACTTGATTGGCCAAATGGTTTGCCAGCCATCTTGGATAACCTATTTTTTGCCAAAACAACTCCAGAACCACTTAGCGGATTGGGCCAAAATTTGGGAGATATGATTAGGCACTGAGTGTCATTAAAGTTTGTTCAAGGGAAGGAGCTTAGTCAGAAATGTGGCAGAAGTGGACCAATCAAAATGTAGCATGTTTGGCGGCCATATTGGACATGCAAAAATGTCCACAAGCTCATTTAAAAGACTATTCCTAAACCACCCACCAACAATTTTGACAAAAATGCACAGTGCTCCAGGTGAGCGACACAGGCCCGTTGGGCCTCTTGTTTTCAAAGACAAACAGATGCACATTTTGAAAGCAATTATGGTGGAAGATGTTGCTGTGTTAGACAGCAACACCTTCCACAAAAATTGTTTCTAAAATGTATGTGCCAGTATGTTCGCTAGTGTAGAATTTTGACATCAGAGTGGTAGGAGTTAAGATTATATATGTCTTATTTCTGACATTTCCTTATTTTGTAGATGTAATAGAAAATACAATCTTATGATCATTTTGCAAAAAACAGATTCAATTTGGATGGAAAACAGATTCAAGTTATACATTTTTTACCACACAAGGGGTTTTATTGAGAAAATGACAAAGAAGGTAACGCTTTTCAATGCATTCACAATGTAATGACACACGTTCACACCCACATATCGTCGCAACTATAATAGACAAAACCTTTAGTTTGCAGTTTTTGGAAGGGAATCATGTCTTTATTTTTCACAAAAATTATTTTAAAATTAACCATTTTGACCATGAAACACTTTTTAGAACCTATTTATGACATGCGACGATTGACGTCATTACGTTGGATTCCCCATAATCAACACTCATATCGTGTTTGCTGGCTGGTAAATTGCTAAACGAGCAGCAGGCCCGCATTGAGTTAGTATTGTGCTAAAAGACACTACAGTTTAGAGTTCCTAGATGATAAGCTACAATCACAATTGTTTTGAAGTCATAAACCAATGGAAAGGTCCATTTTCTAGACATTTTATGTAAAAAAAAAATTTTTTTAATTTTCACGGAGTTAAAATACACCACTCCCTAGATTTAGTAAATCAATTAGCCCATATGGGGACGGGTATTTTAAAATCATAATTAGCCTGGCAAAATTTTAGAAAAGTGTGAAGACTAATACATAAATGTTTAGAAAATTGGATGAGGTTTCAAATGACGTAGGACTTTAATAATATTATGGTCCTACTTCATATAAATGGCTTAGTGTGCTGTATCTTACCCTAATTGTAAAATAATACCGTTTCTCGCTTCGCCCGTCTCGTTTACCAGCCAGAAGTAATGTGAGCGATGCATTGTGGGAAGGTATTTTCCCAAAATATGTCAATTTGGCAAAGATATTGCTTTAGATTTATCATGTCAATGACAGGACATATATTTTTCAACAAAACTCATCCATATCATTTGGAGTTATGTTCCATGAAAGTGTAAACTTGTCAAAATCATGTTTCTGGTGAATGACTAGAATGCCAGCATAGATTTACTAATTTGACTGGGAGAGTATCACCACTACTGGTGCTTTATTAACCCTTTCACTGATGAATTCCCCATTTTCAAGGTAACCATACAGGAAAACCTTTTGAATATTTTGAAATTGATTTGACTGAAAGCCATTCACAGCAACGTCTTCTAGTCAGATTAATTTCAAAATAGTCAACAGAATTAGTTTTATATCGTAAAGAATCTGCTTTTTCAGGGATTTACCCGTGAAAGTGTTAAGTAGAGACACACGTATGTAGCAGCAACCAGAAAGAAGACTTATTAAATACATGGCTAAGCCACCAACAACTTTCAGTCAAATTGCTTTCAAAATATTCAGCAGGTTAAGAGTTATTGCCCTCTGAAATTATTGTGTGGTGGATTGAAGTAGCGAGACAGTTAATAGATTGTCTGAAAGTTCCGTCATGTCAGTGTTAGGATTAAGATAAATGGAAAATAGAGGTATCTATTTCACGACATTTCTAGCTAATCTTCGCTCACTTTTTATCCATGGTGTAATCGATTTGAAACTTTGAAAACTGAATCCTCAGAATCAAAATTTCAAGGTAACTACAGGTAAGATATTGAATATTTTAAAACTAATTTGACTGCCCTTGAGTTTTTTTTTAATAATTTGACTTCATTAGGCAGTAATGGCTTCCCAACAAATCGGTGTCAAAAATATTCCCATGTAAAGAAATTGTTATATTGGTTCTGTATCTCTGAAAGTATAACAAAGCCAGTCATACCTGTACTAAGTTTTCAAAAATTTGCTTCCTTTCACAAAATGGAGTATTTATAATTGATAGAAGAGTAAGTTCTTGGAACAACTGTTCTAGAAAAAGAGTTTCATTTAACATTCACGGACTGTACTAGAAGTGTGACGAGAACAGATGGAACACAGCTCAAGAACAGTTCTTGAACATTCATTTCAGAACTTCTTTGAGAAGCTTGATTGCGCTTGTTTGTCCTGACGCGAACTTCTGTGCAAGTTTGAGTCTGGATGCCAATGCACAGTTTAGACCTTCATTTTATACTTCCAGATATGGCTATACAGGATTGTGTGGCCGGAATTGATTTTGTAGCCGGGATAGACAATTTGTAGCCGGATTTTGGCTTATGTAGCCAGAATTTCAAGTTATGTAGTCAGGATTGGGTCATCCCGTAGCCGGAATGGCTTAGTGTGTAGCCGGTAAGGGCAGCTACTGTAGCCGGATTGGTGTGAAACTTGAGAGGTGTAGCCAGATTACTGTATTGTGTAGCCGGTACAATATTTCCTATGCTAAATGTATCCGCATTTGTGCAGCTATTACCAAAAAGTTTTTTGTTTTTTTTGTTTTTTTGCTAATGGTGGCGGTTATGTCTGTTAGGGCTGCTTTATAAATTTAAGTGTTAATTTATAGAGTTTCCTTGGTCATGGTCTAGTGGAGAAGTATAATGGGAGTTAGATTGGCAAGTAAATACTGGTTTATGTATTCGTTCAAGTGAGCTCCTTACTCATGGCGTTTCGTACCAAGTTTGGTTGTACTCATCAGAGGGGAAGTGATATATAGGTGGTATATCTTGTCATCCATGTTTTGGATGGTTAATTTAAATTGGTCAAAAGAAGGTTTAGAAAATATTAAATTCTTACCTTTAGTCCATTTGGTTACGGATAAGAAGTAAGTTGTCTGCGGACAGTGTGTCCTCTTCTCTGCTGGCCTCTTCTTCAGGGATGAGGAAATCTACGTCCGCATTGTTTTGTGAAAGTGGGAGGACGGGGTCTTCAAAAGACAAAGTATCCTGGTCCTCTAGGAGATCGTCCTCGAGGTTTGGTCCGGAGACCCCGCTGGATGGACTGTTGTGACCAGGGTCGAATACTTCGGGGAGGGTGTGGCGCCACTGATTAAGTCCGAATTCGGTGATTCCTTGCAGCTAGATAGTGGGGAAGAGAAATTTGGTGGATTCTCTAATTCTTGGATTATGATTGGTAGAATGTCACCATCTACTATGTTGTCCGCATCTGAAGGAGATCCAACAGGAGATGGTAGCGGTCTTGGTGAGCTGGGCAAGCTTAGTCTCAGTGCTGCATCAACTGCTGCTTGGTTTACAATTCTATCAACGTTGTTGGTTGAAATAATTAGTTCTGTTGTAGGGAAAATTTTGTGAATATTGCCAAGAGATGTCTTCTAAAATCTTCTGTCCTTCTAAATTTATGGTTGCACAGTTCGCAGAACCAGAATCCCTTTTTCTCGTGTATGGTTCTAATATGACGTCGGCCTGAAGTTCTATGGGCAAAGGAGGCCGTGCAGAGTGGACAGACGAATCTGTCCATTACTTACTAATGGCTAATTTGAGTATGTTTGTTGGGATGTTGGTGTAGGCCAATATCATAGGTATCTGTGACGTAATTTCAGGTGTAACTTCAGGTTATGGCATCATAAGCGTGACCAAGGGTGGGGAGTCTTGGTAACCGAGTAATCAATTAAACGTTTTACTAGCAGAGGTAAATAAAGGTTACCAATTTGCCTATCGGGTCCATACAATGTAGTTGATGCATCCAGAATTTTTCACAGTCTGCGGAAAGAGGTTGCTCAAAACAATATGTAGGTGAAACCAAACGAGAATTCCGGGTTCGCATTAAAGAACACATGGGGGATATAAAAAACAACAAAGACACACCTGTAACACAACATTTTAATCTTCCCAACCACGGACCCACCGGTGTCAATCACAGAATCATTGAGGTGTTACGTCACGATCCTTTCCGCAAGGACTGTGAAAAACTTTGGATTCATCAACTACATTGTATGGACCCAATAGGCATCAATCACGCAGATTGGTAACCTTTATCTACCTTTGGTAGTAAAACCTTTAATTCATTTCAGAACTGTTCAAGGAATAATTCTTGAGCAGTTCCAGAATGTTTCGCATGGGTTATGTACTGACTTTGATGTCAGGTAGCAACATAGTGGTTAAGCGTGATATTGCTTATCATACAGTTGGCTGGCCCGAACGGATCCCGCAGATGTCGCTCGTGTGGAAGGTAAAACATTCATGTCCACACCAAATCAACGAGACACACTTCCTAGCCCCGCTACAGGCGTTAAAGGACAACTCGGTAACTGGATATCCCCAGACGATCTGGACACTGAGCTTAACATGCGCTTCCCAGGATGCATGAGAGGTACGTATTAACCTTAAGGGCTTTAACCCTTTAGCACTCATATCAGCCAAAGATGGCTTCTCCAGTGGCCTTGAGAAATGTCCATTTGTAGACCAAGAGAAGACTATTTTTTTTTTTTTTTTCTACTGGAATGACTGGCTCGTTTATTCCAGTGGTAAATTTTCAGAAATAGTCTGGTCTGCAAATGGGCATTTTCAATGAGAAAATTGAAATTTTCTTGAACAAATTCGAGAGTTAAAGGGTTAACATATAATCCAGCCAAATCCAGCAGTTGTCTTGTAACATGTCTATTTGTAAGTCAAGAGAGGGATATTTTTTAAAGTGTACTACTCGAATAATTGCCATCAATAACCGAGCTAGTAATTCCACTGGTTAATTTTCAAAAGTAATCTCTTTGTCTACACTGACATTTTATGAGAAAATTTAAATTTTCTTGAACAAATTTGAAGATTAATGGGTTATCAGGATTCATGATGGACAGTTAGGTATACACTTGTGTAACTGTATTCTCAACAGAAAGCAGTCTGGACAGGCATTTTCAGATTGCTGGTTGTGTTGAAAAGCAATAAGATTTCTGGTTAAATCATGAAAGCCTGCTATTTGCATTTCATAGCAACCATACAGAAAAGCTATTTAAACATTTTAAACATAATTTGACTGGAAGCTATAGCAGCAACAGCGCCCAGTCAAATTATTTTTAAAATATTCAACAGAATTTTTATTAAATAGTAAATTTATCAAGAACATACAATTCGTGCACTTGACAGACTATTCTCTTCCAATTATGATTGTAATGTCAACCTACATGTGATGAAATTGGTTATAGCGTCATATACTTGAGCAACAGATTGGATTCATTCATTTATCTGAAATTCCATGTTCCCTAAAAATGTCTTCAGCATAGTGAAAATTTTAATTTGATTTTCCTTTTTGACGGCTGAAAGCCAGCAGGCGATAATTTCAATGGGCAATAATAACACTGGACCTACTAAATATTTTGAAAATAATTTGACTGAAAGTTGTAAGTGGCTTTGCCACCATCAACTTTCAGTCAAATTGTTTTCAAAACATTCAGCAGGTCCCGAGTTAAATCTCATGCAAATAGTAGTCTGCAGAGATGTAGCAGTCTGAGTTAATAGTTAAACCTTTCACCCTCATATCAGCCAAAAATGGATTCTGCAGTGGTCTTGATAAATGTCCATTTTCAGACCGAAAGAACAGTATTTTTGACAATTTTCTACTGCAATAATTGGCTCAAAGAGCCAGTCATTCCAGTGGTAAACTTTAAAAAATAATCCCCTTGGTCTGCAGATGGAGGTTTTCTGTGAGAAAATTTAAATTTTCGTGAATAAATTAAAGGGTTAAATTGTTACGGCTGAAACAACAAGTGCAAGATGCTATTTTTGCTTTGTCAAAAATGTCTCACAGTTGACAGGCAATCTAAAAATATAGGCATGGCTTCGTGCAGAGAATGCGCCTCTAACGTAATGACTGACCATTTAGTTACATCATGACGATGACTAAACTGTTACTTTGGAGAGGGGACAGGTCAGAATCCAGTTTATCTCTGCAGTGGTCTGTAAATTGCACCTCTGTCGATCACGTTGATTTGGCTATCATTTTAACAACTGTATCACTAGCTTGATATAGACATTAAAATGGACTTGATCCATCCAGTTGTTTAGATGATATCAGCATTTACGCAATGTCAGCAAATTCGTACCCTCATCTTGTGTGCGACTGAATTTTACAGTGAATTAAGTAGAACTATTTTCTGTTAACTAATTTTCTTACGGAATGCTATATGATCTATTATATCATGTTGTTTTAGGTGAAATAATATTGTCTAGTATGAAGAGAGTGGTTCGCTTATGATCATGTCGATAGTCACTTGCAGGACTGGCGGTATGATTAGCGAACGAAGAGAAGAAGAAGAAGAAGAAGAAGAGAGTGGTTCTTGTGTCATTTCACAGTTCAAGTCTCTTATCACCGGATTCTACTAGAAAATACTAGGCCAATGGACACTCATTACACACAAGACTCTTCTCAGTCTCATATCAAAGCTGGATCTTGTGAGACACAAAGGCTTATCCTGGGTTTTCCGTATCAGATTTTTAACCCTTTATTTTTTAATGGTCAAGATTAGTTAACAAAACCAAAACCTTTCCATTATAAATATCCATCTGCAGGCCTAGGAAAGACTATTTTTGAAAATGTTCAACTTGTATAATAGTCTCAGGTATTGAGCCAGGCATTCCAGTGTTAAATTTTCAAAAAAGTAATTACCGATAGTCTTCACTTGGCCTGGAAATGGACATTGCACAAGACTATGCAGATGTTGATATTGACTGGGTTGATCTGATCTGACAAAATCTGATGTCGAAGTTAAATCTGACGGAAAGCATTTTCACGATAAGATTCATTTGATCAAACATAGCTGAAAACAGTATTTTCCTTCAATCAGTCTTTCTGATTGTCTACACCGTCAGACAAATCTGAAGAAATTGAACTCGTCAGATTTCCGAGACCAGATTTTCTGTTTACACGATCAGATTTTATCGAACATGATGAATCTTCAACTTCAGATTTTGTTGCTTAAGATATTAGCCTTAATCTGATGATGAAGACCCGCCTTTGTACGATTTGCGATTTGAAACTGACAGCCAGAGGTGATAGAAGAAAGACTATTTGAAATTAATATTTTTTTAATATGGAGTATATTTTTTTTCATCTAGAATCCAGGAAATTACTTTTCAGAGTATCAGACTTAACACGTTTCATGATTACAGGGTTCGCACGGGTCATGGAAATCCTGGAAAGTCATGGAATTTGAAAATCTAAATTCCAGGCCTGGAAAAGTCATGGAAATTTGTCAATTTGATAAAAGTCATGGAAAAGTCATGGAAAATGATAATCTCCATAAATAAAAATAAAATCTGATGGCATACAAATGTGAAATGGGGAAATAAAGCTCGGAAATACACATTTCCATATCTTTATCGCGGCGATCACATGATTTCATTCATTATCAGAGTCATATGTCCAACCAAAATAAAATGACCCAAAACAACATAAGAAATAAAATGAGGTTAAATCCCTTCTTATGTTGGTAGGCCATATTAAACTCTTTTGTGATTGGAGACATTCCACTGAAACTATATCTGGACTGGAAGGAGGCCTCCCAAATAAAAACTGGTTTTGTAACGCCGCGAATGCGAATATCCCAAATTAATAATAAATATGTACAGAAGAGAATGTTTTTAAAACAATTTGAGCAATAAATTCACTATTTCCTAGTCAGCTTATGCATTCGGCAGTATATTTAGTGGCAAGATTTTTGTTCAATTGGCCGATTTCGTCCCGGCCGAATTGGTTACATTATGATAATTAAATGGTGATGATATCTCGGTCTCGCTAGTGTATGGGGATTCCCCTGTATATTGAACGTATTTCTTGCTCAAAGATGGTTTTATGCGTTCTATTACGGTTAAAGTATGAAATAAACTTGGTAATATTAAAAGAATAACAAGATATTTAGCCGATAAAGGATTATTATTATTTTGAATCTAGCGGTAAAGTTACCAATTTTTGTTCGTCTGAAAAATATGTTTTGCAATATTTCTAAACTCTGATTGCGTGTTATATACATGTATAAGGCTTTTTTAGCTCATATTTTGTCAGGTTTTCCCATGCGTGTTATCTATTAGTGCGCACATATTTGTGAAAGTAACAATTTTAGAGATTGGATTTCAATTTTTTCTTGAACACCTTGTCCAAATAGAAGCCTCGGCTCTAAGCCTTAAATTTGTTCAAAAGTTTTTTTAATTAAAAAAAAAATGTCAATTTGCAGACCAAGTGAAGACTATTTTATAAAAAAATGTTCAACAATAGTCTTCTCTTGGTCTGCAAATGGACATCTCTCAAGACCACGCGTGACAGAAGTTGGCTTTGGCTGATATGAGTGTTAAAGGGTTAATAGACAATTTTTGGGGTCAAAATCTTTACTAGAAATGGCCATATTGCTTCTTACCATTTTGACCGATTTCAACCATGTTAGGCTGAAAGGATACTACATGTATGATCATAGGCTCTAGAACTTCCATTCAGAATTTTTATTCATCAATTTTTTATGTGAAAACCTCAGATTTTATTAAAAATGTACCGGATATTCTCACATGTTGACCCTTTGCCCTAGATAAAGTGAATTCCATATGATTCACTATATGCTGTTGAACATTTTGAAACAAATTTGACTGTCTTTGACCTAGCTATTGATTCCTGGAGGTCATGGAATTTCCTAATTTTAGTCATGGAAAGTCATGGAATTTCAAATACTGAAAGGTGTACAAACCCTGTGATTAAACATCCCAAGCATTCTTTCAGATGCTTTCAGATGAGAGGCTGACACCTTTTCGATCAGGAATAGATAGCATTCATTTTGGCACAACTATCCTAAAAATATTCCTTCCAGGAGCAGCGAGCTGCCCCTGATATTTATTTTTGTTATATTTCCTTTTCTTTCACATTCAATAATTACAAAATTTAGATATTAATTAACTTTCAGTAGGACTGATTAGTCTGAAAATTTTACAATGCGAAAGTTGTCTGCAATTTTTTCAGGTCGTACATTGTATGTGATACCATTCAGCATGGGCCCGCTCGGATCACCATTGTCGAAAATCGGTATTCAACTCACAGACTCGCCATACGTTGTGGCGAGTATGCGAATTATGACAAGAATGGGTGCCGGGGCATTGGAAGCTCTCGGTAACCAGGACTTCACACAGTGTTTGCATTCCGTTGGCGTTCCTCTTCCTACAAATAGTAAGTACACCTTTAAAGCTGAAGGGTCATTATGAAATTAAGAAATATTTTTTGGTAAAAAGAAATAGTAAGTGAATTAATTATTCATGTTTGCAATTTGTATCAGGTAAGCGTCTGCCATATTGTTTTGCGGCGGCCATTTTCTTATCCCCACACCTCCAACATAATAAAAGAGCTCGTCAAATCTAAATCCGTCCCCCATTCACTTTTTATGCCTCCCTTGTAAGACGTCTAGCAAGCACCACAATATCAAAGTTACTTCACATAAAATACAGAGAAATCACGAACTGAGGATGCAAGAAGGAAATGAATATGTTTAATTACGTTCTATCCCATCCAGCATAAATATCCATTCAAAATTAAATATAAATGTGTAGTTATTCTCTCTCAGACCAGGTAGTCCACCTTGTATGAACACCGCGACATTTTGGAAATATCAATAATGCTGACGTCATTGATCTATGTGTAGATCAATTCAATTCAGTCAAATTAGTTTATTTGCATATCAAAGGGAATGAGCCTTAAATGATATTGTTGCAGAAAGACTGCCTCTAAAATGTGTGTATATTTGATAGGATGCATGATTTTACGTTTTTACACCGAGCCACTGATAAGAATTCACAGTAGTATAGGGGAGATCGGGGTAATATGTACATATACATTATATTTGGCAACAGACAATCTTGGTAAAATGCAAAATGATGTGGGAATCTGCTATCAATACTAGTACCACTACAACTACCAATATCACTCCACTACCACTATCGCCATCACCACGACAACCACCAACAACAACCCCACCCCCATTAGCTCCACACACCCACACCAGCCCCGGCACCACTACTACTACTATGACGATGACGACTGCTGCTACTAGTACTACCTCGGTACCACGACAATAACGATGATGATAATGAGGACGACGATAACAACAGAGGTATATCCACGAGTTCGGAAGTCTTTATGGGATCGAAATCCCTCCTTGTTAGCTCACCTGGCCTGAAAGGCCAAGTGAGCTTATGTCGTGGCGACCGTCCGTCAACTTTTCCTTTAAACGACTTCTCAAGAACAGCTGGACCAATTTCAATTATATTTGGCAGGAAGCATCCTTGGGCATAGGGATCCAAGTTTGTTCAAATGAAGCCGATCGGCCAATTAGGCCGGCGGCCATCTTGGATTTTGGCCGATTTTTAGAAACGTCTAAAAATCTCCGAAACCGCTTGAGGGATTGAAGGAAACCTCATGAAATATGATCTAGGGCAAGAGCTCAACCAAATTCGTTCAAGCGAACTTAATTGGTCAAATAGTTTGGCGGCCATCTTGGTTGACCTAGTTTTAGCGAAAATAACTTCTGCAGAACCTCTGAAGGGATCAGGCCGAAATTTGGCAGATATGATTAGGGACTAAGGGTCAGTAAAGTTTGTTCAAGAGAAGTTGATCCGTCCAAAAAAATGGCCGCCGTGGGCCAATCAAAATATAGCATGTTTGGCGGCCATATTGGATTTTTTTATTTGATGGATTTTGAGGCCGAAATTGGTTTTATATAGGTTTTTGACTATTCTGATCTCAAATTTGCAATTTTCGGTTTGGCGGCCATCTTGGATTATTTTCTCGCCAAAAGCTCCCCATACTAAAGCAATGGGAAAGTTAAAATATCTTCTCGTGAACTACGGAGCCGATTTCAATTATATTTGGCATGAAGCATTCTTACGGCATAGAGATTCAAGTATGTTTGAACGAACCCGACTGGCCAATTTGACCGGCGACCAGCTTGGATTTCGGCCGATTTTTAGAAATGTCTTTAAAAATCTTCTCCTCCCAAACCATTTGAGGGATCAATTCAAAACTCAAGAAATATGATCTACGGTAAGCGCTGAATCAAGTTTGTTCAAGGGAACTTGATTGACCAAATGGTTCAGCGGCCATCTTGGATGACTTAGTTTTCACAAAAGCGACTTCTTCCCCAGAACCACTAAAGCGATCAGGCCGAAATTTGTGATATATAATTAGCAACTAAGGGCAATTAATGTTTGTTCAAGAGAAGTTGATTCGCCAAAAAACATGGCCGCGGTGGACCAATCAAAATATAGTGTTTGGCAGCCATATTGGATTTTTTTATTTGATGAATTTTGAGGCCGAAATTCGTTTTATATAGGTTTTTGGGTATTCTGATCTCAAATTTGCAATTTTCGAAACTGTCAGATAAATGGTTTGGCAGCCATCGTGGATCATTCTCCCGCCAAAATCTCCCATACTAAAGCAATGGGAAATTTTAAATGTCTTCTCGAGAACTACTGGCCCGATTTGAATTATATTTGCCAGGAAGCATCCTTATGGGATAGAGATTTCATTTTGTTCAAACGAAGCCGATCGGCCAATTTGGCCGGTGGCCATCTTGGATTTCGTCCGATTTTTAGAAATGTCTAAAAATCTCGGTCTCCGAAATGGCTTGGGGAATCGATTCAAAACTTATGAAACCTCATCTAGACAACGAGGTAAGCCAAGCTTGTTTAAGACGACTTGATTGACCGAATGGTTCGGCAGCCATCTTGGATGACCTAGTTTTCCCGAAAACGACTTCTCCAGACCCTCTGAAGGGATCGGGCCGAAATTTGGGGCATTAAAATTTGTTCAGAGGAAGTTGATCCATCAAAAAAACATGGGTGCCGTGGGGCAATCAAAATGTAGTGTGTTTGGCGGCCATATTGCACTTGCAAAAATGTCCACAAACTCATTTAAAAGACTGCTAAACCACCCACCAACAATTTTGACATAAATTGATGGTGCTCCGGTTGAGCGACACAGGCCCCTTGGGCCTCTTGTTTACAGAGCGCCATTTTTCTTTCCATCATCATCATCCTAATCATCATCATCAGTCATCGTCACTGTTGTCACCACTACCACCACCAGCACTATCATGTATGATCATCATCATCATCATCTTCATCATCATTATCATCGTCACTGTTGTTGTTATCGTCGTCCCTACCACCACCAGCACCACCTCCACCATCCATCGCCACCACCACCTCGCCTGTTCTTGTCAGTGCTTTTTCTCTATTAGCAGTCTTCTCCATCACCCTAGTGTTCTGGTCGGAGTTATATTGTTTTGATGTTGGTTGTGGTTGATATTTATCCATCACATGTTGAAACAAGCTCAATATAATCTTAGTAACTGCGGGTTTCAGATTTGTTTATTTTCCTGAAATAACGGATTTTGACGCATCACACCCAAAGTAGTGTTAAAATTTTAGGCAAATCGAGTAGTTTTTAGATATTTTCCAGAATATACTTTTGTGATTGACTAACTGACTAAGAAGATGGCAGTTTATTGCCTGTCTGTCTGTCTGTCGGAACCGTTTGGTAGAATTCAACCAAATTTGTTATGTGAGCTACCCATATGATTGCAGATTAGATGAGAACCTTTATATTCAGCTCTGCCTCCTATGGCCAGGATGATGACATGTTAGTGGTGGTCAACAGTTTACTTATAAACATCTCATTCTTTGCGATATCTCACCCAAAATCGTTCAGTAAAATTCAACTAAATTTGTGATATGATTTATCCATATCATTATCTCAGAAATTTGGCACATCGAAAACAGGGTGCAGATTTCCAATGAGGCAATTTTTTCTTGTTGCAGTGGTTGGTGGTGATGGTGGATGTGGTGGTGGTTATGGTAGTGGTGGTTTGTGCTGATGGTGCTTCTTGCATTAGTGGTGGTATTTGCTATTGTAGGTGCTCTATTGGCATTGGTGCTGGTTGAAATTGTTATTGTGATGATGGTGGTTCTGAGTATCTTTTACAACAGCACCACAACTGGTCGTAGCTGTTACTGTTGGTGGTTGTGTCGTTATTGGTGGCAGCATCAGTCGCTGTGCTGTCAGCAGCGATGGTGGCGGCGGTGGCCACAGCAGTGACAATGGTGTGTGCGGCATGTGCATATGTGCGTGCACATGTGTTGGTGTGCATGTGTGTATGATGACGGTTGGGGCATAGAGTTGCTTATTAGTTTCCTTTCACCAAACCACAATATCCTTTTTTATGTTTAAAGAATCATGCATAGTATATGAAAATGGTTACACATTGCCCTGCGCTCTCCTATTATAGTAGGAATTCCAATGCGTTAGATTAAAAAAAATATTGGTGCAGATTACAAAGGCGCTCAGCAGACTAGACCTTACTATTCGGCTAGCACACATATCTTTGATATACAAATAAACTAATTGAATTGGTCTACACATCGATGACGTCAGCGTTGTTGCCATTTTCAAAATGTCCTGGAGTTCGTGCAAGGTGGAATAGCTGGTCTGTGAGACGATAACTACTCGATTTATAACAGATTTTGAATGGATATTTATCCTGGGTGGAATAGAACTTAATTATCAACATATTTATTTCATTTTTGTGTCCTCAGTTCGTGATTTCTCTATATTTTATTTGAAGAAACATTGATATTGGGGCTCTCCTTAGATGTGTTACACACAAGGCATCAAAAAATGAATGGGATGGATTTAGATTTGACGAGGTCTTTTATTAGGCTGGAGGTGTGGGGAAAAGAAAATGGCCGCCACAAAACAATATGGCGGACGATTACTTGATACAAATTGCAAACATGAATTAACTTAGTATTTTTTCACTAAAAAAATTTCTTAATTTCATAATGACCTTTCAGCTTTAAGGCTAACGTGCATGTAAGTGGCTTGACCCTTTACTGGTCAAATTCTGACAAGAAAATCAAAATATTTGCAGATTAAATGTCCATTTGCAGGCCAAAAGAAGACAATTTTTTGAAAATTTACCACTGAAATGACTGGCTCAGTTATCGAGCCAGTCATTTTTGTGCTGAATTTTCAATAATAGTCTTCTATTGCTCTGCAAATGGACATTTTTCCTGACCACTGAAGAGGCATGTTTTGGCCGGCTTGACCATTAAAGGGTTACTATTTTGACACTAATTTGTCTGAAAACATTCGGGTCATATGTAGTGTATTCCTCACAAATTACCAGGACTTTGTTTAGAGAGGCGTCTCACTCCAAATATAACAGAGCATACAGATCCAGTCTCATAAAACAAAGAGTCACTGGAGTACTGATAAGCACATGAAGGATTGTGATGATATAAAGAAACATTGGGTTAACTATTTAACACTGCTCATTCAATCCCAGACATATGGAAATAGCGTGAGTTTTTTTCAGCCCTATGGTGACAAATAAAATGAAAATAAGTTGCTGTCACACGTTCGTCAATAACTTGTGAAAATATAATAATGCCTATGAAAAAGTGGAAACAAGATGAATTGTAGAAAAATGGTGGAATTAAATGATGTAAAATTAATCCATATGGTTGCAATATTTATAACTTCCTAATAACACCCCCAAATTTTGGTCATGTTTCATCACATTTTACTCGGAGAATTAGAAATTTTTCCTATGATAAAGCCAAGTAGCACAGTTAGAGAATTTTATTCACCCTTGCATAGTATGCTCAGATTTTAAATCAAAGACCGTGATCTGGTTCTATATGAGAAGTGGGAACCTGTCTCGAAAAGGGGCATTAAAATAACACAAAAGATATATTTAGTTTGGGGAATTTTGAACCATTTTTGTCATCAGATTTCTTGCTGTTTCGTTTGTCAACTTTTACACAAGTTTTGATTTTGATTAATGGTATCTTTTATTATGTGGAAGTGAATGATGATTTTAGTCAATTTTGACTGTATTTCACGTCTATATCGTCAAAATAGTTTCAAAATATTCAGCAAGTCATAGGTTTTTGCTTGTTGAAATTATTGTCTGACGGTTTGAAGCAGGTAAACAGCTACGCCTCTTATTCAAGTGACTAATGCTGCAATGCTTATTTTGCAGATAAAAACCGGGACCTGAATGATGTTATAAATATATTTTCTTAAATGAATTCACCTTCAGAATAAATTGGATCATGGCATTTGCATTTATACACATTATAATTTGCCCTTCAGAACCAATTATATAGCACGTTTATTTTTGTTTGCCATTGAGTACAGAACTTCAACACACCACTTCAGATTTACAGTACATGTATATACATGCTGGGTTTAATGCTTTAACACTTAGCTGGCCAATAATGCCTTCTGCAGTCGTCTTGAGAAATATCCATTTGCAAACCAAGAAGACTTTTTAAAAGTTTGCCACTGGAATTGAGTGGCTCGATAACCAAGCCAGTCATTCCAGTGATAAAATTTCAAAACTTATCTTGGTCTGCAAAATCAACCATTTTTTGAGAAAATTTAAATTTTCTTGAACAAAATTAAGGATTTAACCCTTAACCCATCGAAATTTTTCAAGGAAATTTAAATTTTCTCATTAAAAATGTCCATTTGCAGACCAAGAGAAAATTTCCCACTGGAATGACTGGCTCGGTTGCTGGCTCGGTTATCGAGCCAGTCATTCTAGTGGTAAATTTTCAAAAATAGTCTTCTCTTGGTCGGCAAATGGTCATTTCTCAAGACCACTGCAAAAACTGTTTTTGGCTGATATGAGTGTTAAAGGGTTAGGGGTTAAATTAAGTTCATACATGAGACTATTGGTCAGAGGTGGTCATTAGCCCTTTCATCCATGAATTTCATTTTCATTTTCAAAGCAGCCATACAGGAAAACCGGCATATTTTGAAATTCAGTTGAGTGGAAGCCATTCCTGCCTTAGGCAGCAAAGAACATCCAGTCAAATTAATTTCAAAATATTCAACAGAATAAGTTTTATATTGTAACGATTATAACTTTCCGTGATTTGTCGGTGAAAAGAAAAAGGTTAAACCAGCTTAAAGTCACCTGTATTAAGAGGCCACCTCTCTGAAAAGAACCACTTATTGGTGATCAATAAAGGGGGCAGTTAAGACTGCTTTAACATTTCAGCTTTTTATTGTTCAATCTATGTAAATGTTTAACTCTCTGCCTGGCTGAATGGCTAGATACACATCCGTATCTCCTGCTACTGACATGCCTGCATGTATGCCTCTGTTTGTTGTTTGGGAAAATCATCAAAGCTTATTCATAGATTACTTATGACGTTTCCTTCCAAAGTTGATTGTTTTAGAAGTTTTGAAACATAAAGCTTTTTATCAAGCCTATTGTCTTGTCATGCCTATTGTCTTTTGTCACGCCTATTGTCTCATGCCTATTATGCTATTGGTCTATCAATGCTATTGTCTATTATCAAGCCTATTGTCTATTATCAAGCCTATTATGTTTATCACGCCTCTTGTGTTTTATTGAGCATATTGTCTTTTATTGAGCCTATTATCTTTCTTCCAGCCTATTGTCTGTAATAAAGTCTATTGACTATTGTCCTTTATTATGTCTCTTGTCTTTTATGAAGAAGCCTAATGTCCTTTATCAAGTCTATTTGTCTTTTGTCAAGCCTAACTTTTATACAGTCACTTGTCTTTTATTTTCTTAAAGCCTATTGTATTTAATAATGCCTCGAGAAGGCCATTGTATTTTATATATCTCATGTTCTAGAAGCCTATTCACTCTTAGAGGCATATTGTGTCTTAGACGTGTTAGAAACCTGTAGTCTTTTGGATGTCGGTTTTGTCTTTTAGGAACCATTTTTCATGACTCTGCTATCTTTTGGAATTTCCTGCCATCTCTCAGAAACCAGCCTATTGTCTCTTGAAAGCCTATTGTCTCATAGGAGGTGATTGTCTGTTAGAAGCCAGCATATTGTCGTTCAAAGACCTATTGTTTCCTACAAGCTCAGGGTCTCTTAGACGCCTATTTCTTTAGAAACGTATTGCCTTTTTTGAAGTCTATTATCTCTTAGAAGCCTATTTTCTTATCATGTTGCTGGATAGAGTGCTCTTGTCTCTTTGAAGCATATGTGTTAGACTAATTTATGTCTCTTTTATGTAGTCATTCCAAAAAGCATAATGTTCTTAGAGGTATGTTGTCTCTTAGAAACCTATTGTTTTCTAGAAGCGTATTTTCTTTTAGATGTCTATTTGTTAAGCGTGCAGGAAGAGGCAGAGAGTGATTTGTTGAGCTGAAGGGACCTTTCCAAGTTTATCCATCCATCATATGATGTCATAATCAACTATGTGACATGTAGGATGATGTCATGAATGATTCGAAATAGTCCGTCTTTAGCGTTTAATAGTCTGACTCGTACAAATTGTATGTCTTTACCATTTAATAAACAGTCTGTTGAATATTTTGACGCTGTTGCCCAGTCAAATTAGTTTCATGGTATTTAACACCTTAACTGTATAGTTTTCTGGAAATTAATGGTCAGGGATCGATTGATCCCAACACAGACGAGGTGTAGGTGGAGCTTAGCCAGTGATGGGTGGGGCATAGCTAAAACTGGAAAGGTCCATTGACAGACCAATTTATAGCGGTAGAATCCTTTCGAATATATGATCTTTATTGATGCATTACAGCCACGTGTGTCCTTTTACAGGTTCTTCCTGTGGTCAGTTTCTTTCAGTTTCATGCTGTTCTATTGTAACCCCCTCCCCTCTTCAGCCATTAATAATAAACCTCCTTGTACAGGTGGAAGGCGTGGCTATGGAATAGCGACAGGTAAGTCTTCTTTAAATACCTTTGATTATTACATCATTCTGTTTGCCTGATATTGGTCAAATACTTATTATTGTTGTGGTAGGTTAACCTTGCTTCACTTATGTTGGCCAAGGGAGGTAACTGCTTACCATAGATTCTTAGAAAGAATCTTTATCCTGACATCGTTGATTGGTGTGTGCGTGTGATGTATTGACATAAAAAGCCCTGTGCATGCATCTGGATTTGTTTCCGGACCATAACTTTGGAACAACTAAATGCATTTGGTATGCTAACCCTTAAATGGTCAGAACCAGAGGTCAGAACCAGAGTCGGCAGTGATAGTGAGGCATGCTCATTTGCAAGCCAATCGTAGACGATTTAAAAGAATTTAACACTGGAATGAATGCCTTGATAACTGAGACAGTTATGCCAGTATTAAATTTTTTTTAATTTTCATCTATTGACCTGCAAATCGCCATTCACTAGACAAATAGTTTGATTTTTTAAAACTAAATTGACATTGTGTCCGGATATGACCGCGCATGTGATTATGCTTCATGACAATCTATCCATCATGTTCAGCGCTCCTGCATAGGATTGTATCAAATTCAGATAGACTGTGACAAGTCATCTGCTGGAGTCGAGTATCGGTGAAATCTGCCTATATTGCTGGAGTTGTTGCTGAATAAATAAAAATTTAATTTTTAGTGTTGGGTTTCAAAGCTGCTGGAAATCCTGCTTCTATTCATGTCAAATTTGGAACATGTAGATACTTTGATGAGACCACATGTAGCTGCATTTTAGTGAAATATGTTTATATTCGTTATCTGGCCACTAATATAACTAACTTTGTAGTGAGCCGGGTATGTGAGCCCGTCATTTCTGTTGTTAGTTTTCTTTCCGACTAGCAGGATAAGTACTACAATCTATATAATATAGCAAACCTACCATCAGATTCCCAGTAGAGGAGACAATTGGGTGTGATGGTAGCGTGGTCAGCTGGTAATCAGCCAGGGGAGAGGGGTGTGGGTGTGGCTTCAAATCCTGGTCGACTGTAAGGCGATCGGGTAGCTGTTGGGCAATCGGTGGAAACATACTAGGCAATCTCCTTCACTCCTTGTTGCTTGTCTCCACCCAGGAGTAGAAATTGCAACAGTGGGGAAGTTACCAGTAATAGACAGAATTAAAACCAGCCTAGATATGGTGGGAATGGGACCTGGAATCAGGGACTCGATAGACGGCAATCAAACCAATAGGTTCTTCTGTCAGTTGCTCAGTGTTCTGATTGTTTCACTCAAAAGTAGTCCTACTGCATACTCTAATGCCAGTTGGTATTTAGATACATTCAGTGTTCTGATTGCTTCCCTCAAAGGCCCTGCTTGATACTCTGATGCCAGTTGTTAAATTTGTTCAACAAAATTTCAGACTATCTCAGTTCTCTTGACCTGTAAATTGACATTCCTCAAGGGCACTGCAGAGGCCATCGTACTAACATACACCCACTCACATAACTACGCTGTTCGAGGCCATGCTAGCAGACCTGTGATTTCATGCTATGTGAAGTAACATTACGCTAGTGGGTTGGAGGTAGCCAATCGGATTTCTGCCTACTTCACACGATAGGTGGGAGTTCGTCTGGTGACCTAATTCGCGACGCTGTTGATCTGGAAAGAGACATTTGCACAAGTTTGCAATAGTTTTGCTTTAAACAAGTTATCTAAGGAACAGAAAATGTGTAGATTGGTTTTCGCTAACAGAAACCGCTAGTTTAGTTTACGTACATGTGTAAATTTATCTACTTCCTGATTTCTTATCGAGCAATTTCATTGGCGCAAGTTGACTGACCCAGGTTCATTAATATGTATAAAGCTTCGTGAACATCAAGGCGTGCAAGCACAGTACTCAATACGGGAACGTAGTGGGAAGGCGAGGATCGTGCAATAGGACGATGTGCAGAGGCCTGTTTTAACTTGCTTTATCAGTATTATAAGCCATAAATACTCACCTGTTGGTGTGCATCTTTCTAATAAACCCTTTCAGTAGCTCACCTGACGTGAAGGGCCAAGTGAGCTTATACCATGGCAGCCGCCTGTCATCTGTCCGTCGAATCGCATCTCAACGTTTTGACCGATTTCAACCAAATTTAGCTAGAAGGAGCATGTGGTGTTAGACTCCAGAACCTTTATTCAAAATTTTGATTGGTCAATTTTTCTGGTGCCCATCATGGATTTTCCAATCCTTTAAAGCGCTACCCCTTCAATATCAATAGCCCGATTTCGAGGAAACTTGAGTACAATAATCCTGTAGTGGTGCGCTTCAACACTTTAACAAGAATTTTGATTGGTCAGATTTTCCAGTGACCATCTTGGATTTTCAGACCATTTCTAGAAATCAGTTAAAAGCCTGCTCCTCATTAACCACTAGGCTGATTTCAAGCAAACTCGGTTGGAAGGACTCTAGAGGTTCATCCTTAAGAACATGTATACAGAATTTTGATTGCTCAATTTCTTAGGCGACCATCTTGAATTTTCCGAAAAATGGTGGGAAATCGTTTAAAATGCTAGTCAGTAACTGCTTGGGCAATTTCAAGCAGACTTGGCTGGAAGGATACTAGGCTGGTAGGTTTCGGAAAATGTATTCAGAATTTTGCTTGGTTAATTTTTCTGGTGACCATCCTGGATTTTCTGAAAATCTTTGGAAATCAGTTTAAAGGCAGTTACTCATGAACCACTTCAACAATTTCGAGCAAACTCGGCTGGAAGGACCCTAGAGCAGTGTGCTTCAGAGCTCCTATACAGAATTTTGATTGGTCAATGTGTTCGGTGGCCATTTTGAATTTTTTTTTTAAATGGCTTGAAATCCTTTAAAACGCTACTATTCATTAACTGCTCGGCTCATTTCAACCAGAGTTGGCTGGAAGGATGCTATGGCCGTTTGTTTCAGAACATATTCATATACAAAATTTTGATTTGTCAACCTTTCCGGTGGGCATATTGGATTTTCAGAACACTTTGCGAAAGCGGTCAAAATGATATGCCTCATTAACTGCTTGGCCGATTTCAACCAAACTCAGCTGGAAGGACCCTAGGCTAGTACGCTTCAGAACTTGTATACAGAATTTTCACTACTTGATTTTTTGGGATTGCCATAGTGGATTTCCGAAAAATAGGAATTCGTTTAAAACGCTACTCCTCATTAACCGCTTGGGCAATTTCAACCAAATTTAGGCCTCTTGTTGTTGAAGTCACTGTACTTAATCTCAATGCTATAGAAGGATCCATTTCTTGTTATACCCCGCCCATTTCTAGCTATGCCCCGCCCATTTCTAGCTAAGTCCACCCACTTTGTATGTATGTTGGAATCAATGTGAAACTGAATCCTGAATTCCCAGAAACTAATTTGACTTGGGGATGCTGCTGCCGCCGCTGGCAAATAGGGCTGTAACGATTCACTGATATATCGGTGAATCACGATACGCATATCGTATCATGACCTGTCGTATCGATATACACGTGACACAGGAAAATATGCGTATGTCATCCTTCATGCGTTAACATTGTCAAGTAAGCTATAGTTAAAGTTATATTACACAGCCATACAATTCGTACAATTTGTTGACAGACTTCGATTTTTATGATGGAACTATGTCATTGTGTTATCAGTTAACATGTGACATATTATGCTGTCAGGTACTTAAACTTTTAACCCTCAAATTTGTTCAAGAACATTTCAATTATCTCATAGAAAATGTCCATTTGCAGACCAAGAGGACTATTTTTAGAAATTTACCACTGGAATAACTGGCTCGGTTATCGAGCCAGTCATTCCAGTGATAAATTTGCAAAAATAGTCATCTCTTAGTCTGCAAATGGACATTTATCAAGACCACTGCAGAAGCCGTTTTTGGCTGATATGAATGTTAAAGGGTTAAGTGACAGATTGGATCCCTCCATTACACTCTCAAAATAATGTTTTCAAAATTTCCAACAATATCACTGCGTATCAGTTTTCAAATTTCAAAGCAAACATAGGAATGTTATTACATTTTTACTGTAGATGTTTATTGCTTATCTCCCTTGGTCACTGAGTGAAGTAATGCTAAAAATAATTTTTGTCTGACATTGTCTGTTTCTATTGTGCGTGAATGAGCTGGTCTAACAAGTACGGCCACCACACAATGCAAATAAATGTTCCCATGTTGCACTGCTTTCATGCTAAATTATTCTAACAGTGTTGCAGGTTCTGTAATGGATAATGACTTATCCTGTATGTAGGTAACCCAGCAAGATGTAGGTTTAACTGTTAATGCTTTTCATGTGCTTTCTTGTTGTTAAATGTAAAACTAATATTTCTCAATCCTTTCTATTGGTATAGGTATATATATATATATATGAATGAGACGTATCTTGTGGATTTGTCCACGAACATTGTCAGTAAATTCATATTTCCGGTTTTTTAATCTTATCATATCCCTTTCTTCCATAAAATTGTCTTATCAATTTCAAGGTAAACCAACAGGTAAATGCGGAATATTTTTGAAAATATTTCAAATATGGAAGTTGTTCCAGTTGTTTTACATCAAAAATTCTCAATAGAAATATATCTTGTGTCTGGAAGTATTTGTCAAAATCTTTCTAGGACGGAAACAGTTATGTTATATGATGATAAGAGTAATCATTTCACTAGCAACCTTGGTTACGTGACTATATACATGCTAAAATTCACACCTGTCAATCAAAATATGTGAATTTGGCGGAACAGAACACATGCGATAGGCTGTGCAATATAGGTATCTGATCTGTCACTCAAGTATCTGACATCATAATCAAATATGTCACGTGTGATGTAACGCCATCACGAAAATAAAAAAAGGCTGTCATGAAAGTGTACAAATTTGATAAATTTACAATTTTATAAATATTGTGTTGAATACGTTGAAACTAATTTGACTAGGAGTTGCTACTGTCATATGTATCCACAGGCCTCGATCAAATTAGTTTCAAAATATTCAACATCATACCTGTATAGCTTGTAATTTGGAATCTGGGAAATTGGGTTTCAAAGTGTCAAATTGAGTCCAACAATGAGAGGACCCCTCTAATAAAGTTCCCACGTCCCATTAACCTTCACAAAAGACCCATTAAATAGAGAAATATTTGCACAAGATATGAGATGCCTGTTGATCCCTTAGCAATTTTCCAGCGTGCAGTGCTCTAACATATTCGTTTTAGCTATTGAACACCATATTAGTTGTCTATTGTCTGTCCAGAGCGGGATATGCATGTGCACCTGATCATAATTCATCTACCTCTTGAGACGTAAGCACGTAGGACATACAAACTGCAGTACGCTCGACAGTGCATATTTTCAGTAGAGAACCGCCCTGGAGAAAATATGAGAAAGCTGTTGTATAATTCGGCATTGCTTGCGTAGAAATTGTCGCTGTCGAAGCTGTAGGTTTCACCTGAAAGCTATGATGATTATTAGATCACCTGGCGAGAATAGCCAAGTAAGCTTATGCCATGGCGGCCATCCGGAGTCTGTCTCTATCTGTGCATCAATTTTTTCTTTAAACGACTTCTCAAGTACCACTGGGCCAATTTCATATATATATATGGCTGAAAGCATCCTTAGGGGGAGGGGGGCATGGAGATTCAAAATTTGTTCAAATGGATCCGATGAGCCAATTTGATTGGCCAAATAGTTTGGTGGCTCTCTTGGATGACCTAGTTTTCGCGAAAATGACTTCTACAGAACCTCTGAATGGATCGGGCCAAAATTTGTGAGATATGATTAGGGACTAAGGGCCATTAAAGTTTGTTCAAGGAAGTTGATGCGTAAAAAAAATGGCCTCTGTGGGCCAATCAAATTGTAGCGTGTTTGTCAGCCATTTTGGATTTTTTTTATTTGATGGATTTTGAAAGCGAAATTGGATTTATATTGGTTTTTGGGTATTCTGCTTTTAAATTTGCCATTTTCGCTTTGCCATCTTGGAACACTTTCCCGCCAAAAACTCATAGTGCAGCAATGGGAAATTTTTAATGTCTTCTTGACAACCACTTGGCCGATTCCAAGTATATTTGGCAGAAAGCATCCGTATGGCATAGCGATCCAAGTTTGGTCAAACGAAGCCGATCGGCCAATTTGGATTTTGGTCGATTTTTAGAAATGGCTTTAAAAATGTTATCCCAAACCGCTTACAGGATAGATTAAAAACTTGTAAAATATCATCTCGGGCAGGAGCTGATACAAGTTTGTTCAAGGGAACTTAATTGGCCAAAAAGTTTGGCAGCTATCTTGGATGACCTAGTTTGCTGAATGCAGCATATTCTCCAGTACTGTACCACTATACAGATTAGGCTGAAATTTGAGAGATATGATTAGAGACTAAGGGCCATTAAAGTTTGTCCATGGAAAGTTGATAAGTAACAAAAACATGGCTGTCGTTGATCAATTAACATTTAGCATATTTGACGGCCATCTTGGATTTTCTGAAAATATCTGAAAAAATCATTTAAAAGACTACATATTAACTACCGGGCCAATTTTAATAAAACTTGCCTAAACATTCACAGAAATTAGATTAGTAAGTTTTTCCCGTGGTCATCTCGTTTTGATCGGTTGTCTCAGTGGCCAATAATTCCAGGTGGACGATACAGGTTCCTTGGGCCTCTTGTTTGAGACAAACCTATTGCAGAGGTCATTCAACTTTGTATCCAAACTGTAGCATGAGGCAATAGCATTGCCTGCTAATTATTATGACAATAATTTGTCAGAATCTTGAACCCTATTGCAGCCACAATGGTCATTCAACTTTGTATCCAAATTGTAGCATGAGGCAATAGCATTGCCTGCTAATTATTATGACAATAATTTGTCAGAATCTTGAACCCTATTGCAGCCACAATGGTCATTCAACTTTGTATCCAAACTGTAGCATGAGGCAATAGCATTGCCTGCTAATTATTATGACAATAATTTGTCAGAATCTCATTGCAGTCATTGACAGCAACAACTTTCATGCACATTCTGAAAAGTATACAACGGCTTTG
Source organism: Chaetoderma sp. LZ-2023a (assembly GCA_034401795.1). Taxonomy (NCBI): domain Eukaryota; kingdom Metazoa; phylum Mollusca; class Caudofoveata; order Chaetodermatida; family Chaetodermatidae; genus Chaetoderma; species Chaetoderma sp. LZ-2023a. Next base: position 116,176,018 of record CM067367.1, read on the forward strand.
TCATATAAATTGATAGACTTGCGCTGATGAGTATTGAAAATGATACATTGTGACCATTTGCACATGCTGACAGGGACTTTCTATTTGAGAAATCCCAAACTGTACAAACAGGAAATTCAAAGAATATGGCGTCTAATAGTTACAACGAATATGGAGTCCGGGCATTGCATGCTGGATAACTTGCACAGAAATCAACCGGTGTCTCATGCGAATGTTTCACTATTTAATTGTAGACAGAGGAACTTTAATTTATTTCAGGAGTACTTGAGTAAGCTATGGCTTGTTAAAAAGTTTGTGGTCAAATTTCATATTTTGGTACTCGCTGTGCCTCATTGTTAGTTAGTATTGGCCCGTCAAATGATCATGCCAGCCAGACATGGATTCTCTGAATGTTTGTTTGCCAGTCAAGACAAGGCTACTATTGGAAAGTTGATCACTGAAATATGCCTGGCACGATAACCTTGCCAGTCATTTCAGTGATAAAGTTTTGAAAACAGTCTTCTCTTTGTCGGCAAATAGACATTAGCATAGTACGGATTGTTTTAAAATTGTGCCATTCAATGGATAACATTGTCGGTGTATTATTTAACCATTTACTGGTCAAATTTGGTCAATGAAATCCAAAATATTTCCTTATTGAATGTCCATCTGCAGGTAAAGAGAAGCGTATTTTTGAAAATTAACCAATGGAATGACTGGCTCGATTATCGAGCCAGCCATTCCAGTGGTAAATTTTCAAACATGCTGTTCTCTTTACTTGTAGATGGACATTCCTCAAGACTACTGCAGAGGCTGATTTTGGCCGTCTTGACCACTAAAGCATGAATGGCATGTTCCTGGATGTTTGGTTTTTAACATTTTTTGCATGATAAGGAGATAGATTTATTGCTTTGGAAGACTTTATTTTGGCTAGATGTATTTTTGTGTACATGGTGTTTGTACTGTTTGAAAATCGGTTAAATTTTTCAGACAAAAGTTTATTTTATTTTTTAAGTCTCACATAATCACTAGTAACAATTCCCTGCCCACATGCCTATCTACTGGTCACCGCACCCTCTTAGCCACCCACAGTTTTACACCGTATTCTTTTATGACACTAGCATGAGACCAACATAACTGGCAATTACACGTACTTTCTATTTCAAATGCTGCTTTTAGCCCTGACCACTCTGATGTTAATATATCTTTTACTCTGCCAATAGCAAAGAAACTGGTGTACATTTTTCAACAACTTTAGTGGACGATGTTGCTGTCTAGGACACAGCAACATCTTCCATCAAATTTGTTGAAAAATGAACACTAGTTCAACATTTAATTTAATTCGGAATTTTATAAATTTTTTACATCAGAGTGATAAGGGTTAAATAATAGATAAGATTTTCATTTCTCGCCTGGAATAACATAAAGAATTTATGAAGTGAAATAAGTTAATACATTAGTAGGAATAGTAGAGCCAGGAAGGAGGCTAGGATTTATAAAGTATCTAATTTGTTTTCAATATTTTATATGAGCATCTCTATAATTAAATTTTTACCCCAATAGTTGGATGAGCGTTATTGAAAATTTAATAAAAACTTCAATCTATCAGCGTAATGCACATCAAGGTACAGTCCATTTAACCCTTTAACACTCAAGGAATCAGCTTTTGCAGACCAAGAGAAGACTATTTTCGAAAATTTACCACTCGAATGACTGACTCGATGATCAAGCCAGTCATTCGAGAGGTAAATTTTCAAAAATAGTTTTCTTGCTCTGCAAATGGACATTTTCTATGAGAAACTTGAAGAAATTTTCTTGAACAAATTTGAGACATGTGTAGCAGTATATGTCGTGTTATATGTTTGAATGCATTGATCTACGATGTAGTTTCACATCAAGTTCTCAATAGTTTCCTAATGAATGTGTTGGTGATAACCGTGTCACTTTAGGCTGGCCATGAAAAGAATTTGTCTCCTAAAAAACGGGGTGGGAGAAAATGATTTCATGTAGTTAGTAAAATTTCTTTTATAATTATTTTAGCGTAAAAATTTTGTTATATATATTTGGCTTGATAAATATTAAGTGTATTAATCCATTGCTGCTGATTCTCTCCCCCCCCCCCCCCTCCCCCACCTTTGAGGTGAATGAAAAAACACCAGCAAAATGAATTCACATTGCCTCCATGTATATATAAACATTTAAAATATTGTAATTTGTATACATTTATGATGGAAAGAAAATTTATCCCTTGAAATTTCAATGTCACTGTCAGGAAAACTATTCAGGAAATCTTCTGTATAATTTCAAAGTAATTTGACTGGCGCCTGTTGCTGCCTTTCTCGGTCATATTAGTTGATATTCAACAAAATAACAAAATATGCCTTACATTATAAAGAATTAGTTGTTCTGAGGGTTAAAGGGTTGAATAAATTCTACTCAGGGTCTTTAGAAAACTGTCCTCACTTGTATGATACAAAGGTCATTCAAAGGTTGTTCAAATAGGTCTGGTATTGGCAATGTTTAAGATGCTTAACCCTATCTTTATGAATACAGCCAAAATCAGCCTATGTAGTGGTCTTACGGGATGTCCATTTGCAGACCAAGAGAAGACAATTTTTGAAAATTGACCACTGGAATGACTGGCTCGATAAATGAGCCAGTCATTCCAGTGGGAAATTTTCAAAAATAGTCTTCTCTTGGTCTGCAAATGGACATTTTCTATGAGAAAATTTTAATTTCCTTTGAAAAATTTAATGGTTAAAGGATTAAGAGAGAAACGATGACCTGCGTGATATGGATAATATACATCTACTGTGCTATATAATGAATATAGTACTGATTATTAGCTCAACGGGCCTGAAAGGCCAAGTGAGCTTATGCCGTGGCGACCGTCCGTTGTCCGTCCGACCGTCGTCTATCGTCCGTCAACTTTTGCTTTAAAACGCTACTCCTCATTAACCACTTGGGTGATTTCAACCAAATTTGGCTGAAAGTTTCCTATGGTCATAGGCTCCAGAACTTCCATTCAGAATTTTGATTCCTCAATTTTTTGGGTCAAAATCTTAGATTTTTGTCTTAGAGTCATTGTTACTGCTATTGTTACATTCTCTGAAAAGTACAGTTTGAATTAATTCTCCCAAATTATCTTGCTTTCTCAGATCAGCGTCTAACAAAACCTGCTTATACTATAACAAAGCTTTCTATTAACATTTCTGTTTTTATTCTTAGTAATTTAAAGTATATAAAAGCGATTCTAGTCTAAAAAGTACTTGGATTTTCCGAAAATTGTCGAAGAAATCACTTGGAAGAGTACAGTACATGTACTACTCATTGCCTGCTCGGCTGCTTTAAGCACATTTGCCTAGAACGACCCTAGCATAGTAGGGTTAGAACAGAAATCTAATCGCTCAGTTGTTTTCAACAGCCATCTTTGATTTTTTTAGGCTGACCCATCTAGCTTGAAAGGTCAAGTTAGCGTATCCTGTGATGACCATCCACCATCTGTCGGTCGTCATCAGGATTTTCCTTTAAACAACTCAACAAGAGACCACTGAGCAGATTTCAATTGAATTTGGCAGGGAGCATTCTTAGGGCATAGAAACTGTTCAGTGAAAGGCTGATTCAGTTGATTTGCATGGCAGCCATCTTGCAGCTTCTGCTATTTTTGGTGTCCAGTCAAATTAATTTCAAAATATTCAACAATAAGTTTTATATGTCAGAGATTTCATGGATTTGTCAGTGAAAGCGTTAACATGTATCGCCTGTTCCTGGGTCAAATACTATCTTGCAAGCCCTTGGAAGGTTTGTTTAAAAAAATAAAGGAAATCATTTAAGTCCCATACTTATTAACCCCTCAATAGCTAAATTGGGTCAAGAAAAATATGTTTGCTTATTCAATGTCCATTTGCAGGCCAAGAGAAGATTATTTTTGACGATTTACCACTGGAATGACTGGCTCGATTATTGAGCCAGTCATTCCAGTGGTAAATTTTCAGAAATAGTCTTCTTGGCCTGCAAATGAACATTCCTGAAGACCACTGCAGAGGCCGATTTTATCCGACTTCATCACAAAAGGGTTAACCGCTGACCCAATTTTGAATTAAATTTAGCTGCAAGTACGATGGGATTGTTGGCTTCAGGACACCTATACAGAAATTTGATTGGTCAGTTTTTCTTTGCGACGATGTAAAATATTGCAAAAAAAATCTGTTAATTATTTAAAAGACTACTTATTAAAATCAATTTCTAATTATTCAATATTTACAGAGACACTCGTGAACAGTTGGCCTTGTAATCCCAAACAGACGATCATCTCTCATATACCTAATCGCAATGAGATCTGCTCGTTTGGTAGCGGTTATGGTGGGAATTCGCTGCTTGGCAAGAAGTGCTTTGCTCTGCGTCTCGGCTCTATTTTGGCTAGAGATGAAGGTTGGCTAGCTGAACATATGTTGGTAAGAAAATAATCTACTTTTAGGTTAAATGTTGCTAAGAGTAAGTAACGTGTCAACAGTAACATTGTCAAGATAAATCACTGCTTGACCAGAACAAAAGTGGTGTAACAAATGGAGGGATCTTATCTGTCACTCAAGTATCTGACATCATAATGGACCTTTCCAGTTTTAGCCTATGCTCTGCCCATCTCTAGCTAGCTCCACCCACACCTCACCTGTGTTGGGATCAGTCGATCCATGAACTCCCTGACTATCAATTTACAGAAAACTATACAGGTAAGCTATTGAATATTTTGAAACTAATTTGACTGCGTGAGTCAAATTAGGCAGCAACAGCGCACAGTCAAATTAGTTTGAGAGTATTTAACAGAATGTTTATTAAATAGTAAAGACATACTATTCGTATGTGTCATACTATTAAATGTTTAGAATGAACTAGTCATTCATGCTGTAATTGATTATGGCATCATTCTACGCATCACATAGGTGATTATGACGTCATGTGATGGATGGATAAACTGGAAAGGTCCATTAAATACATCGCTCGTTAGATGACATAGCTCAGCCATTAAACTGGATAAGTCCATCAGGAAAGTGTCTGAATTGTATGTCTTGTCAATTTACAATTTCCTAAACATTATCTTGCATATTTGGAAACAAATTTAACTGAGTGTTGTTTGTTTCGAAAATATTCAACAGCATACCTGTATAATTACTCTGAAATTTAGATTCTGTGGTTTCAAAGATTCAAGTCGATTCCAACATGTGTAAGACGTGTAGGGGCATAGCTAGAAATGGGCGGGGCATAGCTAGAAATGGGCAGGGCATAGCTAGAAATGGACAGAGCATAGGTAGGAATAGGCAGGGCATAGCAAGGAATAGGCAGTGCATAGCTAGGGATAGGCAAGGCATAGCGAGGAATAGGCAGGGAATAGCTAGGAATAGGCAGGGCATAGCTAGGAATAGGCAGGGCATAGCTAGGAATAGGCAGGGCATAGCTAGGAATAGGCAGGGCATAGCTAGAAATGGGCAGGGCATAGCTAGAAATAGGCAGGGCATAGCTAGAATTGGCAGGGCATAGCTAGAATTAGGCGGGGCATAACTAGAAATAGGCGGGGCATAGCTAGAAATTAATCCCTCTGCTAGGACTGATGCATTCACGTGTCCAGATTGCTTTCTGGAACTGTAGAATGTATGAGATGATTCAAGTCAAAATTGTTATATCATGTAGAGATACTTTATGTCAAGACATGTGTCGTGTCTCTGCTTTCTGGAACTGTAGAATGTATGAGATGATTGTTATATCATGTAGAGATACTTTATGTCAAGACATGTGTCGTGTCTCTGCTTTCTGGAACTGTAGAATGTATGAGATGATTGTTATATCATGTAGAGATACTTTATGTCAAGACATGTGTCGTGTCTCTGCTTTCTGGAACTGTAGAATGTATGAGATGATTGTTATATCATGTAGAGATACTTTATGTCAAGACATGTGTCGTGTCTCTGCTTTCTGGAACTGTAGAATGTATGAGATGATTGTTATATCATGTAGAGATACTTTATGTCAAGACATGTGTCGTGTCTCTGCTTTCTGGAACTGTAGAATGTATGAGATGATTGTTATATCATGTAGAGATACTTTATGTCAAGACATGTGTCGTGTCTCTGCTTTCTGGAACTGTAGAATGTATGAGATGATTGTTATATCATGTAGAGATACTTTATGTCAAGACATGTGTCGTGTCTCTGCTTTCTGGAACTGTAGAATGTATGAGATGATTGTTATATCATGTAGAGATACTTTATGTCAAGACATGTGTCGTGTCTCTGCTTTCTGGAACTGTAGAATGTATGAGATGATTGTTATATCATGTAGAGATACTTTATGTCAAGACATGTGTCGTGTCTCTGCTTTCTGGAACTGTAGAATGTATGAGATGATTGTTATATCATGTAGAGATACTTTATGTCAAGACATGTGTCGTGTCTCTGCTTTCTGGAACTGTAGAATGTATGAGATGATTGTTATATCATGTAGAGATACTTTATGTCAAGACATGTGTCGTGTCTCTGCTTTCTGGAACTGTAGAATGTATGAGATGATTGTTATATCATGTAGAGATACTTTATGTCAAGACATGTGTCGTGTCTCTGCTTTCTGGAACTGTAGAATGTATGAGATGATTGTTATATCATGTAGAGATACTTTATGTCAAGACATGTGTCGTGTCTCTGCTTTCTGGAACTGTAGAATGTATGAGATGATTGTTATATCATGTAGAGATACTTTATGTCAAGACATGTGTCGTGTCTCTGCTTTCTGGAACTGTAGAATGTATGAGATGATTGTTATATCATGTAGAGATACTTTATGTCAAGACATGTGTCGTGTCTCTGCTTTCTGGAACTGTAGAATGTATGAGATGATTGTTATATCATGTAGAGATACTTTATGTCAAGACATGTGTCGTGTCTCTGCTTTCTGGAACTGTAGAATGTATGAGATGATTGTTATATCATGTAGAGATACTTTATGTCAAGACATGTGTCGTGTCTCTGCTTTCTGGAACTGTAGAATGTATGAGATGATTGTTATATCATGTAAAGATACTTTATGTCAAGACATGTGTCGTGTCTCTGCTTTCTGGAACTGTAGAATGTATGAGATGATTGTTATATCATGTAGAGATACTTTATGTCAAGACATGTGTCGTGTCTCTGCTTTCTGGAACTGTAGAATGTATGAGATGATTGTTATATCATGTAGAGATACTTTATGTCAAGACATGTGTCGTGTCTCTGCTTTCTGGAACTGTAGAATGTATGAGATGATTGTTATATCATGTAGAGATACTTTATGTCAAGACATGTGTCGTGTCTCTGCTTTCTGGAACTGTAGAATGTATGAGATGATTGTTATATCATGTAGAGATACTTTATGTCAAGACATGTGTCGTGTCTCTGCTTTCTGGAACTGTAGAATGTATGAGATGATTGTTATATCATGTAGAGATACTTTATGTCAAGACATGTGTCGTGTCTCTGCTTTCTGGAACTGTAGAATGTATGAGATGATTGTTATATCATGTAGAGATACTTTATGTCAAGACATGTGTCGTGTCTCTGCTTTCTGGAACTGTAGAATGTATGAGATGATTGTTATATCATGTAGAGATACTTTATGTCAAGACATGTGTCGTGTCTCTGCTTTCGAGGGCATTAACTCTAGAAACATTGTATGGATTCACTTCAAATTTGTCGGAACTGGCTGTGTTCATCCTCGCTAGAGTTCACTCTCCACAAAAAGCTTAAAATCTGGCACAAATTTGATTTACTGGATTACTTGTACAGTATGTGTGCATGCGTACATAAGTGTATCTGTATGTGTGCGTGTGTGTGTGTGTGTGTGTGTGTGTGTGTGTGTGTGTGTGTGCGTGCGTGCGTGCGTGCGTGCGTGCGTGCGTGTGTGCAATAACATCATTGTGTGTGTGTGTGTGTGCGCGTGTTTGTGTGTGCGGGCATGCGCGCGTGTGTGTGTGTGCGTGCGTGCGCGCATGTGTGTGCGTGTTTGTGTGTGCGTGCGTGCGGGCATGTGTGTGTGTGTGTGTGAGTAATAACATCATTGTTCTTTTTAATCATATAGATTTTAGGTATTGAGAACCCTCAAGGCGTGAAGAAGTATATTGCCGCAGCATTCCCTAGTGCTTGTGGTAAAACTAACCTCGCTATGATGAACCCGACCTTGCCAGGCTACAAGATCACTTGTGTGGGTGATGATATCGCCTGGATGAGATTTGGCGATGACGGACGTCTCAGAGCTATCAACCCCGAAGCTGGATTCTTTGGGGTTGCTCCAGGTGTGAAAATTGTGTGATTGGTTAAATAATAAGAATGGCTTTTAGAGATAACTGCCCACAGGTGTGAAAAAATATCTTTTTGACATCATTTCACTGATACAATTGTTTCTTCAAAAATAGAATTTTCCTGTGCTTTTTATACCCCGCCAAAATTTGGTGGGATATTATGTAATGGTGCCGACCGTCCGTCCATCTGGACAGGCGTGCGGGCGGCAGAGTGGGTTCCGGATGATAACTCTTTTACCGTTTGTCGGATCACATTGAAACTTCATAAGGTGGTTGGACTAGGTCTTGAGAAGAAATTATCGAAATCGACGATGATCCGAAATCCAAGATGGCTACCAGCCATCGGTGGCCATCTTGAAAATTGGTTTCCGGATGATAACTCTATCACTGAAACTTCATGGAGTGGTTGGACTAGGTCTGGGTAAGAAATTATCGAAATCGACGATGATCCGAAATCCAAGATGGCTACCAGCCATCGGTAGCCATCTTGAAAATTGGTTTCCAGATGATAACTCTGTTACCGTTTATCGGATCGCTTTGAAACTTCATGGAGTGGTTGGACTAAGTCTGGGGAAGAAATCTATCTTAATCGACAATGATCCGAAATCCAAGATGGCCGGCAGCCACTGGCGGCCATCTTGAAAATTGGTTTCCGAATGATAACTCCGTTACCGTTTAACGGATCACTTTGAAACTTCATAGAGTGGTTGGACTAGGGTCTGAGGAAGAAACCTATCGAAATCAACAATAATCCAACTGTGCCCATCTTGAAAATTGGTTTCCAGATGATAACTCCGTTATCGTCTATCGGATCGCTATGAAACATCATAGGGTGGTTCGACTACCTCTGGGGAAGAAACCTATCAAGATTGACAATGATACGAAGGTATCTTGAAAATGGGTTTCCAGGTGATAACTCGTTACTGTTTATCGGATCGCTTTGAAATTTCATAGGGTGGTTGGACTAGGTGTGGAGAAGAAATCTATTGAAGTTGGCAATGATCTGAAATTCAAGATGGCGGCCATCCACCATCTTGAAAATTGGTTTCCGGATGATAACTTTGTTCCCGTTTATTGGATCGCTTTGAAACTTCATAGAGAGGTTGGACTAGGTCTGGAGAAAAAACCTATCGAAATTGACGATGATCCGAACTCCAAGATGGCTGCCATCCAGTGGCTGCCATCTTGAAAGTTGGTTTCTGGATATCTCCGTTACCATTTATCGGACCACTTCCTAGGGTCGTTGGAATATGTCTGGTGAAGAAACTTATCGAAATTTACAATAATCCGAAATCAAATATGGCAGCCATCTTGAAAATTGGTTTCCGGACGATACCTCCTTGACCGTTTAACGGATCGCTTTAACACTTCATAAGGATGACTTGTCTGATGGGTCTGAGGAAGAAATAAAATATTTTCTAATAGCTCTCATTAATTTGTTTGTCATGGCGGCGTATTAATGTGCCGTTTGCGGAGCTCTTGTTAGTTGATAGGACGATTGTCGTTTTACTCAGAATTATTAATTGTTCAACATTGCCATTCTAACAGTGGTTTTAAAAAGTACTGTGTTATTGTAGGGTTTTATGAAGTCATGTGTTGTTTCTCTCGTCTTGGTGGTCTGAACCAAATTGTTAAATCAGGGACCGACCTACCCATTCGCCAATTAGCCAAATGCTAATAAAACTGAGATCTGGCTAATAGAATGCAGGATTGGCTAAATATTTGGCTAATGATTTAAATCACATCATACATAATTTCAAAGTAGAATATCATTCAAATTCACTTTGAAAAAACATGTTAAAATAAATATTTATGTAACTACTACTTATATATTATGTTTTATTGTAATCAAATAAACCCTGAACTCCTAATATCTCAGACAAAATCACCCATATAGTCCAGCTGTTGAATACTGTGAAACTAATTTGACTGGAGGCTGTTGCTTTCCAGGCAAATTAGTTTCAAAATATTCAACAATCTTGTATCTGGTATGCAGCATTCGGTTGAAAGGAGTACCTGGTGGTCATAGATCGTAGACATTGGAAAACATTGGCTAAAATAGTTGAGATTTGGCTAAGAAAAGGGGTAGTTGGCTAATCTATTGGCTAGCAATTTGTGAAAGCCAGGTCTGTCCCTGTAAATTCATTAGCTTATGAAAATAAGTATACTGTTTCGGCCATTTTCAGCAGGAAAAAACTGTATTTACTGATTCATTTTGATTTATACTGGTGTGTATGTTTAAAATATTATTGCTAAATACTGCTGCTGTGTAAGCAACATTGTTGTTCAAGAGGACTACTAGGCCAGCTTCTACTACTACACACCACACGCACAACACAATCCCATCTCTGCATATAATACAAAATTTCAATTTTCTCTACAGTACTTCAATGCTGAAAATTGAATGTATATGACTGTGTGAAATGTACACAATTAATTAGTACTGCATTATATTTACAGGAACATCAATGGCAACTAATCCTAATGCCATGCTGACAATCGAGAAAAATACAATGTTCACAAATGTGGCAGAGACAAGCGATGGTGGATTCTTCTGGGAAGGCTTGGAAGACCAGCTTCCTAAATTTGTGGCGATTAAATCTTGGTTAGGTGTCAATGATTGGTCACCTAGTAGCGGCAAGCCAGCTGCACATCCAAACTCCAGGTAATCAGCACTATCTATTGACCCTTTCACCGATCAATTCCTCATATTGCATTTTCATGGCAACCATACAGGAAAGCTGTTGAATATTTTGAAATTAATTTAACTGGAAAGCTCTGCTGCCTTTGGCAGCAGCGGTTTTCAGTCAAATTAATTTCAAAATATTGAGCAAAATAAGTTTTGTATCGTAAAGAATTTACTTTTTCATGGATTTGTCGGTGAAAGTGTTAAATGGTGTCCCCCATCCCCTGACAATGGGCCAGCAGTAAGCAGTGGAAATATGCCTTATCCATTCGTTCCATCCATCCAGATTCTATCTAGGCCATTGCATAAATACTTTCTGACCTCATTTATGATTGTGTTGCATCAAAGTTGATCATAGTTCTAGACAATATGAATAGCTTCATACTTGAATAGACTAACCCTTTAGCCCTCCAATTTGTTCAAGAAAATCTCATAGAAAATGTCCATTTGCAGACCAAGAGACTATTTTTTTTAATTTACCACTGGAATAACTGGCTCAGTTATCAAGCCAGTCAATGCACTGGTAAATTACAAAAATAGTATTCTCTTGGTCTGCAAATAGACATTTCTCAAGGTCACTGCATAAGCCGTTTTTGACTGATATGAGTGTTAGAGTTAATGTCCACCTACAGGCCATGAGAATGCTATATGGAAAATCTATCACTGCATCTAACTATCAAGCCAGTCGGTCCAGTTATGAAAATTTTTTAATTAGTCTTCTTTTGGTCTGCAAATGGACATTTCTCAAGGCCATTACAAGAGCAACAAGGACAACATGGACCGGACACATTTCTGATCGCAAAGCCCCAAAAGGTTCTAAGTCTACAACAGCTGTCTTCAACCAGATAGACTTCATACTATGCAAGACAGAAGCAAAACCCCTACTTCAGAATGCTCAGACCTCAATTCTGACCATAAGCCAGTCATTACATGCCTTCAGATGAACGATCTCTACGCCATACCAGGCAAGAGGGTAGAGTCACCTACAACCTACCCAAGCTCATCAGCGACACTGACACTAAAATGTCATACAACAAAGCCCTCGGGGAGCAGATAGCTAACATCGACGTCGGCTCCGATCCTAACCAAAATGCTGAAATCTATGGAATCATCAGATACCGGCACCATAGGTGTTCTTAAAAACAACCGAACTAGGTATACTGACGACCCTCTAGTAGTAAAACTGTCAGCAGAACAGAAGGCATTACGGCTGCGTATCTATCGACGTGGCCAAAGTGAAGACCGCACCAGACTACGCCGGGAGCGCAATAACATTCTGTGCCACATTAGTGAACGCTTAAAAGGTCCTGCTATTCAACAAGCAGACTCCCTAGCAGATGAAATCACTGCCACGGATGACTCACAATGTTTCGGGCAGCCCGAGCCCTGAGAGTTACTGACTACACACTACCACTCACTGTACACAACTCTGAAGGACACTTTATCAGGACTGACCAGGGAAAAGCCGAGGCGATTCGAGAATAGTTCAATGAACAGTTCACTGACCACAATGATGAGCCCTTGCACCCATTCTCAGGAGACCCCAGGCCCATTACTAACACCAATTAAAACAGCAGAAGTTGAGAAGGCACTTAAAGTAATTAATTCAGCTTTTATGCACCACCTTTTCATCGACGCTGTAATCCAAGGCACCCTTATCGCATTACCCAAGCCCAAGAAGCCACCTGGCCCCAGCCAATCTGCGGCCCATTGTGCTCCTCAACAGTATACGGAACATCCTATCCAATGTTACTATATGCCACATTCAAGACGATCGATGACTTCACCGGCTCATGTCAAAGTAGCTTCAAACGTAAATGCAGCTGCACAGGCATTGTATGGGCTCAATGCATTCGTGTGTCGGTAGTCATGGTAAAGACTGGAATTTCCACAAAATGGGGATTGACATGTCACAAATTTCACCATCAAATTTTTGACAATTAAACGCTCAAGGATCCTAGATGTACTACACCAGGCCAGTTGCAATGCAGATGAGCAACGACTAGTGAGACTACTGCTTGCAGACATCAAGCTGAGAGTACGAGTAAAGTCAGTCAAGTCTGTGGAGTTTGAGACATCAATCGGCTACCCACAGGGAGATGGTCTATCTCTGGTGCTTTTTACCTGTTACCTTGCTGCTGCATTGAAATCCATGCGGGAAAGTTCCACAAGACGAAACCCGCCAGTGTCAATACTGGGTATGCCGCTAGAGATGGAATATGCCAATGATGTGATCTTTATAGATGCGGAAAAGAAACCCCTTGACGAACTTTTCCCAATAGCTGCAAGCAAACTAAAAATTGTGAATCTCATTGTGAATGAATCCAAACAGAGTTCACCCAAATATACCTATCGACAAAGCATGAAACTATAGAAAATGACGATCCACTTCATGGCGGCGAACCATGGAGGAAAAGTAAAATACTGAGCTCACTGCTTTGCAGTACTGCTGACATTGCTGCACGCTGCATCATGGGGAACATAGCCTTCCAGTCCTTCTGGAAGCTATGGATTCGTAGATCAAATATGCCCTTGATTAAAAGGCTACGTTTATACAATGCAACCTGCGTATCCTTGATGCTGTATAACTGTTAACAGCTGGGCAGCTCCAAAGGCAGCTCTAGACAAACTCGATGCCTGCAACCGCAAACACCTACACACCAGACAGCATAATTTTCAATGATGCACTATACAAGATGTGTAATACGTCGCCACTGTCTGTAAGAGTCGCCCAGCAAAGATGGTCCATGTTTGGCCATGTGCTAAGGATGCCAGAAGAGACACCAGCACAGAGAGCCTTGGAATTCACCCTACTCGGAGCCAGGAGAGGATGTCATTGCATAAATCTGCTAAGTGTGCTATGAGGTGACCTCAAGAAGGCAGGACTCAGTACACTCAAGTCAGGAACAGACCTCAGGAAGCTAAGGATTTCGGCTGAGGACAAGACACAGTGGGCAAAAGCGAAGAAGGACTGATTGCAGCTGTAGGATGTTTCTACTACTACAGCCGCAGAATACAATAATTACATTACAAGAGACGTTTTGACCATCTTGGGTGCTGAAGAGTTACGCCCAGTCTGCATATAAGTGTCATATAAATCTTGATCAGTATGTTTTGTATCCAGTGTTAAACCTCGGTAAACATACATTTATCCAGGTGGCTGCAAAGGCCAGTTTTGGCTGGCTTGACCACTCACATATTAAATTACAAATAATCATTTTCAACCTCCTATGTCATGAGACCACCGTGTCATTTGTTGTCAAGATCTACAGACTAAAGGGTTAATCCGTACCACTCCAATGTCAATATTCTATCTTTTATTGTGTCAATAGCAAAGAAACTGGTGTACATTTTTCAACAATTTTGGTGAATGATGTTGCTGTCGTCTTCCACCAAATTTGTTGAAAAATGAACACCAGTTCATCTTTTAATTTAATTTTAAAATTAAAAATTTTGATATCAGAGTGCTACGGGTTAAAAGGACACCACATTGTCATTGTACATGAGCAGTGCGTCCGTTGTGAAAATTTGTATGCCCACATTGGCACAGTATTGTGACAGCACATCACGATCATTTTTTCCTGATAGCCCCATAGGTATCACTACTTTAACCATTTGAGCCCTGAATTTATTTCTGTAGTTGCCACCTCTGAATTTGTAGCGATAGCAATGCCAAGATTTAAATTTTTAACATTATACTTAACCAATATACACGAATGGCCGTTATTACGGCCTCAGTAAGCGAGTACATATACCTGAAATGCTGAAAAACCGGCCTCCATGTGTAATGCTTAGGTCTTTTTATGACATCGTCCTATAACCATAGGTATGTCGTGCGCCGGATATCCGGCCTTACGGGTATGTGTACTTTCCACTGAGGTCGGATATCCGACCTTTCGGGTTCAAAGGGTTAACATCTAACGGCCATAACTTTGATTATATCTCTGATAGTTGGTGGTCTGCCTGTTGTGGCAGTGTGGGCATAAGTGATGCTTCACTGCCGAGGTGCAGCCCCACAATGGGATGTCCGTAATGCTTGATTTGTGTGCCTATAGCAACAACAGCTTCCAGGCAAATTAATTTCAAAATGTTCAACAGGCTGCCATAAATTGTTCATGGTTTCTGTCTGTCTGTCTAGACATCTCTCCAGACCTGCAACATTGACTTCAACAATTAGAAAAAAAATTGTTATCTAAAAAAAAGTAATCATGCACCCATCTTAGTAGTACACAATATTTAAATGAATTTTTTTATGTGATTCTGTATTTCATATATATATGAAAGTGATGATTTATTTCAGGTTTTGCACACCAGCCAAGCAATGCCCTATCATGGACCCTGAATGGGAGAGTGCTACTGGTGTCCCCATTGATGCTATCATCTTTGGAGGGAGAAGACCTGAAGGTATGACTTGCTCTTCTCACGTGTGAACTATATACAGACATTTGTCATCTATCGGCATGTATATATTTGTTGTTAATGCAATATACAATACAAAATATTGTGTGTATGATCACAACACAAATACATCTCATCAGGGTTCTAAATGATATTCTTGGAAGCACAGTGCAGCTCAGAAATAACTTAATTTGTTTTCCAAATCAAAATAAAATGTACTGTTGAATATTTTGTACATAATTAGGGCCCCGCACTGGAAGGTGTGGAAGCCTTATAGTAATCAGCACGTACATCTGTCTGTGTGTCCACAATATCTCGTAAACAGCATATCATTCAGAAACGCTTCAGATACTTTACTGAAACTTGGTGTATGCCTCAGTTATGATACATGCCTTTTACAGGACTGGCGGTATGATCAGCGAATGAAAAGAAGAAGATACATGCCTTTTGAAGAATTCACCTTTATAGGTCCAATATTTTGGGTGAAAATTGGCCTTTTGATGCAAAAACATGATTATTGTCAATTTCCTCGTAAACACCATATCATACAGAATTGCTTAAAATAATTTAATGAAACTTGGCAGGTGGCTTTTGAAGGATTCACCTTTATAGGTTTAATATTTTGGGTGAAATGGGCTTTTTAATGCAAAAACTCAGGATTTTTGTCAATTTCGTCGTAAACAACATATCATACATAACCGATTCAGATATTTTAATGAAACCTGGTGTATGCCTCAGGGATGATACGCAGATGTGCCGTTTAAAGATTTCACCTTTATAGGTACAATAATTTGGGTGAAAATAGGCTTTTTAATGCAAAAACTCATGATTTTTGTCAATTTCCTCAACAACCATATCATACAGAATCACTTAAAATTATTTAATGAAACTTGGTATATGCCTCAGTTATGATACGCAGATGTGCCTTTTGAAGGATTCACCGTTATAGGTGCAAGAAAATGGGCATCAAAAACACGATTTTTGTCAATATTCTCGTAAACGGAATAAGGAATTAAAATAATTTGATGAAACTTAGCAAGTAGTTTCTTTATGATGGCTAGACATACCTTTAGGAGGATTCACCTTTATAGGTCCAAGGATTTGGATGAAAATGGGCGTTTTGATGCAAAAACTTATAATTTTGTCTCTTTTGTAATTTTATTTTATTTTTAGCTCACCTGGCCTGAATGGCCAAGTGAGCTTACGCCATGGTGACCATCCGTCCGTCTGTCCATCAACTTTTGTCTCTCCGTCACCAACAATGGCGGCTCATTTTGTTATTTCTTGACGGATTGACACAAAACGTGGTCACAATGTTAATGTTGGCATCTAATATCTGTTGTGAAAATTAAACTGATAGGACGTCAAATGCCAGAGTTATCACCCCTTAAATATTTGCAGTCTCACTCATACGGGAAATACAGGTTTGTTCCCACCGTCCACTGATTAATCACCACGTCAGATTTTATTGCCAAAGTAGATTAAACTTTCTGCCAATAAATAATTGTAGGCTTTCCATGTACAAAGCTTTCTGGTGGCCAGCTGCTGGCAGGAAGCAGCTGAAAATCAAGACACAGTTGTTCATCCATATGGGTAGCTGTGTGGGGGTGAAAACAAATGGATCCTTGCTTGATTTTCATCAAACTGTGAGCAGCTAGCCACTAGCCATCTATTTCACCATCAAGCAAAAAAAAATATTAGCGACTAACTGAATGATTTTCGACGATGATGACGGTTCGACGATAACTGAATGATTTCTGGATGGAAACATGTTTGCCGTGCGAGTAACTGCACGGCGGATAGCCGCGTGGTTTTAAATCTTGTACATGGGAAAACCAGCCTCAGGTTGGATAGTAAAATGTTACTCTGATTAACCCATCTGTCTAACATGTCGTATTTGATTGACAACGAGCTGGCTTTGAACATAATTAGTCCTCAATTTTGCAGCTTTAGTCATGTAAAAGGTCATTCATTGACTTTGAACGTGAAGTGAAAATGAACCAAAAGTCTAACTCCTTAACCCGTTATCCCTCGAATTTGATCAAGAAAATTTCAATTTTCTCATAGAAAATGTCCATTTGCAGACCAAGAGCAGACTGTTTTTGAAAATTTACCACTGGAGTGACTGGCTCGGTTATCGAGCCAGTCATTCCAGTGGTAAATTTAAAAAAATTATCTTTTGGTCTGAAAACGGACATTTCTCAAGACCACTGCAGAAGCCGTTTTTGGCTGATATGAATTGTTAAGGTTTTAATGCCCTGATTATGTTCATGTTATCAGGTGTGCCACTGGTGTATGAGTCGTTTGACTGGTCACATGGTGTCTTTGTTGGTGCAACAATGAGGTCTGAATCTACAGCGGCTGCTGAACATAAAGGTAGGTCTGCCTCTTGTCTCTGGTATTAAACCTTTCACCCTTAAAATGCCAGTGTCTTGTGTTCAAGAGAAATATACAGGAAGGCTATTGAATATTTTGAAACTGCTTTGGCTGGAAACTGTTGCTGGTATAGGCAGTAACAGCTCTTAGTCAGATTTGCTTCAAAATATTCCACAAAACATTCTGTGCGTCATAAAGAATTTGTAGTTTCTGGTTTGTATGTGGTTAAACGGTTAATCTTCCAAGATGAACATAGCTGTAGATATTTTCTGTCCACCTCTCTGAATGGTCATCACTATGTCCTTGACCCTTTAATGGTCGAGAGTGGTCAAGAAAATCTAAATTTTGTCTCATTTGCCGGCTAAGAGAAGACTATTTATGAAAATTTACAACTGGAATAACTGGCTCGGGTATCGAGCTAGCCATTTCCATGGGCAAATTCTCAAAAAATAATCACTTGATTCTCACCGCTTTGATCTGTAACCCCTTAACCCTCATATCAGCCAAAAACAGCTTCTGCAGTGCTCATGAGAAATGTCCATTTGCAGATGAAAAGAAGACTATTTTTGAAAATTTACCACTGGAATGACTGGCTCGATAACCGAGCCAGTCATTCCAGTTGTAAATTTTCAAAAATTTTAAAAGCCCTATGAGAAATTGAAATTTTCTTGAACAAATTTGATCTTTAAAGGGTTATATTGAGGGAGATCTCTCCAGAGATGATTATGACACTTCTGATTAACGCTTTCACACACTAACGCCAAATACAGCAGTTTCGTTGATGATTTCAGCATTAGTTATGGGCTGCTTCTAAGCTTCCATCTAGATTTTTAAGTGTTAGCTGTCTAGTTACATCATGCACCAAAATAGATCACGTTTACAAAGTAAGAAATATTCTCTATTTTGAAATAAATGTATCTGACTCTAAGAAGTAGCAACAGCTTCCAATAATATTAGTAGCAACGTAGCGCTATAGTTGATTATCGCAAAGTTGGTGGGATTGTTTTTGTTTCCATCCTCCCATCACAGGTTTTCTCTCGATATCTTTGCTTTTACTTGTATTAGCCTGATGAAACTTCCTAAGTAACGTTATTTTGTTCTGTTGTGTCAGTCAGTCCATCCATCTGTCTTTCTGATGATGTGTCCATCTGTCCGTGCAAATTGTGTATTTTCGCTCGATAACTACTTTTGCTTGGCGTATTGTGATGAAATCCCTTGCAAAGGTTCGCTATGCTAGTACAGAACAGGGTTGGCAAGTTTTGGACCCTAGTGGTTTAAACCATCCACCCAAAATAGTTTTTGGACACCTTAAACTGTCCAAAACATAGAATTTTAGTCCAGACTATTTCTTTGAAAATGAGATGTATGGAACTCTTCTTCAAAATAATATAGACAACCTACTTACTATATCACCTATTTATCCAGCAAAATAATGTATGTATAATAGCGACTGTTGAATATTTAGAGAATAATTTGATTGGAAGCTGTTGATGTCTCAGACAGCAACAGCCTCCAGTCAAATTAATTTCAAAATATTTAACAGAAAATTTGCTATATAACAGTTAAATTGTAAGGAATATTGCCATTTCTGGTCATTATCATTGAACGTGTTAATTACAGGCCATAGCTCAATTGTAACTTCTGTTCCTTGACTGGGGACAGCAATACCTTGGCTTGGTGGACTAACAATGTGTTCTTTGTGTGTAAACAGATCTATGTTCAGACAACCAGCAGGCACTTCTGTAGATGTTATGTTATACACACGTCTGTCCGTCCGTCAAATCGCATCTCCTTAACGGTTTGATCGATTTCAACCAAATTTGGCTGTAATGATCCTAAACTGCTACCCTCGAAACCCTTTTTCCAGAATTTTGATTGATCAGTTTTTTGGGTGAAAATCTGAGATTTTTGAAAAATCTACCGGAAATGGTCAAAATGCTACTCCTCCTTCGCTGCTTGACATAGTTCAACCAAATTTGACTAGATGCATTCTATGGTGGTAGACTCTAGAATCTCTTCAGAAATTTGATTGATCAATTTTTTGGGTGAAAATCTGAGATTTTTTGAAAAATCAAGCGGAAATGATCAAAATGCTACTCCTTAGCTGCTTGACATATTTCAACCAAATTTGACTAGATGCATTCTATGGTGGTAGGCTCTAGAACTTCTTTTCCAAATTTTGATTCATCAATTTTGATTGATCAATTTTTTCGGTGAAAATCTTAGATTTGGTTAAAAATATACAGAAAATGGCCAAAATACTACTACTCCTTAGCTTCGTGACATATTTCAACCAAATTTGACTGGATGGATTCTATTGTGGTAGGCTGTAGATTTATTCAGAAATTTGATTGATTAATTTTTTGGGTGAAAATCTTAGATTTTGTAACAGAAATTGCCGAAAATTGTCAAACCCCTACTCATTAACCACTTGAAGGATTTCAACCTAATTTGGCTGGAAGGACCCTATGGGTGTAGGTTTCAGAACTTGTATACAGAATTTTGATTGGTAAATTTTTTGTTGAAAATCGTGAATTTTATGAAAATTTACCGGATATCGCTTAAAATGTTACTCCTCATTAACTGCTTGGGAGATTTCAACCAGACTTGGATGGAATGACCCTATGGCGGCTGGCTTCAGATTTAATATGCAGAATTTTGATTGGTCAATTTTTGCATGGCCATCTTGGATTTTCCAAAAGTTTTAGTAAATCAGTTAAAAGCCTAGACCTTATTAATCACTTGGCAGATTTCAATCAATCTCACCTGGAAGGACCCTAGGTGGGTAGGCTTCAGAACGCATATACAGAATTTTGATTGGTCAATTCTTTTGGTGGCCATCTTGGATTTCCAAAAATTATCCATATCTTTAAATGCAAATGCCGAAAAGTTTCAAATGCTAATGGTCCAGGTGAGCGCCACAGGCCCTTGGGCCTCTTGTTATATTAGGGTGTAGGCTTGTTACATGTTGACAACTCTGTCAGGATATCTGACGGTTACATATTGACCACCCTGTATTGAATGACACAGGATACATTTTTGGATATATAATGGTTACTTTATCTTTCAGCGAAGGTCGTTATGCATGATCCGTTTGCTATGAGACCGTTCTTTGGATACAACTTTGGTGATTACATGAAGCACTGGTTGAGCATGCAACAGAGGCCAGGTGTCACATTGCCAAAGATATTCCATGTCAACTGGTTCCGCAAGGTAACGTAGAACTTAAGATTTTTAACCTACAGTCAAATTTTTGACAGAACTGCATCTGTCGTCATAGCTATTGTATGTTATATACGTTTGTATGTTAAAATAAATATCAACAGCTTTGCATAGGGGAGAGATATCCATTTCTAGCTATTCTCTGCCCCATTTCTAACTATGACCCGGCCGTCTCTAGCTAAACCCTTCCCCAATTCTAACTAGACTCCGCCCATCTCTAGATAACCTTTGCTTACTTATGTGTGTCGGAATCAATTTATATACATTGAATCCTGAATTCCCAATTTCAAGGTAACTACACAGGTAAGCTGTTGAACATCTTGATATTAATTTGACTGGATGCCCTGTCAAACGACATTCAAAATATTCAACAGAATGTTTATTAAATCCATCAAAGACGTACAATTCACTCAATGTTGAAGACGAAACAATAGATGTTGCTATGTATTGTTATATCAGCCTACTTATGACATAAGTGAATATAATGTCATATACGTGAGTCACTGATCGGATCCCTCCATTTCTTTCCAGAGATTTAAAAGAGAGGTATGAAGATGTGTCTTTAACCCTTTAATGATCAAGCTGATCAAAAACTACCTTAGCAGTGACCTTCAGAAATGTCAGTTTGCAACAAGGGAAGATTATTCTTGAAAATTAACCTACTTTTGGCCCGTGAATGGACTTTGTTGTCTAGCCTTACACAAAGTGAAGGATGGCGGCATAGTTATCCGAATGGTGCCCGGCATTCGACACTTAGAGAGTTTTTCAAAATGGCCTGATGGTTCGACATGCGCAGGCACAGGTCTATTTTGAAAACTACTATGACAATATTTAAGTTTTCCGATTTTAAATATTCTTGAGGAGAATAACTGTATAATGTACTTTGTTATGGTATTCAATTTATTAAATTATTTGTACTACGCGATATAGTTAAAGACAGGCTGATTATTTTGAGGATAATTTGAATGCAATTTTTTCCAAAATATTCAGCCTATTAAGTATTTAAAGATTCATTTCCTTATCTGGATGCACGGAAGTTATGATGAAGAATGTTAACATAATCCTTGATTGTATGTACTCTGCTTATTCAGGGTGAAGATGGAAAGTTCTTGTGGCCAGGTTTTGGTGAGAATTCACGAGTCCTTGACTGGGTCTGTCGCCGTGTTAGCAATGAAGACGTCGCTGACGAGACAGCCATTGGTTACATCCCTAAGCCAGGAACTATTGACATGAGCGGTCTTGAGGAGAACGTAGACATGGAGGCGCTGTTCCACTTGCCTCGTGACATGTGGGAGCAAGAGGTAAAGGACATTCGGAAGTATCTCGACGAGCAAGTTACCGACGATGTACCCGATGACATTTGGAAGGAATTAGATAACCTAAATTCACGTGTTTCATCCATGCGCTCATGAATGGAATAGTGTTACATTTCACTCTCCTCTTGTGGATAGGCGACGCCTATATTGCGCACTAGTAGAACAGCTATGATATTAAAGCTGACAAAGTATATAATGACGGTTCTCATCTTCAGTGATGCTTGGATAGCATATAAATATTACAGCATATATATTTTAATTTTTTAATATCTAAACATGGAAATGTGTGTATGTTTATTCATGCATATGTTCTGATGTGTGGTATAAATCGACATTCGATTGAAGATTCATTTTACGAATATTTTAAAAATGTCAATACGCCAAGTGTAGATCAAATGGCATTTTGCAAATATTTTTACAGGGCCTTAGATACTAATTAAAGCTAGAAATTAATTGTTGTCTTGACCATTCTACGCATGGGTTTATTTTTAGATTTAGTTACACAGTTACCCGCATTTAGTTTGAGATATACTCATAGATTTGCTACTTGCTATTGCTAATATAGTACTTTTTTTCTTTGAAAACAATTGTTTTGACTGATAGTCGACTCGGTGTAATATCTTTGATATGGTGTGAACTTTTTTCTGCAATACAAATTTTGAAACTTCTTTAATTACAGTTAATTAAATTATTTTTTAAATATTTAGTAACTTTGTTTTTATGATTGACGTGAAATTGTGATTTCAGGCTTGATATTGTTAATTCTATTCTTCGTCACCCTTTAACTCTTTAAAAAGTAAAATTTTCTCAGGAAAACTAAAACATTTCCGTTTTTAATGTCCTTTTGCGGATCAAGAGAAGACTATTTTTGAAAATTTACCACTGGAATGACTGGCTCGGTTACCGAGCCAGTCATTCCAGTGGTAAATTTTCAAAAAATATTTCCCATGCCCTACAAATATCCATTCTGCAAGACGACTTCAGCGGTTGCATTTTTGCTGATGTGACCAGTAACGGGTTAAACACGCATTTACTCCTGCGTGTTGTACATGTAGATAATATTTATCATAGGATATCGGATATTATGCTGAATTATTTTGAAAACTATTTGACATTCCAGCAGTGAAATTGTTTTCAAAAATATTCAATTGTTTTTAATTTATTTGCTTTGAAATTGGCATTTTGTTTACTTAGTATGCAACGGGTTTAGGACTCAGCTTTGCTTTTGCTATGTATGTATGTCGTTAACTTTGTAAATGTGGTGGTGATATTGTACACATATAATGTTGTCAATCTTTTATTAATCTTGTTGTTGTTGTTGTTGTATCAAATAAATGACATTTTTTAATCATTATTGTTGATAATAAGCCGACATGATAATCATAATTTAATTTTTATTTTATTTTTCAAAATTTAATTTGTCTATCGTGAAATAAAATGGTAAAACAATGTAAATGATATAAACTTCAGTCAGTAGATGTGTTGGTGCTTTAACATTATTAGCTCACCTGGCACTGGCCATGTGAGCTTATGCCATGGCAGCTGTTCATCATTCATCCATCCTTTCTCTGCCCATCCATCGTCCGTAAAATTGCTATTCTTAAACGGCTTTGCGTATTTCACCCTATGGTGTTAGACTCCAAAACTCCTATTCTGAATTTTGATTGGTTAATTTTTTATAGTGGCCATTTTGGATTTTTGTGAGATGACCATGCTTGTGATGTCTCAACAAAATCAATTCATTTTCACCAAAATTATCACCTAAAAATTATGTTTCTAAAAACCACTGTTTGATTGATTGATTGATTGATTGATTTGTGATTTGATTGACAGTCAACTTAACAGTGTGCTATTCTTCCGTCTAAAATCTGCGCTTTTAAAACTTAGGTTTTCTATTCCTGACTAAATCTTTAGGGCCCTACTTGTACTTGTTCCAGATGAGCGATACAGGCCCTTTGCACCTCTTGTTGTTATTATTATTAAAGAAAAACTCACCTCATTTATACTATTTCTTTCTATTCCGTCATATAATATGAAACTCATAACCTATATATGGCATATTTTTTTATTACACCATCAAATAATCCAGCTTTTAACCCTTTAACACTCATCTCGGCCAAAAACGGCTTCTGCAGTTGTCTTAAGACATGTCCATTCATTCCAGTGTTACATTTTCTAAAAAGAAAGTTCTTGGCCCCCAAATAGACATTTTCTATGAGAAAATTGAGATTTTTGTGAAAAAATTTTTGTGAAAAAATTAGTGTTTACGGGTTAATGGTTAAAATATTGATTCATTCAGTCTATAAATCCTGCTATGATTTAAACTTCTACCTATCAGAAAAACCTACCGTGTCTGCTTCAGTATATATGCTTAATCATAGAGCTGTAAACTATAGTTTGGCAGTGTGGTGTAACAATAACCATTCAGGTAAGCTGAACTGAGTATTTTGAAAGTAATTTGACTGGAAGCTGTTGCTGCCTTTGTATCAGCTTCTAGTACATTTAGTTTCAAAACAGTCGACAGGATAGTTAATACATCATAAAGAATAGGTTTTATCTGAACCTGCAGATTGTTTAATCCTTTATCCCTCAAATTTGCTCAAGAAAATTTTATTTTTTTTCCTCGAAAATGTCCATTTTCAGAGCAAGAGAAGCATATTTTTGAAAATTTACGACTTGAGTGACAGGCTCAGTTATCGAGCCAGTCATTCTAGTGATAAATTTTCAGAATTAGTCTTCTCTTGCTCTGCAAATGGACATTTCACAAGACCAGTGCTGAAGGCATTTATTGCTGATATGAGTGTTAATGGGTTGGTAATGAACATCGCTGTCAAGCGTATTAATGGCAACACTATTCAAATAGTGGCATGAGTCCCATTCAGTGTTTCCCGACAAACGATGTTTTCTGCTGAGAGCAGAGTACTCATTAACGTCAAAACTAAAACAGCTTTATATCAACATTATATATTATATATTTATAGTTTTCATTTTGAAGAAAAACCAAAGAACCTAAAACGTACAGTCAAACAGTCCATTTTCCTTTTCTAGAGATCATATTGTCAATAGGAAGTTTTTGAAATGCTTTAGCAACATGCATTTCTGACACACATTGCATTAGTGCGGCAGGGTTTTGAGATCATTGTTCATTGGATAATTATTGCTAATATTATATCATGTGCGGATCATTTTTTCAGAATAAATTTCTGAACGTTTCTTTTCTTTTAGCCTGGGTTATCTATCTTTATATATATGAACATAACATAGTTACAGTACAGCTCAGACATAACCTAACACATACTGTTGAATATTTTTAACAATTATATTGGAAAGATTGTTCAAAATTGTACTTAACATGTTATTGTTTTGGAAATATTCTAGGTTATTTCTAAGCTGTGTTGTAATTTTCTGATGCTGTCTCATTTTTCACGTCATTGTTGTATGATTTATAAAAAATCTCTATTAACATAGCCTTTTTATAAAAGATGTCATGATCATGGGAAACCTGGCCTAACTAAATCTTTTCACCACTATTTGCCTAATAGATCTAATTCTGTACAATACATGAAATTTCTGTTGAATAATTTGAAACTAATTTAAGCTACAGCAACGGCTTCCATTCAAATTAGTTTTAAAATATTGAACAGTTTAACCCTTTAATGGTCAAATTTTGTCAAGAAAATTTTAATATCTGCCTATTGACTGTCGATTTACAGACCAAACGAACACAACTTTTAAAAATTTCACTGGAATGACTGGCTCGGTCATCGAGCCAGTCATTCAGTGGTAAATTTTCAGAATTTTTATTCTTTTGACCTGTAAATTGTCATTCAATAAGACCATAAAAAGGCCGGTTTTGGCAGGTATGACCATTCAAGTGTTAACTGTATGGTAGCTCTGAAATAGAAGTTTTGGGATTAAACATGGTAAAAGGTTAGGAAGTCACTAACATTTCTCAATATATCAGGCTAACTAATCAGTTGTTTACGGTCTTTGTTCTGTGTAATCATTGAAATTAAGTCAATATTTATCATTATTTAGTATTAATTTTAGCTTCTCGATGACGTTACTAACAAATTTTCTGCTGTATAAATTTGTACAATAATTAATATAATCAGAAATTCGCTGATGGAGTCTTCCAATCCTGCTGTGAATAACGGACAATTTTGCTTACATGCTACATACTGCGTGATATGCTCTGAATGTACATGCTTACAGATGCATACAGAGCATTGACAAGCTTGCGGCCATGCGCACATCAAATGTCTCTGCACAGTCTCATACGTTTATATACACATACAGATATATAGTTACAGTCGCACAAGTATAAATTAATACTGAGCTTCAATAATTGACACACTTTTAGTCCCGTAAAGAAATTGTAATAATTCTTTGGTTACCTAGCTACGTGATTGCTACCAAGCACTATCATTCAGATTACATTTAAAGAAATGGTCAGCGGCAGGACCACGGAGATTGTTTTACTTCACCTGGCCATCCGGGCAAAGTGTGATTAAGTCATTGCGGTTGTACATCTATCCGTCAAAATCCTATTATTAAATCAATATTTTGTCATAGATATAAAACGAATGCAGTAATCATTTATGTTGCAAGAGGTTTTCACTTCATGAGAGCATCAAACAAAGAATGCCAGAAACTGTCAAATACATAGGACTTGTGGAGAGTAGACCAAAAAATGGATGAGGATGCATAATAACGGGAGTTCAGCTTGGCAGATTTAATTTCAACAAAAAGTTATTCATTCCATTTGTTAAATGGCCTTGCTTTAGTACTACATTGCACTGAGCCCTGCAACTTTTATATAAAGCATACATTGTATTTGTATGATTTCACTAGATTCAGATGTTGTGCTATGGGTGGCTGTGTTAATCTGCTAATAAGGGTGATAGGATTCAACAAATGCGAAAATTAATAATGGTTGTATTAACCCTTTAAACACTACAGAGCAGAAATGGTAATGTGTCTTAGACAAAGAATATTCGCTTCAATATTTTGAAACTAATTTGACAGGGAGTTGTTGCTGCCTAAAACAACTGCAAGTTCCTGTCAAATTAGTTGCAAAATATTAAACAGCTTTCCTGTAGAGTTGTGTTGAAAATAAGGGACCCAAATTTAAAGCATCAAAAGCCACTGCTGTCCAGATATTGTACTTACTGTAGTAAACATATAATAGGTTTACATACATTTCAATAATGATGTGTTTGCACAATGGTCATGTGTCTGGTATGTCTCCATTGTTATGTAAATAAGTATCTTTCATATGCAAACTAAGTACAACAGTCCAATTGTTATACCAAAATAGGGTTAAGACAAAGTGATCACTACAAAGCCATGATCTGTTTGCATTCGTCCGCTGGTGTATGAGATGCTTTATTGGGCCAATCGTGGGCTTGGCCTGTGTCTGTTGGGCCAATGATGGTTGGTATCTAAGATAGGTCGTCGTTGGGCTGGGTCCTTTGACCACATGTTTTCTTTACCGACGATGTTTTGGCCCCAGGAAGCTCTCCACATGCTTGACTAATATTGAGCATAGAACAGGCAATTAGAAGACTGGTATTGGGAAAACTTTGGATAGGGATTGCTGTGCTCGACATTATCTAACTTAGTGTTATGTAATCTCGTTGAAAGTAATCACACATAATATGGGGTGAACGGCGATTAAGATTATAATCATAACTCTCTTCTCATATGTTGATGTAACTAATCAAAACACTTGATTCTTCTGGTTATTAGTAATTTGTTATGGCGAAGCAATTAAGCCAGAAAATAATTTTATATTTCTAATTTGCTCAACTATCATATATATTACAGAATCACAACATCAGTATTTAACCCTTTAACTATCAAGCCTTCCGAAAACTGGTTTTGAAGTGGTCTAGGAAAAAGGCTATTTGCAGACCTAGAAAAGACCATCTTTGAAAATTTATCACGGGAATGACTGGCTCGATAAACGAGCCAGTCAGTACAGTGATAATTTTTCCAAATATGGTCTTCTCTTGGTTTGCAAATGGACATTTTCTATGAGAAAATTTACATTTTTTTAACAAATGTGAGGGTTAAGCAGATACTGTGTCATCTTTTATGATCTCAAATCCCACATTTAATTACATTTGCATATAAGCTCATATCTGTTCCCCATCATTGTAGCGGAGTGATTGCTAATTGGGTTTTTGATCAATTATCAGTAAAAACAGGATTCAAAGGTAGTACTTTTATAAAACGAAACTAGTTTACTTTGCTGAGCTTTCACATATGAATGTTCTGGATCAGGTACATTTATGTGCGAGAACTTAACAAAATAGCCTAAATTTCTCATAAGACGGTACTAGCGTTGAATCCTGTTTTAATTGTCTATATAGACCAACATCATTACCTAACATTTCTCTGATCGATTGCCAAGTGGTTCTGTGTTGTGTTTCAAACCACTGAACTAGCCGCTTTAGAATTTCTAAATTTTATCAGATATTCACATTAGCATTCCTACTAGGTAGGGTATGAATTCTCTGCTAATACATGCTTCCTCGTCATTCCATGAAATAGATTAATGATTGACAGGAGTGTTGGTTAATTATGCTTGTTAGGCTCTTATATTCATACACTAGAGACAATGGAAAGATGAAATTTTTAGCCGGAAGCTTGTAAATAAAGAAGGCTGGGGTTGGGGTAGAAGAGAAGACCTCATATTCATAGTTTTGCACATCCGGGCATCTTCAGATCGGCTGCTATTAAAGTGGGGGGGGGGGGGGGTGTGTGTGTGGAATTTACTACATGCTAAAGTGGACTGCCCATAGCAAGCATCGTTTACATTTTCCATGAAGCTCAAACCATTAAATCCTGTATCTGAGTGTCTGTAATAAACCTGCCCGGTATCAGAAAACATCACATCTTGAGTGAATTTTGCAAGATAGTAAAGAAAATGTAATTAGGATTTTACGGCCCATTGCTTGTAATGTTAAATTAACCCCTCCAAAAATGGCGGCGTCTCCCAGGGTATTATGGGAAATTTGATTGTGATGACGTCATCGCAATTCTATGAATCTTTACCCTTTAATGGCCAAGATTAGTCAGGAAAACTGAAATTGTTGCTTACTTGTCCATTTACAGGCGAAGAGCATACTTTTGTAAATTTACGGCTGGAATGATTGACTCGGTTATTGAGCCAGTTATTTCAATGGTAAATTTTCAAAAATAGTCTGACATACAAAATAACATTTCCTAAAGCCTTTTTGGATTTCTTTTTTGACTCTCTTGACCATTAAAGGTCTAATACATGGATAATTTGACTCTCAAAGCTACAACTTCTTTGCGACAAGAAAAAAAATCAGTTGAATCTTTTTCAATTTTACTGCGTCTTCAAGTCGAGTTACTTAAAAAAATATTCAACAATTTTCCTGTTTGGTGTTTTGGAAATTGAGAAATTGATCTTATCGATGAACGACTCACTGTAAGTCTGACTTTCATTTGTACTTTTCACTATCATATGTATGTCACCTTATTGTTGATTGGAGGATAATGTTACGCTGTTGTTGATATGTCAATACTTTCAATTGTCGTATGTGTATGTGAGCATTTATAGGACAATTCCAAAATAATTGCTCAAAAATGCTTTACATAATGAAAAATTAGTTTTAAAATATGCTATCGTGGAAGTGTTGAGTGTTATTGCAGTTCTGAATGTTGATATTCATCTATTTCCATTAGAAGACGCCACAGACTAACGGTCACTTAATGGTCAAGCAGAACAATATCAGTCTGGACTGGTCTTCAGAAATGCTCCATTTGCAGCTCTTACTAAGACTTTAAAAGGTTTTGCACTGGACTGAGTAGCTCCATAACCAAGCCAGTCATTTCAGTGGTAAATTTTCAAAAGTAATATCTTGGCCTACAAAGGGACATTCACTGAATAAAAATTTCAGATATAGGGTTAGCGTTATTTCGTAAGATGGTGCAGTAGTTTGTCGCATCTTCATGGCGCAAGAGGTGCTTGGTGTGTTATGGAAAGTGATGTTGTAACTTTGAATATTTTGGGTGTTTTTCTGGTATTTGATAATTATGAAATTAGTAATTACTGCGAATGATATCCATTCATCTTCATCTTCATTCACTTTTATTGTACAATAGAGCTAATTAATTTTAGAAGGATCCGAGATCCTGACCGCTCCTTCCATTGTATACAATTTGTATAAATCTTAAATTATTCCTTATGGAACAAGGTAAAGAACTTTAAACCTTTACTTCTGACAGTTGTTCTAGAAAATTTAAATTTTCTCATAAAAAATATCCATTTGCGGACCAAGAAAACGCTATTTTGAAAAACTAATTGCTGGAATGTGGCTCAATTATCGAGCCAGTCATTTCGGTGATAAATTTTCAAATAGTGTCCTCTCCGCCTGACATTTCTCTGGACAATTACAAAGGTCAGTTTTGAGCAAACTCGCCCTAAAACGGTATTACATCCAATAAATTTATTAATTATCAAATTTGTTAATTTTCATCTACCGTGCATTCTCATGGATATGTATCGAAATAATTTAAGTAAATGTTGCTACTGTATAATTGAGAACGTTTTTCTTTCTGGGAGACTTCTATTTATGACACGTATTTAACCAGACAAACAACAACTTACAAGTAAATATAATGTACAATGTATCAGATACGTAGAGTAATACTGTTGTCTGTGATGACAATATGAATAATAAACATGGACTGATATATAAGTATAATCTAGTATTCTGTTCACATGTTTAATTGACATTCTGCTACAAACTACCAGACAAGAATTTCAATGAGTAATTACCATTGACTTGCTGGATATTTTGAAAACAATTTGACTGAAAGTTGTTGGTGGCTTTGCCACCAACAACTTTCAGTCAAGTTGTTTTCAAAATATCTAGCAGGACCCAAGATATAACCCCTGGAATATATCACCTGCAAAAACCCAGCAGTCACACAGCAAAACCCTCTTTGTGGCCACGTGAAAAAGCACCATGGTGACTGAGCATAGGTGATAATATGCGTGGTCACTAATGACCGGTGCTTTCATACGACAGGTCATTCACTAAACACTTGTAGGCCAGAGCAATTTAATCTTTTGTTTTACAATAATTCCAACGCAAAACAAGATCGGAGATGGGGAGAAATAAAGGTAATGCCCAATTTCCAGCTCAGATTTAGCATGCTATTAACCCTTTAACACTCATATCAGCCAAAAACAGCTTCTGCAGTGCTCTTTAGAAATGTCCATTTGGACATTAAGAGACTATTTTTGAAAATTTACCACTGGATTGACTGGCAACATGATAACCGAGCCAGTCATTCCAGTGGTCAATGTTAAAAAATAGTCTTCTTGATCTGCAACTGGACATTTTCTTTGAGAAAATTGAAGTTTTCTTGAACAAATTCCGGTGTTAAAGGGTTAATAAAGTTATGAAGAATTTACACCTAAGAGAAAGTTCTGAGCAGTTCCAAGTGACACATTTCAATTCCTAGAATTTTAAGACGGAATAAACACTTGAAATAATAGTATATAATTTGAGCATTGTTTTATACATAGCAAAATTAAGTTAGACGTTTGTAAAATAAGAAATTAAATTGGTCTGGCCTTTCTGAGGGTTCCTTAACCCTTTAACTGTTAAATTATTTTAAGAAAATTTAAATTTTCTCATTGAAAATGCCCATTTGCAGACCAAGAGAAGACTATTTTTGACAATTTACCACTGGAATCACTGGATCGGTTATTGAGCCAGTGATTCCCTTGTTAAATTTTCAAAAATTGTGTTCTCTTGGTCTGCAAATGGACATTTCTCAAGACAACTGCAGAAGCCATTTTTGGTTTATATAAGGGTTAACGGGTTAAGACAGTGTTTTAAACAATCAATGTTTGTTTGTCCCAAAAAGTGAAATGGTCTCTCAGGCTAATCAAATCTTGATTAACTTTTTCATCCCTAAACTTCGCATTTCAACGCAACCATAGGGATCAACTGTTGAATTTGCCAAACTAATTTAAATGGCAGCAACTGGTTTCACTCAGATTGGCGTAAAAATATTCAACATTTTCTTCATCGTGAGCAGTGCTGCGTATGTTTGAAAGGGATTATGGGATTGATTATCCATGAGACAAGCATATATGGGACTAGAACTTCTCAGAGTTAATCTTCAGTTGCACACGCTGCTATTTACACTACATCATGATGGGCCTAGTCACAAGAATGGATGACTCCAGTTTTAGCTATGCCCCGCCCATCTAAAGCTAAGCTCTGCCTACGTTTTGTCCCTGTTGCGATCGATCGAACCCTGAATCTCAATTTCCAGAAAACTACGGGTAAGCTGTTGAATGTTTTAAAACTAATTTGACTGGGTGCTGTTGCAGCACAAATATTCAACAGAATGATTATTTTAATAGTAAAGACATACAATTCGTACAATTCGACGGACTATTAAGTGTTTATGACAGACTTAAGTACTTCATGTATGATGTAATTGATTATGATGTCAGCCTACATGTGACGTAATTGACTATGACGTTATATGATTGATCGATAGACTGGAGTCATCTATTGGTCAAATAAGCCATTCCTCGTAATGAATGCTGCCACATACATTTCCAAAGCTTAATGCCACGTCTGCATAGATTAACACTTAATTATTAAACCAGCCCGAAAGGACCTCTGCAGTGTTTTTTAGAACTGTCCATTTACAAGGCAATAGAAGACTATCCTTGAAAATTGACCACTGGACAGATTGGGTTGGTTAATGAGTCAGACAATCAAGTGGTAGATGATCAAAATGACTTGATTGCCTGCAAATGGACATTTCTCAAAACCGCTTCCAATCCTGTTGTGGCGTGCTTGACCCTGTTAATTATTGTATGATAATCACAATGATAATAATGCTGATAGTAGGGATTAATTACTCATTGTTAATCCCAGTCCTACAGAACTCAGTCCTTGATTAGTCCAATAGAATTTGCAGCTAAATTTACTGGTCACGGCAGCCAAAACTGCCCTCTGTTGGGGTCTTGAATGTCTATTTGCATACCGAGAGATATTTTTTTTATTTTGCGTGGAAATAACTAGCCCGATAACAAGGCCGGTCATTGGAGCGGTACATGTTCTGTTTGTCTGTAAATAGACATTCACTAAGCAAGATCTACAGGTCTACATTTTCTCGACCTTTAGAAGATTAGTCATACATAGGCTGGATTGTGAGGTGAACATGTGTCTTCTCAATTGTAATATTTGCTCCAATTTATTCATTATTTACATGTTTCTACACAAGGTACATCTGTACAGTCATTAACAGATATTGAGTACATCCATTTTCTTTTCATTGTCCAGATTTGTCTCTTTAATTTCATCAAAATCACAGTCCGGTTGTGTAATGTCATCTTCATCACCTTTTGTAGATGGAAGCGATTTCAAAGATGCAGAATTTCGTTTAGTTTTGAAAGGACGTTTGACGCTAGCCCGACCCGACTGGAAATGGACTTCGCCATCTTTGACAAATCCCTGTCGCACAAGACGTAGAATCAGGAACACCCACAAAGGAACTGACGCAAAAATCGACACAGTAGTTGCCATAAATGATGCAATGTCTGCCTCTGGTTGTCCTGGAAATGATAAGTAGAACATCGACACAGCTACAGTTGTGTTTTGCAGACAGAGTTCTATGGAGACAGCTTTGATTCTTTCCCAAGGTTGCTGTAATACCCATGTTAACATTCCCGCTAAAAACGCGCCCAAATATGGCAACAGCATCATGCAGATTGCCAGCCGCCAATCATACATCAAGGAAAAGACATCTTTCTGGGATACAGGTAACAGGATTAGTAAGCTTACTGTCAGCATCATGGCAACTGGCTTTGTGAGCTTACTGATGTAGTATCCTGTAGAAGGAATATACCGTCTAACAAGCAGACCCGCTGCACATGTCATCACCATGACGCCCAGCGCCACGCCCAGGTGCATGAATGGTATAGTCATCATCTTCCCTGAGAGAGTACGCCCCAGTGTGTACATCCACGCATGAATGAAGCCTGTGTAAACAAATTATACAGCATACACATTAGTCATTGCATTCTCACCTTCTCAATAAAGGAATCAGATCTGTCACTCAAGTATCTGACATCATAAGCAAAATGTCATTTGTTAGCCGACATCACAATCAATTGACGGAGGTCCATCATGAGACGGGGTGGAATGGTTGGTGTGACAGTAACCAACTATATTTACAACATTTTTTATGTTCCCCAAAAAAATTTTGCCGGAGCTTATAGTCGCCGCTTTGTCTGTTTGTCCGTCTGTCCGTTCATCCATCCGTCCGTCCGTTCACCATATATAAGTTTGTCCGGGGCATAGTTTCAAGACTTTTTCACATATGCTCACCAAACTTGGTATGTGGATGCATCTTAGGGAGAAGGTGTGCGGAGTATGAGAAGTAGGTCATGCTGAGCTACTTTTCATGGTTGACTGAATATCACAGAAAATGTTTGTCCGGGGCATAGTTTCAAGGCTTTTTCACATATGGTCACCAAACTTGGTATGTGGATGCATTTTAGGGAGAAGGTGTGCACAGTATGAAAAGTAGATCATGCTGACCTACTTTTCATGGTTGACTGAATATCACAGAAAATGTTTCTCCGGGCCATAGTTTCAAGGCTTTCACATATGGCCACCAAACTTGGTATGTGGATGCATCTTAGGCGGAAGGTGTGCACAGTATGAAAAGTAGGTCATGCAGACCTACTTTTCATGGTCGACTGAATATCACAGAAAATGTTTCTCTGGGCCATAGTTTCAAGACTTTCACATATGGTCAGCAAACTTGGTATTGATTATTACAGAAAATATCTCTGTTCATTTTGAACATAGTTTTCATATGTATTTTTCATATGGTGCCAAGCAAAGTCTAAGTGTGTTTATTTAGAGAAACTTAGATTTTGCTTTTATTAAGCTATCCTTAACAAAGTGTTAAAATTCATTCAAAAGTGGGTGGAACTTAACCTATTAACACTCATATCAGCCAAAAATGGCTTCTGCAGTCGTCTTGAGAACATATTAGCAGAACAATAGACTTTTTTTGAAAATGTACCACAGGAATGACTGGCTCGATAACCGAGCCAGCCATTCCAGTTGTAAATTTTCAAAAAAGGTTCTCTTGGTTTGCAAGTGGGCATTTTCTATGAGAAAATTAAAATTTTCATGAATAAAGTCGAGGGCTACAAGTGTAACATGGAATGGATCTATTGCTTTTTCTATCTCTAAAGTCAATTGAGGACTCCAGTTTCTCAGTCAATCATATAGGACGTCATAATCAAATGCGTCACATGTAGGATGACGTCATAATCAATTATGTTATGAATGACACGATTTAGAAATAAGTTGAATATTTTGAAAATAATTTGACCGGGTGCTATTCAACATGCATGTATAGTTTTCTGGAAATTGAGATTCAGAGAGTGCAGGGATCGATTGATCCTAACACGGGCAAATCATGGGAGGAGCTTAACTAGAAACGGGTGGGGAATTGTTAAAACTGGATTCCTCCTTTTTAGTGGAGAATAAGTTTTATCAATGGACTTTTCCATTTTTAGCTATGCCCCGCCCATCACTAGCTAAGCTCCACCTACACCTCGCCGTGTTGGGATTGATCGATCCCCAAATGCCCTAGCTATCAATTTCCTGAAAACTATACAGGGAAGCTGTTGAATATTTTGTAACTAATTTGACTGGGTGCTGTTACTGCCTATGGCAGCAACAGCGCCAAGTCAAATTAGTTTCAAAATATTCAACAGAATATTTATTAAATAGTAAAAGCAAACAATTTGTACAACAATGCATAGACCGTCTTCAAATATGCGTTCGTGACGTACTTATCGACGTCATTCATTATGATTAAAGGTGCACATTCAGAATATGTGAAAATAAAATTGTTTAAATTGTATAATTTTAGAGGTTTAATTTGTGTACCTCAATGTAATGAAACGAAATAAATCTTAACATGATGATTTCATTATGTATAAATTAATATAAGTTTTTAAATCGTGAAAAAGAATTAGAGACACGAGTCTCTAATTCAAATTTGCGAGTAAAAGAATTATAAGAATTTGTACGGAATTAAATAGTCATATTTTAAGATTTATTTCGTTTCATTGCATCAAGGCCCACACGCTAAGCCTCTAAAAGTATACAATTTTGACAATTCTATTTTCAATATGAATGTGCACCTTGTTTTGGAGAAGCCATCATATTTCATACAATGGCCTGTACAATCACATCTATAGTAGACAATTTTGTTTGAAAATATGTTGATAATAGCCTTCATATTCTCCGAATCCATATGCAAGGAATTTGAATCCAGTGGTTATATTGACCATCTGGTTTGTGATCATTGAATTGGAAAAGCCATCATAATCCAGAGACTGCCACAACAATTCACTTTTCCAGAGTACCCACCCATCATATGACATCATAATGAACTGCGGATGTGTATAATGACATCATAATTAATGACGTA
Organism: Chaetoderma sp. LZ-2023a; assembly: GCA_034401795.1. Classification (NCBI taxonomy): domain Eukaryota; kingdom Metazoa; phylum Mollusca; class Caudofoveata; order Chaetodermatida; family Chaetodermatidae; genus Chaetoderma; species Chaetoderma sp. LZ-2023a. The sequence goes on from CM067367.1 coordinate 116,212,847, forward strand.
GATAAGTACGTCACGAAATTTGAAGACGGTCTATGCGTTGTTGTACAAATTGTTTGCTTTTATTATTTAATAAATATGCTGTTGAATATTTTGAAACTAATTTGACTGGGCGCTGTTGCTGCCATAGGCAATAACAGCACCCAGTCAAATTAGTTACCAAATATTCAATAGCTTCCCTGCATAGATTTCAGGAAATTGATAGCTAGGGCATTTGGGGATCGATCAATCCCAACACGGCGAGGTGTGGGTGGAAATTAGCTAATGATGGGCGGGGCATAGCTAAAAATAGAAAGGTCTATTCCATGACTACCAGATTATTGTGTAATATGTCAATGAATTCTTGTTCTTGGAATCCATCTAATCCTAGGTCTTCAAAAACCATGCCCATACATGGATATAATTAGTTAATCATTAAAACATATTTAATCACTTCCAAACATAGAGGAATCCATCTGTAGATAAGCTCCACCCATTCTTTGCCCGTGTTGGGATTGATTGATCACTGCACTCTCCTAATCTAATTTTTCAGAAAATTATACAGGTAAGCTGCTGAATATTTTGAAACTAATTTGACTGTGTGCTTTTGCTGCCTATAGAATGGAAGTCAAGAACCTGACATTCCAGTTAGTAACTTAGGAATTAATCTTTCTGACACTTAACGTATACTCACCAAATGACAGGACAGTACTTATCAGTGCCATAAGTAGACTAAGCGTGTAGTCTGCACCGAGAAGGTAAGCCCATGCATAACTGACACCTCCAGGAGGGCTGCAACCCAGGCTAAATATACCCATCCGGAAAGCTGGGTCAAGATTAAATGTCATACCCAAGCCATAAGCCAACTGCGAAAATAAGACAAATGTCACATGTAGTATAGTTACACCTAACAAAGTAGTGTTTGTTATGTACATTGCTGTGTGCAACTTTCACAAATTTGGTTTACGTTGAACAAACAACCAAGATTTGAAGACATGATTTTTTAACCGTTATATTGCTACTAATAAGATTTTTATACGGTTGACTGATCTACATGATCTGAGATAGCGAGAGATGCATTGTCTCAGTGTAGTGAAAACGGATGAGAAAACTGGTCCATTAATTGCCATCAAGATCCGGAAGATGAATGATAGAAAACACAGTCCATAAGAGCCGGATGAGGAGTCGGAATCTCGTAAACTATGCAGGATAAATAATTGGCAATATATTGAAATTGTCTGAGTAGAATTTGTCAATGCTGCCAGAGCGGGAGGTTGAGTTGAGGCTAAATGATTTGGGGGAGATTTAAGATTTGAAATTTGAGTGTCCAAATTCTCGGTCAATTATGGAACAGCAGCGATATTTGTATTCAGATTAATTTACTACCCAGTGACTGGCCCCACAAAGGAATGGACCTTTCCGGTTTTTAGCTATGCCCCGCCCATCTCTAGCTAAGCTCCACCCACACCTCGCTCATGTTGGGATCGATCGATCAATCTCTGAACACCCTGACTATCAATTTCCAAAAAGCTACACAGGTAAGCTGTTGAATATTTTGAAACTAATTTGACTGGGTGCCGTTGCTGCCTAAGGCAGCAACAGCGCCAAGTCAAATTAATTTCAAAATATTAAACAGCATGTTTATTAAATAGCAAAGAATTACAATTCATACAACGTGTCGGACCATCTGAGATTTGGTGACAGTCTATATGGAACCCTTTGTGACGTAATGATTATGACGTCATCATACACGCGCTGAGCTGATAATGACATCATACGAGGTCTGATGATGAATATATACTCTGGAACGGTGAATTCTGATTGGTCTGTCTTGTATTTATATGACGCAGCGTACGACCACCACCACCACCACCCACCCACACACCCCCCCCCCACCCACCCACCACCCTCACACACGCACGCAAGCGCTCACACAAATACACTTCATTCGGTAAAAAAGAAAAGAAAATTGAAACCTGATCCATTATAGTTATTATAGCTACAGTTATGTACAATCGATATAAAGATTAGTATAATATGTAAATATACTCTACTGTACAGTAGCATTGACAGGCATTGGAGGATTTAGTGATGCAATTCAATCACAACATATATTCATGGCTATACTGACGGTGTGATGCGACATGACTTATCTTGATATTGATAATACACTTATACATACATCATGTCCTTATATTCTATGTGACAGACTGTATTACTATAACTATATCAGACAATAACAGCTCCTGACATTCAGCTTGACATAGTCTCAAACAGTGATTAAGTGTATAACCAAGGTATGTGGTGGGGATGGTGGCGGTAGAAATATTTTGATGAAACGACTAATAAAGAGATGCTTGAATGCTGATTCTAAAACAAAGACTGACGCAGGTCAAATAGTTACCCCCACCCCCCTCTCTCTCTCTCTCTCTCTCTCTCTCTCTCTCTCTCTCTCTCTCTCTCTCTTATTGACATAAACTTTAATTTGTAGGCTACATTGCTGTGTGTAACTTCTGAATGTGACATCAGTGTAACTTCTGAATGTGACATCAGTGTCACTTCTGAATGTGACATCAGTGTCACTTCTGAATGAATAATTGCGCTAACGGGAAAATTGACTTGTCTTATAATGGCCCTTTCCAAGTGTATCCATCCATCATATGACATCATAATCAACTACGTGACTGTGTATGATGATGTCATAATCATGACCTCATGAATGACTGGATATAGTCTGCGTTTAACGCCTAATAGTCTGACACAGTGTACGAATTGTATGTGTTTAGCATTTAATAAGTATTATGTTGAATATTTTGAAACTAATTTGACTGGGCGCTGTTGCTGCCATAATTGGACAAAGACTACCAAATATAGATTATAAGTCAAAAGTAAACTTTCCCATTGGCACAATTATTCATTCAGGTATGTTTTATATTCTGTGTTATTAACTTTTAGCTTGACATGTAGCTGATGTCTTATATGTTATTATGTACTATGTTCATATAGAAGTTAAGTGAATATTAATAATTCCAGTCAAATATAATCAGCTGAAATTTGATTGTGCTATACAACAGATATAATTTACATAAACACATTCAGTTAAAGGGTTTTGAGAGAAATTGAGAAGCCACTTTGTGTGTTAGTAAGATGTAGATGTATTGTGAGAAAGACATCTACATACTACTCGTAGTGTTGTTGTCAGCCCTACATTAATAGAGGGCCCCGAATTCTAACACAAACATCTGATGTCATAATCAAAATATATCACATGTTAACTGACGTCACAATCAAAATATGTCACGTGTTACTTGACGTCACAATCAAAATACGTCACTTGTGAGCTGACGTCACAATCAAATTATGTCACTTGTTAGCTGACGTCACAATCAAAACATATCACATGTTAGCTGACATCACAATCAAAATATGTCACGTACTACCTGAAGTCACAATCAAAATATGTCACGTGTTACCTGACGTCACAATCAAAATATGTCACTTGTTAGCTGACGTCACAATCAAAATATATCACTGTTTAGCTGACGTCACAATCAAAATGTCACTTGTTAGACGACGTCACAGTCAAAATATGTCACTTGTTAGCCGACGTCACATTCAAAAGAAGTCACTTGTTAGCTGACGTCACAATCAAGTGACACCGGCCTATCACAAAAGTGGCCAAGATCCATTATGAAAGTGTTAGAGTTGTATGGTTTTGGTGAATTTACAATTTAATAATACATTCTGTTTAATGTTTTGAAACTAATTTGACTGAGCATTTGCGACCATATGCAGTATCAACTCTCAGTCAAATTGGTTTCAAAATATGGAACAGCTTTACTGTATGGGTACCTTGAAATTGAGCTGGGAATTCAGGGTTCGGTTTTAAAATCATTTAAATGCGCAATGTTGTTGAAGCTTAGGCATGGCCGGCGCGGAAATGGATTCTTAAAACTCTGTACCATCAATTACTTAAACTTTTAACCCTCGAATTTGTTCAAGAAAATTTCTATTTTCTCATAGAAAACGTCCATTTTCAGACCAAGAGAAGACTAGTTTTGAAAATTTGTCACTGGAATATACTGGCTCGGTTATCGAGCCAGTCATTCCAGTGGTAAATTTTCAAAAATAGTCTTCTCTTGGTCTGCAAATGGGCATTTCCCAAGACCACTGCAGAAGCCATTTTTGGCTGATGTGAGTGTTAAAGGGTTAAACCTCTGTTCCATAGATTACTTAAAGAGGTTGTCTATGGTGTGTACTGATGCTAGATGTAACATGATGGGTCACAAGCACATGGATATTTTGAAAGGAATTTGGCAGAAAATTGTTTCTCCATGCGCAAAGCAATGACTTTCACTCTCAATTTTCACTGATGTCTACAGTGTTTAGGATGATATCTCCTTAACGTAAACCAGGTTTCTCAAAATTATTAAAATTAGTGTCCACAAACTTGAAAGTCCTTGAATTTAGCCAGAATTGGAAATTTCCTTGAAAAGCCCTTGAATTTGTCATTGTCCACCTTTCACAGTTATGCAGACCAAGCGAAAATATAGAAATTTATAAATTAAGGATTTTAATCACATAATTTTTTAATTGAGAATTTAGTGTAATCTCCTGTTTCTTAAATGTTGTAATTAAAATGTGATAATAAAGAATTGTGTGGGAGGTAAAGACGGCCAGAAGATGGGTATAATGGAGGACGTGCCTTTAAAAAAGTCCTTGAAAATTCTTTTTGTTGACCCTAAAAATCCTTGAAAAAAAAATTGAATCCAATTTTCAAAAACCTGTGGGAACCCTGGCTATGCGAGGTACAAATAATGAACAGCAACCCATAGACATTCCAAAGATCGAGCGCCAAAGAGACATCTTGTAGAAATTCTTAATGAAATCGGAGAAATATGTTAACCACCTTAAGACTCTTTAGTCTTACATAGAAGCTGAAGTCCCCTTCAGCCACCTACCCCAACTCTGTTTTCTAAGGCCCTGTCATTCTTAGCCCACGCCTGTCACCAGACTATGAATATTATAAGGAATTTACTCTCACTGACGAGGTCAATGATAACATGGTCAGCCTAATATCCATCACAGACGCACATTTGAAGTCGGTTTCACGTCAGGTGTGTCACTTCTACGAGGTCCGGTCCATTATATATGATTACTGTATTCTGCGGCTGTAGTAGTAGAAACATCCTACAGCTGCAATCAGTCCTTCGCTTTTGCCCACTGTGTCTTGTCCTCGGCGAAAATCCTTAGCTTCCTTAGATCCATTATTGACTTGAGTGTACCGAGTCCTGCTTTCTTGAGGTCACCTCGTAGCACGCTTAGCAGATATATGCAATGCCGACCTCTCCTGGCTTTGTATTTGCTGGCTCCGAGTAGGTCCATCCTGTTGTTTAAACAAAAGATGTGATGGACAATTTTATGGATGTGGTGTGAGTTCTAAACCCAGGTAGTGGATGGGCTGCCACCCTTGTTGAAGCTTCTTTGGCGAAGCAAATGTTGCTTTTTGGTACAGCAGAATCCTGTCACACATACTATTGGACGTAGTGAAACAGGTGAAAAGACATAAGGTAGTTGAAGTGATGCTCAATTCGCCTTTCCAGAGTAACCATCCATCATCTGACCTCGTATGACGTCATAATCAACTCAGCGCGTGTATGATGACGTCACAATCATTACGTCACAAAGGTATAGTCATGGTGTTCAGAGATCGATCGTGGGTGGAGCTTAGCTAGAGATGGGCGGGCATAGCTAAAACCGGAAAGGTCCATTTTGATGCATAGTACGAGAGAAAAATTACAAACCCCCATAATTTAAGGTCTTTCACCGAAAGAACCCAGATAACGCAGCTTACTGGGCCGATGCTTTCAGTATCGGCCAGGTATCGGCCCAGTAAGCTGCGTTATCAGGCAAGCAACGTATTAACGTAGTCATTTTGGTCATTCAAATTGGCCAATACGATCAAATATGGCAAAATATTTTAGTTTATGTGCCGGTAAAATGGGGGTCATCTTCGATTTTCTTCCCAACGAATACACGCGGAGAATACACGTGCCAACTGCTACACAAACGTTCCATATGCCTATCAGTTCCGACTATTGTGAGCCACCGAACAATAATGTCAATGGACCTGCTTAATATTTTGAATATAAATACACTGAAAGTTGTTGGTGGCTTAGTTAACAACACCCCCCCCCCCACCCCCGCACCCCCCCCCCCACTCCACCCACAATCAGCATAATTGCTTTACAATGATCTTTCTAGACCACCAGCATTGCACATATCAATTAATGGAAGTAATAGCTAATGTCAATCCTGCTCGTATCGCTAAATCAGTCGTGTAGGACAATCATATCATAGAGTTAATTTGTATAAGTTTTGTCTTCTGAATATAGACCAATTACACGCCTAAGATTAATTGGTAATTAATTAATTCGGGTTAATTATTAGACAAATCCTATTGGTTTAGCCGGCCAGTGTCGTGACCAATGGGTGAATCCAATCTTTCGCTCAAGCATATGATGTCATAATCAATTACGTCACATGTAGGCTGACGTCACAATCAAAATGCATAATGACTGACATGGCTAAGTCCGTCGCGAACTTTTACATGTGCACAAATCGTTTATCTTATACTTAATAATCATTGTTTAATATTTTGAAACCAATTTGACTGGGCGCTGTTTCTGCAATAGGCAACATCTTACCTGTATAGTTTTCTGGAAATTGAGATTAGGGCGTGCATGGCTAAAACGTTGAATCATTCATTCCCCTATAGCTCTAAATTATATTCGGGGAGCTTACTGAATACTTTGAAAATAGTTTAGCTAAATGTGGTTGCTGGCTTTGGCATATTTTAATGGTTCTTGATCAGCGCAAGCGTGGCATGAAGTTAGTGCTTAACTTAGTTAATTACCAGTGTTATTTAACTCTCATATCAGCCAAAAACGGCTTCAGCACTGATCTTAAGAAATGTCCATTTGCAGGCAAAGAGTAGCCGATTTTTGAAAATTTACTACTGGAATGACTGGCTCGGTTATCGAGCCAGTCATTTCAGTAGTAAATTTTCAAAAAAGGCTTCTCTTGGTCTCCAAATGGACATTTTCTATGAGAAGATTTAAATTTTCTTGAAGAAATTTAATTACTAAAGGAACAATACATGAAACTCGTCTTACATTAATGACATAATCTTTAGCTGATCAATATCATTGTCATTACATATTGCGACTACTGAATGACCTTATACATAGGCCATGCTATTTTTAACGCGTAAATGATAATTGTGCATTGTCATTGGCCAGTGACTTTTATTATTGTACTCAGTAGGCTACTAATATTAGAAAATAATTATCATAGAGGCTCGTCAAATGATTTACATAGTCGTGGTTCCGTGACACAAACATTTCTTTCGGTTGTGTGAAAAACGGGAACTCAATTATTAAATAATTAACCGTTTAACACTAACAGACAAGATACGCCAAATTAGGTGTTTTTTAAAATCCAACAGCCTTCAGGTACATTGTTTTGGAATGGAAGCGACAGGGTATGTTACGCATCAATTATCTGACATACAATTCCCAAACCTCCTGTAGAAAAAAAGAGTATGTTCGCTATGTAACATTCAAGCTGTTGAGGATGAAAGACATTTTATTCTAAAATGTCCATTTTACCACAGTGAAAGACAATCGCTATTGAATTACCTTAATGTTTTTGTAAATGTTGCTTCCCTCACTGAACAGCATAAATTTGTGTTCATAATGTCCTACAATAACGGTGACACTGAGGTCTGCAAACCGGTACTAAAATATGTCACTGAATGTTTCATGAAAAGCCAGAATGCGTTGGCTCAGAAATAATCCACTAAGGCCCGTTTTATACGGAACCTTTGGTCTCAATTGGACGATTGCTCAATCAGCAATTTGCATCATATATTCAGTGATCCTGGCGGAGGTTTTAGGCAACAGTTAGTGAAGTTTCCACTGTAACTAATGCACAGTACCTAGCAGAACATTAACTTCAACATTAACTTCAAATTTACACTTACTATGAATGATATGTAGTTTCTGCTCATATATTAATATAACCACTTAATTTGATAACAGAGCCATCAGCCTTAATTCGTGGATATCATCTGTGCGTGCGTGCGTGCGTGAGTGCGTGCGTGCGTGCGTGCGTGCGTGCGTGCGTGCGTGCGTGCGTGCGTGCGTGCGTGCGTGCGTGCGTGCGTGCGTGCGTGAGTGCGTGCGTGCGTGCGTGCGTGCGTGCGCTTATTGTATATATCATATATATTTTACTTATTGTCAACTGTATATCGTATGTACTAGCTATGTATGGCTATATCTATATGTATATAGATTTTGTTCCAATAAATAATCTGAATCGTCATAATCAAATGCGTTCCTTATTAGCTGTTGCCACAATTAAAATGACGTAATCTCTTCACAAACTCGAAAAATCTGTCACAAAATTGTACAAATTGTATGTCTTTCGTGAATTTACGATATAGGCCTAATATCCATTCTGCTGAATATTTTGAAAGTAATTTGACTGCAAGCTGTTGTTGCCATATCTGTATTATTACTATTAATGAAATTAGTATTCTGTTAATTCAGCGTTCAAAGTGTATAAAGAGTTAGAAATACGCATACAAAGTGGGAATAGCTACGCTATATAAGTGGGAAGTGTATAGCTAGAAATGTGCTGGGAATAGCTAGAAATGGGGGAGGGTCATGGCTAGAAATGGGCAGTGCATATAAAAGAGTGCGTGCATGCGGTATATGAATGTATGCGCGTGTTTAGGGTTACGCGTGAACATATCAGAAATTGTGTGCACGTATAATACGTGCGTGCGCGCGCGTACTTGCAAGAGTGCTTGCGCGTATGAGCATAGGCCTATCAGAAATTGCGTGCGTGCTTTTGCGTGTGTGTTTGGCAATATGAGAAATTACGCGAATGTGTTAGATCATATAAATCATTGCTATGCTTACCAATGGTGTAACTGCAAACTGACAGCAGAGAGCCACTGCTGGCGCTATAGGCTTCTTCATAATGCTCCGTACATCGTCAAATGACACCTTGAAACTCAACACAAATGTCATGGCGCCCACCAGCACCGTGTCAACCTGTAAAGTAACAAGAATTTCTTAAGTTTCTTTCATTTCTTTTAGCATCTGAAGATGACTGTAGACCTAATAGATGAATCCGCTTTTAACAATGTCCCGCCCATTTCTATCTAAGCTCCGCCCACTATTTGACGGTGTTGGAATCGATCGAATCCTGAATTCCGAGAATCTCAATAGCAAGGTAAGCTGTTGAATGACAGCAACAACGGCCAGTCAAATTAGTTTCAAACTATTCAACAGAATATTTATTAATATAGCAGACGTACAATTATTACACTTGACTGAAACTGACGGGCTATTAAGCGTCCATGACGGACTTAGATACGTCATTCATCACGTATTTTATTGTGACGTCAGCCTACCCGTAACGTAATTGATTATGGCCTCATATGCTTGCCTGGCATACAGAATTCATCCATTGTGGATCAAACCAGACCTTATTGTGACCATTCAAATGGGATATGTGGCTGCTATAACAACATTTCCTAATTTTGTATTATTGACTTAAAAACTAAACTGATCGTCGCTTAGCAGCAGCAGTTTTCCCAATTGTCATGACATCTAGTAGGCATATAGGCAACGTTCCAAATTTTTCCTCGTTTGAAAACTTATTTCCTGGATTTCAGGTGTTGAAATTGGCATATTAAATTTAATTTATGTTAATTTCATGATTATGGTACATACCCAGAACGTGATATGGTCGATTACCGTCAAGCCACGGACAACACTGACAGTATAAAAATGTTCTTGTTCGCCATCGTCTGCCGCGCGATCAGGGGATGACGTTAATCCGGTGTCCATCCGGTCGTGAGAGTGATGGCGATGTCTACCGTGCTTTGGCCATTGAAGCTTAAGCTCCGTTTTACCAGGGAGAAGACCTACCATTTCGAAAGAGACTTTGAAACATTTTTTATCGTGATAAATTGTATCATTTGATCTCTGTGGCAACGCTTCTCTTTTTGTAAGGCTGGCTGGAAATTTGGACGGTACCTTGAATTTCGGTGTTTTATTTTTGGAAGCCCAAGTAAAACGTAGCACGTGTGACGTATTTGTAGGATCTGATGGAATATCTGTATTTCTGTGAAGTGGATCGTGAGTGATATTGCCCACTGTAGTATTATTGTCCAATTCAGTAGTAGGCCTACTGTTCAACAGGTGGGTAGTATTGCGTAATTCTGTAGCATTGTTCGGCGGCCTGGTATCGTTGTTCAGTTGCGGTTTAGTATTATTGAGAGTTTCCCAAAGACTAATAGCTGTGAGCTGAGAACAAGGAACCGACGAAACATGCATTGTGTTATTTCCAACAATCTGCACAATGTTGTTTGTTGGACGGACGGTGACGAGAGATGAACTATCGTGGGATGCAGGCAGCGTGCCATTTATGGTCACATATGTTTTCGTATGCTGTCGAATTCCCGCCAATTTGGAGAGCGTTGGCTTGGTACGTCCTGTCTTTTTCTGAATAACTTCAGAAGATGTGCTTTGCAAACAGAAGTATAAAACTGCGACAAAAACAACCCTTGACGACATTGTGTCATTTGATGTTGGCGTGATGCATGTGACTTGATAAAGTCGTTAAAACAATTTCCTATAACTGTTTCACAATTTGTAATATATTTCTGTTTGACTAGAATAGACTGAGCTTCCCAAAACTAGGCGAACTCTGATAATTAAAAACCGGATAAGATTGGATAATGTAATAAAATTAGAAAACGCACACTATTTTAGTCTTCCAGACGTGGCATAACGAACAAATGTCAACATATAGACTGGATTCCAATAGCATGTAGCGAGTTTTATATAGTGCGTGTCTGTGTAATTTCGGGCAGAAAAAAATGAGTCAACGGCATGTTGTCATGAATGATATAATCATAAAACTCATTGTTGTCTGAACAAAATCAAACGCTTGAAGGCATGAATGTATGTCTTGTCTCCAAAAATAAATTAGCCACTTTCGCTTCGTAGACCTAGGCTATTCACAAAAAGCATTCTGTAGGTAGTTAATTAGTAAACCTGCTGATTATTCCGAAAGCAATTTGACTGAAAATCATTGTTACCTATGGCAGCTACGACTTTCAGTAAAATAGTTTTCAGAATAATTTTCAAGATGTTATTAATCAGATTTAATATATCCCATGCATATAGAACGTGTTATTAATTTTCTGAAGAATAACGGAGCTTCCTTTTCACGACAGATCGTGCATGCGACAAGCGTGAAGGTCACACTCATTGGTCATTGTGAAAATAGCTCAAATAAGTACGTTAAATACACTCTAATGTCTTTTAACCATTAACCGTTACACATAAAAAAAAACCCTGCAAATTCTCTTATTATATAAGGAATATTCTGCTGAATATTTTGAAAGTGATTTGGCTGGTACCCGTTGCTGCCTATGGCAGCAACTGGTCCCAGTCAAATTATATTCAAAATATTCAACAGGTTTCCTGGACAGATGTGGTTTTTTTTAGACATTGCTATTTCAAGAGTTAAATGGTTAGTTAGCGTATATCAGTAAAATTATGTTTGTTTACGGTTGAATTAACAGATCAGTACAACTATCAGCGTCAAGTAAGACATGGAATGGAGTTTTATTAGGAATGGGGGGGGGGGGGGGGGGAAGGGGGTGGGGGGGTGGCAGAGGCACGCTTGACTGCTTGCTCAAATCCCGAAATTCTTTACAGATCTTGGAATGCATATGATCGAACAGTTCGAACGCAACGTTTCTGAAAGCTGTTGCTGCCCAGTCAGGTTTTAAATGAAATTTCAACGCTGTTTAAACAAGGTCGATAGAATTAGACTTGCGCGATTATGTGATTAAATCGAAAATCGTGATTATTTTCTAAATCGTGAATTTGTATGATTAAAAATTATATATAATCGAATAATCATGAATAAGTTTTACTGCATAAAATATTTCAATTCCAATCCTTCAATTACTTTTTAATGAGATCCGTCACGACAATTGACATTTTGCTCAGTGAATTTACGTCCATTTGTAGACCAAGAGAAAGACTATTTTTTGAAAATGTATCACAGGAATGACTGGCTCGAGAATCGAGCCAGGCATTCCGGTGATACATCTTCAAAAATAGTCTTCTCTTGCTGCAAATGGACTTTTGGAATTTTTCATATAATAACCGCCTCCTTTTAGCGGAGAAAAATATTTCCGAACAAGCTCGCAAAGCTACATTTGCACTACATCGCCGAGCCAGGGAGCTGGACCTACCAACGGATTGCCATATTAAATTGTACCACCAAATAATTGAGCCAATCCTACTATACGGGTGCGAAGTCATCGGAATAGAAAACTGTAACCTATTAGAGAAAGCAAATTTAGATTTTTTCCGGTACATCCTAAAAATAAAAAATAGCACCCCAAAGTATATGATATACGGCGAGTTAGGAGAAACCCCAATCAAAATTGTAATAAGAAAACGCATGATAACATACTGGCTTAGGCTCATCTCAGGTAAGCAAACCAAACTCGCCTGCAAAATATACAAACATATTCTATTAGACCACAATCAGAACGGAACATACTACAAATGGCTAACCAAACAATACACAACTTCAATGAAACAAAAATAAGAATAAACAAAAATCTTGATGACCGATATATCCAAACATGGCAATCAGGAAGGGAAAAATCTACCACTCTTTTAAAATAAATTGGGAAAGGGAAAATTATCTCATGAACTTAAATGACCGTAACAGAATCTTATTCACGAGATTTAGAACAAGCAATCATCGGCTACCAATAGAAACGGGGCGGTGGGAAGGCATACTCCGGGAAGAAAGAATCTGTCCACTATGCACCCTGGATGAAGTAGGAGATGAATTTCATTACCTATTCATCTGCGAATTCTTTAGCGATAAACGTATAGAAATCTTCCCAAGACACTATTATAAAAGACCAAATTTTTCGAAATTTCACCAACTGCTTTCAACGAAGAACAAGAAATTACTAATATAGATCTGCCGTATGATCGAAGAAATTAAAAGGCACTTCCAACGTTGATTAACCCTATACACAATGGACTCGCAGATTAACAACACAACATTGACGAGAATTGCAAAGTACCACCGCCACCACCACCCCCACCACCACCAGCAACAACACCAACAACAACGACAACGAAAACGACAACGGCGACGACGACAACAACAATAACTATAGCAGCGACAGCAACAATAACAACAATATTAATAATAGTAAGGTTTAAACATAGTAGTCAACCATGTCTAGAAAACTACTCTACCGCTAGATGTCGCTCCATTCAGACTAGTGCTCGAGTCGGACCACACGCTTTTGAACCCAAATGTAACAAACTGACCGCATTAGTGAACAGGTTCCACTGGGTGGGTGCACAAGATTCCCCATAAACTACCTAAGATTCGATCCGATCTGTTACTCAAGTACCTGATGTCATAATAAAAATGTGTCACTTTTTATATGACGTTACAATCATACAACGTAAGCAGGCAACTGCCCTAGTAACCCGCTTGGTGTCCCACACTCGTTATTCAAGATCTCCCCTAAGCTAGCCAAGAACCGACCCTATGTAACCCAAGTATCTGATGTCATAATAGAAATGCGTCAGCTGTCGGCTAACGTTATAGCGTAACGTTATAATGTGGTCTTCTTAAAGATTTCCCTTAAACCAACTAAGAACTGACCCTATGTTACCCAAGTATCTGATGTCATAATAGAAATGCGTTAGCTGTCAGCTAACGTTATAGTGTAACGTTATAATGTGGTCCTCTTAAAGATTTCCCTTAAACCAAAACTGTTACCCAAGTATCTGATGTCATAAAAAACACGTCACATTTTAGCCGACGCCAAAATCACATAATGCAAACAACCACCTGCCTTAACAACCAGTTTGTTGCACCCACACTGTGGCTATCCAAGAAACAATAACAAGAAACCTAATTGTAGAAAAACTATAGAGTAACACGATGAGAGGCTGTTTTGTAGATTTAACACAGCAATGAATGGTTCGGTTATCGAGCAAGTGGGTGGTGAATACCCAAAATAGTCTCTGTCGCGATATGAATGAATATAACTGTCTATTATTGAAAATAAGGTTGTTCTGTATTTTAGTTTAAAAAATGACTACCTTATGTACAGCAATAAACCATTTCTAAGAATACCAATCTGACAGTTTTTATAATCAGTTATTATATATTTATTATAATCTAAATCCTGATGACCCCCACAATATGACCACTATAATTTTAGTACTTTGTTATTGAGATGGCGGTACAATAACAGTAATAATTCTGTCATTACTAATTATGAAGTACGTGTAAATAATAACTGTAACTTTCATAATAATTCTAGGTTACTACTACTAATACTACTACTACTACTGCTGCTGCTGCTGCTGCTGCTGCTACTGCTATTGCTGCTGCTGCTGCTGCTGCTGCTGCTGCTACTACTACTACTACTACTACTGCTACTACTACTACTACTACTACTACTACTACTACTACTACTACTACTACTACTACTACCACCACTACTACTACTACTACTACTACTACTACCACTACTACTACTACTACTACTACTACTACTACTGCTACTGCTACTACTGCTACTACTACTACTGCTACTGCTGCTGCTGCTGCTGCTGCTACTACTACTACTACTACTACTACTACTACTACTGCTACTGCTACTACTACTACTACTACTACTACTACTACTACTACCACCACTACTACTACTACTACTACTACTACCACTACTACTACTACTACTACTACTACTACTGCTACTACTGCTGCTGCTGCTGCTACTACTACTACTACTACTACTACTACTACTACTACTACTACTACTACTACTGCTACTACTACTACTACTACTACTACTACTACTACTACTACTACTACTACTACTACTACTACTACTACTACTACCACTACTACTACTACTACTACTACTACTACTACTACTACTACTACTACTACTACTACTACTACTACTACTGCTACTACCGAAAGCACAAACAGTGGTTATATAACTAGATAAATACCAAAATATGTAATTATGAATTGATATATAATGTCTGATCGCCATAACATTTATAATTTCTGTAAATTCATATTCCCCATATGCCATTATGTGGCCTGGGGGTGTAAATAAAATAATCTGAATCTGAAATCTGTAAACACAATTACCGCTTTCATCATTGATATGCGTTTGTTGTTGTCTTGGTAAATTGTACCCAATCTGATTAATCTGATTAATCTAGTGATCCGGTTTATTCTTAAATAATCGATCGTGTTCACTCAAAGCAATAATCGCGCAGGCCAATAGATAGAATCTTGGTAGCTGCGGGTTTCGGATTCTTTTCGGATTTTCTGTATTTTTGGTCGGATTTTTAATCACGTCCACCGTTGTGGAATCCTAGTGTTAAAATTTGGTCCAAATCGAACCAGCAGTTTCCGAGATATGCACAGATCCGGAATTTGATCATATCCGGATACGGGTTAATTATTTTATATTATCCGTATCACAGCCAATGTCCGGAAATCCTCTTGCATGACAAGTTCCTGAAAATTTGAGCCAAATCGGATCAATATTTTTTTATTAGTTACAGTGCGTAATAAGCATTTGTGATTAATATGACTTTCGAATATTTTGAAACTAATTTGGCTGAAAAATACTCTTACATTCTCTTTGTGCCATTTTCAAGTGTACGATTTGAATCACAATCTAATAGCTGTTGAATATTTCGACCTTCTCCTAGTGCTACTTTCGATTGTACGAATTGCATTTTGTTGATACATTTATACTGAATATAATTATGTATATAAAATCTACAGTCATGACATATTGTCAACTGTAATGCCGCATGTGCCTATACAAGGCCTGAGTGTAATAACGTGAACTTGAACATGACAACAATATGCAGATGTCTAAATAAATCTTCGTACACCTTCAGATCACGAGCCTTCTATTTGCATGTCTTCAGTACCTCGATAGTTTCTCTTGAAAGGATTGATCTCATGTCCAGAATTCTGTTCTGGTTGTCTCGTTCTATGTGGGTGCAGTCCTGAGGGATATTTTGATCCCTAATTCAACATTAACACGTATCAGATTCGTCCACCTTGTATGTCCGGTACGGAGTCTGATGATTGTCACATAGGTTTTAACTTTACTTTTCTGATTAATTCACCTCTGACGTCATATGACCACATACTCAGCTAAGCGGCGTATAGGTGACGTCATAATCATAAATGATTCTATTAGGCCCGTCTTTAACTCTTACTAGTCCGACACGTCGTACGAATTGTATGTCTCTACTATTCAATAAACATGCTGTTGAATATTTTGAAACTAATTTGACTTGGCGCTGTTGCTGCCATAGGCAGTAACATCGCACACTCAAATTAGTTTCAAAATATTCAACAGTTTACCTGTATAATTTTCTGGAAATTGATAGTCAGTGAGTTCAGAGATCGATCGATCTCAACATGAGCGAGGTGTGGGTGGAGCTTAGATAGAGATGAGCGGGGCATAGCTAAAATGGAAAGGTCCATTGCCTTAGATGTTGGGTTTTTTTTCTTAAACATATTTTATTGCATATATTACAATGGGATTGGGCACAAGTTGTTCGAAACTTAGAAAAGCGCCCCCCCCCCCCTGCAGAAAAAATGTATAGGCGGCAAACATAAACATATACACAAAATAACAAAGTAAACGTAAAAACATATTAAATATTATAATACATGTACATCATATTGAGTATTTATGTGATCGAGAGGGAGAGAGAGAGAGAGGGAGGGTGAGAGAGAGAGAGAGAGAGAGAGAGAGAGAGAGAGAGAGAGAGAGAGAGAGAGAGAGAGAGAGAGAGAGAGAGAGAGAGAGAGAGAGAGAGAGAGAGAGAGAGAGAGAGAGAGAAGTATAGTGAAGAGAGATCCAGAGAGGATAGTGAGGCCAATAATTTTGTCCAACAGTAATATTTTCATGATGACCACCATAACAAAACTCCCAAGGGCCAGTATTGATCACCTGGATCATTTGCACCTGAAAATATGGAAATTTGGGTTGAAAGCTTTCAGGTCGTTTGAGAGGAGTATTATTTTGCCAATCTCCTGACGATATTTTAAAGAAAAAACTAAGATTTTCTAAGATTTTCACTCAGACAATTGTCCGATCAAAACTCCGATTGGTATTTATTTATGGGCTATCCACCATAGGGCCTTTCCACCAAAGATTGGTTGAAATCCGCCAAGGCGTTTAGGAGGAGTAGAATTTTGACCCTTTAGTGTCGACACCGGCCAAGTCCGGCCTTAGTGGTCTAGAGGAGTGCCCAGTTGTAGACCAGGAGAATACTAATCCTGAAAATCTACAACTGAAATGACTGACCCGATAACCGGACCAGTCCTTCCAGTCGCAAACTCCCAAAACCAGTCGTCCCCCCTCCCGCAAATGGGCATTCAAAAAGCAAATATGCTAATTTTCAGGAACAAATTTCGTCACTAAAGGGTTAAAGCAAAATTTGATGCACGACAGGCGACGGACGGGCGAACGAAAGATGGACAACGGACGATCGCCCTTACTTAGGCTCACATGGTCCTTCAGACCAGGAGAGCTAATAATAATAATAATAATAATAATAATAATAATAATAATAATAATAATAATAATAATAATAAAATAATAATAATAATAATGTTCATTAGAATCTATTTGTTTGTTTTATAAAGTTGCATGTTCTTATGAACAGCGTTGTATTTATCACATCAGATAGTTCTTTGCTACCATTCAAAATGAGGTCGAGCGAAGCAACCGGCATTACTTCATTCACAAAGCTCAACAAATTACGACGTTCGGCTGTCCATTTTAGTTGACTACATTTTTTTCGCAATTTGCAATGGATAGTATTTTCCTTTCTCTTGCCTTTTGAGTAATAAAAGTGAACCTTTTCAGGAGTGTCCGGTTCGTTCGAAAATAACTTTTTTGGTTATAATATAATAAAATAATATAAATTTTATAGAGAGCGGGGGGGGGGGGGGGAAGCGAGAGAGAGAGAGAGAGAGAGATGAGAGAGAGAGAGAGAGAGAGAGAGAGAGAGAGAGCGAGAGAGAGAGAGAAGGGGATGAGGGGGGGGGGGGGGGGACTATGGAACATTAGGTTTTATCATTAAACATTCAACATGACCAGAAAACGACTGTTTATTTCTGACTTCCGTGTCACTCACTGGTTCATGCATTATTAAAGACATATTATGTACATCTAAACACATGTCCTGCTGGATTGTCAATTTGCATTCCTGAATGTCACGTTGTATTGATTGCTAGTGGGCACGTTGAATGGTGCTTAACCCTTAAAGGTTTTTTTCAAGAAAATTTTGATTTTCTCATAGAAAATGTCCATTGGGAGACCAAGAGATTATTTTTGAAAATTTACCACTGGAATGACTGTCTCGGTTATCGAGGCAGTCATTCCAATGATAAATTTTCAAAAATATTCTTCTCTTGGTCTGCAAATGTCCATTTCTCAAAACCACTGCAGAAGCCGTTTTTGTCTGATATGAGTGTTCACGGATTAAGCATCGCAGCGTTCAACAATGACGTCACTTGTGCTCTAGTCCACAGACAGAATCTCGCAGAGGTAAGCTTGTTGTTTACGCATTACGATTGCATTATACAGCGCGATCATTATCATACAGACCTACACAAGATTTGCATAAATTATAATAATGTGATAATTATTTAATTTCAAATAATGAGTACTCATCTTTATTTAATGAATACATATATGGTATGGCTTACTGGAGATATTTATAATACAATTTCCGTACCCCTCTCAACGCCATAGACCAGATTGGCATATATGAAATTTAATAAGATTTTTTACTATACGTAAGACATGTTCTATTGAATAATTTGAAATTTATTTGACTGAAGTACGTTATGCAATAATTATGCTAGACGTTAGACAACAACGAGGAAGTCAAGTCAAATTATTTTAAAAAGATGTATGTACCTGCTTTAACATTGAGAATTAAGATACAACAACTGTCTTCAGTTATTTTTAATGGTCAACAGAATTTAAACAATTTTAGCATAAAATGTCCAATTGCAAATTGAAAATTTACAACTACAATTACTGGCGAGGTTATCTAGAACGCCATTCCAGTGATAAATTTTAAAATCCGCGTTTGGTCTTCAAACCGCCATTTCTCAAGACTACGCACGGAAATATGCCCTATACCCGTTTGTTCGACTTGACCTAACTAATGGTGACTCATTGCGCCGCCAAGACACTTCATATGGCAATTGACTTTATTATGTGAACACTTGTCTGTAGTGACCAACTTCCTGGGTTCCATAAATCAATACATTATTACTTTTTCAGTGATGTGTCACCACCACTCTTTCTTCGTCCAATTCTGTAATAGTTAATCTCCGGGTAGAACAAGGGTATGCATATGGTGCAGACATAGGGCCTATTAGTCCGGATGACCAGAAGGAATGATAAAATAAAGGGTAACAAATAGGCGGATACAAGTCAGCAATAATATACTATTATGCAGCAAAATTAACAAACTTGAATTTGAATTTGAACAAAGTGATGCACTTAAACCTCGTCATTAAGGAACATGAACGAAGACACGCCATATGCATTTAATTAAAGAAAATCCTAGTTGTTTTCTGAATTGATACATAATTCCGTCTATCCAAGATGTCCAAGGTCCTGTGTCACTCAAGGGAACACCCGTATTTGAATTTTTAAAGTTTAACAATCAAATATAATTGTGAGTCAAAGGTCAAGCTTACCCATGAACATTATGGCAGTTAGCTCAAGGAAATTAAATTTCTTATAGAGCAGAAACATTCAGGTTACCATCACCTTTCACGAGTATACTACACCCATCACCCATCAGGTTTGATTGGCCCAAGACAATTAGAGCAATTGAATGGGAACTGGCGAATGAGGGATGGACGAGCTTTGCGTCCACGACAATTCAGAGGGGTATCACATTCACATTTTGCTAGTCCAGTCATCATATGAAGGTTCAAAGTGACCCGCTAAAAGGAAATTGAGTTATCATTCAGAAACCAATACTGGTGGCCATCATTTGATTTAGGATCATTGTCGATTTTGAGAGGTTTCTTCTCCATACTTAGTCCAACCACCCTATGAAGTTTCAAAGCGATCTGATAAACGGTAACAGAGTTATCATACGGAAGCCAATTTTCAAGACGGCTGCTGATGGTTGGCTGCCATCCTGGATTTCGAATTATTGTCAATTTTGATAGATTTCTTCAACATACCGAGTCCAATGACCCTATGAAGTTTCAAAGCGATCCGATAAACGGCAACAGAGATATCATCCGGAAACCTATCTTCAAGATTGCCACCGGTGGCTGGCAGCCATCTTGGATGTCTGATCATCATCAATTTCGATAGGTTTCTTCCACAGACCTAGTACCACCACCCTACCAAGTTTCAAAACAGTACGAGTTATCATCTCGTAACTAATTTTCAAGATGGCCACTGGTGGCTGACGGCCATTTGGATTTTGGATTAGCATCAATTTTTATGTTCCTTCTGCATACCTATTCCAATCACCCTATGAAGTGATCCAATAAATGCTAACAGAGTTATCATCCAAAAACAATTTACAAGATGGTCCCCAGTGTCTGGCGGCAATCTTGGATTTTGGATCATCGTCACTTTTGATAAGTTTCTTTACCAAACCTAGTGCAACCACCTTATGATCCAATAAACGTTAATGGTAAACCACTCTGCCACCTGCCCACCTGGACGACGCCATCACATAATAATACCCAGACAATTTTTGGGTGGGGTATAAAAAGGATGTCACGGAACACCTGCCTTGCCCTGTAGGTGGGGCTTAGAATACACCTTCCGTATCCTCTGCATGTCATAAGAGGCGACTAAAGGAGGTAAGGGTGAGGTAACCCTGACAGAAACCTCGAGTGCTGAAGACGGAGGTTCCAGGCCGCACGGCGCACTCTAATAAACCATGGATCCACGCACTTAACGCTTATGATCATGTCGATAGTCACTTACAGGACTGGCGGTATGATCAGCGAACTAAAAGAAGAACACCTGGCAAATGAAGTACTCTCCTTACGCTCACCATCAAAACTAACATTCTGATAAATGTCCTCGCTCAAATGGACTACCCTATTCAAAGAGAACAGATCATATTTATCACGGATGCCAGAACCTGGTCTGGAGTATTAGCAAGACACTGGATTAGGCGGAACTTCACTCCCAAGATGATTGGAAATTTGACTGGGGGGGACACACCAGACTTCTCTAGATTGATATTCATCCCAATTTCTAATGGCTGGTCGACCCCTGATGAAAGCATTCAAGGGCTCAATGCCATGAGGGGCAAATTATCTATGCACATGTGAATAGTAATTCACTGGCGATGTAGCCACAACGCTATGGCTGTGGCCACCTGCGTGAATGCATATCAGGCTGATAGACTAAACGGAGGGGTGCTGAACTACCGTGCCTCGCCCGAACATACAGGTCTCTCAAATGCGGAGTCATCAAGATTGGGTAATACACGTCTTTCACATCTACAGAAGTCTGCATCCCTTTTGCAGACTTGTTATGACTGAAGAGAGTCTCTCCATCTTGAATTTCGGTGTATGAATGTACTTGTTTAGGAATCTCAAGTTCAGAATTGGCCTTTATCTCCTGTGCACTTTTGTCCCAAGGGTGTTCTGGAACAATAATTTGGAAACAAATGAGACTCATTGCCCGATAATGTAACATTGGTCTGTAGGGCGGAATAAACTTAAATTTATCCTTATCCTGCACCATTCTGCTCAGGGATAGACCTATATTTTGAATGACCTCTATAATTCCCTAACCCCTAAGAAGAAGAATGTATAGCATTCAGTTTTGTGTGTATGCGTGCGTGCATGCATGCATGCATGTTTCTATGTCTGGAGCTTTATCCCAAAAGCTACTGATCCGATTTGTCTCTATTTCTAGAAAGGTCTCTACTGTGTAAGAGTACTTCCACGAATTTGGCAGTGATCTGGCTTAAAACACATCGGCCCTATTAGCTTAAAGGCTTCCATAACTTTGGTCATGATCTGAAGAAAATCCAAAGATTGTGGGAAGTCAAAAATCCCTTTAAAGTATGAAAAAACAGAATGCAGGTGTCTGCAATCTTAGATTGCACTGCGGACAACGGTAGAAAACTATTTGATGACGTCATTATGGCGTAATCAGTTCCATAGCGGACAACCACGGAAAACAACTCATGACGTTATTGATTCCAATGCGGAAAAGATCGGACAACTTAGAACAACAGCACCAATTAATTTCTAAGCAACAATGTACACATTGTAAACACTCGTCCAACGCAAGGTCACTATATAAGCCGAGCAACCCACAGACATAGCACCCTAGACTCGATCAAAACTTTGATCTGCGGCAGGTGTAAATCTGTCAAAAAGTTCTACGAGAATAGCGATGACTAATCCATGAGTATCCATAGAAACAGCTTTAAAACCTGGAGACAAGCAAGCACTGATGGATACACGCCAGTATAAGACACAGAATAGTGACACCATATCCTGTTCACAGCACCATGGGATATGCTGAATAAAACGTCTTAATGGGATTGGTAAACAGTGTTCAGCTTAGTTCATCAATTTGCTCCAACCCTATCTCTACCACGAAGCCAACACAGCCTGCGGTAGGGGAAGTACATTCTATTAGGCAATCACAGGTCCATTGTAGTGCTTCCTCACGATCCTCCCACAGAGCCAAACATTAGACTTCTCATGGGAACATGAATCTCACTTGATCCATTTCCAATGGAGCCCATATGAATCATCCATGCTGAGTGGTAACCTCTTTGCATTACTGCAAGTCAAAAGAGTGCTTACAACATAAGTTAATGGAGTAACCCTTTAAGCCTTGAATTTTTTCAAAGAAAATGTTACGGTGGTAAATTTTCCAAAATAGTCTTCTCTTGGTTTCCAAATTAACATTTCTCAAGACCACTGTAGAAGCCATTTTTTGGCTGATATAAGTGTTAGAGTTAAGTGATCAAATAGTTATGGTAGTTCTATTCAACTACCCAGCCTAAAGAACCATTATCATATGGACCCAAAAGCTACATGTTGTAGGACATGAGTTGCATTAGATTCATGACTGTCTGACTTTGATGGCAAGATTTTGATCGCTAAATTTAGGTGAATGAAATATGCCTATATACAGTTAGGTCACACTGCCAAAGTGTTGACATGTGATACAGTTGTAGCTTACACTGCAGAGATACCCCAAACTGTGTGAGCACATGTGGGTGATGGTAGGAATCATGTCACGCTAATGTTTTCTTTGATGTTCAGTGAATGATTAGATCAGGGTCAGATTCTCTTACTTTGAATATGCAGGATTAGAACGACGTACTGGGTGTGTCCGCCTATGGTGGGCGTGTTGGTCCAGGGAAAGGAGTGACCCTTATCCCGCTAGGTATATGCCTATAGACACCATTGTGTGGAGCTGGTGTATCCAGTAGCATTCTTTCTGTCTCTTCCATGGTGTGGAGTTCTCATCGTCTGAGTCTGATGATTGGCCCTTGATGATTCTGAACTGCATGTCATTTTTGGTCTCATATAGAAACCAAGCGTCAGGCTTAAAAAACACATTTACCCCAATTAAATTGGTTTACCTTTAAGCCGACTACGTTGTTATTATCATACATTGAACATGCAACATTCCTTTACACAGAGAATAGCGATATCCTAAGATTGTGACTGTCTATAGATGAAAAGGTTGTAATGTTATAGGCTGATTAAAAGCTTTCTTTGATGCGTAGCTAACTGCACAAAGTAAGTAGACCTAACCGACCTACTTTTGCCATGCGATAGTCTAAAACGTATTGATACTCAGTTTGGTGATTGTATATGAAGAATTGTTGAGACAACGCGTAGGACCTTGGTAGGATTTCGGGACTATAAAAAACATGAACACAAGCCAATGTTATTTAGAAGAGTTTATGTACAGCACAAATTATACATATTTACAAATGTAATATATGTCTACAGCCAAGACTATTTAAATTTAATTAGTTATTTTCAAGTGCAACTTGCAACTAGTATAAGTCTATTGGTCAGTACAATTTTTTGACACATCTACCAATGCTGCAACTAGTGTCGCATTTGTTATCCTGATAACAATAAAGGGATTCATTTCTAGCTAAGCTCCGCCCACTTTGTGTATTGGAATCGATTTGATACGTGGTAAGGTAAGCAGCCAGTCAAATTAGTTGCAAAATATTCCACAGTATGTTAATTAAATTGCAAATTTATGAGACATATAATTTGTACACTTTAGTGATGGATTGTTCAATTTTCAGGATAGAGTGACATCATTTTGATTGTGACGTCAGCTAATATGTGACGTATTTGATTGTGATGTCAGCTAACATGTGATGTATTTGATTGTGATGTCAGCTAACATGTGATGATTGTGATTGTGATGTCAGCTAACATGAGATGTATTTGATTGTGATGTCGGCTAACATGTGACATATTTGATTCAGATGTCAGCTAACATGTGACATATTTGATTCAGATGTCAGCTAATATGTGACGTATTTGATTGTGATGTCAGCTAACATGTGATGTATTTGATTGTGATGTCAGCTAACATGTGATGATTGTGATTGTTGTCAGCTAACATGTGATGTATTTGATTGTGATGTCAGCTAACATGTGATGTATTTGATTGTGATGTCAGCTAACACGTGATGTATTTGATTGTGATGTTAGCTAACATGTGATGATTGTGATGTTAGCTAACATGTGATGTATTTGATTGTGATGTCAGCTAACATGTGACGTATTTGATTGTCATGTTAGCTAACATGTGATGTATTTGATTGTGATGTCAGCTAACATGTGATTTATTTGATTGTGATGTTAGCTAACATGTGATGATTGTGATGTCAGCTAACATGTGATGTATTTGATTGCGATGTTAGCTAACATGTGATGATTGTGATGCCAGCTAACATGTGATGTATTCGATTGTGATGTTAGCTAACATGTGATGTATTTGATTGTGATGTCAGCTAACATGTGATGTATTTGATTGTGATGTTAGCTAACATGTGATGATTATGATGTCAGCTAACATGTGATGTATTTGATTATGACGTCAGCTAACATGTGATGTATTTGATTATGATGTCAGCTAACATGTGCTGTATTTGATTGTGATGTCAGCTAACATGTGACTTTTGACATTACATGCTTGAGTGACAGATTGAACGAATCATTCCTAAAAAAAAAATATAATATATAATGTGCTGGTAAATGTATTTTACTTTTAAATTTTCACTTATATTTTCATTCAAAAAAACGACCTTCCTTATTCTATTTGGTCAATAAAGGACTAAATTTGAACAAGAAACTAATGAAATGAAACTTGTTTAGTAATTTGATTTTTTAAATGTGTGGGAGCACGCACGCACAGGCGCATGCATACATGTGCGACTCCGTGCAGGCATGTTAACCACTAATCTATCGAGCAAACCGTAGAATGAAATGAAAAAATTCACTCGAGATATAACATTAGTTTGCACACATAACAAATTGTAAATTTGGGTACAATATTAAATTACAGGTACAACACATTAAAAGAACACATACATCCGCAGGGGGTGCGGGGGGGGGGGGGGGGGTACATTTGCTCTCCTCTGGGTCTGGAGACACAGATATTTTGCACCCCGTTACGTGGATGTGGAGCCAATTTCACAGCAAAGTGAGGGTTTATAGTTTGAGAAATTTACCTCCATAAACGCAGGATATGGCCGCAGAGCAGGCATAGATTTAGAAAACTTCCCAGGGGAGAACCCCATGCCCCCAATTTTGGAAGTGAGACACCCCTCCCAGACCCACCCACAATTTGCTCCCCTCTGCAAAATTTCCTGTGCACGCCTATGAACACACACTGATATAAACTGTACATATAAGGAAGTATGCTATTACGGTCTGGATCATGATAAAATTGATTTGAACACAATTGGTATCAAGTATGTCGACTGGTAGCTGTCCTTTGCATCACTGAAAATCATGAGTATATTATGTACTAAACTTAATGACAATAAAATAGCCCCAACATGTAACAAATCTGTGAAATATAACCAGAATTCAATATCCTGTGATTTTTATCCGTGACGCTAGACACAAGGGTTAATGCAAGCATGGAGTGCTGGTTGTTGTTCTTCTTCTTGTTCTTAAGACATATTTCAATAACTCTGGTTCTACTTGAGGGATCCTCTCCAAACATAGGTGGAATGCTGCCTGTCACACCGACATCCGTCAACTTTGGGTTCAAAAGCTAAAAATCAATGGCAACAGCTTTCAGAAACATTGTTTCGAAAATGTCCACTTTTGACAAATCTTTCAAGAACTCTGGTTCTCTTGGAGTGATCTTCTCCGGACTTGAGTCGATCTTTGTCTGTAGGGTCCCAAAGACATGTGCCAATTTTGGGGCAAAATACTAAAAAAACCCAGCAGCAACCGCTTTCAACACCTTGTCTCCAAGATAAACACTTTTGACATCACATCGTCCCAATTAAAAATATATTAATAATGTCCTGAAGACGTGTGTCAATTTTGGAGTCAAAAGCTAAAAATGTAGCAGCAACAGCTTTCAGCACCGTTGTTTCCAAAATAAACACTTTTGACTGCATGGTGGCTTGATAAAAAAATATATCAACGACGAGGGTATTGGACAGATTTGTCCTTGTTTTTATCTGCGGGTAGCAACTCAATGAACCATCATGTCTCTTAGGTAGTTAGTTAGTTGGTTGGTTGGTTGGTTGGTTAGTCCACTCAGAAAAGCTTATTCTGGGCTATTTCTAAAAAACTACTGATCCGATTTGGCTTAAATTCTAACACAGCGAAGGAGCATGCCATGCAAGAGAATTTCCGGACTTTCGCTTTGATCCAAATAAAAGAACTCTGATCCAGATCAGATCAAATTATGGATCTGTGGATATCTTGGTATCTACTGGTCTGATTAGACTCAAATTTTATCACTCGAAATGGTGTGACCATACACTAGGATTACACGACTTTGGACGTGATCTGCAAAAATAAATCCGGAAAACTTTTCATGCATCTAAATTTTGGAGGTCCTGGAACTGCACACCCTGAAATCTGTGGTTCCCAAACTGAGGACTGTGGTTCCCAAACTGAGGTCTGTGGTTCACAAACTGAAATCTGTGGTTCCCAAACTGAGGTCTGTGGTTCCCAAACTGAAATATGTGGTTCCCAAACTGAAATCTGTGGTTCCCAAACTGAGGTCTGTGGTTCCCAAACTGAAATCTGTGGTTCCCAAACTGAAATCTGTAGTTCCCAAACTGAGGTCTGTGGTTCCAAAACTGAGGTCTGTGGTTCCCAAACTGAAATCTGTGGTTCCCAAACTGAAATCTGTGGTTCCCAAACTGAGGTCTGTGGTTCCCAAACTGAAATCTGTAGTTCCCAAACTGAAATCTGTGGTTCCCAAACTGAAATCTGTGGTTCCCAAACTGAAATCTGTGGTTCCCAAACTGAAATCTGTTATTCCCAAACTGAAATCTGTGGTTCCCAAACTGAAATCTGTGGTTCCCAAACTGAAATCTGTGGTTCCCAAACTAAAATCTGTGGTTCCCAAACTGAAATCTGTGGTTCCCAAACTGAAATCTGTTATTCCCAAGCAGTATTTCTCATCCATGCTAAAATCAGAGGGACACACAACTATGAATTATGCTTTTGTAGGTATTTTTGTGCAAAAAAATTATAAAACTACTTAGTATTCCACAATCATACAAGATTGTCAGGGGTCGTATGGGAACCACTGCCACTACTTTTAGGGGTCCCAAGCTGTATTTTGGGGTATATACACTCAAAATGAGCCTTATGAGAATCCCGGCCGGAAAATCCTAAAAATATCCAGAGCCTGTAGCTACTGAGATTCTATCGACTTTGTTTTATCAACAATGGATTCAGTAAAATCACGGTTCATTGGCTCAAGGAAATGACAAATTTAAGCAATTTTGAGGACTCTGTTTAACCATTTTCAGGGATTTTTTTTTAGAAACTTTGCAAACATTTCACAAATTTTTGTTGACCTTTTAAAAACAATACTGGTCAAGCTGACCAAAACTATCTCTCATCGTGCTGTTATGGAATAGCCATTTGCAATTTTACCAATGATATAAATGGCTCGGTAACATTACTAAGGGAAATCTTTTTATTTTCTGTACAAGTCTTGACAATTAAAGTGTTAAAAGTTTTAGCCATTTTTATGCTATGCATGTTTAACATAGCGCAAATACCGAGTGGGAAATATCCGTAAATATTGCCCTGGGAAATACTCCAAAAAGCGTGAAATACCGGGAAATACTGGGAAATACTTAAATACTCATAATAAGTGATAAATTTTTAAATAAATATCTTAGATATATTAATCAGTGGGGCTAATATAGAGGCCTATATCTAATACAGGTTGACATATGAGATCAAATAGGCAATATCGGCACATCATAGCATATCTATAAGCTTTTCAACTCTACAGAGCAGATACAACACCTACTATTTATTGCACAATGTTGGTGGAATTTTTAGAAACCATTTTCAGTAGAGGCTGCAACAACAACAACTTCCAGTAAGAGTTTCAAAATAATAAGCAGCTCATGTTATGAATGGTTTACTTAAACTGATATACAATGCATCAGCATGCTGTACATATTGCGCCACACAATACAAATACATTATACTGCCTTGAATTCTCAGCCTATACAAGTATTGATTATTTAGCCTTCAGTAGATTTTTATGTAAACCAATACTTTGAGCTAGGCCTTCTCTGACACTCAGCTCATATACATGTGTGATATTGTCTCACAATGGAAAGACAGCAAGGTGTCTAATTGGGGATTAACTGATTGAGATGACAACACATTTCATTCTGTTATATACTAATATGAACTATTTACTATTTATATTTATTACATACTATATGATTGCACACACACAGACGTTCACATTATTTTTTAAACTATTATGTAGATTTCAGGCTTAAATTGCAATTACAATTTTAACATTTCCGCAACTTCAGAATAAAATGTATTCAGTCATCATAGCACTAACTTCTAGATATAATGACATCCCAGAGAGTGAATTAGTTATTTAACCATTTAACACTCAAATTTGCTCAAGCAAATTTCAATTATCTCATAGAAAATATCTATTTGCCGATCAAGAAGGTTATTTTTGAAAATGTATTACTGGAATGACTGGCTCAGTTATCAAGCCAGTCATTCCAGTGGTAAATTTTCAAAAAGTCTTCTCTCAGTCTGCAAATGGACATTTATCAGACTAGTACTGCAGAAGCCATTTTTTGCCGACTTGAGCGCTAAAGGGTTAAAGCAAGTACACAGCAATAGATAAATAGAAGTAAGCGTACATTGCATGTTCTGACAGTAGTCAATGCATTTTATTATTGGATAGGTAATTGTATAGATCTACTAACCTCTATGCAGATCTATAGACACTGCTTTACTGTCAAATATCCAGTCATACCTCATAAAATTATAATGGTATTTCTTGAATGGTCAGTTTTGTCTGATGTAGTGTTGCTTTAGCAGTTAGATGACGATGTTCATCATGCATAGGTTTGCAATTTATGCATATGTCACTGGATGATATTTACTAATGCTTGTCAGTGTTTTCTTAAGCATGGTAAACATCCATCAGCTTAAATATATAAACTTGTCACCTGATATCTGAGTATTTCCCGGTATTTCCCGCTGCCCTATTTCCCGGGAAATTGCCAACCCTGACATAGCGGGAATAAAGGCTTCGTGAAAAGACATAGGTCTTCACAGATTTTTGCTTAATCAGTTCAATTTGCAAGAACTTTTAACTTTTTCACTGACAAAATGATATAAAACTTATTCTGTTGAATATTTTGAAAATAATTTGACTGGAAGCCTTGCTGCCTAAGGCGCCAATGGCATACAGTCAAATTATTTTCAAAATATTAACCAGTTTTCCTGTATGGTAGTACTGAAAATGAGATATGGGGAATTCATCTATGAAAGGGTTAAAAACCTTGAAAAATACTTCTGAATTCAAGGACTTTCAAGGACCGCTATGACGCCTATAACATGCTCTATATTAACTTAGCCTGTTTAAACATAGTCCTGTATCAAGGTCGCAGTGATCGTGACCTTATTTTCAATGTGTTGCATCATCGCAATGTCCAAGCTTAGTCCCAAACCATGCTTGAGTTATGAGATCATATGTAGAGCTAAAACAAAAAGCACCGCAGCTACGGCCGACGAGAGACAGACTAATCAAGCCAGTTACTATAGGAGCAAAGATAATGATCTTTGCCAATACTAAGCTGGGCTGTACGCATTCACTCGTTTATGACAGATGTTCAACAGCAGCAATCTAATTTACTGTTGTTATTATCCATGGATACTGGATTTAATCTATTATCCTTGGATACTGTATCATCTGTTCTTCACGGGGGGCTTCATGCAGTTGCCTTCTGGGTACTGTTCTTTGAATGCCTTCACGACATCGGGATCGATAAGTTTGACACCATCAACCTGGTTGCCTAATGTTACCCTGAAAAACAATATATATAATACTGGAAAGGGATTGAGTTATCAGGCAAAAGATTGATCATTTATCCTATCACAACTTGCACTCACACATGCATGCAGGCACACACGTAAACATACATCCACATATAGACTCAAACAAACGCATGCACACATACATGTTCACACAAACACACAAGCCACACATAAGCATGCATGCGTAGACACAAATGCGGTAACCTTTATACGTCATGATTTTGATATAGAGAATGTATAATTACTGACCAGTTTTTCTGGACATTATGAGGTCGTCCAAACAGTTCAATCTTCCGATGTCCAGGCGCCAGTCTCTCAATAATACCATAAATCTCATCAGGTTTATGACTCGTAGCACGCACCTACATGCGGGCAAAATCAAAGTGAAGATGATGACACAACAAGTAATACACATAACTAGATCATCTGTGTGTTTGAGCAAAGATCTAGACACTGCGTGCTTTTTCCTGCCCATGTGTCTGTGTGCATAAGTACATTCTTACACCTCTGTGCGCGCGTGCATGCGTGTGTGTGTGCGCGTGCATGCACTTAATGAATTCATTTACATGAGAATTTGTATGTCTATATGATTATAACACCACCTCACCTCCACCCCACCATCTCCCTGTACTGTGCAGAGTCAAACCTTGTTTAAGTCTTTAGGGGCCACAAGATAGTCGTTCAATAAGATATGTGATCTTGTGACCACCAGTCATAAAGAACCACCATAAATTGGTGCCAAAAGACAGGTGGTCACTCAGACATGTTTGAACCGGGATAGAGGGATCCGATCCGTCAGTCAAGTAGCTGACATCAATCAAATACATCATTTATTAGCTGATGTCACAATTAAAATGTAGTTGTCACAAAATAAGAAAATTTATCAAATTTCTTTTTCACGAGTGAGATGACATACTTACCTCCCTAACACTTGATATACTAGTATATTGGCTCTAAATTTAATAATATTCAGAAAATAGGTAGGTGTCCCTAATGGGCAGGGGAATGTATACAGTCATGCACATGACAGACCCCACTTACTGCGCATGCGCATATTGGTACTAAATATTGGCTGATATAGAAGCAACTATTTAAATAACCAAAGGACCAGGCCTCCATGGGGTGGAGGCCGGGATCCTGTTAGGGAGGTATGTCATCTCATTCGTGAAACAGAAATTTGATAAATTTCCTTATTTCACATCATGAGAACATACTTACCTCCCTAACACTCTTGATAAAAGCCAGAATTTGAAAGTAAA
The DNA here is from genome assembly GCA_034401795.1 of Chaetoderma sp. LZ-2023a. Taxonomy (NCBI): domain Eukaryota; kingdom Metazoa; phylum Mollusca; class Caudofoveata; order Chaetodermatida; family Chaetodermatidae; genus Chaetoderma; species Chaetoderma sp. LZ-2023a. Next base: position 116,244,874 of record CM067367.1, read on the forward strand.
TTTGGCGGGAGGGAGGCAAGGTCCTAAAACCAGTTCACCCTCGAAGAGACTAGCTCTTTGAATTTTCAAGAGATTTAAAACATCTGAAATTGTGTCTGAAAACACAACCAGGAATAGAATTTTGCATCGGATAATCGACCGATGAAGAGAGATTGATCAAAAGGCAAATGCACTCCTCCCCCACCCCCACCAGACTTTCTGAGGAAGGTTAGGAAAAAACACCGGATGAAGATAATGATACCAGAAATAGTAAGGATGCCCTACCAACAAGAATGATATTTGTAAATAGCAGAGGAGGAAAACTACTTACAAATATATACCTCTACATTATTTTCTGAGGACTGAGACGGCGAGCGGGTTGGAAGTGTCATGGAGGTAATGGTCGGTAAAACTTGATTCACAGTGCCACTGGGCTACTGACATGTCTTCAATAGAAACACCATTAAATAATGCCATGGAAGTTACCACACCATGGACACTATGATCCTTGGCTCTATCTACTTGTTTTCCAGTGGCTGTCTTATGACAGAATTGAATACATTCTGCTATCCATCTGGAAATAGTGTCTCCTGACGTCCTACAATGGGGTTCAATATATGACAACCATAGGGAGCATTGGTCTGTCCTCCAAACCTCAGTTCTTCTTTTGTACTTATTTAAAGCACGGAAAGGACACCATGCTTTAGCACCAGGATCAGATCTGGTTAAAGCAAGTAAAATAATAGGCTGACCCAGATATTTTAAAGATTGATTCTTAGCCAAGAAACTCAATCTCGGTAGAAGCTTAAGGCCTTCACCTGTAACTATATAACGGTCAGGCTCAGCAGACAAGGCATGAATTTCACTTCTGCGTCTGGCTGATGCTGCCGCAACTAAAAATACAGCTTTCAATGTCAATAATTTTATAGAAATAGCACTAAGTGGTTCAAAAGGTTTATCACTCAAAACTTGAACAACCAGAGAAAGACTCCATGACAGTGTCAGTGGAGGATTTCTCAGTCTGAGATTGCCCATACCTTTGATAAGAGTATTTAGAACACATACTTCATCACTTCCCCTCTTCGCCAAACAAGGGATAACAGTCATTAATGCTGATTTATATCCAGCAATAGAATTAGGCGTAAGACTATAGGCATCATACAGTTACTACCTGAATAGATGCGTCCATTGGATTGATACATTTCTTTGAGCACCATTCTGCAAATCTGTTGATTTTATAATTATATGCTCTGGATCCCCGCTAGGAGATTCCCTATCTCCATCCACCAATGAAGGTGATGAATGAGAGGACCCAATGTGCGAGTCCAATGATCCTGAATTCTGCGTCCACTGAGTCATGAGAAACAGCTGAATCGGCCGTCTGCGCAAGGCCGCCTGAGGAATGACTGGTTCCATTGAAACAATCAGACCTAGCATTCTCAGATAGACTCGTGCTAGAACATAACAACTGCTGCAAACGAATTGAATGCACGAGAGGAGATTCTCCACTCTAAACATATCCTATCTCCAGATTGAAGCATATACCCAGGTAAACAAACTTCTGGGATGGAGTCAGCTCTGATAATTATCCAACGGCACTTGTACGCAGACGATACACAGCTGATAAACAGTTTTGCTCCATCTGCCCCCATCGCAAATCTAGCCAGTAGACAAGTAACTGATTGTTGCCTTGACATAAAATCCTGGATGACAACGAATATGCTAATGCTTAACGATGAAAAAACTGAAGCTATTTTGGTAGGTCCAGCCACCAGGTGTTCCAAAACGGGATTAAGTAGTGTCTTTGTTGGAGTTAATAATATTCCATTGGCTACTGTTGTAAAAGATTTAGGCATTCTCCTCGATTCTGAATTAAATATGGAAAGCCATGTAAATCATATTCGCAAGGTGTGCTTTATGCAGCTACGAAACATTGGTAACATTAGGAAGTACATCACTCTGGAAGCGGCAATACGGCTCGTGTTATCACTAGTAATGTCGAGACTCGATTATTGTTCCAAAATACTCATTAACAAGCTTCAGGCAGTTCAGAACACAGCTGCGCGAATTGTATCACTGAGAAATAAGTATGACCACATTACCCCCATTCTTCAAGATTTACACTGGCTCCCACTAGAATACAGAATCCGTTTCAAAATCCTAAGTTTAGCATATCAATGTGTCTCCGAAACTGCACCAACGTACCTATCTGAATTGCTAGAGAGTTACACACCTACACGAACACTCAGATCTTCTGAACAAAATCTCCTGAAGATTCCCAGAGTAAACACTAAAACCTATGGCAATAAAACCTTTTCATTCGTGGCCACCACTCAGTGGAATAATCTCCCAACTCATATTAAATCTGTCCCGACTTTATCCGTATTTAAAACTAACTTGAAAACATTCTTGTTTAAAGAAGCTTTCCCATAAGCTGTATGCTAAATTTCTCTCTTATTGTCAGCGCTTAGAGCATGCAATCGCATGGATTTAGCGCATTACAAATGTACTATTATTATTATTATTTCTGAAAGTTGATTATCCAGCCTAAATCTGTGAGTTTTCAAAACTATCTACAGATTTGCTGTCCAACTTTCTGGGTTGTGTGCTTTTAGCAACCAGTCGTCTATATAAGTGTGGACTGCTATACTTCTCCTGCGGAGGTATGCAGTGATACCAATGACCACTCAAGTGAAGACCCTCAGAGCCGTCGAGATGCCGAATGGGAGAACTTTGAATTCCCATTGGCGTCCCTGAAAAGCAAATCTCAGGAACCAACGAAAATTCCTTGCAATGGGAATGTGGAAATAAACGTCCTTTAGATCTATCGATGCTGTCCACATCACCTTCTCTAACCCCAACACCGATTTTATTGTTTCCATTTTGAAACTCAGTGTGTCTATAAATTTGTTTAGAGGCTTGAGGTTGAGATTTGGTCTCCACACCACCACCACCACCCCAACCCCGGTGTTCTTTGTCACAAGGAACACGGTTGAATGGAAGTCTAGGCAATCTTGCGCCGGTTGAATTGCTTCTTTTAGAATTAGAGATTCTCTCTTCTATGCACAACCGCTTGTCTGGATCTCTTGGAATTTTAGTCCAGACCGGTACCAGAGACAGATGCAATGGCGGACCTCTTATCCACTCTGGACTGTATCCGCGCGAAAGCCATTGCAAGACTAAGCGGTCCTGAATTAACCGCTCCCACTCCTGAATGTGGAAAGTCAAACGACCTTCCACCGGTGCACCTAGGGTTAACAGGGTGCACATTAATTTTAGAAGTGGGTGTGTCTCTGGTACGTGTGACAACACCAGAGTGGTACCTGTGGTAACCGAAACAATTTTTAGCCCATCAGGCCCGGTTACCATGCGCCTCGCCCAGCACCACATGCACGACGGTGTGTGGGCTGCTGCCTGTCTGGCTGCGCTTGAAGCACTGGCTGACATCAATTCCAGCCCTCTACTCCATCTAGAGCTTGAGTAATGCAAATTTTCCGCTGAGAAGGCGGCCATTTTGAATCCGCCATTTTTAATGGGTTCCCATGGTAGAATCACGTGGGACCGCATCTAATTATGTTCAGCACACCTTAAACCACCTATATGTCAAATTTCATGCTTTCTGTCAGAATGGAACATCTTTACCTCAAATTTGTTACATAACCGCCCCACTAAAATGTGCGCCTTGTCCTCAGTGACTTGGTGACCGACCTAGTCAGACAATCCAATGCCAGGTTGATCCCATCCTGAATGGCTTGTTGTACTGTCACCGGACTAGGCTGTTGGTGCACCGAGGCTGCTACTACCCCTGATAGCAGTTGAGGCACGTGAAACAGCGCACTAATCGCTGCTCGCGCGCTCGCCTCGGTGTCACGCAAAGCGACATTAGCTGAGCGCATAGCGCCCGAGCACAGCGCTCCCATGTCAGCACGAGAGCCTGGCCGCATGGCTTCCCCCAGAGCGGCGCGGTCGTCCGCGCTCGGTCTGGGCGCTAGACCATACTGAGTGTACTGACTGGCAGTAACTCGGCATCGCCTAGCAACCTCGCGGGGGAGGGGGGGGGCTTCGCGAGGCGACCTTTCGGTCTGATCGACTCCTTTGCCGCAGTGAACATATCTAAATATGCTCAGCATACGGCAGAGACTGAGCCGAGGTGGCCAACGGCCTCGCCTGTAACCACGCTTGCGGGTTACTGGCGGCCGATTCGTCCACGGAGAGCTCTGGTCTGACAGCGAGGAGCCACGTGCACGCGTCAGACCAGTCTTCGTCTGTGGCCACCTTCGGATTGCCGACCAGCAGCGGGCCCTCGTCATCTTCAATGGCATTCGCAGGTGGGGCCGTGGAGGAGGTCACAGACGTACCCAGCTGCCCGGGGAATGCGTATGGGCCCGCGAGGTCTGGCTTGACGTTCTCCACGGGCAGGCTGCGCACCAAGGCCGCGCTCGTGTAAGGGGACATAAAGCACACTAGCGTGGTCCGGGTCGTTCGTATGAGATTCCACGGCTAACGTGGTATCTTATACAGGCGGCCGTCCACTCCAAATCAGCCCACAGGCTGTATCATGAAACTGGCTCCCGAGGGAACAGAACCATAGGTGCGAGCAGCCGCGCTCCCCATGAGAGGAGTGTAAACGCTCGCATCCATGTCTTCATGATCATCCTGTGGGCTGAGCAGGTAGTCTTCGTCATCTTCCTGGTCAGGAAAGTTAGACTCTGGGTTAGCAAGGAGAGCTAACCCAGACTGACCAGGAGAATGCCGGCAGATGACGAGGTTACTCCGCGAGTGTTCGTGGTCAGGCCCGCTGGTCGGGTCTTGCCTGATGCTGCGCGCGCCGCTGGATCACCAGGCGATGCGAACATCAAGCCTGGGTACAAAATGGCTGCCCCTGGATCAACGAAAACCTTGTCCGACATAGTACGGCATGATCCAGGGATGGGGGGGGGGGTACCTGCACTGAGGTCGATGTGCAGGAAGATGAAACACCTGTGCCTGGCAACAAGCCACGAAGCATGTCAGGCATCAGGTCTTTCAAAGTCATGCGCATCTCACTCGCTAATTCTACCTTGAAGGCCTCGAGCTCACCCTTCTCAGAGGCCTTCTTCTTACCATCCTTCTTCACCTTCTTGCCGTCCTCAACCATCAATCTAGCCAGCGAACCAAAGAATTTAGAGGTTACTTCCCTCCACTCTTTACAAATAGCACATTTGTTGGACAGCCTACAGTCTGTACAAGATGGGAAAGGGTGGGGGAAGAATCTAGCCTTCAGATGCGTTAGACATTGTGGACATGATGATTCCGGAAAGGTAGGCATACGAAGAGAATGAGTATTTTAGTTTGTAAATTTGTTATTTCTTTTTAGTAAACCCAAGAATAAACTCGAGAGAGAAGACACCCACCTTTATTACTGACAACCCTGAAGGGACAGGGGTCTTCTGTTGTTAAAAATAACAAAAACCAGGGAAACCCTATTAAGAATGTTAGAAAGATGAGAGAGAAAAGATTATGACCATCTAGATATCTATCCACATTCATAACAAAGGATGATAATGACATCAATTTGATTTCTCTAAACTAAAATTATGACATCAAGGAAAAGAGAAAAAATCTCTGGTTGATTATGACATCAAACCTCAATGCAACAGCCCACATCAGAAAATGAATGCAAGAAATACCTAGTGACTACATACATTCATTACTCAAGAATAATACAATATTAAATTATATATCCGAGAACCCATGCACACACAATAGAGAATACAGTGCAATAAAGATGGCAGCAAAAATTGTTAAATATTTTCAAATAATTAGGTGCCATAACTAATAAACTCGCTTATCCTGAGCACAGGATCCTCTTGTGCAGAAGACCACGTCCATCCATCCGTCAAGTCTGTAGAGTCTGATGAGGGGGATCCGACAAAAGGAGGAAGAAATTTTTTGTTTTATATCTCCGACTCTTAGACATATGATAATGATAAGTCAGAAAAAGAGACGTGATCAGACTCCGAGTGAATAACAGGAGCTCTTACCATTCATAGATGATCCTGTGGACACAAAGACACAAGGGATTAGTAGACCTAGGCGCTGGGAGAATTTAATAAGGATTCCCAGCACCTAAAAACGCGCTAACGATACGTCAGCCACGAACGAAAACTGGTAACATATAAAAGTTACAAGTCTTAATTAATATATGGAACAATATCACCTTAATGGATGATGAGGAGGACTCCTCTGACGATTTTGCATCAGCCATTTATGGAAATGGATGATTATAAATAGTGAAAATTCTTAAAAAAGAGCTTGGAAAGTTTTCCAATTGTTGCATGCAAACCAATATATTAGAAAACGGAAGTACCAGTATGCGCATGCGCAGTAGGTGGGGTCTGTCATGTGCATGACTGTGTACATTCCCCTGAAAATTAGGGGCACCTAACTTTTTATAATTCTGAATATTGTTGAATTGAAAGCCGATAAACTACTATATCAAGAGAGTTAGGGAGTTAAGTATGTTCTCATGATGTGAAAATGTTAGTCTGTCAACAAAGTGTACGACTTGTATGGCTTTGATGAATTAAAATTTAATAACCATTGATGAATGTTTTGAAAATAATTTGACTCGGCAGAAACAGGTCCCAGTTAAATTAGTTTCAAATTATTCAATAGTATACCTTGAAATTTAGATTCTGGGAATTCAAGTTTTCGTAGTTGCAAAGTGAAGTGGGCGGAACTTAAACAGAAGTGGGTAGGGCATAGCAGGAAATGGATCTCTCTATTGCATTCGCACCGGTTAGAGCACTCTGTATCAGTGACACAAACACGTGCGAGCACATGCCCGCACACAGTATGATAGTCTTACCTCAGCTACAATAACATCACAATCCAGGCCTCTGTTGAAGCCTTTAGGAGTTCCCTTCATTCCAATCTAGTAAGAACAAACAGAAACATCAAGTGAAAATGTAGAATCATCAGTTTGTATTAATCAGTTTTATGTTTAAACAATCATATATTAAATCACAGGGCATAATTTATCTGGTATCGCATCTCAATTTGCTACATGTTTAAGCAGTTGCTATACATTCTGCAACATGCATAGCTGTATCTGCTATGCATGTTGCTGAATGTATAGCAACTGCTTAAACATGTGTAGCAAATTGAAATTGAATTTGCTATGCAAAATTTTATATATTATATATACAGTCATATTAATTTCAAAATATTTAATAGCTTTCCTATTTGTTTGCTCTGAGATTGAGATACAGGGAATTTATCGGTGAGAGTTGATCAGATTGCTATACATTTTTGCCGATAGCTATACAATTTATAATTTGCATAGCAATACATGCTATGCAAATATCAAATTCTAAATTATGCCCTGAATCACTATATGAAGTTTGGCAAAGATTAATCCTTTCATACCCATAGTTCAGATTTATAACTATGTCTGATTATCTGACTGTCTGTTCATTTGTCTGTCTGCCTGCCTACCTGACTGTGTGGGTGCGCATGTCTGCGTGTATTTGTCTGTCTATGTCTATCAAGTTTTTAAACATTTTAAGTTTTTGACATAACTGTACAGGTTACAGCTACAATGCATATGCACTTGTTTATAATGAATAAAATGTTTAAGCGAATCTTTTGAAATTAATCTGACTAGAACCTGTTGCTAAAGCATAAAGCATGGTCTGTAGAAATGTTTAAAATACTAAAAATTAACATTTTTTTCAAAATATTCTGCATTTTTCCTTGTTATTGCAACTGTAGTTCTTGCTTTTACTTTTGTTCTTGTTGCTGCATTGCTGTTGTAGTTTTGGATGGTTTATTGGTACTCATATGTAAACACACTATAGGTAAAAATCAACAAGATAAAATGATCGCAATAATGGTGGGTGGTACACTGAATGATAGACACTAACCAGGCAATGTTCTTTCCCATGATTCAGCCAGTGACCAGTTCTGCCAGTACGGATAATTCTCTGTAGCTGGTTCGTCTTCACCCAGATTATTTCATCCACACGTTTATACCTGTAAAGTCAAACACCAGTTCAGACAATGTGCGGTATTCAGTAAACTGAGCACAATATAAGGGAAACGGGGTATTGAATTGTGTCCATTCATCTGTCTGCCTAACCAAATTTTTCTGAAAAGATGCTATAGTCATAGGCTTCTGAACTTATATACAGACATCTGCGGCATCAGTTCGTGATGATAGAAGCAATCAGTGAAAATACTACCTGCTGACTGTTTGGAAAACATTTTGACTGAGTCATTGCTGCATTAGGCAACAATATCCAGTCAAATTGCTTTAAAAATAATCAACAGTATTTCACCACTAGCACAGATTAAACAAGCTATGTTCACAACACACTTAGTGAATACTATTTGTACATCACTGATTGGTTCCAATACGTGAAAAATAGCTGCTCCGAATAGTCGGGTATATAATATTTAGAAATGTTTTAAGTTATTCTACTTCATCTATTGATGTATTACTATATGAGGTTACCAATCAACAGCATTTTCTTGTTCACCTTTTACGCTGATATTCAGTCGGTTTTATATTCAAGTATGTAAACAATACAATGAGAATTTATACAATAGCTGTGTCAAAGGCAATCACTTACCCCTTCAGTGACTAACTTTGGTCAAGAATATTGAAATACTTCCTTATTGAATGCCCATTTACAGGTCAAGTGAATATTATTTTTCAAAATTAAGTACTGGAATGACTGGCTCGTTTATCAAGCCAGTCATTCCAGTCGTAAATCTTCAAAAATAGTCTATTCTTGACCTGAAAATGGACATTCCAAAAGACCACTGAAGAGGCTGGTTTTGATCGGCGTCGGCATGAAAATGTTAATGTGGAAACTTACCCCCAGAGTTCCAAACATTCTCTTGCCAACTCCATAGCTCTAAAAGAGAAAATACATGCACATGTTTGAGAAATGTTAGTGAAATCATGTATTAACAAGGCAATATACACACACTATAAGTGGCTATACTAGCATTACAATGATAACGATGCTGAAATGAGACCTTGTGCGAATAGCTACACCATATAATATTACTTGAAAAGGCAAATTAAACTATATATACTGTAACATCTTTTTGTAGTCTCTGAATGGATGTTAGAGATACATCGCATTAATGTATCCAAGGTATAAGCAATATAGTTAATAAAGGAATACAGCTTCATTGGATAAAATAACTATATGGTGTCCCTAAGAATCCATTTTTCCAGTCAGATAATATGTTTCTACACATCTTTTGGCGACGTCATCACTTTCGCCATAGATGTCACACATTGACGTCATACCCATTGTCATCACCTCGCATCTTTTAAATATGGCACTTTTAAATGGACTTCAGCACAACGCTATTTCCTCCTTTTTAAATTTAAATTTAATTACATTATATAAAAGAACAACAAAGACGCATACTCACTGAGTTGTCGTGCTTCTTTATTTTATTAATTTTTTATTTTTCAAAACAAATTCTTGAAACAAAAAAATGTACATAACTTCAATATCTAACCAGTTTTGATTTTGACTTTGTGTAACCGTGATACATATTTCACCGTTGAATGTACCAAACGATTTAGACTAGCCAAGGACGTCCTACACACTCCTTGTCTATCAATCCAATCACCCACACCACAGTTACCAAATCAGGAAAAAGTGGAGCCCAAAAATGCCCACTCCCAGTTGACAAAACTTCGCCTCTGATGAGTTTCGCTCAAGGAACGAAACGCCATGAAGTCTAAATCAAAAACAGTGATGACTACACATGATCATTACCCATACAAACAGCCAAAAACTCTCCACTAAAGGAGCAATACCTCTACGAATTTGACCTACAGAAACCCTTAAAAATTTATCACCAAAATAACGTACAACCGGTAAAAAAAATAAACCGGCAAAAAACTTTTTCCAACGGCCAAAATGGACACAACCGGTAAAAAATTCACAATTGGTAAAAATTACAACCGCTAAAAAAGTTGCCCAACCGCCAAAAATGGCAGAACCGGCAAAAAATATCACAACCGCCAAAAAACTGTCACAGCCGCCAAAAAAGGCATAACCGGTAAAAAAGTCACAACCGGTAAACTTGACCCCAACCAGTAAAATACATGTCAACCGGTAAAATGCTTGACCATACCGCCAAACCTCCAAAATTTTCAAATGGGGGAACCGTCATTCTGGGGGTTTTTCCGCACGTATATAGTCAAGATCGACTCAATCCACAGGCTCACCCAGGAAGGGTATAAAAGGGATGAAAATTCCAGTCCAGATCATTCAGACATTTGGTCTCACATTGCGACCAAGCTTCAGGCTAAATAACCTTCTACGAGTAGCTCATGTAACTGACTACGTTGTTATTCACTAAAATAACTATATGCATCGGCTGTGAGTCGAAACAGTTACATTAATAGGCTATGACTGTAATCGATATTTACTATGAATTACAACAAAATATAATGAGCTGTGCTTCCTAAATCCCAAACAAACATTTATATCTCACACACCAGTCCTCCTCATTGTCAATAATCATCAGAGTTTAGTGACCTTTGACCTTGTGGCCTGAATGTAACCACACTAATTCTCAACAGCATAGCCAACCATGTATCAAACATTAGTTTCAATATGGTTGACCAATCCTGAAATACAAGCTAAATTATGCTAAACGCAAAAACCTAATATCAAAAAGCATTGTTTTACACCAAGGTCATGACAATCTTGACCTTGCTGTCATCATGTAGATTCCTAAGAGCATCGGCATTCGTATATCCAAGTTTAGTTCTGATATGCTTAACAAAGTCTGAAATCTATCCAGAGATTTGCTAAATGCAAAACTTAACATTCACATCATCATCGGAGAAATGATACCGATCTCTATTCTGCTTCGCAGGGGAGACAAAATTGTAAGAAACTATCTGAGAAGTCGTCGATGAAATCCTGAGAATTTTTCCTGCCCAAAATATCATCAATATCTATAACAACTACAGACACAAACCTGTACATCATGTATATATGCACTACCAGATTATTGACTTTTAAAAAATTCCACGATTCATGTTTGTGCAATATAAATATGTATGAATAAGCGACAGATATATTTTAAAGTACAGTAGCGTAACTATATAACATGTACCTGCCAGTTACCCAGAGAAAGATATACCCATCGTCTTGTAAATGTGGAACATCAAGCTTTCTCATTTCATCATCTGACATTGTGCCATATGGTAGCTCCATGTGGATGTCCCATGGTGGATCCGCCATTATAACAGCAAACTTTCCCAGCACCGTCATGTCAAACGTTCGCAGGTCACACTGTACCCACTAAGAATACAGATTCAAAACAAGAGACCCAAGGGCCTTAAAGCTCACCTGGACCATTAGCAGTTGACCCTTTAGCATTTGAACAGACATAATACTTTAAATTCACCAGTATACAGACATAAAAAGACAAAATTGGAATACAGTATGAACAACATTTTGTAGGAAATTAATGATGGACGTTGACCACACACACTTAGGTGCAAGCCAACCAATGAAAAAAATCCAATATGGTCACCAAACCCTAAATTTTGATAGTTCCATGACAGCCATGTTTTCTGACAGATCAAGTTCTCTTGAACAAACTTTAATCGTCACCAGTTATTAATGAAATCTAATGGGTTTCAGCCAGATTCATACTGCGGCTCCTGAGATGTCATTTTCGAGAATATGCCACCGGAAAAATGGACCAATCACAATTCTGAATATAATTTCTGAAGCAAATCACCACCGGGTTCATCCACCAAACGCTCGCTGAAATCCACCAGGTGGTTCTTGAGAAGTCATTTAAAACATTCATTTCCTATAGGATTTCCAGAAGTCATGAAAATCCAATATGGCCACTGAAAAAAATTGACCAATGGAAATTCTGAATGGTAGCTCTAGAAATTATCACCATACTACTCTTGGCCAAATATGCTTTAAATTGGGCCATTTATTAAGGATGGGTAGTACTTTAGAAAACTTACGGAAATCTTTTTAAAAATCACCAATCAAAATTCTAAATAGCAGTTCTGTAGTGGACCACCATAGTAGGGCCCTTCTAGCCAATGTGGCTGTAGTGGACCACCATAGGGTCCTTCTAGCCAATGTGGCTGTAGTGGACCACCATAGTAGGGTCCTTCTAGCCAATGTGGCTGAAATTAAGCAAGCAGCTAAGCAGGAGATGCACTTTGACAATTTCCGGTAAATTTCTCATAAGATTTTCAACCAAAACATTGACCAATCACAATTCTGAATAGACGGTCTGGAGCTTAACACCCGTGCCCCCACCCCACCCCCAAACCTCAATAGGATCCCTTCAGCCAGATTTTGTTGAAATAGGACAAAGATTAGAGGAGATGCGATTTGATGGATGGACAGACAACAGATGGCCGGATGATGGCTGCCATGGAATACGCTTTTAAAGGATTAATGGACAAGAAAATCACAATTTTTTAACCAGTCATTCTACTGGTAAATTTTCAAAAATAGTCTTGTCTTGGCTTGCAAATTCCCATTTCTCAAGACCAGTGCAGTGTCAAGACATTTTTAGTTGACTTAGCAATAAAAGGGTTGAATTATTATAACCCTTGACCTTTAAAAGAGAATTATGAATGGAATTTCTACTAAGCCAGATACAACAAATTCTTGAAAATTAAAGCAATATTGTTGAAGATTATTATTTATACAAGAATTTGACTGGAATCTGTTGTTGCAATAATGACTGAAGTCTTTAGCCGCCATTCTTATTAACCCTTTCACCGCCAAATCCCTGAAAAAGTACATTCTTTACGATATAAAACTTATTCTGTTGAATATTTTGAAATTAATTTGACTGGAAGCCAATGCTGCCTAAGGCAGCAACGGCTTCCAGTCAAATTAATTTCAAAATATTCAACAGTTTTCCTGCATGGTTGCCTTGAAAATGAGATATGAGGAATTCATTGGTTAAACAATTCCTCAGACTGGCATCATCTCACCAGCTTTCCTGAGAAATTGAATGTAGCAGCAGCACACACTATCATGAAACAGAGTATGAATCACTCTGTGGCTTAACACGCATAAAGCTACAATGCTTAACCACTTAATGGTAAAAAAACAGCCTTTGCAGTGGTCTTGAGGAATACCCATTTGCTGGCCAAGAGAAGACTATTTTTGAAATTTTACAACTGGATTGACTGGCTCGTTGCTTATAAAGTTATCTTCTCTTACCCGCCTATAAATAGACATTCATTAAACACAGGTTTTAAATTACTTGACAAATCTTGAACAGTAATCACCGACTATGAGGTACTGACATTCAGGATGTCGGACGGCCACTCTGTCTTGTCAGTCTGCCACATAAATGGACATTTCCAACTTTAGCTATGCCCTGCCCATCTCTAGCTAAGCTCCACCCACGCTTCATCCATGTTGGGATCAATCCCTGAACTCCCTGGCTATCAATTTCCAGAAAACTATGCACGTAAGCTGTTGAATATTTTGACACTAATTTGACTGGGTGCTGTGGGTGCTGTTGAAGCCTATGACAACAATGTTTATTAAATAGCAGTCATACAATTCGTACAACAACGCTTAGCCCGTCACCAATTATGCGCTTGTGACGTACTTATCTATGCCATTCATGATGTCATTGATTATGACGTCATCCTACATGTCATATAGTTGATTACGACGTTATATGATGGATGGATAAACTGGAAAGAACCATTACAAAAATGAAAAGCATGATATCGCTAGTGTTTGCTCAACATACATCTTCTTCTTCTTTTCGTTCGCTGATCATACCGCCAGTCCTGTAAGTGACTATCGACATGATCATAAGCGTTAAGTGCGTGGATCCATGGTTTATTAGAGTGCGCCGTGCGGCCTAGAACCTCCGTCTTCAGCACTCGAGGTTTCTGTCAGGGTTACCTCACCCTTACCTCCTTTAGTCGCCTCTTACGACATGCAGAGGATACAGAAGGTGTATTCTAAGCCACACCTACAGGGCAAGCTCAACATACATGACCTCTATAATCCAGAAATCCATCGAACCAGCCATAACTGTTGTTCTGAACAATGCCAATATAACAAAATATTTTCACAAATAGTTTGGGTTGAGCTGGAGGGGAGTCATACCTATCATCTTACCTGTGGTGGGTACATGATAACAGGACCATCTTTACATAAATCATTTGCCATCGTCGCATCTTTCTTCACCAATGTTGTCTCGGCCGTCTTCTCAGGATAGTCAATTTCATAATGTACAAACTGAAACAGGACATATGTATGCAAAGAATTAAGAATTCTGCAAACAAGACCTGTGTGGCACGGACATAGGATACTGGCAAGTGTCATGATTTATGTCTATGGTAATTTTGACACAAAGTACATGTACATTTTTTTGCATCTGGGCTAAGTCAAAGATTATTTTCAAAACAAGAAAGTTATACCAATATCCCAAAGCTTCAACTTGGAACGTTTTGACCTTTGAAATTCCAGTGGTTTGATTTCAATTCAACTACACAGGAAAGCTATTGAATATTTTAAAACAAATTTTACTTAGAACCTGTTGCTGCCATCAAACTAGTCAACAGACTATCCCTTATACCAGACATAATTTGTCGGTTATGATATGTGTGTGTTAAAGGATTACTCGCATACAGTCAGTGCCATCTTGCTACATACACCTTCGTATACAGTTAATAGGCAGGTGTCCAAATTTAAGTCTAAATAACATTAACAATACCTCAACAATGGCGTGAGATGTGGAGTTAAATACAAAACCTAAACTAGATTGCTTGGTCGATGACGCATGATCACCAATCCCCACATTCAACGCTTTGACTTCTTTACCCGCGACCCCAACCCTGGTGGTGGAGCCAAGTATAAATGTCCTCTCACACTACACAATCAATCCACAACTTTCGGAGGAGTTGCATTACAATCAATTTCTTGACCTCTTGACCTTTTGACCCCTTCCCCAACCCCTGGGCGTAGAGATAAACATAAATGTTGTCATGCAATCCACAATTCTATGAGTAAGCCACACCAAATTTGTTTGAATTCCACACAATGGTTTGGGAGGTGATAGCGTGAGACAGTTTTTAAGATATTTGACCTTTGGACTGCCGCCCCCCCCCCCCCACCCCTGGCCCTCATGGGGTGGAGCCAAACGTAAATGTTGTCACTCAATCTGCAATTATATGGATAACCAACATACCAAATTTGGTTGAAATCCACACTGGTTTGAGAGACGATAGTGAGACAGTTTTAAGGATATTTGACCTTTTGACACCAACCACCCGCCCCCCCCCCCCAAGGGGGCAGCCAAATCTCAATGGTGTCTTGCAAAGCATAATCCTATTGGTGAGCCACATATCAAATTTGGTTGAATTCCACCCAAACTGTTTGGGAGGAGTTATGTGCCGTACAGACAGACGGTCGAAGGCGATTATAAAATTCCCGAGTTTTTTCAAAACATGGGAATATTAAGGCTTTTAACTACACCTCAATGTCATTGTGTTGGTTTGTAGAGCATATGTTCTATTGCAGTAACAGGTTTCTGTTAAATTAATTTCAGAATATTCAATAGCGTACCTGTATGAGTGTCTTGAAATTAAGCGGTTATGAAACAAATTTGACTGGAACCTGTCAACTTAGTTTCAAAATATGCAACATAATATTCCTTACACCTTAAATAATTTGCCATTTCGTGATGATAAAAAATAGTTAAATTCAATAACTCATTTCTGTGAGAGTAACTCAACTGAATGTTGCTGCTCTGTCAATAAAATTATTTTCAAGCTGATGCCCTGATTTCTTCTATATTTATCAACAAATTCAGGTTTTTATTTTCTTTACCTGAATCTTGCTGATATTATATTATAATTAATAATAGCTGGTTAATCAGAGATGAATGAAAAATGGAGGCCTTACCTTACATTGGTCCATATGAAAGCAGGTATTCAGGAATGAGCAATCACCCAGAGATTCTGAGAAATACACAATACTTTATATAAACATGTGTGTAGGTTAGATCATAGATAGCAAACTCAATATGTTTAATCTTTCATCATTTCCTGCTCTATATCATACCATACACCACATAACCGTTATGTAACCGCCATGGCATGTTACTACTGTAAGTACAGATCTGCATCTTCTGTTACAACTGATGTGTTGTATCTCAGAGCAGTTTTGAACAGAGCAGCATCATACATCGTACATCATTATCCTGATTTAACTAGTGTCTGTCCAGACGTGGTTAGAAAGCTTTTACACTAAGGCCACTCACCCCTTCTTCAGCTAGACTATTCCAGGGTTCAGATACTCTAATATAGGTATAGGTCATGGTTTATAGTCCGCTACCACTTGCGTGCTCAGCTGACTTTGCAGAAGCTATTTTGTCTCAGCTTACTATTTGCTCACCCTTAAAAATTTTCAAGTTGTGGACTTATATGTTTGCTTCTTTTATAAGTGGCATTTTTGGACATACCTCCGTGTCATATGCTCCTCTCAGCATCTTAAAAGCTCTCAATCATGTCACATTGAAGTCTACAATGTGTGAGAGAGGGCAGCCTCAGTTTCTTGAGTCTATTTTCAAAACTCATGTCCTTGAATCCAGGGATCAGCTTTCAGGCCCTTCTCTGCACATACTCAACAGTAACTACATTACTTTTCCTTGATGGATGCCACTGCACTATGTGTAATCAAAGTGCGGCTGTACCAGTACTATATTATCTGAAGCCCTCAGCAGCAAAGTTCTCCAATGATCTTCAGATCAGCCCATGATTTGTGCTGCCTTATTCGCCTTTTAACTTACATGCTTTTTGAATGACAACTTACTGTCTACAGCGTATAGTTACCTTGCAATGAAGGAATCCAATCTGTCACTCATGTATATGACGTTATAATTAATTACATCACATGTAGGTTGACGTCACAATCAAAATCCCTAATGAATGACGTAGCTAAGTCCCTCATGCACTTTTAAAAGCCTGTCATGTGTAGGAATTTTATGTCTTTAGTACTTAATAACCATTCTGTTGAATCTTTTGAAACTAATTCGACTGGGGGGCTGTTGCTGGCATAGGCAGCAACAGCCGCCAGTCCCCCCGTCAAATTAGTTTCAAAATATTCAACAGTTTACCTGAAAGGTTTCATGAAAATTGAAATTCAGGGAGTACAGGGTTCGATCAACCCCACAACGGGAAAAGCATGGGCAGAGCTTAGCAAGAGATGGGCGAGACATAGCTAAAACTGGATTCATCCATTAAGATTCTGGGAACGAAGGGGTCAAACTGTTAAAATCAAATCAAATGTGCGTGTGAAATGGGTGGAGCATAACTAGAAATTGGCGTGGCATAGCTAGAAATAGATCTGACGATAGCACGCCCTTGTAATCTATCATCTGTCATTGTGACAACAAAAGTAAATTTATCAAATTTCTTTTTCACGAGTGAGATGACATACTTATCTCCCTAACACTCCTGATATACTAGTATATCGGCTCTAAATTCAATAATATTCAGAATTATAAAAAGTTAGGTGCCCCTAATGGGCAGGTGGAAGTACACAGTCATGCACATGACAAACACCACTCACTGCGCATGCGCACACCGGTACTTCTGTTACTAAATATTGGCTGACATAGAAGCAACTATTCAATAGCCAAAGGACCAGGTCTCCGTGGGGTGGCGAGGCCGGGATCCTGTTAGGGTGGTAAGTATGTCATCTCACTCGTGAAAAAGAAATTTGATAAATTTACTTATTTCACATCATGAGACCATACATACCTCCCTAACACTCCTGATAAAAACCAGAATTTGAAAGTAAATTTTGGTGGGAGGGAGGCAAGGTCCTGAAAATCAGCACATCCTCGAAGAGACTAGGCTCTTTAAATTCTCAAGAGATTTAAAACATCTGAAATTGTGACTGAAACCACAACCAGGAATAGAATTTTGCATCGGATAATCGACCGATGAAGAGAGATTGATCAAAAGGCAAATGCACTCCCCCCCCCACCCCTCCCGCTGCACGTTCTCTAATACTTAATGAAAAGTATTACTAGACATCGGAAAAAGAAGAATTGCTTCTATTTCAAAAACTCTCTGAAAAAAACACAATTAAGAGACATTAACCATCACCATATTAAAAAATAAAAATGACACCATCACCAAGACAAAAAATCAAAAAATGGTCATAACCACTGACCTCTGATGTCTTGGATGCGGCACTCATCTCTTCCCCCACCGGATGAAGAGAAATGTATCAGTTAATAGTAGGGATACCCTACTAACAAATGTGATATTTGTAAATAGCAGAGTAAAACTATTTACAAACATAAACCTCTGCATTAATATTTTATTTTCTGAGGACTGAGACGGCGAGCGGGTTAGAAGTGTCACGAAGGTAATGGTCGGTAAAACTTGATTCACAGTGCCACTGGGCTACTGACATAATGTCTTCAATAGAAACACCATTAAATAATGCCGTGGAAGTTACCACGCCACGGACACTATGAGCCTTGGCTCTATCTACCTGGATTCCAGTGGCTGTCTTATGACAGAATTGGATACATTCTACTATCCATCTGGAAATAGTGTCTCTTGACGCCCTACCATGGGGTTCAATATATGACAACCATAGGGAACATGGGTCCGTCCGCCAAACCTGAGTTCTTCTCTTGTACTTATTTAAAGCATGGAAAGGACACCATACTTTAGCACCAGGATCATATCTGGTTAAGGCAGGTAAAATAATAGGTTTACCCGGAAATTTTAAAGATTGATTCTTAGCCAAGAAATTCAATCTTGGTAGAAGCTTAAGGCCTTCACCTGTAACTATATAACGGTCAGGCTCAGCAGACAAGGCATGAATTTCACTCCTGCGTCTGGCTGATGCTGCCGCAACTAAAAATACAGTTTTAAGTGTCAATAATTTTACAGATATAGCACTAAGTGGTTCAAAAGGTTTATCAATCAAAACCTGCAGAACCAGAGAAAGCCTCCATGACGGTGTCAGTGGAGGATTTCTTGGTCTGAGATTTCCCATACCTTTAATAAGAGTATTTAAAACACTTACTTCATCACTTCCCCTCTTTGCCAAGCAAGGGATAACAGTCATCAATGCTGATTTGTATCCAGCAATAGAATTAGGTTTAAGACTATAGGTATCATACAGGTGACAGAGAAAATCAGCTACTACCTGAATAGATGCTTCCATCGGATTGATACATCTCTTTGAGCACCATTCTGCAAATCTGTTGATTTTATAATTATAAGCTCTGGAGGTTGACCCCCTTCGGGCTCTGGCCATGAAATTGGCTGCTTGCTCAGAAAAGCCCTCCTCAATCCCGGATTGTTTGACAACATCCATGCAGTCAATTGAAACATTGACGGATTGTTGTGAAGGGTCTTGCCCTGGAAGATAATATTTTCCATCAGCGGCAGAGGAACCGGATTGCAAACCAGAAGGTCCAGCAGATCCATAAACCATGATCGGCTTGGCCAATTCGGGGCGATCAGAAGCACTTGGCATTCCTCTTGTCTGATCTTCTGAAGGATCCTTGGAATCAGGATTGTTGGAGGGTATGCGTATGCATACATTCCCTTCCAACTGATAGCTAGCGCATCTATTACGATAGCGCTTGGATCTGGAATCGGAGAAACGTACGTCGTCATCTTCGCATTCTTCTTCATTGTGAACAAATCTATGTTGGGCTTTCCCCAATGATTGAACAGGTGATCCGCCACACATTGATTTAGTTGCCATTCCGTAGGCAGAATACTCATCCTTCGGCTCAATGAGTCTGCTAACAGATTCAGCCTTCCCGGAATATGAACTGCTTTCAAGGTGATCATATGATCCATGCACCAGCAAAGCAGCTTCCATGTCATCATACAGAGACTGGGCGACTTCGTTCCGCCCTGGCAGTTTATGTAACTCACTACTGTAGAGTTGTCTGAACGTATAATCACAAATTTTCCCTCCACTTCCTTTAGGAAGTGTTCCAGGCCTAGAATTACAGCCCGCAATTCTAACATGTTGATATGTTCCTTTGACTGTTCCAGATTCCAAAGCCCTGATATAGTGGCTTCTTCCAGGCAAGCTCCCCAACCCTCCATCGAGGCATCCGTAAACATCGTTACTTGAGGGTGGGGAGGGGTCAGCATGACAACGCCAGGAGATTTCCTCTCTCCATCCACCAATGAAGGTGATGAATGAGAGGGTCCAACACTTGAATGCGCGAGTCCAGTGATCCTGAACTCTGTGTCCACTGAGTCATGAGAAACAATTGAATCGGCCGCCTGCGTAAGGCCGCCTGAGGAATGACTGTTTCCATTGAAACCATCAGACCTAACATTCTCAGATAGACCCGTGCTAGAATATAACGACTGTTGCAAACCAACTGAATGCACGAGAGGAGACCTTCCACTCTCTCCTGGGACGGATAAACATATCCTATCTCCAGATCGAAGAACATACCCAGGTAAACAAACTTCTGGGATGGAGTCAGCTCTGATTTCTGAAAGTTGATTATCCAGCCTAAATCTGTGAGAGTTTTCAAAACCATCTCCAGATTTGCTGTCAAACTTTCTGGGTTGTGTGCTTTCAGCAACCAGTCGTCTATGTAAGTGTGAACAGCTATATTTCTCCTGCGGAGGTATGCCGTGATAGCAAGTACCACTCGAGTGAAGACCCTTGGAGCCGTCGAGATGCCGAATGGAAGAACCTTGAATTCCCATTGGCGTCCCTGAAAAGCAAATCTCAGGAACCGACGAAAACTCCTTGCAATTGGAATGTGGAAGTAAGCATCCTTGAGATCTATAGATGCTGTCCACATCCCCTTCTCTAACCCCAACAACACCGATCTTACTGTTTCCATTTTGAAAGTCGGTGTGTCTAAAAACTTGTTTAGAGGTTTGAGGTTGAGAATTGGTCTCGACCACCACCCCCACCCCCCGGTGTTCTTTGCCACAAGAAACACGGTTGAATAGAAGCCCGGGCAATCTTGCGCCGGTTGAATTGCTTCTTTTAGAATTAGAGATTCTATCTCCTCTTCTATGCACAGCCGCTTGTCTGGATCTCTTGGA
The DNA here is from genome assembly GCA_034401795.1 of Chaetoderma sp. LZ-2023a. Lineage (NCBI taxonomy): Eukaryota > Metazoa > Mollusca > Caudofoveata > Chaetodermatida > Chaetodermatidae > Chaetoderma > Chaetoderma sp. LZ-2023a. The sequence goes on from CM067367.1 coordinate 116,265,962, forward strand.
ATTTGAGTCCAGACCAGTACCAGAGACAAATGCAACGGCGGACCTCTTATCCATTCTAGACTGTATCCGTGCGAAAGCCATTGCAAGACTAAGCGGTCCTGAATTAACCGCGCCCACTTCTGAATGTGACAAGTCAAACGACCGCCCACTGGTGCACCTTGAGTTGACGGGGTGCCCATAAATTTTAGAAGTGGGTGTGTCTCTGGTACGAGTGACAACACTCGAGTGGTACTTGTGACAAGCGGAAAAAATTTTCTTGCATCAGGCCCGGTTACCACGCGCCGCTCCTCGCGCGCCGCGACCAACGCCACGTGCACCACGGTGCGCGGGCTGCTGTCTGGCTGGCTGTGCTTGAGGCGTTGGCTGTCGTACAACAGCACGCTGCTGCTGGCGTAGCCGACGCGGTCTCTGAAACCGGCCGGCCTGCTGGCCTCTGACACTGCCAGCACCACCATGAGCGTACTGCTGTCGAGCAGCCGAGGGCTGAACACACACATGTTCTCTGCGCAGCACTTCAAACTGTGCGCGCAGCGCCCTCTGGTTATTCACCAAAGTCACTGTCTCCTGGAGGTGCCGACAACATTCCCCTCCAAAGAGTCCAGGGCCCACCATCGGCGCTTGCAACAAGCACGACTTGAGCTCCTGAGACGGGCACAAATTGTCCAATGCAAAAGTGTGCCTCGTTCTCAGTGACTTTGTGACCGACCTAGTCAGATAGTCCAATGCCAGGTTGATGCCATCCTGGATGGCTCGTTGGACTGTCACGGGACTAGGCTGTTGCTGCACCGACGCTGCTACCACCCCCGATAGCGCACTAATCGCCGCTCGCGAGCTCTCCTCGGTGTCGCGCAAGGCGGCATTCGCCGAGCGCATAGCGCCCGTACACAACGCTCCCGTGTCAGCACGGGAACCCGGACGCGTATCTTCCACCAGAGCAGCGCGGTCGTCCGCGCTCGGTCTGGGTGCTAGGCCATATCGAGCATACTGACTAGCAGTAACTCGACATCATCTAGCTACCACGCGGGGGGGGGCCTTCGCGAGGCGACCTCTCGGTCTGATCGACTCCTCTGCCGCCGAAAACATATCTAAGATATGCTCAGCATACGACAGAGACAGAGCCATGCTGGCCAACGGCTTCGCCTGTAACCATGCCCGAGGGTTACCAGCGGCCGTCTCGTCCACGGCGAGCTCTGGTCTTACAGCGAGGAGCCACGCACACGCTTCTGACCAGTCTTCATCCGTGGCTACCTGCGAATTGCCGACGAGCAGCGGGCCCTCGTCATCCTCAATGGCATTCGCAGGTATGGCCGAGGAGGAGGCTATAGACGAACCTGGTTGCCCAGGGAATGTATACGGGCCCGCGAGGGCTGGCATAGCATTCTCCATAAGCAAACCAGGCACCAAGGCCGCGCTTGTGTGAGGGGCTTCATGCACACAAGCGCGGCCCGGAACGTCTGTATGAGATTCCACGTCCAAACGTGGAATCTTATACGGCCGGCCGTCTGCTCCAAGGCGGGCCACAGGCTGAACCATGAAACCTGCTACCGAGGGAACAGTGCCATAGGTGCGAGCGTTCACGCTCCCCATGAGAGGAGTGTAGACGTTCACATCCATGTCTTCATGGTCAACCTGTGGACCGAGCAGGTAGTCCTCATCATCTTCCTGGTCAGGAAAGTTAGACTCTGGATTAGTAAAGAAAACTAATCCAGACTGACCAGGAGACTGCTCGAAAGCAGATAATGTGTGTACTCTGCAAGTGATCGTGGTCAGGCCCGCTGGTTAGGTCCCGCCTGATGCTTCTCGCGCCGCTGGCACACCAGGCGATGCGAACATCAAGCCTGGGTCCAAGACGGCCGCCCCTGGATCACTAAACACTTTGTCCGAGCTAATAGGCCATGATCCAGGGACGGGGGCCACCTGCACTGAGGTCGATGCGCAGGAAGTTGAAACACCTGTGCCAGGCAACATGCCGCGAAGCATGTCAGACATCAGGTCTTTCAAAGTCCTGCGCATCTCACTCACTAACTCAACCGTGAAGGCCTCGAGCCCACCCTTCTCAGAGGCCTTCTTCTTACCCTCCTTCTTCGACTTCTTACCCTCCTCCGCCATCATCTTCGCCTGAAACGAGAAGAATTCAGAGGTTAGATCCACCAACCCCCCATCTTTACAAATGACACATTTGTTAGACAGCCTACAAGCGGAACACAGATGGCAAGGGTGGGGGAAGAATCTAGCCTTCATGGGCTTCAGACAGGATGGACACTTCTGAAAAGGGAAGGGATACGAAGATAATGACTATGATAGTTTCAAAGCCTTGTTAATTGACTATTAGTAGAAACCAAAACAAACTCGAGAGAAGACATCCACTTTTATGACAGACAACCCTGACGGGACAGGTGACTTCTCTAGTTAATAAAAACCAATCACAACCAGGACCCCAAATTAAGAGAGAGAGAAAGATTATGACTATCTAGATATCTCTCCACACTCCTAATAAACAGGGAGATGAACACATCACAGACTTCTCTAAACTAAGATTATGACATCAAGGAAAGAGAAAAAACTCTGGTTGATTATGACATCAAACCTCAATGCAAAAGCTCCTTCAAGGAGAGGGGATGTCAGAAAGAATGCAAGAAATATCTAGATATTAAAGACATTCATACCTCCCGAATAATATAATATTAAATTATATATATTCGAGAACCCATGCACACGCAAGAGAGAATATAGTGCAATAGCAAAAGGCAGCAGAAAATTGTAATTATTTTCAAATAATTATGCGCCATAATTAATAAACTCCCTTAGCCTGAGCACAGGCAACCATCCTCTTGTGCAGGAGAACACGTCCCTCCATCCGCCGAGACTCCTCTTCCAGAAGAACTGATGAGGGGGATGGGACAAAAGGAAGGATATATTTTATTTATTTATTTATTATATCTCCAACCCTTAGACATATCACGATGATAAGTCAAACCTGGGAGGTGAACAACCTTCAAGAGAAGAACAGGAATTCTTATTCAGTCACAAGACAAACCTGTAAGCATAAAACACAAGAGATTAATAGCCCTAGGCACTGGGAGAAAATTTACAAGGATTCCCAGCGCCTGAAAAAGCGGTAACACCGAAACGGCCGCGACGAAAACCGGTAACACACAAAAGTTACAAGTCTTAAATAAATGTCCGGAACAATCTCACCTTAGATGATGACGAGGAGGACTCCTCCAACAGTTTTGCATCAGCCATGATGGAGTAGGATGATTTTAAATAGGGAAATTCTCGATAAAGAGCCTGTGAAGATTTTCCACAAGTTGCTTTCAGCCAATATATTAGAAAACGGAAGTACCGGTGTGCGCATGCGCAGTGGGTGGTGTTTGTCATGTGCATGACTGTGTACTTCCACCTGCCCATTAGGGGCACCTAACTTTTTATAATTCTGAATATTATTGAATTTAGAGCCAATATACTAGTATATCAGGAGTGTTAGGGAGGTAAGTATGATCTCATGATGTGAAATGTACTTACCATCTGTATGTTTCTCAATGATCTTCCTAAAGTGCAGTTTCTTGCACATTTCTCTGCTACCATTGGCCTTCATACACTCCTGTTTCGTGCCATATGGACAGAATTCCTGGACTTGGCCTCCTGAAATTAAAAATAAATATATTGTATTTTGATAGATCAAGAACAAATCTCTAAAGTTTTGTTGTGTTCTAGTTGTTGTTCTGGCTGTGGACATGTTTAGTTTAGACTCGCAATGAATATAAGTCGGTCAGTCTGTAGATCGGTCTATCAGTCTGTCAAATTTTTGACAATTTGGGAAAAGCTGCACATGTTGTAACTATGGCACATTCACACTTATTCCTACTTATACAGCATGTATGCACGGACACAAGCATATGCACACATACATGTGCTCACGTACACACGCATGCACGCACGCACACATACACACATGTGCGAACACACACACATGCACGCGCGCGTGCACACACACACGCCTACTTTTTTACTCATCCACTGGTGAGTTTTATGAAAGATGACCACAAAGTATAGTTTAACCTACTGGTGTGTCCATTAAGTTCATCTTAACAGGACATTACAAAGTCTCTATATGGAAAATACAGGTCAGAACGGCATGGATAAATTGTAATAGCAATATATAACTTTACTGTAGTAATAATGCCATATATGAAGTTTGGTGCAAAATGGAAAACAAAACACAGAGGTCTTGCTAGGGCATTTTGAAAAGCTTTAGCATTCTACCTAATTGTTAGACGCCAAGTCAGGTCATTCTCCATCATCCGCGACAAAAACTAAAGGCATCTGCCTCTGATAATGATGCCAGCAGCATTGCAAAAACTCCTTTTAGTTTACAAAAAGATAAAATATATTTTCAGTGTTTGTAGAATTATTTTCTCTGTAACATCCCACCACTTGGCAACGCTTGGTACTTATGACAAGCAAACTGATACAACTAGAATGCTCGGTCAATGATGCATTATCACAAATTCCCAAGGTCAACGCTTTGACCATTTGAGACTCTCCCCCCAGGGGCTGAACCAAATATAAATGTCTTCTTGCACTCTGTAATCATATGGGTAACTCACATACCAAATTTGGTAGAATTCCGTCAAACGCTATCAGATGAGTTGCATTACAATCAATTTCTTGACATATTGACCCCGCCCCCACCCCACTGGGTGCAGAGACAAATGTAACTCACATACCAAATCGTGAATTCCATTCAATGGTTTCAGAGAAGCTGTGCTACAATCACGCGTGTGTGTGTGTACTCGCGCACATGCATGCAGACAGGATGGCATTTATAATCTCTACTTTTCTTTTAAAAAGTGGGAATAATAACACACTAACACACTCACTCTGAGACCGGAATCTCTCAACCAATGATTGCTCCTGAAATTCAGAAAAGTCAACATTAATAAAACTCAATAAATATCAATAATTTTACCTGTTTGCACATAGCTTTCGTGTTAATAGATTAACTTATCCACCCAGACCTCTTAATGCTTGAATGGTGATACCAGCCAAAACTGGCCTGTTATCATCTTGTGGAATGTCCATTTACAGGTCAACAGAATACTATTTTTGAAAATTTACCACTGGAATGACTGGCTCGATTGAGCTATGTCTATTTACAATCCCAAGAGAAGACTTATTTTGAGAATTTTTCATTAAAATGGCTGCCTCGATAACCGTGCCATAACCGAGCCAGTCATTCCAATGATAAAGTTTCAAAAATTGTATTCTATTGGCCTGTAAATGGACATTCAATAGGAAGAAATTCAAATACTCCTGACCAAATCTGACCATCAACCCTTTAATGGTCAAGAAGGGAGCAGAAGATTGCCGTGTTAGCTCAGCGAATGTCCATTTACATGTCAAGAGAAGACTATTTTTTTAATTTTACCATTGGAATTAATGGCACGGTTATCGAGGAAGCCATTTTAATGAAAAATTCTCAAAATAAGTCTTCTCTTGGGATTGTAAAATAGCCAAAGCTCAAGATAACCGCATAGGTCAGTCTTGGCCGGCTGGACGGGTAAATATCTAAAGCCTATACGAGCTTACGCGAAATACATGGGTGAAAGTGGTTAATAACATACAGACAAACACGTCTGAAATGACACGGTTAGCAGTACCACGATATGATCACTGAAGGCAGATGGACTTGTAATTGTCTAATTGCTGCAAGCCACCAAGAAATCATTTCAATGAGCAATAGCTCTGAAACCACTGAATATTTTGAAAGCAGTTTGATTGAAACCAACAACTTAAAAAAATTCAGCATGAAGAGAGTTAACCCTTATCACTCTGATGTCAAAATTTAAAATTTTCAAATTAAATTAAGATGAATTGTTCATTTTTCAACAAATTTGGTGGAAGATGTTGCTGTCTACGACAGCAACATCTTACACCAAAATTGTTGAAAGATGTACACCAGTTTCTTTGTTATTGACATGGTAAAAGAGAGAATATTGCCATCAGAGTGGTAAGGGTTACTATCTGTCATCTGACATTAGAGATGCATGATAATGCACTAGACAATATCGTCATATATAGTGCATAAAAATCACGATATACTGATACATGCATGTGCCGATGTTGGAAGTCTTGGGCTCCGTTTTTGCTACTGATGCGGTCAGTGAATTTGATGACTGGTCAGTGAATTTGATGACTTGATTCGAACCATGGACTCGGTTTGAACCAGAAACACTGAACCAGTATTTATGTGAATTGGCGACATTTGATGATCGTAATTTCATGGCAACGTTCTGAACACGCAAGCATTCTTAATTGTGTTAACGATAGTAATTAATTTGATCGTATTTTGATTTATACTTTAAATGTAAATCGCAGACGACTGCATCTACTAAAATATTGACAAGATTTGGTCAGTTAAATAAGTTGTAAAAATTGTCTTGGCACCGTTATCTTGAAATTTATAAACCAATAACCACTGGTAATAAGGAAACAAGATCAAAACTTGATTCCTGGTTTCATGAGCTGCGTCAGTAGATCTTCCAGTTCCGCAATGCCAAAACGCATGAACCATGAACCACTTAAGCACTGACAATGTCACTTGCGACAACGCACCCTTAGTAATGTGGGTCAGAACACATACACTTATTTGTATGCGCCCATCAGCAATTTTCAGTAAAAGTAATTTCAAAATATTCAATTTGTCACTGTAAATTGTACATGACTGAATTTTCAGCTTAGCAAAGTTCAGGGCATGCGTGCATCCAGAGCTATAGCTCAGAAAGAACTAATCTGGTTTGGCTCAAATTTTAACAGTCATTTCATTGGTAAATTTTCAAAAACAGTCTTCTCTTGGTCTGAAAATCGACATTTTCTTTTGAGAAACTTGAAATTTTCATGAACAAATTTAATGGTTAAAGGGTTAAAAACTCTCAATTCAGATTAGGTTGAATTCAGGATCTATGTATATCTCAGAAATTACTGGTCTGATTTGGTTCAACTTTTAAAACAGGAAATGAGCCATCAATCAAAGTACACACCTTGGCCGTGGGTTTACTCAACAGATGTAGAATCTCATCATTCAGCTTCTTGTTCTCGCGTTCCTTAGCAGACTGGGTAGACAACAAACTCTGAAATACAAAATACACATGACCGCAGACTGCATAACTTGTTCTTTTAAATGGCCTGCTTATGTTAGTCAATGGAGGAATCCAGTTTCTCATTCAATGATATGATGTTTTAATCAACTACATCACGTAGACTGACATCCTAATCAATTATGTCATGAATGATGAGATTTAGTCTGTCTTAAACACTTAATAATACGTCACGTTGTATTACTTTTATGTCTTTACTATTTAATAAACATTCTGTTGAATATTTTGAAACTAATTTGACTTGACGCTGTTGCTGCCTTGTGTGCGTGCGTGTATGCGTACGTGTATGCGTGCGTAAATTCAATGTGTGTGTGCGTGCGTGCGTGCAAACGTACATGTGTGGTGTAAAATGTGCGTGCATGCGTGTGTGCATGCATGCATGTGTCTGTGCATGTGTATGTCTGAATGCACACATGCGTGTGAATATAACAAACCTCTATACTATCATCATGAACAATGGTCTGTTTACTCTGCTTGCTCACTGAAACTTCTATACCTGGTGAGCTAATGAGAACAAACACAGGCATTTATAAAAAAAACTGTCACCAAGCTCAATAGATTCACAACTAATTAACCCTTTAACTATCAAATTTGAACACTATTTTTGAAAATTTACCACTGGATTGACTGGCTCGGTTATCGAGCCAGTCATTCCAGTGGTCCATTTTCAAAAATAGTATTCGCTTGGTCTGCAAATGGACATTTTTCAAGAACACTTCAGAAGCCGTTTTAAGCTGATATGAATGTTAAAGGGTTAGACTACACTCGGGTAAACTCGGCATTGTTGACAAAAGTTCAGGACTTGGCTCATGCATGGGATCGTATGGAGAGGGCACACGCAACAGCAATGGAGATGCACTGGTGGTTGCCACAAATACGCCTTTCAAACATCCATGCCGCCACCAGACAACATGGACTGGACACATTGCTGATCACAAAGCCCCTAAAGGTTCTAAGGCTACAAAAGCTGTCTTCAACCAAATAGATTTTATACTATGCAAGACAGCAGCAAAACCCCTACTTCGGAATGCTCATTCCTATGGAGGCACAGACCTCAATTCTAACCATAAGCCAGTCATTACACGTTTCCATATGAACCAGCTCTACCTAATGTATAAACACCATGCCAGGCAAGAGGGTAGAGTCACCTACAACTTACCCAAGCTCATCAGCGACACTGACACTCAAATGTCATACAAAAAGGCCCTCGGTGAGAAGATAGCTAACATCGACGTCAGCTCCGATCCAAACGAAGCCCTAACCAAAATACTGATATCTTTGGAATCATCAGCTACTAGCACCATAGGTGTTCTAAAAAACAACAGAACTAGGTATACTGACGACCCTCTCGTAGTAAAACTCAGCAGAACAGAAAGCGGCCAAAGAGAAGATCACACCAAACTACACCAGGAACGCAATAACATTCCGCGCCACATTAGCGAACGCTTAAAAGATCTTGCTATCCAACAAGCAAACGCCCTAGCAGATGAAATTACTGCAATGGATGACTGCCACAAAATGTTTTGGGCAGCCCGAGCCCTGAGAGTTGCTGACTACACACCACCACGAACTGTACACAACTCCGAAGGACACTTTATCGGGACTAATCCGGGCAAAGTCGAGGCAATTCGAGAATGGTTCAAGGAACAGTTCACTGACCATGATGATGAACCCTTGCACGCATTCTCAGGAGACCCCAGGCCATTACTAAGACCAATTAATACAGCAGAGGTTGAGAAGCCACTTAAAGCCCTGAAAAATGGACGTGCATCTGGACCTGATGGCATGAGCAATGAACTATTCAAATATGCAAGTGACATTATCTCAAAACCGATCACGCACATAATCAATTCAGCTTTTATACCCCACCTTCCCATCGATGCTGTAGGCCAAGGCATCCTTATCATGCTACCCAAGCCCAAGAAGCCACCTGGCCCCACAGCCAATCTGCGGCCCATTGTGCTCCTTAACAGCGTACGGAAAATCCTATCCACTGTTACTCTATGCCGCATCCGAGACAAGATTGACAACTTCACCAGATCATGTCAGTGGCTTCAAATGTGGACGCAGCTGCGCAGACATTGTATGGGCTCAACGCATGCTTGTGTCGGTAGTCATGTCCAAACACTGGGATTTCCACAAAATGGGCACTGACATGTCATGAGCCTTCGACACAATTAAACGCTCAAAGATCCTAGATGTACTACACCAGGCCAGTTGCAATGAAGATGAGCTAGGACTAGTGAGACTACTGCTTGCAGACACCAAGCTGAGAGTACGAGTCAAGTCAGTGAAGTCTGTAGAATTTGAGACATCAATCGGCTCCCCACAGGGAGATGGTCTCTCCCCTGTGCTCTTCACCTGTTTCCTGGCTGCTGCACTGAAATCTGTGCGGGAAAATTCCACAAGACCAAACTCCCCGGTGTCAATACTGGGCATGCCGCTAGAGATGGAATATGCCGACGATGTAGACTTTATAGATGAGGAAAAGTAACCCCTTGACGAACTTCTCCCAATAGTTGCAAGCAAACTAAAAATTGAGAATCTCTATGAATAAATCCAAAACATTGTTCACCCACAAGTACCTATCTACAAAGCATGAAACTAAAGAAAATGACAATCCACTCCGTGGCGGCGAACCATGGAGGAAAAGTAAATCCTGGGCTCACTGCTTTGCAGTACTGCTGACATTGCACCATGCTGCATCATGGGGAACATAGCTTTCCAGTCCTTCTGGAAGCTATGGATTCGTAGATCAAAGATGCCCTTGGTAAAAAGACGTTTATACAATGCAACCTGCGTACCCTTGATAACGTATAACTGTAACAGCTGGGCAGCTCCAAAGGCAGCTCTAGACAAACTCGACGCCTGCCACCGCAAACACCTACGCACCATCAATGGACACCGATGGCCAGAGAGCATAATTTCCCACGATGCACTATACAAGACGTGTAATATGCCGCCGCTGTCTGTAAAAGCCACCCAGCAAAGATGGGCCATGTGCTAAGGATGCCAGAAGACACACCAGCACAGAGAGCCTTGGAATTCGCCCTACTCAAAGCCAGCAAATACAGAGCCAGGAGAGGACGTCATTGCATAAATCTCCTAAGCGTGCTACGAGGTGACCTCAAGAAAGCAGGATTAGGTACACCCAAGTCAAGAATGGACCTGAGGAAGCTAAGGATTTTGGCTGAGAACAAGACACAGTGGGCAAAAGCGAAGGACTGATAGCAGCTGTAGGATGTTTCTACTACAGCTGCAGAATACAGTAATCATACATACATACATATTACACTGATGCCAACAACAAACCATGTCACCTGTGCGTGGTCAGCAGCATGTCTTTTGATAGACAAACAAAGAGTAAAAGACCAGTTCTGATCACATTGTCCACCCACATTAGTGCAATTTGAAACTAAGGTTATTGATCTCTAATACAAATTTGAAGGGAGATAACTCTGGTGAGTATGGAAGGATTCCGCTGTAACACTATAACACTTAACAAATTTGAAGTGAATGTCTGCTTTCTAAACTTATGCGCCATCTAATCCGGTCAAATGGATGCACCCACGAATATACGCACAGACGCATGCTCTGGCTAACCTGTTGACAATGTTGAGGACAATCCATCTTTCCAGAATATCCACCCATCATATGACATCGTAATCAACTACATGATGTGTAGAATGACATCATAATAAATGACGTCATGAATGACGTCGATAAGTACGTCACGAACACATATTTGAAGACGGTTTATGCATTGTTGTACAAATTGTATGTCTTTACTATTTAATAAATATTCTTTTGAAACTAATTTGACTGGGCGCAGTTGCTGCCATAGGCAGCAACAGCACCCAGTCAAATTAGTTACAAAATATTCAAAAGCTTCCTTGTATAGTTTTTAGGAAATTGATAGTTAGGGCATTCGGGGATCGATCAATCCCAACATGGTGAGGTGTGGGTGGAGCTTAGCTAGTGATGTGTGGGGCATAGTTAAAAATGGTAAGGTCTATTAGCAAAGATGTTCTTCGAGGGATGTCCAATAAACAACTGGAAAATGTCAACCATAGCTGTCATGAATAAGACAAAGTTTTCAGCCAACTGTGCTGAGCACATGTCTCCCTCACTCAGGTGTGTAATTAGCATTCTGTAAACATCGAATGGGAGATAATTCTGGCAAATATGCAGATTTCACAGAAATGCAATCGCAATCTGAAAGAATTTCTAGTTAATGTCCATTTGCAGGCCAAGAGAAGACTATTTTTGAAATCTTGCCACTGAAATGACTGGCTTGGTAGTTACTTATCCGAGACAGTTATTCAAGTGATAGTTTCAAAAATAATCTCTTGGCCATAAAATTGACATTCCACAAGCCCACTGCAGAGGTTGGTTTTGGTCAGCTTGATCTTTAACCGTAACCCTTGAATTTATTCAAGAAAATTTAAATTTTCTCATAGAAAATGCCCATTTGCAGACCGGTTATCAAGCCAGTCATTCCAGTGGTAAATTTTCAAAAATAGTCTTCTCTTGGTATCCAAATGGACATTTCTCAAGACCACAGCAGAAGCTGTTTTTGGCTGACATGAGTATTAAAGGGTTAACCGGTTACACTCAATCCTAATCACTATCTTGTTATAAGGTAGTGATGTACCAAATGCGATGCAAATCATCAAACAAGCTTTTGCTGCGCCTTTACAATCTCTGCCCGGCTCATGACAGATGCATCTCTATTTCCACAAAGGTTGGTCCTGATACCAGGATGATTCATAAGACAAATTAGCTACCTCTAGTCACTTCTTCAGCACTGACGGTCGCTGTCTACATCACTTTAATCAATTCTTATGGAGTCAGTTAACAGCATTGATTGGTAGACAGCTGGTATATGGTATCCCTCATCTCAGTTCATAATTGGTTGGTGTTTATAAATTTCAATAGCCTCTCTGACTTTCATTTTGAATAAATTGGTCTCGATGTTAATGACTCAGGCATTGATGGAGGCGATGGTATACCCACAGTCTACCAATCAATGCTGTCACATGACGCCACAAGAACTGACAAGAATGGCATAGCCAGCGACTGTCAGTTACTGCTGAAGAGGCGACCGAGATGGTCACGAAAGCTATAGTCAAACAAATTCTACATTCGATAGAGGTAACTAATTTTCCTTATTAAAATGCATCCTTGATTAAATCTGCTCTGGCAGGCTTCAATGAAAAAGTCAATCTTTTATCGGATGCGGAGCAAAGTGACAATTAACAGGATCATATATAAATGCTGTTTAAGAACCTGATAAAGCAAAGATTTGCTACTGCTCCAGATGCCTTCTTAGGTTTGGGCACGTGATAAGGGTATCGTGCATGGTTGAATGTCCAACGATCAGTTGCTTTTTCCACAGTGGCTCGAGTACATTACAATTTTCTCACCATGGATTACATAAAGAAATCCTGACAATGGAAGCAGAGGTATCACGATAGCTCCGCCCACTAGCAGGACAATAGAGTGATCCATACATCTAGTTTTGCCCTGTCCATTTCTAGCTAAGCTCTGCCCACACTATACACGTGTTGGGATCGATTTATATATTTTGAACCCTGAATTATCAGAATCCCTATTTCACGGTAACTATGCGGGTAAGTTTTTATATATTTTGAAACTAATTTGACTGGGTGCTGTTGCTTCCAGTGTCCAGTCAATTCGTACACTTGATGGACTGTTCCAGCTTCATGGTGGCGTACTCCTGTCAATTATGATTGCGACGTCAGCCTACATGAGACTTAATTAATTATGATGTCATATATTTGAGCGACAATTCAGATTCCTCCATTGTTCAGCCCGCCAAATATGTCTTCTACAGTAGTCTTGATCACTTGATGAACTACACGAAATGTCCATTTGCAAAACAAATGAAAAATATTCTAGAAAATATTAAGTTTTCAAAAATAATTTTCTTTTGGTCTGTTAATGGGCCTTCTCAAGGATCAACTTTTCATGCTCCTGAACAATCTTACCAGTAAAAGCTTATTAACAACATGAAATTGATTTTTTAAAGAAAATTTTATTTTCAAAATATAACTTGAACAAAATATTGCAGCAACATAGTGTGAATGTACACTGTACAGCCTTTTAGTATACAAAAACAACAATTCTCATAAAGTTTTAATTTATATGAAAATGAGAAACTGGTGATGACACTAGGATCATGTGTCTATCCAGCCCTCGAAATTCGCCACTGCAATCAGCTGTGGTAAAATTAATTTGCCACAGTAAATATGTGCTGTGGAAGAAAATTGCAGGCTTAACTATTTAAGTGTTATTTTATTATAGATACACAGTATCAACAATCATGTCATATTTAAGATAGTTCTACAATTCAACAAAAGTAGAACAAAGATCATAGTTAATGAAATTTGACACAATGCTGTAGCAGTGCCCTGGTGAGCAAATTCTGACACAGCATTTTTGTGCCTTCGCAAAATTGTCCAAATTTCAAGGCCTGTCTATCTATCTACACACAACCATAAAATACATCATCACTAGCAAAAATCACATCACATTTAAAATCATGTAGCTGTGTTGTGGCGTTGACTGTCATCGTGGCGGTTATGGAGGCGGTAGTGGTTCCTGTGCCGGTGGTTTCTATTGTGGTAGCGTTGGCAGTGATTTTAGTCATGGGACCTTCTGTGGCGGTGGCGCTTGGCAATGGCTCTGTTGGCGACAAGGGAAGCGAATCTCCCTGGCGCGCAGTCGCAAAGGCATCCCCAGGCCGATGAGTGGTTCCTTCCGAGAAGAGGGATTTGGTCAGGATAATCCTGCGGGGAACAGGAGGTGAGTGCAGATGAGGTGCATGGGTATAGTTTGGTCGAGCCAGTGACCTTCAATATGGCATCTCCATGGTGTGGAGTTGGGTCTTGTGGGCCAGATGAAAGAACCTTCCTGATTCTGAAAGCCATCTTTCCTGTAGTGACCATGTTAGTTAAAGTGTCACTAGTGTGCCGTAGCTCTCATGTTTACATATGTTGGTGGTGGCGTGCAGATGTACCTGGAAATATGTGTTGAATGATCATAATGACTCATCAACATATTGAGTTCCTAAAAGGTTTGAACATGCATCTATGCATCTTCCTGAAATGCAATCCATCTAAAATACAGACCCATCTGGCAAGCCACCAACCATTGCAGACTCACCAGGGAAAAAAACCATTTTAACCAAAGGAAGAACAAAGCCATTAAGAAATTCACAGAAGAGAATTAGATTCCAATAAAAAATGCCAAATATAAGTAATTTTATTAATGTATTATTCACACGCCACGAGATGCATCCACTCCATAGAAGTAATACGAAAATATGCAAATAAATAATTTTATTTTAATTAAATTACACAAAAGCATTATTGGACATGGTTTGGCTCTTCTCTGTTTGTGATCCACTTTAAAGACAGCATAGTCAAAATAAAGCTCACCAAACGCACACAGCTTCCAAATAGCCAATGTGAAACCATTCCTAACACGCTCCACGAAATATTGTAACAGCTACATTTTCAGGAAGAAGAAATGCCAATTCAATAGCACCCACACTGATCTTTTCTTCACTGCCAAGATCATTGGAAATTGTAATTTGTCTACCTACTCATTTGCTGATTGTGTCTCATGCAATATGTTGGTGAGACATGAGAACCACTTAAACCTACATCCAGGATAATGTGCGGTCTGTCGGTTATCTTAGGTAACCTCATAGAATTTTTGGACGCAGATGGCCAGATGCCACCCTCTCCCCCCCCCCCCACCCCAACCCTCATCCTCAGTGTGTACATAGATAACTGCTGCTGTGTCTCTGTGCAAAGATCTTGCTGATATTCTATCCCCCGCTGTGCCCAATACCTGTCGAGTCTTGTTACGAATGCCTTTATTGTCAGGACACTGACCACTTCTTCTGGAATGCTGTTCCATGGCTCAGCTACTCGGTTGCTGAAACTGTTCTGCCTGAGACTGCTAGCAGCTCTCCTCATATAGATTTTCAAACGGTGGCTTCTTATTGTAGTATCCACTCTGATTGGTATGCAAAGGCAAACATCGCTGTCACATACCACACTCAGTATCTTAAATGTCTTTATCACGTGGCCACATAGTCTGGTATTTGAGTGTTAGGATCTTAAGTTTCTTCAACCGGACTCCTTAACGCAGGTCCTTTAAGTATGGTACCGCGTTTGTGGCTCTTCTTTGCATACTTACAATAGTCACATCTTTTTCCTCACCGGGTGCCAAACACATTGGCAGACTCCACGTGACCATCAGTTACCTTCTCGTGTTGGCCTTCTCATTTATATGTGACTCAAAGGACAGTATGCTATTCACCGTAACATCAATGTCTTTTTCTGTTGATCGTAGCCCTCTATGTTGTGGATCTGCATATCCCTCACCTCTCATGAAGTACTATTACTCAGTATCAGCTTTTCCTCTGACTGTCAAGACCTTTCATTTGTTAGTTTGGAACTGAAGCAAACTTTTATCTGACCACTGACCAGTCTTGGAGCTTGCAATGTCCTAGAGAGAGGACAGTACCTTTTCTGTTATTATGCACTATATGCCATGATAGGCTAATGCATTACAACTTTGATAGGTAAGGTTTGTAGTCTGAGTTTTTCTCCATCTAGATGAACTAGCAGCCAATGATAACGTGCTTCATCAACCTATGTTTGAAATCAGTTTCCCTATAGGACATTAAAATGTTTGCTTTTACAGGTCAAGAGAGAACTTTTCTAAATAAAGTTACAATGAAATGGTTGGCTCAGTTATCATTACAACGGTAAAAGTTCAAAAAAATCTCTTTATTGGCATGCAAATGGCCATTTCTCAAGACCACTGCGAAAGCCATAGGAGGCGATACCTTAGGCGATAATGTGCGCTAAGGGGTTAAAGCCGTGGGTTCGAATCTCGGGTTGGCTGTCTTGCGATTGTTGGAACATTGGACAGTCTCTGTTCTTCCTTATTGCTGCCTCTCTCAACCCAGAAGCATAAATCGGTACCAGTACAAAACCTGGGGTAGTCACCTGCGATTGACTGGTATCCTGTCAAGGGGGAGTTCCAACACTCTCAGGCACTTATCAATGGAAACGAGTGATAAGTACTAGCCCATATGCTCCCTCGCGGAGTGTCTACAATGTGTGCACATGACGATACTACTGCCAATGCTACTTTGTGGATGGCTTAAGCAGTAAAGTGTTAACCCTTACCACTCTGATATCAACATTTTTAATTTTCAAATTAAATTAAAAGTTGAACTGGTGTACATTTTCTAGCAAATTTGGTGGAAGATGGTGCTGTCATAGACAGCAACATCCTCCACCAAAATTGTTGAAAAATGTACACCAGTTTCTTTGCTATTGACACAACTAATAGATGGAATATTGACATCAAGAGTTGTAAGGGTTTAAGTCATAGAGAGGATATGCTGGTGTCAGATTTAGAAATCATGATTATTGTTCTAAAGCTAGCATAAAACAATTCAATTCAATAATAAAGAAATATTGGTTACTTCTACAGGATGTAGAAATTGTTTGAGTGTAACTTTCATGACCATCTCCGTCACTTCTTCAGCACTAACTGACAGTCGCTTGCAACGTCACTCTGGTCAGTTCTTGTGAAGTCATGTGAACATTCACTACAATCTACAAACATCAACCAACCATGAACCGAGATGAGGGCTACCGCATACCAGCAGTCTACCAATCCATGCTGTCACATGACTCCACAAGAACTGACCAGAGTGACATTGCCAGCGATCGTTCGTTAGCGCTGAAGAAGTGACCGAGATGGTCACGAAAGCTACACTCAAAAGATTTCTACCGTACATCCCAGAGAGGTAACTAATATTTCTTTATTATGAATCATCCTGGGATCGGGACCAACATTTTAGGAAATTCAATCCAAGTTTATTTCAATAACTTCATTGAAGTACAAGAATATATAACTGATCAAATTACTCAGTTACAGATACACATATTGTACAAATTATACTTGTATATTACATCTTTATCTTGGCTGCGTTCAAGAGCGCCGAATATCCCGAATGTTCGCCTAACAGTGAATGGTCATGTGACCTCTCCATTACTGAACATGAGGCCCCCTTGGGCCTGTATCGCCCACCCGGAAAACATTGGCTACTGGCACACGCCAACAAAACGAGATAGCTTCCAAACACGCAAAATTTTGATGGCTCCACAACGGCCATGTGTTTTTACATATCAACTTTCCATGGAGATACCTTTAATGACCCTTAGTCTCTAATAATCACATCTCTCAAATTTCAACCTGATTTGAGTTGTTTTCAGGAAAACTAGGTTATCCAAGATGACAGTCTAAACATTTGGCCAATCAAGTTCCCTTGAACAAATTTGGTTCAGCTCTTGCTCTAGATGACATTTCATGAGCTTTGAATCAATAACCCATGTAGTTTTGGAGAATATTTTTAAAGACATTTCTAACAATCAACCATAATCCAAGATGGCCACTGGCCAAATTGGCCGATCAGCTTCCTTTGAACAAACTTGGATCTCTATACCCTAAGGATGCTTCCTGCGAAATACCTTGAAATCGTCCCAGTGGTTCTCGAGAAGATATTTCAAATTCCCTATTGCTTTAATATGGTCATACCGAGTCTGACGAGTAATGCAGTGCCCTTTAATTACTATTATGACATCATTTGTTATGGCAACAGGATGATAACCAACACAAACCACTCAGCACCAAACAGCACTGCAATCCCTCTATCAACTGTATGCCATTTCTAGCTTTGCTCCACCCATTTCTAGCTACGGTCTGCCTATTTTATACATTGTGTACGGATGCTTGCATCAATATTATACTTCCCAGAAGCTCAATTTCAAAGTACCGCTAACAGGAACAGTCAAATTACTTTCAAAATGTTCAACAGAAATTAAATTGAAAATTAATCAAAAACACAATTCAGACAGTTACTATGAGACATTTCCCTCTTTAATGTTGGGTGTACATTATCTGATTGTGGCATCGGCTAACAAGTGAAATATTTTGATGTCAGATATTTGAGCAATAGATCGGATCCCTCCATTGGGATGTTACAATTACCATGATAAACCGCCCGGCACCCGACCCTGAAGTTATTGGTTTGAGTGGCATTTATCGAGTCCCTGATTCCAGGTCCCATTCACGCCATTCTAGGCTGGTTTTATTTCAGTCTATTATTGGTAACTTCCCCTTTTTTTTACACCGGGACCCATTTATACTCCTGGGTGTAGAGGCAGCGAGGAGTGAAGGAGATTGCCTATGTTTCCAGTGATCGTCAGTTGGCCGAACAGAGATGCGATCCTGGGGGTCGCCAGTTTCACAGCTCTGCTTGTTACCGCCTGAGCTACCGTTACCTCTCCTCGGGCACCCGACCCTAGTTATGCAATCACTGTAAATAAGTCCTGACCAATATCTAGGACCTCATAAATGCCGAACAAACATAATTAACAGAACAAACATAATTAACAAGATTACAAGTACACAATCACTTGAATGATAACTGCCTTTGTGACCACTTGAGTAACTGATGTGTAATTTATAGATAATTGTGACCCCCCCCCTATTTTTGGTAAAACTGCCCCTGTATTAGTAATATCTGTGATTGTACGAATGCTGCATATACCAAGTAAAATTGAGTATTTTCTTGACCAATTTTGACCATTGAAGTTTGAATAGCCATACAATAGAGTCAACAGGCCATTTTTAATCAATTAACTAACATCATTTATTGTGAACAGATTGTCTCAAATAGCGAACACTTTTGGTACAAAAGCAATACAGAAATGCGCTAGCTCCCATGTGGGCTCTAAAAATACCTCATAGTAATGAGCATAGGAGTTCAATTCAAACGGAGGGGTTAATTTCAAACTATGTCATGCTCACTTCTAGCTAAGCCACGCCCCTTCTTACATATGTTGGAATCCATTTGAAACTTTGAAACCTGAATACCCAGCAATTTAAATTTCAAAGTAATTAGACAGGTAAACTCTTGAAAATTTTGAAACTAATTTGACTTGGAGCTGTTGGTGCCTAACTGTTGAAAATATTCAACAGAATGTTTATTAAATTGTAAATTCAAAGACATACTATTCGTACACAGTTGTGACACAATTTTCTGATTTTCAGGATAGAGATAAACGCTTTTGGTTGTGAAGTGAACTACTGCTGCCATCAAGTGTCAGATGTTTTAGCAGACCATGTATGCACATTTCTCTGCTGGCATTACGAGCCCTGATAGACCAACCTCAAAATCGATAGTGAAATGCTTAAAGCTGTTGTGAGGACTAGCTACCTGATTGCTCTGATTAACTTGACAATCATAATATATATTCTCCTTTACTGAAAGAGCATAATACCATTTAAATTTTTTAAATCAGCCCAACCAAAGCTGAGATAAGCACTTAGTAACCATCTTGACAACCAAACATTTTCAGCTATCAAGCTAAAGTTATGATGTCACGCCGGGAAGCAGGTCGTCAATTCCTGTCAGGTTACTATTCGAAATAATACCATAGGGAGCATAGGCGCTTATTAATGTGTGTATTAGGCACCTATACACACCTATTTTTTTTACACATCAGTGTTGTATGGCAATTCATTGTTCACACATGGACACTATACATTGTTCAAGTTGCACACAGATTCAGTAATGTCACAAAAGTGGATGATATTTTGTCGATTAAAGGACAGACCTGTATGGTGACTAACATCATAATGCTAACTTACGCCTGTTGGTGGTGACAGTAACAGCCGGTTTCGTGTACGTGAATTTGACCCGAAATTACATTGGTTTGCGAATTGCAAAAGTAGGCTTATGCAAAAATACCGGCGTTATACATTTTCAGTCACCTCATGTGCTTTAAACATTATTCTAATAGAGCAATAGACAATATAGCCTACGGCATGCATGTAGGCTACATGGGCAGATGTGGGCGTAGATCATGAATAGTATATATGGTCGGTGCGAGGTTCAGGGATAGGCTATATCTAATCAAACATCACCACACACTTTTTGGAATACAATTATACGAATGCATATACCGGTATATGGCTTATATCTTTCTGGATTGACTTTAATGATTTTACGCAGGCTGTAGACACGCGCGTAGGATCATGTACACAAACGCATAACTTTTTCAATGTTAGTAGCACACTGTGGCGTGTACGATCACAATTTACTATTGTATAGGCCTATGAATAAATTTACCATTGCAATATAGCAATTAGGTGCTTAAAATTAACTAAAATGCCAATTAAATATAAATCTATTAATAAAACTAATCTACTGTATCTTTTATAACCTACATAAAATAGTACGCAGAACACACTGTTTGTTTACATTTTAGGCAGTGACAGCGCGGCTTTCACTGCCGTCCTCATGAGTTGAAGGGTACATACAAATGTTCACTAGACTACAGTACAGCTTAGAAATAACTTAAAACATACTGTTTAATATTTTGAACATAATTGGATTCCACCCCAATTCTGTTCATAATATTCAACAGAACGTTTCTCACATTGTGTTCATATGGTACTAACTAACATGTTTCTGTTTTTGTTTTGGAAGCATCTAAATAGAGAATCTAGAATGAGGTCACTTTTCATATCACTATTATGGACCGAGTTGAAAATTATCAATTTGCACGAGCATTAGCGAGTGCAAAATTGATAATTTTCAACGCGGTTCATAACAGTGATATGAAAAGTGACCGAGTTTGAGATTTTATTTATCATATAAACTGTAATTTTGAAATATTTGCCAATAGTTGCAGATGTGACTTTTATCTGATTTCTCTTTGTTGATTTTCGTGAAATCGATACCGCCACTGTGATGCACCACTACTCGATAACAGATACTGAATGCGCAGCAAAGTAAAGTGACAAACACAAAATCTGGCGATGTCAGCCGTAAACTACACTTTTCTTCTAAGATTATCGCAGAGCCACGACCATCAATCTTTACTTCGCTGCCGACTGATAAACTGTCAAACGATGACATTTTGCGATGACTTTTCATGAATGACAAATCGTAGTAAAATCCCTACGCGTCACGCTCACATCAATCGATGTTTTAATTGGTCGATTTAAATGGGTTGCGCACCCAACAGCCAATGAAAATACTCTGTTGAATATGGCACATGTGCGCATATTGAAAAATATGGAACGGGTTAGAAGCTTGTTTATATGATAAATTGAAATATTGCCGATAGTGTTCATTATTTATAGCCCTGTATTTACTGGTTGTAGCCTAGGACTATTAATATGCGAATGTAGCTACCCATAAAACCATTTATTATCCTAATAGATTTTCAAGAATCATATAATTTTTTGATTTCGTGAAGAAATAGCTTCAACCTGAGATAAATTATGTTATGGTATGTGAACTCTATCGCGTTAAATGTATGTTTTAAAACATGTTACCTTTGTACTAGAGACAGAGAAATATTGACCCAGCTCACAGCACCGTTCCTGGTGTGACATCATAGCGCGCGGTGACATATTTTAGACTGAGGCGTCATTTAATCTCGTTATTGGGATGTCTAACATATTTTCTCTCACTCCAATGTGAGGTTATTGTATTTAAATAGTGTAATAGATCATAAAATTAATTGAAATTTGGAATCGATCTAGTCTTCACAAGACCTTTAAG
The DNA here is from genome assembly GCA_034401795.1 of Chaetoderma sp. LZ-2023a. Lineage (NCBI taxonomy): Eukaryota > Metazoa > Mollusca > Caudofoveata > Chaetodermatida > Chaetodermatidae > Chaetoderma > Chaetoderma sp. LZ-2023a. Next base: position 116,287,817 of record CM067367.1, read on the forward strand.
CCTTTGTCTAGACAAAGGTCTAAACATTTCACTGTCGATTTCGAGGTCGGTCCGTCAACAATAGTCAAGAAAATCTAAATATTTGCTCCTTTCATGTCCATTTACAAGACAAGAGAATACTATTTTTGAAACGTTACCACTGGAATGACTGGCTCTGTAACATTGGTATGTGTATTTCACATACACGGCAACAAATCTGCCTCATATGACATTACAAGGCCTGAGTGAACAAGAGGCCCAAGGGGCCTGTGTCGCTCACCTGGAGCACCATCAATTTTTGTCACAATTGTTAGTGGGTGGTTTAGTAGTCTTTTAAATGAGTTTGTGGACATTTTTACAAGCGCAATATGGCTGCCAAACATGCTACATTTTAATTGGCCCACAGGGCCCATCGGATTAAACTCCCTTGAACAAACTTTAATGGCCCTTAGTCCTTAATCATACCGCCCAAATTTCGGTCTGATCCCTTCAGCGGTTCTGGAGGAGTTATTTTCAGGAAAACTAGGTCATCCAAGATGGTCGCTGAACTATTTGGTCAATCAAGTCCTCTTGAATAAATTTGGCTTACCTCTTGGCCCAGATGAAGATTCCCCAAACGGTGTCGGAGATTTTTAGACGTTTCCTAAAATCGGCTGAAATCCAAAATGGCCGCTGGGTAAATTGGCTGATCGCGTTCATTTGAACACACTTGGATCCCTATGGCCTAAGGATGCTTCCTGTCAAATATAATTGAAATCGGTCTAGTAGTTCTCGAGAAGACATTTTAAATTTCCCATTGCTTTAGCTTGGGCGGTTTTGACGAGAAAATTATCCACGATGGCCGCCAAACTGTTTATCCGACAGTTTTGAAAATTGCAAATTTGAGTTCGGAATACCCAAAAACATATATAGAACCAATTTTAGCCTCAAAGTCCATTAAATAAAAAAATACCAATATGGCCGCCAAACACGCTACATTTTGAATGGCCCACGGCAGCCATGTTTTTTGACGGAGCAACTTCCCTTGAACAAATTTGAATGGCCCTTAGTCCCTAATCATATCTCCCAAATTTCGGCCTGATCCCTTCAGCGGTTCTGGAGAAGTCGTTTTCGGGAAAACTAGGTCATTCAAGATGGCCGCAGAACCATTCGGTCAATCAAATCCTCTTGAACAAACTAGGCTTACATCTTTCCCTAGATGAGGTTTCATAAGTTTTAAATCAATTCCCAGAGCGGTTTTGGAGATTTTTCAAGACAATTCCTAAAATCGGCCAAAATCCAAGATGGCCGCCGGTCAAATTAGCCGATCGGCTTCATTTGAACAAACTTGGATCCCTATGCCCTAAGGATGCTTCCTGCCCAATACAATTGAAATCAGCCTAGTAGTTATCCAGAAGAAGACATTTTCAATTTCCCATTGCTTTAGTATGGGCGCTTTTGGCGGGAAAATAATCCAAGATGACCATCAAACCGTTCATCCGTCAGTTTCGAAAAACGGCAAGTTTGAGCTCAGAATACCCTTAGTCACTAATCATATCTACAAAATTTCGGCCCGATCCCTTAAGCGGTTCTGGAGAAGTCGTTTTCGAGAAAACTAGGTCATCCAAAATGGCCACCGAACCATTTGGTCAATCAAGTCGTCTTGAACAAACTTGACTCACCTCTTTCCCTAGATGATGTTTGATGAGTTTTGAATCGATTCCCCAAGCGGTTTCGGAGAAGATTTTTAAAGAAGTTTCTTAAAATCGGCCAAAATCCAAGATGGGCACCAGCCAAATTGGCTGATCGGCTCCATTTAAACAAACTTGGATCCCTATGACCTAAGGATGCTTCCTGCCAAATATAATTGAAATCGGCCCAGTGGTTCTTGAGAAGTCGTTTAAATGAAATGTTGACGGATAGACGGACGGACACACGACGGACGGTTGCCACAGCATAAGCTCACTTGGCCTTTCAGAAGATAATAAAAGATGATCTTGAACTTGAACTGCATTCCCATAAACTGATATCATAACATCATATCTGCCAACATTCTACCGGTATACAGCCTGTGCATTCAAGATTACAAATTTACTTGCGCAAGCAATTTTCACCTGTTTTGTCTACATATAACAAAGTCCAGTTTCAAGCACTGATTCGATGCTTCAGGAGAAGTTTACCACATGGTTGTCTTAACACTTTAATGATAAAGCTGGCCAAAAAAGACAATTTAAAAAAAATTTACCACTAGCATGACTGGCTAGATATCTGAGCCAGTTATTCCAGTTGTAAAATTTCAAAAATAGTCTTCTTGACATACAAATGAACATTCAATAAGAAAATATTTTCTTGACCAGATTTGACCAGTACATGGTTAATACTGGTCAACCACCATCTAGGGAAGGCGCTTTGTTGGTCAGACGACACTGGCTTTAAATAAGACATGTGGTATTAAATAACTATCATCTTGAACCAGAGGCATAAAAAGTGTAACTTGCTCTATGACGGTTGTTTATGGCGCATTCACCTACGCAGAATGGAAGGGTTGTCTCCCCCAAATCAAAAGATGGCAGGAGAAGAGTTCATATAAAGTAATTAATTAAAGCACAGACTGGATAATTTAAAGTACACTTCAAAAATAGAGAACATTTGAGTATAAATTAATTCACCGCTGGTAAATTAATTTCTTGTTAAAGGATTTCTAAGCCAGGAATACGTTTGATCTGAGCATCCAAGTTACTGTTTCATCACTACTCTATGTATCACTATCAGAGCCACTGTCAGAGAAACTATCGTCACTATACACTTGGTCCCCAGAACTGTCATCACTGGATTCTAGGCTCGAGGGTGATGTTGGAAGGTCAGTGAGATTATTAATACCCTTAGCGGGATCAAATGGTACAATAGCGCTTAAACAGAATAGTGCCATGAGGTTTGTACGTGTCAGTGCTTTTACATAAGATGTACTAATGACAGCAGGAAGACGTCGCCTCGTTATCACCTTCCCTTGATGTAACTGTTCAAAATCTGAACACTCAGTGCTAAATTGTGTTCTAAACAAACAGAATCCTAAATCACACTTGCTTTGGGGTAGCACTGCTGAACTGGTATTAGGCGGAATAGGAAATATATGAACATTGTGCTGTCTCGCCGCCTTGATAATTGCACTGGTCACATACCGCGAATGACCATCGTAAAGAAGAATACATGGTCTTTCAGTCACACATGTTAAGAAATGCTGATGAAAATATCCTGAGAAAATTGATGATTCCGACACAGTATCGCTACAAACAACGTATTTAGTCCCTGGAATACATGTATCAGTATTAACAAATTTGGATGACTGCCGCTTGACCTTTGACACAACATAAGGAGGGAGTGATTCACCGCTGGCACTACCCGTTGATAATACCAGAGTCTGATGTAATTTCCCTACTGATGGTGTTAATTTTGGCACCTGGGTGCCACTGAACACATTGACTGATTGCTTATCAATGTTAATTATTGTTTCATCAACAATCCAAATACGGTCAGCACAATCCCTCAATCCATGTTCTGTGAGAACACTTTCAAACTCGCTATAATATGTAACCAATGATGGCGTTTGTATTGATTCTGATTTACTACTAAGCGGATGCTGACGCTTAATACTTTTTACATTCGGATACCGTTGCAGAAATCTATAAAACCAGTTCTTGGAAGGTTTAACGGAATCAATAATATTTCCGGCAAAGGTAATTATTTGCATCCTCGAATACCTATAACCAATATCAGCCATCTTTATACAGTGCTGAGCTAATGTTTCCTCGACATCTGCTGAGAAGTATAATGATCGCCCTAACCCATTGATATTAGTCACGGGTGATAAGCGTCTATGTCGTAATGTACTTTCAGGGATCTGATATATTCTTGCTGCCTTCCTGATTGCTATACCATCAGCAATAGAAGCGAGAGCAGCCGTTAGTGCCTCTGCAGAATACAGAAACCGGGGCTTCTTCACTTTGCCCGATGAGGATCTGTAGGGGAAAACAACACACTACTATTTAGTCTACCAGCCAAATCTGAAGAGGCCTAATTAAGGAGTCAGCGCAAGTCGTCTGGTAGAAAAATGCCAATGATACTCAGCTATTAGGGGGGTCTATACAGGTTATCACCAGGGTAGATGTAGGGTATGAAAGTGGTGCACAACATTTTTACAGGCCCGTTTCCATGGTAACCAAGATAAATTATCACAAATATATAAGTTTGTTCTAACGCGAATAACTTTCTTCACATGACAGCTAGAAACATGCTTCTGGTGTTGAATGAAAGGTATAATTCCCCTCTAATTGGTCCTGCCAGTTACTCATTTGTGGGATCACTTATTCTACAATTATGACGTCACAACCATGAAAAATTGACTTTTTCTAGGAATTCAAACGTTTTCCATTTTCCCTGTAATGTCCAGGTGTGTACTAGCACCTCAATATGTATTTTAGTAGCAATGCTATCTAGCTTATTGAAAATATATGTAGTACGTGATATAGGCTCTGTAAAATAGTGATTAACCCTTAATTTCTATGATAACCCTTATCGACGCATTGAAAAATAACGAATGGTCCAGGGTAATTTTAGAATTTACAGCTAAAAGTACATTATAAAATAATTTTTACATAAAACATCATCCAGCAATATCTAAATCAATTGTAACATTGCTTCAATTTAATTAGTCATTGCGCTCATCTATATTGCGCATGTATACAATATTACATAGCACTGGGAGAATTCTAATAGATTTGATACTATTAGTCCTTTTAGTTAAACGAGTAAGATAACTTAGCAGCCATGGACAACACAGTCCACTCAAGTTATTGAAACCAAAAAGACGGAGGGTTAGTGTAGATCTAAGCAAGTGTATCATCTGCCAATTCAAGGAATCAAATCATTTCTCGTTGCTTTGAAGATAAGGAATGATGCTGGAATATGCATTCAGTATGATGGGTTGGAATCTATAATACAAGTCAAAGACAACAATGAACTTGAATTCATTGAAGCACAGCCAGATCTATTATGGCATAAGAACTGCTACTCTTTATTTACATCAACAACAAATTTGATGGTTTTGCAGTCCCCGATTGAACCAGAAGAAGAATTGACATCGACAAGTCAACGACATCCCCGTGAATCATTTGACTTTAAAACGCTGTGTTAGTTCTGTGGCCTGAAGTCTTACAGAAAAGATAACAGTTTGGTCAATGTAGTGACTTTCGAATTCGGAGACTCTTGAAAGGAGGGCCAAAGAGAAAAATGATCCCGAGATAAAAAGGCGAATCGGAGGTGACTTCAACAAATTGATAGCATTAGAAGCGCGATACCACAAAGCTTGTCACAGTAAATATTTAAAGCCGGCAAGTCAGGCTTCGGCGGTTAGTTCACCACATGATGCCACATTCAACGAACTTCTCTTTAATAGAACCTAAACTTGCAACGGGTAAAGCCTTTGATATGACCAGCTTGTTAAATCGGTATCGTGATCTGCTAAAACAATATATGTCAGAAGACGAAGCCAACCTCTACACCCGCCAAGGTCTTAAGCACAAGTTAGAGACAAAGTGTAGTGACATCGTGCAGTTTCAAAATCTTGGCCAGCAAAATAAACCAGATTTAGTTTTCTCAAAGCATTAATATTGCGTAATTCAATAATGTCGCAGGAAGGGATATGCCACCAACCTCTAAATCCACAGGATATCTCTGCAGAAAAGGCAGAGAAGTTGTTGGATGATGAAGTGTACACGTTTCTCTATTGGGTCCTTTCACGGGGAAGGGAAGGGTCATTGGAAACCATTAATAAAGATGACATCAGCGTATTTGCATCATCAGGCCATTGTAAACACCTACATGTACGAGTGTTGGACTCGGAGTTAGTCTACATCAAATGACTCAATCAGAAGATGTAGTCAAGCTAATAAATAGACAAGGTCACTGTATTGCCTACGATGAAGTCCGCAGAATCGATGCATGTTGGGCCAATCAACAACTTGACAATAAATTGCATATCCCTGTAAACATGGTGGCAGGAAAGATTACAAGATCTGCAGGTGCTAATTTCAACAGAGCTACAGAAACTCTGAGTGGTGTCCATCATGATGTTGTGAATACGGTACTCTATCAGGCTGCTGGTGATGGTGTTGAACTGCAGAAGTTGGGAAGCATCAATAGCTCTAACATTAGACAGAGAAGTATTCAGAAAAGACCAAATCATTACAATCCTACAGTGTCCAAATATTGGTGCGAAAAATCCCAAACCAATGCACCTATTGAAAAGGGTAAAACTTGACTGGTTCACTGTCTGTACGTCAGAACATGAGCGAATGCGTGGCCTTGATCAGGATTTTATCCTATTATGACAGACACCATCAAAATTATTTGGAGTCACTTTTGATCCAGAATCATTGCAAACAATGCCAGGATGGACAGTTTATCATGCTATTGTGACGACTAATGTCAATGTTGTGAAAACCAATATTGGTTACTGTCCAATGATCCCTGCCTCAGCAGCCGAGTTCAACACTGTGTATCCCATGAAGAAGTATCTGCAGTCTGCATTTCACTCACTCGGTCAGAATTGGACATACACAGTGTATGATGAAGCTATATATTGCAAGGCTCAGATGATAATACCAAGTGGAGAAACCCAGATGAATTTGACAGTGATCATATTGAAATGGGAGGCATGCACCGTGCATTGAATTTTATGGGTGACATAGGTCGTGTTTTGCAGGAAAATGGTTTTAAAGACATTCTTGTGGAAGCGAACGTGTATGGATCGGCAACAATTAGCCATACTATGAAGGGCAAAGCATACAATCGAGGTGTTAGAATTCATAAGCTGATGAATGAAGCACTGAGTCGGCTTAAATGGATGGCATTTGCTGATGCCATTGAAGCAACAGAAGCTTCATAACTTGAAAGGAATATGATCATGGAGAAAGCGGAACATTGCACCACAGCATTTGAGGATCTCCACACAGCGAAGGCAGAGATGCGGCTAAAAAGGCACTAGAAGATTTCTCGCATTCTGAGCAAAATCTGCATTATCTAATGGAGAAATTTGTGAAGGTATATGTATACGTGATGATAACAAGTCCTTGGAAGTAGAAACATTTGGGGAGATGATTCCAATTGACTTTGTGCGGACATGTAAACTATGCGCGCTGGGGTTTCTTTGACGTTGCTGAAGCAAGACTTCGGAGGGAGGAGAAGCCGGAAGTGTATCAATCTCTAGTCTACGGCCAAGGTGCCATTTACAGGACTGGGTGACCTTTCAGTGGAGTTTGGCATGACACGGCCATCGAACAATCCCTAAACAAAGACTGCGGCAAGCACAGACAACTGTGTGCTAAAGATGAAGCAATTGCAAAATACTATTTGACTGCTCATCTAAAAGCAGCAGTAACCGCTAACACAAAGCAACTTAGTGGGTTACATCAGACTGATAGTGGTGACCTCCACAAAGAGGCTACAATGAGACGCATTGCTGCTGATGAAGCTGCAATCCAGAAAATCATCAGTGTTATTAATGAAAGAATGGTGAACCCTTTCATGATTGACATCGCCATTAACCCAGAGAATAGGCAACCTCTTGTAAATATTGCCACATCATTTGTATGTTCATCTGAGGCAAGCGAGGCACTGTGTAATGTGCGTGAAAATGGTCTAGAACAAATGAAGGAATTTGTAACTAATAGATTGATAACACGTGAGACAGCCTTTCATGATCCTATTAGTAAGCATAATCTTTGCACATCTACTGCACTGAACAAAGGAGCTGTTACTAAAAAGAAACAGGTGATAGTCATTAAATATTGATCGCCAAATATTCAGCAAATTGGCAATTATTGGACATATATTATATGACATTAATCGAGTAGTGAAGGTCGTGTTTGGTGGGCACGATGAAGTACCAGAGCTTGGGTCAGATTATGAGGAAGCCAATTCTCGAATGTTTCTACATATTTCACATGTGATATATAAATTAGGCGTCAACCGGGTACTTCTTTGGTGTCTTGACTCAGATGTTGCAGCCATGTGTCCATGATACTGCTGGGTACTTGACTTGAAAGAGATGTATCTAAAGACAGGTGTACGACAAGAGATTCATTCCAATGCATACCATAGCGACCCAACTTCAAAAAGTATGAGCTATATGCTACCAGCGATCCACGCAGCCAGTGGATGCGATTCAACCTCAGCGTTCAGTGGGATAGGCAAACAAAAATGGCTGAATCTTATTGAAAAGCACCAAGAATTACACAGGGGGATACAACATTTCGGAGACAGTCCTTCTGACATCAACTGGGAAACCGAGGATGTCATGACAACACTAGAGTCTCTACTGTATTGCAGAAAGAAACATGTATCACTTGATGTAGTTCGCTACGAATTATTTGCAAAAAACAATGCAAAAAATGAGAAATTACCACCAACAATGGATAGCTTCCGTTACCATCTCAAATGAGCAAATGATCGGTCATTTATATGGAATCATGCAACAGTTCCGTATCTCAATGTATCACCTGTTGATAATGGCTGGGTGTTCGATGAAGATGGGTACCTTGTGCCATGTATGATGATGCTCCCTCCAGCACCTGAGGCAACACTCACATTTACACAATGTATGTGCCAAGCGGATTGTTCAACAAGGACATGCAGGTGTCCGACGCAAAGATGATATTGTGTGTTCTGATGTATGTAAATGTTGTGCTGACAGTTGCAGTAACCGTGAATTGAATATAGATGACTCGTCCTCCGACTCAGATACAGATTAATGATATGGAACATGAACTGACCTACACTACTGACCTACACATCATCCTTGCATTCATAGAATGATTCATTCTGTGAAGAAATCGTATTTACGGCATCAAAATTCAAGCTTACATTTAGACTGACTTTTAGGGTATAACTTCCAAAATGATGTATTAAATATTTTCCAAACCATACATCCCATTCAATGTACCAATTTGATAAGCCAGACATATTTTTTAATAAATGGGACAATATTGAGCTATCAGAATACGAACCAGAACACAAATTTTTACAAAATTATTATGGTAAACGTGAAGATATGAGAAAAATTACAATTTCCTATGTTTGTAACATCATAATTATATGCAAATTATTCACAAAACAAGAATAACTGTAACTGCTAGCTAGATGACTATGAGACCTTTAATTTAACACCAGAATTGTCTTTCTAACCACAAAAATAAGAAAGTTATGATAGTTAAAACAAAAGTATATTTCTGTGTGGTAATTGATTATGGTTACCATGGAAACGGTTCTGCAAAGAATAATTGGACCACTTTCAGACCCTACATCCACCCTGGTGATGACCACTATAGATCTCCCTAACAGCTGGTACTATTGGCATTTTTCTACCAGACCACTTGTGCCATGATGGCGAATTCAGATTTGGCTGGTAGACTAATTACTGATGACCTGGGAGCAAGATTAACAATTAAATCTTTTGCTACATGTATGACTAGTATAAGGATGTCTGCCTGTCACTCTGTCAAATTCAATACATTTCTAACAAAGGTGCCGAAGCCACAACCATGCCATGTCGTACTTATCAAATTTATACATACAGTGACCATTCTCCAAACCAAACCTCCCGAGAGAATGAAGAATTTGTCTGATTATGTTCACGTTTCGAAAAGTGTGGGATTATGCCATCCACCCCATGTGTCTGTCTGCGGAAAAGTGTGGGATTATGCCATCCACCCCGTATCTCTCTCTGCGGAAAAGTGTGGGATTATGCCATCCACCCGTGTGTCTGTCTGCGGAAAAGTGTGGGATTATGCCATCCACCCTGTGTCTCTGTCTGCGGAAAAGTGTGGGATTATGCCATCCACCCGTGTGTCTGTCTGCGGAAAAGTGTGGGATTATGCCATCCACCCGTGTGTCTGTCTGCGGAAAAGTGTGGGATTATGCCATCCACCCCGTGTCTCTGTCTGCGGAAATTGATTGTAACGCAACTCCTCCAAACATTTGGATGGAATTCAAACAAATTTGGTATATGAATTATGCATATGATTGTGGAGTTCATTAGGATGTGTAGATTTGGCTCTAACTCCATGCGTGGGTGGGGATCAAAAGGTCAAGAAATTGATTGCAATGCAACTCCTCTGAAACCGTTGGACAGAATTCAAACAAATTTGATCTGTGAGTTCCCCATGGGGATTTGCGACGACACGTCATCGACCAAGAAATCCAGTTTGCAATGGTTTTCACCTTACAGAGATTAAATTTCTATAGAACTGAATTCATTGTGTGTAACTGATATATTCGGTTTAGGGAGGGTTTTGATTTCTAGAGCTTTTGGTCAAAGGTGCTTCCATTACACGCACATAGCTTAATGTTTGCAGAATAAATCTCCCATTTGAATTCCAGATTGAAATAGAAATAGAATGCACAGTTGATGAGGTGCCATTCCAAATCCCCAAGACATATGATTGAATTCCACCAAATGGTTTCTGAGGATATAGTTAGACAAATGGATGGAGGTGATTTCAATGTCACCAGTATTTTATCAAAGCGTGTTTGGATTGATAATCATAGAATTTCCCCACCACAGCAGCCATTATTGACACCAATTTATTGGAGATTAAGTTATCAGATGGAAACGAAAATTGACCCCGAACAAAATCTGCAGAGGCTTTATGCATATTACAGGTGGATGTTGAGACCAAATCAAACACACATAAAGGTACCAGCCCTTCCATTCAGATTAGTTTAACCCTTTCACGACAAAGCCGGCCAAAACCGGCCTCTGCAGTGCTCTTGAGGAACGTTCATTTGCCGGCCAAAAGAAGACTATTTTGGAAAATTTACCACTGGAATGACTGGCTCGATAACCGAGCCAGTCATTCCAGTGGTAAATTTAAGAAAAATTGTTTTCTCTTGGCCTGCAAATGAACATTCAATAAGTAAATATTTAAGTTTTCTGAACATATTTAGTCATTAAAGAGTTAAAACCAGCACAACATTCTATGGTTGTGACGCAGACAGCTTTGTTAAATATGTAGAAAGATTTGAATGATAGTGTGATACACTAATATATGAGTTGCGTAGCGAAAATAAAAACTCATATACAGGTTGCCTTAGTGTTGTTCCGATTAATCAATTTGATCGATGATTGATTGGTTTGTATGTTCAACCAACAGATCGATCATGATTTCAGAAATCGATTTCGGTTGTTTATAAATTGACTTTATTAATATATTTTAACTGGTCAAGCTAGAAAACGAATACTTTTTGGAAAAGAATTTAAAATTTAATTGTTAGAACTATAAAGTATTACTACTTAGTCTAAGACATTAATTCTTTCAGCACTGAAATAGTATGTTAATTTCAAATCAACCATACTCAAGGCAGCAACAGCTTCCAGTCAAATTAGTTTCAAACTATTCAACAGATTATTTCTTATATTATTAAGAATCTGTCATACCTGCGACTTTGTTTGACAGGGGTAGTTATCCTTGAACATGCCATAATTACTGCATTTAAAATGGGTAAAAAATGTGAACCAGTTATGATCAATCATTAATTCATCATCGCTTAGTATATAAAACCAATCATCGATCACAAAAATAGTACCAATTCCCAACACTAGGTTGCCTTGAAATTGAGCGTTTGAACATAGGCAGGGTTATAATAAATTCTTCGAAATTAAATTAAAACATTTGCTCCCAGGCCTCATGAAAATACTCTGTTGTGTGTCAAATATATTTTCATTCTACTTGGGTATACACCTTTCCCATATCGTTTTCACGGAGTGACAGATTAACATTCTCTGTGGCATAGATTTTACCGTGATTGCATCTGTCGCTGCATTCTTCTATTAAGCGCAGTGTGACACACATCAATTCTACTGTCATGCTTTTAGTTTTTATCATGTACGAAGTCCACAGTGTAATGCACATCAATTCTTCACTCACACTTTTAGCTTCCGTCATGGAGTGACCGATTATCTTTGTCTGTCTTAGTATTCAGGTATTAAGTCCACACTCTGATGCATAATAATTCTTCTGTCACACTTTTAGTTTCCATCATGGAGTGATTAATTAGCTGTGTGCAGTAGTTCTACTGCAAAACATTCACGATACAGCTCATTACAGTATGGACACAAACTTCTGTTACTGCATATTATTGGCGCCAGCAACTGCATTTAGCACCATATGTCTGCCATATCAGACAAAAACCACGCCACTGAGACACAGCAGCATAAGCCTATATAAAGAGAAACTGTTACTAAATGTAGGCGTGAAGCTAAAATAAGCTCCCTTGGATGGTTCCTGCCATCCGTTTAGATCTGCGATTAATGTGTACTGGCATCAGTAATTCTACCGTGGGCTTTCTCCGTCGTATTCTGGTGGTATCATGAACTTGCCCGTTCACAAGGTTAGGTTCCTCCTAGGATCATACATGTTAGTTCCAGACGGCGGGGACAGCGTGAGAGAAAAATCACTGTGTACAGTACAGATAAGAAATAACTAAACATGTATATATGTACAGTGTTTTATGATATAGGTTTTCATCCTTTAATCGTCAGCATTGGGAATAAGAAATTCTATTTTGAGACCAAAAGAATACATGTATTAAATAGAACTTGCAAATGGGAATGACTGTGAAGCCGAATCACTGCTCCACTTGGTCTAAACATAGATATTTCTCAGCATCTGTGCAGAAACCATATTTAACTACATTGACCATTAACCGTTTAACACTCAAAATGGCCAAAACAGCCTCTACTGTGGTCTCGAGAAATGTGTATTTAGACCCAGAGAAGAGCATTTTTTGAAAATTTACCACTGGAATGACTGGCTCGTTAACCAAGACAGTAAGTAACTCCAGTAATAAACTTTCAAAATTAATCCCCTAGTCTCTAAATGAAGATTTTCTATGTGAAAATTGAAATTTTCTTGAACAACCTTGAGGATTAAAGGGGTAACCGGCTAATTATATGGTATGCAAATTCTAACAATTCTACGCCACAAACCTGTCTCGTTTTCTTTTTGCCGAGTCAGCATCAGTTTTTGATGAAGAAGCACTGACATCATGTGATACAGCAGCAAACTGATAACACAAACACAAGCCAATGATTTAACTGTCTGCCTGCTGAATTTACTCCACAGCAGACTACATATTTCATGAGGTTTAACTCTGGATATGCTGAATATTTTGAAAACAATTTGAAATTATTGACTGATTGACATGCAACACTCAGACAGTTAATTAACCAGATAGGAATCATATTATTTTGCTTACTATGAAAACAATTATTTACAATCTAGGTCATGCTGACATTTACAACAGATACAAGACATTAGTAAAATATTTGTATCTAAATAAACGTTAAATTCGTCAAAAAAAGACTGAAATTCCATGGCATAAATGCATCTGCAAATACCTTTAAAATCTGGCTAATGATCAGTACATTGTAATACTAGAACGTACAGTCGACGGGGCAACATCGCAAATCCCCACGCTTTTCCCAAATTTGACACCGCGCCCCCCACGCACGCGCGCGCACACACACACACACACACACACACACACACACACACACACACACACACAGGGGTATTATCTCGCAGTCTGCAATCGCATGGGCAAGTCTGAAAACAAATCTGGTTGAATTCCATAAATGTTTTTTTGAAAGATACTACTAGAATTCTTAATATTTGACATTTTGACTCAGCGCTCTTAGGCCCCCAGGGAGAAAAGCAATCCGCAATCATATAGATAAAGTATTCACTAAATAAATTTGGTTGAAATGAATTTGACTATATGTTTTCATAGACAGTGTCATGGATAGAATGTGTGGCTCAACTACACTACAGCTCAGTAATAACTTTACGTCTTTCACAACAAAATAGAATGAACTGTTGAATATTTTGAACATAATTGGATTGGAAAACATAAGGCAGCAATGTCTTCTAATCCAATTATGTTCAAAATGTTGATCAGAACATTTTTTATTAACCCTCAAATTTTTTCAAGAAAATTTCAATTTTCTCATACAAAATGTCCATTTATAGACCAAGAAATTATTATTGAAAATTTACCACTGGAATGACTGAGCCATTCATTCCAGTAGTAAATCTTTTTTAATAGTCTTCTCTTGGTCTGCAAATCGACATTTCTCAAGACCACTGTAGAAGCTGTTTTTTTGGCTGATATGAGTGTTAAAGGGTTAACTAACATAATTGAACAACTGGATACAGGATTATCTTGAAAATGCAAATTTGCACATTAATGTAGCCATAAGGATATAACTGTACCCTCAAAATTGAACCCCAATGCATAAACAGATATCGTAACTGTAAGGCATACAGTAGTGGTCCGAGCAAGTCCTACAGATAGGCAAATGGTTAACATTGCATAGATTTATATGTATATATGTGTTTCTGCACAAGGCTGTAATTACTGTAAATAACAAAAGACTTCGTTAAAGTAAATTCCCATTGAATAAAAACTTTAGCGGGTAAGTAAATTGACCCAAAAGTAATCTAAGTATAAACTCCAACAAAATATGGACACAATTTTTTTAATGTATTTTATATATGATGCAGAATGGATGCAAATCTGTAATTTTATTAAAATAATATAAGCCCTTGATGAAGTAAATGTCTATTGAAATTCTTCTAATTCTTGGCTTAAGATCACACAGAAATTAACTAGGTCCAAACCACATAAATGTATGGAAAAAATTATCATTTTCGTTATGATGTAGAATTGGAGACTGAATGCAATTGCGATACAGAACAAATCTCTAAAGCTTTATTGGGATCTGATATATCTTTGATGAGTTAAGGGCAATTGCATTGAGACTTCTAATTCTTAGGGGAAAATAAACTAATTCCAAACCAGGTCAAAATATGTAATAATTTGGAAAATCATTTTTGTTATGATGGAGTTGTTATGCAATCATGGCATAGATAAAATCTGTATAGAGTTTTATAAAAATCAGTTAACTGCTGGATGAATTAAGGGTCCATTGAAAAACTAATATTTATCTCATTCTTGGTGCACGACATCTCTATTTACAGCTAGGATGACTGGCTTGGTTATTGTAGCGTGGATCAGCCGGACGGGTACAGACTGTCCCAGGATGATCGCTCCAGGTATGTTCCAAGCACACACACCCCCCCTCCCCCCCCCCCCCCCCCCGAAGTAGGGTAGTATACATGAGAGGTTTCTGGAAACATCTAAGTCCGTGAGATCGCGTAGCGTGCATCAGAGCTTCCCTGACAACACGTGTCAGCATTGGGAGAGAATGCATACTAAAGTGTACCGGGTTGGTGCACGTAATTTCTTTATATTCAACTATTCTCGTCGGTCGTGGTACCTATCAGGACCGGAGTGAGATGAGGATTCTAAAACTATTTACCTTTTTAAAATCGGACCAGAAATAGCCGAGTTATCCTCATTTAGCTCGTTGAAATTATTTTCAAAATATTACAAGGACGTCGTAAACATGTGTATGTACTAACTGAATGGGGGGAGGATGTCTATCAGATGATAGCGTCCTCACCCTTCCTGTCCGCACGCTGATTGGCTACAGATCACCTGCTGATTGGCTGGGCATCCTCCCTATGATGTCATGAGTAGTATAAAAGGAGCGCAAAACCAAGAATCGAGACCACACTTTGTCGAGAGAGAACAAGTGGCAGGTTGTGTGGACAGAGCAGTGCAAGACGTGGGCAACTGCTTACTGACTGTGGTTCCCCTATAACCACAGCGGTGCCTTTCGGATTTCAGTTCTTAGTCTCTGACCCGCAATCAAACATCCGCATCTAGTTTTTGTAGGCCCTCGGACGGCCATCCGGGGGCAATTAATTGAATAGAACTCCCTCACTTTCAACACTTTAGAGGAGCCTTCCTGCAGATGGCCCTCGCAGGCCCGACGTAACTTCTCCAGTATGTAGAACGAGTGGTGAATCTTGGTGGACAACTCGTCAGATCTGCCGAACCACGCTGAAAAGTGGCGATTAAACTTCCGTGCAGAATGTCGTGTGTTGATTAACGTTTAAGCCGCAGTCTGGTGGGACTCTGCCTGCCTGGTATGCCGCAAGAGCTATGCAGTGTACCATGTATGGTGTACCCAGAAATGTACATGCATTGTATAATTACAACTTTCTACTGTAGCCCTCTATGTTATGGGCAACTTTCAAACGTCTGATACAGTACGGAACTTTCCAGCATTCTGCTTAAATTATTTGTATGAGCTATCCTGACTATCTAGTGGACATCCGCAACTATAATCGTTGTTTTTCACCAGCATGAGCCACATCAACAGTTCGTCTGCGGAGATATCTCAGCAACTTCAGAATTGTGCCATCTTGCATTCCTCATCTGTAACGCATCATCCACGATGATTTGTGAACTTTTTCCGTACCAATGGCTAATAAGTACTCATTTAACTATATTTTTGTATTATTGTATTTATTCATTTCTTTACAGGCACTGATGACTAATAGGTACTGACCGGACGTCTGAGACCGCATTTTATAATTTATATCTTTAATGTAAATATTATCCTTATTTTTTTGTGCTTATGACTAACGAGCACCGCAAGGTCCTGACCTGATTTATTGTCAATACCGTGACAGTTAGTTTATATATATGGCAGCAGCCATCCTAGTTACTTGTTTTGTTTACTTGATATAAAATACTAGGACCGCAGTACGCTAGGCTATACTATACAGCAACAATAAATTTGCATCACTTTTCCCCCAGCATCAATTTTACACTGAGGTCACTGTTCATGTTCCTATAACTCCCATCGCCACGTTGGCATGGTCCGACTTGGGAAACTATTGGGGTTTCCAAGCCGTGAAGACCAAAGTGTCGATTTCGCATACACATCCTTTGTATCTTTGGATACCAGTTAGCATAGATAACGCCACCAAAGCAGGAAGCACTGCAAAAAGATATTTATTTTAACCAGCCAGCAATGCATCTCTGGTCATCCTGAAACTTAACCCTAACGACAGGCAAACCTTAGTCCCCAGAGCTGGATCTCATATGGTCCGCCCCGACACACTAGGTGACGGATAGGACGCAGATCTCCATCAAACTATGTACAGTGACTGGGTGCGGTCTTGGAACCCACCACACTGTCACGGGAAGGTCACTGGAGATGGATATCTGCCTCTCACTCCCCCCCATAAACTTTTATGCGCTTTTCAAATTGCTTGTGTAATACTGACTTGTCCCAGTAATGTTGTATGTGGTTGCGGTGTGATATGTAACCAGAACGTTATGTGATTCTGAAGCTGTCACTCCGTAACATGTTCGCTCGCTGCCTTTCTGAGGGAGATGCTCCGGAGGGTGATCTTAGGGAAACCGAGCATCTTCACCAGTCGGGCTTATGTATCAGATGGCAGAAATTCCTGCCACTTGCAGCCAAAGCTAGTATATAAATTTAACACCTTAGCGGTAGTTTGAGATTTAGCAGAAGGACCGCATAAATAAAAGCGCCAACTACCAATACAGTATCTTGGACTTACATAAGATGACGGTGTGGAATTCTGCGGAAATCATCCACCCCATCTTCACGTAATACAGCGTGCATCACATTAATTATAATTTCACTAGGTTGACTCACACTACACGTAGCATAGGTTTGAACAAGAGGGGCCCTTTTTGCCAGCTCTCTTCCTCTGGTTCGGCGTTGAAGGCATTTTCCTGTGACTGAGGCCCGCACGAAGCACTTTCCTCTCGCAAGAATAATATTTTTGTCAGGGGTATAATGGTTTATATTAACCTATATAAGTGGTCTCGTTAAGACGTTTACCTCACGGATATATAAGGATCGGTGAGGTACCTCTGATTAACAAGACACCAACATAGAACTATGTACTGTATATTTTCTTTCTTGTGCTAACAAACCGAGTACCATTGTTTGTATAGTTTATTTTTAATTATCATGTCTAGGCTCCTAAATTGAGTTATGGACCGTCATACCGGTGACACAAATAGTTGGGACGAGACGGTGAGGTTCAATCTCGGCGGCAATGGTCGCACAGCCCCACTGGAACGTTTTCGTTCCACCGGCTCTAGAAGTCGGTCTTTGTACTTTTCAGAGTCGCGATACGGGATCCGCAACCCCGAGAACCGCAGCTAACCAGCCCTCCCGCGCATCCTGTACTTGCGGTACAACAGAGCGGAGCAGCAGGACGGACCAGCGCGTACCCCTGCAAGCTACACTATCTACTGTATACATTAAAAATAAGCTTCCCTTATCTCTTGGACATTTACTAAATAAATATATCAATTTTGTTTACCAATCCTGACCATTAAAGGATTAAAATTTGACACCATCAAATGGATGGCTTCAAATTCTTAAACATCTTCACTGTCTAGTCAGACATACAGGAACTTGAGCACTTCTCAGATATACAGGTACATGAGCCCTTGTTAGACATGCAGATACATGAGCCTTTGTTAGACATACAGATACAGGAACCCTTGCTAGATATACAGATACATGAACCCTTGGTAGACATGCAGATATATGAGCCTTTGTTAGACATACAGATACATGAGCCCTTGTTAGACATACAGATACATGAGCCCTTGTTAGACATACAGATACATGAGCCCTTGTTAGCCATACAGATACATGAGCCTTTGTTAGACATACAGATACACGAGCCCTTGTTAGATATACAGATACATGAGCCCTTGTTAGACATGAGCCTTTATTAGACATACAGGAACACGAGCCCTTATTAGATATACAGATACATGAGCCTTTGTTAGATATACAGATACATGAGCCCTTGTTAGACATGAGCCTTTATTAGACATACAGGAACACGAGCCCTTATTAGATATACAGATACATGAGCCTTTGTTAGACATACAGATACACGAGCCCTTGTTAGATATACAGGAACATGAGCCCTTATTAGATATACAGGAACATGAGCCCTTATTAGATATACAGGAACATGAGCCCTTGTTAGACATACAGATACATGAACCTTTGTTATACTTACAGAAACATGAGCCCTTGCTAGACATACAAATACATGAGCCCTTGTTAGACATACAGATACATGAGCCCTTGTTAGACATAGATACATAAGCCTTTGTTATAGATATACAGATACACGAGCCCTTGTTAGACATACAGATACACGAGCCCTTGTTAGACATACAGAAACATGAGCCCTTGTTAGACATACAGATACATGAGCCCTTGTTAGATGTACAGAAACATGAGCCCTTGTTAGACATACAGGTACTTGATCCCTTGTTAGACATACAGGTACTTGAGCCCTTATTACTCATGCCGCCAAAGGCTGGTGTGCATATCGCTGTTGGTGAGTGGATAGAATCACCAAATTTGGCATATACATTGATATATAATTCTGACTGACTAGAACAAGTTTTAGTTTGGGGTCAAAAGATAAAAAATCAAGGTCACTTAGTGCATTCCGAAATACATATTTTTAGCCATATTGGGAATGCAAGTGTGTAGAATAACCAAACTTCACACATACATTGTAAATTCTTACGTTCGGATCAAAAGGTAAAAAATCGAGTCATTTAGTACACCCCGGAATACACAATTTTAGCCATAAATCTGGAACGCAAGTAGGTTGAATCACCGAATTCCGAATATACATTGATATTATGAGTGGCTAGAATTATTCTTAGTTCGGGATCAAAAGGTCAAAAATCGAGGTCACTGGGTTAATTAATTAGTGCATCCAGAAATACACACTTTTAGCCATAAATTGGGAATGCAAGTAGTTAGAATCACTAAATTTGGTATAGCCATTCATATTATAGGTGGCTAGAAGTTCTATGAGTTTCAAGACAAAGCATCAAATATCTAGGTCACTGGGTCACGAAGTGCGTACATGAATACACATTTTTGTCCATTACTCTGGAGTGTAATGAGGCAGAATAACCAAATTTAGCACACCTTCCCATTACAACAGTTCATGATTGTTTGCCGTTTGCGGTCAACCGATTAAATATCTAGGTCATGGTGGTCAATAAATACATTGCTAAGACAGAGCGCAAAAGGCGTGAGTCAGCATCTGCTTCGAGTGCATTCTAGTTAGACATACAGGTACTTGAACCCTTGTTAGACATACAGGTACTTGAGCCGTTGTTGGACATACAGGTGCTTGACCCCTTGCTACATATACAGGTACTTGAGCCCTTGTTAGACATACAGGTACTTGAGCCCTTGTTAGACATACAGGTACTTGAGCCCATGTTAGACATACAGGTACTTGAGCCCATCTTAGACATACAGGTATTTGAGCCCTTGTTACACATACAGGTACTTGAGCCCTTGTTACACATACAGGTACTTGAGCCCTTGTTACACACACAGGTACTTGAGCCATTGTTACACAAACAGGTACTTGATCCCATGTTAGACATACAGGTACTTGAGCCCTTGTTACACACATGTACTTGAGCCCTTGTTACACACACAGGTACTTGAGCCCTTGTTACACATAGAGGTACTTGAGCCCTTGTTACACATAGAGGTACTTGAACTCTTGTTAGACATACAGATACATGAGCCATTGTTAGGCATACAGGTACTTGAGCCCTTGTTATACACACATGTACTTGAACCCTTGTTACACATACAGGTACTTTAGCCCTTGTTACACATACAGGTACTTAAGCCCTTGTTACACATACACGTACTTGAGCCCTTGTTACACATACAAGTACTTGAGCCCTAGTTAGACATACGGGTACTTGAGCCCTTGTTAGACATACAGGTACTTGAGCCCTTGTTACACATACAGGTACTTGAGCCCTTGTTACACACACACACACATGTACTTGAGCCCTTGTTACACACACAGGTACTTGAGCCCTTGTTACACATACAGGTACTTGAGCCCTTGTTAGACATACAGATACATGAACTCTTGTTAGACATACATGTACTTGAGCCCTTGTTACACATACAGTTACTTGAGCCCTTGTTACACACACATGTTCTTGAGCCCTTGTTACACACACAGGCACTTGAGCCCTTGTTACACATACAGTTACTTGAGCCCTTGTTACACACACATGTTCTTGAGCCCTTGTTACACACACAGGTACTTGAGCCCTTGTTACAAATACATGTACTTGAGCCCTTGTTACACATATGTATACTTGAGCCCTTGCTAGCCCTACAGGTACTTGAGCCCAGGTTTCCCTAAGGCTAGTTCACTACCTATCATTTTCTGACATGAAAACACACACTTAGGAAAGTACCGGCCCTGTCTTACCTTTGGAATATCAACAAACGTAACAATCACTTCACATTTGACATCGACACTATCCTTAGTGATGACACTGCAAGAATAGATACACAATGCCTGTTTAGTTTTCAACCATTCTCTATACATATTGGTGATCCACTGGTTGAAAATATTTACGTCGCTATCTTCACAGCATTAAGACATGGTATATGATATCATAGGGTCTATGAATTGTTTAAGATTAAGTCTGTATTTTGTTATATTGGTGGGTTTTTTTTTGGTTTTTTAATGTTCTTTTCATAACTAAACTGTACTGTGCTGATTAGCCGTAATGGCATAAAAAAAAGCAATAAAGTAAACATTTAGAGCTTTGTCCCGTCCATTTCTAGCTAAGCTCCGCCCACATTTTACATGCATTGGAATCGATTTGAAACATCGAAACTTGATTTTCCAGAATCTTTCAAGTAACTATCCAGGCCAGCTGTTGAATATTTTGAAATAAATTTGACTGGGAGATACATTGCCGCTGTGTGTCAGAAACCTGCACTCGTGAAAATCTCACCGGCAAAGCAGGACTTATATTTTAACCAGTTAAATTTGTTTCAAAATGTTCAACAGAATACCTACATGTGTTAAGTTGCAAATTCATCAAAGACAGACAATTCGTACACTTTGTGACAGACTTTTTCATTTTCCTGACAGAGCTACGTCATTATAATTGTGACATCAGCTAAGATGTGACATATTTGATTATGACATCAGAGATTTGAGTGACAGATCAAATCCCTCCACTTCAAGGCAACATTATCAGAAAACTATTGAATAGATTGAAAATATATTTCTTAAGCTACATACATTGTAAGCAAGCAACAAAAGCTTCCAGGGAAAATAATTTCAGCGTACAACGTATTCAACAGAAGTTTTCTTACATTGTCAAGAATGTGTTATATCTCTGATGGACGTGATGCAATACTGACATGGCTGTGCTACGTTGATTAATTATTTCTGTGATAATCAATGGATTAGTAAAACTGGAACAGGGAACCATTGATAGAAACATAAGATGAACCAACCTGATAAGTTGTTGTGCGGCAAACTTATGTAACAAATCTTCAATTACTGGCAATTCAACCTTTTGTCTGAGGAGTTTTGATGTCCGTCTCGTGAGCGATTCTGCACTGCATGGAATATTCAAAGAAATATCGAGAAAAACCTGTACAAGTTTCTTTTCAATGTCTGGATTAGATGGTTTTGCTAAAGATGATACGGGTAGTTTCTGTGGTGAGGCAGTAACACTGGATGGCACAGCAGAACTGCTAGATGGTGAAGAATTAGGGCCACTTGGTGGTGCTGGGCTTGGGCTTCTGGATGATGGGCGAGAACCTGAACCGGGTGAATGGGAAGATGCTGATTTCACTCCTGCATCAACTGGATATAAAACAAAACAAAACCATCATTCAGATTTCAATTTTGCACACGTACACCCGTCCTCCCCCACATGAGTACATCCCTCAAAATGAGTTCTCTCTCAAACTGTTGGAGTTGCAGCAACCCGATTTTCGGGACCTACATACTGAAATTTAATGTGTTTTTCAACACCCACTAAGAAAATCAGCAATACATGACCAATACAAAACCTTTTAACATTAGGCACACCTTTGCGTGGTGTTACTGGTGTACAATCATCCCTCTACAGACACCACCTGCCTGACCACTAAACCCTGCCCTATATATATATATATCGCCTTATTAAGCAGTCCATATAATATATATATATATATATATATATATATATATATATATATATATATATATATATATATATATATATAAGCTTGGCCATATATATACCATATATATGTTAACATGTCATATAAAAAAACTTTAAAACACTCAACCATCCCACTTCAAAATAGGAATGTTCTCTCCCTCACATGTGAGGAGACGGTTTGTATTTATAAACAGATTTTGCTGTGAGGATAACTCATACAATATATACATACATAGATACATATATAGACAAGAGGTCCAAGGGGCCTGTATCACTCACCTGGAACATAGGCATTTCAACTAGAATAAGTAGCATCCTAATGAGTTAAGCAGAATTATAACAAGAAAACAGAGGCCATGTTTCTTTATGTATCAACTTCGCTTGAACAAACTTTAATGGCCCTTAGTCCCTAACCATATCTCCCAAATTTCGGCCCGATCCCTTCAGCAGTTGTGGAGTTGTTTTCTTGAAAACTAGGTCATCCAAGATGACCGCCAAACCATTTGGCCAATCAAGTTCCCTTGAACAAACTGCTCTTGCCCTAGATGATACTTCACGAGTTTTGAACCGATCCGCCACATGGTTTCGAATAAGATTTTTAAGGACATTTCTAAATATCTACCAAAATCGACCCAGTGATTCTTGAGAAACTTGTGTAAAGGAAAAGTTGATGGACAGATGACAGAAAGATGGACACACAACGGATGGTCGCCATGGCATAAGCTCACTTGGCCTTTCAGGCCAGGTCAGCAAAAAATCCGGCCAAATTTACCCGTCGGCTTCGCTTGAACAAACTTGAATCTCTATGTCCTAAGGAGGCTTCCTGCCAAATATAATTGAAATTGGCCCAGAAGTTCTTGAGAAGTTGTTTAAAGAAAAAGTTGACAGATGATGGATGGAAGGATGCCACAGCATAATCTCACTTGCCCTTTCAGGCCAGGTGAGCTAATAATGATTTTATCAATAACACTATCCGGAGCAGCAGAATATATTACGCATACCATTAGCAATTTCGGCCTCAATGTCCTCACGTAGCCTCTTTCTTTCTAATATCTTTGCCCTCAAGCTGCTCTGCTTGCTCTTCATCTCCTGTATGGCATTCCATGTGTCAGACATTCTTCTACGTCTCTAAAACATATGACAAATACAGAACACGTCAGAAATAACTTACCGTGTTTCCAAGACAAAATAAAATGTGTTATTAAATATTTTGAGCGTAATTGGATTGGAAGACATTGCTGCCTAAGGAAGCAATGTCCTCCAATCCAATTATGTTCAAAATATTCACTGAACACCAAATATGATACCAAAATCCAAGATGGCCACAGGCCAAATTGACCGATCGGCATCGTTTGAACAAACTAGAACTTCTATACCCTAAGGCTGCTTCTTGCCAAAGATAATTGAAGTGAGCGTATATATAGATAACATGTACGTATGTGTAAATGGGGAAAATCAACAGAAAATGAGACAGGGAACCAGGCAAAATACATATACCATGCGACTGAGAAAGCTTCGTTTCCGGTCGCAAGTTTTTGGGGGGTTCCGGTTTCGGCATATGATATAGTGTTTGTGGTTTCTTCATGGGCCCCCGTTGCATGATGGGATATGGTTCTTCATTATGCCCTAGCCGCTTTAGGTCAACCTACTACATATTTTTAACATCCAAAATTTGTGTGGTATTTTTATCACGAAATAGCCTACATTTAATTACATCAGAATTTGTATTGATGGCATCGGTATTGATATTTGAAGTAGTTTTGGAGAATTTATTATCTTTTAACTGGGCTAATAAATTCCAATATGACGTTGGGTTAGACTTGTGCAAATTCTCTATGTCATTTAGAATTTTGGCCCTGAACTATTATTGCTTCCACTCCCTACATTTATTGTATTCACGTTGTAATTTTGGAATAAACTTTTCCTAGGGATATTAATCGTTTCCTCATATGGCTCAGATCATTGTCAAACCACTCTTTATTTTTTCTTCTTTTGCTTGGTGTTTTCCTGGAATTAGTGACCTTGGGCTTATATAATGATTTATCTGCTGTTTCTAAAAAAATATCACTCAAATCAGTTGCAACAGAGTTAGTTTCAGTAATATCTAACAAGTGTTTAATTTTCATCTGAATGTCTGCTGCTAAGATAGGTGATTGATAAAGATCTGCAGACCTCTCATCCTATGCAACTTTGGCTGGTACTTTTCTATGATTCTGCTCTTTGCTTACAACCTTATAATTCGCTACAATAATCCAGGAGAGTTTGCGGTGGCAATCACTTAGCGTTGCTATGAATGGTGAGATGCTGAAATATAATATGTCACTCAACAATGATTCTGACGCCAATACATAATCAACCACACTGCTGCCAATTTGGAGTAAAACATGTATACCTACCACTTGTATCACCTAGAAGTCTTCCATTAAGCATTCTCAACTGATTGCCAACGCATAACTCTACAAGCTTGCATCCTCTGTGATTAATTATAAAATCCTTACTTTTCCTTGCCGTCATAATCTTATCTATATTCTAATTACTATAAAGGGGGAGATGATCTGTTCCATCATGTTCAATAAACTCTATCAAGGAACCGGTCCTGGGATTAAAGTCTCCAGCAACCATAATATCATCTTTTGTCTTAAAATGTGCTATATCATTTTCTAATAGTTGTAATATATCCACCATGAGACTTTGAGAATATGTTGACTGACCTGGTGGGTTATATACAGATATATACGTCTTTGCTAAAGCTAGAGAATGTCTTGTCACGCTTCATCCATTGATAATCTTTATGACTATTGGTCAGAAATGTAATATAAGGGTGGATTTCTTGTTTAACTATTACAAGCAGACCCCCCCCCCCCACCCCTATAAAATCTGTTATTCTCTGAGACGGCTCTATTTATGGATACATATCAATAACCCTCGACATTGACATTTTCATTTGGTCCCATATGCGTTTCAGCCAGCAGTACAATATCATGCTTATTTATTTCAGATAGGAACAGATCATCATTCAGTTTGTTATTGCCTTTTGAACAAAGACCACCAACATTCCAGAAACATATGTCTATGGCAGTACATGACTTGATTTTCTTAGTATTACTCATAATTTTGCAGATTTGCAGTAACGGTTATCATGAAAACTCAGCTTGGAACACACTGTATACCATCCCAATCAGCTAGAACTAGCCAAGAGGGAATGCATCTAAGATAAGCTATCCCAAGATAAGATCAATGACAATCTTGAACACTGCAAAGATTCTGATTACCTTTGCCTACAATGAAGGTAACTGGAATTAATAACAGTAGATAATTATCTATAGAAACCTCAACAGACTAAACTGTGATACTAGTTCAACTGGTCAGGAACTCTTCTTATGGTTTTCTTATACTGGATCAGTTGGATCAAAATCCGAATGTCAGCGCTCTGTTCTGCACTTGCTTTTATACTCTCGGTCCCGGTTACAGTTGCTCCTTGGGTGTAACCGGAATGAGGAAAATTACACGTAACCAGATTTTCCAACTGATCCAGCATAAGAAAACCATACGAAGAGTTCCTGACCAGTTGAACTATTCATTTGAAGCTGAGAACCTGCATCCAGGCATGCTGTATCCTGTACTCAGATGCTCTATACTGGTTGATGGCAACAAGCACATCACTATTTCCATGCAGACTGAGCGAAACTCTTGACTAATCTGTTGAAGGAGACAATCCAAATAAATTTGAAGATAAACACACACATACCATGCATTATTGACTTTCACACTCGAGGCCATAAGGCAAAGGAAATCAACCAAATGAATCAGGAATTGCTAGAAAGCAGTCCCAAGTGTAGAAACGCACTGCTTACACCACCAATGTTTGGCTACAGAAAGAAACACACTTTCTAAGACAGACCTGTCATGACCAAACTTGAGTTTCCCACCACTACGGGGCTCCAAGGAAACCCTTTTCAAAACCCTATCTATCTATTCACCAGAAAACGTAGGTTTTTCTGTCACAAATGATTAGTAAACGTGGATTCAGTAACATTCACACGGGCCTAAAATACAGATGTACGGTCAAGACATATTGTGACACACGCAATGTCATATACTTACTCACATGCACATAATGCCACTAACAGTTTGTGGAGGAAACCAAACGTGTATTCCACATATGGGCGGAAGAATATCGAAGGGATATTAAAAACACAGAGATACCCTTGTTGCTAAACATTTTAATTTGCCCAATCATAGTGGACAGAACGTGTCCTTTAAAATTATACATGTTCTTCCTCATACCCTGAGGATCTCAACAAAAACCTATGTTGGAAAAGAACAAATGAAGTACGGGATACACCCACCCCACACGCCAGATCCCATAGGGACCAACGATGTAGATTGGTGATTCCAAAATCTGAGTTGTTTTTAAACTGTGATACTAGATCAGAGAATGGAAAGTTAATAATTATAATAATTTCTATGACCTCAGCGGTTGTTAAAATTGCGAGGCTGAAATCTACTGCGTTGTTGCTTTCCACGCGGTATAAAATGGTTTGGTAAAAAGTTATTGTTCAGAAGAAAATTCTTGTTCAGTGTGATGTTGTTATTTCTGCCCGGTCCTGGCGACCTACTGGCCTGTTGAGTTTGCTCTCTCACAGGCAATGAAATATCTAGTACAGTATGTGTTGCCCATTTAGTACCTCTATGGTATAAATCAGTCTCGTCTAGGAACACGTGATTAGGTGAACCGTCAATATTCATATTACTATTGTCACTGATGTGAACACGGGCACTGTCTATATATTCTTTACAAATGAGCGTGTTTATTATTTGTGCCATAGCATTATGAACAGCACTGTCATCCCTAGGTGTAGCCAATGACACAATAGCTTTTGCCTCTGGCCACTTGCTTTCAATGTTATGAATGATCTCCTTGACCAAGGTCAAACACGCATCCGGATGGTGGTCTTGTATATCATTGGTTAGAGCGTAATACTACAACCTTAGGTGCCGAATCTGTAAATGTTACTATTCCTTCTTTGTTTCTTCGAGCGTGTATGAAAGAACTTTCCTCACATTCACTGACTCTAAAATCTTGCCCTCTGATCTAACGAATGTTTGACGTACCAATGAGCAATACTTTCGTCCTAGAATCGATCTCCTTTGGACCACCATCAATACTACTACTATCTGTACGAATGATCCTAGATTTCAAACTATCAGTGAAATCCAAGGCACGTGAAGCATGAATCTTTAGAGAAAGAATTTCAGTATGACATTTTTCAACTTGTTCCCTAGCTGCTCTACATGTCGTTTCCAGCTCGACAATTTGACTATTCTTACTGTTCAATCTATCAATCGGTCTCTCAATTTCTTTCTGGTTACCACTTAATGTGACGTCAAATTGACTCTGCAACTTCTTACAAAGTTGTTTCTCCTGTTCAGGGTTCGAAATAACTGTTTGTCCGAGGCAACCTAAATTTCAAGCGGGCAACTATACATTTGCTATTGTCCGTACATCGGGAAACCATGAGAAATAGAGAATTAATTAGTATTAATTAATTCAGTTTGCATTCCAGGCTGTTTGCATTGCGCGATAGCCTCATAATTTCCTTCAAACATGTAAACTCGTCCACGGAAATGTCAAAATTTGTTTTCTAAAACCGTGACAGATGTGATTGAGAATAAAATCTCAAACAGGTACCCGTCTATATGTGTAATTGGAATGCCAGCCCTGATGGGCTCACCACTCCTTCAGCGAGCTAAATGAGAACGTCGGATAGTGTTTTTAACTGTACAATTCGAAGGCCGACTATTGCCGAGCACACGTAAATAGCTATTTACTAGTTGTAGTGCCGACCGTAGCCATCACGTATGGGCCGATCGTCAGTCTGGTCGGTACAATATCAAAATCACGCTAATTAATAAAAATCAATTTTGGGTCCAAACGATGCTCAACCGAGTACTTGTTTTATTTGTGAGATAAAGGGGATTTCCCTGTGAATCTTTATCAGAATTTGACAAATTGTGCAATTTACTGATGCACTTCCCGCCTGATTTAAGCCATTTACGTCCCTAAAACGGTATTAAATGACAAAAATAGAATGTTGTGAGATGACTTTCTAACTAATACTATCATTATTAGTCATTTCACGGCTTTAAGTGATCAAAATGGCTAGAATTTAGACCAGATGACGGATCACATTTTGCAATTATTCCCTTGAGGGGGTAATTGAATTGTTGCTATTGACAAATGTCTACGGCTACAGTAAAACGTTTGTCTGCTTCAACAACCATGAAATAATAATAAAATCTGTCCTTTTCAAATTCAAACACTATAATGAGTTTAATTCGCTTTGGTTGACTTCAGTCTAGTTTCTGAATAATTCTGACTTCTGAGTAGCTCTAGTCTATAATTTACAGCGCACACATTGACCCTTTCAACAACAAATCTCTGAGAGTAAACTCTTTGCAATGAATCATCTATCAAATATTTTGCAAGTAATATGACTGGAAAGCATTGCTGCCTTCGGCAGATATGACATCCAGTCAGGTTAACTTCAGAATATTCAATAGAAATAGCATATGTTATAGTACTATACATTGCAAAGAATCTCTTTTTTCAGTGATTTGTCATTGAGAGGGTTAAAAACATACTAATTCTCCGAAGTTAATGCAGCATTGCTGTTTCAGGGTAATCATGATGTCTGTTCTTGATACATTACCGTTAACATGTTAAAAAATAATATTCAAGACATTTTCTTTGTCATTTTTATTAGTATATTATTTAAGGGCAACCTTGATCTGTGGTTGCAACCTGAAAATGGGTGAAATGGCATTACAGGTTGCCCTGGGGGCAACTAAATTTTTTCAATTATTTCTAGCCCTGCTGTTGCATCAATGTAACTAGGTTCTCCTTCTCTGTACTAGCTTTATGGCGCTCTAATTGAAGATCAAACTGTAATTTGTCCTGAGTTTTTAACCCGTGGATCTCTGTACAATTTGCATTTGTTGTAATCACCTTTTCAGGTCATTGGACTCATTTACTAAGCTTTTCAAGGATTTGTTTCAAAATGTTATTTTGTAACTCACCTAATAATTGCATGGCTTTAACAAAAGAGTTTTCTAGTCTGTCTATTTGGCTATCAATTGTAATACACATAATTTTAGAATTAGATGCAGCAATAGGAATCTTTATGGTTTTGCTAGTGGGTTATATTTGTGTTGACTGATCGATATTTGATTGAGAAGAATCTGCAGCTGGCTGGTTAGAAATCACTACAGATTCTGGTTTGATATAAGACTGCTGGCCGGCTATAGCCTTATTTTTACCGCTCACGAAAAGTGGTAACTCGCGCTTATTTCTGTTATTTAATTTTACCGCGACTATATCTTGATTCTAACCCCTCCCATAGGTTTACTATGGGCTTTCGGTATGCCACGAAATATGGTTAAAACACTATAAATAAAATTATTTATAATGTTTTCAATGTCTATAACATTTTAATAAGTAACTTTGTAAGGCAATAATGATGCGTTTTGCACCACACGAAGAAAGTGGTAAAATTAAATAACAGAAATAAACGTGTTAACACTTTTCGTGAGGGGTAAGAATAAGGATATAGCCTTTACCACTTTCTTCATATGGCGAAAAAAGCATCATAGAAGTATTGCCGTGCTTATTAAAATGTTGTAGACATTATGATCATGTGAAATCTAAATTTTGTTTGCGAGCATTGAGGAAATCGGATGAAAAATAAAACAAATATAGTGCAAAGATGATTAGTAAAGGAAATATTGATTAACATATCTGCAGAAATTGAGCGTTTGGGGAAAAATATACGTGTATTGAGCAGTTTTCGGGAATCTCCAGAAGTTGATTACATAGATCACTATGGTTACAGATTGTTACAACGCTGTCACTCAATATCAGTCATAATTGTCACTACTGTCCTAGGCTATTGTCATTACTGTCACAAACCAGAGAGTCAGTGGCGATTACTCTACTTATCAAGTGCAACAATTAACTGCCACAAACCATTGACAGTACGGTCACATGCTATAGAGTCAGTGGAGATTACTCTACTTATCAAGTACAACAATTAAGTAGTGATACAAAGCTGTCACTCAATATCGGTCACCATTGTCATTACTGTCACAAGCCTTTGTCATTACTGTCACATGCCATAGAGGCAGTGGAGATTACTCTACTTATCATGTGCAACAAATAAGTATTGATACAAAGCTGCCAGTCATTACTGTCAAACCCCTTAGAGTCAGTGGAGATTATTCTATTTCCACCAATTAAATATTGATTATTATTGTAAATATTTTCACATGTCACAGAGACAGTGGAGATTACTCTACTTATCAATTCCACCAATTAAATACAATTGGACATTATTGTGAATATTCTCACAAGCTATAAAGGCAGTGGAGATTACTCTACTTAGCAAGTATATTAAGTAAAAATTGTCATAAGCTGCACAGGTAACACCAATATGTCTGGCAAAGGTTCACCGTCGAAAGGAGGAAAGCCCTCAGTAAGAGGTAAAGAAGGAGACGATCAAGAAAAACACAACAAAGAGGGCTGGACATGTGAGATGTGCAAAACAAAATTCACAGATGAGAAGTCAGAGATGCTAGAGTGTGAGTACTGCTGCAGAAATGCTTTAATGTGTCCAGTGCAGAATACAAACTGCTAACAAAAAGGTCAGATCTGCACTGGTACTGTCCACCATGCGAGGAAAAGGCGCTAAGAAATCTAAGAATAGAAAAAGAGGTTGAAGAAAGATGTGAAGCCTTCCTAAACAAAATGGAAGAGCGGGTACAGAAATTAGAAAGGGATATGGTGCAGAAAACAGACATAGAACAAGTGAAGGCACTTATTGAAGAGGACAAAGAGCAGGAGGGTGCAACTAGTGACCCAGTTTGTCTGAAGGAGGTGGAAGAGCAGAGTGCAAACCTCAGAGAACGTGAAGAGAGAAAGTGTAATATAATTATTCACAGATGTGAAGAGTCATTAAGTGAAAGAGGAGAAATTAGAAAAGAGGAGGATGTGACCTATGTCGAAGAATTATGCAAAGTACTGAACACCCCCAGTGATAAAGTAACAATGATTACTAGATTAGGCAAGAGAGACATTAATAAAATAGAAACAAATCTTAGGTTGATGAGAATTACATTTGAAGATGAGAAAACCAAAGGGAACTTTATGAGCCACGTTAAAAACCTAGCGAAAGCTGAGGAAGTTAAAAAAGTTGGCATTGCACATGATATGACCATCAAGGAAAGGAAAGTAAATAAGGAGAAGTTTGAAGAAATGAGGAAATTAAATCAAGAAAATAAATTGGGGGGAATTCAAGTACGCGGCCCACCATGGGAAAGAAAGGTGGTCAAAGTGAAGCAAAAGGCAGAGAGAGATTAATGGGGAAAGAGAGCTATGAAGTTGTAAATAAAATTGTAAATACGTTTAGAAGCAAAACTGTACATTTAAATGCTCGCAACAAAAAACAAATAGATAAAGGGAATTGGGATGAAAGCATAAACATAGAAGACAAACAGGAGAGGCGACGGGCGGGGCTTACCCTGCCTGTCCAATGCTAACAATATGAAATGTCTTTACACAAATGCAGACTGCCTAACTAATAAAATGGAAGAACTTAAAAACAGGATTCAGAACCAGGAAAACCCATTCAGTATCATTGGAATAACAGAGGTTTATAAAAATTTTTTTTAGATATGCTCCATCTCTGGCAGAACTAGATTCCAGGATTTGAACTGTTCATAAATGAGTCAGCGGCAGGAAGTAAGAGGTGTAGCCCTATATATTAAGGAACACCTCAAGGGGGTGGAATACAAAATTGAAAGTAAATTTCAAGAAAGCATTTGGGTGAAAATTAGATTAAACAGCACTGAAAATTTATTGGTAGGATGTATATATAAAAGTCCGAGCAGTACTACAGAAAACTTTAATGAATTGAGAGATCTCATTCAAGCAGCATGCAATTTACGTGAGGAATTTATGCACCTACTGATTATGGGTGACTTCAACTTTACAGACATAAATTGGGATACATGGATGGAAACAAAAATTTGGACGCAGAGTCATTCATAGAGTGCATAAGAGATGGCTATTTTTATCAAATTGTGAGGGAACCCACACGCACAAGGCTGAACAACATTCCAAGTACAATAGACCTGATTTTGACAAATGAAGAATTGATAACAGACCTGGAACATTTCAGTCCTATTGGATCTAGTGATCACAGTGTTTTAACATATGTATATCACCAGCATATAGAAGGTACACATAGTGAGGAAATAAGAAGAAACTTTTTTAAAGGAGATTATGAGATGATGAGAAAGGCCCTGGATATTGACTGGGAAACAGAGCTGATTGGATTAAATACTACTAATGCACTGGATATTCTTATGTTAAAGTACCACCAAGCACAAGAGAAATACATCCCAAAATCGAATAATAACAGTAAGAACAAAGAGCAAAAGTTGATCTGTTTAAATGAAGCATTAATGAAAAAGATCAGAAAGAAACACTGCAGTTTTATGGAGACAAGAGATGAAAATAAACACAAAGAATATGCTAAAATTAGAAACCAAATCAAAGGATTAGTGAGAAAATCCAAAAGAAATCAGGAAAAAGATATAGCTAAGAATGCAAAGAGGAACCCTAAGATATTCTGGAAATATGTAAATTCCAAAAGGCTAGTTAAAACAGAAATTGCAGGACTAAAAGTAGCTGGAAATGAGGGAATAAAGACTGCTAGAACAGATAAAGACAAAGCGGATGTCCTGACCGTCTTCTTTAAGTGTTTTTACGAAAGAGCCAAATAGAGTATACAGAAATACCTGAGCTCGAAATTAAGCAGTTGGGTAAAGATTTCCACGATGCAAGATTTACAACGGAGGAAGTGATGAAAATATTGAGAGATTGTGAAGAACAACGCACCAGGCCCAGATGGAGTCCATTCAAATGTAAT
Organism: Chaetoderma sp. LZ-2023a; assembly: GCA_034401795.1. Lineage (NCBI taxonomy): Eukaryota > Metazoa > Mollusca > Caudofoveata > Chaetodermatida > Chaetodermatidae > Chaetoderma > Chaetoderma sp. LZ-2023a. The sequence goes on from CM067367.1 coordinate 116,321,821, forward strand.
CAAGGAGCTGAGAGAGGTGCTCTGTATACCTCTGACACTGATCTTTAACAAATCACTGATAGAGGGAGTAATATCAGAAACATGGAAATCAGCTAATGTAACGGCACTTTTCAAAAAGGGAAATAAATCAGAACCTGTATGAATCAGGCCACGTAAAAGCTGTATTTATTCCTATTTGTGCATCTGCTAATGCAATATGAGGTTTGGTTGACTGTCTCGTATTATTTTTAACACTGATGGCCGTGGAAAGTCATTGTTGTCAATGTCGTATGTACCTAGCGCTGATAGCAGGAAATTTAAGGCCGGGTACCATGCCATTTGCACTTAGGGCTTCAGGGTATTGGAAAAATGAATACTGGTTACAGTATCAATTTCCATACCGGTATACCTTTAATACCAGTATTATTACGATGGACAAAATAGAGTGAGGCTCCAGTAGTATGATTCCTTAGTCAACATATTTCCCATACATACGAAGTAGGCCTATATCAGCGCTCCTGAAACAGTCGACGCAAATTTCCACAATAAAACCAATAAATTATACGAATCCCGATATTAAACGCTTCTTCTTCTTCTTTTCGATCGCTGGTATCACACTTGGAGAGCCGTTCTCAAGACATATTAAATGCTAAATATTAACTGTCTTCAGTTAAATCATATCCCAAAATGGCTGAAATTCAAACAAATCGTCGGTACAAATGATTTGAATTTGCCACGAAATTACAACTACTCCGTGTCGAGATCACGAGATACCGGTAACCAGTGAAAATCTTGTCTCAAATATTGTTGGATATGCTGAATGTAAATCTGTTTTATTCATTTTCCTGGCTACTTTTGTATTTGTATTGATGTATGTGCCAGAATAATAAATAAACTCCCCACAAAAATGTGTGCCTTCTACGACGAAACTGCCAGGAATCGTGCAAATCTCCACGCAGTGGTACAACCAATCCATTATAACACATACTAAATAGACTATAATATGCTGAGAATACATATGCCTATGCTCGCTGAGCCTCGTTCTTGTTACAGTAGCTTGTATCGATCGATATCTAACGCTGCCCGCCAACATAAGAAGTGCATATAGATCACGGGGACTGAGAGGTTTTTCTCATATTGTGGGTTCCTCTTTACTTGAGCCATTGGCCGGTCACCACAAAGTTGTAAAATTCCGGGAAATTGCTAACTAACCAGGCTGTAGTAATTGATATGAAATATCACGCAAAATATTCATTTGATATTATGATTTTCTAGAAAACAAGGGCCCAAAATTATAAAATATTAGCGCACGAAAAGATAGGTTTTAGATATTTTTAACCACCCCCTGTCCTATGAGATTAATTAAAATAAGTTGTATTCAATTTTTTGGGCGAAGTACGTTCTTATAAGTAGTAATTTATCAATTACTTTAACCCTAGCCTCTAACAACAATTTGACAGATACGGATAACTAAGAAAATTTTAAGTGTAATCGCTAAATATCATTTTCCCATACGAAGAGCAGTAAATTATCGCGTTACCCAGATATATTATTGGACCGTAACTAATGGAAAGCGGATTATCTGCCTAACAGAAGGTTATACTGGTTTTATGTTATATTTCGGTATCAGCAAAACTATACCGGTATGACTACCGGTATGGCTATGATACCGGTATTCGGTATAATATCGGTATGTCATGAAGCCCTATTCGCACCCAGATGGAATGTACATTCATGTATTTACTCACGGACATGCATTAATTCCCGTTTTTCGTAGCTTATGTCCGGATAAACATGATTTAAAAATTCTAGCGGATGATATTTCATTATGATGTCATAGTTACTATGAACTTGTTTGTATTTCACCAAATAGCGAGGAGCACCGCGATAGGTCAGTACAAAGTTTATAACATCATTGGACTGGTGCAATTATTTAATGGTGTAGGTCCTGGTAAAAGATGCAACAATGCTGCTGGATATCACTGGCAATGGGCATACGCTAGTGTTGTATCGGAAAATTTACCAACGTATTTTTCCAGAAAATTTTCCGGTCACCTAAGGATGCAATTGCAAATTTTTATTTCCCTTAGGAAATTAGTGTCTGTAGTCCATAACCTCCAACTCAGGAGGAACCTGGTGTGGACCTTTCTGCTTCAGTGCCTGGAACCAGCCAAGCCGCCAGTTTTGACATTTCTATGCGATATGAAGATGATGCCAATGCCACAGAAGTTGATGATGATGACTATGATTATGATGACGATGTTGATGATGATGATATAGACGACGTTGATGATGATGCTGATAATAACGATGATGATATTCATGATGATCACAATGATTACGCCATTTAGGTGTAACTGATAGTACTAATATAATTATGTATGTCACAGAAATGTAAATGATGATGATCAGATGATGTGATAATGATGTATCTTGATGATGATGATGTGGATGATGATGAAATTTAATTTGTAATAGAGACAATGATGATGATGATGATGATGATGATGATGATTGATGACCCGACAATTGAAAAGTAATTTGCATACATGACAGTACATGTAAGTCATTATATATTTCATGATGATGATTTATTTGATCCCAACTGATATTTGATGGAATATAAAAGATGACTTCTGATAGACACCAAAATAGGCCTGTAATGATCAAAATGAATTGTTGAGCTAAATATGAAACTTACTCACTTCAGTTAGGCACATGTAAATCGGCCGGTGTAAAGGGCATGTAATGTGACAGTTGCCTTACTCATTAAACTTTCAAAATAATTTGTTTAAAAATACCCATTTGGTTTTTTCTTACATTTAAATTGGTAAAAATTAGCAGGCAGTCTGTCAAACAATCAGACACACACACTGGATTTACCAGATTGCCCTCCAAGCATGATGAAAAATTAGCTTCAAATGTACTATTCATAGTTTCGCACATCCGGGCATCTTGAGATCGGCCGCCATTAAAGATGGGGAAAACTTACTACATCCTAAAGAGGACTGCCCATACAAACTCATTGTTTACATTTTCCATGAAGTTCAAACCATTAAATCCTGTATCTGAGAATCTGTAATAACCCCGCCAGGTAACAGAAAACATCAAATCATGAATGAATTTTGCAAAATATTTAAAAAAATGTAATTAAGGTTGCCTGTAATGTTAAATTAGCCCCTCCCAAAATGGCGGCTCTCCCATGGTATTACGGGAAATTTGATTGTGATGACGTCATCGCGATTCTATGAATACATTTGCATATGTGTTTAGGACATTTTGACCGGCCTATGTACACCAATTCGTCCTATTTATTTAAGCAATAAATGGTGTCTGCTTTCGCTTATATAGACTTATAGACACGCCTATTTTCATATTAGTGTTTTAACCAGATTTAGTGGCAACCCGAAAGCCCATAGTAAACCTATCGGCGGGTTAAGAATCAAGACATAGCTGTAGTGGTTACCGTGTCTGGACAAAAAAAAATCAGTGTAGTGATGTTACCAGTTTTCGTGACTTGCAGTTACATGTGCTTTACTCTCGTGCGCTATCAAGCAATTAAAAATGTAACATATATTTATAAATCATATCACAAATAATAAGGAAATCGAACATAGCATTTGCCGATAAAGTCGTTATAATTTTGTTTTTAATTTTCGACATGAACGCGGCCATACCTCTTGTTGTTGTGTTGAGTAAATCCCGTCTATCACACCGCAGAAATAGAATATGATTGATTGATATATATATACACCTGTGCAAAAGTTAAGCACCAGCAAAAACAATAGAACGTAGAAACATGATGGTACAACTAGGCTGCCATACTTTTTGTCCCCGCGTTAGCTGACATAATTCCAAGTACGAAATGCACATGCATGCATGACTTCACGCCGCTTGATGTCCGTGCGTGGCGGGAAACAGCACACGTGTTCAGTTATGTAAAAGTCCAGTTTGAGGTGTAGAACATTACATACAGATTTAGGCGACAAGATTAGGAATTTTGTGTTCATGACCGTGGTTTATTTGTACAGAGAGAATTAGCTCTTGATTGTGAACCGCTATGGCAAGACGAAGGTTAAGTGATCGTGTGAAATGGCAAATCATAGGCATGCATACCACTGGTATGTCATGCAGAGAGATTGGCAGACAGCTGAACATTAACCATACTGTAATCAGTCGTTTGATTGCAAAACATGGGCAAACTAACGAGGTGAAGGACAGGCCTAGATCTGGAAGACCGAAGAAGACTACTGCCCGTGATGATCGAGCCCTAGTACGCCTTGTTAGGAGATCTCCATTCACCAACAGCAGAGTGCTCAGCCAGTAATGGGAAACGTGCAATAGAGTGTCAATGTCTACCGTCAAAAGGAGACTGTATGCTGCTGGCATGAAAGCTTGGAGACCTGTCAGACGTCCTCTCCTCACTGCACACCACAAAGAGGAGCGTCTGAGGTGGTGCAACGAAAGAAGACACTGGAACATGAGATTCTGGAGATGGGTACACTGGTCTGATGAAAGTCGGTTCCTGCTTCATGCCACAGATGGTCGAACTCGTGTATGGGGGTCCAGACGCACGGCGTACGACCAACGTAACATCATGGAAGAAGTTCCATTTGGTGGAGGTTCCGTTATGATATGGGGGTGCGTCTCATTTGATTGTAAGCTGGATCTATTGACTCTACCTGGAACACTAAATGGACAAAGATATCAAGATTCCATACTGGATAGAGTTGTGGTCCCTCATTTTGTAAATCATGCACCTGGAACCCACCCTATATTCATGGATGACAACGCCCGACCACATCGTGCTAGAGCTGTGCATGAATACCTCCGCCAGAATGCCATCGAAACCCTACCATGGCCAGCAAAGAGCCCTGACATGAACCCTATTGAGCATATCTGGGACATTCTGGGAAACATGGTGAGAAGGAGGGATCCTCCTGTGCAGAACCTACAGGAATTAACAGATGCACTCCATCTTGAATGGCAACGAATACCACAATGGTGTATCAGTCGGTTGGTGACCAGCATGAGACGTCGTGTCCAGGCCGTCATCCAGGCACAAGGTGGATATACCCGGTATTAATAATGACAGTCTCAAACTCGTGCACAGATGTTAAACTTCGTTTTCAGACACCATTAATGACAATCTAGCCACGTGTGTCAACTGTAGGGCAATAGTTGTCAGTTGTGTCAACGTAACCATATGCAGGCCTCGTTTTCAAGTTCAAACAAAAACATACAGTGTTTCCCCACCATCATAATCAGCATTCCTCTAGTTGCATTGTTACCTCTTGCACTAAGATGGATGGGTACATAAATGTTTATGCTATTGCTTTCTTCATAGCCCATGAATATACCCTCGCATGTGCGTAAAAATAGGGTGGTGCTTAACTTTTGCACAGGTGTATATATCAGTTTAACAGGTTCTGAGATTTGTAGATCAGCATACACGCCGTTGCAAAATAGTTATTCTTACATGTAATAATTGTACTGTAGCATGATTGTTGTATACCGCACTTATATATTTATCTAGGCGCAGCGAAAAATAGAAACAAATTGTTTGTGCACATGTTTATCAGAACACTGTTAGGTAGTTTCATTAATAGTCCCTTGTTTTGCGTACAAGTTCATTAATGCATTGTTAATGTTCATATTGTTAGTAAGGCACAGTTACTTTAGCTCAATGGCTTGTTTGCACGAATCCTGGTTGTTTCGTCCTGATTCCCGTTCCCATGCAGCCATTTTGCATTTCATCCCTTAATTCCACTCGCCATGGGTTGTTTCACACCACTTAAGCTCATCAGTATATTTCTCTGGACAGTCGCTCAAGCTTAAATAGCTTCTGTGATGGAGCCTCAAGTGTAATAATTAGCTTACTGGGATCCAGAATTGCATGTGTGCAGTTTTCTTCATCAGTTTCAAGGCCACGTTGTTTCAAGCAGTTGCATATCTTCTTAATTATCATGTCTCTAGCGGGGTGCAGCTCTGGGCATACAAGAAGGAAGTGTACAAGTGTTTCATCCTCAGTTTTACATAATGGACAAATCACTGGCCCCCTTCTATTCCATGCTGTGCCACCAAGCAAATGGTATCTTTGCATTAATAATTTAGCTTGAATGGTGTCTTTATACACTGAAATCCTATCCATTTTGCAGCATTCCCACAGTGTTTGCACTTTGCCCATGTCACAGGAATTTATGTTGAGGTACTGCAGTGTTTTCTTCAAAGCAGCTTCTTCATCTAGTTTCCTGTACCAGTAGGCATGAATCTGAGCTGACACCAGTTCTTTCCACTTCAATTTGCTCAGTAACTCTTTCAAAGGCTATATGCTGATGGCAAACTATACATATTTAGGATTTGCTTCGTTTTCACCACCCATGTGTGTGATGTTTCTTGCATAATAGTCAATTGCCTCTCAATTATATCCTTCTCTACAAAACCTTTTCTATGCAGCATGTACTTCTTCTTATTTTACATGCAGATTCCCCACTTTATGATTCAACTGTCCATCGTCCTTGATAAAATAAATAAGTAAACAAATAACATAAAATTAGGCTAGCGACCACAACATTAGCTATACACGGGCTATTCTCTGGAATAATCTGCCCAATAGGGTTGCATCCGCACCAAGTCTTTCTAACCTTGCAGCCAGATCCTATATTTACTCTGTACCTGCAGTGGGCGATTACTCTCAGTATGAGTCTATCCCATGGTGCCTATTCCAATTCTGTGTCAATGCGTCTTACTATTTTAAATTCTAATATTTATCAATCTACATTTAACATAAGAAACTCAGCTCAAATACTAGCTGATTAATACTGTTGTTACTAACATTATTACTATTATCAAGCTATTTTGTGATGCGACTGTGTCGGTTTGTCAGCTCGCCTACATGTATGATCTGTCCACCTGCCAAAAATGCTTTGTCCGTGCCAGATGTCATCTTCCTTATTCGGTATAGACAAAGTCTCATGCTTTCACTTCTTTCCTGACCCTAGCCCTTGGGACTCTTATGGCAAGATGTTCAATTTTCAAAATAAAACAGAGGAACTGTTGTTACATTCATAAACAGCAACATCGTCCACTAAAATTGTTGAATATTGTACGCCGGTTTCCTTGCTTTAGACATAATAGAAGATGAAATATTGCCATCAGAGTGGTAGGTGTTAACAAATTTAGGTGAGCTATACCATAATAAAAAGCACAAAATGAGCCAAAATAGATGATCCCTATCAGATCGCAATTAGTTTTGAACGTTCATCTGATATTCCTTTTCTTAGTGGACATATCAGATGTCGACCCTCTACTGCAAAATACTTATCTACAGTCATACCCACCAACAACTTTCTCACTCTAATACTTTTATGTCATTGTTGAGCACACACAACCCCCATCCCTTCACACCCCACTCCCAATGTAGCATATTAAAAACCCTGTATCTACAGTAAATATCCTAGATGGAAGATAATAACAAAATATTATGAAGATCGTTTATATGTAGAACAGTCTAGTACAATCCTGACAATATGGTACAAAAAATCTATGTTGTACCACCCTGTCGTTATGCCTATACAGGCGTTAATATTATATTACGGAGGTTTATATTAACTGTCAACTTATATATTGTAATGTCTTGTTTTATGTGTAGGCGGTCCATCGATTCATAGGCTCTGCCTTTGATGGACTGCCAACTGTGATGTATGTATACTATATATTAAGCGCCAGAGGTGTTCTCAGCAATTGTTTAGACTACTCTAGTTTCCTCTCAGACACTGCCTGGTCATTGTTAGTTACCATACTTTTATCTAGGTCAACTTTGACAGTTGTTGTTTTAATCCTCGTCCGTGTAATAGTTTATAATACTAGTAATATACAGTTAACCATTCATTTGCGGTTTGTTTGTTGTAATTAATTGTGCCATTTCTGGTGTGGCGGCAGTGTTAAGATAAAAACTCATGTCTCAAGCCAAAACACAACAATCGTCTGCTGGTTCTCATGTGAATAAGTGAGTGGTTAGCGATAGACTGTATTATTGGATTATGCCCTCTGCACATGCACCGAAGCTGTGGTGTTTACTGAAAATTGAAACAGTCAACTCATTCAAGAGTTGGAAACAGAACTTGCGGTACACCTTGTCGTTAGATAATAACTTTGCCACGGTTTTAGTGAAGGATGCTATTTGTGAAAAGAAAATGAAAACTGGTCCTCTACGTGGATTTAGTGGTGATGATAATAACATCCCAGATGAACAATGCATTACTGCCCATCGGAAAGTGACTATCATCAAAAACTTCACATCCATAGACTCTATTTGGCAGGCAATCAGAACTCATTATAGTTTTCAGTCGACGGGTGCCCATTTTATCGATTTTTCGGACATACAGCTCGAGAGAGAGATGAGCGTCCTGAAGACTTATACCGGCGTCTCATGGCATTCATTGAAGATAATCTCTTACAGAAAGATGGAAGTATCACACACCATGACGATAAAAATGATGAAGATGAAGAATTGTCCCCCTCCTTGGAAAATCTGGTGGTGCTAACATGGTTGCATCTTGTTGACAAAAACTTATCCCGCCTAGCGAAACAGAGGTACGGAACCGAACTATGATCAAAGACGTTGGCATCCATCAAGCCCAAAATTTTGCAAGCGCTCGATTCCCTAATTGGTGAGCTAAAAGCTACAGAAGAGACACAGGTGATGCATACAGTGTCATCTAACAGTCAGCGTCGATTTCCTTCGCATCAGTCAAAACAGGTTAAATCGCCATCCTAAAGAATGCATCCTCAACAGTCCTAAATGAAAAGATTGAAAAGATTGCGAAGATTGAAAAGAAAAAGATTTCTAAAAGAGAAAAAACCCGTTGTGCAAACAGGCAGGCCAGTCAGAGTTTGGTCATCACCTGAGTACTTGCCCATATTTACCAGAAAGTGGCCGGCGTTTTCTGACAAAAGCGTGTCAGATTTCAGCCCAGGATGATGTCATGAATGACATAGCAGAGGATACTGATTACCAAAGTGGAGAAGAGGATGCTCCTAGTACACATACTGTATGACCTGCTAATCATCGTGTTCAAACCAAACAATCATCATTCTTGAAAGCCTTCTTCCACCATCACCCAGTATGTATTACAATTGATTCAGGTGTGGAAACGAACATGGTACGAGTATCCCTAGCTACATACATAGGTTCTAAGATCACTCTGAGTTCTCAGATAGCTATTCAAGCTGATGGCCTATCACAACTAGTCGTTGTAGGAGAGACTTGTATGACTTTGTTCTGTGAAGGGAAGGAATTCATTCTAGAGGCCCTTGTCGTTGAAAGTCTCGACGTTGACATATTAGTTGGTGTGCCATTTATGAACGATAATGATATTGCTGTCCGACCTGCTAGGCATCAGATGTTACTGGGCGAGGGCACTGTGTATACATATCGTCCAAAACTTTTTAAAACTTATCACCACTCTGTTAGGCGTGCCCAGGTGCTATGGGCTCCAGAATCTACCACTATTTGGCCAGGTGATTTCATCGAGATCAAGTTACCAACAGATATTTCTAAAAGTGACTCATTGGCACAAGAACCTCACACAGTTTCCCGTCGTGCTACATCTGGGACTCATGAGATATGGCCATCTCCACATATTACATCTAGTGTCGGTACAAAGATACGAATACCAAATATGACAGATGAATCTCAGATCTTGCGTAGAGATTAATATTTTTGTCATGTCCACCACTTGTTTGACCAAGTGATGAAAGCCCTAATAACCATACTACTAGTGATAAATCAATACCCACAGTACTAACATGTAAATCACAGCCATGCCTCCCACACTCGTCTACTATCAGCCTAGATCGTGGGATCGTGTAGCGTGCATGTGCGCGTGTCGCAGCTTCCCTGCCAACACGTGTCAGCATTGGGAGAGAATGCATACTAAAGTGTACAGAGTCGGTGCACGTAATTTCCTTAAATTACACCATTCTCGTCGTTCTTAGTACCTATCAGGACCGGAATGAGACGAGTATTCCAAAACTATTTACCTTTTCATCCTAAAATGGATCAACGAAATTATTTTCAAAATATTACTGGGATGTTGTAATTGCGTGTATGTATTAAATGAATGGGGAATGTGCCCATCACGTGATAGCCTCCTCACCCTTCCTAGCTGCATGCTGATTGGCTACAGGTCGCCCGCTGATTGGCTGGGCGTCCTGCCTCTGACGTCACGAGTAGTATAAAAGTAACGAAAAATCAAGAATCGAGACCACACTTTGGTGAGAGAGAGAGAGAGAGAGAGAGAGAGAGAGAGAGAGAGAGAGAGAGAGAGAGAGAGAGAGCAAGTGGTAGGTTGTATGGCCAGAGCAGTGCTAGACATGGGCAACTGCTTACTGACTGTGGCTCCCTATTAGCTGCAGCAGTGCCTTTCGGAATTCAGTTCTCATTTTCTGGTAAGCAATCGGAGCATCGGCATCAAGTTTTTGTAAGCCCTCGGATGGCCATCCGGAGGCAACTAAATAAATAGAAGACTTCCTCACTACCAACACTTCGGAGGAGCCTTCCTCCGAATGGGCCTCATGGCCCATATGTAATCTCTTCAGCATCAAGCATACGTAGGTTGTATTATATAAACGTAGTCTTTTTATCAAGGGCATCTTTGAGCTACGAATCCCTAGCTTCCAGAAGGACTTAAAAGCTATGTTCCCCATGACGTACCATGTAGCAATGGCAGCAGTACTGCATAGCAGTGAGTCCAGGGTTTAGTTTTCCTCCACGGTTCGCCACCACAAAGTGGATCGTCATTTTATTTAGTTTCATGCATTGTAGATAGGTATATGCGGGTGAACTCTACTTTGAATTCATTCATAGAGATTCTAAATTTTTGGGAGAAGTTCGTCAAGGGGTTTCTTTTCCTCATCTATGAAGTCCACATCGTCATCACATCAGGCTTTAAGTGCCTTCTCAACTTCTGCTGTTTTAATTGGCGTTAGTAATGGCCTGGGGGGTCTCCTGAGAACAGGTGCAAGGGCTCATAATCGTGGTCAGTGACCTGTTCCTTGAACCATCCTCGAATCGCCTTGGTCAGTCCCGATAAAGTGTCCTTCAGAGTTGTGTACAGTGAGTGGTGGTTTGTAGTCAATAACTCTCAGGGCTCGGGCTGCCCGAAACATTTTGTGAGTCATCCATGGCAGTGATTTCATCTGCTAGGGAGACTGCTTGTTGAATAGCAAGATCTATTAAGCTTTCGCTAATGTGGCGTAGAATTTATTAGTTAAACGATGACTTACCTAAAAGAGTAAGTTAGATGTTTGACTGTAATTCTAGCCAATAGCCACTGGAAGCCGGAGTTACATGAGACGTGTCGTGCCTAACTAAGATCAGTCTTCAAAGATAACTTGAGTGCACCTCACAGTAATCACAAATTAGGGTGGGACAAGAATAGATCCCAAATGAAACCTCAAACTGTGACCTCTTTTCTAGAGGTGGGCATGTAACTCCGGCTTCCAGTGGCGATTGGCTAGAATTACAGTCAAACATCTAACTTACTCTTTCAGGTAAGTCATCGTTTAACTAATAAATTCTAGCCAATCACCACTCAGTCAGCCGGAGTTCCACGAGATTTTAAAGCTGTGGGTGCGCTCAATACTACAAATTCCACACAGTGCATTGCTAGCCTTATGCCAGGCCACGAATTGAAAACTAACAGTCTGATAGTAACGCTTCTGAAAACTTACATCCTTCTGATGTATCCAGCTGTTTGTTATAAAACTTTGCAAAAAACGTTTTTATTTGCCCAGCCTGCTGTACTCAAAATGTACAAAATATCCAGACCTTTCTGATGGACAGCAGAAACTGATGCTGCCCTCGCACTGTGGGATTTATAGACATCTATATCAATCAATGCCATCTTCATAGCCATTTTGATCCACCGCGAAATAGTGTCCCTATTCACTGCCTTGTGTGGACTTATTGTGCTAAGAAAAACTTTCGTATTACCCTCCTGCCTAAGATTCTTAGTTCTCTTCAAATATGTCGACAATGTATTGAAGATACACAGGCGAATGGCCGATGTATATGCGGGCAAAACAATCCTTAATGTTTCATGTCCTAATCGTGATTGTTTAAAGTTTCCATGAAGAGTAAAAACATACTTATCCACATACACTGTCATAAATCTGGTATCCAATAATTGGATTGACTGCCCTCTTTGAGCAGAAACTAAAGCTAATAGCATAACCATACGTATTGACAAATCATAAAGCGATAAAGATTCTACAAGAGGTTGTTGTCTGAACATATTAAATATTTTCCTGACATCCCAAATACTATCATATCTTTGTTTTGTCGGACTCTGAACACTGACACCTTTCATAAATCTTACTATTAAAGAGTCAGCTCCTATATTTTCCGATGCAGTTACACACAAAAAAGCTGAAATAGCACTCCGTGCTGTATCAAGAGCACTGTAGCTAAGTCCCTCTTCAAACAGAGTGGTTAGAGATTCTAAAATACTGTTTACCTCACTAGTAAAAATAGCTATAATATGAGAATCACAAAACTATCAACCTATTCAAATAGCTCACGTATTATTTCTTTGTTGAATCTCTCCAAGAGGAAAGACTATCCGAAATTGTCTGTTCAGAAAGACCTTTGTCAGCTAAGGCTCTCCGTACACATAACAAGCCATTAACCTAATTTTCTTGCCTAGTGGATGTACACTGTCTTTGTGTGAGTGTCAGAATATTGTTCCTCCACTTCAATAATAATGTCTTCTTTAACAACATCTGCTGAAGAAGTGGGAACAAGAACCAAGTTGCCTCATCCAATTCTATTTTTTGTAGTACACGACTCAAAAGGCTAAATGGCAGAAATGCACAAAAAATAAATTCATGCCAATCTAATGTAAACGCATCAATACCATAGCCTTCTGGGCCTGGCATCCACGAAACATCTGGCTTAAGTTGAAAATTAAGGCTAGATGTAAACAAATGAATAGCAGGCATTGTAAAATGAGAACACACAAATTTAAATTCATTGATATTCAATTTCCACTCAGTCTTATCATCACATATCCTAGACTTTTCATCCGCTATACTATTAAAATGTCCAGGTAAATGAGCCGCCGTAATCCATAAAGCTCGTTCTCTACACCATAACCAAATTTCTGTCTATTCAATTGCACAAATGTGACTGAGATCCACCCATATGATTAATATAAGACGGACCTACACATATTTGGATAAAGAAAACTTTTTGCTATTATATAAAGCTTTTGTGCGCCCCCCCCCCCCCCCCCCCACATTGAATTTGCATATGCAGTATGAAACCCACACCTTAAAAACATACACACTCTGTGGAAAATGTGCAGAGGCGTGCAACAAAGATTGTCCCTGGTGGATTTCGCAATCTCAGTTATGAGCATAGGTTACGTTCTCTAAACCTCCCCACACTCACATACAGACGTCTGAGAGGGGATATGGTTGAAACATATAAGGTTTTGAATACCTATGATCCAGACACAGTACCAATATTAAAATTTGCTTCAAGAAATAGTAACAGGGGTCATATATAATATATCCAAGTTTTCATTTTATTACAGAATAGCAAAAGTATAGAATAGTCTAACCACAGGCCTTTGAATTTTCGTCCATCCATATCACTACCGCATATCCCCCTACTACATGTATATATACCTACTATATACAATATACATTATATAATATTATATATAGTAGGTATATATACATGTAGTAGGGGGATATGCGGTAGTGATATGGATGGACGAAAATTCAAAGGCCTGTGGTCTAACTGACCATATCGTTAATGCCCCGACCATTCAAAGCTTTAAAAACCGACTGGATAAATACTGGGACAATGCACAAATTAAATTTAACTTCGAGGCACCGTCACCATGAAGTAACCATTTCAAAACCTAGCGTCACTCATGCACCTAAATATAGAGGCCTGTATGGCCTGTGTTCAGTATTATCGATAATAATAATAATAACCCACGGCTGTAGTGTTATCCAGTCGAAGCCTAATGTGAACATTAGTCAGATTAACAGCAAAAGAATTTAACCCCAACAATCCCGCCTTAAGTTCCAGCACATTAATATGATGTTGTTTCTCAGTATCTGTCCATCTACCACCTACCGAATGAGTATCCATTTTCTGTGAGAGGTCAGTAAACACCGGGCCCCACCCTTCAGCTGACGCATCAGTTGTTAGGCAATAAGAAAACTTTCAATGAGTTATGCATCGGACTTCCAATGAAATATTATCACTCCACCATTTAATCTCAGTACAAATCTGACAGCCGCATGTTGCTATCAAAATTACCTGACATTAATTTTTAGTGCTTCCGATTTTTCAGAGTCTAAAGTCCTATAGAACAATGGGCCATATTCTACTGCTGGGAACGCTGTGACCATCAGGCCTATAAGTTCAGCAACAGTTCTTATAGTAACTGACTCTAAACCTATTACTTTACTGCGGAGAGATAATAGTTTTTCTCGCCTTCTAGATGTCAGCTCTACTGTCATTGACACCGACTTCAATAAAAATCCTAAATGTTCTAACTCTTGTGTTGTGACGAGAACGGATTTATCAAAACTTATATAAACGCCCAATGACATAAACAATTGTTTTGTGTCCTGAACAGTGACACAGCACTTATCATATGAACGTGCGGTAACAAAAGAGTCATCAATATACCCACTCGCAATATGTCCCATTCGTCGTAAGCGCGCATAAACAGGTTTTAGCAATTTTGTAAAGACACGTGGTGCCGATGACAAGTCATTTGGTAAAACAACAAATTTATACAGCCCGTTATTCAACTCAAACTTAAAAAATTCCTGATATTGTTCTGAAACAGATACCGAGAAATAGGCATTAGAACGGTCCAATGATGCCATAAAACAATTAGGCCTCATTAGCGAAATGACTGATACAATTGTATCCATTTTGAAATGATGATAATCAACATATTCATTGAGATGGGCCAAATTAAAAATAAGTCTATGCGATCCATCTTTCTTGTCTCTGACAAACACATCTGATACAAATTCTGTATCTAGATGAACCGATACCTCTATTGTGCCTTGTTTAAGGAAAAGCTGAATCTGTTCATCAATAATGTTATACTCTTTGGCAGAAAATTTTAGTGGCCCTGATTAAAAATTTTGCACTGGCAATCGTTCTATATGACAACCAGCTACTGCATTCAAAAAGAGACTATCTGAAGTCAGCTCTTTCCACTGTTCTAAGTGATTTTTAATAGTAGCAGCTTTAAATGGTGCATTATTCAGAAAAGCAGGAGATGAATTTGATACCTGTATTGTTACTGTTTGCAGTTCTAGGCATCTCTGTGACAAGATCCTGCCTTGGGGCGCTGACCCCTTCTTTGAGATGTCCTGCCCCGTCTGCTGGGGCCAGAGCTTTGCTCTAAAAAGCATTTCTAAACCTGTTAAACATCCTGCCTCTTTACTGATACAGATGAAAACGATAATTTCCACGAGCACGAAAAGTTTCTTTGAAAACTTGTGCTTGGACCAGATGCTAGCTCACTTGCTACTTTATTGGTTTCATTTATTTCCTTTACTCTGTTAGCCAAGTCATCACCATATAAAAAAACTTGTAGCTACCATGTCACTAGCACATAGGTTCTTGTAAGCAAGATTAAGATCAGTCTTCTGATCTTCTCTTCTTCTGACATTAAGCTCCTGATTAGCATTGTTTACCAGGGCAAAACCGACAACAAGTGATGTAATCATAGCTGTCATTTTTTACTGTGATATAATCTCATTTGCTCTGGACTCTTTAATTAGGTTATCAGCACATGAGCTCATTGCTATCATGGCCTGAACTAGTGAATTCTGAACTCTCTGTATCTTAATGTCTTTAGATCGGGTTACTGAGGAAAGTTTCCCCCAAATCTCCAGATTAACTTTAGGTAAGACCAGAGACTGACAATTGCCTGGTTTGACATATGCGGCCAATTTCTCTTTCAAATTCTCTTCTGGCAATTTGACCGTAATAATATTTGACAGAATGCTGGCAAGTTGTCCGTCTATCTCAGGAGCCACAATTTCAGTACAGTCATAAAACTTCGCCAAGCCCTGTAATATGATACTATCCCCATCCTCTTGTTCAGCAGAGGGAGGAATCAGATTAGGCTGATTAATATTATCCACAGATTGTTCAACAAATTCCTGATTACATTCCTGAGTTTCCTCAGCCACAGTATCCATAAACCCTGCATGTTATCAGCCAGGGCTTTCACAATTCCCTCAAGCCTATCAAAGTCAGCTCTTTGCACTGAATCACTTGTTGATGCTGTAGCTGACATTTGACATCTCTTAGCTTTTGAGCCAGAACTTTTAATTGGTGATAAAGCAGATTTGCCTTTTGATGGAGTGCTGTGCTCATTGGGAGTTTGCTCCCTCACACCTGCACTGCTATGCTGGATCGGCAATTTATTGCCCACATGTGACCCAGACTGTTCCTGGCTAGAAACTGATTCTGCTAATGTATGTAAAAAGTCATCTACACCTTACCTATCAGCCATACTTCTAAAACTGCCAATTCACTCTAAAACATTTTAAATTCTAAAAACAGCTAAAAATTCCAAATTAAGGCAATAACAGTCACAAATTGTTATCACTTTGCCATATTACAAACTACAAATTAACAACAAAAACACTGATATCCTAGCTTAGGAAGTCTTCTTAACAAGCGACTGATCTGTTCAAAGGCCATTTCACACAGCCTTAGTTAGGCACGACACGTCTCTCGTGGAACTCCGGCTGACTGAGTGGTGATTGGCTAGAATGTTATTGTGCTCCCGGCGTAGTTTGGTGCGGTCTTCACTTTGGCCATAATGCTTTCTGCTCTGCTCAGCTTTACTGTTAAAGGGTCATCAGTTTGATTGTTTTTTAAGAACACCTTTTGTGCTGATAGCTGATGATGATTCCATAGATTTCAGTATTTTGGTTAGGGCGTAGTATGGATCAGAGCTGACATTGTTAATTTCACATAGCGCTGTTTAAAACCCATTTAGAGCAATGTTTTACATAACATTGCAAACCATATTTCTCATCTCGAATACCGTAAAAGAAAATATGCTTCTTTGCTCCAAAGGAACAAAAAGCAAAGATTCGTTGGATTCCATGAAGAACTAGTGTGAAAATCCAAATTATTAATTGAGGAAGTGACTCGCTTGCCGACACCAAAAGTTAAGTGTTCTCACATGGCCAAAATTCTATGTAAATGCAATTCTCTGACTTGTCAACACTACTCTTATCTCATTATTTTTCAGGAATCAAAATTTCTATGTGTCATGTCATTGAAGAATCTCAAAGGCACTAGTCCATCTTAATTCACTTCATTCCACCTCTAGTTTTCATACTAGATTTCAAATGCAACTTTGTTGATTTTTGTGGTTTTATTCCTCTGACATTGTGTAATGGACCTGTGAATTGCTACAATGTCATTATCATTTGGAAGCTTATTTATGATATGGATGGCCAGTGTGCATACCAGATTTCAGATCATCGTCACCGTAGCATAGTTAGCGATTTGAAATTAATTTTCAAAATGCACCCGGTGGCTTGCAACCACATTGGATCATGTATCATCATCCATTTCAATAGATATCTGTCCTAGATCTAGGCCAGTTAGTTTTAAACAGACCTGCCACAGCAGACCTATCACTTTGAAACAAAAGAATGTCCACCAGTATATTAGCCATGGTATAAAATTGTAGCTGAAAATAAGAGCTGTTTAACCCTTTAATGGTCATACCGGCCTGTGTTATGGTCTTATGGAATGTCCATTTACAGGCCAAATGACTAGAATGACTGGCTCGATAACCGAGCCAGTCATCATTCGTGTTAAATTTAAAAAAATTGTATTCTCTTGACTGAATTTGACAATTAAAGGGTTAACCTTTTCATGAAGAAGACCATTAACACTTTAACACTCAAATTTGCTCACGAAAATTTCAGTTTTCTCACGGAAAATGTCCATTTACAGCCCAAGAGAAGACTGTTTTTGAAAATAGTTTTCTCTTCGTCTGCAAATGGAAATTTTTCACTGTAGAAGTCGTTCTTGGCTGATATGAGGGTTAAAGGGTTAAATAGGTCTCTGCGAGGGTCTTGAAGAATGTATATTTGCAGACCAAGCGAATCTTACTTTTGAAAGCTTACCAGTGGAGTGACTGCCTCGATAACCAAGCCAGTGATCCCAGTGGTAAATCTTCACAAAATCTCTTGGCCTGCAAATGGATATGCACTAAGCAAGTATTTTGATATACTTGATCAAATTTAGCCATTATAGGGCTAACAAGGTGGATATTTGTAGCAAGTACCATAATAAAAACAAACAACAGTTCTACACTATCATTACTAATATTTATTTATACTATTTGAAGTTATAAATACATAAATATAAGACATTCATTAGTATTATTTTCAAATTTTAGGGGATCGCTCACTCACAATATCCTGCAAATATTTATTATTACATTGCACTGTGGGACATTAACTGTCTGCCAGTTGTGTTTCTGCAGACAAGATTTTCCATAGGGTTTAACTCCGGATATGCTGAATATTTTGAAAACAATTTGACTGAAACTTGTTGGTGGCTAAGCCACCAACACCTTTCAGTCAAATTGTTTTCAAAATATTCAGCATATCCAGTTATTGCCCACTGAAATTATTGTGTAGTGGCTCGCAGTAGTCAGAGTTAGGAATATACTACATGCCTTATTTACTATTTCATAAATTAGACGAATGACAAAATTAACGCGTAGAATTCTCATAGAAAATTGCTTGAGTATACAAGGAATCATTAGCATAGTGGTATTTGTACTAACAATATTTTGATACTGTAAAAAAACAAACTGAACTGTTTCTGGTATGTATTTTGGTCTAATTAAATTACGAGTATAACAGATTATGTGTAAAAACAGAAGGTTTAATTTAATGCACTATAATGCTGCCATACACAAATTAAATTAAATGATAATTTAACAAATGATGCGCACAAATTCACGACAGCCGACTACTTTGTCATTAACACATTTGAGATTTATATAAAAATAACAAAATTGTGTTCATCATTGAAAAGGGATGAAATGATTTATGCAAGTACAAGTCATCATGGAATGTAGCTCAATGTAAGTGAGAACAACATAATATTTGATCACTTTCATTCATGTGAAAATCCCCACTCGTCACAAAGATGATAGAAATACCACATTTAATGGATGAATACAGTCTGTCAGTCAAATATATGATGTCATAATGAATTGTGTCACATGTCAGATGATGTCGCAATCAATTACGTAATGAGTGACGTATCTAAGTCTGTCACAAACGTTTAATAGTCCGTCAAGTTGTATGAATTGTAGCCCTTTACTATTTAATAAACATTCTGTTGAATATTTCGAAAGCAATTTGACTGGCTGCTGTTGGTGCCATAGGCAGCAACAACATCCAGTCAAATTAGTTTCAAAATTTTAGATTACCTGTATAGTTACTTTGAAAATGGGATTCTGGAAAAAATCAAGGTTCAAAGTATATAAATCAATTCCAACACGCTGAACGCATGGGCGGAGCTTAGCTAGAGATGGGCGGGCTTAGCTAAAAGTGGATTCATCCATTACTGTCATTAGAACAATGAAAAACAAACATCTTATCAATGAGTAGAGAGCACTATAGGGATACATATCATAAATTAAAAACCATGACAACATAAAGTAAACGTAATAACAATATTTGAATTGTTACCATAATCATAAACCAGCAACATTTGTTTAGTTGTATTTCACACAAACCTTTATGGATCCGACTTTTAGTCTTAACCAAGCAACTTCCTGTTACATTTCTAACGTGATTGACAGCAGTTCACAGCTCATTTTGCACGTTTTCTTTGCGTGGATATAAAACAATATCATGTGGATGGATCGTTTAGGCATTCTAGTTTAGTGATTCTCTTGAGGAGACATCTTATTCAATGGTCTAGAGGACAGCAGAGAATTTCAGAAGGAATAGGATGAAAAAAGAACCAGTTTTCGTGAGCGCTCACTCGGCATCAGTCATTCATCATCATCGTCGTCATTCAGCTCTATCCTGCCTGTTTGTCGATCTTTTAACATGCTTGTGGCTTTCTACACCCACGGACATCAGCAAAAACTGTAAGTTTGACTAATTTTACAGAATGATTAATTCGAGAAAGTATCAACATCATGTTGGCTACAAGATGTGACAACTAGTTGTCAATCACTAGTGAATGGATGACGTCATTAATATCAAGCATAATGCAACATAATTAACACTTTGGTCATGAGAATTAAAATTTTTTCCAGAGAAAACAACAAATCTGCAGACCAAAGACTATGTTTGAAAATGTATCACTGAAATAACTTGCACGGTTATCAAGACAGTCATTCCAGTGGTAAAATCTTCAATAAGTAGTCTTCTTGAGTCTGAATATGGATGTTCATCAAGACCACAGCAGAGGGCATTTATGGCCGACTTGAGTAACAAAGGATTATGTTCATGGAGTCATACGTGCATGTGAATGCATAGAGTGATGGATGTACTGATGGATGGAATAGAGGCAACCAATAATGGCTGAACAACAGAAACAGATTTTAGTATTCTTGCTGGCATGGTTGATAAATGAGGAAGTTTTCGCTCATCTTTTCAGACAAGAGAAGCACTTTAACCAGGCTTCACACACTTTCCACAGCGTGAAATTCAATGACTTTTCAAGATCTAAAAATGTGAAAAGCATGACATAAATGGTGTCTACGGGTCCCCATCACACCAAATTTTGAAATCTAGATGCGCTCAGATGGCATCTTGTGCATTTGCTCTTTGTCATGATTTTTATGACATTTCCACGACCCATTATGAAAAAGTACTGTTTTTTCAGGCTTGGAATTTTAATTTTCAAATTCCATGACATTCCCAGTTTTCCATGACCCGTACGAACCTTTGACCCCTTTAGAGTCCATACTGTGCGAAAATGACTTCTGACGTGGTCTTGAGGCATGTCCATTTACAGGTGATATTTGACATGAGTAGTACCAGTCTCCTCACCATCTTCGTGACAAAATATTGATTTTTATATACAGCAAGAAAAAGGTTAATTATGTCACAACTGGGCATACTGAAACAATTTATTTATTTATTTGTAAAAAATGGAAAATTGAAATTTAATTTGCATATTTTAAACTTTTTGTTACAGCATCTTATCATAATGGAGTTTTCTCAGCTATGAAGTCGGACACAAATGTGACTCCCAAGAGAAAGGCTAACCCTTTAATCCCGGAAATTCCAGTGATGTAAGTTCACAAAATCTATACAGGAAAGCTGTTGAATATTTAGAAACTAATTTGACTGGAACTTGTTGTTGCCTAGGGCAACGACAGCTCCCAGTCAAATTAGTTTCTAAATATTCAACAGAACATTTCTTACATCATCAAGAATCTGTTATTTCCGGTCTATGAGCGAGAACTCTTTCAAGGTAACAAGGAGGCATTGTTGGGGACACCTATAATAAGTATCTAATCAATATATTATTATGCAGAATATTTTGAAAAGAAAATTGATTCAAAGCTGTTGCATTAAATCAAAATGCATTGATCCAATGAACAGAAGATATGAAATTTTGTGATGAAATAAGTGATACATCTTGAGAACATGTGCTATATATATTTAAAATATAAACGTGCCACTGCTATATTGATTGTGGAGCCAAGCTTCGTCAATGATGGGAACTATGTCATTTCAACGCTCAATGCTAATATTCATGACAGCCAAATATATAACATCCGCAGTGGGCTTGAAAAATGTTCATTTGCAGACCAAGACAATTTTTGAAAATTTACCACTGGAATGACTTGTTCAATAACGTAGCTAGTTATTCCAGTGATAAATTTCCAAAAATATTCTCTCAGTCTGAAACTGGACATTATTATTAGAAAATAGCAATTTTGTAGAAATTTGAGTGTGAAAGGTTTAATGATCAAGGCAGCCCAAGGCGACCTTTGCAGCGGTCTTGAGATATGCCAACTTGCAGGACAAGAGTACGGTAGACAAATTTTGTAAAATGTTCCCACTTGGATGACTGGCTCGATAAGCAAGTCAGTCATTCTAGCGGTAAATTAAAAAAGTCCTCCCCTCCCTTGACTTGCAAACAGCCATACCGTAACCAAACATGTCAATGGAGGAATCCATTTTCTCAGTCAATCATGTGACGTCATTATCAACTACATGATGTGTAGGATGGCGTCATAATCAATTATGCTATGAATGACTTAGCTAGGTTAGTCACGAATGCTTAATTGATGACAGACTAAGCATTGTTGTATGAATTGTATGTCTTTACTATTTAATAGACATACTAAATATTTTGAAACTAATTAGACTGGATGCTGTTGCTACATAGTCAGAGAGTTCAGGGATCGATTGATCCAAACACGGGTGAAGTGTGGGTGGAGTTTAGCTAAAGATGGGCGGGGCATAGCTAAAACTGTATTCCTCCATTATCTTAACACATCTTGTCCATTAAATCGCTAGGGCAGTCCTCAGGACACATGGTTCTGAAATAATTGTATCATCAGCACTACATTTGGCAACCTCTTCTTATTCGAGTCACTGATCGATAAAGAAACTAACATCTCTGATCCAGTCTCAGTGACCTCATCCACTACAAAGCATGTTTAACATAAATCAATATATAAAATATTTTCTGAAGAAATAAATAAAATATAGCATTTGAGAATACTTAAAACAGGGGTCAGTTTATATAGCGAATAGAACATTAATCAATATAAATGTCTTCATATGACTTATATATGTTGACATTAAAGCATGTCAGTTTTAAATTATGATTCAACAACAATAAGAATAATAATAAACAAAAATAATTGTACATGCAGCAAAGATGTGGCCTGTTTTAAGTGATGGCTTTGGAATGCGGCTTCGTGAAGTAATGGCGTTTAAAAAAAAAAAATGGAACAATTTAATTATTAAATCCATGCATATTTTAAACTTATTATAATAAACAGTCACATTACAGCCTCAATAATGACTACATTAACGGCCACCACAAATTGCACACTACGGCCAGGTGGTCTCTTAACTGCCTGACTGCTGCAAACCACTGGACAAGAATTTCAATAAGCAATAACTCTAAAAATGCTGACTATTTTAAAAACAATTTGACTGAAAGTTGTTGGTGGCTTAGCCACCAACAACTTTCAGTCAAATTGTTTTCAATATATTCAGCATGTATAGAGCTAAATCTAATGCAAAATTTAGTTTGCAGAAATTGAGCAGGCAGACAGTTAACACCTCAACAGTAAAGGTACCGTAGTCAAGATTCCTTTTTATTCAAGATCAATTTGCAGGCCAAGAAAAGAAAATCTATAACTGGAATGACTGACTTGATAGTCTGAAGCTTTTCTCATTCTGGCCACCTTAAAGTTTTCATTAACTGACAGAAATACAGACATTTCAAATAAATCTGAGAGTATTTGTTAATTTATGGTTAATTTAACTAACTAGAATAACTAACTACGATCGAGCCAGCAGGGACACTGTGCAACAGATTAACCCTTTAACCCTCAAATTTGTTCAAGATTTAAATTTTCACATAGAAAATGTCCATTTACAGACCAAGAGAAATTTTTTTTTAAATGACCCACTGGAATGACTGGTTCAGTTATTGAGTGATTCATTCAAGTGGTAAATTTTCAAAATAGTCTTCTCTTAGTTTGCAAATTGACATTTCTCAAGCCCCCCCTCCCCTGGCTGAGCTGATATGACTGTTAAATGGTTACAATAAAATGACGATTGGAATCTAAAATGGCATCTATATTTCTAATTTCTAGTTAGATAAAGTAGCAATAAACTAACAGATAGTCTCTGATTTATTTGATATGTATGTATTTGAGCAAATTATGACAACTTTAAAGACACACCATCATGCAGTCATAGAAGGAGGTGATAACAGCAACAGCTTTCAGTAAGATCGTTTCCAAAACATTCATCAGTAATTCCTCTACTGACTTTGTAATGAATAGCTTTTTGACATTATTATTCCAAGTATCTTTTCAACCATAAGTTCTGTTCAAATAAAGAAACTATCTGCTCTCTTTCATAAATATTATATATGTATATATAGATATAACAAAACAATATTATTATTATCATAAATTATTATTATTATTATTATTATTATTATTAGTATAGCAAAACAATTGAAAACTTGTACCATTATTGTCTCATTATAATAATTATTTACAATAAATTAGGCCACAAATGTTTATCTTACAATGCGTCAATATTAATGTCGTCATATTTGACAAGAAATCATGAAATAACTCTCATTTACCCTTCTTATATACATATATGCTTGCTATTTATTTATATATTATATTATATGAATAAAAACATCATTTATTTATTCACTTACTTATGTAACAGTAATTAATCGAAACAGTCACAACTCATTAAGTTGTCACTCTTAATTTAAAATATACTAAAGAAAGATAATTATTTATATATTTTTACATATTAAAAAAATATTATAACCATGTGTTTGACCTTTGACCTGTTACTCAAGTCATTGTTGTGTTATTATTTGAGTCTAGATTGAAAACGGCGCTGATGAAGACATTTGTTATTAGCGAAAAATGGCATCACAGTACATCGTATAAATAAGTTATAGTTTCCAAAATAAAAACAGACGAATATTAGTTAGTAAAGTGTTTTGTTGAATGTTTTGAAGACAATTTGATTGGAAGACATCGCTGCCTTAGGCAGCAATGTCTTCCAACCTAATTATCTTCAAAATATTCAACAGAATGTTTTACTGTGAGTTTTTTCTAAGATGTACTGTAACCAACACTATTTTCAAACTGTGCATGCAGTGGTACTTCACATAAAACATTATTACATGATGAGTGCAGAGCTGGAGACACCAACTGCTTTCAGAAGCACGGGTTTCAAAAATGTGACTTCACTGTTTAAAGATGATGTACAATCAGATTGAAAACTGGGTTGCAGAAAGCTGTTGAAAAAACCCAACAACCCAGAGCAATATTTTTCAAGCAACCCTCTTTTCAAAATATTTACAGACTAGACTATCTTGTGTAGTTTGTTGGATTTTAGATTTTCAAAAGTATTTTTAAAGACATTGAGCTTGAGCTTTGGGGTATCTAGAATTTTATAGAATTTTTAAATGCCTTTTAAATTTTTGTGCGCGCTAAAACCACAAAGTTCACAAATGATCATGTGATTGACATCTGACTGAGAAGCAACGAAGTAAATATTAAAAGGTATTTACGAACAAACATTAACTCTTTATCATCTTGAAAATCCAGTGTCACAATTTCCAAGAAACATACACAGGTGTTGAATATTTTGAAACTAATTTGACTTGAACCTGTTGCTGCTACACGCAGCAACAGATTCAAGTCAAATTTGTCTCAAAATATTCAATAGAATACTCTTTACATCATAAGAGAATTTGTGGATTCTGGTCTGTGAAGGTTAAAGGGTTAATAGTGCGTACATGACCAAAATTATTACATATCGAAAACTATAATGAGATGTAAATGATTTGATATCGTGAGAATATACACACATGCATTGCTGAGCGAGTTCATGACTAGATCGTCAAATATGCCCATTGTGATACAACTGTTTTCATAATAAAGTTCATTTTTGTAAAACAAACAAAAATTGTCCGATATATATATCGATTAATGCATTTAACAGAATAAATATTTTAGACACCAGGGGAAAATAATCAGTATCAGTGCTTTAACCATTTCAACCCCAAAGTCACAATAACCTCACTATCAAAACAAGCATTCATGAAAATTGCTAAAATTTATTAAATTAATTTGCCTGGCAGCAATGGCTTCCAGATGCATTAATTTTATAGTATTTATGACTATTTCTTACGTTCTAATTTCCAATATTTAGTTTGTGGTGATGAAAGGGTTAACAGAGAATTATCACCTATATATGATTAATTGTTTTCTTCCCGCACATTGAGAATGTTTTTATTGCACACACTGCTATTACTAAGAATGTCTTGAAAATGATTTGACTAAAAAATTTGGATTACTTTTCATAGCAACAACTTTCAGACAAGTTATTTTCAGCGCATAAAGCTCCTGTCAAAATTAGCTCCTCAAGTGTTCCTGGACTGATTTCAGGATGTAATGGGTTGTGTTCTCGTCAGTGATGCAACACATGAAAGCCAGTTTCCAATGTAAAAATAATTCTCAACCACGAAGCTAAGCTTAGTTTTCTAATGTCTTTGCGTAAATTTCCAAAAATAATATTTTCTAACCATTTGCTGCCTGTAATGGTCCAGACTGTCTGGCTCACTCCAGACAGTAATGGCCCAGGCTGCCCCATAATATAGCAATGGTGATGATAGCAAAAAAATTTCTGGAAGAGTGCTCTCCCTTTAGCCACTAGCCATCTGTTTTATGCAACCGTATTTGTGCGCTGAAATACGGGACCAGTATAAGCATTGAAGTTATTTAGATCAACAGCTTGCCCACCTGCCAGATGTAGTAATATTGATAAAACCTCATCATCATTATGGCGCATGGAGAATTAATTTATAATTGCATAACATTGTCAGATATGCAATTAGTGAAGTATGGGGCGCCCTGGGCCGTTACAGTCTGGAGTGAGCGTAGACATGATTTCAGTTTTTTGAACAATATTCTTTTTCAGGATTTTGAGAAAAATGTCACATTTACGGAAAATTTTGAAACTAAATTTCATCCACGCAGAACATTGAATAAATATATATATATATTCAGGCATGAAATGGTTAAGGGGTTAATATCGTAGCCATAGTCATGTCTTATAAATTAATCAATCTGTCACACAAACTATGAGATGATTATTAATGCCTTTGATTAAGATTCTAAAACACGTTTTCGTTGACAGACATTTGAGCAGTTTCTATACGAGTTACTTAACCCATTCACCGATGAATTCCCCGTATCTCATTTTCAATGCTATCGTACAAGAAAACTGTTGAATATTTTGAAATTAATTTAACTGAAAGTCGTTGCTGCCTTAAGCAACAACGGCTTACAGTCAAATAAATTTCAAAATATTCAACAGAATAAATTTTATATCTTGAAGAATTTACTTTTTCAGGGATTTGACGGTGAAAGGGCTAAAACAAAGCAGTAAATTAATCTGCCACAAACAAGAAACCAAAGCATCTGTACTCTAACTCGCTAATCGTCAAGTTAGGTAAAATGGACTCAAAATGGACTTGAGAAATGTCGACTTGCAGGCCAGGTGGATTTTAAAAAGTTGACTAGTTAAATGTCAAGCTCTATAACTGAGCCAGTCATTCCAGTGGTAAATTTCCACAGGTGTGCAAATGGACATTTACAAAGCAAGAATTTAAACTTTCGTGTCCCATCTTGAGAATTTAAGGGCTAGTTTTATTTGAGTGAATGGTTGTTATCGTCATCATCATACAGTACCACTCATAAATAAGTTAAAGTGTTTCCAAAACAAATGGTATAAGACATGGTCTGTTGATTATCGTGGACTTAATCTGATTGGAAGCCATTGCTGCCTTAGGCCTCTCTCTTTATCCCTGTCTTAGGCAACAATGGCTTCCAGTCCAATTAAGTCCAAAAATATTGAACAGTGCCATTGATATTGCTTTGGAAACATGTTAAGTTATTTGTGAGCACCTGTACTGTACCTGCCATGGTAACCTCTGTCCCCCTCACTCCAAAGAAGACGTGCCTTCTGAGCACACCTACAGCTGCTTCTTCTTGCAAGTGGTCTTGAGAAATTAACATTTGGACACCATAAAAAAAAAACCTTGGTCTTCCAAGTTCCTTTTCTGAACAAAACTTGACCAGTAAAAAATTACCCTTTTTAGGTAACCAGTTGTCGCCTCGTCAATAACTGCCAGTGCTCACTGACCACTGTCCAGTGCACCCTAACAAAAAAAATTAATCTATTCAACACTACAGTGCACAATGCAAGAAATTTATACTATTTGGTGTTACCTAGAGTGGTCACTGAAAGGTCAAATGAAAAAATAATAGAAATCTGATATTTTTCATTATGGTAGATGTGATCAGCATATAAAACCACCTTACAATTCTTTTGTTTTAATTAGTAGGCACGTTAATTTAGTATGAAATTTTGAATCACTGTCCACTGGACATTTCCGGTTTATCCACCAATCATATGACATCATAATCAACTACATGTTGACGATGTGTAGGATGATGTCATAATCAATTACATTATGAATGCCATAGATAAGTTCATCATGGACGATTAATTGATGACCGACTAAGCATTGTTGTACGAATTGTATGTCTTTACTATTTAAGAAACGTTCTGTTGATTATTTTGAAACTAATTTGACTGGGTACTGTTGATGCCTATGGCAGCAACAGCATATGGTAGCAACAGCACCCACTCAAATTAGTATTAAAATATTCAACAGCTTACTGGTAGTTTTATGGAAATTGATAGTCAGGGAGTCCAGGGATCGATCGATCCCAACACGGATGAAGTATGGGTGGAGCTGAGCTAGAGATGGGCTAATGAAGTTACTTGAGAAAAAAAAATTGTGACAAATTAAGCTATAAAATTTGATAATTTTTTAGTTTCAAAATTTAAATTATTCAAAAAACATTGCACTGTTCTCTTCACTTTTTAGGCCTTGTTGTAACATAGATGTTCTTGACGGATATGTTTTGTAATCAAAGTTTTTTTCATTTGACCTTTAAGATTTGACTGTACTTCAAATAATTAAACATAAGAATAGATATTCAGATTAAATAATCATTAATTCCATGTACAACACAATCTTTATACATATCCATCTTTACAATATCTCACGGGTGGCGACGTCGCAATACTGTCCGATACCTCACTCAATGTAAGGCAATTTTAATGAATTGACACATTTATGACACATTAGTAAAGTTAACACAATGGACGATCTGACCGACATCAATCACACTGACTAGCAGTTTGACCAACGTTTTCGTAAACAAATGATCACGTTAAACCATTCTGTTTAAACAACATAATGAACACAATCAGGATTAAAAGTGAACCTGTGTTGCTGCCACAGCTCAAAATTATCACCTGTTCATCAACTTCAGCTATCATGACAACTCGTGTATATTTTATGAGTGGCGTTGATAAAAGTTGTTACTATCTAGGATAGCAAATCTTTTTGTTTAACAACGTTCTCAAAATATAGACCAGCTACCTTTCCTCCAGTATCTAGAGCACAGTCGCAGTCAGTAAATCGTTATGCCAAGGTTTTCTGCTAATCCATGTGCTTTCAATATAAACAAGAACTGCAGTAATTGAGTGGTGTCTATTTCACGTGCGCATATGTGACTGGAGCTTGTCGGGATGCGACCCAGGCTGTAAAGACATCCCTAAGATAACAAGAAAAATATGCAAATTAGCTATTACAGTAAAAACAACATGGCTTCCAGTCCAATTAAGTCCAAAAATATTCAACAGTGCCATTGATTTTGTAGCCAGCATGTTGAGACTTATGTTGTGCTGTTATTTACATGTGTTACAAGTGAAGAAAATGCAAAGCTTAACTCAGAAGCTAATAGCTAACTGATTCCTTGCTATGATAGACTTAAATATAAGCTAATATCTAATTTATTCTTTGCTATGATAGAGTTAAATATACACTACATGGTTTGGGTGGATTTAGAGGGGTATAGATCTCAGCTATCGCCAGACTAAGGCTCTCTATTACAGTATCTGGCATTGTCTGGGATCCCTGCGGACCCAGCCCCTCGCGCTGTAATAAATCTATTCTTCACCACGATAGTTAAATATACTATTTCCTGGGTCAACTCGCTCACAAAAATCGGACAGACCCAGTACGTCGTTATCACCCCAAACATACTATTTGATTGTCTGAATCCCAGATGAGTCCCCTAGTCATACGCTCATGAGCATTCGTACAAGGTAGAAGATAGAGTTAAATATAACATTTTGTTTCCTGAATCCCAGACGAGCCCCCTAGTCATACTCTCATGAGCCATCTTACGAAGTTAAACATACAATTTGTTTTTTCGTACTTAAGTGAGCAAAAATATCACTACCATTGACCAATCCTGAGCATTAAAGAATTAAATAATGCCGTCTTACTTTAGCAAATTTCCAACAGACAACTCTGTTTCAGATTTGATAGAGTTAGTTTTCCCAATACAAATTATTACATTCCTACAGAATCAATATGGCCAAATTTGGTATAGGTAGTAATGCATAGCTTTCAGTCAATTTAACTTTCAAAATATTTGACACTATATTCCTGACCATCTGTGGTTAGAGTGACCCGCCGGAAGTTATGTACAATTTATGTAAGCATCTAGAAAATTCAGCACATACTCGTTTAAAGTTGACTTAATCATTTAACAATCATATCAGCCAAAAATCGGCTTCTGCAGTGGTCTTCAGAAATGTTCATTTTCAGATCAAGAGAAGACTATTTTTGAAGATTTACCACTGGAATGATAAACGAGTCAGTCATTCCAGTAGTAAATTTTCAAAAATAGTCTTTTCTTGGTCTGCAAATGGACATTTTCTATGAGAAAACTTTAATTTTCTTGAACAAATTCGAGGGTTAAAAGGTTAAAAACCCATGGCAGGTAAGTATAATAGTATATTTACCTGCAGTGGCTGACAACACAATCATTACTGCAATATTCATTGTCCCATGTTGGACTGCTAATAGCAGGGTTGGTGCAACCATTTCTCACACACATTGGTCCTGGAGGAGACATCATGCGTAAGTCAACATTCTGAGGAGAAAGAATAATTTAAATACGTTAAACCTATTTTAATATAAACAATATCATTGATATAAACTGTCTGTGTATTTCATAAATGCACAGAAACAGCACAAATTAGAAATAACTTAATTGTTTCCAAAAACTAAATTAAAACATACCGTATTGTTGAATATTTTGAACATAATTGGAATGGAAGACATTGCTGCCTAAGCCAGAGAGAGAGAGAGAGAGAGAGAGAGAGAGAGAGAGAGAGAGAGAGAGAGAGAGAGAGAGAGAGAGACCTAAGGCAGCAATGCCTTCCAATCCAATTATGTTCAAAATATTCAACAGGAAACCTCTTTTCTTGAAAAGCTGTATGGTTCGGTGGAAGAACTGCAGAAAACCACAGATTTCATCTTGAGAATGGCTCTCCAAGTGTGATACCAGCGATCGAAAAGAAGATGTTCAGAATTTTTGGAAAAATTTTAACTTATTTTTTTAGCTGTTCTGCAATAACGAACTTGTTTGTGTCCACATGCTTCTATGATCACAACCTCTGTAGGTGTGAGTCTAGACCCTAGCATTGGGAACTAGCATATAAACGCCTTAAATATTACAACACACACATTGGCGTCAGACCATCTTAGGACCATGCAGAACGGAATATGCCCATAGAGTAGAATTTGCATCTGATATTATAGATAACAATTTGAGTGAGCAACCGAGTGCCTAAGTGGGTCAGAAAGTGAGTGAGTGGGTGACTGGGTGAGTAAGTGTGTGAGTGATGTGAGTGAATGAGTGGGTGGGTGAGTGAGTGAATGAATGAGTGGGTGGGTGAGTGAGTGAGCGCATGGGCGGGCGGTTGGGTTGATGGAAGGGTGAGTGGAGTTGGTGGGTGAGTAAGTGGAGTTGGTGGGAGGTTGGGTAAGTAGTTTGGTCTGTGTGTGTGCATGCATGTGTGCGTGTGCGAGCGAGCAGGAGGTTGGGTTGGTGGAAGAGTGAGTGAGTAAGTGGAGATAGTGGGTCATTGGGTAAGTAGTTTGGTGGTTGGCATGGCATGGTGGGTGGGTGAGTGAATGAATGTGTGAGCGACTCTCAATCTCAAGCTAGGGTGAGATGTGGGTGCATGATACATACGTGATTAAGCATCTGTTCCTGGGTCATCATTTGATGTGGTGGCATCATACTACCTGGGATCATCACAGATGGCGCTAGTGGTGGGGGATGATTATTATTCATCAGCCTTGGGGGTGACCCATCCATCTGACCCGTCATGTTTGGCAAAGGTTGTATGGGTTGAAGGTGTGGGGGAGACGAGTGCTGTGATGACACTGGCGACTGAGCATGTGGCGGAGAGAACTGTTGTGGCATTATCTGAGGTGGCATCAGCTGTGCGTCTCGTGGTGGTGAGAATTGCTGTGGTGGCGGAGGTCCTCCTTGTGGTGGGGAGAGACGGACGTGCGCATACCTGCCCATCATTGCGCCCTGATTGGCATCATTCTGAGCCTGAAATCAACACAAGCAGTTAAAATGCGTATCTAGTCACTTGTAATTTTCTAAAACATTGCAACAAATTCCAAGTCACATTATTTTCCAAATAACCATGCGGTTTCATACATGGAAGAAATCAAAATGAAATATTTCAACATACACCAATGGTTTTGTAAATTTGTGGAAAGCCCAGAAATTTGTATTCAAATATTTGCCAAATATACTAACAATACTAATATGCATAATGGCATTGATATGCTAATGGTAGGTAGAGTAGTGTACTAATATATACAGTGGCGGCGATATCATAATATGATATTTCTTGTATAGCATAATGCCAGCAACATGGGGCTATCGCAAAGCAGGTGATCCTTATAAAACAGCTGGGATGAAGTAAACTGACAGCATTTATGAAGAAAAGGGTACTGTAGGAGTCTATGCAGGATGTGTTTTTCTTAGAAGAGTACCATCCTTACTTGCAAATGGTGTGACATTTCCGCTGGTGAAAACATTGGTTGTGGTGAGTTGACTGTCATTGGAGCATTTGGCGACATCGATACAGGGGGTGCTCTTGTCATGGCCGGCATTACCGAAGATTGCAAAGGCTTCTGGGGGTAGTTAGAATCTACTGATGGGTCAATAGAAGGCTGCAATAGGAAACACTTAAATTTAAGCCAGATTATTAAATGTTAAACAAGATGTTAACTATGGAATGTAATGATAACACTATACAGACAAATTGTTAGAATAACTAAACTTGTACCCAAAACAAAATAAAACGTACTTCTGAAACTTTTGGACATAATTCAATTGGGATGCCTAGGGCCGAATAAATTTATCTTCAAAATATTCAAGAGAACATTTCATACATCGAGTTCAAAATTGTAGTGATTAACATATTTCTATTTTTGTTTTGGTAACATGTTAGCTTATTTATGAGCTTCACTGTATTAGTGTTGCATGAAGAAAATGGTTTGTCCATTGTTAACCCTTTAATGGTTAAGATCGCTAAACAATTACTCCTGCTGTGGGCTTGAGAAATGTCCATCTGCAGACCAAGAGAACTTTTTTTTTGGCAAATTTACCAATGGAGTGACTAGCTCAATATGAGCCAGTCATTTCATTTGTAAATTTGTAAAAAAAATTTCTTCTCTTGACTAGCGAGTGGACATCATCCACTAAGCAAATTTCTAATTC
Organism: Chaetoderma sp. LZ-2023a; assembly: GCA_034401795.1. NCBI lineage: Eukaryota > Metazoa > Mollusca > Caudofoveata > Chaetodermatida > Chaetodermatidae > Chaetoderma > Chaetoderma sp. LZ-2023a. Next base: position 116,355,339 of record CM067367.1, read on the forward strand.
TCTCTTGACAGGCTTGACCACAAATAGCTTTCATCAATACCAGTTTCTATATACCATCCTTCGACTACCTGTTTCCGATATATACATCAACCCTTTCATTGTGAAGACGGCCAAAACTGACCTCTGCAACAAGTCATGAGAAATGTCCTTTTGCGGGCCAAGAAGACTATTTCTGAAATTTTACCACTGGATTAAACGACTTGATAAACCAAGCCAGTCATTCCGGTGGTAATTTTTCAAAAATAGTCTTCTCTTAGTCTGAAAATTGAAATTTTCTTTAACAAATTTAAGGCTCAAAGTTCACGGGTTAGTGAACAAAATTTACATTTCTACTTAGTAAATGTCTATTTACAACCCAAGAGACTATTCTCTTTAACTTTGCCACTGGAATGACAGGTTTGATTATTAAGCCAATCATTACAACGATCAATTTTCAAACATAGTCTTCTTACCCTGTAAATGCAGTGCTGATTTGGTCGGCTTGAGAAGTACAGGGTAAATATTCAAGACTTAAATATTACTCCCTATTCATAATTGCTTAATCAATTATATGAATACAGGTAATATTGATTCTTCCATGAACCACTTAACATTCATATCAGCCAAAAGCGGCTTCTATAGTGGTCTCCAGAAATGTCCATTTGCAGACCAAGAGAAGACTATTTTTTGAAAATTTACCACTGGATTGACTGGCTCGGTAACCGAGCCAGTCATTCCAGTGGTAATTTTACAAAAATAGTCGTCTCTAGGTCTGCAAATGGACATTTTCTATGAGAAAATTTAAATTTTCTTGAACAAATTTGAGGGTTAAAGGGTTAACTCACCTGACTGACTAGGCTGGCCCTGTAAGCCGCTAATTGCTTTAGATATTCCTTCTTGGCCATCTCCGTCTTCTTTTTGTACATCTGCAAATATAAATGTGATATCAGTTTATTAGATTTGAATGCAAACAAAATAAGAAAACTCAGACACTGCCTACACTTGCCACTCCATAGATCCAGATTCCGATCCACATCCAGTTTGTTATCTGGATGTGGATATGGGAAGTCTATACTAGTTTACACGCACACGTTTCTTGCTTTAACATTTGAGCAAAATCGAAGCAATAGTTCAATAGCAGATATGGACAGACAGGCAGGCAGGCAGGCGGGTAGGCAGGCAGAGACACAATAGCCTTGCCACTGGCATCCCCATCCTGGGCCGAGGCTAACAAGCTACGGAGTAAGATAATAGCTGCAACCTTTATTACATGTGACTTTTAAACTTTGGATGATTTTGGCAAAGCTGACTCTGTAGAAACTATAGTGAGTTAACCTCAGTTTGTAACAAAATCTGACCGATCGAAAAACAGCAGCACAGGCACACAAACGAGCTAAAAGTCTACAAAACAGACCAGCAAATATGTAATATGGGTGTAACTTCTGTAGAACTGGATGTGCTCTCATTCACACACACTTGTATTCTCACAAACTTGTACCACCTACCCCTGCACAGTTGCATACACAAGACCGTAATCACTTCTGTTAACCCTTTAACTCGACCAAGAAAATTTAGATTTTCTCATAGAAAATGTCCATTTGCAGACCATGAGGGTATTTTTGAAATTTTACCACTGGAATGCCTGGCTCAATTATCGAGCCAGGAATTCCAGTGGTAAATTTTCAAAAATACCCTTCTCTTGGTCCGCAAATGGAAATTTCTCAAGCCACCCGCAGAAGCACCTTTGGGCCTTCTTGTGTGTGGTAAAGGGATACCCGTTATCCTATCACAGTACACATAATTTAGAATTAGATTTTTTTAGTGCAGGCGGAACAAAGGAGAGGATTGATGTAGTTTGTAAACGATATTGCTGACAGACAGTACAGACTACAGAGGAAACCTACTGCAAATTAACCCTTTAATGGTCAAGTCGACCCAAATGAGCCTCTACAGTGGTCTTGATAAGTGGTCAGTTGCAGGTTAAGAAGATGTTAACCCTTTCATGGCCAAGCCGGCCCAAACCAGCCTCTACAGCGGTCTTAAGGAATGATCATTTGCAGGCCAAGAGAAAACTATTAAAAAATTTACCACAGGAATGACTCGCTCAGTTATTGAGCCAGTCATTGCAGTGGACAATTTTCAAAAATAGTATTCTTTTGGCCTGTAAATGTACATTTCTCAGGACCACTGCAGAGGCTGGTTTGGGCCGGCTTGGCCATGAAAGGGTTAACAGATCAGCTGAAGTAATACAGTTGATTAATTAAAACAGATTCTTTATTATGCGATGAATATTATGTTCGATATTTAAAATTAATTTGCTGAAGACAGCAATGGGTCCAGTCAAAATATTTTTTCATATATTCTCCACCATTTGTGTAGGCTCGTCCTGAAAACAGAAATACCAATATTTTATGGTTGGAAGCGTTAAGAAATAGATCCCTGTCAATCAATCATGCGCAATAAGTGAGATATCATACAACATAGACACTTATGTTTCCTGTGATGAACTGACATGTTCTATTTATCGACACTTCTTTACGGAATAATGCAATATTTTTTGCAAAAGAGAATATCCACAACCGCCCGACACACCAGAAAAAAAAGAATTATCGGAGATCGGAAAAAGTAATATCAAGGGAGGTATCTTTATGAACGCCGATCATCATCAGCGGCGTAGACATTTTTCATTCCTCGATTCATTCACTCAAATAAATCACGACTTCATATCTGTGAATTGGCGAAAAAACGAGGATGATAAATTTTTATTACGAGCAGATGAAATGACAAATTTGTTTGATTCATTAAGCAATATTTCTACGTGACTTTGTTCACGTTTTCTTTGCAGTCCATGACTACACATCATCCTAGAGCGCTTACTCATCGTCAGTCATCCTCCTGACAATGACCATCGGTTTTGATTTAATCTGTTAATGGTCAAGATTGGTCAAGAAAATCTAAATTACTGCAGGCCAAGAGAAGAGAACTTTTGAAAATTTACCACTAGAATGACTGATGCAGTTATTGAGCCAGTTATTCCAGTAGTAAATTTTCAAAAAAATATTATTCTCTTGATCTGCATATGGGCGTTCTTCAAGACGACTGCAAAAAATGAAAATTTACCACTGAAATGAAAGGCTCAGTTATCGAGCCAGTCATTCAAGTAGTAAATTAAAAAAAATATATTCTCTCTTAACCTGCAAATGGTCATTCTTCAAGACAACTGCAAAGGTCAGTTTTGGCTGGCTTGACATTACATGGCTAAAATATGGCATTTCATCTAGCTGATCATAATCAATATTTCCTGTAGAGATTTAATAAAGATGGACAGACACGCCATTGTTATTAGCATCTGTGTGACTCTGCAAGGTACAATTTCCAATGTCCGCTGTAGCTTATTTAGCAGTCTCTATCCCATCTTGAAGAATGACCATCTGTTCTCAAACCAGACCACGATTACCACATACCCTAACAGAACTCAATCTTACATAGTACGCGGAACTGAATTTGACTGAACATTGTTGCTGGTCACGGTGTAGACAGTCTAATACTTCGACAAAATACATGCTACAAATAAACTACATCCTGATGCATGGCTATTTTGACAATTTTTTTTGACTGACGGTTGTTGTTGCAGCAACAAATTTAAGTCACATTTCCAAAATAGCCAGTAGATTACCTATATAGTGCCTTTTAAGGAATATTTTGAACTGAATATTTTCAGTAATACATCCTGTAATGGATTAGCCCATCGTGTGTTAACTTACCCATGTTGAGGTATGTCCATTTGCAGGCTAAGACAAGAATATTTTTGAAAATTTACCACTGGAATGACTGGCTCGGTTACCGAGCCAGTCATTCCAGTGATAAATTTTCAAAGATAGTTTTCTCTTCGGCTGCAGATGGACACTGATTATGCAAGAATTGGAATTTTCTTGACCATATAATGTTCAAACATCCTTCATTTGCATGACAACTGAAATTCTTTTTTGTAAATTCCATTAGAAAACTTTTATAAATTGTCTTCAATTGCCCTGCAAATGGATTGCGTTCAATGAGCAACAATTTCTTCTTTATTACACATCTTGACCATTAAATGGTTAATTAATAATATAAGCAGTATTTTGAGCCCCATGAGGCGCTGTTGACACTTGAGGGCTTAATACACACATAGTTATATGTGCTTATGAGATTTAACCCTACAACAATCAACCCTACCATAAATGGCTTCTTCGGCAGTTGCCTTGAGAAATGTCCATTTTCCCGAACAAGAGATCATTTCTGAACATCTACCACTGGAATGGCTGGCTTGATAAACAAGCCCGTTATTCCAGTGATAAATTTTCTAAAATAATCTTTGTTTAGTCTGCAAATGGAGATTTTCAATGAGCAAATTTAAATTTCCGTGAACAAATTTGAGGATTGAATGGCTAAAGTTTCAGATAAATCCTTGTCATTCGCTGCTGGTAATGATCCTGAGCAGTGTCTAAATGTGTTTAACATGCTAATTTACCCTATTAAGGAACTGATCCTTAACCTGGGATCTGCATTAGATTCAGTTCAATAGAAAGAGACTGTGGTGTCTACACAATCTTTTAAGATCGGAATAAACTTAAGTGTCAGGCTTTTGTTTTTTTGCAATTTGGCAATTGTATTTACAGATTTATTTTGTCTTTTAACCCATTACGCCGTAAATATGTTCATTAAAATTTCAATCTTCTCAAACAAATTGTAAATTTTCAGACCAAGAGAAGACAATTAAAAAAAATTTACCACTGGAATGACTGGCTCGGTTATCGAGCCAGTCATTCCAGTGGGAAATTTTCAAAAATTGTCTTCTCTTGGTCTGCACGTTGACATTTCTCACAACCACTACAGAAGCCATTTTTGTCTGGCTTGAGTGTTACGGGTTAAAGATGTTTGACAATCTCCACGTATACATTCCAGATAAAAAAGGAACTAATTAAAAAATAATTTTTCAGCGAAGTTCAAAATCTGACAGAACTTTCACAAACACTGATGAAATAGCAAGTATGTTCCATCTGAACGTGAACAGCTTAATCAACCGTTATTATGGTTTTCAGCAGACTTTGGACATGAGAAATAAGACATATATTTCTCCATAACCGTTTCAATAACAACGCAAGATTACAATGGGATATATATTACCTAAGAACAATTATCATCATTATTTAATGGAAACCTGTTTACATACAAAAGAACTAAATACAGAATTTGTTTAATGTTTTCAGGAAATATTTTGATTTATTTTGAAAATTATCTACTTTTGAAGCTTTTCTTTAACCCACATTAATGGTCAAATTTGGTCACGAAAATTTAAATATCTGTCTATTGAATGTCCATTTACAGGCCAAGAAATTACAATGTTTGAAAATTTATCGCTAGAATGACAGGCTCAGTTATCCAGCCAGTTATTCCAGTGGTAAATTTTCAAAAATTATATTTTCTTGGTCCGAAAATGGACATTCCACAAGACCATAAGAGGGGCCGGTTTTAGCCGGCATGACCATTAAAGGGTTAAATAGCAAAAATCCTCCCTTTCTTTAACCATGTGCTTTTCATTTAACCCTTTAATGACTAAATTTGTTAAAAAAATTAATATGTTTACTTATTGAATGTCCATTTGCAGGCCAAGAGAAGACTATTTTTGAAAATTTACCATTGGAATGACTGGCTTGATTATCGAGCCAGTCATTCCAGTGGTAAATTTTCAAAAATAATCTTCTATTGGCCTGCAAATGGACATTTCTCAAGCCCCCTGCAGAGGCCGGTCATGGCCGGTTTCGTCCTGAAAGGGTTAAACTATAATGTTTCTTGTGGGAGATCAACATCAGATGTCTAGCAGTTCAAATGATCAAATGTCAGTTCCTACTCACTCTGTGGGTGTGTACATATTAAGTTATGTACATGCGAGCATACATCTGGTGCTTTAACCTTCTCATGGCGAACCACACACATCTTGATAAATATCCATTTGCCGGCCAAAGAAGACTATTTAAAAATAATTTACCGCTGAAATGACTGGCTCGATAATCCAGCCAATCATTCCGGTGCTAAATTTTCAAAAATAGTCGTCCCGTGGCTTACAAATGGACATTTAATAAGCAAATACTTAAAGTTAGCCATTAACCCTTACCACACTGATGTCTATAATCATGTCAATAGCTAAGAAACTGGCGCACATTTTCCAACAATTTTGGTGGACGATGTTGCTGTCTACGACAGCACCATCTTCCACCAAATTTGTTGAAAAATTAACACCAGTTCATCTATTAATTTAATTTGAAAATTTTAGATTTTGACATCAGAGTGGTAAGGGTTAAACACCATTGCAGTTCATCAAAGCGGTTCAGTTCAGCTTATCATTTTCACTCTAGATATGAAACTTGTAGATAATATTCACGACGCATCATCATCATTTAAGCCATTCATTAATTTTTGTCACTAGGCTTTCATTTCCAAAGGGTTAACCCTTTAATGGTCATACCAGCCAAAACCGGCGTCTGCTATGGTCTTGTGGAATGTCTATTTACAGGTCATAAGAATACAATTTTTGAAAATTTATCCACAAATCACATCATTGTCAACACATTGCAGAGTTGCTGAAGATTTAATCAAATGACAGAGGTCATGAAGATTTCTTAAACCTGTAATTCTCAAATTTATTCAAGAAAAATTCAAATTTTCTCTTAGAAAATGTTCATTTGCATACCAAGAACTGTTTTTTTAAACTTTTACAATAGGCATGATTTGAGTGACTGACCTGCTAACGAAGCCAGTTATTCCAGTGGTAACTTCTTGCTGGCAAACTGATGTCCAATAAGGCGATATTTAGATTTTCTTGATAAAATTTTACCGTTAAGTGGTTAAAACTTCCAACATACTTCATACACAAACCTGTCTTAGAGAGCCCACCTGTCTATAATGTCCACTTTTGGCTGGTCCCCTGGGTAACGTTAGAGACAGTTTTATACAGGTGTATACACATTAATTTTTGTCACTAGGCTTTCATTTCCAAAGGGTTAACCCTTTAATGGTCATACCAGCCAAAACCGGCGTCTGCTATGGTCTTGTGGAATGTCTATTTACAGGTCATAAGGATACAATTTTTGAAAATTTATCACTGGAATGACTCGCTCGATAACCGAGCCAGTCATTCTCTGATAAATTTTCAAAAATTGTATTCTCTTGGTCTATAAATGAACAGTTAATAAGAGAATAATTCCATTATTTTTACCAAATTTGACCATTAAAGGGTTAAAGAATGGTGTGTGTGTGAATTTAGAATGGAATGTTCCAGCACTGGCTGAAGAATGTTAGACAGATTACACAAGAATGATAAGATTGAAATGGAAAAAAGTGACCAAAGCAAATACTGTCTAGACAGAGAATAGTGGTTAGAAATGAATGATACATCATGGGACAGGAATAGGTCAGACATAACTAATGCAGTACTGTCACAATATGAGAAGAACTGTATGATAGCTGTCTTTGTCACACCTATCATCCTGCCATTTCTGTTGGGAAATCAAATTTTAGCCTGACGAAGTTAGACAGAAGTTACTAAGGATGGGTTAAACTTGACCACAAACTGGATGGGTATATCAGTCCAGTACTCATTGGGCACTTCTGACATTACTTTCATTTGTCTGTCTGTCTTTCAAGTCTTCAATATTTATGACAGACAGGCAGGCAGGCAGGCAGGCAGGCAGGCAGGCAGACAGACAGACAGACAAGTGAAAATGTGTCAGAAGTGCACTTGCTGATGGTACTGGGTTTACATGCCACAACCCACACGCCAGTGACGCCACCCCACCCCAACTTGCGGTCAAGTTTAACCCATCCGTAGTAAGTTCTGTCTAACTTAGACCTCCCAAGATTTTATTTCCCTGCTGAAATGGCAGGACAAGTGATCAGCCTGTATAGGACCACATAAAACCACCATTTATAAACAGATGCCTTTGGAATAAAGGGTCAAACCCAGGTCATTTAGGTATCAGTGTTTCCTTTATATATCAACTAACTCATTAATTCTTGAAACTTCAGTACTGGGAGATATGCTTCCATAGGCAGCAACCACCCCAGTCACATTAGTTTCAAATTATTCAACGGAATATTTCTTGCATCATAAATAAGTTGTTGTTTCTGGAATCTAAGGCTTAAGCCTTTAACCCTCAATTTGTTCAAGAAGATTTCAATTTTCTCATAGAAAATGTCCATTTGCAGATCAAGAAGACTATTTTAGAAAATTTACCACTACAATAACTGACTCAATAACCCAGCCAGTCATTTCAGTGGAAAATTTTCAAAAATAGTCTTCTCTTGGTCTGCAAATGGTAATTTGCCAAGACCACTGCAGAAGCTGTTTTTGGCTGATATGAGTGTTAAAGGGTTAAAGACACAAATATTTTGAATTTTCTCAGAGAAAATGTCCATTTGCATAAAAATAAGCTTATTTTTAAAAATTTTCACTGGACTAATTGGCTTGGTCATAGAGCAAGTCATTCATTCCAGTGGCATAATCTTTTAAATACTGCTCTCTTAGTCTACAAATGGACAGCTGCGACAATTTGTGTTCTGTTATGGATTCTGATGTCTGATTTTAAGATTTGATAATTGATACTACTTCGGAAAATATATTTAATATTTGTGAAAGCATATGACATTGTATGGTCAAAAACAAAAACGCTCTCGCATATTTAAGTTACTACTCAGTCAAAGTCTTACATTATCCCTCAAAATCTTACGATTTTGTTTAGATTTCAAGACAACATATTAAAGGCTGACCATGGAATGTTTTGAAAATAATCTAAAATTGTTGCCGCTTCAAACAAGAACCATAACATTCGGTCGACTCAATATCAGAATATTCAACAGCGGACATTGTGTCCAGGGAAACATTTATGTGGGCAGAGGTTGAATGGCTTAAATTGATCTATTATAAGAACGCAGTGATTGGTGTCTGACTGATGTTTTGGCGGTGGCGTGTCTTGGCATTGGATTCAAATGCCAAGGGTTAACATCACATTAGGGAAGAATTGTTAGGGAAATGTCTCAAAAAGTTACTAATGACATGTTAACTCTTCAACTCTCAAAGTTATTCAAGAATGTTTCTACTTTCCCATGAAAATGCCCATTTGCAGACCAAGCGAAGGCTATTTTTGAAAATTTACCCTTGGAGTGACTGGCTCGGTTATCGAGCCAGCCATTCCACTGGTATATTTTCAAAAACAGTCTTCTCTTGGTCTGCAAATGGACATTTCTCAAGACCACTGCAGAAGCCGTTTTTGGCCGATATGAGTGTTAAAAGGTTAATGCTCAAACCGGCCTGAACTGGCTGGCCTTTGCAGTGGTCTCAGGAAATGTCTATTTGCTGGACAAGAGAAGAATATTGTTGAAAATTTAGCACTGAAACGCCTGGTTCGATAACCGAGAGACATCACAATGATAAATTTTCAAAAATAGTCTTCTCTTGGACTGCAAATTGACATTCAATAAGCAAATATTTTTGGATTCTTGACCAAATTTGACAAATACCACCAAATCCCAGAGACAGTCTTAAAATACACACAGAGGGAACATGTTATATATTTTGAAACTATTTTGACTGAAAGTTATTGTTGCCTTGTACAGGACCAGTTTAAAATCAAGATAGTTTTAAAATATTCACCAGAATACTTCTTACATGGAACAGAATGGACTATAGTTGGTATGTGGTTAGGAAAGGATTAAAGTTCCCAGGTTTTATACTGTATTGACCTTGATATTTTCTTGCCAAGACCAAAAATCAGCAATGATTTTATATAAATCACTGAGTTTTATCCATTCTGTTAATGTGTACTGGTAGATGAATGAATTGGTTGTGAGGGTGGATTGATGAAATTGTTGGTGGATGGGTGGAGGGATAGAAGGGTGGGTGTGTGGATAGATGTATGGATGGATGGATGGTATGTTGGCTGGATGGGTGAGCGGACAGATGGACGGACGGATGTGGCTGTATGATAGATTGTTGGTCGATTGATGGAAGGGTGTGTGTGTGCGTGTGTGTGTGTGCGTGCGTGCGTGCGTGCGTGCGTGCGTGCGTGCGTGCGTGTGTGTGGCTAAATGGCTGGCTTGTTGGTTGGGTGGGTGGATGGATGGATGGATTGTTGGGTGGATAGATACAGCGATACAGTAAGCAATAGAAAGATAAAGGATAGCATATAACTCACTAAACACATTTCTTTTTAAATACATTTTATATATAATATATAATTTTCCCACATATTATAACCAAGAAATTTATTATATTTACTGTAAAAGTTTGCTTGAGGCCAAAAAAGGTGGAAGCAAAACGCAATAAACAATCATTCTAATAAAAACAAGTCATGTAGAAAATTTGAAAATCAACCCATGTATGGGCGTAATTGGCAGGATGAAAAATTGGGAAATTTCCTCAAAATTGCTTCTGCCGCAGGATAATAAAACATCACACGACAGCGAATTCGTAAAGAATCGTTATGACAAATTGGCCAATATTAAAAGGTGATATTTGTCCTATGGACCGACTGACATAAAGTGTAATCATCTAAATGTGGTTTTACATGCAATACATTTTTTATATCTTTGTTTCTTTCCACGGCATTATAATCATTCAGGCAGAGTAATTTTCTAATCGATATCAGTTGGATTTTAGTTTTGTGAACGTATCGAGAGGAAACTTTCTAGGAATTTAGTAGATAATTAGATAATTACTGTAGAGATTGAAATATAAACTAATTGAACATTTAACCCTTTAACCCTCAAAGTTGTTTTAAAAAATAACTTTTCTCATAGAAAATGTCCATTTGTAGACCAAGAGAATATTTTTGAAAATTTACCATTGGAATGACTGTGGTAAATATTCAAAAATAGTCTTCTCTTGGTCTGCAAATGGACATTTCTCAAGACCAAGGCAGAAGTCATTTTTGGCTGATATGAGGGTTAAAGGGTTAATCTTCAATCGGGTCCAAACTAGCCTCGACAACAGTCTTAAGGAATGTACATTTGCAGGCCAAGAGAAGACTATTTTTTGGAAAATTTAAAACTGGAATGCCTGGTTTGATGAGCGAGCATCCGAGACAGTCATCCCCATGCTAATTTTTCAAAAACGATCTCTAGGTCTGCAAATTGATATATCAATAAGCAACTATTTAGGTTTTCTTGATCAAATTTGACCATAAAATGGTTAAAGATAGACACAGAGCACATCAATCAGTAGTTACATAAGATATTAGCACTAAGTACAATTATAGATTGCGAAAACCTGCTCATGTTAAAGAAAGCAATTTTCAGTTCAAGTTGTTTCTGCATAAGACAGCGAGAAATTTCAGTCAAATTCCTTTCAAAATAATCAGCACGTTTCGTATTTAAGATCGTTCAAAACATGTTTGTTTAAATTCACAACGAACAGATATTAAAGTCTTCATGAATCTTTTCATCAAAAACAGATACCTTCCATCCTACATCAAACGATCAGTGCTTTTACGTCAACTAATCAAAACGTGTGTGTTTCCTTTCAATAAGCTTAATCAAAAGATAAAATGACAGCCGCTAAAATGAATCGAATCCTTTGATGACAAAAGACATTTCCAACCATGTCATTGAAAAATAGAATTTGCCAATATTTCTATAGAAGTATTATATGATCGAAATAGAGTCAAAAAATCACATAAAACATTTTGCCTTGTCAGTACTCAGGACATTAAAAAGCCAGTTATTATTATCGATTCAAACGGGCTCAGTCGTTTATTCTATAAATATATAATTTGCGAATAAAAGATGGTATTCTTGTGATCTCAGTGAAAGTTAATTAAAGACTTAATAGAGATGATATTTCATCCGTGTGTAGAGCCATCTCCCGCGGAGAACTTTAGAAACGTGTAATTATTTTAATTTGCTAAATTAAGTTGAATGATATTCTTTCGTGTTTTCTTAATTGAGAAATGAAACTTAGCAAAACATTTAATCTTGGAAGACCAGTTAGAAGAAATTACATATTTTGAAACTAACACTTTAACATTTAAATTTGTTCAAGAAAATTTAGATTTTCTCATAGAAAATGTCCATTTACATATAAAGAGAAGGCTATTTTTGAGAATTTACCACTGGAATGACTGGCTCGATAGCCGAGCCAGTCATTCCAGTGGTAAATTCTAAAAAAATAGCCTTATCTTTATCTGTAAATGGACATTTCTCAAGACCACTGGAGAGGCGGTCTTGGCTGATATGAGGGTTAAAGGGCTAACCCTTTCACTGATGCACACATCTCATTTTCAAGGCAACCCATACAGGAAAACTGTAGGCAGCAATGGCTTCTAGATAGTCATAAATAATTTCAAAATATTCAACAAAATAAATTTTATATCGCAAAGAATTTACTTTTTCCCAGATTTGTCAGTGAAAGGGTTAATGTAACTTTTAACCCTCAATTTTGTTCAAGAAAATTTCAATTTTCCCATAGGAAATGTTCATTTGCAGACTAAGAGAAGACTATTTTTTAAGTTTACCACTGGAATGAGTGGCTTGGTTATCGAGCCATTCATTCCAGTGGTAAATTTTCAAAGAACTAGTCTTTTCTTAGTCTGCAAATGAACATTGCTCAAGACGACTGTAGAAGCCATTATTGGCTGATATGAGTGTTAAAGGGTTAATGGTGAACCAGGTCAATAACCATGGCTTCCGTGGTCTTGAAGAAAATCTATTTGCAGACCAAGAGATAATTTTTTTGGAAATTTTACAACTGAAATGATTGGGTCAACAACCGATTCTAGTGGTGAATAAAAAAAACCCCAAACATTCTCTCTACCCGCAAATAACAAGTCCAGGGTCCATGTTCCCGAAGCTCTCGTTATGTTAGCGATATCGTTACATCATACTAAACCAATGGGTGTAATGATATCGCTGGCTAACGATAGCTTCGCGAACATGGGCCCTGGATTATTAAAATGCTAAATGGAATTCATTGTTGCCTTAGACAAAGACATGTAATAGATAAGTGGCATGCAGAATTTATACAGATATCAAATCTGTCACAATCAATTACGTCACTGGTTAGCCGACTTCGCAACTAATGACATATCTAGCCCCGTCATCAACATCAAAAAGTCTGTTACTAATATACGAATTGAATGTTTTACAATTTAATAAACATTCTGCTAAATATTTTTTTAATTAATTTGACTGGCAGCAACAGCCTCCAGTCAAACTAGTTTCAGAATATTTAACAGCTTATCTGTATAGTTACCTTGAAACTGGGTTTTAATAAAATTGCTCCAGCGGTTTTAAGTTTTAACCTTTTAAACCTCAAATTTAGTCAAGAAAATTAAAATTTCATCATAGAAAATGCCCATTTGCAGACCAAGAGAAGAGTATTTTTGAAAATTAACCACTGGAATGACTGGCTCGGTTATCGAGGCAGTCATTCCAGTGGTAAATTTTCTAAAATACTCTTCCTTTGGTCACCAGAAGGACATTTCTCAAGACCACTGCAGAAGCCATTTTTGGCTGATATGAGGGTTAAAGGGTTAAGTAATCTTTTATACAATTGGCTGGACATTTTTGGAAATGCAAGACACTCGAGGAACAAATTAACCAATCAGATTTCTGCATAGATGATCTGAGGCCTACAAGGATAGGGTCCTTCCAATGAAGTTAAATTAAAATTGGTCTTTTACCCGGGCCAGATGAACTAAGAAGCAAACAACGAAACGCAATAGGAATTATCGCTTGTTAGAACAATGATGGGGTGACTATATATGCTACAGAAGCACTGAAAGATGTGACCATTTGAGACATTTCCTCAGAAAGATGGGGTATTTTCTCAAATCAGGGTCAGAATAAATACTAAAGCTGAAAATGGCCATAAATGTCAGTGGCAATGGTCCGAAGCAATTTGCCAAAAAGTGTGTTTGCAACTTGTATACATCTGTTTGTCATTCTAATTTTTAACATTGGTTATTATAAAAAGCCATCTATGTCGCAACTATTGTGCTTCATATTTGTTTTAATGCTAAATTGTGCGAAACCTGAATTGCTGGCCCCATTTCTCTGGTACTTTCTTGGCATTGAAAATGAAAGTGAATGCAATTAACAAATCGTAAATGTGGTCTTTGATTGCACATTCATATGCGTATTAATTAACTCACATTTTTGTGATCTGGATCAAGGCCATCCCACATGGAGGCGACGATCTTCGACACTTCCCCGAAGCTTGCACTTGGATTCTGCTTCTTGATTGCAGCCTGTGTATCGCGGAAGAATAATGCGTAGGCAGAGACAGGTCTGATCGGAAGAAAAACAAATAAATATTGTTATCATTAGCGAAGATTGACATCTAGCCATTTCATCACATAATGCTATGTATTCATATAGTTAATAGTGGTACTCCTGATGATTACTCTGCACACAATTTGACTTAAAATAATCAGCATCACCTTTCAATCAAATTGTTGCAACGATGTTTAGTGGGGTTCTATATTTAATTGCTGCTTTCCTTGAATTCAGACTGAAAGGTTATAGAATATGATTAACCAATCAATCAATTTTATCCTCTACATTGCCAGGTCTTCATGAAAATGAATCTGTTTGGCGAGGTGGGCGAGTGTATGTGGGTGGGGGTGGGTGAATGGGGAGGGGGGATGTGGCCAAGCATGGACATCACAATTATTTAGAAGTCCATGGACATGGGAAGTGGAGAGAGATGATCCGAATGAATCTGTTTGGTGGGAGGGTGTCAATGGTGACAGTCAGATGGAAAGACACTAGCTGAATGAAACTGTTTGTCAGACATTCTCCAGTTCCGTGATTAGCTGAATGTAGCTGTTTGTGATTACCTGAATGTAGCTGGTCTGTTATTAGCTGGTCTATGATTAGCTGGATGTAGCTAGTCTGTGCTTAGCTGAATGTAGCTGGTCTGTGATTAGCTGGATGTAGCTGATCCATGATTGGCTGAATGTAGCTGCTCTGTGACTAGCAAATGTAGCTGGTCTGTGATTAGCTGGATGTAGCTGATCCATGATTGGCTGAATGTAGCTGCTCTGTGACTAGCAAATGTAGCTGGTCTGTGATTAGCTGAGTGTAGCTGGTCAGTGATTAGCTGCATGTTGCTGGACTCTGATTGGTGGAATGTAGCTGGTAAGTGATTAGCTGCATGCAGCTGGTCTGTGATTAGCTGAGTGTAGCTGGTCTGTGATTAGCTGGATGTAGCTAGTCAGTGATTAGCTGCATGTAGCTGGTCTATGAATGGCTGAATGAAGCTGGTCTTTGATTAGCTGGTTAGTGATCAGCTGGATGTATCTGGTCTGTTATTAGCTAAATGTATATAGTCTGCTTTTAACTGTTGGCTGCACATCAATGGCTCAGCTGACTGTGGTAGACTGTGGTACTGCTGGGTTCTGGCTATATGCTAGTGGTACAGATAGCGGTATGCCCTGGGATAGTCTACACATTGTAGCGGGTCAAACATGGCATTATGTGCTGCTATTCTACTCTTTTTGCCTTTATCTTGACACAGGTGTTCAAGATTGAGAAAGGAATGAACAAACAAACAAACAAACAAACATCAGACCTCTGACATGTTAATAGTTAATGGTCAAGCCGGCCTAAATCGGCCTCTGTAGTGGAAAACTATCTGTGACAATTTACAATTGGAATGACTGGCAAGATAATCAAAATTTTGAAATCGTCTTCTCTTGGCCAGCAGATGGATATTCACAAAGCAAAAAATGTAAGTTTTCTTGACAAAACTTAACCAGTAAATCGTTAATGTTAACCGTCTGCAAACTCTGCATACTGAGTTTCTGCATTTTCCATGGGGTTTAGCTCTGGAGTTGCTGAATATTTTGAAAACAACTTGCCTGAAAGTTGTTGGTGGCTAAGCCACCAACACCTTTCAGTCAAATTGTTTTCAAAATATTCATCAGTTCCAGAGTTATTACCTATTGAAATTATTGTCTGGTAGCTTGCAGCTGTGAAACAGTTAATAGTTGATTGCTTTGAT
The DNA here is from genome assembly GCA_034401795.1 of Chaetoderma sp. LZ-2023a. Classification (NCBI taxonomy): domain Eukaryota; kingdom Metazoa; phylum Mollusca; class Caudofoveata; order Chaetodermatida; family Chaetodermatidae; genus Chaetoderma; species Chaetoderma sp. LZ-2023a. Next base: position 116,371,354 of record CM067367.1, read on the forward strand.
GAAACTACTTGAGGAACCTACTGACAAGTTGACTGAAAGTCATTGCTGTCCAACAGCTTAACAACTATTAGTCAAATAGAGATAGCAACTTAAGAAGATCCAACCATAGAATGCAGTAAATCTTATTGACACTCAGCTATAGCTACACATGGTAAAATGCTTTAACCAGATATTTTCTAGGAGTATTTATGCTTTATTTGTTTCCTTTGTGTACATTTCATTACATCTGTGTCTGAACTCTCAAATAAAATTACGAGTCAAATAGTTGGGTTTAATGCAGGAATTTTGGAAATCAGTGGGTTTTTTGTTTATTTTTACCCTCTTCAGACACTTCATTATTATGTTTATGTCACGGCACAATGGCCACGCAGTAATCCCTGTGAGATACTGGTTTTAAAGGTATTTATATGCAACATAAAATAGAAACTCAGAGGACCTAGCAATCACTGGAAGTACCTTTCTCTATGGAATATAGGTAGCAATTTTATTCAAAGCTTTCATATTATTAAAATTTAAAAAAATAATTTAAAACAAGAGGCCCAAATGGCCGGTTATCGCTCACCTGGAATTATTGGCCACTGGCACAACGAAACTAAATGAGATGACCACTGGAAAAATTTACCAATCTAATTTCTGTGAAGGTTTAGCCAAGATTTAATCAAATTGGCCCAGCGGTTAATAAGTAGTCTTTTTATGATTTTCTCAGAAATTTCTCAGAAATTTGCAGAAAATACATGTACACTGAAAATGTGAAATTTTGATTGATTCATAGCGGACACATTCTTTTGATGTATCAACTTCCCATGTACAGTACAAACTTTAGTGGTATTTAGGCCCTAATCATATCTCCTAAATTTCGTCCCGATCCATTCAGCAGATCTGGAGAAGTTATTTTTGTCAAAACTAGGTCATCCAAGATCGGCTTCGTTTGAAAAAACTTGGGATGTTTCCTACCAAACATATTTTCTAGGAGTTTCCTACCAAATATAATTGAAATTGACCCAGTGGCTCGAGTCGTTTAAAGGAAAAGTTTATGGATGACGGATGGACGGACAACGGACACATGATGGATGGTCGCCATGGCATAAGCTCACTTGGCCAGGCCAGGTGAGCTAAAGAAAATAGAAATTGACAAAAATTTTAGGTTTTTGCATTAAAACGCCCATTTTCACCCAAAATCCTGGATCTATAAAGGTGAATCCTTCATAAGGCACATCTGCGGATCATACCCGAGGCATACACCAAGTTTCATTAAATTAATTTAAGCAATTCAATATTATATGCTGTTTACGAGAATATTGACAAAAATTGTGAGCTTTTGTATTAAAAAGCAAATTTTCACCCTAAATCTTGGACCTATAATGGTGAATCCTTAAAAAGGCATATCTGCGTATCATACCTGAGGCATATACCAAGTTTCATTAAAATCTTTAAGCGATTCGGTATGATATGGTGTTTATGAGGAAATTGACAAAAATCATGAGTTTTGGCATTAAAAAGCCTATTTTCACACAAAATATTGGCCCTATAAAGATGAAATCTTCAAAAGGTACATCTATGTATCATAACTGAGGCATACACCAAGTTTCACTAAGATATCTGAAGCGGTTCTGTATGATATGCTGTTTACAAGGAAATTGACAAAAATTAAGTTTTTGCATTAAAATACCCATTTTCACCCTAAATATTAAACCTATAACCCTCATAAATAAACCACCTGCCAAGTTTCATTATATTATTTTTAATGGTTCTGTATGATATGGTGCTTACGACGAAATTGACAAAAATTGTGAGTTTTAACATTAACCATTTTAACCCAAAATATTGGACCGATACACATTTGCGCATCATAGCTCAAGCACACCCCAACCTTCATTAAAATATCTGAAGCAGTTCTGTATCATATGCTGTTTACGAGATATTGTGGACGGACGGACAGATGCTGTGATTACTATAGGGCTAATTACTAATTAGACAGATTTACAAATAGCTTTACTCATATGAATGAGTGAATACATGTAATTGATGGAGAGAAATACAGAGATAGATAGATAGATGGACAGATACATTAACAACGGTCAAGACAGATAAAACCAGCCGTTACAACTTGGCCTTGAGATATGTCCGTTTGCAGTCCAACAGGATAGATTACTTTTTAACTATTATCACTGAAATAACCCAGGATCCATAACTGAGCCAGTTATCCCAATGGCAAAATACTTACTACATCGAAAGTCTTGTAGATTCTTCAGAGAACAATTTGATTGAAAGTTATCTCGGCAACAATTTTCAGTCAAATAGTTATCAAAACATTAGTTAGTGACACTTGTATTGTCCATTGATTAGTTTGAGAACAATTTGATGGAAATCAGTGAACTTGTTATAAATTAGATGGACGGCGCCCCACATGTCGAGCGAGCCCTTTAGTTTCTCCACATATCACACACCATGTGGGCCACTGTTGCAAAATAAGGATTTGAATTTCTTAAAATAGTGTAGCCCTTGGATGAATCAAATTTCTATTCAAAAATTTAAAATTCTTCAAATTACGAAAAAGAACATATTACAATTTATAAAACTAAGCTCTATTAAACTTACTTCTGTGGTTCATTTGGATCTTTCTTTTTCTTCCGTTTTGGTGCTTTTGGTTTTTTCGCTGCAATGTCAGGCACAGGGGCTGCTATAGTAATGGCGACTGGGGAAGGGTTTGAGGATGCTGGTCGCTTTACACCGGCCAACTGAAAAGAAAAGTTACAACACAAATTATCTAGATATCAAATTGTCAATAATCTACTGTATTATGATTCTATCGTATTTGACAAAAGTACTTTAAGCCTGCTAATGGTCAAGATTGGTCAAGAAAATCAAAGGTTTTATTTTATCAATGTCCATTTACTGGCTACCAGAAGAGGATTTTAAAATAATTTACCACTGGAATAACTGACTCATTTATCAAACCAATCATTCTGGTCATAAATTTTCTTCTCTTTCCCTGCAAATAGACATTACCACTGACCACTGGTACCGGCCAGCTTGATCATTAAATTGTGAACATAAAAGTCCAGAGATTGTCACAGGTCCACTGATTTGGCTGCTTTAACTGTCTCACTGCTGCAAGCCACCAGAGAATAATTTCAATGAGCAAAAACCTCTGATTTGTTGAATATTTTGAAAACAATTTGACTGAAAGTTGTTGGTGGCTTAGCCACTAACAACTTTCAGTCAAATAGTTTTCAAAATATTTAGCAGGTCCAGACGTATAACCCCTGCGAAAACTCAGCAGATGGTTAACCCGTACCAATCTGGTAACAAAACTTTAAATTTTCAAATTAAATTAAACAAGATGGCCACCGGCCAAATTTGCTAATCGGCTTTGTTTGAACAAACTTGGATCCCTATGCCCTAAGGATACTTCCTGCCAAATATAATTGAAATCGGCCCAGTGGTTCTTGAGAAGAAGTCGTTTAAAGAAAAAAGTTGATGGATGGATGGAAGGATGCCGGACGGTTGTCATGGCATAAGCTTACTTGGACATTCTGGCCAGGTGAGCTAATAAATTGATAAGAAGCGAATCTTATTACCGCATTTAACTGGAAATAAGGGTTGTGTAAGCTGTTGCTGTCAATTATATAACAGCAACAGCACTGTCTATGACAGCAATGGTCTTCAGCAATGGTGTTTACAAACTGTACAGCAGCCTTTCTAATAATGGCTTTGTAACAATTAATCTTTAGACATTGGTGTGACAAGGGTTGAATAGTCAGGCTGAAAACTGTTGCTGCACTTGACACTAACAGATATCGTCAGCAAAACTATTTTCAAAATGGTCGTCACCATGCTACATGCTATCCAACAAAACTTGTGAACAAGAGGCCCAAGGGGCCTGTGTCACTCACCTGGAACATTGGCAACTCAACTAATCTTTATGGAGTTTTACATCAATCAGTGCCACCACTTCCAATGACTTTCAGTCAAATGGTTGATTTTATAAAGGTTCTTTTGGACCTGAAGACATCAGTACTAACAACAGAAATTGATGATATGCAGTCAAACTTGTATTAAGACACCCCTCAAGTGAGAATCAGAAGGCGGTTTCTTATGGTAGCTGGTTTCTTAACCCTTTAATGACCATGATTTTTCAGTAAAACAAAACTTTCAGGTTAAATTTATTTGCAGCACCAAGATGTGGAGTTTTGAAAATTTATCACTGGAATGACTGGCTTGATTATCGACCCAGTCATTCCAGTGGTAAATTTTCAAAAATACTCATGCTGGCCTGCAAATCAACATTCCTCAAAGCCACTGCAGAGGCAGGTTTTGGTTGGTTTGACCATTAAAGGGCTAATAAAGTTTCAAATACATTGCTTAATTGCATTTAGCAAATGAAGAAAATAGTCTTTAAGGCAGGTGGTCTCTTAACCCTTTCACCCATAAATCCCGGAAAAAGTATATTCTTTATGATATAAAACTTATTTTATTGAATATTTTGAAATTAATCTGACTCGAAGCTGTTGTGCCTTAGGCAACAATGGCTTTCAGTTAAAGTAATTTCAGAATATTCATCCGTTTTACTGTATGGATGTTTTGAAAATATAGGGAATTCATCAGTGAAAGGGTTAATACAGGTGGTCTTTATAGCAGGTTCAATTGAGTATAATCCAAACCATCCTTTTAACACGTGTACATCTTGCTGAATGGCCAAGTTCGCGATGCTGGAGTTTATTTAGGAAATAATTTGACTTAGTCATAGCTGACTTAGGCAGCAACAACTTTCAATGAATCAAATACATTTCAAAATACTTTAACCGTATAGATGTCAGAGCACACAATACATATCTTAAATATTTAGGCAGCAGTTGCAGGGAAAAGGTTAAACCGTTAATTTAGTTTTTATCTATTATGGTAATAAAAGCTGTCATGTGTCAATGGATGGTGGAAATAAAACTCCAATTGTGCATTAATTAACACTTTCACCCTCAAATTTCAGAAAAGTTAAATTTTCTCATAGAAAATGTCTATTTGCAGACCAAGACTACTTTAGAAAATTTACCACCGGAATGACTGGCTCGTTAAAAATAGTCTTCATTTGGTCTGCAAATGGGCATTTCTCAAGACCACTGCCGAAGCCGTTTTTGGCTGATATGATGGCTAAAGGGTTGACCGTTTTCCTAACCTAGCAAAATAGGTAAGATATGTATTGTGTCCTCTGACATCAATATTGTTGAATATTTTGGAATTTATTTGACTGAAAGTTGTTGCTTTCACATATACGATCCGTGTGCAAATCTGCATATTTCCAGATATGCAGGTTTTTAGACGTTTCTAAAAATCGGCCAAAATTCAAGATGGCCGATCGGCTTCGTTTGAACAAATTTGAATCTCTACCCCCTAAAGACGCTTCCTGCCATATATAATTGAAATCGGCCCAGTAGTTCTAGAGACGTAGACATTTAAAATTTCCCATTGCCTTAGTATGGGAACTTTTGGCGGGAAAATGATCGAAGATGGCCGCCAAACCGTTTATCCGACAGCTTTGAAAATTGCAAACTTGTGATCAGAATACCCAAAAAACATATATAAAACCAATTTCAGCCTCAAAATCGATCAAATAAAAAAATCCAATATGGCCACCAAACATGCTGTATTTTGATTGGCCGACTGCACCATGTTTTTTGACAGATTAACTTCCCTTTAACAAATTTTAATGGCCTTTAGTCCCTAATCATATCTGCCAAATTTCGGCCTGATCCCTTCAGCGGTTCTGGAGAAGAAGTCGTTTTCACTAAAACTAGGTCAACCAAAATGGCCACCGAACCATTTGGCCAATCAAGTTCCCTTGAACAAACTTGGTTCAGCTCTTGCCCTAGATCATATTTCATGGGATTTGCTTCAATCCACCAAGCGGTTTCGGAGAAGAAGATTTTTAAAGACATTTCCTAAAATCGGCCAAAATCCAAATTGGTCACCGGCCAAATTGGCCGATCGGCTTCGTTTGAACAAACTTGGATCCCTATGCCCTAAGGATACTTCCTGTCAAAGATCACTTATATCGGCCTAGTGGTTCTTGAGAAGTCGTTTAAAGGAAAAAGTTGACGGACGGACTGACGACGGACGGTCGCCATGGCATAAGCTCACTTGGCCATTCTGGCTAGGTGATCTAAAGATGAACTGGAGTTTATTTTTCAACAAATTTGGTGGGAGATTGTGCTGTCATAGACAGCAACATCTTTTACCAAAATTGTTGAAAAATGTACACTAGTTTCTGTGTTATTGACACAGTAAATGATGAAATATTGACATCAGAGTGGTAAGGGCTAAGGTATAATCCTGTGCTAAGCGAATTCTGTCTGTTTCAGGGGAGAAAACTCTGGCGAATATCACAATATTTTGCAGAAGCTCAAATGACCTCCTGTGTATCCATGTATAAAATTTAACTCTTTAATGGCTAAAATTCATAGTAAACAAGCCAAAACTGGTCTCTACAGTGGTCTTGAAGAATGTCTAATTGCACGTCAAGAGGTTTTAAATTGAAAATTTACTACTGGAATGATTGGTTTGATAGCTGATCCAGTCATTCCAGCGATAAAGTTGCAAAATTTAGACTTCTCTTGGTTTACAAACAAATAATTCTGTGAGAAAATTGAAGTTTTCTTGACTATAAATTTGACCAATAAAGGGTTGAATTTGGTAGATGGAGTTGGCAAATTGACTCCAGAAACTCACCATATTAATAAATGGTTAACTGTCAAGCTCTGTAAAGTTTAGATTTTTGATCAATGAAAAAAAAAATTATAAAATAGAATTTAAAGAACAAAACTTCAAGTTTTTTCTTTGAACTTGAAACAGAAACCATAAAGCAAACAGTTTCTAAAGGTTATATGAGCCAATTTTGACAAATGTAGTCAATTAAATCTCCCAATGAACTTATATCAGAAAATCAAAAAAAATTCTTCACAGGAAAGTACAGAAAAAGATTTTGAGTCACCAGCTCTTATTTAGGGTCAGTCGGAAGAGGACAACCAACATATTATTTAAGTATGGCCTTAGTTATGGGAGTTTTTGCAATGCATAGATCAAGCATTATCTCAGCAAATCATGGATGCCAGAGCAAAGGCGTGTAATTAAACTATGCTGTATTAATTAGTTTTAATAGCTATATTATTAAAATTAGGAACATTTCCATCCATTTATTTAATTAGAAATAAATATATAAATATTTAATGATCATTAAAAATTTAATTCAATTTCAACATTTAATGGGCAATTCAAACAAAAGCGGCTGCTGGCTTGGTCGTCAGCAATGTCATTTGAAGGTCATGACAACCGTAGGAAATTTACTATTGGAACGGATGGCTCAATAATAGAGATATTCCTTCCAATGGTAAATTTTCAAAAATAGTCCCTTGATTGGAAATGGACATTCACAAATTAACCCTTTAACCCTCATATCAGCCAAAAACAGCTTCTACAGTGGTCTTGAGAAATGTCCATTTGCAGAACAAGAGAAGACTATTTTTGAAAATCTACCAGTGGAATGACTGGCTTGATAACCGAGCCAATCATTTCAGTGGTAAATTTTCAAAAGTAGTCTGCTCTTGATCTGCAAATGGACATTTTCTATGAGAAAATTGAAATTTTCTTGAACAAATTTGAGTGTTAAAGGGTTAAGGTTTTAGAGTTTCTTGGCAATAAATTATTACATGTACCCTCTACGTATAATTATACAGTAGCTAATCATTGGTGTTAATTTATACCAAGGCACATGACTGAGTCATACAAGGATAGATATGGGAAGTAGACAGAGTTTATGGGAAGGTGTACTTTTGAGAATTTCACATCAAATTTGTTAAAAGAAAATGTCCAATCGTCTCATAGAAAATGTAAATTTACAGACCAAGAAGATTATTTTTGAAAATTTACCACTGTAATGACTTGGTTATCGAGGCATCACTGGTAAATTGACAAAAATAGTCTGCAAATGGACATTTTTCAAGAACACTGCAGTAGCCATTTTTGGCCGAATTGATTGTTAAATAGTTATAATGCTGAAATTTCAATTTTCTGATAGAAGATATCCATTTAAAGATTAACCCTTTCACCGACAAATCGCTGAAAAAAGTATATTCTTTACCACATAAAACATATTCTATTGAAGATTTTGAAATTAATTTGCTCAAATTACTTTCAAAATATTCAACAGTTTTCCCGTATGGGAGATTTGAAAATGACATTATGGGATTTCATCGGTGAAAGGTTAAATTATTTTTGAAAATTTACCATTGGAATAACTTTTGTAATGGATATAGAGCCAGTCAGTCATTCTAGAGAACAATTTTCAAATTAGTTTTCTCTCTGCCTGAGATTTGGGCATTTTTCAAGGCATTGACAGAGGCCAGTTTTGGCAGGCGTTACCAATAACTGTCTTGCTGCGGCAAGACACCATACAATAACCTCAATGAAGAAAAACTTTTGAAAACAATTTGACCGTAAGTAAATTCAGTCAAATTGTTTTCAAAATACTTAGCATGTCTAGAGAGATAACCCTTCGAATATGTCGCCTACAAAATCTCATCAGTAAGAAGGTTAGTGTTAATGATGAGGGATTATCTCCCCTGATCGAAGTGACTAGCATGAATGAATAAATGATCAAGTGGATACCTGAGGCAGTAGTCAAAGCTTGACAGCAGGTATTAAACCTGGCCAATACACCTGCTGTTAGGAGAGAATTATTCACTTGGCCTGATTCGCTACTTCAAATCTCAGATTTTCTTGACTAATCTTGACTAGTAACCATTTATTGATCAAGCCGGCCAAAACCCGCCTCTGTAATTCTCTTGAGGAATGTCCATCTTGGGGGACAAGAGAAAACCCTATTGTTGATAATTTACCACTGGAATTCCTGTACCGAGCCAGTCGTTAAAGTGGTAAATTTTCAAAAATTATCCCTCTCTTGTCTTGCCAATCAACACTCAACAAGAAAATATTTTAATTTTCTTGATTAAATTTGACCATTAAAGTGTGAACTGATTAACAGTAGGTATCTGCTGCAATATTATCTGCAGTAGAATTATCAGAGCCAGGGTAAGAAGGTAAATAAGTTATATCAATTCTCCACTGCCATATCAACATTAATAACATCAGTATCGCATGAATGCAATTTGCGGCATAAAATCTATTTCTAGGAATTGTTCCCGTTTCATCTTTTTTTTTGCATTGCACAACCTCAAATGTGCCATATATGAGCAGATTAACCCTTCCCTTTGCAGTTTACCATGCTTCATTAGATAAATCGTCATCGCATACAGCATGAAAAAAGGTTTTGAACCAGATTTGACTCGCCGCTGCTGCTTTCCATGATAACAAGCGCTTCATTCCAGTCAGATTGAGCGTTCAAACGCACGTAAAGCTGTTTGGTTTCTTGGGAGTAAAATACTGTGAGATCTCACCGTTCAAAACTATGATCGATATCTACATGTAATTTTGGTAAAATTCATAACAATTATTTTGGAAATATAAAACTGCAAAAAATGATTTTAAATTACTCAGCATAATAACTGATAATAGGCAGCAACAAATTTCAGTAATATCATTTTCAAATTATACGACAAATGCTATAATTATTTCGCATCAAGGGAAATAGGACGCTGGGAAGGATAAAATACAGAAGGAAATGCTTTACCAACTATATCAATTTGAGGTTAACAGTTTGATTGCTGCAAACCACCTGACAATAATTTCAACGTGCAATAACTCTAAATATGCTGAATATTTTGAAAACAGTTTGACTGAAAGTTGTTGGTAGCTAAGCCACCAACAACTTTCAGTCAAATTGTTTTCAAAATATTCAACATATTTATAATTATACCCAATAGAAAATGTAGGCATTCATCTGGCACACTGTTAATACCATCTTTCTGTACTTTCGAAAAAATAACTATGCCGTGGTCAATTTCAATCAGTTCTCTTGCAAAGGCCACGCCAGCTAAGTGCAAAATCTTTGTAGCTACAGTTTATTTGTCTTATTTATCAAACATCTAAACGCAGTGGTAGATCAATAATATCACTCTTGGAATAACCTATCAGACACAAAGGACTTTGCAAGCTAACAGCCATTAAATATGAACACTTTGTTCTTAATAGCTGCTGAGAAACAGAATTACAACTAGAATCAATATCTGCCTAGCTTCTACCACTAATAGCCATGGCTTTTAAAACAGTTGCTAGGCAACAGGCATTACTGAGAAAACAGGTAAAAATAATGCAGGTGCAGTCGATTAAAATTTTATGACGTGAATCTCATTTGATTAAAACTACATTAAACTGATCGATTATCTCCCCTGAGGAGAGAAGGCTTTAACCATTTAATGGTGCACCAGGGGAGATAAATCTGCTGATTTGAAAATAAATAGCAAGTCAAGGGAACAGGAAAATGGTGTGATTGTTTTTTAATGTTTTTAAAAATACAACCAAACCTGTGTTATCTGAGCATCTTAAAGAGCCTTGAGAAATGGTCAGAAAAAACAGGCGATCTATTAACCCTTTAAGAGTCAAGCCACTAAAAAATCTCATCTGCAGTGGTCTTCAGAAATGATCATTTGCAGGCCAAAAGAAAAAAAAATTTCAAGATTTTCCACTGCAATGACTGGCTCGCTTCTCGAGCCAGTCATTCCAGTGGTAAATTTTCAAAAATAGTCATCTGTTGATCTGCACTGGCTAAGCAAAACCCTTGATTTTCCTGACCTATCTGGGCCATTAAATGGTCCGTACAAGTCACTCACTGCAGGATAAGCCATTAGAAGCTGCAATCATTTTGGCACATACAGTAGATGGTCCTCTCGAGCAGGTTATTTCCTTGCTAATAAAATGTTATTATCTGTGAACAAGTTATCTTTCTTGATGGATACTGAACATTGATGTGTTAATGTGAAGAGAAATGTCAAATGGCTGCTGCAGTGTGTGATACAAACACATGCGAATGATTCTCTTAGAATGTCATCAGGTGGTTTTAAAGCATGACATTTCACACTTTGTTGTATGTTTTACCATTAAGGTGTCCTATAAATAGCGAAAATGCCACACCTTAAGCATAGATCGTGAAGATGTCAAAGCGTTAATGGTTACTGAGTCAGTAGAATGAAAGACTTATCAACACTCTGGAAGATGTTGCTGTTTTACATAACCACCATCTACAGCAGCATCGATTAAAAAATTAACACCAGTTACATACTAAATTCTGTATCTAGCTCAAGGTACTATAATGAGGAGCTTAGCAACTCTCTTGGCTTTTATCTTAGCGATGATGGAGCGAGGCCCAAAGGGCCTGTTACAATCGCTCACGTGGAACATACTGTTGGTGGGAAAGGGCATCGGCTATAAGTTGAGCTTTACGGTGTTGACCAGAACATAGCGCCGATGTTTCTTTATGTATTAACTTCTCTTGAACAAACTTTAGTCAGTGCCTAATCCCAAATTTTGGACCGATCCATTCAGCGGTTCTGGAGAAGTTACTTTCATGGAAACTAGGTCATCCAAGATGGCCACTAAAGCATTCGGCCAATTAAGTTCCCATAAACAAGCTTGGTTCAGCTGTTGCCCTAGATGATCTTTCATGAGTTTTGAATTGCTCCCCTAAGCAGATTTGGAAAAGATTTTTAAAGGTGTTTTAAAAAAATCAGCCAAAATCCAAGATGTCCGCTGGGTATATTGACCGACCAGCTTCTTTTGGACAAACCTGTATCTCTATCCCCTAGGATGCTTTCTGCCAAATATATTTGAAACCGTCCCAGTGATTCTTGAGAAAATATTTAAAATTTCCTGACTTAGTACATGTAAGCATTTGGCATGAACAAACTTGGTTCAGACTGATTTGTATGAGTTTTGAATCGATCCAACAAGCAGCTTCAAAGAACATCTTTAACACATTTCTAAAAATCAGCCAAATCCAAGATGACTGCCGAGCAAATTAGCCAACCAGCTCTATTCGAACAAACTTGTATATCTATGCCCTAAGGATGCTTTCTGCCACATGTACTTGAAATTGGACCAGTGGTTCTCGCGAAGACATTAAAAATTTCCTATTGCCTTTGTAATTGGGAGCATTTGGGTGTAAAACGGTCTAGATGCCACACCATTTATCCACCAATTTCGCAAATTTGGAATCAAGAGTACCTAAAAGTCTATATAAAACCAATTTTGGCTTCAGAATCCATCAAATAAACAAATCCAATATGCCCACCAAACAAGTCACATTTTTTTTACGTATCAACTTCCCTTGAACAAACTTTAATGAAGCTTAGTCCATAATCTTATCTCCCAAATTTTGGCCTGATCCGTTCAGTGGTTCTGGAGGTGATTTCATGAAAACTAGGTCATTCAAGATGGCTGCCAAAGTATTTGGCTAATCAAGTTCTCGTGAACAAACTTGATTCAGCTTAGATGATGGTTCATGAGTCTTGAATCGATCTCCCAAGAGGTTTCGGAGAAGATTTTTAGATTTTTAATAACGTCTCCAAAGAAATCTACCAAATTCCAAGATGGCCACCAGCCAAATTAGCCGATCAGCTTCGTTTGAACAAACTTGAATCTCTAATGGCCCAGTGGTTCTCGAGAAAACATTTAACCTTTCCTATAGCTTTTGTTTCGGTGGGAAATGATCCAAGATGGCTGCCAAACCGTTTATCCAGCAGTTTTGAAAATGGAAAATTTGAAATTAGAATAGTACTTAAAAACCTTTTTAAAAGCAATTTCTGCTTCAAAATCCATTAAATAAAAAATCCAATATGGCCACCAAACAGGCTACATTTTGAATGGCCAATGGCGGCCATGGTTTTTTTACGCATAAACTTCCCTTGATTAAAGTTTAATGGCCCTTAGTCCCTAATTGTATTTCCCAAATTTTGTTCTAGAAGTTGTTTGCGAAAACTAGGTCATCCAAAACATTTGGTCAATCAAGTTCCCTTGAACAAACGTGGTTCAACTTTTGGCCTAGATAATGTTTCATGAGTTTTGAAGAGATCTCCCAAGCGGTTTCCGAGTTGACGATTTCTAAAGACGTTTCTAAAAAGTCAGCCACAATCCAAGATGGCCGCTGGTCAAATTGGCCGATCAGCTTTGTTTGAAAAACTTGGATCTCTATGCCCTAGGGATGCGTCCTGCCAAATATAATTGAAATTGGGCCAATGGTTCATGAGAAGTCACTTGAAGAAAAAATTGATTACCTGATGGACAGACAATAGACGGACAATGGATCGTTGCCACAGCATAGGTGACCTAAAAACTAACGTTCAGAGCCACACAAGACAGAAAATGTCCTTTTAAGGGCATCGGAGTCAATGGGCCACATGCTCAACAGGGACCTGAACTACATGCCAATCAAACAAATCAAACATCAATCACTCTAGGTATAATGAGCAATAAATTTTGCACGTTACTAATTTCTACTGAACACTTTTAAACTGTTAATGGGACCAGTGGATGTGGATGTGGATGTGGATGTGGATGTGGATGCTTTTAGCGAGAATGCCACCTAGGTTTACTAAAGGTGCTAAAAGTGTCCTTCAGATATCTGTTACATTTGCTATAATAGCGCTGACCTGGATGAAGTCAGCTAACATTTTAATACCAATTTCCATACGATACACTCAGAGTTGAATAAATTGCCAAATTATTTAACTGAAAGGTATTACTGCTTTAGGCAGCAGCAACTTTGAGCTAAATTATTTTCAAAATATTCAATATGTACTGTGTCAGCACAGCAGACAATTTGTCATTTATAATTACAGATTAAAAGGGTTTAGTCAATTCCGTGAAAATGGATACCGTTTATTTAGCTGTCCATTCTCCGATGGTAATTAATTTATGTTTTGTCTATTTTGTGGGTATTTGACCTGAAAAGAACCAGAATGAGTAGAATTGTATTAACTTTCAGAGCGCTTAATTACAATTTGAATCAAATGGCACATTCTGGTTCTTTTCAGGTCAAATACCCACAAAATAGACAAAACATAAATTAATTACTATCGGAGAGTGGACAGCTAAATAAATGGTATCCATTTGCAATAGAGTTCATATGCAGACTGATGTCAGATGAAAAATTTATAATTTTATGAGATTATTTAATTATTGTAGGTAAGTTAGAAAAAATATTTCACCCATATTCATACATTTGATTTCCTTGAACTAAACTTTCATCTCCCTAGAATTCACTTCTGTTTTTGCATGGGTCCAATATTTTGAAATTTAAGGGAGAATGGTTAACAGTCGCTATTTTCGGTCGCTATTTTCGTGTATATTCTTTCACCCTATGTCATAGACTAAAATGCAATAACTTTGTATTCAACAACCAACAATACCTACAGGTAGAGGGCACAGTGATGGGAATGAAAGTAGCACCCAGTTACGCCATGATCTTCATGACTGACCTAGAGGACAAAAGAGTGCAACAACCAACCAGCACGTTACCTTCGCTACATCGACGCTATTTTTATCATCTGGACAGAAAGCTGCACAAAGTTGGATGCTTTCATCAACCATTGCAATTGTGCACACAGCGACATAAAATTCGCTGCAGATAACCGAGCTAGTCATTCCAGTGGTACAGTTTGAAAATAGTCTTCTTTTGGTCTGCAAACAGACATTTTCTATGAGATTTAAATTTTCTTCAACAAATTTGAGTGTTGAAGGGTTAAAAGGCTCATACAATGCATTTGTTATTTTAACTAGCTTTTATGGTCAAATGATATATAAACTTCTATTATCACACTGATGTTAAAACGTGTGAGTACAAGAATTATAATGCTGAAAAACAAAGTTACTGAAAGCTGTTGATGTCGATATCTATTCCACAATATTTAGTTGCAAGTCGACTCGCAACTCGCCTCAGTCGCTTGATCGGTGTGTGTGCCTGTCACTCGGTCGGTATGTAAAATTTTGGACACTTTTGATAAGTAGTCTCGGTCACAAATATAGCATGCTGCGCTTGTTTTAGATGTGACTCACAACTAGTATAAGTCAGTTTGGTGGTCGGTTGATTTGCCTCTCTGCCAAAGCCTCCAATGTTCCAATGATTGCGCATTGTATCACGAAAATTAACTCCCGTAATCACGTGACATGGTATGGAAATTATCAATCTGACATTTCAGAGGTCTTACGGTTGTCGTATGCGCCAATATTTTGAGCAAACAGAGATTGGTCATTATATAGGCAGAGCTCACTGCATATATACCGTATACACACTGAGAACATACAGAAATAACAAGTCAACAAGTTGTACTATATATTACGCAAAACAGCGACAATGCCTCACAGGTAGACTTTCTTGAACATTGGATAATCATATAATAACACGATTAATGTTGAGTAAGTCGGACCTCTAAACCTGCAGAGGGACTCAGTTATTAAATCTGACCAAGGCACAACAAAGGCCTAAATGCAGTCACTATTTTGAAAATTTACCAGCAAAATCGGAAGCTCGATAATCAAGAAATACATTCCAGGGGTAAATTTCCCAAAATGCATTTCTCTTGGCCTGTAAATGTACATTTCTCAAGACGCCTGCGCACACCAGGTTAATCTGGAGAAAATGGCTACTGCAGTGGTCGTGTCCATCTGTAGGTATAGAGTAACATATTTGAGAAAATTTACCACTTGAATGATTGGCTCGATAACTTTCGACACAGATTCTAGGTGTAAATTTAAAAAAAAAGAAGATTTTTGACATACAAATGGACATTCTGTATTCTGAACGAATAGGTAGAAATTATTTTTTAAATGACTAGCCTCCAAATGCCCATTCCCCAAGAACAGTGCAAGGTCTGGTTTTGGCTGAATTGCCCTTTAATGGTAATAGCTCATCAGGATTATAGTCATTACAAAGGTCAATTAAACAAAATAATTTCTACCTGCAAGGGGATATGTTTTGCTTTTCTTGACAAATCTTGATCATTAACCGTCTTAAAAGTATCCACCATTTTATGAGACGCCTCAAAGATAGATTGGTTTTCAATCAGAATAGCATTATAAAAATCATTCACTAATGAAAATTACAAATGGCAAACTGAAGAGCAAAGATTTTGAAATTTCTTCATTTCTTTGAAAATAATTTTACTAAAAGACCAATGACACAATTAATAGGGTTAAGTAAAAAGTTAAATAAAGTCAAATAATTAAATAATTAACTCACCTGAGCTAAAGGTAAACTGTCATCGCTATCTTCACTACTTTCTCGTCCAATACTCGACGTGGAATTTGTGGAATTCGTCGGAGAGTTCTGTTTCACCACAGTCTGAAATCCCAACTGAGAACTTATTTGTGATTGGCTAATTGTAGTCAATTGCTGATGCGCGGGGTGCTGCCCGGACATAGCCGGGTGGCTACCCGTTACCACAGTCAAATGTTGCTGCTGTTGATGGTGAAGTACAGCAGGATCTATATGCTGTCCATGGTACATGTTACTTCCTACCACCACACCTCCCGGCATATTAACATGAGAATACATACCTCCTGAGTTTTGATTGGCCATTAATAACATATGATTTGTCACAGATATGTCTGGCACATCAAAGTTCTGTGGCGGGAATTTTGGCGCTAAAGAGTTCGGATTTTGTGGCGTAGTATTTTGAATTGGAAATCGTGCACCCGCAGCGTTAGGAATATTCATATTTCGCTGGTGCGCTAGTGTTTGTAAATCCATATCCATGTAAGTGTTCGTATTCGGATGTGACAGAGGCGGAGAATTCGCATATGACGTGATCGGGACCGCCTGGGCCATCGTCTCTGGTCCCACAGAATTCATATCGATAGGGAGAATGTGAAATTCCTCGTCACCGAAACTCGGTGTATGGAACGTCTGAAAAGTAAGATAAAATCAGAATTACACAAAGGTAATGTCCTAACCTACTCCACCAACACTTTCAAGACATCAGACCAGATATAATAAATTTGTTACGACATATAAAATATTCTGCTGACTAATTGTAATTTGAAATTAATTTTATTTGAAACCCTTGTTACTTTGCTCACAGCCAGATTGCTTTCAAAAGACTCAAAAGAATACCTGTGCACTGATTGAAATTAGATATTACGATTATTGCGATGAAATCATCATCCAGTTTTATTCGGACCGCTTCAAATGGAACTAACTGTGCAATCTGCTGAATACTCTGAGAAGTAACTAAAAGTTGTTGCTCCATTCAACACAATTTTTCTGAAAACAAACAGTAGGTGGTTTTACTGGTCAGGTTGGCTTAAAAACGGCCTCTGCAGTGGTCTTGACGATTGTCCATGCGCAGGCCAAGAGAAAGGTGTAATTTTTTTAAATTTACCTCTGGAATGACTGGCTCGATAACCGAGTGGTACATTTTCAAACAGTCTTAGCTCATCCTGTAATTGGGCAATTACTAAGCAAAATTACCAATTATTCTGATCTGGAAAATCCTTTTCAAATTAATAACCATTAAAAAAAATTTTTTACCTCTCCTGTTTTTGCATGAAATTTAGCATGCAACGGGTTAAATAATCAAAACACACGCAACCAACAGTGGAATCAATCACGGATTATCGATTAAGCTACGATTTTCCTGCAAAGATATTTATTGAACCCGAAAACAGCTGACAGATGTCTGGCAAATCGAGTGAATGATCACGAGTGAATGATCACGGAGATATCTGTATATGCACATACCTATCATTCACTTTGATTACAGGCCCATTGGCCCCACAGTCATTAATTATACAGTCAAACCTTTCTATAATGGACATCTATATTTGGGCCCATTAACCCTAAATTTTTTAAAAGAAAATTTCAATTCTCTCAAAGAAAATGTTCATTTGCAGACAAAGAAGACTATTTTTGAAAATTGACCACTGGAATGACTGGCTCGGTTATCAAATCAGTCATTCCAGTGGTAAATTTTTCTTCTTTTGGTCTGCAAATGGACATTTCTCAAGACCACAGCCAAAGCTGTTTTTGGCTGATATGAGTATTAAAGGGTTACGAATGTTGATTCTTTATCAGATGACCAGTCTTAATGAACGACGGTCAACAACCACCACAAACTATTTACTGTAACAAATGTGTTATATTAAGTCACTGGATGACTTAAATGCTCACATGGTCAATCCAAGGTGTCCATAATAGACAGGTTTCACTGTAGAACTCTTATACCATGCTTGAATAGACGATAATGTAATTATGCATGCGTTCCTATACACATGACTGTATAAGTAGCGAGTAATAACGCATAAATATATTTATGCATGCATATATAGCCTCATTATGGGCGCCTTATTGAACAACTGCTGTGATGAGATGAGTGGAGTCTCCTCAGTATAGCAATAAAGCAACTCAGTACCTGTCATCTCATATCAATTTCTTCACAGTAATTCTCTTGATTATGTTTATCCTCTCTTTCCCCCTTCGCTCCTTTTACCTCCCTTTCTCCTACCCTTCCTCCCTCCATCTTTCTCGACCCAAACCACACACCACCCCTACCGTCTCTCAGCACCACCCTTTCATCTCCGCCTGTCTCTGTACATCTGTATGTCAGTCTTTCTCGATAATCCACACCACAAATAATTCATATGTTCGCTACCCTATACTATACAGTCTTTAACACTTACCACTCTGATGTCAATATTCAACTTTTTACTGTGTTAGATGTATGACAGCAACATCTTCCACCAATTTTGTTGAAAAATGAACACCAGTTCATTCATAATTTAATTTTAAATTTTAAAACTTTGACATCAGAGTGGTAAGAGCAAACGTAAGAGAGTGAGCCATAGCTCTGTCCAGTCAATTTCTACCTCGGCTCTGTCCACTTTTTACGCGCGTTGGAAGTGATATGAAACCTGAATGGAAAAAACCAAAATTTCAGGGTAAGCCATTGAATATTCCGAAACTAATGTGACTTGAGGCTATTGCTCCCAACCAAATTAGTTTCAAAATATACAACAGACCATTTACTAAATTGTAACTACATCAAAAACATGACTCATAGAATTTCTTGACAGACATCTTGATTTTTGTATGGAAACAACACATGCAACTATTGTTTACGCCGGAGAAGCAGTTAGACAATTCATCGGGACTTTGGACGGAGGGGTGGGGATAGTATTATCGATATCTAATTAGGCAGAAATGACTTCCAGTCGAATAGATTTCAATATATTCAGTATAGGCATATCAAATATCCATCAGTACATCTTCAACACATACACTGAATTCATAGTTGATTAACACTTTCAATCAATGGTCAAATTTGGTCAACAAAATGTATATATCTGTCTATTGAATGTCCATTCACAGGCCAAGAAAACAAAATTTTTGAAAATTTATCACTGGAATGACTGGCTCGGTTATTGAGCCAGTCCTTCCAGTGGTAAATTTTCAAAAATTGTATTCTCTTGGTCTGTAAATGGACATTCCACAAGACCATAACTCAGGCCAATTTTGGCAGGCATGAACATTAAAGGGTTAATTTACAATATCTAACTACTACATAGGTTTAGAGACCAATATTATAATTTATAAACATTTCCTGTTCAACAAAGTTCTCTAGTGAATCATTATATCTGTGATTTAATTTCCCCACAGATATTTAATTATGCCATGTATCCTTGTAAAACAAAGATCAAAGAGAATTCTTGACAGGTAAGTAGACATGATCAAAGAAAGTGACTCAATCAGTTGCCTGAAGAGAGTGAGTGCTGGTGTGTATCTTGAGGACTCTTGCACTCTTGTGTGTGTGTGTGTGTGTGTGTGTGTGTGAGGGTCTAACAAATCTTACATTACAGAATATTAACCTTTTCACCTATGAATTCCCAATATAAAGACTGTTCTATGACATTAATCTGACTTTATTTAAGGGATCACCTGTCTTTACTGACCACCAGGTACCTTGTTCTTGACCATGAGCATTAACCATTTCAGAGATAAATTCACCCAATCTCATGTTCAAGGCAACCAGACAGGAAAACTGCTGAATATTTTGAAATTAATTTGACTGGAAACCATTGCTGCGTTAGGCAGCAACGTTTTCCAGTCAAATTAATTTCAAAATATTCAACAGAATAAGATTTATATCGTGTAGGAATATGCTTTATTCTAGGATTTCTCTGTGAAAATGTTAAAGCGTAAAACAAAACAGACCACAGACATTGTATTAACACCTTCACCCTTACAAGCTAAAAATAACAAATACTTATATTCCGCTAAATATTAAAAAAATAATTCGACTGTGAACTGTTGCCACAACAGGTTCCAGTGCTCACTAAATTAGTTTCATGATATTCTAGAACAGTTTTCATGTATAATTGTCTTGAAATTGTCGCACCAGCATTTGAAATGCTAAAGGATTGACTCATGAGTCAACATGTTAAATTTAATGGTGTTTGTTAGATAAAAGTGAATCAGAATAAATATCATATAATTATTTACACGTACCAGTTGACAGTTAAAGCTGGGTTCAGATATTACCATGGCAACCAATTTGATTTTATATATTTTTAATTGATCTTCACTACATCGGTGCAAACAATTGTGTGGATTATTTTGAAATATAAATCAATCATTGTCAAAACTCACCTCTGACAAATTGTTATATCCTGGTGTTAGTGCGCTTAGTGCAGTGTGCGTGCGTGGGTGGGTGGGTGCGTGCGTGCGTGCGTGTTCTCACCTCAAGAGAAATAAAAATATATCAAATCAACATGAGAAATCAGCGAATGCAGACCCTTGCCCTCCTGTCTTTGTCATATTGCAAGTTGCATAGTTTTCTGATCGTGACAGAAGGAATTGTCGTGGGGTGCACGCTTACATGTACTCTTTTGGTGAGGGGGAGAGAGGGAGGGAGGGGGACAGGGGGGAACGATAGAGAGAGAGAGAGAGGGGGGCAGAGAGAGAGAGGGGGGAGAGAGAGGAGAGAACCCAATCAGACCAGCTGTTTCTGGAATATCCATAGATCCAGAATTTGCTCTCATCAGATCCAGGTTTTTTATTATCACACGCACGCACATACATACATCAATACACTCGCATACACACTTGCACGCACGCACACACGTACACACACTCAGTCATACACACACTCACTCACACTAATGCACACGCACACACACTCACTCCCTCTCACGCACGCACGCACTCACTCTCTCACAAACACACACGAATGCAATAGTCTCTTTCCTTAGGAGTGTGATGTAATTTATTTAACCCTTTTCTAAAATCACATCCCCAAAATCTAAGTCTCTTAATTTCAAGACAACTTAGATAGCAACAGTTTCCAGTAAAATCAGTTACAAAATATAACAATATTTTTTTTCAGTGTAAATCATTTTTTAACATACGGTGACATTGACTGAAAACAGTACATTTTATTCACAGCTTCATTTCCCAGTCATTGTTCTTTAAAATTCAATAATAGAGCTTGATAATGTTAAGTAGTTAATCATTTTAAAGTTGTCCAGATTAGGACACGAAACAGATAAAAATAGGAAACTCATTGTCCGAGGTATGTAATTAATCAGTCGCAAATATCTATAAATCTCACCAAATGTTTTTAGATTTCCTGTACATAATTTAAGTTTAGTCTGTCATTAGGGCAATTAATCTTAAAACATGAAAACTGTTTGTAAACCGAAGAGATACAGAATGACATGTATGCAGTGACTCAGGTAAGAACGTGCTCAGATAACCAGTCACTCTTATTGAGAAAATGACAAGTCAGAGATAACATAAACACTAACCCTTTAATGATCAAGCCGACCAAAGATGGCTTCTACAGTGGTCTTGAGAAATATCCATTTGCAGACAAAGAAGACTATTTTTCAAAATTTACCACTGGAATGACTGGCTCGATAAGTCATTCAGGCCAGCAAATCTGAAAAATTATTCTCCTGTCCTGCAAATGGACATCCAATGCGTAAATATTTAATTAAAAAAATTTTTTTTACCTTTAAAGGGTTAAATCCTCAAGTATTCTCCATTTGCAAAACAAGAAGACCCTTTTAAAGCTACCACTAGAATAACTGTATCGGCTATGAGTCAGGCGCCTAAGTGATACATTTTCAAAAATAGTTTTCTCTTGGTCTACAAATGGAGCTTTTTGAAGAGCACTGCATAAGCCATTACTGAGCAGAGAGTTAAAGGATTAACATAATGATCACTCACTCAGTATTTTATATTACATAACTACAGACCTTAACCCCTTAATGGTCAAGTCGACCTAAACTGGTCTTTGAAGCACTGCTTTCGAGCATATGTTCATTTGCAGGTCAAGAAAACAAATTTTTTGAAATTTAATACCACCGAAAACTGAGCCAGTAATTCCAGTGGTAAGATTTCAAAAATTTATCATTGCTTGACCTGCAAATGGACATTCATTAAGTAGATATTTAGATCTGAGCAAATTCTAGAGGTTAATATTATTGAGTAATCTTATAAATATGACAAGCAGACAAAAGTGTGTTCGTGTGGTGCATGTGTACTTGTGTGTTTATATGCACTTAATGTGGGCAGGGGAATAATTTCAACATGGGTGGGGGGAGGGACAAACCTTGGGGTGGGGTGTTGAATTCCACAGAATGGTTTGAGTGGGCGGGGGTGATCTGCCCTCCAGCAGTGAGGGGTCCACATGTATTATAAGACAATTTTGAAAATTAACTTAGGATCTCTAAGAAGCTGATCGCCTGGTAGATACTATATGCACTAAAATGGATTAGCTTATTAGTTGTGAAAGCATGTTGCGAAAGCTAATAGGATTCAAAATGTGATACCTTTTAACCATCTGACTGCCGAGTTTTCGTAGACAACATATTCCAAATGTTATAATGAAAACATTATTTGACTGGAAGTTGTTGGTGGCTAAACCACCAACGACTTTCAGTCAAATTTAAAACAAGAGGCCCAAGGGGCCTGTGTCGCTCACCTGGAACATTTACAACTCAACTAATCTTTATGGAGTTTTACATCAATCAGTGCCACTTCCAATGACTTTCAGTCAAATGGTTACTTTGCAAAGGTTCTTTTGAACAATATTTAAGCAAAAATAGAAGACATCAGTACTAACAACAGAAATTGATGACATGCAGTCAAACTTGTATTAAGACACCACTCAAGTGAGAATCAGAAGACAGCCTCTTATGGTAGCTAGTTTCTTAACCCTTTAATGGTCCTGATTTTTCAGTAAAACAAAAATTTCAGGTTATGTCTATTTGCAGGCCAAGATATAGAGCATTTTGAAAATGTATCACTGGAATGACTGGCTTGATTATCGAGCCAGTCATTCCAGTGGTAAATTTTCAAAAATACTCATGCTGGCCTGCAAATCGACATTCCTCAAAGCCACTGCAGAGGCAGGTTTTGGTTGGTTTGACCATTAAAGGGATAATAAGTTTCAAATACATTGCTTAATTGCATTTAGCAAATGAAGAAAATAGTCTTTAAGGCAGGTGGTCTCTTAACCCTTTCACCCATAAATCCCGGAAAAAGTATATTCTTTATGATATAATACTTATTTTGTTGAATATTTTGAAATTAATTTTAAGCGAAGCCGTTGTGCCTTAGGCAACATTGGCTTTCCGTTAAACTAATTTAAGAAGGGTTAATACAAGATGGTCTTTATAGCAGGTTCAACTGAGTATATTCCAAACCATCCTTTTAACACGTGTACATCTTGCTGAATGGCCAAGTTCGCGATGCTGCAGTTTATTTAAAAAATAATTTGACTTAGTCATAGCTGACTTAGGCAGCAACAACTTTCAATGAATCAAATACATTTCAAAATATTTTAACAGTATAGGTATCAGGGTACACAATACATATCTTAAATATTTAGGCAGCAGTTGCAGGGAAAAGGTTAACCTGTTAATTTAGTTTTTATCTATTATGGTAATAAAAGCTGTCATATGTCAATGGATGGGGGAAATAAAACTCCAATTGCACATTAATTAACCATTTAACCATTGAATTTAAGAAAAGTTCAATTTTCTCATAGAAAATGTCTATTTGCAGACAAGACTATTTTTGAAAATTTACCACTGGAATGACTGGCTTGTTAAAAAGAGTCCGTCATTCCAATGGTAAAATTTTCAAAAATAGTCTTCATTTGGTCTGCAAATGGACATTTCTCAAGACCACTGCCGAAGCCGTTTTTGGCTGATATGATGGCTAAAGGGTTAACTGTTTTCCTAACCTAGCAAAATAGGTAAGATATTGTGTCCTCTGATATAGATAGCCAGGTGAGCTAATAATAATAAATTGATAAGAAGCGAACTTTATTAATGCATTTAACTGGAAATAATGCGCTAAGCTGTTGCTTAACAGCTGTTGTGTAAGCTGTTACTGTCAATTGTATAACAGCAACAGCACTGTCTATGACAGCAATGGTCTTCAGCAATGGTGTTTACAAACTGTACACCAGCCTTTCTAATACTGGCTTTGTAACAATTAATCTCTAGACATTGGTGTGACAAGGGTTGAATGGTCATGCTGAAAA
Source organism: Chaetoderma sp. LZ-2023a (assembly GCA_034401795.1). Lineage (NCBI taxonomy): Eukaryota > Metazoa > Mollusca > Caudofoveata > Chaetodermatida > Chaetodermatidae > Chaetoderma > Chaetoderma sp. LZ-2023a. Next base: position 116,395,845 of record CM067367.1, read on the forward strand.
CTGTTGCTGCCCTTGACAGTAACAGACATCATCAGCAAAACCATTTTCAAAATGTCCGTCAGCATGCTACATGCTATCCAACAAAACTTGTGAATAACGCAATACTCAACTAAATTCATTGCTAGAATTAATTGGCTTTAACCCTCAAATTTATTCAAGACAATTTAAATTTTCTCAAAGAAAATGTCCACTTGCAGACCAAGAGAAGACTATTTTTGAAAATTTATCACTGGAATGACTGGCTCTGTTATCGAGCCAGTCATTCCAGTGGTAAATTTTCAAAAACCGTCTTCTTTTAGTCGGCAAATGGACATTTCTCATTACCACTGCAGAAGCCGTTTTTGGCTGATATGAGTGTTAAAGGGTTAATGATGAATTAAATAAATAAATCTTTTAGAATCGGTATGTGAATATGGTACACTTCATCAGCTCACTACCTCACAGGGTATTAATTTCATTTCAATCCTGAGAACTAGAGTTGTGGTTTTAAATTACAAGATTAAATGTTTTCCTATGCTGGCTAAATATCTAAGATATGTATTGTGTATGCTGACATATATGACTTTGAATATTTTGATATTTATTTGACAGAAAGTTGTTGCATTCTAAGGCAGCAATGACTTTCAGTCAAATTATTATTTTGAACTAGTGAACAACTGCTGCTAAGTGAGTTTGGTCACTCTGTCAAATGATTACAAGGGTTTTAGAATGCAGTTAAACATGCTATAAAGACCACCTGTACTAAATGCCAATTTTACAACAATTTTACTACATGCCACCAAGCCGTTTATCTGATAGATTCAGAAATGGCATGGTTGAAATCAGCATACTCATCACCTTGTACTAAACAAATTTTTGCTTCAAAATCCATCAAATAAAAAAATCCAATATGGCCGCCAAACACGCTGTGTTTTGATTGGGCCACTGCGGCCATGTTTTTTTAACGGACCAACGTACCTTGAATAAACTTTAATGGCCCTTAATCCCTAATTAGATCCCTTAAGCGGTTCTGGAGAAGCTGTTTTGGCTAAAACTAGGTCAACCAAAATGGCCGCCGAACCATTTGACCAATCAAGTTCCCTTGAACAAACTTGGTTCAGCTCTTGCCATAGATCATATTTCATGTGGTTTGTTTCAATCCACCAAGCGGTTTCGGAGATTTTTTAGACGTTTAAAAAAAATCGGCCAAAAATCAAGATGGCCACCGGCCAATTGGCCGATCGGCTTCGTTTGAGCAAATTTGAATCTCTACAACCTAAGGATGCTTCCTGCCCAATATAATTGAAATCATTGAGTTCTCGAAAAGTAGACATTTTAAATTTCCCATTGCTTTAGTATGGGAGCTTTTGGCGGGAAAATGATCCAAGATGGCCACCAAACTGTTTATCCGACAGCTTTGAAAATTGCAAATTTGTGATCAGAATACCCAAAACACCTATATAAAACCAATTTCAGCCTCAAAATCCATCAAATAAAAAAATCCAATATGGCCACCAAACATGCTGTATTTTGATTGGCCGACTGTACCATGTTTTTTGACAGATTAACTTCCCTTGAACAAACTTTAATGACCTTTAGTCCCTAATCATATCTGCCAAATTTCGGCCTGATCCCTTCAGCCGTTCTGGAGAAGTAATAGTTTTTGCTAAAACTAGGTCAACCAGAATTGCCGCTGAACCAGTTCAGCTCTTGCCCTAGATCATATTTCATGGGATTTGCTTCGATCCACCAAGCGGTATCGGAGAAGAAAATCTTTAAAGACATTTCCTAAAATCGGCCGAAATCCAAATTGGCCACAGGCGAATTTGGCCAATCGGCTTCGTTTGAACAAACTTGGATCCCTATGCCATAAGGATACTTCCTGCCAAAAATAACTTATATCGGCCTAGTGGTTCTTGAGAAGTCGTTTAAAGGAAAAGGTTGACGGACGGACGGACAGACGGACGGACGGACGCCGGACGGTCACCATGGCATAAGCTCACTTGGCCATTCTGGCCAGGTGAGCTAAAAATATATTCAGCAAGTCAAGGTTTTGCTCATTGAAATTATTGTATGGTGGCTTGCAGTAGCAGTTAAGATCTAACTTTATTATTTTGTGACAAGCCTTCGACTATCTTGAACCTGATAAAGCATATTTTTGCTCAAAATTTATATCCAGCTATCATGACTAAAATGGATGTGAATAATTAACTTTAAACATAAAATCTGGATTTTATTGAATATTAGAAAAATGTGTGACAGTTAGGAGTGGGGGTGGGTGAGGAAATTACATATGGTGTCTCCACCATCCCAAACCAAATAATTTTTATTTGTTTTTGTGGGAGGGGAGGGTGGGGTGGCTGGGGCATGTCCCTCCAGTTCCTCTACCCACAGTGTGCATTGAATACTCAAGAGGTGCAAAGAGAGAGTCTGGCATGTTGAGGCCTGTTTAAATATGTGACACTGTGCAAATAAAACACAAAGACATTAAAAATACCTGAAGTAAAAATACATCCAAAGTTAAAGGATGACTTTTGTGTGCAAGCAGGTGTTACACTGAGGTGTGTACCATTTTCCAACCCGTTAATTTTCAAATTTGTTCAAGAAAATTCAAAATTTTGACATAGAAAAATGTCCATATGCAAACCAAGAGAACAACAGTTTTGAAAATTTATTGCTGGAATGATTGCCTCGATAACAAGCGAGTCCCTCCGGTGAGTCATTTCATTCTTAACCATTCCAAATGGACATTACTCAAGACCACAGCAGAAACCGTTTTGGCTGGCTTGAGTGTTAACCCTTACCATTCTGATGTCAATATTCTATCTTTTACGGTGTCAAAATCAAAGCCACTCGCGTACATTTTTCAACTATTTTGGTGGAAGATGTTGCTGTCTACGACAGCACCATCTCCCACCAAATTTGTTGAAAAATGAACATCAGTTTCTCTTTTAATTTAATTTGAAAATTTAAAATTTTGACACCAGAGTGGTAAGGGTTAAAGAATTAATGGATGCTATATAGATGGGACAACTCAATGTTTTACAGGACATAACTCCCTTATCACTAAATTAAACAACCAACAAAGCAGTATTTCTGACAACTTTTCACTTAGATAATCGCCTGTGAAACCATTATGGAAAAATGGTCATAAAATTGATGAGTCATTAGATTTGTGGTCTATATAAATACTGGTAGTCACTAAAGATTATATAAACAGACCAGGTGACTAATGACACAGGTTATACTAAGACATGTGGTCAGTTACTATACATACTGGGGGTTATTAAGTGAAAGACAGTAACTATGTATGGTCACAATAAATACTTGTGGCACTATACAAGCACATATGGTCACTAAAGACAGTAGTCAGTAGATCTGTGGTCAGATACAGGTTGTCCTTACTGAACAATGGTCACTATAAACACGCATGGTCACTAAAGTAGATCTGTACTCACAATAGATAGCGATCACTAAGATGTTGGTTCCTAAAGATAAAGATACCCCCCCCCCCCAGCCCCACCCACCCCAATGTGGTTACAAAATAAAGCTGGTTGTTAAAGATAGATTATCTGAAGGATAGGTGGTCCTACTACATACAGAATGAATGTGCTTAACCATGTAACCGTCATATCAGCCAAAAATTACTTCTGCAGTCACCTTGAGAAATGTCCATTTGAAAACCAAGAAGACTATTTTTGAAAATTTCCAACTGAATTCCAGTGGGAAATTTTCAAAACTAGTCTTCTCTTGTTCTTCAAATGGACATTTTCTATGAGGAAATTCAATTTTCTTTAACAAATTTCAGTGTTAAAGTGTTAAGATAGATTATCCCGAAGGATATGTGGTCCTAAATACAGAACGCATGTGGTTAATAGAGAGGGTGCTCCTAAATACAGATGATCACTAAAGAAGGTGGTCACTAAATAATACAGATGGTCACTTAACATAAATAATTTACCATAACAAAAACAGTGGAGAAAATGTAAATTATAATAATCACAATACAAATTTGGCTGCAAAAATTACACAAAGAGCTTCCACGCTAAAGTTTTTGTTAAATATTCATCGTTCTCCATACAAAATATGCATCTTTGCCGGTTGTAACATCGCTGTTGCTGATGCGACGTCCTTGTTAATAATATACAACTATCAAAGCACTGAGACTTCACAATTTAAAATCTACTGTACATTTCTGCAGAAAACTGCAAAAATTGTATGTATACAACAATAACTATGGAAAATACCTTAATATTACCTTAGAGAACTCCTTCTACACAAATCTATGCTCTATAACACACACAAACACTACACAACACCGTTCCTCTAGGACAGCTAGATTACATTAACTCCAGTCACCCAATAACGGTGAATGCAATGTAGCTAGAGAATGCCACCTGGCAATGAATCACGCTCATGTGTTACCATGGTAACCACCTCGTTGAATGAATACAAGTCGTTGTGCATTTACATATTACATTATAATAATGTGCATATATTTAACATGCCTCTCAGTGTATGTCGCTGTTCGCAATGCTGAGAGAATGGGATTAACTTTTTAAACCTCAATTTTATTTAAGATAATTTTGATTTTATCGTACAAAATCTTCATTTGCAGACCAAGCGATGATTTTTTTTTAAATTTATCACTGGAATAACTGGCTCGATAACCGAGCCAGCCATTCCAGTGGTAATTTTTCAAAAGTAGTCTTCTCTTGGTCTGCAAATGAATGATCCTTAACCCTTTACTAGCCACACCAGCCACAACTGGCCTCTACAGTGGTCTTGAAGAATGTCCATTTGCAGACCAAGATAAGACTATTTTTTAAGATTAACCACTGGAATTACAGGCTCGAGCTAGTCATTCCAGTAGTACATTTTCAAAAATAGTCTTATCTTGGTCTGCAAATTAACATGCACTGAGAAAATTTCAAATTTTGTGAAAAATCTTCACCATTAAAGGGTTAAGAGCACTGCAGAAGGCATTTTGGACAAATTGAGTGTTAAAATGGTTAATATACATTACAATAAGATATCTTGCTAGACTACTGCCCCGACCCCACCCCCACCACGCCCCTCACACTGTGCTCGCATACATATTGCATTTAATATCATATGCCATAAAAAGCACATCAACATTTAAAGCTAAAGCTGGACAAAGAAGCTTCTACAGTGGTCTTGAGAAATGTCCATTTGTAAAACCAAAAAAAAATGACCACTCGAATTATTCCAGATGTAAAATTTCAAATTTGTGTTCTCGGTTTGCAAATGTACATAGAAAATCACGATTTTCTTGAGCAAATTTTAGGGTTACGATCATTGACACATGTAAAAGTAAAAAATATATTAACAAATAAAATATCTTTTTATTATTTTGCTCCAACAAATGAAATGTGATGCTTATTTTATCTCATTGATTTTACATTTGCGCAAAAATTGAAAGTTTCTTTAAAGATTTGAGTCAATTAAACTATTCCTAACAACAACAAATTCTCATCAATGTATGCAATATTCTGCTGAATAGTTTAAAATTAAAGTTTGTTGGAAAGTTATTGAAAAGTACAAAGTTCAATCATTTCATTTCATTTAAAGATTTACTCCCAATATTTACGATATGATAAAGTTTGGCTTTTTAAAAATGAAATAAGGGATCAGATTGGTCACTCAAGTAACTGATGTCATAATCAAATAAGTCACATGTGACGAAAATCTAAGTCTGTCTTTGTTCAAGAAAATTTAAATTTTATCACAGAAAATGTCAATTTGCAGACCAAGAGGAGTATTTTTGAAAATGTATACACTAGAATGACTGGCTCGGGCATCGAGCCAGTAATTCCAGTGATCAATTTAAAAAAAACCTTCTCTTGGTCTGCAAATGGTCATGTCTCAAGAACACCGCAGAACCCATTTTTGGCTGATATGAGTGTTAAAGGGTTAATATAGACAGCAGCAGCGCCTGGTCACATTAGTTTCAAATATTCACAAGCTTACATGTATAGTTACTTTAGATTTAGATTTGGGGAATTCAGGTTTCAGTTTTAAATTAATTTCAACAGGAATAAAAAGTGGGCGTGGCATAGCTGAAATGGATCGCTCCATTCCAAAATAAATTTATTTAAAGGAAACCAACCTGAGGAAAAGTTTTTGATGTCTAGGATTACAAGATTCATGTTACCGGTAGTAAAATTCTTCTTTAACCCTTTACCTATCGAATTTGTTCAAGAAAATTTCAATTTTCGCATGGAAAATTTCGATTGGCTGACTTAAGAATATTTCTGAAAATTTACCATTCCAGTGGTAAATTTTCAAAAATAGTCTTCTGTTTGTCTGCAAATGGCCATTTCTCAAGATCACTGCAGAAGTTTTTGGCTGATATGAGTGTTAAAAGGTTAACCCTTCAACCCTCATATCAGCCAAAAATGGCTTCCTGCAGTAATCTTGACAAATCTTTACAAACCAAGAAGACTATTTTAAAAAATTTACGACTGAAATTACTGGCTCGATAACCGAGCCAGTCATTCCAATTGTACATTTTCAAAAATAGTCTCTTGGTCTTGCAAATAGACATTTTCTATGAGAAAATTGAATTTTTAAAAACAAATTCGAGGGCTAACGTGTTAGAAAACATTAACCGAGTCTTCAATGATTTCATACAGAATAAAATGGGTTAGATAGTATTGCTGAACAAAAGGCAAACTGTGCATAATAAATAGCCTGCCATGAAGATGTCCCAAAGGAAATTCAATTGTTTATTTTAAACTAATCTGACAAACAGTGGCTGATTTATCATCAGATATCTAATCTTCAAGATGGCAACTGGGCTCCCATGGCTATATTGGATTTTAGGTCATCATCGGTTCCCTGAGGCCTCTTCCTCATACGTAATTCAATAGACCTATGTTTCAGATGTTCCCAAAAAAAAGTAGCAGAGTTATCATATGGACATTGATATTTTCAAGATGGCCTGTTCAATTATGACCATTTGGATTTTGGATTATAGTCAATTTCGAGAGGCCTCTTCCTCATACTTACTTCAATGGCTGTGTGAAACTTCAAACAAGTTTTATAAATAGAATCAGAGTCATTATTACAGAGTGAAACTACAGCCCATACAAGAATTTCTATAATATTTAGTGAATCATAAAAATTAGGTCATGATGACCTACATTTGGTATGTGACACACCCTTAGCACACACTCCATCCACACACCAAATTTGGTCATGATATACAAATAACTGTTGAAACTAAAGCCCAGACAGGAAATTTCTTTGGTCAGTGAACCTGGAAAAGCAGGTCATACTGACCTACTTATGATATATGAAATCTTTAGCATACTATACATGCATACACCAGTTTTTAATTACTGTATACGAAAATCGCTTGAAACTACAACCCCTACAAGTTTTATGACGTGCAGTGAACCATGAAAGGAGGTCACACTGATGTATTGTTGATACATTACACACCTTTAAGCTATATTCATCCATACACTTTGGTGACTATATGTGAAAAAGTCTTGAAACTCCATTCTGGATAAATGTTTTCTATGATGTTCATTAAAACACTTACCTACCTTTGACATACTACACACTGCTACCCTATAATGCATCCTAACACCAAATTTGTTGTATACGAAAAACTCTTGAAACCACGGCCTGTTTAAGGATTTTCGATGGCATTCAGTGAACCGTGAAGAGTATGTCACACTTGATAAAATGTGTTGCATGAATAATTTATTATTGAATGCGAAAATCAACCTTTGACCTAATTTCTCGAGAAACTATGTCTGATTATCTTCTTAAATAGTTAATTCTTAATTTTTAATTTCGTTCTTAAATAGAGCTAGTAGCTTATTGCTAAAGGCACTGAAGAAAATCTCTTTCCCTATTGGGTTTCATACTTGAGAAATTCCAAGGGGGATAACTCCATAGGACATTTTGACCAGGTTTGGTTTAAATCTGTCTAGAAATAATGTGCTACCATTGTTGGTGATAGAGAGATGGGGTGAGTAAGGGTGTGTGTGTAATCTTTATAGTTAACCTGATTGACAAGTCAGTTGAGCTAAAAACCAGAAAAACAAAAACATTGTGCAGAGGTTTTGTGATGCAAAGCGATAAACTGCTACTAAATAGAATTCTAAACAAACCAAATCCTCTGCTAATGAATCAGTTGCCATGGCAATAGAACAAATCTGATGTAGGCTACTTAACTTATCAGTCTGATAAAATACTGTTAATTAATGCTGGGTTGCAGTTATCTATGCAAATACAACACTTTCATTATTACCTTGACAAAATCGACCACTTGGTTAATATTCTGAAAATAATTTGCTTGTAAGATGTTACTCAATTTAACAGCAATGGCTTTCAGTAAAATAATTTTCGTAAATATTGACCCTGTATATGGACAATTCCTCCATTCAGATGAGTTTCTCAGTAGTGCAATGGTTAAGTTAAACTCAGTGCTAATGCAGTGTTTACATATAACTATGACAACGGATGTGCCAGGGATGTTTGCTGCATATCAACATCAAATAAAGGTCCTGATTCTATGAGCACTTACACAATACAGTAATGGCTGACAAGTCAGAGGCTATTATAGCCTTCACTAACTTCACAATCAATATTTAGAACATTGCCACATGGGAGAGAGCGAGATCGAGAGATCAAGACACTGCTCTTCATATAAGTACATCTGAGCACAATTAAACTTAATGTTGTGATCAGAAATGCAATAATTAGAATCTAAGTGTTACTGGATATTTATCTAGTAGATTGTTCACATACTTTAGCTGCCAGGACATTTTTTTGATTTTTCATTGACTTGATCATGACCTTTGAAATTTTGATATTTCCACGGGGCACCCAAGGCCAACCTCAAACCCAAAGTTGGTGAATATCCCTTTAGCAGAACCTGACTTCTCGCACTAGTCAGTCTGTCAGACAGCTATTGCAATAGCCTCTGTTTTATCAATTCACTTAGTGACCTTGTAACCTAGATATTTGACACTTTGGCCTCAAACTCAACGCAATCTTATACAGTGGCTATATGAAAAGTAGGTCATACTGAGGTATATTTGATACATGGCGAAGCTTTAGGATATGATGGATCCATATACCAAGTTTGGTGATTGTAAGTGAAAAAGAATTGAAACTATGGTCACGGATGAACAGAACTGTCTATGATGTTCAGTGACCCATGAGAAGTAGGTCACACTGACATACTTTTGATATGCTACACATCTTTAGCATAAAAAACCCTCTGAAATCTGTGGTCTGGATAACAATAATCTATGATTTTCAGTAAGCCATGGAAAGTAGGTCACATTAACCTACAATTGATAAATGACACACCTAGGCTAATATATAGCTCTGTATAATGCAGGCTGTGTCACTGCTGGAAGAACAAAGTGACTAATATAGAGCTCTGGGTATAATGAAGGCTGTGTCACTGATGGAAGAACATAGTGACTAATATAGAGCTCTGGGTATAATGAAGGCTGTGTCACTGATGGAAGAACAAAGTGACTAATATAGAGCTCTGGGTATACTGCAGGTTGTGCCACTGATGGAAGAACAAAGTGACTAATATATAGCTCTTGGTATAATGAAGGCTGTGTCACTGATTGAAGAACAAAGTGACTAATATATAGCTCTGGGTATAATGAAGGCTGTGTCATTGATGGAAGAACAAAGTGACTAATATAGAGCTCAGCTCTGGGTATACTGCAGGCTGTGTCACTGATGGAAGAACAAAGTGACTAATATAGAGCTCAGCTCTGGGTATACTGCAGGCTGTGTCACTGATGGAAGAACAAAGTGACTAATATAGAGCTCTGGGTATACTGCAGGCTGTGTCACTGATGGAAGAACAAAGTGACCAATATATAGCTCTGGGTAATATGCTGGCTGTGTGACTGTCACTGATGGAAGAACAAAGTGACTACAACAGAGCTGTGGCTATAATGCAGGCCTAGTCACTGATGGAAGAACAAAGTGACTAATATATAGCTCGGGGTATTACGCTGGCTGTGTCAAATCTGGTGATTCCACCGTAGTTAATGGTTTTATAGACAGCCACGACATGAACAAATCTGCCAAATTTGGTGAGTATACATTCTTGCATTGAAAAGATAGTCCATCGACAAATGGACAGACCGACGCCTAAAGAAACAGACAATCAAAAAGACAGATATCACCAACCGCAATACTCACACAAGACTTCGGCGGCATGAGTATTAATTTAGTATTAACAAATGTAATTAATCATTTGAGCCAGTCATTTCAGTGGTAAATCTTCAAAAATACTCTTTTCTTGGCCTGGAAATGGACATTTTTTTGGAGAAAATTGAAATTTTCTTGAACGAATTTGAGGGTTTAAATATATACTCATCAAAATACCATCCTAACAGTGACACACTACATTTATTTAAATACAAGAACATATATCCATCCAATAATATTACCAGCCATCTGTCTGCCCCTCTGTTCATTTCACCGACTAATCAATCAATCAATCCATCAATCACAATTTGAAGGTCCATCAATCAAGCAATCCATCAATTAGCCAATGAATAACTTCACCCATCCACCCACCAACCCCCATCAATCATTAATCTATCTATCACATAGCGGGAAGCTTCCATCAAGCAGGCTATATCAGTCCATCCTATCACCCCATCTACAGTATCGACCGGAGGATACCTCCAAAACAAAATAAAAACACACTGTGGAATATTTTTAACATAATTTGATTGGAAGACATTGCTGCCTAAGGCAGCAATGTCTTCCAATCCAATTATGCTAAAAATAGTCAACAGAACTTTTTTTACTAACTAAAATGTTTCTGTTTTTGTTTTGGAAACATTTTAAATTATTTAGGAGCTATACTGTATCAACTAATTGATCAGACCATTATCTTTAATAAATTATTAATTACGCTCCATCTAGCAGCAATTACTCTTCAGTAAATCTGATGATGAAAAGCACTTGAACGCGCTGAATAAAACTGCAAAAGCTTTCAGCTTTATCATTTTCAAAATGAATTGAAGCATTAACACTCTTAACAGTTACAGAGCAGAGCTGATATGAAGTAAGGAATATTCTGTTGAAAATTTTGAAACGACGTTGACTGGGAGCCAATGTTGTTGCCTACATGGCGATAACCGGTTCCAGTAGGATTAGTTTCTCAAGACAACTAACTGTACAGGAAAGATGTGGAATTAGTGTGAAACTACAGCGCCTAGAGCCGGTTGCTTTCATAGGCAACAACAACTCCCGGACAAATATGTTTGAAAATATTACTTATATCGTACAGAATTTGTCATTTCTGGTCTGTCAGGGTTAAAATATTAACCCTTTAACCCTCAAATTTGTTTAAAAAATTCAATTTTCTCTAGAAAATGTCCATTTGCAAACCAGGAGAAATTTAAAAAAAAATTTACCACTGTAATGACTGGCTCGGTCAGTGGTAAATTTTCAAAAATAGTCTTCTCCTGGTCTGCAAATGGACATTTCTCAAGACCACATCAGAAGCTATTTTTGGCTGATATGAGTGCTAAAGGGTTAATACAGGTCATTATAAGACTGCTGGGGATATGTTCCTTAACGCTTTCAATGGCAGATCACGGGAAAAGCATATTATTTACGATGTATAAAACTTATTATGTTGAATATTTTGAAATTAATTTGACGGGAAGCTGTTGCTAACTAAGGCAGCAATGACTTCCAGTCAAATTAATTTCAAAATTCAACTGTTTTCCTGTATAGATATGGGGAATTCTACAGTGAAAGGGTTAATAGAGGTGCTTTTTACCCCTTTAACACTCACACAGACAAAAATGGCTTCCGCAATGATCTTGCAGAAATGTTCATTTGCAGACGAAGAGGAAAATATCTTTGGAAGTTTATCACTGGAATGACTGCCTCGATAAAAGCACCAGTCATTAGTTTTTTTTAATCTTCTCTTGGAATGTAAATGGAAATTTTTTACGAAAACTTAAATTTCATGACAGAATGAGGATTAACCCTTTAACACTCATATTAGCCAAAAACGGCTTCTGCAGTGGTCTCGAGAAATGTCCATTTGCAGACCTAGAGAAACCTATTTTTGAAAATTTACCAGTGACTGGCTCGATAATCAAGCCAGTCATTCCAGTGGTAAATTTGGAAAAATAGTCTTCTCTTGCAAATGGACATTTTATATGTGAAAATTTAAATTTTCTTGAACAAATTCAAGGGTAAATTTAAGAGTGCAGGTTGAATTAACGAACAAATATCTTTTGTGGCCAAGCCAGGTGATCTCACAAAGCAGGTTTGTTGTAACAATAAGCAGAATGTAGGGGTGATCAATAATGAATATTGATTGTGCGCGGTGATTAGCGTGTGACTGTATGGGATTAATTTGCCTTGCAGATGAGATCAGCTCTAAGTGCCTACATGTCACTTAGCTTAATGCGCATCTCAGCCGTCTGTCATATCTCCCAACCTAATCATAACTAGAAGCACTAGACCACAGATTTTTCAAACTAATAAATAACATGACCGTATCATTTACATAAAAGAAACATTAACATCTGAATGATGCGGGAAATATGTTATTTAAGCCTTTAATGGTTACATTTTCTCAAGAAATTCAAAAGGAGAAGAGATGATTATTTTTGAAAATTTACCACCGGAATGACTGGCTCGGTTATCAAGCCAGGCATTCCAGTGGTAAATTAAAAAAAATAGTCTTCTCTTGGCCTACAAATGAACATTCCTCAAGATCACTACAAACGCTGCTTTAGCCGGGTTGACATATTAAAGAGTTAATATGTTGAAACTAATTTGACTGTTTCTGTCTCATATGCAGCAAGATGTTTCAGTCAAATTATTTTCAAAATATTCAACAGTGTTCCTGTAAATTGTCTTAAAATTAAAAGGATTACGTTCATATGATAACGGTTCCACATTTTGGAAACAATGCCTCTGTAAGAGGTTGATGACTAAGACAGCAACATCGTTTCTGTAACATTGTAAAAAAATGTCCACTAGTCCTTCTAAGTGACTGAGTAACCAATTAATCTTCACCATTAATCAGTACATTAACCCTTTAACATTCGTAAAAAGCAGTGGGCTTGGAAAGTGTCCATTTGCAGATCAAGATTATTTTTGAAAATTTACCACTGGAATGACTGCCTTGGTTATCTAAAAAATTATTAATAAAATAATAAAAAGTTATTTAAAAAATAGTCTTTTCTTGGTCTGCAAATGGGCTTTTTTCGAGAATATATTAATTTTCTTGAAAAATTTGAATGTTAAATGGTTAAAAGCTATAGAATTTTATCATCACCCTCTACCAACCCACCCCCCTCATATATAATGCAGACTTGTACTGACAATGACTATAAAACCTTGTAACCTTTTAACCCTCAAATTTGTTTAATGAAGCTTAAATTTTCGCATAGACAATGCCCATTTGCAGACCAAAATAAGATTATTTTTTTTAATTTACCACCGGAATGACTGGCTCAGTTATCGAGCCAGTCATTAGCCGTAAATTTTTTAATATAATCTTCTCTTGGTCTGCAAATAGACAATTCCAGACTACTTCAAAAGCTGTTTTGACCGCTTGGAGCTTAAAGGGTTAATCCCCCTTTATGTAGCCATCAGTAAAGTTTTGTGAGCTGTATAATCCCATGTTGATATAAATGTAGATTAAGAATGTTATTCATGAAGAACAGATGGACACTGAGAAATGAATGGCTGGACAAGTATAGCTAATGCTAAGTAATGCACTGCTCGCAAAATCAGACCATGATATTAAGAAGGATAGAAGGATCTGACCTGTCACTAAACTAGTTTACATCTTAGGTCAAATATATCACATATACTAGTCAACATTACAATCACAACGACTTACCGATTCAGTGAAAATCAAAGTTTGTTAACCTTAATGGTCAAGCCGGTCAAAACCGGCCTCTGCTATGGTCTTGTGTCATGTCCATTTACCGGCCAAGAGAACACAATTTGTGAAAACTTACAACTGAACTGATTGGCTCGATAACCGAGCCAGTCTCGATAACCGAGCCAGTCACTCCAATGATAACTTTGCAAATATTGTTTTCTTTTGGCCTGTAAATGGACATTCAATAGGTAGAAATTTAAATTTTCTTCCCCAAATCTGACCATTAAAGGTTTAAAGAGGGTGGAGATTAGCTCGAAATGGATGGGTCATCATCCTAGCTAGAATATGGTTACAAATAGATCTCTCTATTGCTGGGATTAGTATTAGCCTTTTAATGGTCAAGCAGGCCAAAATTGACCCGCAGTCGTCTGGAGGGATGTCCATTTGCAGGCCAAGAGAAAAAGGATTTTTGTAAATTTATCACTGTAATGACTGGCTCGATAACCGAGCCAGTCATTACAGTGATAAATTTACAAAAATCGTTTTCACTTGGACTGCACATGGGCAGGCGAAGAGAAAATTATTTTTGTAAATTTATCACTGCAATCACTGGCTCAATAACAGCGTCAGTCATTCCAGCGGTAAATTTACAAAAACAGTTTTCTCTTGGCCTGCACATGGGCATTCGATTAATAAATATTTAGATTCTATTGACAAAAATTTGATCATTAAAGGATTAACCCGTTCTATGTTCTATGATGGCGATTGATTTAAACATATTTTTATTGTTCTAAGAGACAATTGGGATTGAGTCACACTGATGACTATATCATATGGTACATAGTCATACTTGTACATATGTTGTCTTTTATATAGATCTCATTGTTAGCTACATCGTGTCTGATGATTCCTTGTGAAGCTCTTACCATAAAGTTACTAGCTACAACTGGACGCATCCAGCATAAAACATATATCCAATGGTTCATTTTCTCCAACCCAGCAGCAGTCCCTTAGGGATGGACTTGTCATTAATAAATTATAAATATTTATAGTTCTAACAGAAGCAGACTGCACATTTTATACCTTAGATTATATCACTCCACCCTGTATATGTATTAAACGCGTACTCGTATTCACAAAATCAAGCACTTAACGTCAAATAAAAACATTGCTTTTTTCCAAATTTGATCAATTAATCTCCGCCAAATCCAATATCGGAAATTTAAACAGAATTTATTACAAAGTGGTGGTGATAAAACTGCATATATGCAATTTTAGGTCGCATTAAACACAGACTTTGGCGGACGTGACATTTTTTAAGTCCTGACTTTGCGGATCCAATTTGGAGAATTCTGAATAAAATTTTGCTGTCTTGGGAAAACTAAAATAAGATGGGAGAAATATGTAGAAATTACGACATAATAGAATGCAGTGACGTAAACTCAAACTGACAATTGCATGGTTTAACATTGTAACCATTTAGTCGTCAAGACAACCAGAATAGGCATCAGCAATGGTCAATTTAGGAATCCAGTCTCTCAGTAAATCATATAACAGTCATAATCAACTATGTCACATGTAGGCTGACATCATGATCAATTATGTCATGAATTACCCGATTTAGTCCGTCGTAAACGTTTAATAGTCTGTCAAATTGTACGAATTGTATGTCTTTACTATTTAATAAACATGCTGTTGAATATTCTGAATCTAATTTGACTGGGTGCTGTTTCTGCCAGCAACAGCACACCCAGTCAAATTAGTTTCAAAATATTCAACAGCTTACCTGCATAGTTTTCTGCAAGTTGAGATTCAGAGAGTGCAGGGATCGATCATTTCAATACTGGCAAAGTGTGGGTGGAGCTTAGCTAGAGATGGGCGGGGCATAGCTAAAACTGGATTCATCTAATTATAGTCCAAGAGTAGACTATTTTTTAATATCTATCAATGGAATACCAGGCTTCAAAATAGATAAGCAGAAATGTCAATATTTAACCAATCTTACACCTTAAACGGTTACCCCTTTAACGCTTAACATTGCTGTCAAAAAAATTAAATTTTCAAATTACATTAAAAGATGAACTACTGTTCATTTTTCAACAAATTTAGCGGGAGATGGTGCTGTCATAGAGAGCAACAACTTCCACCAAAATTGTTGAAAAATGTACACCGATTTCTTTGATATTGACACAATAAAATATAGAATATTGACATCAGAGTGGTAAGGGTTAACCCTCGGTTTTCCTATAGAAAAAGTCCATTTGCTGATCAACAGAATAGTATTTTTGAAAATGTAACACTAGAATGACTGCCTTGGGTATGGAGCCAGTCATTCCAGCGCTAAATTTTCAAAAATAGTCCTGTCTTGATTTGCAAATGAAGAGCACTGCAGTTATTAAATGTCCATCTGCAAGCCAGGAGAACACTATTTTTTAAAACTTATCACTGGAATAACTGGCTCAGTTATAAAGTGTGGTAAATTCTAAAAAATAGTCTTCTGTTGGTGTGAATATTGAGAAATGGGGTGATGGTGTGATTGTGACTGTATCAGTTCATCCATCCAGCCATCAATCTATTACAGGGCATCACTCATATAACATCTCCCAGAATGGATTGATCTGATCTGTCACTCAAGTATATGATGTCATAATTAATTATGTCACATGTAGGCTGAGGTCACAATCATATCGCATAGTAAATGACGTAACTATCTCCTTCAGGTCTGTCAAGTATAGGAACTGTATTTCTTTGATGTATTGTGGGATTTTGAAGATTTTTTTTAACCCTAATGGTTAAATTTGGTCAAGAAAATTTAAATATCTGCCTATTGAATGTCCATTTACATGCCAAGAGAATATAATTTTTGAAAATTTATCACTGGAAAGACTGGCTCGGTTATCGAGCCAGTTATTCCAGTGATAAATTTTCAAAAATTGTATTCTCTTGGCCTGTAAATGGACATTCCACAAGACCATAACAGAGGTCAGGTATGACTATTAAAGGGTTAAAAAGGTTTCTAGAAAGAGCAGAACTTAAGAGAGCAACTAACTGACAAAATTAAACAAGCAAATTCCAACAATCTTGGATTTCTATGCTCTCTATGACCCAAGGATGCTTCCAGACAAATTTGGGTGAAATCAGCTCAGCTTTTTTTTAGAAGTCTTTAAAATGAAAATTTGAAGACAGGAAATTTCAAGGTGCAATATAGTATCAGTACTTTCGGTATAATATCCACAGCGCATTGGTAGGCACAACTTCCTTGGTCATACATATGCTATTAACACACTATATATATATATATATATATCAATATCAGAAAATCACAATTTCATTCTATACATTGTTCGCAATATTCCAAAGCCAACATCACCATACCTACTCATACATACATGTATATCCTGCTGCAATCACTATCACATTTACTAGCGAGTCCAGTTGTGAAATATGCATTCTGGGAAGGTATTTTCCCAAATTATGTCAATACAGGAAAGGTAAATTTCTTGCATTTTGAGTAACACAATTTTTGGAAATGATCCGCAATCTGGGCAAATAAGTATTTCCACAAATTGTTTAAATGCCACTGCTTTTTCAGCGCCCAGCATAGCAGAACTGATTATTTATATTTGTGTTAGATAACTTAATAACTACAAAACAACAACAACATAATATCCACTGCCAGTGTACTTCAACACAAAGACTATAACAATTAACAAAGAGTACAGCTAAAAAATAACTTAGAATGTTTCCAAAGCAAAATAAAACCTACTGTTGAATATTTTGAACATAATGGACCTTTCCAGTTTTAGCTATGCCCCGCCCATCACTAGCTAAGCTCCACCCACACCTCGCGCATGTTCGGATCGATCGATCTCTGACCTCCCTGACTATCAATTTCCAGAAAACTATACGGGTAAGCTGTTGAAACTAATTTGACTGGGTGTTGTGTCAGCAACAGCGACCACTCAAATTAGTTTCAAAATATTCAACAGCATGTTTATTAAATAGTAGACATACAATTTGTAAAAGGTGTCGGACTATTAAGAGTTAAAGATGGGCCGTATAAAATCATTGATGGCGTAATGATTATGAAGTCATTCCACATGCCGCTTAGCTGATTATGACGTCATTTCTCTAGAAAGGGATATTGGATTGGAAGACATTGCTGCCTAACGCAGTAATGTTTTCCAATCCCATTATGTTCAAAATATTCAACAGAACTTTTCTTATTAACTAACATGTGTCTGTGTGTTTCTTAAAACAATCCAACATATTTATGATCTATACTGTATACGGCTAGTTAGCTCTGGATGATGCATTATCTCCTCTTGCACATTGCTCTCTTCACATGGAATAAAATAAACCTTTACCAAGGAACTTCTGAATAAACCTGTCAAATATGGAAAATTTTATAGGCAGAGTTGATCCAATTTTGTGATCTGATGCTTGGGAGTGATGGTGGTGGTGGGGTAGGGGTGAGGGGGTTTATGAGTCACGAAGTGAAGCTATTCTTAATGGCCGTAAATAAATGATGAATGGCTGGTAGAAATGTATCAATTCTGAGCAAAGCCATAGCAGTGTGTCAAGCCAAAGCTAATGCAGTCTGACTCAATCAATGAATTTCACATTCGCTATCATTAAGCACAATACATAATTACACTGAGCAGAGCACTGAGCTTGCGAGATTAACCCTTGTATTCTGGAAATCCAAAGTGACACATCCATTAACCCCCTTTAACCACCAAATTTATTGAAGAAAAATTTCAATTTTCTCAGAAATTGTCCATTTTCAGACCAAGAGAAGAGTATTTTGTGAAAATTTGCCACTGGAATGACTGGCTCGATTATCATGGCTCGATTATCGAGCCAGTCATTCTGGTGGTAAATTTTCAAAAATCGTCCTCTGTTGATCTGCAAATGGACATTTCTCAAGGCCACTGCTGAAGTAATTTTTGGCTGATATGAGTGTTAAAGGGTTAACAAGTTTCCGCCAGGTTGCTTACTACGTTGTGTCACATGATTACAGAGTTGAAAATCTATATACTTATAGTCAATCTGTAACCTGGATGTTCCTATGATGCTAATGACTAGGCTGTAGTCATTGTAGGACACTGAGATGGCTCATGTGTCGAAAATCAAACTTAAGTTTCCTAAATCATACACTTCTCTTACTCGTGTTAACACATCTAACCCTTTAACATTCAAGCCTGCTAAAACAGCTTCGGCAGCGCTCTTGAAAAATGCGGATTTGCAAAGAGAAGACTATTTTTGAAAACTTACCACTGGAATGCCTGGCTCGACAACCAGAGGTAAATTTTTCCAGAATAATCTGCTCTTGGTCTGCAAATGGATATTTTCTATGAGAAAATAAAATTTTCTCAAACAAATTTGAGAATTAAAAGGGTTAATCCCTAATTTTGAGATAATGAATATGCCATGCTAGACACAGATAGATTCTGGCACAACTAAATTAGCTGCCAAGTAGTCAGCTGTAGTAGAGCTATTAAGCAGTAGTAATGTAGTAAGATTATCATGTACACAACTGAGTATATAGAAGTCACTATTAGGGCTGAGATTGTGTGGTTCTACTCTTAGCTCAGTTCCTTCAGCAGAATCATATTAATATACTGGACATTAAAACGCCATTGTTGTATCTTTGGTGTTGCTCTTGCTAAATTTGGTCTCTGAATATATATTTCTATAGTAGCGACGTTAACTATATCTATGTTAATCTCTTCCCTCTCACAATGTTGCAATGGACTAGTCAGAGAAGTTTGGCTATGATTTAGAGAATGAAATTTATGAATTACAGTTGCTCATTCAACTGGTCAGATGAATTGTATCGCAAATAACAAAGTCCAGAGTATTTGATGATAAGTGCAAATTGAATATCAAGGAGTTTTATTTGTACATCTGTAGTAGCTTTACAATGATGTGATTTGTTCGCTTCTAGGCTTAATTTCCAGATTAAGCCACAGTTTTCTTGAATACATGTACCTCAGGAGCTTATAATATTGATGCTTTTTATATTAGATCGGCTTGAAGTTAATCCATAGTCGTTTATGCTTTTTTGCCTCTACTGAGAGTTAATTGAATAGAATTGGATGAGACAGCATAAACACTAACATAGCATCAAGTTGGACAATACATAAAACAGATTTTGCTATTTAATAAGATTTAATAAGATGTTGTTTTTGAATTGGCAATCTTGGGGCATTCACACATAAGGACCGTGTGCATCCACTAAGCAAAATATTGTTAGTTAATAGCCTTTTATACAAGAGCGCCTCTGATGATAAAGATCTTGCTGGCTAGACAATTTTGGTTATTAATTCATGGAGAGAATCAATAAAGAAATAATGCTTACTATGTGGATTAAGTTTTGAAATCTTTTGGGGTTATTGATATTATTATAAATGAACTAATTAGTGTTGCATTTTCTGGGTTTAAATTGGCTTCACCAAACCATTTATGAGTCATCAATTAATGATAAGATTTTTAAAATGGATCATTGCTCAAATATCAACTAAGACCAGATAAAATTATATTTGGCATTTCAGTAAAGTTTTGAGTAAAATGCTTGATATTCTTATACATGTACAGCAACCTCTTGAGAAATCGATTTAAGAACTTTAAGCAATCATGATTAGAACACAACTATTTTGCTTGCATATAAATCAATTTTGCCCATGTGTATAATTTTCAATGCATTGCCATCATATTTAGAAAGAATTAAGAATCTAAGAAAGATAACAACAAAATTATCCATGAAGACGATAAGGCAGTAAGTAGAGACACTATATATCGAAGGCTGAAAATAACTAGGATACTGATATGGATTGATATAAATATCTATAGACAATACAATAGACAGAAATGGCAGTAGACCATTTTCTGCTGTCCATTGAGATGGTTTGAAAATTCCATAACTTAAATCTGTACAACAGGTTGATAATGAGTGTTTAAAAGTTTTATAACAAACTACTGAATATATTAGAAAGATGTCAGTGTTCAGAAGGATGATTATCTAATCTGCTAATTGTTCAGTTCATGTTATCATAATTGTGAACAATTCATTACATGGAATTTATAGTATTGAGTGCACTCACAGCTTTGAAGACTCGTGGAACTCCGGCTGACTGAGTGGTGATTGGCTGGAATTTATTAGTTAAACGAGAACTTACCTGAAAGTGGAAGTTAGATGTTTGACTGTAATTCTAGCCAATCATCACTGGAAGCCAGAGTTACATGCCCACTTCTGGAAAAGAGGTCATAGTTTGAGGTTTCAATTTGGGATTACTGTGCTGTGCAATCAGTTTATCTTTGAAGACTGATCTCAGCAAGTCATGACACGTCTCTCATGTAACATGAATTACAGTCAAACGTCTAACTTCCCCTTTCAGATAAGTTCTCGTTTAACTAATAAATCAAATTCCTTTAAAAAGACTACCTTGAGGAAACTCAGAAGCGGACAACAATGGTCAGCTGAGTTTTGTTTCCATGATTTTGTTTGACACATTAATTTTATGCATGCAGCAGGTGTGCATACTAAGGAACAATCAATTTTTAGCCTTTAATAGCCAAATTTGGTGAAGAAAATAAAAACGTTTACTTATTAACCATTTAATGGTGAAATTTGGCTAAGAGGACTATTTTTGAAAATGTACAACTGGAATGCCTGGTTCGGTTTTCTAGCCAGGCATTCCAGCCATAAATTTTCTAAAATATTCTTCTCTTCGCCTGCAAATGGACATTCCTCAAAACCACAGCAGAGGCCAGTTTTGGTTGGCTTGACCATTAAAGGGTTACATCTCTATTTGCAGACCAAGAGACCAAGAGAAATCTAATTTTTTTTAATTTACCAGTTGAATGGCTTATATAGTGGCTTGGTTTTGAAAAAGTGTAAAGGAAGCATGACAGTAACAATGGGATGAATTCAGGACAAGGAATCTGAGTGTTCTTGAGATGAATTCAGGACCATACAAGGAATCTGAGTGTTCTTGAGATGAATTCAGGACCATACAAGGAATCTGAGTGTTCTTGAGATGAATTCAGGACATACAAGGATCTGAGTGTTCTTGAGATGAATTCAGGACATACAAGGAATCTTGAATGTGTTCTTGAGATGAATTCAGGACCATACAAGGAATCTGAGTGTTCTTGAAATGAATTCAGGACATACAAGGAATCTGAGTGTTCTTGAGATGAATTCAGGACATACAAGGAATCTTGAGTGTTCTTGAGATGAATTCAGGACCATACAAGGAATCTGAGTGTTCTTGAGATGAATTCAGGACATACAAGGAATCTGAGTGTTCTTGAGATGAATTCAGGACATACAAGGAATCTTGAGTGTTCTTGAGATGAATTCAGGACATACAAGGAATCTGAGTGTTCTTGAGATGAATTCAGGACATACAAGGAATCTGAGTGTTCTTGAGATGAATTCAGGACCATACAAGGAATCGACCAGACGACCCGTAGGGTCTGGTCTTATGTTTTACTAATTACATATACCTACCTCCTTGCATTACTATAGCTCTTTCCTTCTCTGAAGGGAAGCATAGTAGGATGACATTTTTACAGCCAATGTTTGCTGTGCATTGTGGCTACAGAGTGACTGAAGGCTTATTCAGGAATCTCCATACTCTCTCTAATGATGAGATCCATAGCAATTCGCTTGAATGCTATGTCTCAAAATGAGGCAAGAAGAGAATTGATCCAATAACCAGTGCCACTGAGTAGGTCATTAAGCACAATGACAATCTCATTGGCTGATAGCTATCACATGACCCTGTTGATAGCAACCAAGACTTCATTCATTTGACGAAATCCAGTCATATAATCCAGCTTGTAGCAGATCCATGAAGAGGCAGATGAGTCTTATTTTTAGTTAGCTACTTGCATGATGTCTTCGAGAGAGGATCCATTAAAAAGAGCACAAAAGGTGGCAAGGCTCCTAACATCATGGGCCTTAACCCCTACTAATGAATAGTTCCCAGGAGAAGCTAATTCATGGCAAATTTTGATGGTATCAACGATTCAACGTGAAATAATAGTTAAGAGTCAGGACGATCAACACCTACTGCAAATGTAACCCAAAAATGTCTATCGTCGGATTGTTTGGAGGCAGAACACAGTTTGTAAATATTAAGAGTCCTAACAGCCCTGAGCTTTGGACAGAAATTCTGCCCTTGGAAAGAGAATAATGCTATTACCCGTAATTTGAAATCTATCCAATTCAGCAGATAAGGCATGAATTTCCGAGCGTCGGCTAGCTGATGCTACTGCTAATAAAAAGACTGCTTTGAGAGTGAGATGTTTTAAACAAACAGAACCCTAGGGTTCAAAATGTTTCCCATCAAGAATCTGTAGTACAAGAGAAAGGTTCCAAGAAGGAAGGGGTTTCTTAAAGGGAAAGACTAGAATTTCCCCTACCTTTAATGAGATCATGAAAATGTTTTTGCACTTGGACTGAAGGGGCAATAAAGCATTTGACGAAAGAGTTCAGACCAAACTGAAAGGATATGACAGTGTTAATTGAGAGCTTCTTCTGATCAAAAAAGAAAAGCAGAAAATCTGTGACCTGAATTACAGAGGCCTCAGAGGGCAAGATAGAATGGTCTGCACACCATTTCTTAAAAAAAACAACCCCGAAAAACAAAAAAACACAAATCGAGCCTTAAAATGTTCCGACTGAAAGATTGAAGGGGGGGGGGGGGGGGGGGGGGGGCGGCGACACGACAGCTCTCAGATGGACAGGCGAAACATTTCTGGGTTCTGATGGAGAATCCTGCCTCTGTTCTGGGACAAGAGATTGTTGGAAACAGGTAATAGAAGAGGGAGATCTACAAGAAGGTCCAGGAGATCCGGAAACCAAGACTTTGTCGGCCAAAACGGAGCTATTAACAGGACCACACAAAGATGTTGCCAGATCTTTCTTAGGGCCAAAGGAATGAGAATTGTTGGGGAAAAGGCATAAGTGAACATGTTGTCCAAAGATTGGGCTTGAGGGTCGACTGAAAGGGCCATCTCTTCCAGAAAGTGAGATATGAAGATGGATATCTTTCGGTTCTTGAGAGAAGCCAGAAGATCTACATGGGGAAGACCGAACTGAAGAAAAATTGACTTGACTACAGCCTTTTTCAATTCCTATTACGTTTCAGGGATCCCAGAAGGACGAGATAATTGGTCGGCCAGAAAATTTAACTTGCCTGGGACGTGGGCTGCACGGAGAAAAATGTTGCGGGCTCTGCACCAGTGAAGCATTATCAAAGACTCTTGGCAGAGAGAGACCGACCTGATCCTTCCCTGATGACAGATGAACTAGACTACTGTGAAATTTTCCGAGCAGAAAAGAATTGATAAACTGCGTATCATGGGATCCCAAAGGACTATGGCATGGAAAAACAGTCCACAACTCGAAAGGTTGACGTGGTAAGAGGCTTCCAGAGGGGACCAAGTGCCTGAAATGTTCTTGGAATCCCAGATTGATCCCCATCCTTCCAGGGATGCATTCGAGAAGAAATGGCTTGAGAAACTCTAGAGAAAAAGATGGATGATAGAGAATTTTGCAAAGTACCAAGCTCCAGAGTCCAACTGGGCCCTGGGACCGGTGGAAAGAGAAAATTGCATGGATACTGGGCAAAATTAATTGAAAAAATCAAATTGAATCCAACACGCCAGAAGGCCTGGCCCCCGCCCTGGACCGAACCCCAGAGGGGATGCCATATGCCGGACATGAGAGGTGTAGACGCAGGTCCGGACCCGGAACAAAACTGGGGACCGGGGTCAGGGCCGACAAGAATTCTAAACTAACCTGCCCAAGCTCTAGACCCGGGGTTGGGAAAATAGCCGGACCCGGGGCCGTAAGTCGAGCCGGGGAGGCGCCAAATACAATATACGAAAACGACTCTCCTTCGAATTCTCTAGATCAGCCGTAGAAGTACAAAGTGACGACACACACGACCGACTTATAACTCGCTTGAACGCAGGCTGCGGAATGATGATAGTAGAGGTACTTGTGGATCTGCTGGATTTTAAACACGAACGACTTATAACCCGCTTGGGCCTGAGAGGTTAAACCAAACTCGGCCACATGGGTGCAGGCTGCGGAATGTTGATCAAAGAAGTACATGGATCGGCTGAATCCAAGCACGGCTTGACTGGCTTAGGAACAGGCGACGAATGAGGAGAAACCCGAGTCTTAGTACTTTTGTTCTTTCCAGTTCTTGTGGTACTTCTGAAACAAAGAATGTCAGTAAGTTGTAACTTATTTTATGATTTAGCAAATAGACGCTTCCTGGGAGCAGCAAACTCCAATGTTTCACATTCAACAACATTAAGTGATGAAACATTGGGGGGTCTGATTGATCCGAGATTATCTTGTTAATTCTGCTATCAATAGAGGAGTCAATCTTATGGACTTGTTTCTGAAGACACTCCATGGATGGCCTTTATCTTAGTCAGCTACCTTGAAGGAGAAGGATTCCCAAAAACAGGAAAATTAGAAAGAGCCGGTGAAAGAGATTTGAAAAAGGTCAGCCTAGCGGCTTGGGACCATGACTCACATCTCAAGCAAGAAGATTCATAGATATATGATGCACACTTTAAACACACATGACCAGCGTGTTCAGATTTTATGAAACATTGGCAACTGCCAGATGGACATCTTGTTGAATGGCTCTTATCTTTGACCTTCTTCTTGTCTCTCTTTGGCAATTTTTTCAAATCTGAATTGTTTTATATTATTTTTTTGAGAGAGTATGTTGACGTGAGATAATGCAGGTCATGTTCAAATACAGCGAGCATGACAAGTCGGAAGCTTATACATGCTACCGATAATAATGATGGAGCAAAGTGGACAAATTAAACTTCATAAGACACTCTGGGCGCAAGCACCAAAACTAGTAACCACAAAAATAGAAATGATCATTAAAATCATAACTAAGTCACTAGAACTGACAAACCACTTATTTTTTTAAGGTTTCCTATGTTTGTCAGCCATCCTTGATGAAATCCATTAACTCTTTACTTAACCACAGCAAAACACAAACGTTGAAACAACTTTTAATGCTTTGAAGTTTTTTTATTCACCTTCCACTTCAGCAGAAGGAAAAAGAACGAAGTCTTGGTTGCTATCAACAAGGTCATGTGATAGCTATCAGCCAAAGAGGTTGTCATTGTGCTTAATGACCTGCGCAGTGGCACTGAGTATTGGATTAGCCCTATTCTTGTCTCATTCTGAGATATAGCATTCACGCGAATTACTATGGATCTCATCATTAGAGTATGGAGATTCCTGAAGGAACCTTCAGTCACTCTGTAACCACAATACCCAGCAAACAATGGCTGTAAAAAACTCATCCTACTTTGCTTCCCTTCAGATAAGGAAAGAGCAATAGTAATGCAAGGAGGTAGGTTGTAATGTAGTAACAACTGAGTGTTCTTGAGATGAATTCAGGACATACAAGGAATCCCCCAGCGGGTTGGTCTGTAGTTTTACTAACCACTATAAAACATACTTACTGTTCAATCACTACTTGCTAAATCAACTACTCTGCATTTAGCCACCAGAATAGGATTTTTATGCTTGCTTACGACCCCCATATGCCTATTCCATTTCAATATACCCTCAACCAGGCTACTGGTAGGGTACACCCCAGCATATGCCCGGATAGAGACTGGCACCAGTCTGTACTCACTCCTTGGTGACACCTGTCACTAAGCATGTCCGTGCATGCACAATGGAGCCCAAATAGGAAACATATTTACTTTTCCAAATTTAAGTGCCAAATATAAACATTCTCAAATCATTCCCACATGGCTCAAAATGGTGACCTGCCAAAACTTGAAGAATCAAGGCCAAATTTCAGGAGGACAAAGCCTTAGCCACTGGAGGATGAATATTACCCAATCCTCTAAAAAAACCATTGAGAATCTTCAAATCCTTGATATCAGCATTCAAAAGACAAGGAAGAGAAGAAGCCAAAGAAATCTATAAACCCTAACGGTGATAGCTCATAAATGAAATGAATCGAATAGATACGATTAAAAATCTAACACCTAGGAAATAGAAATGGAATCAGGCAAGAAACTATGTTTTAAACACCATTCTTCAAAGATTTAATAGTCAAACTTTGTACAAAATTCGACAGGTCAACTCCCTCCTGGAAGAGACAATGATTTCTTGAGATCTTGAAGAAAAGTTGATCTCAGAGACAGGACACTCGCAAATTCTCCAAACACACAGGATGAAGAATTCTGGAGTGGATGAAGATGCAAGCCCCTTACTTAAGCAAGTTCTGATGACACTGGGAGAAGGCTAGCAAAATCTTACCAGAAGATTGAGAAAAGCTACCAATCACATCATTTTTAAACAAAAGGGAACTGCTAGAAGAAATTCGCAAAACTGGTCCATGACTATCTTCAGAACCATTAGAATCAGGAATATTGGAAGGAACATGAAATCAAACAATCCTGTCCAGAACTGAGACAGTGCGATCATCGCCCAAACCTGACTGTCCAAAAAGGGAGACATGAAAGATGAGATCTGGGCAGTCAGACATGTCGCAAAAAGATCTACATGGGGAAGACCCAGAAGCTTGAAAACGCTTTTGGCAACCAACCTCTTAAACTGCCACTCGGTGAGTGAGAACTTGCTAGGACCGAACTACTGGTCCGCAAGAAATATCCGTCTGTCTGGAACATGACTGGGAACTAGAAAGATTTGGATTTAGTGACGACATCCCAAGAAAAGGATCCACAATCCCCATATAAAGAAGGAAAGACCTCGCTCCTCCATCTGAAAAAGAAAACCCTGTGGCATTGACTGATCAAATCGAGATCTTGATGCCTATCACTCGATCTGACCAAAAGAAAAGAGGCTTCTTGACAAGTCACCACTCCACTAAATTGATGTGAGAAAATGACTCCTCCAGGGACCAAAGACTGGCAAAATCAGGGAGTTCCAAACTGTTCCCCACCCCTCCGGTGAAACAAGAGGCCCAAGGGCCTGTGGCGCTCACCTGGACCATTAGCATTTCAACCATTGGCATTTCAATAGATATGATAGATAATTTTCGGAAAATCCCAGATGGCCACCCAAAAGATAGACCAATCAAAATTCTGAATAGAAATTCTAGTCTACCTTGATAGGGTCACTCTAGCCAAATTTGTTTGAAATATGTCAAGTAACTAAGGAGAAACAGTGTTTCGATAATTTCGGGTAAATCTTTCATAAAATCTAAGATTTTACATTTTTTTTACCCCCCAAAAATTGATCAATTGAAATTCTGAATAGAACATCTAGAGCCTACCACCATAGAATCCATTAGTGAAATTTGGTTGAAATATGTCAAGCAGCTAACAATTTCCGGTACAGTTTTCATAAAACCTAATCATGCCCATAGAATGAAATTCAACTGTCAAATTGAAATTAAAACAGATTTATAGTAAAAAATTACGCTAGAAAAAGGGAAAGGAAGAATCAAACTGACAGATAAGACGACGATCGACAGCTACCGGAAGTAGAAGGAAAACAACAAAATTAAAAAAATTTACTAGCCGAGAGAACTGACGCCCAGATGTAAGGAAAGAACAAGCTTTGAAGTAAAAGGATAAAACTAGAAGCGAGCCGAAAAGATGAAAAATAATAGAGAAAAAGAAAGAAAACTTCTTAAAAGACAGAGGTGATATGAAACCAGGGCGAAATGACTCGCCGAAACCATGACGACAGAGAAGAAAACTTGGCTTTTATTTCTTCCTCCTTTTCCCTTTTTGGGCTATTTCTCCTTTCTTAGTGTCTTTTTATTCTTGTGGTCATTATTCTTGGTGCCATTCTCTTCCCTATGTATCCTCTTCTGATTCTATTTCCTTTCAGTGACTGTCAGATTTAGAATAAGAATTATGCTAGAATCAGGGCAACAAATTAACTCCATTCGGTTAAAATAAATATGTCAACCTGCCGACATAAGAGGAAAAAAGAGCGAGAAAAAACGCTGAACGACCCGAAGACACCCGGCCATCTAAAGTTGGATGAAAGGAAAAATTACGTATCTACTAGAGATAATGCGTAGAATACAGACTGACTTTTCGGCTGAGTGAGACCATTCAAAATTAAGCGATGATATGCGCATATGAAATAAACTGCAACAAAAAACCCATACAGCAACCGGTTGGAAGTCTTTAATTATCTTGAAATATTGTCACTGATAAAAGAATAAATGCTGAATATCTATATAATTTCAAGAGTCTTCAAGACTGGCAATGTCTCGGTATGAAGATTTCCAGCCATTAAATATTCCGATTTTTTAAGAGCAATTACGGAAATAAGACTAACTCTTAGGCAAGATGATGACTAGATCCTAGGAAAGCGAACATGCAAACCGGACCTGAACAACAAACCTGGAAACCTAGGAAGTTCTCTATCACCGGTAATCCAAAACAGGAATACTGGACCGGAAGTTAATCCTGGCACACCAGAAAGATCCATGAAAAACGGAAATTACCCTATCCCCGGATGTATGAAATCCGAAAGTGGAAAAACTTTTGAACCGGAAATATGTGAACCGGAAGTAGAATAGGAAACGGAAATGCGCAGACCACAAGTAGACAACCGGAAACTGAACAGGATCCTACAGACCCTGATGTACAGTAATAAAACAGAAGAATAGGAACCGGAAATATGCAAACCGGAAGAAAACAGGAAACTGAACAGGATCATACAGACCCGGATGTACAGTAAAAAAATGTTAGTAGAATAGGAAATAGGATTCTGAGGACCCGGATATCAGGCAAAGCCGGAAGTCATATCGGAAACGGAAGAGGAAGGACCGGAAATGGAAACGGGAAGTAGCCCAGGGTCTTGCCGACCCGAAACTACCAAGGACCTACCGGAAGTGCTTGTCAAACCGGAAGCTACTGAGCTTCCTGTCTGACCTAAGAAAGGAACAGGTGATCTCTTGATGTTTCTGGCTACTGGAATCAGGGAAAATCTAACTTTGGCATAGGCAGCTGAATCGGGGACTTCCGTCACCGACACCACTGCTTGAGGGTAATGCCCCTCCTCAAGGCTTAGGTGGGTTTTGCCCGGTCACTCACGCGAAACCACCTTTATGAGTTTTTCCGTAGTCTTTGGGTTTCGGTTTCTGGGACCGAACCTCTAGTCTGGACATGAGGGAAGTCGGTTTCCCTTATTTGCGGCCATACCCATACACCTTTCGCTTATTGTCCGACTCGGATGACTCTTCCTTATCCGTGCGAATGGCTGTCAAAGTCCTGATAGCCATGGTACTAAAACATGTAGATTAAGTTAATGTAATGGACAAGTAATTGAGGGATTTCAAATGATGATGATGACTTTAGACATGATTGACTACCACGAAAATAGTTTACTACCACGAAAACCGGTAACACAGTCATAAAAGAGTAATTACACCACAAAATACTCAATAAACATAACTTAGCGAGGATGGACTTCATGTTAGGCATAATCCTGAATAGACGGATAAAACTTAAGCTGAACACAGCGCAAAGTATAAAAAACTTAAGCTGGAATATTGACAAACTGTACTGCTTGCAGAATATTTGAAAACGTGAATATGTTTCCTATTTGGGCTCCATTGCGCATGTGCGGACATGCTTCGTGACAAGTGTCACCAAGGAGTGAGTACAGACTGGTGCCAGTCTCTATCAGGGGCATATGCTGGGGGTGTACCCTATCAGTAGCCTGGTTTAAGGTATATTGAAATGGAATAGGCATATAGGGGTATGTAAGCAAGCATAAAAATCTTATCCTGGTGGCTAAATGCAGATAGTTGATTTAGCAAGTAGTGATTGAACGGTATAGATGTTTTTGTGGTGTAATAACAACTGAGATGAATTCAGGATCATACAAGGAATCCGAGTGTTCTTGAGATGAATTCAGGACATACAAGGAATCTGAGTGTTCTTGAGATGAATTCAGGACCATACAAGGAATCTGAGTGTTCTTGAGATGAATTCAGGACCATACAAGGAATCTGAGTGTTCTTGAGATGAATTCAGGACATACAAGGAATCTGAGTGTTCTTGAGATGAAATCCTGACCACACAAGGAATCTAAGTGTTCTTGAGATGAATTCTCGACATACAAGGAATCTGAGTGTTCTTGAGATGAATTTTCAAAAAGTCTTCCAGTGGCCTGCAAATGGACGTTCCTCAAGACGGTGACCAATGCAGAAGCAGGCTTTGACATGAAATGGTTCACGCTTAATATTGCCATAAAAAGTGCATATCACAAATGTCAAAAGATGTGTGCAACCGACAGATCAATTGATCGATACAAGCTGTGAATTCAAACTCATGATTTGAAAAAATAACCTGTGATGTCTGTAAATATGACATATGATACGCTTACATTACGAACACGACCCTTTTTACACGGTTTTTAAATAAATATTTTTTAGAGTTTTTTACACAGCTTTTCATGGGGTATACCTTTGAAGAACATGGACAGATTGTTGAAACAAATCCCAGCTGAGTGGATCCCATGTATAAAGTTTGCCTGCATTCCAATCAAAACATTTTTAGAGCCTTGCTCAAGTAAACAGATTTTGAAAACTCAACGTTAAGTTTGGGAGTGTAATTCTTATTTCCGTCATCAAACATGTTCAAATAATGATGTAAAACTCACTAGATTTAAATTAAAGTTTGTTTATTTTCATTTTAGATGATCACAGGCTGGGGGTGGGCATGTGGGACTGGGGTTAGTTTGTGGGATAGATTCGAGTGTGATAATGTGAATATTGCAGTATTACAGTCAAATCAAGTTAGAATACCCTGTAGTTTGACGCCAGTTTGAGTTACTTGACTACATATCAAAGTAAAAGAATTCTGATCAATATTTTGAAGCAATTTTGCCATAGAAATGTGCTAAATAATATTATGCAATACAATTAAATGTTTATAGCGAGTCCAGATCGTCTTCGCAGAGAGCAATACTGTTATTACGTATAATGCACTCCTCCTCAATACTCCAATATCCTGTAAAGTATAGCTTGCTGCAATTCCGCCAAAGATTGTATTATTAAGGAAATATTTCACCATACAATTGATTTACAAGAACTGATAACTGCGCTCACGAACAATTTATATCAGCCAATTTGCAGTTCAGAAAAATTTACAGCAACATTAGTACAGAGGCAAACATTTCAGGACATAAATATTACATGAGAGCCGAATAAAACCGGATTATAACGTGACAGTTAGAGATGGTGCGAAAACATAAATATGTCCCCATCGGGCATAGCTGCACCCACTCACATGCCAAAAATTATGTCAACATATGACATGGTTAAACATACTATCCCAAAACCCATTGTCCCCAATGAATGCACCCGCCATGCCACCCTTCAAATTATGACATCACATTACAAAGTACTATCCAGAATTCATTAGTTACATCATAATGCCAGGAACTTGCAAACATTACATTGATCGAGAACATCTGTGACCAAACATACAATCAGATGCACTTATGATGTCAGCGTATGACTCATTCCATGAAGACCGTTTAACACTCATACCAGCCAAAAACAGTTCTGCTGTGATCTTGAGAAATGTTTATTTGCAGGCCAAAAGAAGACAATTTTTGAAAATTTACTACTGGAATAACTGGCTCAATAACCGAGCCAGTCATTCCAGTGGTAAATTTTCAAAAATAGTCTTCTCGTGGTCTGCAAATGGACAATTTCTGAGAAAATTAAAAATTTGTTGAATAAATTCGAGGGTAAAGGGTTAATAAATAGGCAGATGGCTGGATGTAAAACAGTGTAGTCTGTTCAGGACAGACACATAGGTCTAAATAGATGAATCAAGTTTATCGATCAAACTTATTACATCATAATCAACTACGTGACATGTAGGTTGACATCATAATCAATTACATCATGAATTACCCGATTTAGTACGTCATAAACGCTTAATAGTCTGTCAAGTTTCACGAATTCTATCTCTACTATTTAATAAACATCCTGTTGAATATTTTGAAACTAATTTGACTGGACGCTGTTGCGTCAGCAACAGCACCAAGTTGAATTAGTTTCAAAACATTAAAGTTTACCTGCATAGTCTTCTGGAAATTGAGATTCAATGAGTGAAGAGATCGATTGATCCCAACACAGACAAAGCATGGGTGGAGCTAAGCTAGAGATGGGCGGGGCATCACTAAAACTGGATTGCTCGATTGTTAAAGTTTATTCTCCAATCATATTGATTATCCCGAGAACAATTTGACCGAAAATCTCTGCGGTCTATAAAATATATATAATAAGTAGAAGTTTTCTGATATTTCAGAATAACGTAGGATAAAAAGAAAACATGATGACGATGTCAATATATGGAATTAAATATACTCTGCTTCCATATATGGCCGGGAAAACCCCCAAGTAGGTAGTGCCTGCTAGAATATTGCTATAGGCAGTAAAGACGTAGACTTTTTGAAAGTTACAGGCAAGGTGCAACAAATTATGTATATCATAAAGAAATATTGTGTCTACCATTTACAAATTAATTAGACTAGAAGCTACTCAAGGCAGCAAGTTTCTCGTTTATTTAATTTTAGAACATTCAACACCAGCATTAGTTATCTGTATGGTTGCAAGGAATTTCATTCACACCAAGATTTCTTAGGAGTGACCATTTAACGGCCAAATCAAAATTTTCTCATAGAAAATGTACATATGCAAACCAAAAGAAGACTATTTTTGAAAATTTATCACTGGAATGGCTGGCTCGATTATAGAGCCAATCATTCCAGTGATGGCTTCTAAAAAAATAGTATTCTCTTGGCCCGCAAATGGACGTTTCTCATGGCCACCGGAGAATTCATTTTGGTGGACTTGACAATTAACGCTTAAGACTCGTGTCAAAATTTTAAATCTTCAAATTAAATTAAAAGATGAACTGGTGTTCATTTTTCAATACATTTGGTGGGAGATGGCGCTGTCGTAGACAGCAACATCGTCCACCAAAATTGTTGAAAAATGAACACCAGTTCATCTTTTAATTTAATTTGAAGATTTAAAATTTTGACATCAGAGCGGTAAGGGTTAAAAGCACTGAAAGCATAATGCAATTAAATACACTAATTTATTTCCTCAAATTTACTTCAGTGCAAATTTATAATCGTAATGACAGTGCATGTATCCATTTAACTGGCGTGCCCTCGGGGAGGATTTTGCACAAGGTGTGTGTTTATTGCGAAATTCCAATTAGCAGAATTGCGCCTAGGATTAAAATGTCACTGTTCCTGTAATTTATAGGCAGCTTTTGAATGGCTGCGCCTTGAAGGCACAAACTGCATGGCAGAGAAAGAGAGGGAGAGAGAGCAGGTGTTGGTAGGACTGTCAGAGAAATAATGCCAATATGTTATTTATCATGACAGTATGTATTGGTGATGTACTACATGTTCTAGCCATAATGATAAAATGAATTAATACTGTTCTAGATTTGTCTACTGGTAATTTATTTATATTAGAGAATAGAAATCAGACATTGCAGATCCTCGCCCTCCTGTTTTTGTCTTATGTAAAATGAATTCAGGTTTTCTGGATATTTCATATTTTCTCTAGGGATAGTGATCAACACTGTGAAATCCTTTCTTTGTCTTAAAATTTGAGCCAAATCCGATGAGTATTCTGTTTAGATACTCACGGGCACACTGCCATGAACGCACGCATTCCTGCATACAGAGACACACTAACGCATACAGACCGACACACACACACACACACACACACACACACACACACACACATACAGACACACATGCTCAGACACAGAGACAGACAGACATGCACACACACAGACAGACTCGCGCACAGACAGACGCGCACACTTTCAGGGTGATGGTAAATATTGGTCAAATGAACAGATTCACTTTAGAAGTGATTATTTTAAATAGTCACTCTATTGTGAACCCAACAACTCATTTCGTCTCAATTGATGTCTAGCAACACCTTATTGGCAGATCATTAAAGCTGGGATGCCATGATAAAGTATTCAATATTAAATGACACAAATAAAGCATATCTGGAATCAGATACAGCATCTGTCACCAGACAGGCAGATGAGTCTCCGCATCTTGTTTGTATGGCTGTAATGACCAAGCCAAGACCATCGCGCTAAACAAAAAGCTTTTTTTTGTTGTCAGTGAGAAATGCTAACCTAGTGGTTCTATTCAGAACAGAACCAGAAATGTTTGCCAGGTCACAATGAGAACAGATCTAGACATGTGCAATTATTTAATCCGGAAATACATTGACATCATATTTTTTTGACATTGGTTAAAATAAAATATGTCACTTTAGCCTTAAATGACGCAGAAGCTCACCAATACAAAGATAGCTTCTGCAGTGGTCTTGAATAATGTCCACTTGAAGAGCAAGAAGACTTTTGCAACTGGAATGACTGGCTCGATAACTGAGCCAGTAACTCCAATGGTAAAATAAAAAAAATAAAAAACCTCCTGGTTTGAAAATGGATATTTTTTATGAGAAAATTATAATTTTATTGACAATTCGACTATTAAAGGGTATTAATATTGCATTTATTTCTTTGAAATCAATTTGAAGCTATTGTTGACATTGGTAATTAAAAAAAATATTCACTATATTTTGTAATTCGTATTTGTTAGGACACTGTTCTGATCATTTTGAACAAGAAAGTAATCAAAGACCTACCTGGTCCATCGCAGGTCTGAGTAAAGTAATCCTGAAATTGTCTTTCCACTAAACACGTTCCATGGCATCTGAAATCCTGTATATAGAAGGAATATACTCCTTTTAGTCCCGCCTACAGGGAATACAATCTGTGTATTTTAATTAATCTTAAAAATGAGCACAGATGAATTTGCAATTTCTTTCTTCAGCTGATTAGAAATTAAAACCAGATCCCTGTGATAGATACACAAATTAACCCTTTAATGTTCAGAAACAGCTTTTGCAGTGGTCTTGCAAAATGCCCATTTGCATACCAATAGAACATTATTTTTGAAAATTTACCACTGGAATGACTGACTCTTACCGAGCCAACCAGGCCAGTCATTCCAGTTGTAAATTTTGAAAAAATAGTTTTCTCTTGATCTGTAAATAAACATTTTCTTTGAGAAAACTTTATAGTTTCCTCTCGATCTAAAAACATAGCATCATCACCATCATCAATTCAACACAAAAATTATCCTTGAACTCTAATCCAATTTGAATAGGTTAATCGTAAATTATATATCTATATATCACTGCAAAAATGAAACTCTCACTCAATAATTATAATAAACCTCATCGAAATTTCATCTCACTGGCGATCTTTGAGATTAATTTCTCTAACACACTCTTATTAACCATTTAACACTCACATGAGCCAAAAACGGCTTCTGCAGTGGTCTTGACAAATGTCCAAGAGTATTTTTTTTTTATTTAACACTGGAATGACTGGCTCGATAACCGAGCCAGTCATTCCAGTGGTACATTAAAAAAAATATTCTTCTGGTCTGCAAATGGAAATTTTCTGAGAAAATTGAAATTTTCTTGTACAAATTTGATGGTTAATTGGTTAAAGTGCTCATATACTGAAATCCTGCGATGTTATAAAGTGTGTCTAATATTGATCTGTACAAACACAGACCCTTCCTTCTGTTATCCAGCACAGCATCTCGAGTGTTACAAAATTAAAGCATTATGGGGATAAGATTAACCCTTTAACCATCGAATTTGTTCAAGAAAATTTCAATTTTCTCATTAAAAAATTTCCATTTGTAGACCAAGAGAAGACTATTTTTGAAAATTTACCAATGAAATTACTGGCTTTCCAGGGGTAAATTTTCAAAAATAGTCTTGATCTGCAAATGGACATTTCTCAAAACCATTGCAGAAGATGATTTTGGCTGATATGGGTGTTACACGGTTAAGGGTCACGTGAGACACGGCTCTCAGTCCAGGTGATGTAACAGTCCAAGAATTATTCTCTCGTTAATCTCCAAGACAACAAGGTGTGTAATGGAACACAACCGTTTGATCAGAAGATTTATACATGATATCCAGAACTATTCCGATTAATTTTTGCACTTACTCTCAGGTGATGATATCCGGAAACCTGCGAAAAATTTATTATGTTTATCATTCAGTCCAGATTTAAGCTTTTAGTCCGTGAAATACCTATGCCTCACGGGACCTTTCCAATTTTAACCATACCCCGCCTATCTCTAGCTAAGCTCCACCGACATGTAGCTCGTATTGGGATCGATTCATCCCTGAACTCTCTCAACTTCCAGAAAATTATACAGGTAAGCTGTTGAATATTTTGAAATTAATTTTGCTGTATATTGCTGAATTAGTTTCAAAATATTCAACAGCATATTTATTAAATAGTAAAGACATACAATTCGTACAACATTGCTTAGCCCATCACCAATTATGCATTCGCACAATTATTAATCGTCAATGATTATGACGTCATCCTACCCATCACATAGGGTTAAAAAACATGACAGTCACAATGGCAGGAATTCAGGGCCATACAACGAAACTTTTCCTGAGAAACATTCAGGTCCATACAAGGAGACTATTATGGAGACAATTTCTGGTGGATAAAAGGAGTGTTCTGTTGTCTGCCTAAAGTTCACGTCACACAGTCTGATTTTATCTGCGATAAGAGATTTTTTTTGGCAAGAACGTGTACTTTCGCAGGAAATTCTATCTCAACAAATCACAGAAAAAATTCCTCCATATTCCACGATTGTCTGCCATGCTGCTACAGCGGGAAAAGGCTTCTTGCACATGCCCAAAGGCTACATATATCTGCCATAGTATGACTTTTAATTAATTTCTCTGACATGGCACAATCTTCTGCGATTAAAACAAGATATATCAAGATATGATTGGAATTTTCAAGGATGTCCACGATATGACAAGACTACAAATTTGTATGTAATCTTTGCTTCTGGTATCATAGGTTTCTTCCAACATCATCGTATCTTAATCCTTTAACCGGCGAATTCCTTCAAGAAAATTTCAATTTTCTCATAGAAAATGTCCATTTACAGACCAAAAGACTATTTTTTAAAATTTACCACAAGAATGACTGGCTCGGTTATCAAGCCAGTCATTCCAGTTGTAAATTTTCAAAAGTAGTCTTCTCTTGGTCTGCAAATGGACATTTCTCAAGACCACTGCACTAGCCGTTTTTGGCTCACATGAGTGTTAAAGGGTTAAATAGGTGTAAACTATTGCAGGTACAATGTACAGCGCGAGTCCACCTGTAAGGCAGCAACAGTTTCCTGTCAACTAGGTTTAATATTATACACCAGTTCAGTAACACAATAATCACTTGAGAAATAGATGTAAAATCAGCTGCATGAACACGTATGTTGGCATGCATTTGTGCATGCATGCGGGTATCAAAATGATTGAGAATTTGAAGTTGCGTTAAAAGAATAATCTTATATTTTAATGAAGTGAAATAAAATCATTTGGTAATTTCTGTCGCAATACACAATTTGAAAACTATGTCCAGAACTGGACCTCATGCATCATACTAACAGGTGAAAATAAGGTCATCTAAGGCAATCCTATGCTGTATACACAGGTGGAAAAGTGAACTTTTTGACCACCTTCCTCGCCTGCGTATACTTCAGCATGTTTGTTCATGTAAGTTCTGTATGTGTGTATGTATTTGTGCATGCACGTGCGTATGCATATCCACATCTATACCTGCATCCGTGTGTGTTTGCTTGTGTGTGCATGCATACGTGCTCGTGTGTGCATGCATACGTGCATGCGCGTGTCCGTGTGTATGTAGTTATTTTAGAATGTCAAACTTTGTTCTATATATTCCAATATTTAAAATAAACAGTTTGACTCTCTGGAATGTATTTGCTTAAGAATCATATCTGTATGAACAACACACAGTATTTACTCAAGTTCGTTTTACCTGCACACATTATTTTATTCCTGAGGACAAGAGGCCACAATCAGGCAGTTAGTTTTCAACATTCACTCACAAGTTACTATCTGGCAGATAGAACGGCGGACGTCATAAACCGATCCTAACACTACCCACACAAAATATACCGGTAACTGAAAATACATATATACCCCGTCTTAATTAATCGATCAAGAAAAACTACATTTTTGCTTAGTTAATGGTAATGTCCATTTGCCAGCCAATAGAATAGTATTTTGGAAAATTTACTACAAGAATGACTGGGTTGGTCATCGAGCCAACATTACCAGTGGGCAATTTTAAACAAGAGGTTGTTATGACCTGTGTCGCTCAGCTGGCGAAGGAACACACTGGGTTTATAACATTTAACAAGAAGCCTACCATCTTATAAGCTACTTCCAGGAAAGCTTAGTTTAACCCTTTAACACTCATATCAGCCATGTGGTCTTGAGAAATGTCCATTTGCAGACCAAGAGAAGACTATTTTTGGAAATTTACCACTGGAATAACTGGCTCGATAACCGAGCCAGTCATTCTAGTGGTAAATTTTCAAAATATAGTCGTCTCTTGGTCTGCAAATGGACATTTTCCAATTGAAATTTTCTTGAACAAATTTGAGGGTTAAAGGGTTAATCAGCCTATGACTCGGGTGTTGTTATTTGAAGAATTTCCTGGAAATCTTGGAAATTCAAGATGATCACTGAAAATGTTATCAATCATATTCCTCTTTAGAAGTTCTGCAGTCTACACGCCTAGGGACCTTCCAAGCAATATCGACCCTAAGCAGTTAATGAGGGGTAGCACTTTAAAGAATTTCATGGCCATTTTGGGAGATCTAAGATGGGTGCAAAAACGAATGAGAAATAAAACTTCTGTCTACAGGACATTACACGTTTGGAAGCCTATTACTATCACAGCTACCGCACCCAGATTTGCTTGAAATTGAGCTAAAGATTAATGAGTACCAGTCGCATAACAGATTTAAACATACAATTTATTTTTTAATCCTAGATGAGCGTGGTACACATTAAACAGTCAGGTTTCTGTGCACAAGCTGGGAAACCTATGAGCAATGTGGGATTTCATCCAGGTTCTGTTGAAATTGGCCCAACGGTTAATGAGGAACTGATCTCTGGACATTTAAAAAAAAAATCCAAGATGGCCACTGGAAACAGACCAATCAGATTTCTGAATTCAAGTTTGGAAGGCTACAAGAGGAGCCTTCCATCCAAGTTTGGTTGAATTCGGGCCAACACTTGAGGAAACCTTTTAAATGATTTGCACTTTTTGAGTCGTTTTTAAAGGCAAAAACTGATGGATGCTGGATGGCTGATGTATGGCAGCCATGGTATAAGCTCAGTGGTGAGCTAAAGATAATCTCCGCCTGGTCTGCAAATGGACATTTCACAAGACCAGGTGTTTTTGGTTTTGACTGGACAATTAAAGGGCTAAAACTAACTTTAACACTCAAATGTCCATTTGCAGACCAAGAGAACTGCTTTTGAAAATTTTCCAGTGGAATGACTGGCTCGGTTATCGAGCCAGTCATTCCAGTGGTAAATTTTAAACAAGAGGCCCATGGGCCTGTGGCGCTCACTTGGCCCATTGGCATTTAAACCATTTGCATTTAAATAGACATGATGGATGATTTTCGGAAAATCCAAGATGGGCACCCAAAAATTGAACAATCAAGACTCTCGTTTAATATGTTGAAGCCTACCGTCATAAGATGATTCCACCCAGTTTTGTTGAAATCGGGTATTGATTGAAGGAGTTCCCTTTTTAAATGGTTCCGGAAAATTTTCAGAAAATCAGAGATTTGTTTCCAAAACATTGACCTATCGAAATTCTGAATACATATCTAGAGGCTACAACAATAGGATCCTTCCAGCCAAACTTGGTTGAAATTGCCCAAGCGATTAATGAGGAGTAGCATTTTATATGAATTCCCATTTGTAGGAAAACCCAAGTGGCCACCATCAAAATCAAGCCATCAAAATTATGTATACCAGTTCTGAAGCGTACGGGCCTAGGGTTCTTCCAGCTGAGTTTGGTTGAAATCGGCCAAGCGGTTAATGAGGAGTAGTAGCTTTTTAACTGATTTCCGAAAATATTCAGAAAATTCAAAATGGGCGCAGAAAAATTGACCAATCAAAATTCTATATGCAACTTCTAAAGTCCTAGGCTTGTTCCAGCCAGTCTAGTTGAAATCGCCCAAGTAGTTAATGAGTAGAGGATTTTCATCCATTTTTCGGAAAATTCAAGATGGCCACCGAATAAATTGACTAATGAAAATTCTATATAGAAGCTCTGAAGCATATCACTTTAGAGTCCTTCCAGCCAAGTTTGCTTGAACTCGTTAAAGTGGTTAATGAGGAGTAGCCTTTTAACTGATTTACCAAAATTTTCAGAAAATCTAAGATGGACGCTGGAAAAATGGACCAATCAAAATTCTGTATATAAGTTCTGAAATCTACTAGCCTAGTATCGTTCCAGCCAAGTCTGATTGAGATTGCTCAAGCAGTTAATGAAGAGTAGTGTTTTAAAGGATTTCCCACCATTTTTTGGAAAATTCAAGATGGGCACCGAAAAGATTGCCCAATCAAAATTCTGTATACAAGTTCTGAAGGATACCACTCTAGGGTTCTTTTATCCAAGTTTCATTGAAATTGGCACAGAGGTTATCGAGTAGGCTTATAAGTGATTTCCAGAAATGTTCAGAAAATCCAAGATGGCTGTTGGAAAAATTGACCAATCAAAATTCTGTATACAAGTTTTTAAAACTACCAGCCTACTATACTTCGAGCCAAGTATGGTTGAAATTGCTCAAGCAGTTAATGAGTACTGCTTTAAAGGATTTTCCACCATTTAAAAAAAAATTAAAGATGGCCACCGGAAAAATTGAACAATCAAAATTATGTATACAAGTTTTGAAAACTACCAGCCTAATATTCTTCCAGCCAAGTCTGGTTGAAATTGCTCAAGTAGTTAATGAGGAGTAGCTTTTTAAAGGATTTCACACCATTTTTTGGAAAATTCAAGATGGGCACCGAAAAAATTGCCCAAGTTCTTAAGGATACCACTCTAGGGTTCTTTTATCCAAGTTTCATTGAAATCGGCCAAGTTGTTATCGAGAAATAGGCTTTTAAGTGATTTCCAGAAATTTACCAATCAAAATTCTGTATACAAGTTCTGACGCCTACCCCATAGGGACCTTCCAGCCAAATTAGGTTCAAATCCGCCAAGTAAAGGTTAACGGACGGACGGATGTCGGACAGACGGACAGTCACCATGCCATAAGCTCACTTGGCCAGGTGAGCTAAAAATAGTCTTCTCTTGATCTGCAAATGGATATTTCTCAAGACCACTGCAGAAGCTGTTTTTAGCTGATATGAGTGTTAAAGGGCTAAAATAAACAATTTATATTTAATGATAGTGAAGTGTGCGTGCATGCGGGTGTGCGTGCATGTATGCATGCGTGCGTGCGTGAGAATAAGTGTTAGGTGCTTCATTCCAGATTTGGTCTGATTAACACATGGCTTCTGATTAACACATGGCTCCTCATTATCTCACTTTGGCTTCAGTTCACTTTGTTGACATGTCTGAGCACAGACAAACCTATAAATGCCCCCATTGTAAGTCTGAACCATGGGCTACTTGTTAATCACCAGCTTACAATAAACATGTAAATAAGCTCAAATATACATGTTAATTAACGTGCATAGGGTTATAATCGTCTTTCTTCTCTAATTAGAGATGCATAATATTGTGAAAGAAATAAGGATTTCAGAGATGACTATTTAATCCTTTCAACGACAAATCCATGAAAAAGTAAATTCTTTACGACGAATAGCATATTCTGTTGAATATTTTGAAATTATGGCAGCAAGCAATATCTTCCAGTCATCTTAATTTCAAAATATTCAACAGCTTTCCTGTTTATTTGCCTTGAAAATTTATTGGTCAGAGTTAACCCATATTCCGTATATAGAGATAAAAATCTCGGGTCAGTATATACTTATAACTAAGCCAGCTGTTAGTTCTGCTAGATTGACCTATATCATTAATTAACAGACCATCTGTCATGAGCGTATGAGCAGCTGTCATTAATGTCCACCTGTTTTTAGTGACCACCTGCCGCTAGCGACCACCTGACATTATTGCCCACATGTCTTTATTGCCCATGTGTCTTTAGTGACCACCTGCCGCTAGCGACCACCAGAAATTAGTGACCACCTGCCTTTAGTGACAATCTGTCTTTATTGACCACTCTATTGTGCTTTGCAAGGCTGCAATTTAACCCTTACCACACTGATGTCAGATTTTGGAATTTTCAAATTAAATTAAAAGATGAACTGGTGTACATTTTTCAACAAATTTGCTGGAAGATGGTGCTGTCGAAGACACCAACGTCGTCCATCAGAATTGTTGAAAAATGTGCACCAGATTCTTTGCTATTGTCATGGTAAAAGATAGACTATTGACATATCAAAGTGATAAGGGTTAATAGTCAAGCAGCAGAAAGTTATCATCTGCAATGGTAGAAGGAATGCTCAATCCCAGCATAAGAGAATACTATTTTTTTTATAAATTTACCACTGGAATGTCTGGCTCAATAACCGAACCAGTCATTCCAGTTTCAGATTATCAAAAATAGTACTCTCTTGGCCTGCAAAATCAAAATTAACTAAGGAAACGTGTATATTTTCTTGACCAATCTTGACCATTGAAAGGCAGGAATATTGTATTTGTGTAATTAAGGTTGATAATAACAAATTCATAAACTCAGTTCCTTTTTCTGGCTTTGTTAACATTTTAACTTTCATATTGGCCAAAATCACTTCCAGTGTCTTTAGAAACGTCTATTTGCAGACCAAGAATACTATTTTAGAAAATTTACCACTGGAATGACTGGCTCGATAACCGAGCCAGTCATTCCAATGGTAAATTTTCTAAAATAGTCTTCTCTTGGTCTGCAAATAGACATTTTGAATGAGAAATTTGAAATTTTCTTGAACACATTTGAGGGTTAAAGGGTTAACTCATGCTCTTTTTGGAAGACAATATTCCTGCAAGCTGCTGTCTAAGACAGCAACATTGTTTCCAAAATGTACACCAGTCGTCCATCTATTCGCTGACGTAACAATTAACTGATTGACATAAGGGTTAATGGATAGTGTACACTTGACCTGTAATGGTCAAGATCGCTCAATAAAATTGAGATTTTTGCTTAGTGAATGTCCATTTACAGGTCAGCGAAGATTATTTCTGAAACATTTATCACTGGAATGACTGCCTCGGTTATCGAACCACTCATTCCAGTGGCAAACCTTAAAAAATGCTTGTCTCTTGCCTTGTAAATGGACATTGTGCAGTCTGGTTTTGTGTGCCTCGACTACTAACCCTTTAACACTCATATCAGCCAAAAATTACTTTTGCGGTCGTCTTGAGAAATGCCCATTTGCAGAGCAAGAGAAGCCTATTTTTGAAAATTTAACACCGGAATAACTGGCACCTTTAATTCTGAAGGGTGGTGGAGAAACTTTACATTTTTGCTAAGCGAATGTTCATTTGCAGGTTAAGAGAAGAGTATTTT
This sequence comes from Chaetoderma sp. LZ-2023a, assembly GCA_034401795.1. NCBI lineage: Eukaryota > Metazoa > Mollusca > Caudofoveata > Chaetodermatida > Chaetodermatidae > Chaetoderma > Chaetoderma sp. LZ-2023a. The sequence continues at coordinate 116,440,283 of CM067367.1, forward strand.
GGAAAATTTACCCCTGGAATGATGGTCTCAGTTTTCGAGCCAGTCATTCCAGTAATATTTACTCAAATATACTCTTATCTTGGTCTGCACGTGAACAATTGTTAACTCTTACAATTCTGATGTCAAAATTTTTAATTTTCAAATTGCTGTCATAGACAGCAACATCGTCTACAAGAATTGTTGGAAAATATACACCAGTTTCTTTGCTATTGACACAGTAAAAGATAGAATATTGACATCAGAGCGATAAGGGTTAAATGTTGATTTCAGTTGTTCCTCAAGACCACTGCAGAGGTCAGTTTCTGCCGGCTTTAATGCTCAAACCGACGAAAAATGGCTTCTGTAGTGGTCTTGGAAAACGTGGTTGCAGCCCAAGAGAAGAGTATTTTTGAAAATCTACCTGTCAAATGACTGGCTCATTTATTGAGCCAGTCATTTCAGTGCTCCATTTTCAAAAATAATATCGGTCTGCATTTGGACAAGTTCTAAAAGAAAACTTAAATTTTCTTGAATAAATAAATTCAAAGCATAACAGATTAAATGGTTATCCCTTACCACTCTAATGTCAAAATTTAAATTTTTTAATTAAGTTGAAAGATAAACTGGTGTCCATTTTTCCACAAATTTGATGGAAGACGTTGCTGTCATAGGTAGCAACATCGACCAGCACAATTGTTGAAAAATGTACACCAGTTTCTTTCCTAGTGAAAGATAGAATATTGACATCAGAGTGGTAAGGGTAAGGAAATATTTTCTTCAATATTTTATGCTAAAATTAACTTTGCTATATATACACCTAGTCTGCTGAGATTAAAACAGTTTTACACTCTATAAATAAACATATTCACAATCGCCCTAGCACTGGTTGACTTTCTAAATTCACAGCCGAGGCCACACACATACACATATCTCCAGTCTTATAAACTCTTTGAATCAGTGTGCTGATATATCAATTATTGCCATAAGATCAATCTTCAAGAAAATACCTCACACAAACTGTACATAAACCACGTCAATTTAAAACTACATAAACACCAACAACAAATACCTGAAAATTGAATTCACCGGAGCTCATGTGTGTAAATTAAACTCAAAATAACGACAGTTATACTTTCTTGTACACTGCTATTTCTCTAGTGGGGATCAATGCTGAGGCTTTGTCATGAATATGACCGGATTTAGCAGTGTGACACCTGGCAGAAGGAGAATATATCACCTGTACACCTCACCCAGTGTTCAGGAATTGATTAAGTATACAAACATGAGAGAGGCACATATATACATAAGCCATTCTTGATCTACATAGACCTCTTCTCTCTCTCTCCTATAATGCCATAGACATGTGATCTGGTTAACTCTTTAACACCCGCAACACCAGAAACAAATTATCTTCAGTGCAAAGAATATTTGATTGAATATTTTAAAAGTAATTTGACTGGGAACTGTCGCTGCCATAGGCAACAACCGTTCCCAGTCAAATTACTTTCAAAGTATTCAACAGGTTATCAAAATAGTAGTAATGCTACTCTTATTGAGACAGCAGAATTTCAAGTGTTAAATTACTTTAGGACTTGACAGAAAAGATACAGCAGGTCACTTAATTATAATGTCCAAAATAAACAATCATTGAATTTTGAAGAGAGATTAATTTATCCGCAAACTGTTGTTCCCTTTGGCAGCAATGACCTCCAGTCAAACTAATTTCAACGCATTTCTGCTTGAGATTCTGAAATTTCAGCATATGAAGGGTTAAAAGCTTATACCTCAGTTTTAATGCAAGTCAATTTTACCAAGTGCTGCTGAAATTGAAGGGTAGTGGTTAATTAATTTTAAGAATTGAGTTGCTGAAAACTGACGCAGCAATGTCTTTCAGACTTTAGGCAATTTATAAAACTAAAACGTACTACTATGGTATTGCTAAAAGGAAATTTATTATTGAAAGTGTAAAATTCAGCTGTAAGATGTTGAAACTTTATGTCCTAGTTTGCTAGAGAAAAGAAAATTGAATGACATATTTCAGTACACTCATAGCTATGTCTTTGTGACTAATAATCACACGCCAGAAGGTGCTAAATGAGATTTTAACATAAAATTATTCAAATAACACTTTTCATGATATCTTCTCATCATAAAATTAAAATTAAGAAATAAAAAAAGAAGATTAATAGATAAATTAAATTCCCCATGGTCAAAGAGAATAAATGAGTGACATTTCATTTTTATATTTAATAGTAAATGCCTGGAGGGATTAACCCTGTCAATGACAAATCACAGAAAAAATAAATTCTTTACGCTATATAAAACTTATTCTGTTGAATATTTTGAAATGAATTTGACTGGAAGCCTTTGCTGCCTAAGGCAGCAATGGCTTCCAGTCAAATTCATTTCAAAATATTCAAGAGTTTAAGACAGCTTTCCTGTTTGTTTGCCTTGAAATGGAGATACGTGGGATTTGCCAGTGCAAGGGTTAATAGGTTATTTGTATAAAACATGATTAGATTTCTCTATGTTAGAGATGTTCTTGGGAGATAATCATTTTAATACTACTTTATGAAGCTGTTTTAAATGAAAATTAAATTAGTTTTCATAGTCTTCAAGTACCAATAAGCTTAATATTTACTTAACCTCATCAATGGACGGCTAGCCCAGAAACTGTGAGGGGATCAAGAGATAGGAGTGTAGGTTCAGCGATGGCATTCCAGACTTAGCCTTCAGTGACAATAAGTATTTGAAATCACATTTCCTATACATCTTTGAAACTGGTACGCCTATAACATTAACTGAGGGATCTTCAAAAGGTCTTGCAAGGCTATAGAGGCTTGGTAAATCTGAGGTCATACAGTCTTTAATGAATAGACCAGGAAATGTAGTTCTTTGCACGTATTACATCATAATTGTGTGTGTTTATTTCATCATCGTCATTTATTCTTGATCAACAATGTTTTATTACATAACTCTCACTTAACAAATAGGGCGGACCAGGACGTCAGTTAGCAAACTATACCAGCAGACATGCATGTGGCAAACATCTTTAGAAGTTTGCGAATCGCAACCATAGGTCTGTATGTTCATTAAATTTTTTACATTTCTGCTGGAAGATGTCAGTGAAAAGGGCAAGACAATGATGTTGTAGCCCTTTAGCCCTCATATCAGCCAAAAACAACTTCTGCAGGTGGTCTTGAGAAATGTACATTTGCAGACCAAGAGATTATTTTTGAAAATTTATCACTGGAATGACTGGCTTGATAACCAAGCCAGTTATTCCAGTGGTAAATTTTCAAAAAGAGTACTTTCCTGGTCTGTAAATGGACATTTTCTATGAGAAAATTGAAATTTTCTTGAACAAATTTGAGGGTTGATAAAGGGTTAATGTCATTCATAATTCTAGGTGTATAGAAGACCCCTTTTAACCCCCAAAAATTTGTTTTAAAAAATGTAAATTTCTCATAAAATGTCCATTTGCTGACCAAGAAGATTATTTTTGAAAATTTCCCACTGGAATGACTGGCTCGGTTATCGAGCCAGGCATTCAAGTGGTAAACTTTCAAAAATAGTCTTCTCTTGGTCTGCAAATGGACATTTCTCAAGACCACTGCGGAAGCTGTTTTTGGCTGATATGAGTCTTAAAGGGCTAAGACAAAAGTCTCCACCTCTCCGGGCACTAAGGCAGAACTGCATGGCTCCTGATGAAGAGGCGATTTCTCGGGCAATCACCTTAATTCCTTTGTACAGTAGTAACATTACAGTCAAGAGGTTGGTTGATCAGGGTTACTGTCTACAGAAGGATAACTCTGTACATATAATTTTGAACGTTAAGCATTGTGTATGATTGGCAGAAAGGCAATAAAGAACACCACCTTAAGGCAGGTTGTGGCATTAAATTTCAGGACATTAAAACTTTAGCACTCAAATTTGTTCAAGAAAATTTAACACGAGAATAACTGGCTCGAGAATAACTGGCTCGAGAATAACTGGCTCGGCTATCGACCCAGTCACTCAAGTGATAAATTAAAAAAAATAGTCTTCTCTCTTGACCTGCAAATGGTCATTTCACAAGACCACTGCAGAACCCGTTTTTGGCTGGTATGATATGTTAAAGGGTTAAGGCAAGCAGCATTGGCATCCAAGTCTTAGTCACTGCTTGCCTTTGATTATTTTGAGCCCTGTTTCTGACAAAGCAGTTAGTTGTTATTTGTTTGCTTGACATTTATCAGGTCCATACAGTACAGCTCAGAAATAGCTTTAAATGTTTCCAAAACAAGGACAGAAACATGATATTCAACAGTACATTAATTTTATTTTGGAAACAAGTTATTTCTGAGCTGTACTGTATATATATTCTACTTACCATTTATTCCTAGTTTACATATTTCTAACACTACAGGTCTTCAATCATACGCCTGGGTGGAGAGGCAAGGAGTGAATGACATTGCCCATGTCTACAATGGCAGCAAAATAGTCCTGCACCGAGGCACTATCCTGCTTTGCCAGTGAAGTGGTCCTCAGTACTGACCATTAATGCAAGCTGACTTGTCATCAGACAAAGCAACCACCATCTTGACTATAAATCTATAGGCTGCGTTGTATGCCATATATATCACCACATTTACTAGTTATATAACATAACTGCTGCAATGTCGAGGAAAACAGTCCACTTAGACTACAAGATATGGAGTGTTACTCTAGACAATGTGGCCATCATGCAACCTATCTGACACACCCGCACATGAGCATACATGGATAGCATGTCATACCTCACCACACCCAGGTCTCCAAAGGCATGGAAAAACAATTTGTCCTGCAATCAATCAATCAATCAATCAATGATACTGCTATCATACACAGACAAGTACATTTATCTGAACACAATCTGATGATGAGTGATTGTGTGGATATTCACCTCTTATGCGCATGACACATGAGTGTGTAATAATCGTATTTCACTCTGGTGGTCAGGCTCTGGACTCAGAGCGCCTAAGTTCATTCACAGAGCGTCACAAGTCTGAGCTGCCTATAGGAGGGGATAATTGATTTCTTCCTTTAATAAGATTTTATTCGCAGATATGGCTTTATAATCAAGAGAAACATGTAACCAGAATAGATTAATCCACTTAAGTCTGCATATCATCTCTGCAAGATGATCCGCGTCACGACAGAAATGTTACTCGTGATGAGTATAAGCAAAATAATTTGATTGAAAGTCATTGCTACCAAAGGCAGCACTGAGTTTCAGTCAAATTGTTTTTAAAAATATACACATGATTTAGTCTATATATATATATATATATCCATAAAAAACAGTGTTTCTATAAATTCAGAAGAAATGTTAGTTTCTTAATATCACATATTTTCCTTTTCACTGAGTATCAACTGGAACAGTCATTGAACCTGTTAACCCTTTTGTGATAAAATTTGGTCAAGAAATTAAGAATATTTGCTTATTGAATGCCCATTTGCAGGCCAAGAGAAGAGATTTTTTGAAAATTTACCACTGCAGTGACTGTGTTGGTTATCAAGCTAGAATTCTAATAGTAAATTTTCAAAAATAACATTCTCCTGAACGTTTCTCAAGTCCACAGTGCAGAGGCCAGTTTAAGCCGGCTTGACCATTAAAGTGTTGATGGTCAAGCTAACCACACTGACCTCTGCAGTGGTCTTGAGGAAGCCCCATTTATAGTCTGAGATAATTTCCCCACGTCGGGGATATTGTAATCGTCTCCGTCCGTCTGTCCATCCATCCATCACATTATCTTCTCTCAAACAATTGGGTGGAATTAAATCAAATTTGGTATGTGTTTACCCATATAATTCCGCTTTGCAAGACGATATTTAGATTTGGCTCCGCCCGGCCATGGTCAAAAGGTCAAATCAGTTGTAACGCAACTCCTCTGAAATAGTTAGATGGAACTCAACTAAATTTTATATCTGAGTTACCCATATAATTGCAGAGTGCATGAGGCCATTTAGATTTGGCTCCAACCCGGGGGGGGGGGGGGGAAGGGTTAAAAGGTCACATTTTAACCCACGGAAATTGATTGTGGGCGCGTCTCCTAAGGAAACCTTTGGACAGAATACAACCAAATTTGGTCTATGGAGTACCCATATCAATGTGGAGTACATGAGCACATTTACATTTGGCCCCACCCCAGGGGTGGGTGAGGGGTGGTGGTCAAAAGGTGAAAAAATGTATTGCAATGCTACTCCTCTGACACTGTTGGACGGAATTCAACCAAATTTAGTATGCCAGTTACCTATTTCAATGTTGAGTACATGAGCACATTTACATTTGGCCCCGCCCCCCAGGGAGAGGGGGATGGGGGTCAAAAGGTCATGAAATTGATTGTAATGCAACTCCTCTGAAATCGTTAGACAGAACTCAACCAAATTTGATATCTGAGCTACTCCTATGATTACGGAGTGCAAGAGTCCATTTAGATTTGGCTCTGCACCCAAGTGGCGGGAGAGGAGTTAAAAGGTCAAATTTTAACCTGCAGAAATTGATTGTAATGCATCTCCTCCGAAACCATTGGACGGAATTCAGCCAAATTTGGTATGTGAGTTACCATTATCAACGTGGAGTGGATGAGCACATTTACATCTGGCCCCACCCCCAGGGGTGGGGGATGGGTCAAATGGTCATGAAATTGATTGTAATGCAACTCCTCTAACATTGTTGGACGGAATTCAACCGAATTTGGTATGTGAGTTACCCATATGATCGCGGAGTGCAAAATGACATTTACATCGGGGGTGGGTTGTGTAAAAAGTTTAAAGCGTTGAACGTGGGGATTTGTGATGACGCGTCATCGACCGATCAATCTATTTTTTTTTAAATTGACCACTGGAATGACTGCTCTATCTTGAATTACCAAAACAATTCCAATGCTCAAATCTCAATAGTGGCTGGTGTGCATTATGTAACCTATGCTGCTATAAGTTGTTGCTAGCAGCAGTAATAAGACCAATTAGATTGCAGACACTCATCCTCCTCACGTTTTTGTCACAATGTAAAACATTTTGGATTTTTTTAGACTTTTTCAGATTTTCTGGATTTTTATAATCTTTTTTCCTCAGATTTTCCACAGTTTGTTTGGATTTGACCCAAAGTTGTGTAATCCTAGTGTCCGCTCACACCATTTCATGTGTTAACCCATACAACTCTCATGTAAAAATCTTAAATTTTTTAATTAATTTAAAAGATGAACTGGTGTTCATTTTAAAAAAAATTTGTCGTAGACAGCAACATCGCGCACCAAAATTCTTGAAAAATGTACACCACTTTCTTTGTTGACACAGTAAAGGGATAGAAAATTTACATCAAAGACTTACGTGTTACAATTTGGGTCAAACTGGACCAGTATTTTAAGAGATATCCACACATCCAAAATATTATCTGATAAGGATCTAAGTTTTTATCCTGAAACACAGCAAGTTTCTGCATTGTGTTAAAATTTTAGTAACAACACCGATAACACGAGCAATATTACTAGAGAAGCGGTTGACCCTTTGACACAAAATGTCAGCGTCTCAGTTTTAAAACTTATTAATCTATACAGGAAAGGAAGCTGTTGAGCTCCAACAGCTCCCAAACAAGTTAGTTTCAAAATATTCAACAGAATCTTGATTACATCATAAAAGGAATTTGCCATTTCTGATTTATAAGGGTTAACGGGTTAACGGATTAACGCTTACCAATCTGATGTTAAAATTCTGAATTCTCAAATTAAATTAAAAGATGAATTAGTGTTAATTTTTCAACAAATTCGGTGGAAACCGAAATTCGGTCGAACCTACGGGAATTGTTGATAAAAGTACACCAGCGTCTTTGTTATTGATACAGTAAGAGATAAAATATTAAGCCTTTCACTGACAAATCCCTGAACATATTCTTTAAGCTATAAAACCTATTCTGTTGAATATTTTGAAATTAATTTGACTGGAAGACATTGCTGCCTAAGGCAGCAATGGCTTCTAGTCATATTAATTTCAAAATGCTTACCAGTTTTCCTGTATGGTTGGTTGCCTTGAAAATAAGATATGCGGAATTTACCGGTGAACGGATTAATATCAGCATGGTAAGGGTTAAGACAGTATGATTGAGAAATTCTGTTGTGTTTGTATGATGAGATGGAGTGAGAATCATGACCTGTATTCTGTCTGTCAGATAATCTAGAATCAATGCAATCGCATCCAGAACAGCTCAAGTCTACAGTATAGAGCAGAAATAACTTTAGTATCTTTCCAAAATAAATTAAACATACTCATTAGTATTTTGAACATAATTAGATTGGAGGACATTGATTCCTAAAGCGGTAATTAATGTCTTTCAATCCAATTATGTTCAAAATATTCAACAGAACATTTAATTCTTACTAACTAGCTAACATGATTCTGTTTTTGTTTTGGAAATGGTTTTAAGTTATTTCTGAATCGTACTGTATCTGTTTTCACATTTTATCAGTAGGATATATTGACAAACATGCGTTCTTTGTGACATTATATTGACATGTGTGTCTTTCATGACATCAATGAAATACCAGAATTTGCTGAGCCGGGTCAGCTAATGTGGACTTGTGATTTCTTTAAAATAAGTAGTTTGAAATACCAGAATTACTCATACAAGTGTGTGTGTGCGTGCGTGCATGCGTGCGTGCGTGTGTGTGTGTGTGTGTGCATGCACATGCGTGCGTAGCGCATGAATGTTCAAGCATTCTTACATCCAGGCCATAAACTGAGCAATTAATGTTAAGATGTATTATATATATCTGTGTAGATCATGTTTGATTCATACCTTATAAGCGTTCAGTAATGTCATTCCAACGTATTTGTTGAATCAAATCCAAATATGAATCAAATCCAATTCACTTTTAGTTTATAAAAGTTCGAGATGCGTCTTTCATCAGAGTTAATCCACTATTATCTTCCATAGATTAAAGATGTTTGAATTTTCAATTAAACACTCTACTAAAGAGAAAACACATAAATTAAATTGCAGTTAATGGATATGAAATTGTGAGCAATATTTTAAAAATAATTTGATTGAAAGCTGTTCAAGCAATGGTTTTCAATCAAATTATTTATTAAAATACTACTTTGTAAGTACTATATTATAGACATTATATAAATTGTAAACGTCTTCAATGTTTAATGCACTTAATAGTGCAAGTGTTTGCTAATCACAATCTGTAGACAGAGACAGTGTTTGTATTTTAATGCAACTTTACGCTTAATAAGACACTGCGTGCTGAGCTAGCATCACTGCCGCGTTAAAAACATTCACTATCATACTGATCAAGCCAACTGGGGCTTGTTTCCAAGCATCATTACACTGTTATTGACAAATTGGCTCGCTGAAAACTATGCGACAACGATGACGAAGAGGAAGAACAATACTACCACCCATATCCAGATAGACACAGACCATGCTCCACGATAGCACCAGCACCACTGATGCACATGATCGTGATGACGGCGGCGACGACGATGACCGACAACGCAGCATTACACTGCATCTCACTCTCATCACTTTATATCATTTCATTTCATGTTTAAGAAAAAGCGTTATTGCACATGCTACAATGGAGCAAAAATACAGTCGAGAAATGAAAACTACTAGCTAGATCAAAACATTAACTGATCTCCATACCCGGGGACGCGTCCTTTGTCAAATGATACAATACAATGACTGGGAGAGAATTCGCTGTGATGCGCGCACAATAGGCACGGACTCTCTCGCCATCAATACAAATGATCCCTGCTTTAATGAAGCCTTTACAGAAATGAACCTAATCACTCCAGCATGAAATTGCCTCAAGGGGGTGGGGCCTCTAGGCGAGCTATCGACCAATCGCGATACACATCAGCGGTCACTATCCAATTCGATTGGTGGTATGTTGACAGGATTTGACAGCTGATTGAGCTAACAACCACTCAAAGCTACTTAATGTTACAAAAGTCCATAAACAAACCAGGGCTTGGACTAAAATCATAGCTTATCATGGACATAATATGTAGTAGTAATCAGCCCTACAAGGGGTTTAATCCCCTTTCTTAGGAGGGGAATAATAGGATAAACAGGGCATTATCAATGCATTAACTTACAAATCTGATTAGCTCTCTCAATTGTAAGTGGGTGTATAACTTGATTAAAGTTATATCTGTGGGGCAATATAGTCTGACACCACACCACATTACACACTGCACAGCACCACATACCACACCACCGTATGACACCACACCCCATTACACACACCACACCACACTGCACAGCACCACACCCCAATATGACCCCACACCACATTACACATACCACACTACACACCACATACCACACCCCCATATGACACCACACCTCATTACACACCACACTGCACAGCACCACATACCACATACCCATATGAGACCACACAAGCTAACTCATAGTCTATGGTCACTCTCATTGACACACCAGATCACAGCCAGACCCATATCTGATCACCACACCATACCACACCCCAAACAGATCAATACCAGATCACAGCATCATAGCCCACCCAACTAGATTTGTATCCGATTATGCCCTACTCAACCTATATCACAACACCACACTCAGACCCATACCAGATCACACCCACCACACCACACTCTAACAAAAACCTGTACCTGAGCATTCCCTACTCTCCCTACATCCCAGACAAGAGGCCCAAGGTGTCTGTATGACTCACTTGGAACATAGGCATTTCAACTAGAAAGGGCATCGCCTAGATGTAGAACCCTAAGGTTGTGGCCAGAACTGAAACAAGAATAATGATACATCCTAACAAATTTGTCTAAAATCAGTCCAGTAGTTCGAGAAGACATTCTAAATTTCCCATTGTTTTACTAGGGGAGTTCTTGGTGGGAAAAAAAATCCAAGATGGTCACCAAACAGAAAATTTGAAATCAGCGTAGCTAAAAACCTATATAAAACTAATTTCGGCTTCCAAATACCTCAAATAAAAATATCCAATATGGCCACCAAACATGCTACATTTGGACTGATACACGGCAGCCATGTTTTTGGACAAACTTTAATGACCCTTAGTGCCTAATCTTTAATCGTCCCAAATTTTGGCCCAATGCATTCAGCAGTGCTGGAGAAGTAACTTTTGCGAAAACTAGGTAATCCAAGATGGCTGCCAAAGCATCGATCCCCCAGGCAGTTTCAGAGATTTGTAGACATTTCTAAAAAGGTGCCAAATTCCATGATGGCGACTAGCCAAATAGGTCAATCATTCTCATTTGAACAAACTTGCATCTCTAATCCTTAAGGACGCCTCCTGCCAAATATAATTGAAATCGTCCCCATGGTTAGCGAGAAGATATTTTTAATTTCCTATTCTTTTAGTATGGGAGTTTGGGGCAGGAAAACGATCTAAGATGACAACCAAATTATTTATCCACCGGATTCAAGTGGCAAATTTGAAATCAGCATTACCGGTACACAAAAAACAATATAAAATAAATTTTGGCTTCAAAATCCATTAAATAAAACAAGAGGCCCAAGGGCCTATGGCGCTCACCTGGATCATTGGCATTTAAACCATTTGCATTTAAATAGACATGATGGATGATTTTTGGAAAATCCAAGATGGCCACCAAAAAATTGACCAATCAAGACTCTCGTTTAATATATTGAAGCCTACCGTCATAGGATCGTTCCACCCAAGTTTTTCTTGAAATTGGTTTATCGATTGAAGGAGTAGTTTTTAAATGGTTCCGGAAAACTTTCAAAAAATCAGAGATTGCTGCTAAAACACTGACCTATCAAAATTCTGAATAGACTTTCTAGAGGCTACAACAATAGGATCCTTCCAGCCAAAATTGGTTGAAATTGCCCATGCGATTAATGAGGAGTAGCATTTTATATCAATTCCCATTTATCAGAAAACCCAAGATGGCCACCATCAAAATCAAGTCGTCAAAATTCTGTATACAAGTTTTGAAGCATACGGGCTTAGGGTTCTTCCAGCTGAGTTTGGTTGAAATCGGCCAAGCGGTTAATGAGGAGTAACCTTTTAACTGATTTCCGAAAATATTCAGAAAATCTAAAATGGCTGGTTTACCAATCAAAATTCCATAAGCAACTTCTAAAGACAACTGCCCCAGGCTCATTCCAGCCAGTCTGGTTGAAATTGGACAAATAGTTAATGAGTAGACGATTTTCAGCCATTTTTCGGAAAATTCAAGATGGCCACCGAATAAATTGACCAATCAAAATTCTATATACAAGCTCTGAAGCATAGCACTTTAGCGTCCTTCCAGCCGAGTTTGCTTGAACTCGTTCAAGTGGTTAATGAGTCGTCTAACTGATTTCCCAAAATTTTCAGAAAACCCAAGATGGCCACCAGAAACATGGACCAATGAAATTTCTGTATATAAGTTCTGAAATCTACCAGCCTAGTATCCTTCCCGCCAAGTCTGGTTGAAATTGCTCAAGCAGTTAATCAGTAGGGTTTTAAATGATTCCCCGCAATTTTTGGCAAAATTCAAGATGGCCACCAGAAAAATGGGCCAATCAAATTCTGTATACAAGTTCTGAAGGATACCATGCTAGGGTTCTTTCATCCAAGTTTGATTGAAATCGGCCCAGTGGTTATTGAGATGTAGGCTTTCAAAAGATTTCTAGACATTTACATAAAATCCAAGATGTGCGCCGGAAAAATTGAGCAACCAAAATTCTGAACATACAAGTTCTGAAAGATACCAGCTAAGCCGGGTTGAAATTGTCCAAGCAGTTAATGAGTAGCGTTTTAAATGATTTCCCGCAATTTCTTTTGAAAATTGAAGGTGGTGGGCGAAAAAATTGACCAATCAAAATTCTGTATGCAAGTTCTGAAGCCTACCCCAATAGGGACGTTCACCCCAAATTAGGTTGAAATCCGCCAAGCGATTAATGAGTAGCGTTTTTAAGCAAAAGTTGACAGCCAGATGGACGCACGCCGGACGGACAGACAGACGGTCGCTATTCTGGCCAGGTGGGCTAAAAATCCAGTATGGCCACAAAACATTTTGATTGGCTCATGTCGGCCATGTTTTTTGACGTATCAACTTCCCTTGAATAGTCCCTAATCATATTGCCCAAATTTTAACCCGATCAGGTCAGTGATTCTGAAGAACGTTGTTTTCGCGGAAGCTAGGCCATCCAAGATGGCCACTGAAACATTTGGCCAATCAAGTTCCTTTGAACAAACTTAGTTTAGCTTGTGCCCTAGATGATGGTCCATGAGTTTTGAATCGACCTGCAAAGCAGTTTCGCGATTTTTAAGTCTTTGGCCACCAGTCATGTTGGCCGACCAGCTTCGTTTGAACAAATTTGTATCTCTACTCCCCCTAATGATGCTTCCTGTCAGATATAATTGAAATCAGCCCAGTAGTTCTTGAGAAGTCGTTTAAAGAAGACGACAGACGGATGGATGGACGGACGGTCGCCGCGCCATAAGTTCACATTTCACCCCAAGTGAGCTGCTAATAATGTGTAATAACACATAGTACACATTGTCATGAGAATGTATGTGTGTGTGTGTCTGCGTGTGAGAGGGGGGGGGGGGGGGGGGGGAGGGGAATAAACAAGCCTGAAATGTAAGACAAATCGATTTGATAAATGCAAAACTTAACATTGACGCTGTCATCTCAGCCGCCATCATGAAAAACTGGGACAAGAATTTTATATAATTCTCAGTGAAGCTTGAGAAGTAGGTCAGACGGACCTATTTTTGATATGCAGCATATTTTTTGCCACAGGCGTGCTAACTAATTACTATATACAGCCACCTTTGCACGGGTATATAATGGATGGATCTGATCAGTTACTCAAGTAATTGACAACATAACCAATTATATCACATGTATGAGTTTTAAAAATCCTTTTAATGACAAATCAATCAAAACGTAAATTCTTTGTGATATAAAACTTATTTTGTTGAATATTTTGAAATTACTCTGACTGGCAGCCTAAGGCAGCAACAGCTTCCAGTCAAATTAATTTCAAAATATTCAACAGTTGTCCTGGTACCCTTGAAAAGGAGATATGGAAAATTAATCGGTGAAAGGGTTAAATTCTGGAGATATCGTGGGAACTCATTGATGGACTCATGGATAATTCAGCATCAATAATTTAGATGTTCCGGCAGACTTGAGGTTACGCCGACTTCAAAGCAATCAAAACCTGATTGCTATGTTTACAGTTTTTCTCTATTTACAGGTGGGCAATGCTAAAGCTGTGACAACTATATTATTTTAACATACAGACAAGTTAATTACTGAAAGTACATTTGTAGCTATCGCACAACTGAAGAGAAAACAATATGTCGGGGATTAATTTCTTCTCCTGGGATCAGAGAGGAAACTCACAATGCCGGGGAGATCAATGAGCGTGAAAACAATAGCTGCATGCAAGGAGCAGCAAAGATGAATAATATACCTCAATAATGATAATATATATCACGGTAACCTTTGATGTATGACTAAATACAGACTGATATTGAAGATCATCACTGATGATGCTACTTTTTTTGTAGTAAGGGCTGAGTACTGGGATGGACTACGCAGGTAAACAACCCAATGATTCATTCTGAATTTGCATAAATCATCCTTTAATAGGGCAATTTATAAAAGATGGTGGAATATTTTGCAAGTGATTTGACTGGAAGCCATTGCTGCCTTAGGCAGCATAAGGAAGCAATGATTTTCAGTCAAATCACTTTCAAAATAATCATCAATAGTTTAATGATACGATAGAATAATAATGGTAATATATCCAAGAGTAATGAGTTAATTAAGACACAGAACAGACCAGTAGCAACTTCTAAGGGATAATGATAGTGAAAACCTGAGTGCTAAATATGGAAATTGATCAATAATATAATATGTTAATGGATCATCAAAGACGTCAAAGTTCATTAATAACAGCCATGGACAGCTCTACAGATTATATACAACTCAATCGATAATGATTTACTTGTTGATGTGATTTGCTTCATACCTCAGTTAGCAAAGGCCCCATAGCGACATCTTGCAGCCAAATAGTTTCAAATGTTCAACAGAATTTTCCTTACATCATAAAGAATTTGTGGTTTCAGGTCTGCGAGGGTAAGAAAGCTAGGAAGTGGTCTTCGGAGGCTCTTAATAAAGGTGGTCTTTAGAGCAGCTTTCACCGTATACATATTATGGTAGGCAGCAACAGCATTCAGTCAAACTATTTTCACAATAATCAGTAGGATGTTAACTAGAAAATAGCCTGATGAAGTGGGGGCTAATCACTTTAACCATTTCACACTCATATCAGCCAAAAACGGCTTCTGAATGGCTTTCTCATATCATGAGAAACCTATTTTTTTAAATTTACCACCAGAATGACTGGCTCGGTAACCGAGCCAGTCATTCCGGTGGTAAATTTTTTAAAATAGACATCTCTTGGCCTGCAAATGGCCAATGCTCAAGATCACTGTAACGGTCAGTTTGGGCTGGTTTCGCCATGAAAGGGTTAAAGATCAGTCATAGTTCAGCACCTGACTTTCTGGAGGGATTTCACACACAAATGGGTGTTCACCTATAATTATGATTTGGCATGTCAGGCATAGAAGCTTTACCATTGTCACAGAAATTAGAGGTTTGTAATGCTTCCATACACCCATTGTTGTCACAAGACCATATGGCTAGCGAGCCTGCAAATGCCTGTAGGGGCTATTTTAGAGCATGTGGAGTGACTAGGGAGGGGGGGGAATCAGAGAGTGAGAGAAAGAGTGATGAAGAGTGGGAGGGGGAGAGACAAAAGTGTGTGTGTGTGCGTGTGTGTGACTGATAAAGGTACAGTCGCAGTACAGAGATGGCAAACAGAGAAATGAAAGGATGGAGTACTATGTAAGAGCATATGAGTCACCATGACCTTGATTGATTGAAAGTAAATCAACACGGTTCTTTGTGATATATCAAGGGCAATGTACAGGTAAATTCAAGTTAACCTTTGGTCAAGTTAAATTAAGACAATTGAACATCTTTCTCAAGTGAATGTCCATTTGATGTCAAAAGAAGACTATTTTTTAAAATAACCACTGGTATGACGGATTCGGTTATGAGTGAACCTTTCAATTCAGTGGGATATTTTCTCAAATACTCTTCTGTTTACCTGTACATGACCATTACTGAAAACCACTGCAGATGCAATTATTTGATACGGGTTAAAACGTTAGGACTAATGATGAAATCATCAGTAGAATTTAACTCTTAACACTCTGATGTCAAAATTTTTAATTTTCAAATTAAATTAAAAGATGAACTGGTGTTCAATTTTGAACAAATTTGGTGGAAGATGGTGCTGTCGTAGACAGCAACATCGTCCACCAAAATTGTTTAAAAATGTACACCAGTTTTTTTCTACTGGCACCGTAAAAAGATAGAATATAGACATCAGTGTGGCAAGGGTTAATTCCAGAAATGTGGTTGCAATACAACCATGAAACTCAACTTTTACGATTTTGCAATGAACTATAAAGCGTGACTTCAAACATAAAATAAGGCTTATCAATAGATACACTTAGCAACAAGCGGCACAAGGGTCTGTAATGCTCACCTGGACCATTAGCATATGAACCATTTAAATAATGTAGACATGATGGATAATTAAAAAAAAAAATCAAAGATGGCCACCAAAGAGATTAAGCAATCAGAATTATTGTTTGATATGTTGAAGATTACCGTGATAGGACCATTCCACCCAAGTTTCGTTGAAATCTGGCCACTTAAATTAAGGAGTAGTGTTTTCAATGCTTCTGGAAAATTAAAAATAATCCATATGGCCACAAAAAAAAATCGACCTAACAAAATAGTAGGTCTGGAGCCTACCACTATAGAAACATTCCATCCAAATTTGGATAAAATCCACCAAGCGATTATGGACGAGATATGTTTTGACAATTTTGGGTACATTTTTCATCAAATTTAATTTAAAAAAAAAAATGGACACATTAAAATTCTGAACAGATGTTCTGGACCCTACCACGATTGTTTTGCCAAATTGGCCGATCAGCTCCGTTCTAACAAACTTGGATCCCTATGCCCTAAGGGTGCTTCCTAACAAACATAATTGAAATCTGCCCAGTAGTTCTTGAGAAGTCTTTTAAAGGAAAAGTTGACGGACGACGGACGGACAATAGACAACGGATGGACACACGGCGGACGGTTGTCACAGCATAAGCTCACTTGGCCTATCCGGCCAGGTGAGCTAAAATGGGTGGGCTAATCATTACATAAAACATTAATTGAGCCAAAATCTAGCCACAATTCAAAATGGGGAATTATTCACAAAATTCAGCTATTTTGAAAATATGCAAATAATCTTCGTGAAATCTGAACATGAAGTCATGCTGATTAGCATATCTAGATTTTTAATTACTCTAATAAAAAATACCATTGATATATAAAAGTTCTATTTAAAATAAAATTTTGTACACCTATAAAGTAATTTTTTTAAATGTCCTTAGCCCATTTCAGCTAATGTTCTTCTGAAGGCAATCTGATTGAAATGTGATGCAGACATAATCAGCAGATTTCTGTCAAATACCTTAGAAAATATTGTGCAGATTTCAATATTAACGCTAGAAAATTGATTCCTAAAATTATTGATGAAATGGGACATCAGAAAGATGTATTGCTATTTATTAGATTTCCTGTTGATTTAATAACACCTAGAAAAGCTACATGTATATAATAAATAAGTACATTAAGATTACGTGCACAACAAATCCTGTATATAATGGATGTTATGTAGTAACATGAGGCCCAAGGGCCTGTGATGCTCACCTGGAACAAAAGCCTACCATTTTAGCTAGGTTAACCCTTTACCCTCACATCTGCTGCAAAGGTCTTCAGAAATGTCCATTTGCAGACCAAGACCAAAATGGGCTCTTGGTCTGCAAATGGACATTTTCTATGAGATAATTGAAATTTTCTTGAACAAATTTGAGTGTTAAAGGGCTACATTGGTTTGAAATCAGCCCAGCAGATTCATGAGGAACAATCTGTTCATTGATTTGCTGGACATATTAGGAAATCCAAGATGGCTGCGAGCAAAATAAAGTAATCAAATATCTACATAGATGTTCTGAAGGCTACCATTATAGGGTCCATCCAGCCGAGTTTGATTAAACCTGACCATGTGGTTCATGAGTTTATTAAACAATTTCCTCAACATTTTTGAAAATCCAAAAAGATTGCTCCCCCCAGATTGGGCGGGAACTCTGTTGGTTGGACCGGGTATGTTTACGTATATTTCGTAGACATACTTTCCCGACCTCTCAATCCAAGCGAGTTCAAAATGACAAACTTTAAGCCAAGCGCATGAAAGATTACAAACTTTTAGCCAAGAGAGTCAAAATTGCAAACTTTGAGCCAAGCGAACGAAAAAACTACACATTATGAGTCAAGCGAGTGTCAATAATTACAAACTTTGTGCCAAGCGAATTAGAATTTCATCACGAACCGAGACTAGTATGTGGTATTAAATTTGGAACATTGAAAATGGAATTTCAACCATACAGCCGCAAATAGGTTCTAATATAATCGACCCACAGAGCCGAGGTACATGATCATCATTGCCAAGGATGCTCATGCAGTCACAAATCTGGAACATCCAGTGCTTCAACAAGACGACCACGAAGATGGCAGGCCCAGCATAACAGAACGACCAACCACTGTAGGAAATGTTGTAAGTGGATAAATGAACCATATCATTTTCATGTCTGTCAAGCTAAGAATAAACAGTGTTACTATTGCCATCACCATGGTCATTTGATTAAAGCGATGCTAATCTCATCTCAGATGTTGTATTGCACCGATAGAATATGGTTTATAGATTCCATATCATTCATATCCTGTCACATTCCCATTTCTGTATCACAATTATCTGCTTTGTAGTACCGCAAAAATGTTGAACAGTGATCGACACCATTTTGTCTCCTCAAGCTATTGTGCGTGATGTCATGTAAGCTCCAATGCATCACATTCTTTATTATGTAATTCTCATCCCATTGAATATTTTGAAACTAATTTCACTGGAAGTTGTTGTTGCCTATGGCAGCAAAAACTTCCAATCAAATTGGTTTCAAAATATTCAACAGCTTACCTGTAGGATTGCTTTTATACCACACTGCCAAACTATAGCTGGTGCCTCTATGACTGAGCTTATATACCGAGGAAGACACACTAGGGTTTTTCTGATTGCTTGAAAAGTAAATCATGACGGCCATCACAGGGTGTAGAAATGTACCAACATTTAACTACTAAATCCTGAATATCTTTCCTTAGCAATCGCATAAGGCCCTTGCCATTTATCTTGTAGTTTTCTACACTTACCTTTGGCACATTTGAACTGCTGTAGCATAACTTTGTCACCGTTATACTTTGGTTCTTCTGCTTTTCTGTCATGATAAGCTTTATTTCTTACCTGTGCAGTAGTCATCTCATTTGTAGCAATTTCTCTTATCATTTTCAGTCTCAAGCAGTTCATTCATGTGTTGTACAGCACCCATACCTTGACTTTATCGGGATAAGAGCCGTATCAAAGGGGAGATTCATTTCCTTGCCAAACAGTATTTGATAAGGGGTCAGTGATTAATGTTCTCGGGGCCCCATATCGCGCGATAACTTCATTATACAGGATATAGGCGATTGCCTCAGCCTTCTGAGTCTTTAGGGGAAAAGCTTCAAACCATTTCGAAAAGTTGTCAACTACTAACAAAATTGATGGGTAGCTTTCTTGTGAAGTTGTAAGTGGTCCAAGGATGTCGACATGAATTCGAGAGAATATATCTTCTATTGGCATAGGCGTCAGTGGAACATCTTTGTGATGCATGTGACGCTTTACTCTCTGACAGACATCAGAGGACTTGATGTAATCTTGGACATCCTGCGTCATTCTAGGCTAGTAGTATTTGATTCTGATTGCAGTATGGGTTTTCATTATACCTAAGTGACCACCTCCAGCTAAGCTATCATGATATGATTTAAGCGCATCTAAACAGAGTACATGTGGTAATGCAAGTTGTTGAATGAATCCTAAATTTTCTGTTACCTTTTTCTGCCGTGGTTGGAAGAAGTGATATAAAACTCCATCAACAATTTCGAATTGATCCGACTCAATAATTACCTTTTTCATCTGCTTCTCATCATCTGGCAATTCTTGATTTGCTAAATAGTTAACTATAGGTCCCAGGTTTGGACATTCACTCTCTAACTTACCTATATTCTCTGTGTTTTCAGACGGCGGAACATTTTCAGTGTCCTGCACATTGACATTCAATAAGGCTGGATTCTCATGCTAATGATATAGTAATAAATTCTACCTGACTCTGCTCTTTATCATATTCATAAAAATCTATTAGGTCTACCTCTGGTCTCATGACATCAGTGTCATCAATTTCTGATTCAGCAGTCTCTGGGTACTCACGTCTAGAGAGGATATCAGCATTGATTAAGCTCTTACCTTCTCGGTGTACTATTCCGTATCTGTGCCCTTGTAATAGTAATGACCAGCTGACTAAGTGACCTGTTGGTTGCTTAGCTTTATCTAGCCATTTAAGTGCTATGTGGTTAGTTACTATTGTACTCACAATTTGCCTGTATCAATTTTATGACAGTACAGGTCAGTATGACCTAAATCTGATATGTCTGTCGCAAAGATATTTCTATTGTCTTGCAGAAATTTTAGAAGTTTAGCTTTTTGTTCGTCAGTGAGGTCAGCATCATGGATGTCAATGTCTAACTTATTCGTCAGAGTATCAGGATTATGTAACTTAGCACTATTGTCAAGAATATTATTAACAGACTGTGTACCATTGTCATCGATAAATTGAATGTCATTTGCCATTGCCAGAATCGTGCCTTTTGGTATAATGATTTTGGAATTGGTAGGGTTTAGAATGTGAAAGTTAAGGTGTCATGTTGATGGATTTTAACCACACCCTTTGCTCCCAATATTTGAAACTCTTTAAATAGCATTATTGATGGCTCTAGTAAAATTACTTCTCCATTCTGACGCCTAGAAACAGCTACTGGAAAATCTACTTGTCTTAAGTGGATCGATAGTGACTGATTGAATTGCTCTGGCTAAACCTTCATTGTGAGCTAAAATTAGAACTATTTCTTTATCGTTATCAACAGACATGAAACCACTGGGTAAATCTAATGTTACTTGGTTTTCCATTATGAAATTGATACATAAAATTATTTTATGATGCATTCTGGATAGAACATGAAATTTTACTGGAACTGTTATAGAACCGAAGCAGATTGGGAGGATTACTGTTCCTACAAATAGGAGTTTCACCACTTGCACCTAAAGCACTATCCGTATTACAATTTACAATTTTTAAGCTTGGGTATTTACTTTGCTCAAGAAATGACTTTGAAACACAAGAAATCGAGGCTCCAGTATCTACCAAGGCATTTACTTTTGTTTTGTAAATAGATATTGGAAGCAATTTTTCTCGAGCCCTACTACAACAGAAATCTCAGCTTCTTTTTGCATATTTGTATCTATCTTGTACTGCTTTGACTTATTTTTCTCGGGGTGACAAAATTTCCTACTAAGCAAGGCCACTTTATGTTTATGAACAGGCGTTGAATCCTATCTTCAATAATATGGCTGCTTGAATTGACAGACAGAAGCTAAATGTCCAACAGTATTACATATATTACATTGATAATTTCTATAGAAACAGTCTTTTCGCTTATGGTTTGGCTTACTGCAGGAATAGAACTGCCTCTTCGTAGTGATGATCCTTGGACGCCCCGTTGTTGCTGGGGAACACCCTGTTGTTGTGGTGGAACTCACTGTTGTTGCTGTGGAACTCGCTGATTCTGCAGTGGTACTCCATGATGTTGCGATGGAGGCGTCATTGTCGTGGCATTGTGGCTATACTGTTGACTGTATGCTTCTCGGAGTGGTTGTGGATTCTGAAGTGTCTGGGCCGAATACTGTACGGACGGTCTCAGGTTTGCCATTGTTGTTTGTGCATTGGTTGATGCAAATTATTTAGGAATTGTGCCGAAACCTCTTCTCATATTGTGTCCTTCATGGCTGCCTACATCTTAAATATTTCATTGATGGACACTACATCTGGTGTGTTGACCTTTTTCAGTGATTCTACTGTACGTGTACTACGGAGGATGTCATTAATTGATTTAGGGTTGCTAGTTACTACATGACTTTTCACCGTGTCTTTTAAGCCATTAATAATTATTGACATAACCACCTTATCAGACATCTCAAGTCTTTTAACATTATATAGCACTCTGGTAATATATGCATCAGTTGACTCATCAATGTTCTGCTGCTCACTAAGCAAGTCGCTTGTATTCGCCCACTGCTCTTCAGGCCTATCCCCAAATCTGTCTAGGAATGCGGTTTTAAATTTGTCAAGTTCATTCCTATAGTCCTGTGTACCATTGGTATACGACTGTTTAGCTATGCCCTGAAGATTGTTTGCCATTGCAGCAAGCTGTTGTGCAATGTCTTTCTTGCTAATCACTGTCCAACATGAAGCACACTCTAACCAATCATAAGAGTCTTCATTCGCAGTTCCTGAAAAGCTCCTCATTTGCTCCATTGTATTTTCGCCGTGGTCTAGAAATGGTTTTGGCGTGCTAACAATTTCTTCTATGCTCTTACTACTTCTTGTTCTCATGGATGAGGTACCGGGTCTTGTTTGTTTTTCCACCACTTTTCGTGATTAAGCGGGTGGGGGATTGCTCTGTAGTGACTCTCTTGGCTAGGATGGTAGATGGATTGGCTACTCGCTTGGCTCAAGATGGGGGATGGATATTCATTTGGGTCGAAACGGAAGAAGAGTAAGGATATTACTCATGGCCTTTTTTTGCCACAGACACAGCCTTCAAACACCAATAGAATCATCGAACAACATGGACAAAACACATAATAAAGCAGAATAAAGCTCCAAAGTCACAACAGCTATCTTTTGAATTTGCCTGCTGCATAATTGCGATGTTAACCAAAGTGGTGATGCTAAATTTGACTTATATATTCTCGTCAGTGACACCATGACATCACCTCATATCCAACGAGGTGTTAGCCATAGTACTCAAATGCATTGAAACAGACACCCCTGTAGTATAAGTTGTCTAGAATAACAACAGATCTGGATGCTACACTGCAGACCCCCCCCCCCCCCCCTATTTGTAAAGCTGTCCGAACAACAGAAGATATTACGGTTATTAATCTATCAAAATAGCCAGAGGAAAGACAGTACAAATCTATGTCGAGAAGGCAATGCCATACTCCACCAGATCAGTGAACACCTGAAAGAAATTGCCACCTTACAAGCAGACACCTTGGCAGATGACATCACAGCAACATATGACTGTCCCAACATGTTTAGGGTGGCCCAGGCTTGGAGAGTTGCTTGTCACCCACCATCGCGTTCTATGCATAACACTGAAGACAACTACATCAGGAAATCAGGAAAAGGCAGATGCGATCAGAGAGAACCAATTCACAGAGCCAGATGATGAGCCTTTACACCTAGGCTTGCGCGATCACATGATTAAATTGGAAATTGTGATTATGTTTAAAATCATGAATTTCTATGGTTAATAATTAAATATTCGTGAATATTTTCTATTGCATAAAATATTTCAAAACCTAACTTTCAATTACTTTCTAATGCGATCGGTCATGAAAAATGACATTTTGCTTAATGAATGTATGTCCATGTGCAGGGCAAGAGAAGACTATTTTTGAAAATGTATTACTGGAATGCCTGGAACAAGAATCAAGCCAGGCATTCCAGTGATACATTTCCAAAAATAGTCTTCTCTTGCCCTGCAAATGGACTTTTCTAAACACCATTGCAATTTTCGTCATTGATACTCTTTTGCTGTTATGTCTTGGTAATTTATATCCAAGCTGATTAATCGAGTAATCACGATTATTTTCTAATAATTGATCGCGATCACTCAACGCAATAATCGCACAAGCCTAATTACACCCTTGTGTAGGTAATCCGAAAGAATCTCTTCATGACCGAAGCCAAGACAGAGATTACCCATGTACACAAATCAGCAACAGGTGAGGTCAGTGACAAAGGTGTCTTGCTGTGCGGTGAAGAGGAATGGAGGAAAAGAAAAATCTTCAGCTCACTGCTGATGTTGCTGCATATTTCATCACGGGAAAGACACCCTTCCAGTGCTTTAGGAAATTTTGGATCCGCAGATGAAGAATCCCTCTTGCAAAAATATACACTTGCATGACAAAACCTGTGAATCACTGATGCTATACATTTGGGAAGCATCAAATGCAGTCCTAGAGATACGCCTCTCATATGCTACCGCAACCACAGTACTATCACTCAACATCGCTGATCAGACAGTAGCATCTCTAATGATGCACTATACAGCCTATGCAATATGGCTCCACTGTCGGTGAAGTTGGTCCAGCAAAGATGGTCTATGTTTGGACATGTTCTGTATATGCCACTAGACACGCCAGCACAGAAAGCCTGGGAATTTGCTTCCAACCCCCACAAAGCCCGCAGAGGACGTCACTGCACAAACTAAACTGCTAAACATGCTATGTACCGATCAGAAAGAGGCATGACTGGGTACACTGAGAACCAAGAGTACCCTGCGAGAGCTAAGGACGGAGGATAAAAATCAGTAGCCAAAGATGGACTGCTTGCAGTTGCCGGATGCTTTCTAACTACAGAAGCTGCAGAACACCACAGCACATCAGTATAATATAATATCGAGACCATAGTGGACATAATGGTGGTTGAAGAATTAAATAATAAGAACAGGTTTGAAAATTAATTTAATTGTGTACATAATTAAAGTTATAATATCACAGTATTCAAACTTGACATAATTCAATCATTGGCAATAATTTCAAATGAATCAAATTTAAATTAATTTGAAGAAAATTTGATATAATATTTTAATTTGAAACTCACAGAGTTGTCCTCTTCATAAAACCTCACCATTCAGCTTTACTATTGGCCCTATAAATGTATATATGATGTATATACACTGGACTTAATCCATTCACTGAGTTAAATTTAAACAGTGATAAAGTGCATCAACAATCAAGATATGCAGCTTTCCTCTGTGCCTAGAACAGAATCTTGAAATTCTTTTTGACACGTTTGTGTAAAATTCAAATATTTGCTCACTGTAGGGAATTTTTTCAATGCATTCTTAACATATAAAATCGACATTGGGATAAATCTGTATTAAATTGATTTCATCCTAAATGCATGCAGCATGAATAGGTTTCAGAGTAATTTTTCTACATCTCTATATAGAACATGTTAAACAATTTGAAGACAATTTGACTTTGAAAACAATCTAACTGAAAGTCATTACAGCCATATTGGTAAATGACATTCAGATAATTAGTTTTAAATATAATTTGCATTCTCTTACCTTGAGCATGTCGTGAATAATAAATATGTTATAGCTCTCTAGAGCTATATTAGAACTGAAGAAAAAGCAAATCATTTGAACTTCATACAAACAAGCGGCCCATAAGGGCCTGTATCACTCTCCTGCAGTATCAGTGTTTGAGTTAAAAACATCGAAAAAAACCCACAGACCCCCCTTGCGGGTTGGTCTGTTGTTTTATTAACCACTATAAAAACATACTTACCGTTCAACCACTACTTGCTAAATCAATTATTTGCATTTTGCTATCAGAATAAGATTTTTATGCCTGCATACACACCTCCCCATGCCTAATCCTATTCCTATGGACCCTCAACCAGGCTACTGGTTGAGTTCCACCTCCAGCCTACCATCAGGTATAGACTGGCACCAGTCTATACTCACCTCATAGTGACGCTTGTCGCTACGCGCGCTCGCGCATACGCATCAGAGCCCGAATAGGAAACAGATTCACTTTTCTAAATTTAAGTGCAAAATATTTAGTCTGATTCTCAAATCTTACCACGCGGGGTGGTTGAGGCCGGGTCGTAGTGATTGAACGGTAAGTATGTTTTTATAGTGGTTAATAAAACAACAGACCAACCCGCAAGGGGGGTCTGTGGGGGGTTGTTATTACACAAAAAAAACATCCATTACCGTTCAATCACTACTTGCTAAACCCGTAGATTTGGTCAGTGCCCCCTGTCCACATAAGGTGGGAGGAGATTTGAGAATCAATAAACCAGGATAAAAATCAAACCAATCTTATCCCACTGTTAATAACATAACATAATAGTGCATTTAGTTCAATCACACCATGATTAGCAAATAAGAACAAGTTGAACTTAAAGAAATAACTAAAAACCAAAAGAAGACTCACCATTTCTCACCGACGCAGAGTCTTAACGAAAATGGTGGAAAGTAAATAGTCTTCGGCTTTTTTGGTTAACAAACAAGGATAAATTAAATCAATCTTATCCAAAAGTTAACAACATAACCTAATATAGCATTTAGCTCAATCAGACCGTGATTAGCAAATACGAACAACTTGAACTTAAAGGAAATAACTAAAAACCAAAAGAAGACTCTCCCCCTATCTCACAGACGCATAGTCCTAACGAAAATGGTGGGAAGTACTTGGTAAATAGTGTTCGGCTTTTCATTTTTTTTTTTTTTTTTTTTTTTTAGTTAACAAACAAGGATAAAATTAAATCAATCTTATCCAAATGCTAATAACGTAACCTAATAGTGCATTTAGCTCAATCCCACCATGATTAGCCTGCACTCTGGTCTTTGAGCTAAAAGGATGTAAGGTGTATTCACATTTCCCTCCTGCTACCTGCATGATCTCATCTAAAGACGATCCCTCAAAAAGAGCGAAAGAAGTAGCCATACCTCTAACGTCATCGGCTTTAATAATGGAGAGATTAATTTGATCCGGTGAGGCTATCTCATAACAAGGATTAAGTATTCTCTCAAAATCCATCTGACAATCGAAGAATTTGAGACCGGCTTAGATAACTTTTCCTCGTAGGAAAAACATAAATGAGATGGATCGATTCTTATAACATCTGATCGCTGATTGAAGGTTCCTAATGCACTAATAGGACACCAAAATTTTTCGGATGGCGACGGACGAAAAAGATTTTAAAATGATCGGACTAGCAGGATAGCGGTTAGTGCGAGTTATAGATAAAAAATTCCTTCTGGGATATCAAAGCCGTCTCCTGAAACTATAAATCTCTCCTTTTCAGCAGAAAGATCATGAATCTCTTGAACGCCTTCTAGCAGAGGCTGTAGCAACAAGAAAAAACAGCTTTGACAATTAAAAACAAAACCAAGCTTACTACTGGTAGAAGAAATAGGTTCAAAATGGCGACCTGCCAAAACTTGAAGAACCAAAGCCCAACTCCAGGAAGGAAAAGACTTAGCAATCGGAGGACGAATATTACTTAGACCTCTAATAAAGCTATTAAAAGTCTTAGTATCCTTGACATCGGCATACAGAAGACAAGGAAGGGATGACACCAGAGAACATCTATACTCCCTGAACATAATAACTGACAAATGAAAATACCCAAACAGATAAGATAAAAAATCTAATAATTTGGGTATCGAACCAGAATCGGGCACGAAACCTTGGTCTGAACATCATTCACCTAAATTTTTAAAATCGACCCTTGTAAACTCAACGGGTCGAATCCCTTCTGGCAGAGTCAATCATTTCCTGATATCAGAAGAAACCTTATTCTCGAGGACTTCAGACTCGAGATTCTCCAGACACACAGACTAAAATTTATTGGATTTGGATGCACACAAAGACCTCTTACTTAAGATAGAAGATCCTGGTATACTGGAAGAAGAAGAGGGAAATCTACCAGAAAATCTAGAAGGTCTAAAAACCAAATCCTCTTTGGCCAACAGGGAGCTATCAGAAGAATTTCGCAAACCTGATCCTTGACCCTCTTCAAAACTAAGTGAATCAAAATCGTTCGAGAGAAGGCATAGGCGAACATTCCTGTCCACTACTGAGACAGAGCATCCACCCCCCGAGGGGTTGACTGTCCAGAAAAGGAGACATGTAAGAGAAGATCTGAGCATTCATAGAGGCCGCGAACAGCTCTACTAGAGGACAATCCATAAGACTAAACCTCATTCCTCCTTCTAAAAATGAAAGAAAACCCCATGGCCATGACTGAACGAATCGAGATTTAGAAGCCTAACAGACAATCCAACCAATGCACAGAAGCCTGGATCTACTTTCCAATGAATAGCCTCTTCTATAGACTCCCTGACAATCATAGACAAACAACAACCCCTCTAAAGCTAATAGCTTCTAATTATAAGGAACAGAAAACCTTTTTGGAAGAGGAGACTACATAGAAGGATTCTAGATCCAAGAATATCTAGCCCCTTTTAATAAGGGCCCCCCCTTAAAGAAGAGTCAAACTTACTATATGCTAAAGAGGAGTGCTCATAGAAAACACATAGATTACATATGCCAAAAATCCTGGGCTATATCATAATGCTTAGACCTCACTAAATAGGTAACTCACGTTTATCAGGGTTGGCAAGTTTTGGACACTAGTGGTTTAAACCGCGGTTTAAACCATGGTTTAAACCGTCCGCCCAAAATAGGTTTTGGACACCTTAAATTGTCCAAAACTGTCCAAAACCTAAAATATTGGTATAAAAAATATTTTTCTGAAATGTAATTTTCTTAAAACAACTATATAGCATTTAGACACATACAGGTACATGTACATATTGATGGATGGTTATCTACATGTATTTTTGGATACTTTATTGCTATATAATAATAATAATAATAATAATAATAATAATAATAATAATAATAATAATAATAATAATCTAAAAGGACACATGATTTCAATAAATTAGGAGTCTTATTTGCTTCTTTCTATAATCCATGGGTTAATTTTTTTCAACTTTTGTTTGTCTTAAATGTTTTAACTCTGTATAATTCGACCAGTTGTGTTAAACCCACAGAAACCCTATTTAATCAATAATGTAAACATATTAGACTACCTATGTACAGCTAGATGTTTATATTATTGAGAACTGTCTCTGTGTCTAAATCCATTTCTTGCAAAATGTTCATGGCCTATGGAAGAATCCTAAACTCATAGAGAAAATATAGTCTGCTAAGATGTTGTTTCAACAATTAACTGATGACCCTTGCTCTCTAAGGCTATTTTTGAATGCACTACTCAGTACACACATTAGCTATGTTTACATAAGATCTTATGCAAATTTGGGATTACGGCATTAAGCTGATAGAATATAAATTAGATTCATGTTTTCATCTATCCTCAGTTAATGCTAGATATCAATTAGACAATTAGTAAAAAGATATCCTTGTGCTACATTAATCTTTGAATTCTTCTGTTGTCCTGAATATTTATGTGTTGATGGTATTTGAAATAGTTAATATGTATTTCAAAGGTGGAAGGCCTAAGGATCCAATTTGGAAGCACTTTTTGGAAGTTAAGATTAATGGCAAACAAATGGCTAAGTGTAGAGAGTGTGGCTTGGAGTAGAGAAAGCGTCAAAGCTAGTGTTTTGCTACAGGATGTTGAGAGGGCTGTCTGATTTGGACTACTAATTAAACATAATTAAGCCTTTTAAGTTTTAATTGTATGTATTTGATAAAAATGTAATAATAACTCATATAATAAATGGATTTGTTTAATATAGTGCTTTTGATGCAATCTCTGATTTCTTGTTATTTTTTAATATGATTATGATGCATAAGAGTATGGTGATATGTCCAACATAGTTTTGGACAGTTTTGGACAATTTTGGACAGTTTTGGACTGGTTTAAACCATTTAAGACAGGTTTTAGACAGGTTTTGGACAATGTCTGCTCAAAGTTAGTTTTGGACTGTCCAAAACCCAACCCTGACGTTTATTATGGATATTTTAATAATACCGCTTACTCTGAATGGAGACCAAAAAGGGTCATATCAGAATAGCCTAACTTATTAATAATGCTAAAGACTCTGCAAAAATTATAGATAATATTATTTACAGAGATTTAACCAGAGATTGTGGCAAACCAAAACCCCATAGTAAGTCTATGGGAGTGCTTAGAGTCAAGATATAGCCAAATCATGTGCCCGAGATCTACATGAACTACGGGAAAGTCACTAGTGATGACCGTCATCACAATTCTATGAATAGCATACATGACAAGTCACAAGGTCCTGATAAGAGAACTATGGCCCACATTAGACTATCTAATTTAAACATCGTATAACAATGGAGATTTATTAAAAAATTGTATTGAATACATCAACGGTTGCCTAGCCGCTCGGGCTTGCTGATAAATTAGATATCCTAAACAATTCGATATTTATGCCACGAGGCAGAAACTTAAAAGATTTTAATAAATTTATTGATTCTTATATTCATAATCTTAGCATCAATAATTTCATCTTTGTACTAACAAATGACATTGTGTTAGAAATCCCAAAGAAAGGAAAGATTGAACACTGATACTAGATATTAACTGATTGAATACTGAATTTTGCAGACGACATATCACAACTGTAATATCTCTGGACTTGCAAAGATTTAGAAAACATTTTGACCGAAATAGTTGGTGGATGCTTAAATCCAAAGATTCTCGTCCGCTCTTCCCCCCTCCAGTGCAACCCCAACCCCACTCCAACCGGCCCGCCGCCAACCCCCAGACAACAACCTCAACGAGCAAAAACCCAAGACTCACCGAATAATCCGGGAATAATCCGACCGAAAATTGCCGGTGGCATCACCAACAACCCTCAGCCAAACTGCCCCCAAAATACCCAGCAAATCCCGAGCCCCGCCCCCCGAAACTCCCGTCCCAAGGCCCGCAGCAACCCAGTCAAAATAGAGCAAAATTTACGCTATAAAAAGAAAACCAAACAAAAATCTTGAAAAAATGAAAACAAAACGAACTCACAGAAACTATGTCAACGCAGAAGAATCCAACTCATATTCCTCCTTCCTGCCCCTTTATCCGATTGATTATCCTTTCTAAGCGAATAATGTACTTGTAGACATTAATCCTGTACTCATAATGATCCTATGAAACCTTTACTGAATCTAATTCTTTTCAGCGACTGACGAAATTATACTACGATTTACTTAAGAATCAGGGTTATCCCCTCCACAAATAAACTCCCTTTGGTTAAATAAATATGTCAACCTGCCGACATAAGAGGTAAAAGGAGCGAGAAAAAAGGCTGAATGGCCCGAAGACAACTGGCCATCTAAAGTTGGATGAAAGCAAAAATCGTATCTCGAAATAATGCATAGAATACAACCTGACTTATCGGCTTATGAAATGCGCATAGAAAATAATCTGCAACAAAATCCCATACGGTAACCAGTCAGGAGTCTTTAATTACGCTGAAATTGTCGCTGATAAACGAATAAATGTCTGAATAGACTACCATTCCAAGAGAGACTACAAGACTGGCAATGACTTGCAATGACTATTTTCAGCAATTTAACATTCCCAAAATTAAACAAAAACTGAAATAAGACTAATTCTTAGGCAAGAAGATGACTAGATTCTAGGAATGCGGATATGGAAAAAGGGAAACGGAAATGCATAAACCCGGAAGTATACTACCGGAAACTGATCAAAATCCTACAACCCGGATGTACAGAATTACCGGAAGAGGAAGCTGAAAACCCGGAAATGGATGAACATGTAATGCTGGGTAAAACCGGAAATGACCCTATCCCCGGCTGTACGAAATCTGGATGTGGAAAAAAGGAAAAAGAAATGGATAAAACCGGAAGTAGACTACCGGAACTGATCAAGATCCTACAATCCGGATGTACAGACTAACCGGAAGAGGGAACTGAAAAAACGTAACCGGAAATTGATGAACAATGCAATGCCGGGTCCAACAGACCCGGATATGCATTCTTCCGGAAGTTCTCATGAAACCGGAAACGGAAATCGGAATTACATCCAGGTCTGACCGACCCGGAAGTACACTTCTAATACCGGAAGCGGAAGTAAACTGACTAGTGTCCACCCCGGAACCGGAAACGCCTCTACCAGAATTCGGAAAATAAAAAGAGTCCTCAGACTCCGGATATCCGGAATGGCCGGAAGTGCTAAAAGACCCGGAAACGGAAGTAGACACTAGACCTCTAGGACCCGGATGTCCTACATAACCGGAAGACAGACCGGAAGTTACCGAAACGGAAGTGGTAACCGGATCTTGCCGACCCGGATCACCCCCCAAACCGGAAGTCCTTCCGAAAACGGAAGCTACCGAAGCAGGAACCGGATCTTGACGACCCGGATGTCTTGCTAAACCGGAAGTCCGGCCGGAAAAAGAATGAGAATCGTAAAACGGAAGTAAACCCGAGTCCAAATGACCCGAGTCTACCACACCGGAACCGGAACTAGCAAGACTAGGTAACGACCTCTCAGCAATGGGCGCTTTCAAGACTACTTTAACCACCGGAACCACCGTTACATTGGCATTCTCATAAGGACTAGCCTCATGGACGCCGGTTTCAGCCGACGCCACCACGGCTTGAAGGTTATGCCCGTCATCTTCAAGTCTAACGTGGATTTTCTGTGGTGCACCCTCCGAGCACACCTTCAAGAGCTTAGATGCTCTTGTCTTCTGCTTTTTCGGCGATTCCATCACCTGTCTAGAGGTCAGGGGGACCGGCTTCCCCCATTTGCGGGAATGCCCGCTAGCCTTCGGGCTATCCTCGGAGCTTGACGAGCTCTCCTGCCTTTTTGCCTCTTTTATTGCAGAAGAGATCCTTTCATCAAGTGATTTCGTCAAAACGGTGGCAAACGATTCAAACCTAGCAAAGAGCGCCATCACGGCGTCCGAATTTCCCGATGAATTTCCCCCCTCCGTTGCTACCCATAACGGAACAGAGGTTGAAGCAAAGGACACCGCCCTTGTCTTGCTAGCAACGGAGGAAGGGGAAGGACGACCAGAGGCAGCGATTGTTAGACCGACAAATCTTTAAAGAACGCTTTCGCTACCGAAAACCGGTCACCCTTTACAAATCCCACACATAGCATTAGTAGTACAGGACACTTCGCACAAACGTGCCCGGCGAACTCGATAGAGTGATGACGATCACATTTTGCCGACGAACATTTAGTCTTATCTGACCTTTCGCTAACTCCTACAAACGAAAAAACGTAACAATGAAGCATACCGCTCAAACTCTCACACAAGAGACACCCTCAACTCAGTTCTAAAGGCGGGAAAATTCAAATTTCCTTACCAGAAACTTTCAAGGGATTTTAATATAATCCTTATAATGCACTAGAAATAACTTCATTACAGGCTCTATATATGGACTGGACATTATCAATGATGATGATGATTTAGGATAGGCATAACAATCAAGATACCACGAAGCAAAAACGATCTTTGCAAAAACCGGTAATATATAAATTCATCTATAAGATACCATATAAACACAATTATACTCCTAGACGTAACTTAGGGAGGATTGACTTCATATTGGGCATATTGTTCCGAGATATAAAGTCAAAAGTATCACTGCCACAGTGCAAAACACAAAAATATAAATATTTTTAGACAACTATTCTGCATGCAGAATAATTGAAAAGTGAATCTGTTTCCTATTCGGGCTCTGATGCGCATGCGCGTAGCGACAAGCGTCACTATGAGGTGAGTATAGACTGGTGCCAGTCTATACCTGATGGTAGGCTGGAGGTGGAACTCAACCAGTAGTCCATAGGAATAGGATTAGGCATGGGGAGGTGTGTATGCAGGCATAAAAATCTTATTCTGATAGCAAAATGCAAATAATTGATTTAGCAAGTAGTGATTGAATGGTAATGGATGTTTTTGTGGTGTAATAACAACTATGGAGATTTATAATGGGAATGCAAATATTTCTGTACGAAGCATGAAAATCTAAACTCCCAAAGCCAAAATTATAACATGAATCATGAAGATTTGAGTCAAAAGATAGTATCTGGGTATGAAGTAGTATGAATCTGGGCTCAAAACAAAAGAATTCAAGATGGCCACTGGATGACCGATCAATCGGATTGAAGCATCAAATTCATATTCACAGTATTAAAACATATATCAACATTTCTGCTATTGTCAAAATCAGCCAACTTAAAGAACAGTTTGATTTTTATTGGATGATGATGGTGGCTTGAATGGATCTTAGCCTGTGCCTACAATTCACCTTTGCAGAGTACCCACCCATCATATGACATCATAATGAAATGCGTGATGTGTAGAATGACATCATAATGAATGACGTCATATTTGAAGACGGTCTATGCGTTGTTGTACAAATTGTTTGCTTTTACTATTTAATAAATATTTTGTTGAGTATTTTGAAACTAATTTGCCTGGGCAGCAACAGCACCCAGTCAAATTAGTTAGAAAATATTCAACAGCCTCCCTGTATAGTTTTCAAGAAATTGATAGCTAGGGAATTCGGGGATCGATCAATCCCAACACGGCGAGGTGTGGGTGGAGCTTAGCTAGTGATGGGCGGGGCATAGCTAAAAATGGAAAGAGATTGTCAAAAGATTACTATCTTTAATTTTTGGGCTGAAAAAGGCCATTTTAAAACTATCAGATCAAAATTCTGCAGTAATTTGAGGGACTGAAAAGGGACTCTTCTTGCAGTGCCTTTTCAGTCTGAGACTGAAAAGGGAGTCCTTTTGGAGTCCCTTTTCAGTCCTGGACTGAAACCGACTCCTTTTCAGTCTCATTTACATAATGGACAATTGAAATTTCATTTGCATAAATGGAATGGAGAACTAAAAAGGGACTCTTATGGAGTCCCTTTACAGCCTTCATTTGTATAATTGGAACAGGGACTGAAAAGGGACCCCCCCTATGGTATGTATGGGGTTGCAATATACTAAACTGAGGACTGAAAAGGGACTCCATAAGCAGATCCTTTTAAGTCCGGTGACTGAAAAGGGATTTTTATTGGTCTCCTTCAGGGATTGAAAAGGGATTTGAAAAGGACTGATTTTTGGTAATGGTTAAATCTTTCAAGGTAAGAAGGATATGTTGTTAAGGACAAGTATAATATAGTATCGAATCAATATAATATCATTTCACAGAATATTTTGAAAACAAATTGATTCAATGCGGGTGCATGAAATCAAAATGCAATGATCAATGTGTAGAGGATATGAATAACACTCTCGCCGGCCAAAAGAGGCTTCTGCAGTGGTCTTGGAAAATCTCAAGTTGCAGACCAAGCGAAGACTATTTTTCAAAATTTATCATTGGGATGACTGGCTCGATAACCATTTTCAAAAATAGCCTCCTGATCTGAAAATTTACATTTCTATGAGAAAATAAATTTTCCTGAACAAATCTTAGTGTTAAAGTGCTAATAATTGTAATTAATTCTGGCCTACACTGACCATGTTCTAATTATTTATGATTAGTCAAATTAATGCATGTCAATGGCATGCACATTAACTGATGTGTAGGTTTTATGCATTAATCTAAATATATATGCATTCATTAGCGGCAAAGATCTGTGGAAATGTTGTCAAAACATGGAATTAATTAGTACATGACACTTCATAACTGCTTTGTAAATTTGTAAGTCAAACAGAGCGATTAACCATAAATCAAGATGTGAATTAATATTATAGGTCTTAACACTTTAACACTTACCACTCTGATGTCAAAATTTAAAAATTAAATTAAATTAAATTAAAAGATGAACTGGTGTTCCTTTTTCTACAAATTTGGTGGAAGATGGTGCTGTCGTAGACAGCAACATCGTCCACCAAAATTGTTGAAAAATGTACACCAGTTTCTCGTCTATGGACACTGTAAAAGATAGAATATTGACATCAGTGTGTTAAGTTTTACACTCATATCAGACAAAAATGGCTTCTGCAGTGGGCTTGAGAAATTGTCAGTTTGGAGACAGACTATTTTTGAAAATTTACCACTGGAATGGCTGGCTCGATAATCGAGTCAGTCATTCTAAGTGAAAATTTTCAAAAATAGTTTTCTCTTGGTCTCTAAATAGATATAGAAAATTTAACTTTTCTCAAATAAATTCGAGGGCTAATGGAGATTATTTGTTTTTACTTTGTCCTCTTAGAAGAGGCTTTGTTATTTACATGTACAAAATGCAGCAGAACATTTTACATGTACAATAGAATTTACTGGTCGGTTATTTTCTATAAACAATAAAACTTACAACAAACAAATCCTCTTCTATTAGGATTGTAATTAACCCTACAACTCTGGTGTGTGAAAAATTTTAAATTTCAAATTAAATTAAAAGATGAACTGGTGTTCATTTTTCAACAGATTTTGTGTTAGATAGTGCTGTCGTAGACATCAACATCTTCCACCAAAATTGTTGAAAAATGTACACCAGTTTCTTTGATATTGACGCAATAAAAAGATAGAATATTGACATCAGAGTGGGTTAAGGAGAGGCGACGCCAGAAGAATAGGGCATATAATATTTATTGGTATGAGTAGCACAATACACACTGACAGGAAATACTGTTAGGGATTTATGATTAACCTAATTTATTGCAATTATATGCAAATGAGTTTTATAAACAAATTGCTACACAACAATGTTCAACTTGACACCTTGTTTGTGATCAAATTAAGTTGAGCAAATTTGAATAAAACAATGCATACAATTAAATGTAGCGGAATATTTTCAATCATAATGAATAAAATGTAATAATCTCTTTATGTAGAACGTGTTTCAATCTTAACCCTAACGCCTCTGATGTCATATTCTCTTACCGTGTCAATAGTAAACTGGTGTGTATTTTTCAACAAATTTGGTGAACGATGTTGCTGTCTACGACAGCACCATCTCCCCACAATTTAAAAAAAAATAAACACCAATTCATCTATTAATGTAAATTTAAAATTTAAAATTTTGACATCAAAGTGTTAATAATTAAACAAATTCAGGAAAGAAAACCTTAGTTATTGTGATCATCTAGAGCATTCTGAAACTAATTCACCTTTCCAGAGTACCCACCCATCATATGACGTCATAATCATCTATGTGATGTGTACAATGACATCATAATGGATGATGTCATGAATGATGTCCACGAACGCATATTTGAAGACGGTCTATGCGTTATTTTGAAACTAATTTAACAGGGCACCGTTGCTGCCATAGGCAGCAACAGCACCCAGTCAAATTAGTTAGTAGTATTCAACAGCTTCCCTGTATAGTTTTCAGGATATTAATAGCTAGGGCATCAGGGATCGATCAATCCCAACACGGCGAGGTGTGGGTGGAGCTTAGCTAGTGATGGGCGGGGCATAGCTAAAAATGGAAAAGTCCATTGCCATCTTAACATGAGTCACATGACACCATTTAGAAAATGATAAAGGATGTATTGCAAGCAATACAAATCATCTCGATCCCATCTATAATCATTTCACAGTCAAGCTGGTCTAAAGAAGAAACACCCGTTATCGTGCAGAATATCCATATGCAGACTAAGAGAAGACTATTTTTTTTTAATTTACCACTGGATTGACTGGCTTGATAATCGAGCCAGTCATTCCAGTGGTAAATTTCCAAAAATAAAATTTAAATTTTCTTGACCAAATTCAGGTGTTAACTAACGGCTTAATAAACAAAAATTGCACGGAATTAAATGTCTCGCCTGTCTCCTGTTTGTCCCAGTGGCAGTGACATTTGTATTCAAATATAGTTCCAATAGGATTAACCATTTCTGAAATATAATTGATTTGATGAATGGAAAAACTTATGGTTGAAAAAGCTGAGGTCAAATAGCAATATTAGAATGGTCTTGACCTTTGACATAATGAGTTCACTATCATCATGATGCTTCAGTATGGTATCTGACACCATGTACGTAAGTTTGGTTCCAGTAGGATTAAGCAATCCTAAAATATAGGCAAACAAAAGAACCTTAATATTGGAAATACAAACATTACAGAGGTGAAATATCAAAGCTGTGATGACCTTGACCTTGGATCTAGTGATGTCACTATCAGTATACAGCTTCCTTATTATAAACGGGACCAAGATTAGCTCTGGTAATATTAAACAATTCTAAAATATAAATATGTATATGATTCGCTAAACGGAAAAAGCCAAAAAAAGCAGAGGTAAAAGCGCAAGGTCAGACCGTGACCTTTAACCGGGTGACTTTCATGTCACCATCCTGTATCCTCCTGGTATAAGCAACTATGTACCCTAGTTGTGTTCCAATAGGGCTAAGCAATCTCAAAATATAACCAGATAAGATTTGCTTAGCCTAAAAAATTAACATTGAAAAATAACAGTTTTGTAGAGGTCAGAATGACCGTGACCTTCGACTTTGTGACTTCAGTGTCAGCATGCTACTTCCTAGCATTATAAGTAACAATGTATTCAAGTTTAGTTCCAATAGGATTAACCAATCCTGAAAGATAAGCCTAGAAGTTTTGCTAAATGCAAAAAACATAACATTGAAAAACGGTTTTGTATCATGGTCACCGTGACCGTGACCTTTGACAATGTGACCTCATAATCATCATGCTGCTTCCAAACAGTATAGGCAACCACATAGCCTAGGTTAATTGCAATAGGATTAACTGATCTTGAAATACAAGCTGTGAAGTTTTGCCAAACGCAAAAACATAACATTGTTGATGCTGTCGCCGGCATCATCGGAAAAGTGATACATATGTATCAATTGCTCCGCAGCTGAGACAAAAACTGGTAAAAAACAAAGTATTTGGAAATTGTATTGCAATAGCCTTGTCTGTCTGCCTGTCTGCCTTGCTTTCTGTGCATCCAGTGCGATAATGTACATTTTATTTAAAGGATCTTCAGAAACTTGGTTGGGAGGTTGAGCTTGGCTACGATCCCAAAGCGGTCTACCGATTTGGGGATCAAAAGATCAAAGGTTAATTATGCCATTAAAAGAAATAAGACATGTTTGACGCCATAATTCAAGTTCCAGTAAAGAATCTGACGTCAGGTGTACTTCAGTGTCGTGACTGATCATGTTTTACCAGTAAAGGAATCGTGACCAAACTTGACATTGGGTCCCGAAAAACTGTATTTATTTTGAGGTGAATAAGTTAAAGATCAACTAAAATGGTGGGATGCTGAGACTCAAAATCCTAGGAAAGCTTCAATGTTCAAAGTGATTTTAGCAATCTCTGACTTCAAAGTAAGAAATAGTGACCAGATGGATGCTGTACTGTAAATGGATTGCTAAATGGCTAGACAAAGCATGTGCTACAGTGCAGCTCAGAAACAAAAGAGGCCCAAGGGGCCTGTGTCGCTCACCTGGCGCACCATCAATTTTTGTCAAAACTGTTGGTGGGCGGTTTAGCAGTCTTTTAAATGAGTTTGTGGACATTTTTGCAAGTGCAATATGGCCGCCAAACACACTACATTTTGATTGCCCCCATGTTTTTTTGATGGATCAACTTCCTTTGAACAAATTTTAATGGCCCAAATTTTGGCCCGATCCCTTCAGCGGTTCTGTAGGAGTAATTTTCGTGAAAATCAGGTCATCCAAGATGGTCGCCAAACCATTTGGTCGATCAAGTCCTCTTGAACAAACTTGGCTTACCCCTTGGCCTAGATGAAGATTCCCCAAGTGGTTTCGGAGATTTTTAAAGACATTTCCTGAAATCGGCCAAAATCCAAAATGGCCACTGGGCAAATTGGCTGATCGGGTTCATTTGAACAAACTTGGATCCTTATTCCCTAAGGATCCTTCCTGCCAAATTTAATTTAAATCGGCCTGGTAGTTCTCAAGAAGACATTTGAAATTTCCCATTGCTTTAGCATGGGAGCTTTTGATGAGAAAATTATCCAAGATGGCCACCAAACCGTTTATCCGACAGTTTCGAAAATTGCAAATTTGAGCTCAGAATACCCAAAAAACATATATAGAACCAATTTTGGCGTAAAAATCCATCAAATAAAAAAATCCAATATGTCCGCCAAACACGCTACATTTTGATTGGCCCACGGCGGCCATGTTTTTTGACGGAGCAACTTCCCTTGACCAAACTTTAATGGCCCTTAGTCCCTAATCATATCTCCCAAATTTTGGCCTGATCCATTCAGTGGTTCTGGAGAAATCGTTTTCGGGAAAACTAGGTCATCCAAGATGGCTGCCGAACCATTCAGTCAATCAAGTCGTCTTAAACAAGCTTGGCTTACCTCTTTGCCTAGATGAGGTTTCATAAGTTTTGAATTGATTCCCCAAGCCGTTTCGGACAACGAGATTTTTAGACATTTCTCAAAATTGGCCGAAATCCAAGATGGCCACCGGCCAAATTGGCTGATCAGCTTCGTTTGAACAAAATGAAATCTCTATGCCATAAGGATGCGTCCTGCCAAATATAATTCAAATCGGCCCAGTAGTTCTCGAGAAGACATTTTAAATTTCCCATTGCTTTAGTATGGGAGCTTTTGGCGGGAAAATGATCCAAGATGGCTGCCAAACCATTCATCCGACAGTTTCGAAAATTGCAAATTTGAGATCAGAATACCCAAAAACCTATATCAAACGAATTTCGGCCTCAAAATCCATCAAATAAGAAAATCCAATATGGCTGCCAAACACACTATATTTTGATTGGTCCACCGCGGCCATGTTTTTTGACGAATCAACTTCTCTTGACCAAACATTATTCGCCCTTAGTTCCTAATTATATATCACATATTTCGGCCTGATCGCTTCAGCGGTTCTGGGGAAGTTGTTTTTGTGAAAACTAGGTCATCCAAGATGGCCGCTGAACCATTTGGTCAATCAAGTTCCCTTGAACAAACTTGATTTAGCGCTTACCCTAGATCATATTTCGTGAGTTTTGAATCGATGCCTCAAATGGTTTGGGAGATTTTAAAAAACATCAAAAAAAATTGGCCGAAATCTAAGATGGTCGCCGGCTAAATTGGCCGATCTCTATGCCTTAAGGATGCTTCATGTCAAATATAATTGAAATCGGCCCAGTAGTTCTCGAGAAGATATTTTTAATTTCCCATTGCTTTAGTATGGGAGCTTTTGGGGGTGGGGGGGGGGGTGGGGGGGGGGGAAATGATTCAAGATGGCCGGCAAACCGTTTAGCCGACAGTTTCAAAAATTTTAAATTTGAGATCAGAATACCCTAAAACCTATATAAAAGCAATTTCGGCCTCAAAATCCATCAAATAAAAAAAATGCAATATGGCCGCCAAACATGCTATATTTTGATTGGCCCACGGCGGCCATGTCTTTTGACGGATCAACTTCTCTTGAACAAACTTTACTGGCCCTTACTCCCTAATCATATCTCCCAAATTTCGGCCTGATCCCTTCAGCGGTTCTGGAGAAGTTATTTTCGCTAAAACTAGGTCAACCAAGATGGCTGCCGAACTGTTTGACCAATTAAGTTCCCTTGAACAAATTTGGTTGAGCTCTTGCCCTAGATCATATTTCATGAGGTTTCCTTCAATCCCTCAAGCGGTTTCTGAGAAGATTTTTAAATACATTTCTCAAAATCAGCCAAAATCCAAGATGGCCGCCGGCCTAATTAGCCGATTGGCTTCATTTGAACAAACTTGGATCCCTATGTCCTAAGGATGCTTCCTGTCAAATATAATTGAAATTGGCCCAGCGGTTCTTGAGAAGAAGTCGTTTAAAGGAAAAGTTGATGGACGGACGGACGGACAGTCGCCACGACATAAGCTCACTTGGCCTTTCAGGCCAGGTGAGCTAACAATACAAAATGTACTGTTGAATACTCTGAATAAATGGACCAGCTACTCGGATCGTTCCTGTTTTAGCCATGCCCTGCCCATCTCTATATAAGCTCCACCCATACCTCGTCCATGTTGGGATCGAACAATCTCTCAACTCCCAGATGAATAATTTCCAGAAAGCTATACACATGAGCTGTTAAATATTTTGAAACTAATTTGACAAGGCACTGTTGTTCCAGTCAAATTAGTTTCGTACAACATGTGGGACTATTAAGCGTTAAAGATGGACTATATCGATTCATTCATGATGTCATGATTATGACAGCATCTTACACGTCACGTAGTTGATTATGACATCATATGATGTCATATGATGGATGGATAAACTTGGAAAAGTCCGTTGGATTGGAAGACTTAGGCAATGTCTTCCAATCCAATTATGTTCAAAATATTCAACAGTACATTTCTTACATCGTGTTCAAAATTTTACTAACTACTAGGTTTCTATTTTTGCTTTGGAACCATTCTAGATTATTTCTGACCTGTACTGTATATGCTACTCTTGCTACAGTAGCTTGCTAAGAGGGTGGGGGGTGGATGGGGGGGGGAATGAACAACGAGAAAAAATGTGCTTACATATATAAGAAAAAGCATACATTATATATCACAAGCAAACCATTATCAATACAATATCGTTCCCTGGTTATGCTAACAAAGTACGGACCACCTTCTCTGTTTTTAAAATCTCATCAGGAAGTGACTGTCTATATTGAGCTAACGGAGTCAGAAAGGCGGAACACAGCACAGCATGAAAACAGGCTTATAATAACCAGCGCTTGAATTGGCCAAGCCACTATGCCATCCCTCCATTCACTCTCTTTCACATCACGCAGAACATCAGTTAATCGTGACAACTCAAGCGGGAGTAATTCCAACTGGCAATCAAATCAATGTAGAAATGATTCTCTGAATCCACTATTTATGCATAAACATGCTAAAAACAAGCACGATTTTCCTACGATCAGCTAACATCAGCGTCATTTGAACATCTATGACTGGCCAGAGGTCTAAATGTTGTTTTATTGCGGAGATGAATTATGCATTACAAGCTAGATTTTATTACGGGGATGAATTATGTGTTATGAGTTATGCAATCGAGGAGTTTGTCATTGGAAATTTAATGGTAGCGGCAATGTGCGCCTAAAATCTAACACTAACAACGAGTACATGGACAGCTGTCTATTTTACGAAAACTGTAGCTAAAAGCTGTTGCTGTCTGTAACAGCTATACAGTTCTCAAAATTGACATGGTCCTATCATGCGTCTATGACTGTTATGTCGTTCTCAAAATGGACACAGCTTATCACGCTAACATTAACTGCAGAATGAAAGCTGATAAATTTGACGAATGAGTTAAAACATTCTAAGTGGATCTGTCAGAAAACTATAACTAAATACCTTATAACTTGCATGCCAATAGTTAAACTTCCATCATTTGGTTCCCAAAGAAACATTCTATAGCAAATCACCTGCATTAAGAGACCACGTGCCTATACTGAGTAATTATCTGTATTCAACATGGTGGTCATATGATCCATTAACGGTCAAGCCTTTCATAACAGATACTGGTGTTGTCTTCAACAATGTCCATTTTTAAGCTAAGAGAAGCCCATTTCTCAAACATGGTCAATGGAATGTGTGGCTCGATAACCGAGCCAATCATTTCAGTGATTTGAAGTTTCAAAAACATTCTTATATTGGCTTGAAAATAGGGTAAATTTATGACAATCTTGACCAAGTAGATCACTAAGCCTAATTTTTGACATACTTGACCAGTAGATCACTAAGCAGAATTTTTGCTATTCTTGACCAGTCCTGAAAAGTAGATCACTATTCACAATCTTTGACATTCTTGACCAGTCCAAACAAGTAAATCACTAAGCACAATCTTTGACATTCTGGACCGGTCCAAACAAGTAAATCACGAAGTACAATCTTTGACATTCTGGACCAGTCCAAACAAGTAAATCACTAAGCACAATCTTTGACATTCTGGACCAGTCCAGACCAGTCGATCATTATTCACAATCTTTCGCATTCTTGACCCGTCCTGACAAATAGATCACTAAGCACAATCTTTGACATTCTTGACCCGTCCTGACAAATAGATCACTAAGCACAATCTTTGACATTCTTGACCCGTCCTGACAAATAGATCACTAAGCACAATCTTTGACATTCTTGACCCGTCCTGACAAATAGATCACTAAGCACAATCTTTGACATTCTTGACCCGTCCTGACAAATAGATCACTAAGCACAATCTTTGACATTCTTGACCCGTCCTGACAAATAGATCACTAAGCACAATCTTTGACATTCTTGACCCGTCCTGACAAATAGATCACTAAGCACAATCTTTGACATTCTTGACAAGTCCAAACCAGTAGATCATTATTCACAATCTTTGACATTCTTGACCCATCCTGACAAATAGATCACTAAGCACAATCTTTGACATTCTTGACCCGTCCTGACAAATAGATCACTAAGCACAATCTTTGACATTCTTGACCCATCCTGACAAATAGATCACTAAGCACAATCTTTGACATTCTTGACCCGTCCTGACAAATAGATCACTAAGCACAATCTTTGACATTCTTGACCCATCCTGACAAATAGATCACTAAGCACAATCTTTGACATTCTTGACCCATCCTGACAAATAGATCACTAAGCACAATCTTTGACATTCTTGACCCATCCTGACAAATAGATCACTAAGCACAATCTTTGACATTCTTGACCCGTCCTGACAAATAGATCACTAAGCACAATCTTTGACATTCTTGACCCGTCCTGACAAATAGATCACTAAGCACAATCTTTGACATTCTTGACCCATCCTGACAAATAGATCACTAAGCACAATCTTTGACATTCTTGACCCGTCCTGACAAATAGATCACTAAGCACAATCTTTGACATTCTTGACCCGTCCTGACAAATAGATCACTAAGCACAATCTTTGACATTCTTGACCCGTCCTGACAAATAGATCACTAAGCACAATCTTTGACATTCTTGACCCGTCCTGACAAATAGATCACTAAGCAAAATCTTTGACATTCTTGACCCGTCCTGACAAATAGATCACTAAGCACAATCTTTGACATTCTTGACCCGTCCTGACAAATAGATCACTAAGCACAATCTTTGACATTCTTGACAAGTCCAGACCAGTAGATCATTATTCACAATCTTTGACATTC
This sequence comes from Chaetoderma sp. LZ-2023a, assembly GCA_034401795.1. NCBI lineage: Eukaryota > Metazoa > Mollusca > Caudofoveata > Chaetodermatida > Chaetodermatidae > Chaetoderma > Chaetoderma sp. LZ-2023a. The sequence goes on from CM067367.1 coordinate 116,485,247, forward strand.
TTGACCCGTCCTGACAAATAGATCACTAAGCACAATCTTTGACATTCTTGACCCGTCCTGACAAATAGATCACTAAGCACAATCTTTGACATTCTTGACCCATCCTGACAAATAGATCACTAAGCACAATCTTTGACATTCTTGACCCGTCCTGACAAATAGATCACTAAGCACAATCTTTGACATTCTTGACCCGTCCTGACAAATAGATCACTAAGCACAATCTTTGACATTCTTGACCCGTCCTGACAAATAGATCACTAAGCACAATCTTTGACATTCTTGACAAGTCCAGACCAGTAGATCATTATTCACAATCTTTGACATTCTTGACCCGTCCTGACAAATAGATCACTAAGCACAATCTTTGACATTCTTGACCCGTCCTGACAAATAGATCACTAAGCACAATCTTTGACATTCTTGACCCATCCTGACAAATAGATCACTAAGCACAATCTTTGACATTCTTGACCCGTCCTGACAAATAGATCACTAAGCACAATCTTTGACATTCTTGACCCGTCCTGATAAATAGATCACTAAGCACAATCTTTGACATTCTTGACAAGTCCAGACCAGTAGATCATTATTCACAATCTTTGACATTCTTGACCCGTCCTGACAAATAGATCACTAAGCACAATTTCTGATATTCTTAACCAATCTTGAGCATTATATGGTCAAGACAGGTTTTACTCTATTACTCATAACGTGTTATAAATCTTGGAGCAATGCATTGAACTATGCCACGTGCAAAATTGACCTATGCCACGTGCAAATCTTCTGCAGAACTCTTATCCACACATTGATCATCATCCTCATAATGCTGCCATGACTCTGCTGACTTACAAGAGAAGAACAATGGACGGATCTGTCACTCAAGTATCTGACATCATAATCAATTACTTCACTAGGTAGCCGACATCACAAACAAAATGACACCATCACAAAAATCAAACAATCTGTCACTAGTGTACAAATTGTATGTTTTTGATGAATTTACAATGAAAAAATATTCTGTTGAATATTTTGAGACTAATTTGACTGGCTGTTATGCCAATAGCAGCAACACCCACTCCCCCCACCCACCCCCCAGTCAAATTAGTTTCAAAATATGCAACAGCTTACCTACAGGTATGGCTACCTTGAAATTTAGATTCTTGTAATTCAGGTTTCAAATCAATTCCAAAGACAAACACGTAAAAATTTGGGTGGTGTTTTTTCTAGAAATGGGCGGAGCATAGCTAGAACTGGATCCCTCTATTGTCTGAGCAGTGAAGTAACAGACACGATGTGATAATGGATACACTTATCATTAAACTGATCAAACATTCACATGCTAATTAGGGTACATATTTAATTCAAATAGATTCCCTTTAACCCTTGAATTTATTCAAGCAAATTTCAATTTTCTCATAGAGAATGTCTATTTGCAGACCAAGAGAAGCCTATGTTTGAAAATTTACCACTGGAATGACTGGTTCGGTAATCGAGCCAGTCATTCTAGTGATAAATTTTCAAAAAATTGTCTTCTCTTGGTCTGCAAGTGAACATTTCCGAAAACCCCTGCAGAAACCGCTTTTGGCTGATATGAGTGTTAAAGGGTTAATAGTTATGTTGCTCTGTGTATTTATAATTATATTTAAAGGTGCGTGTTCACATGCTTGAAAATAAAATTGTTGAAATTGTATACTTTTCAAGGCTTAAATTATGCACTTCAATGCAATGAAATGAAATAAATTTTTACATACAATGATTTCATTCCATATAAGTTCATATAATTTTCTTAGTTGTGAAGCTGAAATAGAGACTCGTGTCTCTAATTCACTTTCACAACTTAAAAAAATATATTAATTTATATGTAGTGAAATCATGTATTAAGATTTATTTCGTTTCATTAAGTCTAGGCAGATAACATCATTAAGCCCTGAAGTATGAAATGTAAACAATTTTCTTTTAATGCATTTTAGTGTGAATATGCACCTTTAAAGGAACGCAAAAGGGAAATAACAAATGATGTTTATTGGTAATTTCATACAATATTAAATAAACTACCATCGCTAAAAATTGAAATGAATGGGGAGTATTTGAGAAAAAGCATTTACTAAATCTAGGAACGCTTAACTTGAAGCCAATTAGGCCTGCTTTATAAGTCAAACTTTCTGTCGTGCCGTGCTAATAACGACTTGTTAATTTATATAGTGGACTCTGTAATTTTCAGGCACGGCACATGAGAAGTTTGACATATAAATCAGGCCTTAATGACCAAGCTGGTGCTTTGCACACCGCCATGTGTCAACTGTGTGTGCAGGTATACTGCATAGGCCTACCTGAATATAACGAAAGCACACCTGAATATGGTTTGTAAGCGGTATGAATAGTTTTCTCTATAGGCGCCAATGTAGAGTGATTAACTCACTACTGCTAATTCACTATTAATCCTTTTGAAAACGTTATTTGAAAGTCACTTTTTCTGGTGGAAGCAACAAGTTTCGGTCAAAATGATTTCAAAATACACTGCTGGTTTCCAAGGTCGCCATATAATGCCTACTGAATATTTGGAATTCCGTGTGACTGAATTCTTACAGACACCGTCTCTGGAAACAACAGCTTTCAGTCAAATTGTTTTAAAGCTACCGTAGATATTAGGTTACCTGCAGGAAGCAGCTTAAAGCGAATATAACTGACCTTATATGAGCTAACTGACCTTATACGAGCGGCTAGAGCGGGTATTATTTATTCGCTCGGCATACACCAGAGCACATAGGTCCAGCTGCATCATTAATCGGTTCCCGCCAGAGTGACATAAATGGTATTTAGCTGCTTTTTTTCTAATTATTCTCATTTATTTGTTTTTTACTGGGAGCTACAGGTTGATTATTATATAAAGCTATCATTCAACAGGCTATGTTAGTTCTCTTATCCTTTCCTTTAATTATTACCCATGTTTGGGCTGAAGGGAACATGTGAGAATGTCCAACTAGTAAATAATGGGCGCCTATCATAGAAATGTACTATATTAACAGTACATTTCTAAGGTGCCTATATACAATCCGTAAGAAATGTGTTTAATTGAAAAATAGTATCTAGTTGAAAGGGTTATACATCGTGCATCGCTGTATGCTATTGGAATGAAAATACTGCACCTTCATAGATGAGACTGCATTGTTTCTACATATGAACTTTGCGAGAGCAAATAAGGCCAGTGATTATAAGATTGCTTCTATAAATTTCAAGAAAATTCTGGGTTTATTTTTTTTTATATTAAGACCATAGTTGTGAAATACTAGTTTACCAGAGGTACTTTTCCCGCATCACAAGCCTGATCAGTAGTTTCTATGAAACAATCAAAAATCAAAGACACACAAACGCAGACAGACAGACAGACAGACATGCAATATCATCTTTCACCTCGTTACTACCCAATAGGTAGAACCATATGCAGCAATAGCCCTCGGTCAAATTAGATTCAAAATATTCAATTCCTTAACCCTTTAATGGCCATACTGACCAAAATCGGCTTTTGCTATGGTCTTATGGAATGGCCATTTACAGACCAAGAATATAATTTTTGAAAATTTACCACTGCAATGACAGGCTCGATAACTGAGCCAGTCATAAATTTTCAAAAATGTTCTTCTCCTGGCCTGTAAACGGACATTCAGTAAAACGATAAAATTTTCTTGACCAAATTTCACCAGCAAAGGGTTAACATTACATGGAAATTTAGATTCTGAGAATTCCGGTTTCAAATCGATTCCAACACGCATAAAAAAGTAAGTCTGCTTAGATAGAAATTGGCGGGGCATAGCTAGAATTAAAAAAGATCACTAAATCGCCATTTGCTCGCTTTGTCGAGCCATCATTCGCTTCTTGTGGGATTGACAAAAATGTAATTTTAATGGGGAAACAAATTGGTGTAAATAAAAATGCAAAGTTTAAATAAGGTGTATGTGAAATTCTAAAAGTTAAATTTTGTTGTCCATTGCTTTTTCAGCTGAAATAAACACATTATTAAACATCTGTATATGTCTGAAATTTCATGAACACCAGGTATTTGATTTTGATTTTCAGATACACCACACAGGTCAGGTGTTGAATACAATTTGAAAATAAATTTATTTGAATATATTCAGAGTAATATTTTCTGACGTCGTCGTAAATAATGTTCCCTATCTTTTATCAGTGAACCCTTTAACACACGTTTATATCAGCCAAAAACAGCTTCTGCAGTGGTCTCGAGAAATGTCCATTTGCAGACCAAGAGAAGAGTATTTTAGAAAATTTACTAGCTGAATGACTAGCTCGATGACCGAACCAGTCATTCCAGTGGTAAATTTTCAAAAATAGTCTTCTCGTGGACTGCAAATGGACATTTTGAGAAAATTTAATTTTTTTAAAACAAATTTGAGTGCTAACGGGTTAATGAGTAAAAGGGTTTCATAAATTGAGTGCTGAAACTATAATTGGTTTTAACTTGCCTTTAATTAGGCTGTAATTAACCAACCATATGAAACTGGCACATTTCAAATCATGTCAATATAATTTAATATTATTAAGAATGAAATTGCTTTACAAATGCTATATAATTTCTCGCCTCAGATTAAAATTTCATAGAAACTAGAGTCTGGGTTATAATTATCATCTGTGCCTATAGTGACGAATTATATCTGAATTGATTAAACGCTCAGAAAACTTGCCAGTCGAATTAAATCATGACTCATGTTATGTTAACCATTCGACTGCTTAAACATTTACGTATCAAATTTCTTCAAGAAAATTTAAATTTTCTCGCAGAAAATGCCCTGGATTTCCAGAGTAAGACTATTTTGGAAAATTTACCACTTTAATTGACTGGCTCGGTTATAGTTGGTAACTGCAGTGTTAAATTTTTTAAATGAAGTCTTGTTCGGCAAACAGAGATTTCTCAAAATCACTGCAGAAGCCGTCTTTGGCCAGCTTGAGTGCTAAGCTTAAACCATTTGGAACACAATGACAGACAGGCAGGCAGACAGGCTGGAAGGCTGGCTGGTAGGCTGGCTGGTAGGCAGGCAGTCCTGAATGTGCAGGCAGGCAGGCCTGAATGCAATGCCCGCTTCCACTTACAGAGTGAGGGTAATGATATTAATGACCATAAGGTGATGATGATATTATATATTACCTCACTTAATTTTGCAGTAAAATGCCATAAATGAAGAGATGAAATATGGTTCACAAACACATTATAACTCCAGACACAGGCCTGGTCCCCTGCCAGAACTCAACATATCAATTATGTCATAATATATATTCGCGATCTTTTGCGCTAAAAGGCAAATACTGATTAAATTATTCAATACAGTTCTACATAATCATTACTGATAAAGATGTAGAATATAGACTTAACCATTCAAGCAGGCAGAAAACAGCTTCCGCAGTGGTTGTGATAAATGGCCATTAACAGACCAAGAAGACTATTTTTTAAACGTATCACTGGAATGACTGGCTCGATAACCGAGACAGTCATTCCAGTGACAAATTCTCAAAAATAATTCTCTTTTGGTCTGCAAGTGGACATTTTTAATAACAAAACTTAAATATTTCCTGAACAACTTTGAATGTTAAAGTTTTAAGATCTAGGGACAACAATGTCTTCCCGTCAAATTAAACCTTAATTATTCAACAACTGATGGTCTGCATTTATGCCTGTTATACACGACTTAAATTAAATGTCTCATCTGTCTCCTTTTTGTCACAGTGGCATTTACCTTTGATCTTGTGACTTCTGTGTTATCATGCGGCTTCCTAACATTATAAGTAACCATGTATTCCAGCGTAGTTCCAATAGGATTAACCAATCTTGAAATATAAATGATTTACTGAATGGAAAAAGATCAAATAGCAATATTATAATGGCCTTGACCTTTGACCTGGTGACCTCCATGTCACTATCATATATCCCCTTGGCATAAGCACCCATGTACCCAAGTTGTGTTCCATTAGGGCTAAGCAATCCTGAAATATAACATCATCAGATTTGCTACGCCTAAAATCTTAACATTGGAAAATAACACAGTTTTGTAGAGGTCAGAATGACCTTGACCTTCGATGTTGTGACTTCGGCGTCAGCATGTTCCTTCAAAATATTATAGGTAACAATGTATCCATGTTTGGTCCCAATAGGATTAACCAATCCTGAAAGATAAGCCAAAAGGTTTTGCTTAATGCAAAAACTTAACATTGAAAAAAAACTAGTCTTGTCAGTGAACTTGACCTTTGACCATGCGACCTCAGTCTAATCATGCTGCTTCCTAACAGCATAGGCAACCACATAGCCAAGTTTAGTTGCAATAGGATTAATTGATGCTGAAATATAAGCTGAGAGGTTTAGTTAAATGCAAAAACGTAACATTGCTGATGCCTTCGTAGTCGTCGGAAAACAGACACATATGTCTCGCTTTCTGCTTGGCAGGCGAGACAAAAATGGAAATATTATGATTTCAGTGTTCAAAGGGTTAATAATTAACACTCTCACCGTTGCATTGATGGAATATGGTAAACAATGTGGGGATTTGATCTGTTACTCAAATATATAACCTCATAATCAATTATGTCACATGTACTAGGGAGTCTGTCTAGTGTAGAAATTAACCTTTCCATTTTTAGCAGCGCCCAGTCAAATTAGTTTCCAAATAATCAACAGCATGCATGCTTATTAAATAGTAGACACACAATTTTTACATGTCAGACTATTAAGAGGTAAAGACGGGCCTACCTTAAAAGAATCATTTATGACATAATGATTATGACATCATCCTACAAGCAGCTTAGCTGATTATGACATCATATCATCTATGGATACTCTGGAGAGGTGAATTATATGTCTTTGATCAGTTTACAATTTAATCAACATTCTGTTGAACATTTTAAAACTAATTTGACTGGGAGCCGTTGCTGCCATAGGTAGCAACAGCCCCCAGTCCAATTAGTTTTAAAATATTCAACAGCCTACCTGTATTTTTACGTTAAAATTAGGATTCTGGGAAATTCAGTGTTCAAAGTATATCGATAGATCTCAACATGTGCAAAATGTGGGTGGAACTTAGCTAGAATTGGGCGTGGCATAGCTAGATACAGATCACTCCATTAACCCTCTCACTGCTTCATTGATGGAATCTGGTCATTTTAACTCTTTAGCCCTCACAGAACAGAAATAGCTAATTCTTTATGATGTAGGGAAGTCTGTTGAATATTTTCAAACTATTTTGACTGGGTGCTGTTGCTTCCGAAGGTTTCAGTCAAATTAGTTTCAAAATATTCAACAGAGTTCCTGTATACCTGTTTTGAAATTTAAATACTGGAATTTCAAGCGCTAAAGGGTTATAAAATACCATGGCTGTAGACAGCAACATCTTCAGGCAACGCTGTTTCGACAGATGATACAGACGTTTTCCACTTAGCAACTGAGTATAAAAACAAAATTAATGCGTCCACCGGAGTAAAACTGCTAACAGGAACTTTAATGCATCGTCGAATGCTGCCAGAATCCCATCATCCTAGATCTTCACTCTGATCAGAGCAGGCACACACATACACCTTGTCATGCTCAAAGAAAACTGATCAATGTCGCGTTGTCACAATGCATGCACATCATTTTGGAAAACACTTTTACAAAAAAAGGTTTAGCTGTCTGAAGCAGCAACACCATTCAGCCAAATAGTTGTCAAATGTGAGGAGGACCTTAACCTATATATCATCTTTATGAAAAGTAACCACTGCATCGGAGCATAAAATACAGAGTGAAATTATAGCGAATACTGATCAAATCCATGAAAAATATCTATTGAAAGCAATTCTGAGAATTTTATTATATGAATCCACTAACCTTGTGTTTGCTTATCCTAGAATGGTGGTGTTTTATTAAATATTATAGCCGCAAGAGATTCACACGATAGATTACATACATGTAGATGATCAATACAATATCAAAACATTGGCAATGTCCCTCACACCAAGCAGTCACAATAGCATAGTTACTGGCATACATTATAAAATGTGTATTAAAGGTAGCAACAGCTGCAGTTAAATTATTTTCAAAATATCAAAGAGCTTGTCTGTTGCAATAGTACTATAGTGATTTATACGCGCACGCACACACACACACACACACACACACACACACACACACGCACACACACACACACACACACACACAGATTCCCCTGTATGCTTTAACAACGATGTTTAAATTATTTTCAAAATATCAAAGAGCTTGTCTGTTGCAATAGTACTATAGTGATTTATACGCGCACGCACGCACGCACGCACGCACGCACGCACGCATTTCAAATTTGTAATTTTCCTTTTCTTTTATATATATATATATATATATACCAACGGTGTTAGTTTTGAAAGGAATTTCGCTGTTTAAGACATGAACAGAGCTGTTCTACTGAGCTTTGAGTACAATGGACCTTCCAGTTTTAGACATGCCCCGCCCATCTCTAGCTGAGCTGCACCCACACCGCGCTCATGTTTGGATCGATCGATCCCTGAACTCCCTGACTATCAATTTCCAACTATACAGGTGATCTGTTAAATATTTTGAAACTAATTTGATTGGGTGCTGTTGTTGGCTATGGCAGCAACAGAACACAGTCAAATTAGTTTCAAAATATTCAACAGCACGTTTATTAAATAGCAGACATACAATTCGTATGTTTCAGAATATTAAGCATTTAAGACGGACAAAATTGAGTCATTCATGACATCATGATTATGAAATCATCCCACACGTCACATAGTTTATTATGACATCATGTTGGACGGATAACCTGGAAAGGTCCATTACTTTCGCTACGGGACTTGAATTCCAGGAATAATAACAACGCAACTCTTTAATAGTCAAACTGCTCAAAATGATCCCACCTGTCACTCAAGAATCTGGCATCATAATCAAATTTATATATCACATTAGCTGATGTCACAACCCAAATAACCTATATCTCTGTCACACAAATCGGAAAATCAATCATGAAGTGAATTTACAATTTAATAAGCTCCCAGTTAAATTAGTTTCAAAATATTCAACAGCTTACCAGACTACCTACCTTGAAATATAGATTATGGGAGTTCATGTTTCAACGATTCCAATCGATCCCAATGCTTAGAAAGATTTGGCCGATCTTAGCTAGAACTGGGCGTGGCATAGCTAGAAATTCCTCCATTCTTATCCAGTCATCTGTCCAAACCCTGTCTACAGCACACATTGTCCTTTCCGAATAGTCTCTTTAGTGCCTGACTATTCATGCTCATAATTTTAATGGAATACAATTGAGATTTCAAATTATGTTTTATTAAACCTTATCACTCTGACGTCAATATTTTATCTTTTACTGCGTCAATAACAAAGAAACTGGTGTACATTTATATCTACGACGACAATATCTTCCCCCAAATTTGCTGGAAAATGAAAACTAGTTCATCATTTAATTTAATTTTAAAATTTTGACATCAGAGGGTTAAGGGTTAAAAGAGAAATTAAGGACCACAATAGACAAGCTACTTTGACACATGACAGAGTGCCCTTGACAATATCTGTGCATTAAGCATTTAACCATAGAATTTAGTCAAGAAAGGTTCAATTTTCTTTTAGAAAATGTCAATTTGCATACAGACAGAGAAGACTATTTTTGAAAGTAACCGAGCCAGTCATTCCAGTGGTGAATTTTCAAAAATTGTCTTCTCTTGGTCTGCACATGGACATTTTTCAAGACCACTGCAGAATTCATTTTTGGCGGATATGCGTGTTAACAGGTTTTTAACAGTCATATAGGATAATTTGTTTAACAGCCTATATATATTTGCATGTAGATGATAGTTTCCCACAAAATTGACATTTTATTATCTCAATCAAAAGATAATTATTATACACGAGATTTATTGAATATTTTGAAACTAATTTAACAGGGATTTGTTGGTGTAGTAGACTTAAGATGGCATAGAAATAGCTCACAAGTCACAAATGACAAAGAAACGTATATGCGAGTGTGTCAGTGTATCAATATATATCTGCATTGGAGGCACATATGCATGTACATGTGTGCACGCACGCACATACACACACACACACACACACACACGTCGGCACAGACACACTCACCATGCATGCACATACATACAGCGTGCGCGATCGGGACACACGCACGCACGCACAAACACGCGCGCACACACACGCACGCACGCACGCACGCACGCACACACACACACACACAATGGGCATGTGGGAAGATTACATATATTTCCCAAAAGCGTGCCTTAAGCAATAGGCACATTAGGGGTCTGCATGGTTCACCTGCGTCCTGCAACATCAGTATTTATGGTTAACCAGAAACATGAAAAACATGAAAATATAAGGATGAAAATCTAAGTTCCAATTGTTGTAGAGTGACAGGAAACATCACTATTTAGGCAAGAAATTAACTAATTTGTGTCCAAATGCATAATGAGCGGTTGACCAAACTGATTTAAAGTGTAACATTTGCATTCATTAAGTTCTAAAACATAATCGTATGTATCAGCATTTTTTGTCACAATCCATAAACTCAGACAACCGTAATTTTGATTTGGGTTGGTGGCAGCCATGTTTTTTTCAGGTATTAACCTGTAACCGTTAAATTTGTTCAAGAAAATTTCAATTTTCTCATAGAAAACGTCCATAATTTGTAGACCATGAGAAGACTGTTTTTGAAAATTTACCAGTGAAATGACTGGCTCAGTTATCGAGCCAGTCATTCCAGTGGTAAATTTTCAAAAATAATCCCTTATGGACATTTCTCAAGACCACAGCAGACTGATATGAGTGTTAAAGGGTTAACTTTTCTTGAATCACTTGTACTTCCTAATAATGTTTCTCATGTAACGATACTAGACAGGGTATTCAATTTTTCAGCGAGAGAGAGAGAGAGAGAGAGAGAGAGAGAGAGAGAGAGAGAGAGAGAGAGAGAGAGAGAGAGAGAGAGAGAGAGAGAGAGAGAGAGAGAGAGAGAGAGAGAGAGAGAGAGGGATGGAGAGAGAGAGAGAGAGAGAGGAGAGGAGAGAGGAGAGAGAGAGAGGAGAGGAGAGAGGAGAGAGAGAGAGGAGAGAGGGACAGGGAGGGGGAGGGGGGGGGGGGAGTGGGAGGGAGGGGGGAGGGATCTACCCAGTGGGTCTTGAGATGTTTCTTAAAAGAAGAAATGTTCAGTAATAATGACATCGCGTACCAATTGGCATTTGGGATCTCGGAAGGGAGGTCTCTTACACTGCTAGGAAAATTCATAATATGTTTCCATCATGTGGAGTTGGTAGATCCTGTGGCATTCTGTTGCCTTCGCCACATGGTTGAGTCTGGATCTGATGGATCTGGAAATATGATTTCTATGATCCGTCTGATCCTATAGTGCATATCATTTCTGTAGCGTCTGGCTTAATGGACCTTTTCAGTTTTTATCTATGCCCTGCCCATCCATAGTTATGCTCCACCCATGCTTCACCCGTGCTGGGATCGATCGATCGAACGCCAGAAAACAATACGGGTAAGCTGATGAATATTTTTACACTAATTTGACTCAGTGCTGCTACTGCCCAGTCAAATTAGTTTCAAAATATTCACCAGAATGATTATTGAATAGTAAAGACACACAATTTATACGTGTTGGAATATTAACCCTTTAACCCTCATATCAACCAAAAAACGGCTTCTATAGTGGTCTTGAGTAGTGTCCATTTGCAGACCAAGAAGACTTTTTGAAAGTTTACCACTGAAATGACTGGCTCGATAACCGACCCAGTCACTCCAGTGGTAAATTAAAAAAAATAATCTATTGGTCTACAAATGGAAATTTTTCATGAGAAAATATAATTTTTCTTGAACAAATTCGAGGCTTAAGAGCTTAAGATAGACTAAATCAAGTCATTCATGCTGTAATTGATTATGACATCATTCTCCACGTCACGTAGTAGATTATGATGTCATATGATAGACACAAACTTGAAAGGTCCATTGACATGACGTGATACTGATGAGTCATACCTTCCATACTTGTGGAGGTTGGTAGTCAAGGGGTGGTGCTCTTATGTTGGAGGTCTGAACCCTTAGCACTGATATCAAAATTTTTACCTTTCAAATTAAATTACATTTAAATTTGGTGGAAGATGGTGGTGTTTGTAGACAGCAACATCGTCCACCGAATTTGTTGCCAGTTTCCTTGCTATTAACACAGTAAAAGATAGAATATCAGAGTTGTAAAGGCTAAGGGTCCTGGAAAATCTCTATGTTTCAATGATCAGGAGTTCTCTCTCTTGCATGATCACATGACCAGGACACACTTCTTAATTGGACATGCACTTTTCCAGTTATTTCCATTAGTTTATCTAAAGATGCATCTATAATCAATGCATTCTGAAAATTAACAAACTCGTTTCTGATAAGCAATAAATATAACCACTGATTAACACATATATAGCAATATTGCTGTACTTTCAGTCTAATTGTTTTCAAATAATAAGCCAGATTCTTACTACATAGTGTTCGTGGAGAAGATACCATCGACATCAACAAGCTGCAGGCATGTGATAGATTAACCCGTAATAATCCGGTAAAGATTAGAATATATCTTTTAAACATTTATCACTGGAATGACTGGCTCGGTTATCAAGCCAGTTATTCCAGTGATAAATTAAAACTGCAAATGGACATTGCCTATTTGGGATCCAGCACGCGTGCGCATGCGCATGCACAAGCGCGCTTAGTGACAGGCATCACTATGGAGTGAGTACAAACTGATGCCAGTCTATATCAGTTAATATACTGGAGATGGACCTAACCAGTAGCCTGGTTGAGGGTCCATATTTATAGGAATAGGTATGGGGAGGAGTGTTTGCAAGCATAAAAATCTTATTCTGGTAGCTAAATGCAGATAATTGATTTAGCGAGTAGTGATTGAACAGTAATGGATGTTTTTGTGGTGTAATAACAACTGCAAATGGACATTTCTCAAGACTACTGCGGAGGATGTTTTTGGCTGATATGAGAGTTAAAGGGTTAATAGACATTTCGTCTATGTTAATGACAATTCTCTACACTTCATTAGACATGCAAGGCGATAAACACATTTGTTAATATTTCATACATAATTACACTATTCTTCGACTTATCATTGCAAGCTTACAATGTGTGTGTATCATCTAAATCAATATTTTGCATTATCTGTGATTAAATGGCTATAATCGCCATTAATTAATGAGTTGTAATATATAAACGAAGTCATTGATAGGAAGAATTTATGATAAATAATGAGTTAATTAATTCTTTAATAATTAAACAATGGCAACTGGAAAGTTATCTTGTGATGAATAAATTGCCTCTGTTGTCAGGATAACATCAGCTAAAATGATTGCTAGCAGCAGTTTGTATAGATACTTTTTTATGTTTTTTTATTGCTCAACTCTTTAACATTGAAGTTGGCCAAAACAGCTCATAGAGCTTGGGAAATGCCCATATATGCAGACGAAGAGAAGACTATTTTACCCGCATCACATCGCTAGACGCAATGGTATATGTGAGCATGGAGTGCTTCGTCGTCTTCTTGTTGTTCTTAAGACATTTTTTGGGTTTAAAACAACGACAGCTTCCAACAACATTGTTTTCAAAATAGATCTTTTTGAAGCATTTTTCAATAACTCTAATGGAGTGACCTTTTCCGAACTTGGGTATGACTACGAAGCTTGACAAAAATAAAAAAAATATAGAAGGCTTATCAATACACTTATCAATGACCATGACCTTCCACCTTTTGACCCCAAAGTAATTGTCTCACCCCCTCACACTAGCAAGTGTCACAGTTTGGGTGCAGTATTATTAACACAACATGAGATATGAACTGCTAAGTGGAGGAAAAAGCAAAATGTTATTATTGAGAAAGCCCTTGAGTTTTGTCATTAACACACTGACCTTGACATGTTGGTGATTGTGTCATGCCATGTCATTATAAGAAAGGATGTGTCCGAATGTGGGCCCTGTATGCTTAACCAAACATGAGGTACAAACTGCTAAGTTGAGCTAAACGTAAAATGTTAATTTTGATAGACTACGTTTTAGCAAGGACACAGTGACCGTGACCTTTGACATTGACTCCACAGTGTCATGTATCATTTCCACACATTATAATGAAGCATGTGTCCAACTTTGGCTCCAGTATGATTAAGCAAACATGAGATATAAACAGTGAAGTTGAGCTAAACACAAAATGCTACCGTTCACAAAAACAGTTTTTCCCCAGACGACAATCACCTTTGCCCGTTTGACCCCGAAGGAAATTGTGTCATACTCTCTCACTAAAAGTAAGCATGTGTTTAAGTTCAGTTCCATTATGATTAACCAAATATCAGATATGAACTACTAACTTGAGCTAAATGTAAAATGTTAATGCTGAAAAAACCCCAGTCATTTACCAATATCACAAAAAAATTAACCTTTGACCCAAAGGTCATTGTGTAATTCCTTTTCCTTATACTGAAGTATGTGCCCAAGTTTGTGTCCAGGAAGATTACGCAAACATGAGATATGAACTGCTAAGTTGAGTCAAACACAAAATGTTAATATTATAGTTTTTACCTTCATTTCAAAATATCCTTGTGTGATGTCATCCAGTTATATGAAAGTATGTGTCCATGGTTGGGGCCAGTCTACTTAAGCAAAGATGAGATATTAACAGCTTAGTTGAGCTAATTGCAAAAATGCTAATATTGAAAAAGCAAATTTTTTTGCCAATGTCCCAGTGACCTTGTCCTTTGACCTTTGATACCAAACTTTGACACATGCTACTTTAAAATTACATGGCAAAGTGAACTTGGACCTTTTGACCCCAAAGTCATAATGTGATGCGCCCTCATTACATAGAAGCATTTGTCCAGGTTTGGGTGCAGTATCGCAGTTGAGACACATGTATGAACTGTTAAGTTGAGCTAAATGGAAAATGTTAATGTTGGAAAAACTAAGTTCTTTACCAAGGCCCAATGACCTTGTCCTTGTCCTTTGATCCCAAACTTGGACCCATGCTACTTTATAATTACATGGCATCGCACAATGTGTCCAAGCTTGGGTCCAGTATGCTTAACCAAAGATGAGATATAAATGGCTAAGTTGAGCTAAACGGAAAATCTTAATGTTGGAAAAACAAGGTTTTTACCAAGGTCACAGTGACCTTGACATTTGACCCCACGGTCATTGTGTGATGCCGTGCCACTACAAGAAAGCATGTGTCCAAGTTTGGGTCCAATATAATTAAGCAAACATGAGATATAAATAGAAAAGTTGAGCTAAATGGAAAATGTTAATGTTGAAAAAACCCCAAGGTTCTTACCAAGGTCAGTGACCGTGACCTTTTGACCCCAAGGTCATTGTGTGATGATGTATCCTTATAAGGAAGCAGGTGTCCAAGTTCGGATCCCGTATGATTAACCTAACATGAGATATAAATATAAAAGTTGATCTAAACGCAAATTGGATGACTACGACGACGCCACCAACCGGACAATGTGCAGGGTATCACAATGGCTTGTTTTACTTAAAAGTCAGGCTAAAAATAGTCTTCTTTTGGTCTCCAAATGGGATTTTCTCAAGACCAGTAGAGAATCAGTTCTTTGTTAGCTTGACTGTTAAAGGGTTAACCCAATATGGGATTGATTATATTATATCTACAGTCATTCTTTTCCACATATGTGCAGCCACAATTATGATACATGCTACTTGCTGGAGGATACAAGTTATGCACCTCCACTAGCATTACGTGACATATGTTTTAGGTACGGTATAAATTATGGCATGGCAAGGTAGGTGATGATACAGGACATATAGGAAGACAGGATACATAATAGAGGAATCCAGTTTGTCACTAAAATTTGTCTCAGCATGACTTCACCCTAATGCGACTAAACTTGTCACATGCCTCCTTATATCAAGGGGATTGCCCTTATTTCATGAAGTCAGCTCAACCAGTAAGTAGGAGCAGCACAAAGACAGTCAGCGCAACACTAATTTCTTGTTTTAGTTCAGAAACCCGAGCTAAAAATAGTATTCGCTTGGTCTGCAAATTATGGCCATTTATCAATTCCACTACAGCAGCC
The DNA here is from genome assembly GCA_034401795.1 of Chaetoderma sp. LZ-2023a. Lineage (NCBI taxonomy): Eukaryota > Metazoa > Mollusca > Caudofoveata > Chaetodermatida > Chaetodermatidae > Chaetoderma > Chaetoderma sp. LZ-2023a. Next base: position 116,501,393 of record CM067367.1, read on the forward strand.
ATTTTTGCCCAGCATGAGGGTCAAACACAATATATGATTTATTATATGATATCTACAAATGTACAGCCAGAATTATGATACATGCTACTTTCTGGAGGATGTAAAGCAATTCACCTTTCCAGAGTGTCCATCCATCATCTGACCTCGTATGATGTCATAATAAGCCCAGCGCGTGTATGATGACATCACAATCATTACGGCACAAAGAGTTCCATATAGACCGTCACCAAATCTCAAATACTCTGACACGTTGTATGAATTGCATGTCTTTGTAATTCTTTGCTATTTAATAAACATGAGAGCTAGGGCATTCGGGGATCGATCAATCCCAACACGGAGGTGTGGGTGGAGCTTAGCTAGTGATGGGCAGGGCATGGCTAAAAATGGAAAGGTCCATTCACATACCGCCACTAGCATTACGTTTATCGATCAATCATATGACGTCATAAGCAACAATGTTACGTGTAGGCTGACATCGTAATCAATTACGTCATGAATGACATATCTAAGTCCACCATAAACGCTTAACAGTCCATCAAGTTGTACAAATTGTATGTCTTTACTATATAATAAAGTATGTTGAATATTTTGAAACTAATTTGACTGGGCTCTGTTGCTGCCATAGGAGGCAACATCACCAAGTCAAATTAGTTTCAAATATTTAACAGCTTACCTGTATAGTTTTCTGGAAATTGAGATTCATAAAGTTCATAGGGCGTTTCATTGTAACATAGATATGACAGCAACTACACACAGTCAAATTAATTTCAAAATATTCAACAGATAAGCTGCATAGTTTTCTAGAAATAGAGACTCAGGGAGTTCAGGGTTCGATGGATTCCAACACAGAAAAAGTGGGGGCGGGGCGGAGCTTGGCTAGAAATTTGCGGGTCTTAGCTAAAACTGGATTCATGCATTGTAGAGAAGATCTATAAGAATATATACCAGCCATAAAAATATTGTATATATACAGGCACTATATATATATATATATATATATATATATATATATATATATATATATATATATATATATATATATATATATATATATATCTGTCACTAACATAATACAATATGGTTATTTCAACAAATCTGCCTTAAAATAATGAAAATGCAGGCACCGCAAAAATACAAAAAGCCTTTCAGAAACATCTGTAATATGAGGCAGCGAGACGTAATCATCTTAAAGAACAAATCTGTGCAGTTTGATTGCAATTGGACAAATCTCTGCTGATTTAATTTTCACATAAAAGTTTTCTAACACGGAAATTAAGCCTAACCTGATCTGAATTTGCTACAACAAAATCTAAATACAAACCCCATAAAATGAATGTAATATTTTCAGAATTATTATCATTATAATGCAGATTAGATGTTAAACGAATGCATCTAGAACAAATCTGTACACTTTAATTCTAATCTGGTAACTATTTACTTGCTTAAATGTTATACAAAAAAGCGCGTAACCCGGACTGATCAGGATATGCAGAGGTAATTGAGGAATCCAGTTTATCCATCTATCATATGACATCATAATCAACTACATGAGGTGTAGGATAATGTCATAATCAATTACCTTATGAATGACTCGATTTAGTCCGTCTTAAACGCTTAATAGTCCGTCAGCTTGTACGAATTCTATACCTGTACTAATTAATAAACATGTTGTTGAATATTTTGAAACTAATTTGACTGGGTGCTCTCATAGGCAGCAACACCACCCAGTCAAATTAGTTTCAAAATATTCACCAGTTTACCTGTACAGTTTTCTGGAGCGCAGGGATGTATCGATCACAACATAGGCAAAGTGTGGGTGGAGCTTAGCTAGAGATGGGCGGGGCATAGATTCCTCCATTCTCTGCCAATGGACTCATCAAGTGTAACGATTAACACTTTAACCCTTTAAACCTCAAATTTGTTCAAGAAAATTTAAATTTTCTCATAGAAAATGTCCATTTACAGAGCAAGCAAAAACTATTTTTGAAAATTTACCACTGGAATGACTGGCTTGGTTATCGAGCCAGTCATTCCGGTGGTATATTTAAAAAAAATAGTCTTCTTTTGGTCTGAAAATGGACATTTCTCATGACCACTGCAGAAGCCATTTTTGGCTGATATGAGTGTTAAAGGGTTAACACTTGAAATTCCAGTGTCACAATTTCAAGGCAACTGTACAGGAAAGCTGATGAATATTTTGAAACTAATTCCACTGGAATATGTTGCTGCCATAAGCAACAACAGCTTCCAGTCAAATTAGTTTCAAAATAACCAACAGCCTATTCCCTACATTATAAGGAATTTGTCACTTCTCAGATATACTTTTGGATGAATCAGTTAATGATCATTTCTGATTGATGTGCTTCTGACTAATAACAGAAATGAGAATGTTTTGTAGCGCATTAATAAATAATGAACACTGTTTGGCACGTCAAGTACTTACCTTTATCCTTCAGTGCATGGGTTGGGGTGAGGTTTGTGAGTGCGTAGAGAGTGGTGGGTAGTGATGGTGGGCATGGGGGAAAACTTATTTCCAATTGAGGAATTCAGTTTTACCTATGCCCCGCCAATCTCTAGCTAAGCTCCACCCAAGCTTTGCCCGTGTTCGGATTGATAGATCCGTGCAATCTAAATCTCAATTTACAGAAAACTATAGATAAGTTGTTGAATATTTTGAAACTAACTTGACTGGGTGATAGGCAGCAACAGCGCTCGGTCAAATTAGTTAAAAAATATTCAACAGCATGCTTATTAAATAGTAGACATAGAATTTGTACAACCTTACAGTATATTAAGCATTCATGACGGAATAAGTTAAATCATTCATGGCTTAATTGATTATGACATCATCCTACATGTCACTTAGTTGATTATGACATCATATGATTGATGGATAAATTGGAACCCTCCATTGCTGGTTATACTTGATTATTCATTCAGTGTAATTATTGAGCTTTGAACAGCTCCTATCTTGGTCTCATACTCAACCAGGGCATAATTTAGAATTTCATATTTGCATAGCATGTATCGATATGCAAATTATAAATTGCAGAGTTGTTGGCAGAAACGTATGGCAATTAACTCTTTCACGGATAAATTCCCTATATATCAATCTCAGAGCAAACAAACAGGAAAGCTGTTGAATATTTTGAAATTAATATGACTGGAAGCCATTGGGCAGCAATGACTTCCAGTCATATTAATTTCAAAATATTCAACATAATATGCTATACATAGTAAAGAATTAAATTTTTCTGGAATTTGTGGTTAAAAGGGTTAATAATAAAATTTAAGAAAATCGCATGTTGCAGAATGTATAGCAATTGTCTAAATGTGTAGAAAATTATGCCCTGTCAACCCTTCACCGATGAATTTCCAGTATCTAAGCTCCGACGTAACTACACCTGATTACAAGCGGTGTTAAATATTTCAAAATAAATAAAATAAAATTTCAAAATACAAAATATTCAACTGAATATTTAATCGAGTGGTTATAGAAGTTGTGATTTCTGATCTCTGACATTGAAAAGGTTAAACATGGACTTTGCGGTACCTACATACTGCGGGGTCAGTTAATGTAGATATATCTTAAGATGTATTAAACATTTCACTGCTGAAATACCAATACCTCCAATTCAAATCAACCATACAGCTAAGCTGGTGAATATTTCCAGTCAAATTAGTCGCAAAACATTCACCAGAATTATGCATGTCCTGCATAAATATTATTCATCATATATCTGGTTTGCAATGTAGTTCATGGTTAAGAAAGCTTTGAAGTATATTGTTTCGTGCATTGTTCTTCCATTACTATTGAGCCTCCTCAATACCTACCTATAGAATCAATAGAATGTACATCAGTATTATAATAAATAATATAGTAATGCAGGGGAACAGGCTATTAACCCTTTAAACCTCACAGTTGTTCAAGAAAATTTCAATTTCTAAATAGAAAATGTCAATGAGCAGAGCAAGAGGACTATTTTTGAAAATTTATGACTGGAATGACTGGCTCGGTTATTGAGCCAGTCAGTCCAGTCATAAATTTTCAAAAATAGTCTTCTCTTCATCCACATTGACATTTCTCAAGACCAGTGCAGAAGCTGGCAATTTAAGCCAGCTTGAGCTATAACGGGTTAAATGTAATACGATATCCAGGCCTTCATCATCATCATTATTCTCACCCCATGCTAAAGCGGAATACAATGTATGCAGAATGTTACTCCCACAGGTCAATGTTATACATCTACCTGCCTCATATTATGTCCGCATGCATGCGTGTTCACGCACGCCCGCACATGCATGTATGCTTGTTTTGCTATCATATATTATTTAATGCTCAAATGTGGTCAAGAATTTCTCAATATTTGCTTTTAGTCGATATCCTTTTACAAACCAAGAGAAGAGTAATTTTTCTAAATTCACAACTGAAATGACTGGCTCGGCTATCGAGCTAGACATTCCGGTGTTAAATTAAAAACAAGGCAAATCAATAAATTGATGTATGCACCCCGAAGGCATACTCTGTAGAGAAACTGAATGGATAACCCTGAAGGCATACTCTGCAGAGAAACTGAATGGATAACCCCAAAGGCATACTCTGCAGAGAAACTGAATGGATAACCCGGAAGGCATACTCTGCAGAGAAACTGAATGGATAACCCTGAAGGCATACTCTGCAGAGAAACTGAATGGATAACCCCAAAGGCATACTCTGCAGAGAAACTGAATGGATAACCCTGAAGGCATACTCTGCAGAGAAACTGAATGGATAACCCCAAAGGCATACTCTGCAGAGAAACTGAATGGATAGCTTAATAAAAGCAAAATCTAAGTTTCTCTAAATAAACACACTTAGACTTTGTTTGGCACCATATGAAAAATACATATAAAAACTATGTTCAAAATGAACAAATATTTTCTGTAATAATCAATACCAAGTTTGGTGACCATATGTGAAACGGTCTTGAAACTATGGCCCGGAGAAACATTTTCTGTGATATTCAGTCAACCATGAAAAGTAGGTCAGCATGACCTACATTTGACCTACTTTTGATACTCTGCACACCTTCTCCCTAAGACTTGAAACTATCCCCCGGAGAAACTTATATATGGTGAATGGATGGACGATCGGATGGACGAACGGACGGCCAAAGCGTTTTCATTAAAACATAAAAATATTATTCTCTTGGCCTAAAACCGGCCATTCCTGAATACGCTTGCAGAGGCAGATTTTGGCGGGTTTGTCTAATAAATGGTTAATTATGCACGCGCCGGCAGCGGACTAGATGTACATTTCTGATAGGTGACAGATTAGATCATATGTTACATAACTCCGCTGCATGGTCATGAATAAATGAAGAGATGAATATGATTAATTAACCCTCGTACTGCTCAAGCTGAAAATCAATCTAATTACATGCGATTGTGGTAGGAAAACTGATGGCAATGTAAAGATTAAACATGCACAGTGAATTAACCCTTTAACACTCATATCAGCCAAAATGGCTTCTGCAGTTGGCTTGAGAAATGTCCATTTGCATCACAAGAGAAGACTATTTTTGAAAATGTACCACTGCAATGACTGGCTCGATAACCGAGCCAGTCATTCCAGAGGTAAATTTTCAAAAATATTCTGACTTTTGGTCTGCAAATGGACATTTTCTATGAGAAAATTAAAATTTTCTTGAACAATTTTGAGGGTTAAATGATAAACTTCTCCTGGCTCATTAACCCTCGACACTCCCATCCCCTTCTCCTAACCAGTCTTCAGCTTACTAACTGTACTAAATAAGTTCAGGGAAAACCGGAACATACTTTCAAAGGGTTAATTAAGGCATGTGAAGGAAACACAATTACCAACTTGTGGCATGATCAAGAGACCCCACCCCCCCCAACAGAGCCCCCTTGTGGGTTGGTCTGTAGTTTTATTAACCACTACAAACATACTTACAGTTCAATCACTACTTGCTAAATCAAACTATCTGCATTTAGTACCAGAAAAAGATTTTTATGCTTGCTTTCATGCCCCCCCCCCCATATGCCTATACCAACTCATTGTACCCTCAACCAGGCTTCTGGTAGAGTACACTCTCACCATACAGCCTGCATTAGACTGGCACCAGTCTATACTCACTCCTCTAAGACCTAGGTCAAAGTGCATGTGCGCGCATGTGCAGAGGAGACTAAGAGCAACATAGAATCACTTTCCAAATTTAGATGCAAGAAAGAATATATTCTCAAATCATTCCCACACGGGGTGGCTGAGGCTGGGTCATAGTGATTGAACGGTAATTATGTTTATAGTGGTTAATAAAACCACAGACCAACCCACAATGGGGGAGGGGTGTGTGTGTCTGTTGGGGGTTGTTATTACACCACAAACATCCACTACTGTTCAATTACTACTTGCTAAACCTGTAGAATTGGTCAGTGCCCCACTTAATAACCCTTGGTGGGTGGAGATTTGAGAATCATAAGCAAAGATAAAAAATTAAACAACTCATATCCAAATGTTAATAAATTAACATCTTGCTATCCTTTTCCCTGGTCTTTCAGACCCCCCTACAACTCCACCCTGGAGAAGTGCCTAATGTAAATGTTGTCTCGCAATCCGCAATCATATGGCTAACTTACATAGTAAATGTAATTGAATGCCACCACATAGTTTCAGAGGGGATGGACGGACGGACAGATGAGGGTGATGAGCATTAGCTTTGTTAATTCACCTTTCCAGTTTATCCATCGCATGACATCATAATCAACTAAGTGATGCGTATGCTGACGTCATAATCATAACATCATGAATTATTCGATATCGCCCATCTTTAATGCTTAATAGTACAATACATTGTACGAATTGTATGGTTTTGCTTTTTAATAAACATGTTGTTGAATATTTTGAAACATAGGCAGCCAGCGCCCAGTCAAATTAATTTCAAAATATTCAACAGCTTACCTGTATTGTTTTCTGGAAATTCATAGTCAGGGGTCGATTGATTCCAACACGGGCAAAGCGTGGATGGAGCTTAGCTAGAGATGGGCGGGGCATTGCTAATAAGAAGATACTAAACTTACACGACAGAAAACCTGATCTCATACAACAGCCCCCACAAGATAGAAACCAAGGTACAGAAATAACATCTGAAAACCATCTACTGAGAAAGACAAGAAGGAAGTGAATAATACAGAAAAGCCTATAGAAAAAATAAAGCTATGAAATAAACATGCATAAAGACAACTTCAAGGATCGGCACAATAAACTCTGATCTGGGAGAAAACCCCAGAAAACTACAAAAAGATAGAAAGATGTCATGAAAGGAATTAAAGGGGAAAATTAAAAAAGGAAAAGGAAGAATCAAACTGACAGATAGGATGACGATCGACAGCTACCGGAAGTAGGAGGTAAGGAAAAAAAATGTAAATTTACTAGCCAAGAAAAACTGACACCGGGATATAAGGAAAGAACAAACTTTTAAGTAAAAGGATAAAACAAAAGGCAGGCCAAAATTTGAAAAATAATAGCAAAAGGGAGGAAAATGCTGGAATGACAGAGGCGACATGAAACCAGGGCGAAATGACTCACCGTAACCATGATGAGAGAGAAGAAAAATTGACAGTCACTGAAAAGGAATAGAATCAAGAGAGGGAACCCCAAGAAGAGAATGGAACCCAGAATAATGTCCACAAGAACAAAAAGAGAAATAACCAATAAAAGGAAAAGAAGAAGAAATAAAAGCCGAGATTTAGAATAAAAAATTACGGGAAAAAAATGGCAAAAGAGAAAAGGCTGAACGGCTCGAAGACAACTGGCCATCTAAAGGCGGATGAAAGAAAAAATTACGTATCTAGAGATGATGCGTAGAAACTTCGACAGAAAGAGAAATAAATAAATTAATAAATAAACTAAATCCGAAAGAAATTATTAAATAACGAAGCATGGGAACGTTATAACTGAAAATACACGCTTGACGAAAGAATACAAATGCCTTATCAGCTGAGCGTTCTATATAAACCTATGATAGGTGCATATGAAAATAAGCTAAACCAAAAAACCTATACAGGAACCAGTCGGAAGTCTTTAATTACGTTGAAATACTGTTACTGCTAAAGAATAAATGCTGAATGCCTGTATAAATTCAAGACTGTCAATGTCTCTGTATGAAGATTTTCAGCCATTGAATATTCCGATTCTTTAAAGCAATTGTGAAAATAAGACTAACTCTTATGCCAGATGATGACTAGGACATAAGAAAATGAACACAGAAATTAATGTCCCTGAAAGCGACCCTATCCCTGGATGAACGAAAAAACCGAAGCGGAAAAAATCATGGAACCAGAAATACGTGAGCTGGAAGGCAAGGAAAGACCAGAAATATGTGAACCGGAAGCAAAGTCGGAAACTGACCCGGATCCTGAAGACCCGGCAGATCAGTCAAACCGGAAGTCGCATGGGAAACGGAAGCGCGAAGACCGGAAGCTGAAACCAGAAATAGACCAGGATCATGCAGACCCGAGTGATCCATAAAACCGGAAGTCGAGCGGGAAGTGGAAAAACAGGAACCGGAAGCTAAACCCGGAAGCCGACTAGGATCATGCAGACCCGATTGATCAGCAAAGCCGGAAGTCAAACTGGAAGCGGAACTACTGGAAGCAACAAGCGGAAGCTGACCAAGATCATGAAGACCAGGGAGAGTAGCAAAACCGGAAGTCGGATATGAAACGGACGAGGGGGAACCAGAAACGGAAACCGCCAGTTAACCGAGATCCTGTCGACCATGGGCAACAGAATAACCAGAAATGGAGGGACCGGACGAACACGGACCAGAAGAAACATTGCATAACTGGAACCAGTGACTTTGAGGTTGGCAATAGGTGAACTGGACACGTCCGGCACCACCACTTTAGGGCCTTGCCTAGCCCCAAGATTTATGTGGGTTTGAGAATTTGGTCAACTGCACGAGCCCACCATTCTCTTCTTGCTATCCTTTTCCCTGGTCTTTCAAACTATCCTCAAAACTAGCAGGAATCGAAAACAAGCGACCTACGAATGTTGCGCATAACTGGAACCACCGTGACTTTGACAATGGCACTGCACGAGCCCACCATCCTCTTCTTGCTATCCCTTTCCCTGGCCTTAGGTGAGCTCGCCACCTGTCTCGTAGTGAGGGACACGGGTTTCCCCCACTTACGGACTTGGCCTTTAGGATTCTGACTGGTTCCTTCTGAGTCACTGTCCGCTTTCGCTGTCCGAAGAAATATGCTCATCCAAAGATTGAGTTAAAACAGAGGCAAATGACTCAAAACGGGTGAAAAGAGCCAAAACCGCAATGCTATTCTGACTAGTAGATAGACGCACCCCCTTCCACTGCTGCTGGAGCTAATTTAGGAGGGCTAGATTGTTTGCCCTTTGCCGCAATAGGAGGGGAGCAATCAGAGACCACGAGCACTTTCGAAACCAAATCCTTGAAATACATCTTTTGTAAGGCTGGCGACCACCGCTTGCAAATACCGCACATAACGAGAGGTGTACATGATGTACACTTAAAGCACACGTGCCCTGCGAATTCAGAGGGGTGATGGCGAACAGACTTAGACGACGAACATTTCACATTTTCTGCTGATTTCGGAGAATCCTATAAACGAAAAAATAGGAAAAGATGAAGCATACAGCTTTTGAAATCGCTAGCCATCTCTAACAACTGCCTAACAAAGGCAGAGAAAGCACATGCTGGAAAAGGCGGGAAAACGAAGATTCAAAATCATAGTCTTGTAAAGTAAGTTACAGAAATAAACCTTGAACTCTACAAATAAAGAGTAAGAGAACCTAGGATTGATATTTCTAACAATCCTACTTAGAGGGTTTTTAAAGGGTGTATAAATGGTTAGGCATAGTTGACTACCACGAAAATGAGTAACAAAGAAACAAAAGTACAAGTAATCATATAAAACAATAAAGTTACTCGACCATGTAACTTAGATAATAGGGACTTCATTGCAAGCATGATATTAAGAAGTAATCCTCTTAAATAAATATCTGAACACAGATGGCAAGCACAAAAAAACTTAGACCGGCGCAAAACAAACCTTTCTGTTTGCAGAAAAATTTGAAAGTGATTCTATGTTACTCTTAGTCTCCTCTGCGCATGCACTCTGACCTAGGTCTTAGAGGAGTGAGTATAGACTGCTGCCAGTCTAATGCAGGCTGTATGGTGAGAGTGTACTTTACCAGAAGCCTGGTTGAGGGTACAATGAGTTGGTATAGGCATATGGGGGCATGAATGCAAGCATAAAAATCTTTTTCTGGTGCTAAATGCAGATAGTTTGATTTAGCAAGTAGTGATTGAACGGTAATGGATGTTTGTGGTGTAATAACAACACCTATTTGCAGTGGCCACCTGACTTTAATCATCACATGGTCTTAGAGACCGGCTATGTTTAGTGACCATTTGTCTATTAATGTCCTTAGCTTAGTGATCTCAGAGTAGTGACCAGTATTGACCATCTGTATTTAATGACTATATATCTTTATTGACCAATTGTCTTTATTCCCTCTTTAATAACCACTGTTGCTGATGCACATTGAGGTGGTTCTTGAAGACAGGTTTACTCGTAAACAGCAGTCTGCATTAAGAAACCACCAGTCTTTCATGACCACCTCAATATGCATTGGCACGAACCCATTAACCACTTAACCCTTAAACTGGCCACTCATAGCAGCCAAAAAGTGCAGTGGTCTTGGGAAATGTCCATTTGTAGTGCAAGAGATAATTTTTGAAAATTTACAACTGGAATGACTAGCTCTATAACTGAGCCAGTGATTCCAGTGGTAAATTTTCACAAATAGTCTTCTCTTGGTCTTCAAATTGACATTTTCTTTGAAAAAACACATTTTTCTTGAAAAAAATGTAAGGTTTAAAGGGTCAAGGACAACCTCCCAGTCCAGTTAGAAATTTCTCCAGTAGAACTTGAGTTTTCATCGGGGAAGGACACAGAGATGGAAAGAAACAGTGCTATATACTTCAAACACCATATATCAATAGCATGTGGAGGGGATACTAATAATGATAATTATCTCTAACATACCTCTGATACAACGCTTATATCTTAGCTGGTACAATGATCATTTCTTCACGGATGGACACCTAGTCAGAAAAATCTAAAACTAAATCAAGTGCTTAAGCGTCTTCATGTCACACCTGCAATGACAATAATTGAGAGATAAGGAAGTTTGTTAATTCATTAAAACAGCATAGAACAAACAAGAACAAGTTTCACCTACTTATCTATTTTGACAGAGAGACAGACAAACAGACATTCACGTTTAATAACAACTAGAATCTACAGACGATGGCACGCCCTTGTTAATCCTCATGCGTTCGCCAACTTTGCCATTCTCCCCCTCCCTATACACCAATCCACACCTGGAAAGATGCTATGTAAACATTACCGCACGATCTGCAATCATATGGATAACTAACATACCAAATTTGGTCGAATTCTGCCAACTTTGACTTACTGCCACTCTACCTACACTTGTTACTACCCCCACCCTGAGGGCAGAGCCTAATGTAAATATCATCTTGCAATCCCCAATCATATGAGTAACATACAGACGGATGGATGGACGGCTGGAGATAATTGCAATATCCCTGGGGTTTTTTCAAAACGAGTGGGGTTAATGAACTATGACAATTATGAACCTAACAAGCATGTGTTCATGTTTTATAACAATGATAATGATGACGATGAAGCTTACAATCATGATACACATGTTTCATACCATTGAGATATGACAATGATGAAACCTCGCTATCCACAATCATGTGGGTAAATCAGGTAACAAATTTAGTTGAATTCTGCAAACATTCATGTTCTGACCCCACCAGCCTCATATGGAAAACTCACATACCAAATTTCGTTGAAGTCCGCCAACCTTCACATTCTGTTCCACCCTTCTCCTCCCCCCTCCCCCCACAACTCCACCCTGGAGAAGTGCCTAATGTAAATGTCGTCTCGCAATCCGCAATCATATGGCTAACTTACATAGTAAATGTAATTGAATGCCACCACATAGTTTCAGAGGGGATGGATGGATGGACAGATGAGGGTGATGAGCATTAGCTTTGTTAATTCACCTTTCCAGTTTATCCATCCATCCATCCATCGCATGACGTCATAATCAACTAAGTGATGTGTATGCTGACGTTATAATCATAACATCATGAATCATTCAATATCGCCCGTCTTTAACGCGTAACAGTACGGTACGTTGTACGAATTGTATGGTTTTGCTTTTTAATAAACACGTTGTTGAATATTTTGAAACATAGGCAGCCATAGCACCCAGTCAAATTAGTTTCAAAATATTCAACAGCTTACCTGTATTGTTTTCTGGAAATTCATAGTCACGGATCGATTGATTCAAACACGGGCAAAGCGTGGGTGGAGCTTAGCTAGAGATGGGCGGGGCATTGCTAATACTGGAAAGGTCCATGGTTACCATGTTTTCTTGCAAGCTATCAGCTCAAGGAACACAAATCTACTCAGATTTACTACCTAACTCTAAGTTAGGCATGCATAGACTAAGGTGAATTCTGACTTCATAAACTCACTATTTAACAGACTGTAGAGCAGATGTTAGGACTTTAAATGGCTTAATAATTCTTTCAGTATAACCATATCAGCTTATAAACAAATTCTTGGTCATTTAAATATTTATCCCCACGTTTTACAAAAACGTCGGGGATGTTGTAATCGCCTCTGTCTGTCTGTCCGTTCATCTGTCTGTCCGTCACACTATCTTCTCCCAAACCATTGTGTGGAATTAAATCAAATTGGGTATGCGGGTTACTCATATGATTCAACTTTGCAAGACAATATTTAGATTTGGCTCTGACCCAGGGGGGGCGTGGCAGGGGTCAAAAAGTAAAATCAGTTGTAACGTAACTCCTCTGAAATTACCCATATGATTGCGGAGTGCAAGAGGCCATTTAGATTTGGCTCTGCCCACAGGGGGTGGGGTAGGGTTAAAAGGTCAAATTTTAACCCACGGAAATTGATTGTAATGCATCTCCTCCGAAACTGTTGGACAGAATTCAACCAAATTTGTTCTGTGGGTTACCCATATCAATGTGGAGTACATGAGCACATTTACATTTGGCCTCGCCCCAGGGGTGGGATGGTGGTCAAAAGTTCAAAAAAATTGGTTGCAATACAAATCCTCTGACACTGTTGGACGGAATTCAACCAAATTTAGTATGCCAGTTACCCATATCAATGTGGAGTGGATGAGCACATTTACATTTGGCCCTGCCCCCAGGGGATGGGGTCAAAACGTCATGAAATTGATTGTAATGCAACTCCTCTGAAATCGTTAGACCAAACTCAACCAAATTTGATATCTGAGTTACCCATATGATTGCGGAGTGCAAGAAGCCATTTAGATTTGCTCTGCCCTCATGGGGCGGGAGAGAAGTCAAAAGGTAAAATTTTAACTGATTTAGCTCATCTCCTCCGGAACCATTGGACGGAATTCAACTAAATGTGGTATGTGAGTTACCCATATCAATGTGGAGTGGATGAGCACATTTACATTTGGCCCCGCCCCCAGGGGATGAGGTCAAATGGTTACGAAATTGATTGTAATGCAACTACTCTGACACTATTGCACAAAATTCAACCAAATTTGGTATGTGAGTTACCCACATGACTGCCGAGTGCAAAAGGATGTTTACATTTGGCTCCATCCCCGGGGTGGGTTGTGGGGTGTGTCAAAAGTTCAAAGCGGTGAATGGGGGGATTTGCGATGACGCGTCATAGACAGATCAATCTAGTTATTAATGCATTAACACACATATCAGCTAAAACCGGCTTCTGCAGAGGTCTTAAGAAATATCCATTTGCAGACCAAAAGAAGACTATTTTTTTTAATTTACCACTGGTCATTCCAGTTGCAAATTTTCAAAAATAGTCTTCTCTTGGTCAGCAAATGAACATTTTTATGCAAAATTTCAATTGTTTTAAAACAAATTTGAGGGTTAAAGGGTCATTCTTGCCAGAAAATTGAGAGTAATTTATTGAAGAGTGCATTAAAAACCTCATTCGCTTATAAAATAAGGTGATTAATTAATTATGCAAATGAAAAAAATATTTGACAAATAAATCATGGTAAATCTCTTTTACACTTGTTTTTAATTTCTTCAGTTCTTTTCAGCCACTACAGAAATCACAAAGCTGAATAGTTTCAAAAAGTGTCAACCAAATTCCATTGAAAATGGTCAGTAAAATTTATGTGGCAAGAACACACTTAAATTTAGGCATGGACATTGGCCACCAATCAACTTACCAACATATTTCTGTATAGATGATCTGAAGTCGAAGAGCTGTATAAGTCCTTCCATCTAAGTTTGTTAATAACTTATTGATATATTAAATGATTTCTGAAAAATTAGGAAAAATCCAAGATGGTCACTGACAAAATTGACCAATAAAATTTCTTTATTATATTAGTCTGAAGCCTAATATTGACCATGGTATATATCATGGTTAAACTTGAAAATTATTAAAATCTGACTGTGGTGAGTGTTGACCATGGTCGACTCAGTTTTGAGCAGGCTACTGACTCTGATAATATGCATGGACCATGGTCGACAATGTCTTTACCTTGGTCAAATAAAAAAAAGAAGTAAAACCTCTGACAGCGATCATACAAATTCACTAAGGGAGGCAACTCTTTAATTATAAACTTATCATCATACAAATTTATGAAAAATGTAAATGACCATAGTCAACCATGTTTTGACCATGGTCAATCAGATTTGAGAATTTTTATTTTACCATGGTCGACCAGGTTTTGACCATGGTTGATATGATTTACTAAGGGAGGCAACTCTTTAATTATAAATGTATTTTTGCATGTCTTTTTGTCTTAATTATTCAATCACACATAAATTATGTAATCACAGATAATTAATAATGCCATTTGAATAGTAAATGCCATATACCATATACATCGCTGTATCAACACTTCATCATACGTATGAACAAATTTTTAGTGACTCAACGACGTGACTGTTAGGCCCATTTAACTCCCAAATAGCGCCACGTGCATTCAACTTATTATTTTCAATAGCAACGGGTCATAATTCTAAGTTAAATTTGGATATTTAGTTTACAAACACTGGATTTTAAGTTTAATTTTCCCCAGTTTCTTGTTTATTTAATCACAGGCCATTACTTTAATTTGTTTCTTCTTAGTTGATAGTATTATCATTCAGTTTCGTCATAATATTTTTTATTTTAAATTTTCCTTATTCCTGTTTTGAGATTTTATTTTACAGACTGCCCTCCAGTCCCATCCAAATAAAGTAATTCCCCCTCCCACCCCTTCCTCAAAACGGCATACACATCAGGCAACACACTCCCAGCAACAACTTATTTTTTCAACTTTTTCCAGTTTTGACTTATTTAGAGCAACCCTTCGGGGAAGCAGCGCAACCCTTCGGGGAAGCACCTCTAAGAGCGAGTCATGGCCCAAATACATCTCGGTGTGAGCGGCCAATAAACCAACTAACCTACCTACCATATCTCTATAACTATTACTGTAGCTCATGACCTGTTCTTACAATCTTGTAGGCTCAGTCTGGCACATGTTCACCTTTTTTCTTCACAAAAGTTGGACTCCGATTGCTGACTTAATGGCATGTGGCCATAAAACATTAAACACACTATTCCAAACCATGATGACCATGTTCGAACCATGGTGAGCTTGCGACCTTGAGCAAAGTTTTGTGTATCATACTCACCATGGTTTGAACATGATGCATTTTACCTCACATGGCTCGAGCATGGATGACCTTGGTCAAAATCCAAGGTTTGACCATGCTAAACAATGCTTTGACCATGGTAATTCAACAGGGGTACCATCTATTCTATTTCAGACATTTTGTTTAAATAAGTCCAGTGCTAACAACCCTTTAAGTCAGGGATTCTCAGAAGAGTCATTGTGAGGGCATGTGGCAGTGGGTCCCCTAGGACTGCTGAAAATATTGTAAGATTACTAAATATTAATTAGTTGCATACGTTTTTGCATAAAAATCAGAATGTTTGCTTAGTGAATGGCCATTTACGGAGGCTATCAGAAAATTCTTTTACCAATGGAATGCCTGCCTGACGTTTAATATTCAACAGCTTACCTGTATAGTTTTCTGGAAATTGATAGTCAGTAAGTTCAGGGATTGATCAATCCCAACACGGGCAATGTGTGGGTGGAGCTTAGCCAATTTAGATGGGCAGGGCATAGCTAAAACTGGTTTCCTCCATTGCGTTAAAATCAATGATGGCTGCCAGAAAGCCTTGAACCCAAATTTGCTTAAAAGATCTGCCAAGTGGCTAATGAGATGTTGTAAATAAAATGATGGACGGATGACATAATTACAACCGATGGTTGCCATGCTATAGGTATACTTTACCCTTTACGGTTATGGAGCCAGTCATTTCAGTGGTAAATTTTCAAAGTTTTCCCTTGGTCTGCAAATGGACATTTCTCAAAACCACTGCAGAAGCCATGGCTGATATTAGTGTTAAAGGGTTAATCCTTTAATGGTCAAAATAAATTAAAAATTGAAACTTTTGCTCAGTAATTGGCCACTTTCAGGCCAAGAGGCTATTTTTGAAATTTTACCACTGCACTGGAATTACTGGCTCATTTCCCGAGCCAGTCATTCTAGTGGTAAATTTTCCAAAATAGTCTTCTTTTGCCATGCATATGGACATTTCTCCAGTCCAGTACAGAGGCCGGTTTGACCAGTTTAGTGTTACTGTACGCCACAATTAAACAGTTATTAATAATTTCCTCTATTTTACTAATTCATTGATAGAATTTTAATTGGACCAGGTGTAATTATGTTCAAAAATAAGCCTCGGGCATCTGTTCTAACTGGACATGATTTTTGATGATGACATAGAGATAGAGAGATCAGCGGACATTAACCCTTTAACCCTTAATTTTGCTAAACAAATTCAATTTCCTTATAGAAAATGTCCATTTGCTGACCAAGAAGAATATTTTTGAAAATTTACCACTGGAATGACTGGCTCGGTAACCGAGCCAGGCATTCCAATGGAAAATTTTCAAAAATTGTCTTGACTCTTGGTCTGCAAATGGACGTTTCTCAAGACCATTGCAAAATCTGTTTTTGGTCGAAATACAAAGAAATATTTCTAGCTCTCTAACTATACCTTGACAGGTAAAATGCAACATGTTACCTTGATACTTAATTAATCCTTGACTCATTACAACTGGTCCAGAATAAAGCAATTTTGCTTAACCATTTAATGATCAAGGTGGCCAAAACCGGCCTCTCCAGTGGGCTTGGACAATGTCCATTTTCATGTAAAGAGAAACTATTTTTGAAAATTTAGCACTGGAATGCCAGTAACCAAGCCATTCATTCATGATAAATTAAAAAAAATAGTATTCTCTTGGCTTGTAATTAAGGGCATTGACTAAGCAAAACTCTTGATTTTCTTGACCAAGCTTGGCCATTGAAGGGTTAATGGGTGTCTATTTGCAGACCAAGACAAGGCTAGTTTTGTTATCAAGCCAGCTAAATCCCATAGCAAATTTTCAAAAATCCTCTTTTTTAGCCTGCAGATGGACATTTCATAATAACCCTACAGAGGTAAGTTTGGCCGACTTGACCATTAAAGGGTTAAAAGAGACACAGTCATGCGTATAACTGTCAGTTCATTATTGAAATTTAAGCAGTGCCATTTCATTTCTAGCAAAATTGCAAGGTCAACTGTTGAATATTTTGAAACTAATTTGACTGTAAGCAATTCTTGCCAGAGTCAAACTACCTGCAAAATATTTGACAGAATATTGTTAAAATCATAAATTTTAGCGGTTTGTGTGATCTGAGTATTGTTGAAAACATTAAATAACATGCACTTGCTAGTCTACATAGTAGAGAAACTGGATTCACAGGGTGGCTATCTTGACAAGATAGTTTAATGCTTAAGTGATCAAGCTGGCCAAACTGGCTTCAACAGTGATATCGGGGACTGCCCATTTAGAGGGCAAGTCACGACTATTTTTTTTAATTTACCCATGTAATGACTGCCTCATTTATTGAGCCACTAAGCAAAAGAATTGAATTTTCTTTATAAATCTTGACAATTAACCAGTTAATAGTTCAGCCAAGAAAAAGTGGCACTTGATAGTCTTGAATAATGTCCATTTGATCTGCAAATGGACATTTAATGAGAAAAAATTACAATTTTCGTGACCATCTTCGAGCAGACAGGCATGCAAGCACACACACGAACACCATTTAACCCTCATATTAGCCAAAAATGGCTTCTGCAGTGGTCTTAAGAAGTTTATTTGCAGACCAAGAGAAGACTATTTTTGAAAATTTATCATTGATAACCGAGCCAGTCATTTCAGTGGTAAATTTTCAAAAATAGTCTTTGTCTCCAAACTGACAATTTCTCAAGACCACTAAAGATGCAATTTTTGTCTGATATGAGTGTTAACTCTTAGCACACTGATGGCAATATTCTATCTTTTACAGTGTCCATAGACGAGAAACTGGTACACATTTTTCAACAATTTTGGTGGACGATGTTGCTGTCTACGACCAGTTCATCTTTTAATTTAATATGAACACTTTAAAATTGGACATCAGAGTGGTAAGTGAAAATAATCTCTTGGTCTGCAAATGGACATTTTCTATGAGAAAATTTGAATTTTCTTGAACAAATTCAAGGGTCAGTCAGTTTTTTAATTTTTCCATTGAAAATGTTAAATTGGAGACCAAGAGATTATTTTTTAAAACATATAACTGAAATTGCTTGCACAGTTATCGTGTTAGTGATTCCAGCAGTAAATTTTTAAAAGTAGTCTTCTCTTCGGTCTGCAAATGGACATTTCTCAAGACAACTGCACAAGCCGTTTCTGGCCAGAAATCGCTTAGTTAATATCTGTAACTAAAATGAATCAAGTAATAAAACTAATTTTATTTTCAAGTCTAAAAGTTGTCCAGAAATAGATCCTATTACCGTAACCCGTTAACGGTCAAGCCGGCCTCTGCAGTGGTCCTGGGGAATGTCCATTTGCCAGGCAAAAGAAGACAATTTAAAAAAATTTGCCACAGGAATGCCTGGCTCGATAACTGAGCCAGCTATTCCAGTGGTAAATTTTCAAAAATAGTCCTCTCTTGCCCTGCAAATGGCCATTCAATACACAAAATATTTTAATTTTCCTGACTAAATTCGACTATTAAAGGGTTAAAACTGAAATTGTGCAAAATAAAGGTAACCAATTAAAAGCATAAAATATCCATCATTCCTTATTGCTGGTAATAAAAGAATGTTTTTTCTTGTAAAAGTGTCATACAGGACTCCCTGTAACCAAATGCCAGTTAACTCTTTAATGGTTAAATTTTGTCAAGAGAAATAAAAATATCTTATTGAATGTCTATTTGCTGGGCAAGAGAAGACTATTTTTGAAAATTTATCACTGGAATGACTGGCTCGATTATTGAGCCCGTCATTCCAGCGGTAAATTTTCAAAAATAGTCTTCTGTTAACCAGCAAATGAACATTCCTCAAGACCTGAGTGCACAGGCCGGTTTTGGGCATCTTTGTCATAAAATGGTTAATCCCTCAAGTCACTGTTTTTAGGCGCTTCATTTCCCTCCTATTCCTGGGTTTTATTGAAGTGTGATGGGGGGACAATGGCTCCAAAGATTAATAGTAGTTAATTATTAACCTAGCTTCAGGAAACTGATTTGATGGCCAATGATAAAACTGAGGCAGTAGTTGGTGCACCTGCTTTATAAGAGAGGATTAGATGAAAATTTTTCAGGAAAATTCTAACCTGGATATATATGTAAGCTTTTATAGGAAACACAACAATGAAGGAATCCAGTTTCTCAGTCAATCATATGATGTCATAATCAACTACGTCTCAAGGTTTCAAAATATTCAACAACTTACTTGTATAGGTTTCTGGAAAACTGGATTCTTCCATTCCCCAGCCTATAGTGTTATTAACACTTCAATGGTCATTAGCCAGGCAAATCTGCCTTCTGCAATCATCTTGACAAGTGTCCATTTGCAGACAAAGAGAAAATTTAATACTCCACTATATCTTGACCTTCAACTGGACACTGTGTAAGGATGCAAAGATGTGTATTTTCTTGACCTATTTTAATAATTAACCCTTTAATACTCCAGCCGGCTAAAAGCAGCTTCTGCAGTGGTTTTGAGAAATGTCAATTTTCAGACCAAGAAGACTATTTTCAAAAATTTACCACTGAAATTTCGGGCTGGATTATCGAGCCAGTCATTCCAGTGGTACATTTTCTAAAATAATCTCTTGATCTGCAAATGGATTATTTTTTTGAAGGGGTTAATAATAATGAAGATAATGTCAATTAACCTTTTAACCCTCACAAGCCAGAAATAACATGATTCATGATTTAATTATTTAACAAATAAATTTGGTCAAGAAAATTAAACTATCTGCTTATTGAATAGCCATTTGAAGGCCAAGTAAACAATTTTTGAAAATTTACCACTGGAATGACTGGCTCGATTATCATTCCAGTGGTAAATTTTCAAAAATCATCTTCGTTTGGCCTGCAAATGGACTGGAAACCGTTGCTGCCTTAGAAACATTCAACAGAATGTTTTCTGTTTTAAAGAATACATTTTTTCTAGGATTTGTAGCTGAAGTGGTTAATAATAATCATGATAATGCCACTTAACCCTTTAACCCTCACAAATCAGAAACAACAATTTCTTTATGATCTAATTATTCAAACTACTTTGATTGGGAGGAACCGACGTTCCAGTCAAATTACTTAGAAAATATTCAACCTCTGTCCTATATAGGCGTCTTAAAATTGAGACACTGAGATGGAGACTCTTGAGACGCTGAGATTTCAAGGTCATAGGGTTAACATGAGAACAAAGGCAATTAAGTAAAACTTGTAATTCATCAGTCCAGGAGTTAATGTAATCTATTGACATTACGGTGTACATATTAAACAAAATACAAGCTGGTGCCAGATCTTCTGTTAGGATCTCTGACAAATGTTTTCATTTAATTATCCGAGGAAAAAACTAATAATTAATCTCAGGATTTGATTACTTAACCCAATTAATCGTCACATTTTGTCAAGAAAAGTTCAAATTTTGCATAGAAATGTTCATTTATAAATAGAGATAATTTTTTTTAAATTTGGAATAATTGGTTAGGTTATTGAGTCAGTCAATCCAGCGGTAAATTTTCAAAAATAGTCTTCTCTTGGCCTGTAACTGGACATTTATCAACACCACAGCAGAAACATTTTTCTTTTGGCTGGCCTGGCCCGGTGTTAAAAGGTGAATTTGACACTATACTTTCAGCCTAGTATAGCTTTTGCCTCTAAAGTTCACAAAAGACATGTCTATAAAGACCACTGACAACCCCTTGTGCTATGGTCTGTAGTCTTATTAACCACCTTAACATACTTACCATTCGATCACTACGACTGGAGCTAAATGATGGTGGGTTGGATTTAGCGACTAGTGAGTCAATGGTATATATGTTGCTGGTCTAAGAACAACTTGAGGATTTCAATCTAAACAACAGACTCTTTATGATGTAAAGAACATTGTGTTGAATATTTTGAAATTAATTTGACTTGGAGTGTTGCTTTATTAGACGATAAAATTTGTTTGCACCTTTTTCAAAACACCCACTTTAACGCTTTTACCGATGAATTCCCCCATATATAAAATTTGCAAGGCAACTAACCGTACAGGAAAACTCCTTGATGGAGAGGTAATGAGGAGGAAGGAATCATTGCCCAAGTCTCCAACAATGAGCTGTGACTTCAGCCACTGGTTAAGGAATCAAGAAGACTGACCATTATGCCAAGCCGTCTCCTTGATGCCTAGTGGTTAATGGGGAGTAATCTTTTAAACAATTTCAGAAATCCAATATGGCGGCTGGAGAGGGTCAGGGTGGGAGGGAGAGGGTGGAGGGGGGAATATTATGGAAAATATTAACATTTTAAATTGACTGTTAATTACATAGATACCAATCACTCACATGTGTCACAGTATTTAGCTTACATGAATTTTAATCATATTTTAATGTATATTCAATTCTCAAATCAGGTGACTTTGTCTCGGGACATTCACTGGGACAAAACACTTGATGCACAATATTCATTCATCTTTTCATCCTGCATTCTAAGTCTTGTTCATAACTGATCAATATTTTGAGAACGATTTGACTGAAAGTTGTTGCTACCAAATTCTTCCTTAGCAATGATTTTAAGTCAAATGTTTCTCAAAATAATTGCAAACATCGAAGTGTGTAGAAAATACAATCAAGAACATCCCAGAAAGAAATGTAACATCTACCTGTATATCTATTGGCGAATGTATCAATGTATCAACAATGCATGACTCGCTTAAGAATTAAAACAAAATCAATTCATAATTCCATTGTTTTCGAACAATAATACAGTAATTTAAATAATATCAGTCCAGTTAGATAGATGTTTTATAAAAGTTTTACATTGATCATTTCCTCAAAAATGTAACATTTAATTTGAATAGTTTTACTAATTTTCTAATCAGTAATCATACTCGAGCAGATCAAGGACATTCAGATGTGTGCTTAAATGTTCTTAATGCTTACAGACCAAATCCTTTATCACAAAAAGAATGCTCTGGTGAATGATTTGAAATGAATTTGACCAGTGGGGCAGCCAGTTTCCGCTAAATTTAGTTTCAAAATATCCAATAGACAGGCAGTGTGCGTGCGTGTGTGCGTGCGTGCGTGCGTGCGTGTGTGTGTGTGCAATAATGGACCTTTCCAGTTTTAGCTATGCCCCGCCCATTCCTCGTTAAGCTCCACCCATGTTTCGCCCGTGTTGGGATCAAACGATCCCGGAATGCCCTGGATATTAATTTCCAGAAAGCTATACAGGTAATCTGTTGAATATTTTGAAACTAATTTGACTGGGTGTTGTTGCTACCATAGGCACTCAGTCAAATTAGTTTCAAAATATTAAACAGCATGTTTATTAAATAGCAAAGATATACAATTCGTACATGTCAGACTATTAAGCGTTTAAGACACACTAAATCGAGTCATTCATGACATCATGATTATGACATCATCCCACACGTCACGTAGTTGATTATGATGTTATATGATGAATGGACAACCTGGAAAGAGTCAACTAGCATTATCCTTCCCATTATTAAGCCAGTTATCTAGTGCGTTGATGGGAGGAGGGGGGGGGGGGAGTCAACTAGAATCATCCTTCACAATTGGGGAATGGGCTAGGGCTAGAGAGTAGAGAGTGAACAAGAATTTTATTATCTGAAGAATTTCTGTATGATATGCTTTACGAGATATTGTGGATGGACAGACAGATGGATGTGGTGATTACTATAGAGCTTCAGCACCTTCTGGTGCGGGGCCCTAATTAATGATAGTATAAATGTATCTAAGGATGAGTTGCAGAGGGTAGGAATGGACCTTTCCATGTTTAGCTATGCCCAGCCCACCTCTAACCAATCTCCTCCAACAGCTCGCTCGTGTTGGGATCGATCGATCTCTGAACTCCTGACTATCAATTTCCAGAAAACTATACAGGTAAGCTATTGAATATTTTGGAACTAATTTGACTGTCAAATTAGTTTAAAAATATTCAACAGTATGTTTATTAAATAGTAGACATACAATTCATACAAGGTATCGGACAATTAAGAGTTAAATGGGCCAAATAGAATCCTTTATGACATAATGATTATGACATCATCCTACAAGGCGCTTATCTGATTATGACATCATATGACATCAGATGATAGATGGCTACTCTGAAAAGGTATTTTAGAAGGGGTGGGGGTGAGTAAACATTAATTGTGTGTGAGTTTCTGTGTTAACAACCAGATTGGTCCGTGCACTCTTCATAGGGAGTGGTGGCTATGATGGGGAGAGTGTGCCCCAGAGAATCATCCTTCAAGTGTCATATTAAGTACGTCTGGTTTAACGAATGTCCTCGTAATTGCAGTATTTTTGAGAGATTAATCTCGTGTGACTGATTATGCAGCAATGGTGATACATCACCCAGATATAATCATCTGTCTCAAGAATGGAGCTCAGTGCTTAACGCTTTCATGGCCGAGATTTGTCAAAAACAAAATCTAAATATTTGCTTAGTCAATGTTCATCTGCAGGTCAAGCGAAGATTATTCTTGAAAATATACCACTGGAATGACTAGCTCGATTATTGAGCCAGTTATTCTAGTGGTAAATTTTCAATAATCGTCTTCTCACTACCAGAAAATGGACATTCCTCACGACCACTGTACGAGTATGTTTTGGCCGGCTTGGTAATTCAAAGGTTAAACGCATAAACCATGGCAATTTAAGATTCCAAAATATCCCATTCATTTTCCAATATGATAGTTGGTGTTCCTTTTGGTAACAATGTTTGGGCAAGCCGCAACAACTTTCATCAAGAATGTTTCCAAACCGTACACCATGTACTAATCTTACCACTAGAGACAATAACTATTCATACTGAAGGATTGGGGCTTAGGAAATGATAGATCATGTTCCCTCTTCAATAACCCTGCCACATTGACCTGGATCGTTAATGGTTTAAATCCATAGAGATACTGACATTATTTCTAACCATTGTTGCATCAACTATCTCAACAGAACAGCAGAAATGAGGTTGCAATGCAATCATGAAGCTCAACTTTACGACGTTGCAATGAAGCATGACTTCAACTATAAAATAAATACAGAAGGCTTATCATTACACTTATCAATGACTATGGCCTTTGACCTTTGGACCACAAAGTAATTGCCTCATCCCCTCTCATTAGAAGTGTCCAAGTTTGGGTGCACTATGAGTAACACAACATGAGATATCAACTGCTAAGTTGAGGTAAAAGCAAAATGATATTGTTGGGAAAAAACCCTGAGCCTTGTCATTATCACACTGACCTTGACCCTTTGATTCTAAGGTGATTGTGTCATGCCATCTCAATATAAGGAAGGATGTGTCTGAATGTGGGCCTACATGCTTAACCAAACATGAGATAAACGCAAAATGTTAGTTTTGATAAAAACTAGGTCTTAGCAAGGACACAGTGACTTTGACTCTTTACATTTTGATTCCAAGGTGTCATCTGTCATTTCCACTCGTGATAAAGAAGCATGTGTCCCACTTTGGCTTCAGTATGTTTAAGCAAACATGACATAAAAACAGTGAAGTTGAGCTAAACACAAAACGTTAATGTTGAAAAAACCCTTTTTTCCAAAACCACAATGACCTTGGCCTTTTGACCCCGAAGGATATTATGTCATGCTCTCCCATTATACTATGTGTTTAAGTTTGTGTCAAATATGATTAACCAAACACGAGATGAACTAAGTTGAGCCAAATGCAAAATGTTAATGCTGAAAAAATTCATTTACCAATATCACAATAATATTGACCTTTGACCGTTTAGCCCAAAGGTCATTGTGTTGTGACCTCTCATAGGGAAGTATGTGTCCAAGTTTGAGTCCTGGAAGATTCAGTAAACATGAGAATGAATGGTTAGTTGAGCCAAACACAAAATGTGAATCTTAAACCCGCCCCACTCCCTCCCCTCCCCCAGAATTTTTACCAATGTCACAATAACCTTGAGCTTTGCCCTTTTGACACTAACACCAATTATAAGGAAGTATCAGTCCAAGGTTTGGGCCAGCATACTTAACAAAAGATAAGATATGAAATGCCAATTTGAGCTAGATGCAAAATGTTACTTTGAAAAAGCTAACTTTTTAACCTATGTCACAGTGACCTTGACCTTCTGATCCCAAGGTCATTATATTAAGTTTTGTCCACGTGTTGCTCCAGTATGCTTAACCAAAGTTGAGATATGAACTGTTAAGTTGAGCCAAACGGAAAATGTTAATGTTGAAAAAACAAAGTGTTTTACCATGATTAAAGTGACCTTGCCCTTTGACTTTTTGACCCAAGGACATTGTGTAATGCTGTGGCATTATAAAGAAGCATGTGTCCATATTTGGGTCAAGTATGATTAACCAAAGCTGAGATATAAATTGCTATGTTGAGCTAAATGGAAAATGTTAATGTTAAAAAAAACTAAGTTTTTACCAAGGCCACAGTGACCTTGAGCTTTTGACTCAAGGTCATTATGTGATGTTGTGTCATTACAAGGAAGCTTGGGTCCAGTTTGATTACCCAAACATGAGATATAAACAGAAAAGTTGAGCTAAACGCAAATTGGACGACGACGAGGCTGCCGCCACCACCGCTGGATAATGTGCAAGGTATCACAATAGCTCATTTTACTTTGTAAAGTTGGGCTAAAAACAGTCTTCTTGTGCCCTGTAAATGTGGCAACTAGACTATTCATTTGCATGCTAAGAATGGACAACTGGAATGGGTATCTCGATAATGGAGCCATTAAGTTTAGAACTATATTTTCAACTAGACAGACAGGCTTGCACACGTAGAGCAATCAGGGGATTTTGAAATACTTCTAAACATTTTATCTAATTCTCATTTGCTGGACAGCTTTCAGATTACTAAAGGTGATGAATCGCAAACAACAAGCTTGCTGTATGACACATAGACAAACTGGAAACAGCGTGCTATTTTCCAGCTGACTATTTTGTTGAAAGCAACTTGTTGGTTGGGGATGACACAGGAACAAACTTGTTGCTGGTGATTTGTTGTCCTGTATGCCACCGCCTTAAATCAAGCCATCCTCCATTTTTGTGCACGGCTCTCCAAGAATAGATTTCTCTTCCCCTGTAGATGGACAGTGATCAAGCACAAATTTGGACTTTCTTGACCTGGCCCACCCCGGCCGGGGATGGGCACAAAGATAAGCTGAGTGATGAGTTAATTGAAGTAATATCAGCTCTACTGAATAACAGCAACAGCTTTTAGTAACCGCATTACTAACGTCCAATAATTCACCTTTCCAGAGTATCCATCTATCATCATATGACATGATAATTAGCTAACTGGCGCATAGGATGACGTCATAGTCAATACGTTATAAATGATTCTATTTGGCCCGTCTTTAACTCTTAATAGTCTGACACATTGTACGAATTGTATGTCTCTACTATTTAATAAACACGCTGTTGAATAGTTTGAAACTAAGCGCCCAGTCAAATTAGTTCCAAAATATTCAATAGCTTAATTACCTGTATCGGTTTCTGGAAATTGATAGTCAGGGTATTTGGGGATCGATCGATCCCAACACGAGCGTTGTGTGGGTGGAGCTGAGCTAGAGATAGGCGGGGCATAGCTAAAAACTGGAGACCCAGTGCAAGAGACCACTGAGATTTGAGTACAGCATGATAAATGGTGACCTGTATGACCTTTGTCTTTTGCAATCAATCAGATAAATGTCAAACAAATATTAACTCCATCATATCAAACACAATAATACACAGACACAGTGATTTCCGTAAGGAGATAAGGGCTGGAAATGTCATGATTAATTTTTAAAACAATCTGACTGAAACTTGAAAGCAGCAACAACTTTCAGTCAAACTGTTTTCAAAAATCTTCAGGATATTATCTATTTAATGTGATAAGTTTGACATACATAGCGACGTGGATTAAGTGAGCATCTAGAGGATCTATTTATATACTGTCCAGACTGTAATGTCTGATACCAGACTCACGAGTGTCCAGGAATGACCTTGGAATCCCCTGTCAGACAGACACGAAATTTGATTTTGAAATCACTTTTGTGAGCCAATCAATACAGGATGCGGCTATTGTTATCAGAGATGATTGCTGTCAACTTGAATCACAAGTACCATGGAGGAACGCTCGACTGACCAATATACTGAGCTCAATGCTAGAATGAATCTGCTAACTGAATGACAGCCGAATTGTCAAATCTGTGATGCAAATATTTGCAGTGGACATAATAGTCAGAAAGGTTACTGTTTGATGAGTAATATTCCATCCATATGGAGATAACCCTTACACTGATGGAATATAAGTATCTAAATATCAAGGCAAACAAACATGAAAGCTGCTGAATATTTTGAAAATAACTTGACTGGAAGGCAGTTTCCAAGCACATTAGCAAAAAATATTCAATAGGATAGTAATTAATCTTATTATGCAATAAAGAATGTGTTGAATTCGAGTCAACAGGACATCACACACTGAAATGATGGCACCCAGAAGCCACTATGTAAACCCAAATTTCAAAAGCAAATTAGGCTCCCCTCGGAGGGAATGCTGACCCACACATTTGTACTCTATTTTACCAATGGAAGTTTCCAGTTTATCCATCCATCATATGATGTCCAGGGTTTCCCATAAGATTCAAGATTCAAGATTATTTATTCAATAATTCCAAGATAAGATAAACGAATTCACAAATCATACCAGGTTGTCCGCCTAAGGCAGTGGCTATTGTTATGGCGGACACCTTACACACATATATACAGGTATATATAAATTAGACAAGACAGTACTTACACAAACAATTATAAATTCAGACATTACATTTACTACTTCCTTATTAACCCTTTGACCCTTGATCCACATAAACAGTTTAAATTTCAGAGGAAATATGTCAATTCGCGGGTCAAGAGGAGACCCCCCAGAGTTCACCACCGGTTCAATTATCTTGTCAGTCATTACAGTGGAAAGAAAAACTCCTGGAGTGGGCCTCTCTCAGTCAGAGAACCAACATATAATACTGTAACAGGGTGTGTGTAAGAGTTAGTCACTTGGGTTATTATTACTATTATTATTATTATTATTATTATTATTATTATTATTATTATTTAGCGATACATATGGGTAGTAAATAAGGACAAGACAGTTACGTAACAGACAAGCGCAGAACATAGTCAAGTTCAATAATATACATGGATGTCTATGATTATAGATACAACAATAAACATATATATATTTTTGGGGGAGGGTACTTTTACTTATAATGATGATATACTGTTTACAGGATGCTGGCTAATGGGGAGCATCCTTGGACAAGGGAAGGGGGATGGAGGGGAGGGGTGCTCATTCTCCTGCTCGTCCTGTAGTTTGTTACTATGGTAATTGAAATTATTATTGGGTATAATAGCAAGTGGAATCATCTAGTCATAATTCTAGTAGGAGTAGTAGTAGTAGTAGTAGTAGTAGTAGTAGTAGTAGTAGTAGTAGTAGTAGTAGTACATGTAGTACATGTAGTAGTAGTAGTACATGTAGTAGTAGTGCTAGTAGCAGTCGTAGCAGCAGAAGTACCATCAGTATTAGTTGCAGGTCAAGTTTTTTTCAAAACAAGAAAAGAAGCATGTTATATAGATAGAAAAAATTTTCTGTCAAGTACTATAAAATTATTTGGGCCGATAGACATCGCTGTCCTATTAGAGGTCATTTTGAGGGTGTGGACCCCCAAAATATAACTCGGGACCCAAAAAAGTTGTGGCAGTGGGTCCCATAGCATCCCTGAAAATCATGTATGATTTCTAAATGCTAATCAGTTTTTATAGGTTTTTGTACAAACATATCAACAAAATCTAGCCCTGGACTTCCATATTCATAGCTTTGTGAGCCCATGGTACTCTAATTATAGAATGGATGATGAAAACTGCATGAGCATCTTAAATTTCTGTTTGAGACCCCCAGATTTCAGGTCGGATGCCCAGATTTCAGGTTGGTGCCCCCAGATTTCAGGTTGGGACCCCCAGATTTCTAGGTGTGGGGTCCCTGGGACCTCCAAAATTTAGACTGCATGAGAAACACTGATGATGTCATAATCAACCATGTGACGTGTAGGATAACGTCATAATCAATCATTTCATGAATGTCGTAGATAAGTTTGTCACAAATGCACAATTGTTGATGGACTACGCATTGTTGTACGAATTGCATGTCTTTACTATTTAATAAACATTCAGCCTATGGTAGGAACAGGCACCCAGTCAAATAAATTTCAAAAATATTCAACAGCTTACCTACATAGATATCTGCAATTTTATCCTAGATAATATTTCAGGAGGTTTGAATCGATCCTTCAAGTAATTTCGGAGAAGATTTTTAAAGATGTTTCCTAAAATCAGCCAAAAATGCAAGATGGTTGATCGGCTCCGTTTGAACAAACTTGGATCCTTATGCCCTAAGGATGCTTCCTACTAAATATAATTGAAATCGGCCCAGTGGTTCTTGAGAAGTCGTTTAAAGGAAAAGTTGATGGACGATGGATGACAGATGGATGGTCACCATGGCATAAGTTCACTTGGCCTTTCAGGGCAGGTGAGCTAAAAATTGGCTAAAATCCAAGATGATCACTGGCCAAATTGGCCGATCAGCTTCCTTTGAGCAAACTTGAATCTCTATGCTCCAATGATGCTTCCTACCAAATATAATTGAAATTGGCCCAGTGGTTGTTGAGAAGTCCTTCAAACAAAATGTTGATGGATGGATGGACGGATGGATGAGGAAAGGACAGTCGCCACAGCATAAGCTCACTTGGCCTTTCAGGCCAGGTGAGCTAACAATTACCTGACTAGAACAATCATTTGTCTGCCATGACACTTTTTATCAATCGATCAAGTCACACAGATCCAGGTAAAACCTCAATATAGGTCCAGGTCACTTCGATTCATACCACGCTAAACCAGGTGGTCACCAGGGAACACCCCCCCCCCCCACCCCACCCCCAACAGAAATCTAGAAGCTCACAGACAGACTCTGTAAATATGGACTTTCAATCGGTTGCAAAATTATTTAAGTTTTTACAAATTTTCTATGTGATGGCTTCGCAGACTAGAAACCAATTTACACGACACAAACTTACAATCAAGAGATTCAATTCATTTACAGGAGTCTTGAAATAAGATTTGCTTGTACTAATATATATAGCGCAAATCTCCGCACGTTGCGTACCATAATTGGACCTCGTTCGGGTATAGCACAGCTCAGAAATACTATAGAATGTATCCCAAAACTGTTGTATATTTTGAAAGTAACTGGACTGGAAGACATTGGCGCCTAATGCCAGAATTCAATGCAGGAATCCATCTTTAGCTAAGCTTCATCCACACTTGCCCGTGTTGGGATCATTAAACTCTGACTATTATCAATTTCCAAAAAACTATACAGCTAAGTTGTTGAATATTTTAAAACTAATTTGACTGTGCGCTGTTGCTGCCTAATTAGTTTCAAAATATTAAACAGAATGTTTATTAAATAGTAAAAACACACAATTTGTGAAACAATGCATGGTTGTTATTTATGGAAATAAATTTAGTTTATGCTGACAAACAGGTGGCAGGTAGTATTTTGTCTTAAGTTGATCACACAAGAGGATTCAGGTGTTTACATGAGCAGTACTCGTATACCTATCCCTTTCCTTGTTTGCCTAGTTCTCAGTCGCATCATAATCTTGAGTAGTCTAATTATGTATCATTGCTAAATTATGTATCATTGCCACGGAACTTATCGTTGCATCGCTACTGTTTGATGATTTTAATTATCCTAGCATCAGAATCGTGAGTATTTTGAGATCGATTATTGTCATTTAAATTGAAATTTGAAGAGCTAAGTTGATTGTGCAACCTAGGGTATATTTAGCAGGACTGACCGTATAAGCTCCATTATAGTCCTTGACCGTATAAGATTAATATATTACCATCTGGCCTTATAAGCTTTCATATATTGGCATTCAAGCTTATT
Organism: Chaetoderma sp. LZ-2023a; assembly: GCA_034401795.1. Lineage (NCBI taxonomy): Eukaryota > Metazoa > Mollusca > Caudofoveata > Chaetodermatida > Chaetodermatidae > Chaetoderma > Chaetoderma sp. LZ-2023a. The sequence continues at coordinate 116,533,156 of CM067367.1, forward strand.
ATACCCCAATTCTTCGATGTGTCAAGGCCTTACCTAGTTCCCTTACACCATAGCAGTAGCCATATCACTACCTTGAGTTGATAAACTCATTCAAAGCTCATGTAAGCATAGAACTGCTCACTACACCGAGTTATGATACAACCTTCTTCCGGCTCCTGCGACTAACATATGTAGAACCACACTGAGGGGATGCTACTCATTTCCAGATAACATCCTCCGGCTCCTGTGGTCATCAAGTCAGTTAGTTACACCGAGTTGATAGTCTGTTTCATTATCCGGCTCCTGTAGTTTTCAAGTGCTAGAGCATGGATCCACGCTTATGACCATGCTACATATCGATATACTACTGCTCACACGGAACATGGTCAGGTTGTTTTCTGGCTTATAATTCTCAATGTCATGCAATAATGCCGTAGAAGTACTGACTATCATGACATTGAGAATCATAAGATAGAAAACTTGCCAGCTAATTTGCCCCTTATTTCCAAAAATGTGTAATACGTAATATAGTTGTTTTTTATTTTTTTCGTATATAAATCTTATATACAACTTCTGTCTTGCCTTTGTTTGTTCAGCATAAATCTGTCATCAATTAAGCGTTCGTGAAAAACTTAGCCAAGTGATTCATGACGCAATTGATTATGACCTCAGCCAACACATTACATAGTTGATTACGACATCATATGATTGATGGATAGCCTGGAATCCTTCAGTGATTTGGAAGACAATGCTGCATAAGGCAGAAATGTCTTTCAATTCAATTATGTTCAAAATATCCAACAGAAGAGTTCTTATATTGTAAATTGTACTAATTAACATGTTTCTGTTTTTGTTTTAGAAACAGGTTAACTTATTTAGGAGCTGTACTGTACCTGTAATTATACTTTTTGGCAGGGCCCCGGAAATAGGTGGATAGCATGTAGCCTATTTGCCCCCAGTTACTCCCGCCATGATGCAGGTGGCCTTTAAAAACAGGTTTCAATATACGTGCATGATTACGAACAAACATGACATTGAAAGAAAATTTCCATTAAAAAAAACTCATAAAAAACATTACTGTATCATTAAGTCAGCTGTTCTTGATCAAAAATCTATATTGGCTTAATGTCATGTCAAAACACGAGTACCAGCTTGAAAAGCTGCTAGATTGAGAGGGTCGACGACAACGTCGGCGCTGCGACCATCACAACCACATCGCAGCAATGTCTACGAGCAGTTCTTTTAGCTTTCCAATGGAGGAAGAGTCGAGCAATGATGGCTTTATTGATCTGGGATGCCTCATCAAACCTTATGCATACAAAGATAGAATTAAAACCAAGCGCTCTATCAAAGTGACAGGAGTAAGTGTATATTGGCTTCCAGCGTTTCTATTAGACCGATCATGACGGAATTACAACAACTGACTGTAATTTCGCGGCGGTGCGTACAATTCAAGCTAACTAGCTGTCATGTCCTGTTAGTACGTGTGATAGATATTATAATACCAACACACTTCATTCTGGATCCGTCTTTCAATGCTTATATTATACATGTACTTCAACAATTGCAACATTAAAATCAAGACGATAATATAACTACATCATTGCTTCCTCATCAATAGGTTTTATGATTAACATGGTAACTTGATTGAGAAAAGATTCCTGGACATTCAGAATGACAATAATTAAATGCTCACTTCATTTCCTGCAAACATTCCCATCCATCTCTGTTATTTCCTGGAGAAAACACAATGTTTATTTTATTTTTTTACATTCCGGCTGCGTTTTGAAAAAACAAGCTATAAATAGTTTTCAATTAAAAGTTTCTAGTGTAAAAGTATATATATATATATATATGAGCAAGATTAAGGACATATTATTAGTGAACAAAATATTAATTATTAATAAGGAGAGCTGTGAGTAGAATGATCCCCAAATTGTGACCATCTTGGGAATATAATATGTTATCACATCATCACTAGCAGTGTTAAACTTTGTATTTGAAACAGCTTTTCAGATTATTTTAATTTTAATTGAGGAACGATAATGATAACATCTGGATTAAATTATATATAAAATACATTTTGTGCATTTGAAGGTCTCTTGTAAATTTAAGCCACCTCTTTAATCCTGTAGGGGTGGAGCCGGCCAGAAGTGACTTCTGCAGTGATCTTGAGAAATGTCTTATTATCTCAAAGACTAAATAGTCAGAGCTCGCATGCCAAACATAGAGATGGACAAACTTCCACATTGAAATCCGTTTGAACCCTCCACAACCGTCAAACTGCAATGTATGCAGATACATGATCAAGACATCATTTGTCAAGAGCGGCCATACAGACCTCTCTTATAGATGCAAGATCATCGGCGATTGCAAAACATGCAATGTCATCTATCTACTATCACGCAAAACCTGCAGGAAACAATATGTAGGTGAAACTAAGTTTCGGAATATGCATCAAAGAACATCTTAGACACATTAGACTCAACTGTCTCCAGACATTTCAACTTCATTAGACACTGCAGGGCAGATATGCAGTTTCACGCTATTCAAGTTCTCTCCTCTGACCCAACAGATGAGTAGTCCATCAAATGGAGACTCCAAAGGAAAATCGCTGGATACACCAGCTACATTGCATCTAACTGCACGGTATCAGCGACACACATCAGGGATGGTCGCACACACACACACACACACACACCACACACACCACACACAAACACACACACACACACACACACACACACACACACTGGGGCCCCCCCATGATTTTATTATTATTTTTCCTTTCCCCATCTTGAAAAATGTCCATTCAAAGACCAAGGAGACTATTTTTGAAATCTATTACAGGAATTCCTGGCTCGATAACATAGCCAATAATTCTAGCTATACAGTTTCAACAAGAGCTCCGCAAACGGCGCATAATACCCCACCATGATGACAAACTAATAAATGACAGCTATCAGAAAATATTTATTTCTTCCTCAGACCCATCAGACCAGTAATCCTTACTAAGTGTCAAAGCGATCCGCTAAACGGTCAAGGAGGTATCATCTGGAAACCAATTTTCAAGATGACTGCCGCTGACTAGTGGCCATATTGGATTTTGGATTATTGTAAATTTTGATAGGTTTCTTCACCAGACATAGTCCAAAGACCCTAGGAAGTGATCCGATAAATGGTAACAGAGATAACATCCAGAAACCAACTTTCAAAATGGCAGCCCATGGCTGGCGGCCATCTTGGATTTTGGATCAGTGTCGATTTCAATAAGTTTCTTCCCCAAACCTAGTCCAACCACTCTACCAAGTTTCAAAGCGATCCGATAAACGATAACGGAGTTATCATCCGGAAACCAATTTTCAAGATGTTAAAGCGATCCGATAAACGGTAACGAGTTATCATCCGGACACCAATTTTCAAGATGGACGCTGGTGGCTGGCGGCCATTTTGGATTTCGGATCATCGTCGATTTCGATAGGTTTCTTCCCCAGACCTAGTTCAACCACCCTATGAAGTTTCAATGCGATCCGACAAACGGTAACGGAGTTATCATTCGGAATCCAATTTTCAAGATGGTCGCCGTTGGCTGGCGGCCATCTTGGATTTTGGATCATCGTCGATTTCGATAGCTTTCTTCCCAAGACCTAGTCCAACCACCCTATGAAGTTTCAATGCGATCCGCCAAACGGTAACAGAGTTATCATCCGGAAACCAATTTTCAAGATGGCCAGCGGTGGCTGGGGGCTATCTTGGATTTCGGATCATCGTCGATTTCGACAGGTTTCTTCCCAAGACCAAGTCCAACCACCCTATGAAGTTTCAATGCAATCCAACAAATGGTAACAGAGTTATCATCCGGAAACCACTCTGCCGTCTGCACGCCCACCAGCCCGGACGGATGGCGGCATTACATAATACCATGCCAAATCTTTTGGTGGGGTATAAAAATCATATTGTCCTGGTCTGCCAATGGACATTCGATAATCCAAAATGTAGACTTTCTTGAGCAATGACCAGTAATGAGTGTGCTGGGCCCAAGAAATACATCTCAATTGGAGACATTGTATTTGTAGCTTATATACATCAGACTCTACAGATGTCGTCAAACGGTCGGTTTCAAAACAAAATTATAAAATCACAGAGTGAGTTTAAGACCCTAGTAGAGTAGCAACTTCGGTTACTAGAATAGTAGTGGATAAACTGCCAGAGTATGTACTCTAGCTCATGTCATTTAAACATCTGCTACATTTACCCTCGAGTACATAATTTACCCTAGAGTAGGTACAACAGTTTTCACCGAACTCACCCAGGCGGAGTCAACAATGAACTTGGATGAACTACTGGTGACAGACCCATGCGGTGGATAAGGGGTGATGTTTAAAAGACAGAACCATGTGGTGGATAAGGTGTGATGTTTAAAAGACAGAACCATGTGGTGGATAAGATGTGATGTTTAAAAGACAGAACCATGTGGTGGATAAGGTGTGATGTTTAAAAGACAGAACCATGTGGTGGATAAGATGTGATGTCTAACAGACATACCCATGTAGTAGATACGGTGTGATGTCTAACAGATAGACACATGTAGTAGATACGGTGTGATGTCTAACAGACAGACACATGTAGTAGATACAATGTGATGTCTAACAGACAGACACATGTAGTAGATAAGATGTGATGTCTAACAGACAGACACATGTAGTAGATAAGGTGTGATGTCTAACAGATAGACACATGTAGTAGATAAGATGTGATGTCTAACAGACAGACACATGTAGTAGATAAGATGTGATGTCTAACAGACAGACACATGTAGTAGATAAGGTGTGATGTCTAACAGACAGACACATGTAGTAGATACGATGTGATGTCTAACAGACAGACCCATGTGGCAGATAAGGTGTGATGTCTAACAGACAGACACATGTAGTAGATAAGGTGTGATGTCTAACAGACAGACACATGTAGTAGATAAGGTGTGATGTCTAACAGACAGACACATGTAGTAGATAAGATGTGATGTCTAACAGACAGACCCATGTAGTAGATAAGGTGTGATGTCTAACAGACAGACCCATGTAGTAGATAAGATGTGATGTCTAACAGACAGACCCATGTAGTAGATAAGATGTGATGTCTAACAGACAGACACATGTAGTAGATAAGGTGTGATGTCTAACAGACAGACACATGTAGTAGATACGATGTGATGTCTAACAGACAGACACATGTAGTAGATAAGATGTGATGTCTAACAGACAGACACATGTAGTAGATAAGATGTGATGTTTAACAGACAGACACATGTAGTAGATAAGATGTGATGTTTAACAGACAGACACATGTGGCAGATAAGGTGTGATGTTTAACAGACAGACACATGTAGTAGATAAGGTGTGATGTTTAACAGACAGACACATGTAGTAGATAAGATGTGATGTCTAACAGACAGACACATGTAGTAGATAAGGTGTGATGTCTAACAGACAGACACATGTAGTAGATAAGATGTGATGTTTAACAGACAGACACATGTGGCAGATAAGATGTGATGTCTAACAGACAGACACATATAGTAGATAAGGTGTGATGTTTAACAGACAGACACATGTAGTAGATAAGGTGTGATGTTTAACAGACAGACACATATAGTAGATAAGGTGTGATGTTTAACAGACAGACACATGTAGTAGATAAGGTGTGATGTTTAACAGACAGACACATGTAGTAGATACGGTGTGATGTCTAACAGACAGACCCATGTGGCAGATAAGGTGTGATAAACAGACCCATGTGGTGGATAAGGTGTGATATACAGACCCATGTGGTAGATAAGGTGTGATGTCTAACAGACAGACCCATGCAGTAGATAAGGTGTGATAGACAGACGCATGTGGTAGATAAGGTGTGATAGACATACCCATGTGGGTGGATAAGGTGTGATAGACAGACCCATGTGGTAGATAAAGTGTGATAGACAGACCCATGTGGTAGATAAGGTGTGATAGACTGACCCATGTGGTAGATAAGGTGTGATAGACTGACCCATGTGGTAGATAATGTGTGATAGACAGCCCAATGTGGTAGATAAGGTGTGATAGACAGACCCATGTGGTAGATAAGGTGTGATAGACAGACCCATGTGGTAGATAAGGTGTGATGTCTAACAGACAGACCCATGTAGTAGATAAGATGTGATAGACAGACCCATGTGGTGGATAAGGTGTGATGTCTATCAGACTGACCCATGTAGTAGATAAGGTGTGATAGACAGACCCATGTGGTAGATAAGGTGCGATAGACTGACCCATGTGGTAGATAATGTGTGGTAGACAGCCCATGTGGTAGATAAGGTGTGATAGACAGACCCATGTGGTAGATAAGGTGTGATAGACAGACCCATGTGGTAGATAAGGTGTGATGTCTAACAGACAGACCCATGTGGTAGATAAGGTGTGATAGACAGACCCATGTGGTGGATAAGGTGTGATGTCTAACAGACAGACCCATGTAGTAGATACGGTGTGATAGACAGATCCATGTAGTAGATAAGGTGTGATGTCTAACAGACAGACCCATGTAGTAGATAAGGTGTGATAGACAGACCCATGTGGTAGATAAGGTGTGATAGACAGACCCATGTGGTAGATAAGGTGTGATAGACAGACCCATGTAGTAGATAACGTGTGATAGACAGACCCATGTGGTGGATAAGGTGTGATGTCTAACAGACAGACCCATGTAGTAGATACGGTGTGATAGACAGATCCATGTAGTAGATACGGTGTGATGTCTAACAGACAGACCCATGTAGTAGATAAGGTGTGATAGACAGACCCATGTGGTAGATAAGGTGTGATAGACAGACCCATGTGGTAGATAAGGTGTGATAGACAGACCCATGTGGTGGATAAGGTGTGATAGGCAGACCCATGTGGTGGCTAAGGTGTGATAGACAGACCCATGTGGTGGATAAGGTGTGATAGACAGACCCATGTGGTGGATAAGGTGTGATAGACATCCCCCTGGTGGTAGATAAGGTGTGACAGACAGACCCATGTGGTGGATAAGGTGTGATAGACATCCCCCTGGTGGTACATAAGGTGTGACAGACAGACCCATGTGGTGGATAAGGTGTGATAGACAGACCCATGTGGTGGATAAGGTTGATAGACAGACCCATGTGGTAGATAAGGTGTGATAGACAGACCGATGTGGTGGATAAGGTGTGACAGACAGACCCATGTGGTAGATAAGGTGTGATAGACAGACCTATGTGGTGGATAAGGTGTGATAGACAGACCCATGTGGTTGATGAGGTGATAGACAGACCCACGTAGTGGATAAGGTGTGATAGACAGCCCCTGGTTGTAGATAAGGTGTGACAGACAGCCCCTGGTGGTAGATAAGGTGTGATAGACAGACCCATGTGGTGGATAAGGTGTGATAGACAGCCCCCTGGTGGTAGATAAGGTGTGACAGACAGACCCATGTGGTGGATAAGGTGTGATAGACAGACCCATGTGGTAGATAAGGTGTGATAGACAGCCCCATGTGGTAGATAAGGTGTGACAGACAGACCCATGTGGTGGATAAGGTGTGATAGACAAACCCATGTGGTGGATAAGGTGTGACAGACAGACCCATGGGGTGGCTAAGGTGTGATAGACAGACCCATGTGGTAGATAAGATGTGACAGACAGACCCATGTGGTGGATAAGGTGTGATAGACAGACCCATGTGGTAGATAAGGTGATAGACCGACCCATGTGGTGGAAAAGGTGTGATAGACAGACCCTTGTGGTGGATAAGGTGTGATAGACAGACCCATGTGGTTGATAAGGTGTGATAGACAGACCCATGTGGTGGATAAGGTGTGATAGACATCCCCCTGGTGGTAGATAAGGTGTGATAGACATCTCCCTGGTGGTAGATAAGGTGTGACAGACAGACCCATGTGGTGGATAAGGTATGACAGACAAACCCATGTGGTGGATAAGGTGTGACAGACAGACCCATGTGGTGAATAAGGTGTGATAGACAGACCCATGGGGTGGATAAGGTGTGACAGACAGACCCATGTGCTGGATAAGGTGTGATAGACAGACCCATGTGGTGGATAAGCTGTGACAGACAGACCCATGTGCTGGATAAGGTGTGATGATCCCAGATATAGAACCAGGTTCATACAGGAATTTGACCGATTCAGTCAAGCACTTTTCAAGGACTTTTCAAGAATTATGTCTCTCATTTTCAAGGATTCTAAAACTGGTCTATCAGTAGAGGGTGCATGAAATTTTGCAAATTTGCTGCTCTGAAACATGATTTTCTGCAGTGCTGCGTGATAATCAGCAGGCTTATAATGTATGTAACTTTCGCCTATATTCGGATAAACAGATTTTTTCAAGTACCTTTCAAGCTCTTACTGCTGTTTTCAAGTATCTTTCATGGGAAATTTCAAATTCAAGCATGGTCAACGACTGATGCAAAAATACAAGTACTTTTCAAATTTGTATGAACCCTTGGATGTAGGCTGGAGGGCCATCCAAACAGATAAGCAAGTAGACATATTTGTTCTCAGAAGGATGAAGTGCAATAGTTATATGTATTGCTAAAACTAGCATTACATCTATAATAGCCTATGAAGAGTTGGCTGCTCAGGGGGTTATGAACTTGAAGAAAAATCTGTCTTAGTCTAGCAGTGGATTCACCAAATCTAAACGCTGTCTTCAAACAATACTCCCATGTTCACAGGATATTCACAAAGCAGATCTTTAACTTACAGTACAGCTCATAAATAAGTTCCGTTGACTATTTTGAACATAATTGGATTGGACGACATTGCTGCCTTAGGCAACAATGTCTTTCAAGCCAATTATGTTTAAAACAATCGACAGTACGTTTTACTTTGTTTTGGAACCATGTTAATTTAGTTCTGTATATTGAGAAGTGGAATGCGGTCTAGTAAATGACAATACCTGATACATTCAATCAACTATGCTTCCACGACCTCCACAGCAACTCTACGAAATGAAGCTCATTCTGATAAATCCTGTCAGTGAACCGCAACACCAAGTTCTATGCACGGTCAGACTCTGCACGTACATGCATGCATGCAAACAAATACTGAAGATCCTTTTCTTTAGGCTCAGGAGGGGAGTGAATGATTACATAAGACACCAATACCAAGAGTTAATAGAATGAAACTTTCCAGTTTCTCCATCCATTATATGGCATCCTAATTCACCCCGAAATTATCCAATAAAAATTATGAAAAGAAATTCTCAAGTCTACCATGATAGGGTCAATCTAGCCAAAGTTGGTTTAAATATTTCAAGCAACTAAGGAAAGGTAGCGTTTTGACAACTTCCGGTCAATTTTCTAATAAAATCAAAATTCTGAACGAAAGTTCTGAACTCTACCACGATATGGTCGCTATAGCCAAAAATGGTTGAAATATGTCAAGCAACTAAGGAGAAAAAATGTTTTGATAATTTCCGGTAAATTGTTCATAAAAACCCCCAACAAAACCCCCTTGCGGATTGGTCTGTAGTTTTATTAACCACTATAAAACATACTTACCGTTCAATCACTACATGCTAAATCAACTACTCTGCATTTAGCTACCAGAATAAGATTTTTATGCTTGCTTACATAACCCCAATATGCCTATTCCATTTCAATATACCCTCAACCAGGCTACTGGTAGGGTACATCCCCAGCATATGCCCTGATAGAGACTGGCACCAGTCTGTACTCACTCCTTGGTGACACCTGTCACTAAGCATGTCCGCGCATGTGCAATGGAGCCCAAATAGGAAACATATTCACTTTTCTAAATTTAAGTGCCAAATATTATAAACAGATTCTCAAATCATTCCCACGCAGGGTGGATGAGGCTGGGTCGTAGTGATTGAACGGTATGTTTTATAGTGGTTAATAAAACTACAGACCAACCCACAAGGGGGGGGGGGGGGGCCTGTTATTACACCACAAAAACATCTATACCGTTCAATCACTACTTGCTAAACCCGTAGATTTGGTCAGTGCCCCACTTAAAAACCCTTGGTGGGTGGCGATTTGAGAATCATTAAACAAGGATAAAAATTAAACAACTCATATCCAAAATGTATGCCCTGTAGGTGGGGCTTAGAATACACCTTCCGTATCCTCTGCGTGTCGTAAGAGGCGACTAAAGGAGGTACGGGTGAGGTAACTCTGACAGAAACCTCGAGTGCTGAAGACGGAGGTTCCAGGCCGCACGGCGCACTCTAATAAACCATGGATCCACGCACTTAACGCTTATGATCATGTCGATAGTCACTTACAGGACTGGCGGTATGATCAGCGAACGAAAAGAAAAAGAAGAAGAAGATATCCAAAATGTTAATAAATTAACATAATAGTGCATCCATAACAAATCACACAGTGATTATCAAACAAGGAAAATTTTCAACTCAATGAAATAAACAAAACAAGAGAACATTCTCACCATATCTGATAGACATACAGACTAACGAAATTGGTGAGATGTGCTTGGTAAATGGTCCTTGGTGTGTTTTGTTAAAATTGTTATATTTCTAAACAAGAGTTTTAGTGAAACTCAATATACGCCTGCAAACATATTTGTTTGAGGAATGATAAATGTGAATAATTAGTCTGTTTGAATCTTAAGCTTTGTAGAGGAGATAACACCAGTTGGTGTATGCGAATATCCAGGGTTGGCAAGTTTTGGACACTAGTGGTTTAAACCGCGGTTTAAACCATGGTTTAAACCGTCCACCCAAAATAGGTTTTGGACACCTTAAATTGTCCAAAACTGTCCAAAACCTAAAATATTGGTATAAAAAATATTTTTCTGAAATGTAATTTTCTTGAAACAACTATATAGCATTTAGACACATACAGGTACATGTACATATTGATGGATGGTTATCTACATGTATTTTTGGAAACTTTATTGCTATATAATAATAATAATAATAATAATAATAATAATAATAATAATAATAATAATCTAAAAGGACACATATGATTTCAATAAATTAGGAGTCTTATTTGCTTCTTTCTATAATCCATGGGTTAATTTTTTTCAACTTTTGTTTGTCTTAAATGTTTTAACTCTGTATATTTCGACCAGTTGTGTTAAACCCACAGAAACCCTATTTAATCAATAATGAAACATATTAGACTACCTATGTACAGCTAGATGTTTATATTATTGAGAACTGTCTGTGTCTAAATCTATTTCTTGCAAAATGTTCATGGCCTATGGAAGAATCTTAAACTCATAGAGAAAATATAGTCTGCTAAGATGTTGTTTCAACAATTAACTGATGACCCTTGCTCTCTAAGGCTATTTTAGAATGCACTACTCAGTACACACATTAGCTATGTTTACATAAGATCTTATGCAAATTTGGGATTACGGCATTAAGCTGATAGAATATAAATTAGATTCTTCATGTTTTCATCTATCCTCAGTTAATGCTAGATATCAATTAGACAATTAGTAAAAAGATATCCTTGTGCTAGATTAATCTTTGAATTCTTCTGTTGTCCTGAATATTTATGTGTTGATGGTATTTGAAATGGTTAATATGTATTTCAAAGGTGGTAGGCCTAAGGATCCAATTTGGAAGCACTTTTTGGAAGTTAAGATTAATGGCAAACAAATGGCTAAGTGTAGAGAGTGTGAGTAGACAGTTGTCAACAAGGTAGCGAGGATGAAAATACACTATGAGAAGCATGAGAAGTCTACTGAAAGTCCTGTTGAACAGGCTGATACAGACAGTGCAGACACACATATCAGCAAAGACATCAAGATTTTGAAGGTAAATAAAATTAATGCTTAACCCCTTGCCCTCTAATGTCAATAATTAAAAATTCTATATTTTATTGTGACTATACCAAGGAAACTGGTTTTCATTTTTCAACAATTTTGTTGGGCGATGACAAATTTGTTGAAAATAAAAAAACCAGTATCTTTTAATTTTATTTGAAAAATGTTTTTTGTTGACATTGGAGTGCTAGGAGTCCAATATATCTAATATATGCCTTAACCCTTTCACCGATGAATTCCTCAGCTATCATTTCCAAGGACACTATGCGGGAAAACTGCAGAATATTTTGAAACTAATTTGACTGGAAAACAAATTTACTCGTGAAATAACTGCCGCTTTTACTAAGCCAGTCATTTCAGTGAACAATTTTCAAAAATTTGTGCTAAGTTGTGTTTAAAAGTCATAATGTACAATGTAGGTAAGGTTACTATTCACTGTAATTGTCTTGGCCGCATAGGGGTTATCAACAGGATGTCTCACCTTTAGTTCAGATACCTGAGTTAATTATTCTCTTTGCCATGCTAGTAATAGAGCCAGGTCTGATAATCTCTGATAACCACAATCACGTGCTGAGCCTCTTTACGATTCAATGGTATAGGTGTGATAATTGGCCTGTGAGGGCACTGGCTTAAGATTAGAAATAACACACAATGATCTGCTTAACCCTATACTTTCTGCAACCCAGGGTTTTCAGAAATACTCTTGCCTGAATACCTTTACTACAGTAATATTATGAAAACAATTTGGCATAGCACACTAACACCCTTCAGATAGACTGATGCAAACAGTCAAACTAATATTCAGCAAGTCCCAAAGTTTTGAAAATAAATAAAACATGCATTTATTTGACAGAAGGGTGGTCTATCTTTAACTCTATCCATTCCAAATTTTAAATGTATTGAATTATGACATAAAATTAATTACTTTTGAAAATTCAACATAGGAATGACTGATTTTGTTGCAATGCCAGTCATTTCAATGTAAATTTTTAAAAAGATTATCATATCTTGTACCCAAATGGCTTGGACCAGGTAGGGTGTATATCTACATTTGGCTTATATAGCACATGTAATATCCCTTTTCTTTGTTTCAGCTGGACAAACCATCAGCTGCACCATGCACAAAGCGACTAAGAGAATTTTTAGCAATTTTAGCTATATCCACACTAAAATCCGTAATAGGCTTGGAGTAGAGTAAGCGTCAAAGCTAGTGTTTTGCTACAGGATGTTGAGAGGGCTGTCTGATTTGGACTACTAATTAAACCTAATTAAGCCTTTTAAGTTTTAATTGTATGTATTTGATAAAAAATGTAATAATAACTCATATAATAAATGGATTTGTTTAATATAGTGCTTTTGATGCAATCTCTGATTTCTTGTTATTTTTTAATAGGATTATGATGCATAAGAGTATGGTGATATGTCCAACATAGTTTTGGACAGTTTTGGACTGGTTTAAACCATTTAAGACAGGTTTTAGACAGGTTTTGGACAATGTCTGCTCAAAGTTAGTTTTGGATTGTCCAAAACCCAACCCTGCGAATATATCTCACTGAAACGCCAATACAACTGATCACATCTTGAAATATGTTTATCTTTATACCAAATTTTCCAGCGGAAACAATATTTCTAATGAATTTCATTTTTTTCAAAGGAGATATCATTAGAGAACCAGAAATGGTCAGATGGGGAGTGCTATCATATGATGTCCACCCTTAGACCAGACTTCTACATATATTTTGGGAGCAGGTGTACAAGTTTGAGATAGGAGGTTAATATGCCATCCACCATAATTGTACACTTGTTTGCTTCCATCGCAACTAGGTGTCTGTGTGCATTTAGCCATGAGCTTATATGTGAACAGAGTGTATCCAAGACAAATCTCTGGTACATGTAGCGTCTGATCTATAAACAAAGCAAAAAATCAGCAAAGCTCTACAACATGGAAAATAAGATTTCCAGTTTATGTGTATTACATGCCCTATAACTGAAAAGAAGCCTTGAATAAAATTGTTATTTTAACATGAAAAATAAAATTGCGAGTGTAGGTTAAAAACTCGAGATCTGGCCAGGAAAAGAAAATTTGGACAAATTTTAATCATTCAAGGGAGATAACTCCCGTGAATATACGAGGACTTTGCCGAAATGAAATCATGACTCCCGCGAATATGGGCGGATCATGCCAAAACAAAATCATGACACTTCGGCTATATGTACATCTTTTGAAAAAAAATTTGTGAGTGTGGGTTCAAAACTCTTCGAGATTTGGCCTGGACAAGACAATTTTGACAAAGTTTAATCTTTCAAGGGAGAAAACTCTGGCGAACATGGGCAGATCTTGCCGAACCGAAATCATGACACTTCGCCTATACATAACACATCTTCTGAAAAAGAAAATTGGGAGTGTAGGTTCAAAACTCTTCGAGATCTGTCACGGACAAGAAAATTTTGACAAATTTTAAGCTTTCGAGGGAGATAACGCTTAGCGAATATGGGAGGATTTTGCCGAATCGAAATCATGACACTTGGTCTATAGGTAATATATCTGCTTAAATATTTTTTTGAGTAGGTTCAAAATTCTTCGAGATCTGCTCCGGACAAGAATCACAGACGGACGGATGGACGGATACACGGACGGCGAGCACCATCACATAATACGACCCCGCTTTGTGCGGGCGTATAAAAAGAGGCCGCTTAAATAGAAAGAAGTAAAAGTCGATTCAGATTTCCAACCTGCGACTTGCATGACATTGTCCAATGATGAGCCGGCGAAAAGAGCGAAGACGGTAGCCATACCACGAAGGTCGAGAGCCTTGACATGGGCTAAATTGATCTCACCTGGGGAGGCAATCTCATAGCATAATTTTATGGTCTCACAGATCCATCTGGCAACTGCGGCCTTAGTATCTGGTCTAGCCACCTCCTCCACGTACAGAACCCATAAAGGTGAAGAATCAGATCTTTTTAAATTGGTACGACGTTTATAGACTTTTAAGGCCCTGACAGGACACCAGAATCTGTCGGACGGCGAAAAAGACGATCAAAATTTAAGAATAATAGGTTTGGCTGAGTAACGGTTAGACTGGGTCTTCAATAATAAATCCCTTCAGGGATATAAAACTAGACCGTCCCCAGATTCAATAAATCTGTCTTTTTCTGTGGAAAGAGCATGAATTTCGGATCTTCTAGCTGAAGTGGCAGCAACAAGGAAAACAGTCTTAAGAGTCAATAGTTTGAGACTGATAGATCCAATAGGCTCAAAATGGTGGCCTGCCAAAACTTGAAGAATCAAGGCCAAATTTCAGGAAGACAAAGGCATAGCCACTGGAGGATGAATATTGCCCAATCCTCTAACAAGAGGCCCAAGGGGCCTGTATCGCTCACCTGGACAATAGGCATTTCAACTAGAATGCTCTTTATCAACAAGATGGCCACCAAACCATTTATCCGACCATTTTGAAAATTGCAAATTTGAGATCAGAATACCCAAAAACACATAAAACCAATTTCAGCCTCAAAATCCATCAAATAAAAAAATCCAATATGGCCAACAAACATGCTATATTTTGAGTGGCCCACGGTGGCCATGTTTTTTGATGGATCAACTTCTCTTGAACAAACTGTAATGGCTCATAGGTCCTAATCATATCTGCCAAATTTCGGCCCGATCCTTTCAGCGCTTCTGGAGAATAAGTCATTTTCGCTACTAGATGGCCGCCGAACAATTTGACAAATCAAGTTCCCTTGCCATAAATCATATTTCATGAGGTTTGCATCAATCCCCCAAGCGGTTTTGGAGAAGATTTTTAAAGACGTTTCCTAAAATCGGCCTAAATCCAAGATAGCTGCCGGCCAAATCGCCCCATCGGGTTCATTTGAACAAACTTAGATCTCTATGCCATATGAATGCTTCCTCCCAAATATAATTGAAATCGGCCCAGTGATTCTTGAGAAGTCGTTTAAAGAATTCCCCATTGCTTTACTATGGGCCCCTTGCTTTACTATGGGAGCCTATGGCGGGAAAACAAACCAAGATGGCAGCCAAACCGTTTATCCGACAGTCTCGACCGTGGCATATTTGAACTCGCCACACTGATAAGCATATATAAAGCAATTTTCGCCATCAAAATACATCAAATACAAAAAAGTCAATATGACCAAGAAATGCTGAATTTTGATTGGTTGATGGCGGCCATGTTTTATAACAAACAAACTTCCCTTGAACAAACTTGAAAGGCGCTTGGTCCCTAAGCATATTTACAAAATTTCAGCTCTATCCCTTCAGCGGTTCGGGAGAAGTCGTTTTCGCGAAAACTAGGTCATCCAAGATGGCCGCCAAGCAAATCGGCCAATCAGGTTACCTTGAACAAACTTGGGGCTACCGTTGCCTCAGATGATGTGTTATGAGGTTTGAATCAATTCCTCCAGCGGTTTCGGAGAAGATTTATTAAAGTGTTTCTAAAAATCAGCCATTTTGGCCGACGGCCATCTTGGATTTTAACCAATCCGCTTCGTTTGAACAAACTTAGATCTCTATGCCCTATGAATGCTTCCTCCAACATATAATTGAAATTGGCCCAGTGGTTGTTGAGAAGAAGTCATTTAAAGATTTTCCCAATGCTTAGCCTATGGAAGGAAAACAAACCAAGATGGCAGCCAAACCATTTATCTGATAGTCTTGAAAGTGGCATATTTGAACTCGCCACACTGATAAGCATATATAAAGCAATTTTGCCATCAAAATACATCAAATACAAAAAAGCCAATATGACTGGTTTGATTGGTTGATGGCGGCTATGTTTTTTAACATACAAACTTCTCTTGAACAGAATTGAATGGACCTTGGCCCATACGCATATTTACCAAATTTCAGACCTATCCCTTCAGCGGTTCGGGAGAACAAGTCATTTTCGCAAAAATTAAGTCATCCAAGATGGCCCCAGGCAAATAGGCCAATCAGGTTGCCATGAACAAACTTGGGTCTACCGTTGCAATAGATGATGTGCTATGAGTTTTGAATCAATCCCTCCAGCAGTTTCGGAGATTTTTTAAAGTGTTTCTAAAAATTGTCCATTTTGGATTTTGGCCGATCGACTTCATCTGAACAAACTTGAATCTCTATGCCCCAGGGATGTTTCCTGTCAAATATAATTGAAATCGACCCAGTGGTTCTTGAGAAGAAGTCGTTTTAAAGGAAAAGTTGATGGATGGACGACGGATGGACACACGACGGACGGTCGCCACAACATAAGCTCACTTGGCCTTTCAGGCCAGGTGAGCTAATGAAACCATTGAGAATCTTCAAATCCTTGATATCAGCATTCAGAAGACAAGGAAGAGAAGAAGCCAAAGAAATCGATAACCCTAACGGTGATAGCTGATAAATGAAATGAATAGAACAGATACGATTAAAAATCTAACACCTAGGCCTTATAAACGGAATCAGGCAAGAAACCATGTTTTAAACACCATTCTCCAAAGATTTAAGTCGACCGTTGTACAAATTCGACAGGTTGACTCCCTCCTGGAAGACAATGATTTCCTGAGATCTTGAAGAAGAGTTGATCTCAGAGACCGGACACTCGAAAATTCTCCTAACACACAATATGAAGAATTCTGGATTGGATGAAGATGCAAGCCCCTTACTTGAGCGAGATCTGATGATACTGGGAGAAGCATAGCAAAATCTTACAAGATTGAGAAAGGCTACCAATCAGCTCCTCTTTGACCAAAAGGGAGCTGCTAGAAAAAATTTGTTAAACCATCTTCAGAATCATTAGAATCAGGAATATTGGAAGGAACAATAATCAAACAATCCTGTCCAGAACCGAGACAGTGCGATCATCGCCAAAACCTGACTGTCCAAAAAGGGAGACATGAAAGATGAGATCTGGGCATTCAGACATATCGCAAAAAGATCTACATGGGGAAGACCCAGAAGCTTGAAAACGCTTTTGGCAACAAACCTCTTAAACCACCACTTGGTGAGTGAGAACTTGCTAGTACTGAACTACTGGTCTGCAAGAAATATCCGTGTCTGGAACATGACTGGGAACTAGAAAGATTTGGATCTAGTGACATCCCAAGGAAAGGATCCAAATCTCCATATAAAGAAGGAAAGACATTGTTCCTCCATTTGAAAATGAAAGAAAACCCCGTGGCATTGACTGATCGAATCGAGATCTTGATGCCTATCACTCGATCCGACCAAAAGCGGAGAGGCTTCTTGACAAGTCACAACTCCACTAAATTGATGTGAAAAAATTACTCCTCCAGGGACCAAATACTGGCAAAATCAGGGAGTCCCAAACTGCTCCCCACCACTCCTGTGAAAAACACATAAAATAATCACCTGAGGGGAGGTCTGGAGTAATGGAACACCCATCAGAGGGAACTAGAATGTACTGACTGTTTCTAAAGATCAGGAACATTAATCTTCTCGTCAACGTCACCCTGTGAATGACATTCTCAACGTTGATCATCAAGCCTAGAATCCTAAGAAAAAATCTTGCCCTGACATAGAAAGAGGATGTCAGGGTGACCACTGTCAACAAGATTGCCTCTACCCTTGTCTCTGAAGTAAAAAACATGACCCTGAAAATAGCTTGAGAGAGATGCCTAGATGGGAAACTTGAGAAGGAACTAGGCTTGACTCATTGAAAAATAAAATTCCACCTAGGCGGCAAGGCGAACTGCAAATATTTGGAATAAATCTTGAAAGAATTGCGAGACCATTTGGGAGAAGAGACTGCCGAGAAGGGTCCTAGATCCAAGAAGAACATCCGGCCCTTTTGATAAGGGCGACCCTTAAAGTTGGGGCAAACTTACCATATGCTAAAGAGGACTGCTCATAAAAACACATAATTTACATATGCCATGAAGCTCAAACCATAAAATCCTGTGTTATATCGTTATTCTTAGCCATCACGACAAGTGGTAACTCACGTTTATTTCGGTTATTTTAATTTTACCGCTTTCTTTCAATGGAGAAAAAAGAATCATAGAAGTATAGCCGTACTTATTAAAATGCTAAAGACCCTGAAAACATTATAGATAATTTTATTTATAGTGATTTAACCAGATTTTGTGGCAAACCGAAAACCCATGGTAAGCCTATGGGAAGGGTTAGAATTAAGATATAGCCAAATCCTGTACCTGAGAATCTGCAATAATCCCGTCTGGTAATCCAAAACACCAAATCGTGACTGGATTTAGCAAGATAGTAAGGAAAATGTAATTAGAGTTTCACAAACCACTGCTCGAAATGTTAAATTAGTCCCTCCAGAAATGGTGCCGCTCCAGGAACCAAGGGAAATTTAATTGTGATGACGTCATCACGATTCTATGAATTGAATGCATGATATGGGCCTGTTAAGTGAACTATGGCAATCCTTTGACTGTCTTGGAGTCTGGAATAACCAGGGTTCAAAATATAAACAAAGATTTGTCATTGAAAATTATCTTCATTTTGAAAAGAATTTCACAAAACACAGAAAATTCTACAAAACTCAGGATAAGTGCACACACCTTACAAATTGAGGAAGATAGGCACAAAACACCACTAATACCTGCTCATCTACGATTCTGTAAGCTTTGCAACCAGAACCTAATCGAGGATGAAAAACACTTTATAATGGAATGTCCACATTACGATCAGGAGCTAAAAAGCTTAATGAGTTTACTAATTTTGTCTCGCTTGATAGGTGTTGCCAATTAACATTTTTAATGTCATATAATAATGGAGAGTGATCTAATAAAAATTGTTATTGATTACATCAACATTTGCCTAGCTGCTCGGGCTTGTACTTTAAATCCTATGCAATGACACAATTCGCCAGATTGTCATCCTGTACATGAGGCAGGTTCATATAATGATTGCATAACGGTGTCCTATATTTTAATCAACGTCCATATCAATTTCATTGGGAAACTAGCCAACTTCATGAGTCCTGGTAAATTCACCATACCTCACTGTATTTGATATATTGTTTAATTAGATATCTCAAACAATCCGATATTTATGCTAGTGGCAGTAAACTTAAATCATAGCCCTACACATTAAACCTGTACATTTTCTATTTATTCATTTATCTTTTATATTTATTGTCTTAGAACCTATATTTTCATCTTTGTAAAATGTAGTTAAATGTTGGTACCATGGCGTATGTCATTGTGTTTGATTTGCCAATAAAAGGATTGATTGATTGATAATGAATCTCAGGGATCGGCTCGAATGTTAAATACACAAAACACTGATTTTTGATTAACAACAAATGAAGACGTCATAAATACATATTTATGATGAAATAAAGCGAATTACACACTTCTGGGTTGAATCACGCGCAGAGATGTCATACCTAATCATGCCCATAGAATGAAATTCAACTGCCAAATTGAAATAAAAACTGAGATTTAAAGTAAAAAGTTACGCTAGGAAAAGGCAAAAGAAGAATCAAACTGACAGATAAGATGACGATCGACAGTTACCGGAAGTAGAAGGAAAAGAAATTTTTTTTTTTAAATTTACTAACTGAGAGAACTGATGCCGAGATGTAAGGAATGAACAATCTTTGAAGTAAAAGGATAAAACTAGAAGCGAGCCAAAATAATAATAGAGAAAAAGTAAGAAAAACGCTGAACAGACAAAGAGGCGATATGAAACAAGGGCGAAATGACTCGCCGAAACCACGACGACAGAGAAGAAAACTTCTCCTTTCTTAGTGTCTTTTTATTCTTGTGGCCATTATTCTTGGTGCCATTCTCTTCCCTATGTGTCCTCTTCTGATTCTATTTCCTTTCAGTGACTGTCAGCTTTAGAATAAGAATTACGTTAGAATCATGGCAACAAATTAACTCCATTTGGTTAAATAAATATGTCAACTTGCCGACATAAGAGAGAAAAGGCTAAACGGCCTGAAGACAACTGGCCATCTAAAGTTGGATGAAAGGACAAATTATGTATCTAGAGATAATGCGTAGAATAGACTGACTTATCGGCTGAGTGAGACCATTCTGATGATATGCGCATATGAAATAAGCTGCAACAAAAAACTCATATGGCAACCAGTCGGAAGAGTCTTTAATTACGTTGAAATATTGTCACTGATAAAAGAATAAATGTTGAATATCTATATAATTTCAAGAGTCTTCAAGACTGGCAATGTCTTGGTATGAAGATTTTCAGCCATTAAACATTCCGATTTTTAAAAACAATTACGGAAATAAGATTAACTCTTAGGCAAGATGAGGACTAGATCCTAGGAAAGCGAACATGTAAACCGGACCTAAAGAACAAACCTGGAACCACAGGAAGTTCTCTATCACCGGAAATCCAAAACAGGAAGACCGGACCGGAAGTTAATCCTGGAACACCAGAAAGATGTACAGTAAAAAAACAGAAGTAGAATAGGAACCAGAAATATGCAAACCCGAAGAAGAAAACCGGAAGCTGAAGAGGAAGGACCAGAAAAGGAAACCGGAAGTAGCCCAGGGTCTTGCCAACCTGAATCTACCAAGCACCTACCGGAAGTGCTTGTCAAACCGGAAGCTAAGGAACAGGTGATCTCTTGACATTTCTGGCTACTGGAATCACGGAAAATTTAACTTTGGCATATGCAGCTGAATCGGGGACTTCCATCGCCGACACCACTGCTTGACGGTAATGCCCCTCCTCAAGGCCTAGGTGGGTTTTGCCCGGTGACTTACACGAAACCACCTTTATGGGCTTTTTCTTAGTCTTTGGCTTCGGTCTCGGGGACCGAACCTAGTAGTCTGGATGTGAGGGAAGTTGGATGACTCTTCCTGTCCGCGCGAATGGCTGTCGAAAATCCTGATAGCCATGGTATTAAAACATGTAGATATAAGTGAATAAAATGGATAAGTAATTGAGGGATTTCAAATAATGATGATGACTTTAGACATGATTGACTACCACGAAAATGGTTTACTACCACGAAAACCGGTAACACAGTCATAAAAGAGTAATAACACCACGAAATACTCAATAAACATAACTTAGGGAGGATGTACTTCATGTTAGGCATAATCCTGAATAGACAAACTCTCAAAAACATAAGCTGAACACAGCGCAAAGTATAAAAAAACGTGAGCTGGAATATTGGCAGACTGCACTGCTTGCAGAATATTTGAAAAGTGATTATGTTTCCTATTTGGGCTCCATTGCGCCTGCACGGACATGCTTAGTGACAGGTGTCACCAAGGAGTGAGTACAGACTGGTGCCAGTCTCTATCATGGCATATGCTGGGGGTGTACCTTTCCTATAGCCTGGTTGAAGGTATATTGAAATGGAATAGGCATATGGGGGTATGTAACCAAGCATAAAAATCTTATTGTGGTGGCTAAATGGAGGGTAGTTGATTTGACAAGTAGTGATTGAATGGTATAGATGTTTTTGTGGTGCAATAACAATTAAGATTTTTATCCAAAAAATTGACCAATAAAAATTCTGAATAGATATTCTGGAGAAGACCAGCATAGAATCCTTTCAGCAAAATATGGTTGAAATCGGTCAAACCATTAAGGAGACGCGATTTGACAGACGGATGAATGACGTGGTATAAGCTCACTTGGCCCTTTGGGCCAGGTGAGCTGATAAAAGAACTGACTAAATATCTACATACCGTAACATTAACTACCACTATTTCAATAATAGTCTTGACATTTCAAGATATTCAAATATTTCATCAAATGATTAACCGAGGGTTAATCTCGGCTATACTTGATGCATGAGATACCTTTATCTTAAGATGGATCAGCATGCCTAATTTGATGAACTTTAAGAGGAAATTGTTAAATCAAAGACAGATAGGTCAAGGATGGACAGGACAGCTAGGTGTATAAAATGCTAATATACATCGTGCAGCATGGATCTGCAACTTAACCCGTTATCGAGCCAGTCATTTCAGTGGTAAAAATCTCAAAAATAGACTTCTCTTGGACTACAAATGGACGTTCATCAAGACCATTACAAAGGCCGGTTTTGGCCGGCTTGACCATTAAAGGGTTAAGCCAGTCAGTAGCGTGTTGGTCCTCTCTAAACTCACACAAAATACCTCCACTACAGCAGAACTGTGCCCATATATCGGTCAGTGGCTTGGTCCACTCGTTCCTCAGACAAAATCTCACTTTTACACGCAATAGATATAAAGTTAAAGGATGATATCTACTAGTAATATGAGGATAATGGTAATGGACCTTTCCAGTTTTACCTATGCTCCGCCCATCCCTAGCTAAGCGCCACCAACACCTCGCTTGTGTTGGGATCAATCGATCTCTGAACTCCCTGACTATCGACTTCTAGAAAACTATACCGGAAAGCTGTTGAATATTTTGAAACTAATTTGACTGGGTGCTGTTGCTCCCTATGGCAGCAACAGCGCGCAGTTAAATTAGTTTCAAAATATTCAACAGCATGTTTCTTAAATAGCAAAAGCACACAATTCGTACATGTCAGACTATTAAGCATTAGAGACGTGTTTAATTGAATCATTCATGACATCATGATTATGACATCTGCATACACGTCGTGTAGTTTATTATGACGTCATATGATTGAGTGAGGAAATGGTTTCATGAATTCTCGCTATGTATGAGACAGGCATCTCAAGGACACAATAAAATAAGAAAATAACAAATCTATGTGACCTTCAGCTAGATTTATGGATGGTAGACATAAAAAGACAAAATAAAGATATAGCGATAATGTTTGAAATTCATCATGTCTTTTGTGATTCAAAATCATTCAACGCACTCTTCGCAAACAAATACTTGCAAGGTCTATCTAAGTTTCAAAAGAGTGTACATGTATAGTTACATTAAAATTGAGATTTGCGGAACTTAGAGTTTAAGATGCTTAAAGGTACTTCTAAATATAGCAAACACTCTAACATGATCACGGACCAAATTGACTAATCAGCTTCTTTTGAACCATCCTGGAACCCTTGGGCATAAAGGATGCCTCCTGTCAAATTTGGTGCCAATCAGCCCAGTGACTCCAGATAAGTCTAAGTTTAAATAAGAGGTTGATGGATGGATGACGGATGGATGACCGATGGTCGCCATGGCATAAGCCCACTTGGCAATTCTGGCCAGCCGAGTTAACCCTTATCACTCATATCAGCCAAAAACAGCTTCTGCAGTGGTTTTGAGAAATGTAAATCTGCAGACCAATAGACTTTTTACAAATTTACCACTGGAATGCCTGGCTCGATAACCGAGCCAGTCATTCTAGTGCTAAACTTTCAAAAATAGTCTCCTTCTTGGTCTGTAAATTTACATTTTCTTTGAAAAAATTGAAATTTTCTTGACCAAATTCAAGGCGAAAGGGTTAAGGAGTTGTATGTAAATTAACTGACATCAATAACTTCTGGTCAATATGTTACCAATATCCATCTCTATCTTACATTGAGCATGGAGCATCATTTAAATATCACTTATTACGATGGAGTGTGCTAAAGTGCAATCTGATGACTGTAATTTCTCAAGTCCTTGATAGGCTAAAAAAAAATGCAAACCAGGTTTACATGACAGATTGAATCTCTGTCGCACAATCTGTCATTGATCAATATAATTTTCCAATCATGGAAGTAACTTCGTAAAGAATTACCCATAACAATGGGAACAACTAGTTACCGCGGGTAATCCTCATTACAACGCCAGACATCTACGCTAGAAACAGACTAATTCGAAACAAAAGATGTACTTGACTGCAGTCGAGCCTACCCATTAAGGACACATGCTTTTGGGACCAAAAGTTTATTGTTCCTTAACCCATTAAGCTTAAATTTTGTTATAAATTTTTAAAATTTGTTGTCACAATAAATGTCGATTTGCAGACAAAGGAAATTTGTTTTTGCTAAATCTATCGCTAGAATGACTGGTTCGCTTATTGAGCCAGTCATTCCTTTGGTAAATTTTCAAATATAATACTTTATTCTTGGCCTGCAAATGGAGATCTCTCAAGACCTCTGCAAAGTACTTCGAGGCCAGCTTACGTGTAAAATGGTTAAAGCGGAGTTAAATGTTCACAAAAACACAAGCAACTACCATCATTTGGTCCAAAAAGCTATTTAGCAGTAAAGACTGTATTCAGTGACCTGTCTTTGATGACCCATACGCGTGTCCATAGGAGACAGGTTTGATTTCTCTACCTACAAATGTAGATGCTATTCGGATCTCTAAGTCGCTATTCAGATCCTTAAGCCGTTATTTGGATCTCTAAGTCACTATTCGGATCTCTAAGTCGCTATTCAGATTTCTAAGTCGCTATTCGGATCTCTAAGTGGCAAGTATGTGACTTAGAGATCTGAATAGCGACTTCGGATCTCTAAGTCGCTATTCAGATCCTTAAGCCGTTATTTGGATCTCTAAGTCGTTATTTGGATCTCTAAGTCGCTATTCCGATCTCTAAGTCGCTATTCAGATATCTAAGTCGCTATTCAGATTTCTAAGTCGCTATTCGGATCTCTAAGTGGCGAGTATGTGACTTAGCGATCTGAATAGCGACTTAGAGATCCGAATAGTGACTTAGAGATCCGATTAATGGCTTAAAGATCTGAGCTGAGCTCTAAGTCGCTATTCAGGCATCCATGCCGCTATTCAGAATTCTAATTCACTATTCAGATCTCTGACCCGCTATTCAGATCTCTATGTCACATTATTTGGGATCTCTAAGTCGCTATTCAGATTAAGTTACCATTCAGATCTTCAAGTCACTATTTGGATCGCTATGTCACTATTCTGATCTCTAAGTCGCTATTCAGATCTCTAAGTCACTATTCAGATCTCTGAGCCACTATTCGGATCTCTAAGTTGCTATTTGGATCTATAAGTTGCTATTCAGATCTCTAAGTCACTATTCGGATCTCTAAGTCGCTATTCAGATCTCGTAGGTTGAGGCATCTTTCACTTCGCGTAGGGCTCGACAAAAATAAGACACAACAAGCACTTTCTGTGACATAATCAGGACAAATTGACAGCCGATTTGCAAACTTTAGCCATCATGTTCAGTTCTCGTTTCAGAATTTTAGTATCTTTAAGTGATGCCAGATTTAAGCTGGTCAATATGTAGAATATGATTTAGCTTGAACGTTGTTGCCACACTTGGGCACTAATTTCACCCATCGTCTTCATATTATTGCACAGAACAATATTCACTTTTTTAGTGAGTATCACTAAAAAAATTTCTTTTTAGCACCAGACAAGTTTCATTGACACGCGATCAACAACACTTCAACTACCCAAGTTGATAGATGCAAGGACAGAAGGTCTAGATGAGGGATATGAAATAAACACAATATATCTCGATTTCATTAAAGCTTTTGATACAGTGCCCCATAAAGTACTCCCAAAGGCAAAATCATATGGCATCCATAATAGCATAATTGGATGGACTGAAGACTTCTAAAAGAGCGGAGACAAAAAGTAAGTGTGAATGGAAAGAAGTCAGATTGGACAGCAGTAACAAGTGGCATCCCACAGGGAAGTGTCTAAGTGTCTTGGGATCCAGACTTTTTGTTATATACATAAATGACCTCCCAGATAAAGTCTTAAGCGACATAATGCTCTTCACCGACGATACAAACGTTTATAAAATCATCAAGGCTCAGGAGGACAAGAATTGCAGAATTGGATTGAGAAATGGATGATAAAATTCCACCCAGATAAATCATCACTGAACAATACAGAACACATTCTGGCACATATAACTGCAGCGAAAAACATAGGCATGACATTCGATAGAATGCTCAGCTTTGACGAACATATCAATGCTAAAATAAAACAGCAAACATGATGGCAGGACTAATTCGAAGATAGTATATATTTCTTGATCCCGAGACCTTTATCGCTCTGTATTTAAATCACTTGTCAGAGTGCATTTTGACCATGCAACTCCAGTCTGCAGCCCATACAGACAAAATCTCATTGATGCAATAGTGTCCAGTGACGGGCAACAAAAAGAAATGTCACATGAGAATAGAGTTAGAGTGTTCAAGTTGGCACCATTAATGTACCAGAGACATATGGCAGACATGATTGAAGTATATAAACTACATAATAATATATATGATCCTGAAGTAGCGCCTGAATTAAAAAGCTATCAACCAAAATATCCAGCCTATTAACAGGACATAAACATAAATTAATCAAACAAAGATCTAAAAAGAAAATAACACTTAAAGCATTTCCTTCTAGAAAAGTAAATATTTTGAATAATTTGCTAACCAATGTTATTGCACCTAGTTTAAATGCTTTTAAAAATAGATTGGGTAAGGCCTGGAGAAACCAGGATGTATTATTTCATCATAAAACGCAGTGGTTATAGAGGACTAGAGCCTGCGACCACACCACACCTAGTAAGACCTAGTATAAAGTCATACTCAGTGATCCATTTCTAACAATGTCCTGTTCATTTCTAGCTATGCCACGCCCATGCTTTGCGAGTGTTGGAATTGATTTATATACTTTGAAACCTGAATTCTCTAAATTCGATTTTCAAGGTAACTCTACAGGTAGGCTGTTGAATATTTTGAAACTAATTTGACTGGGTGCCGTTGTTGCCTATGTCTTTGATGTATTTAATATTTGAAAAATCTGTCAAGTGTCCATCTTCATGATGGAGCTAGATGCATCATTTATTATGCATTTTGATTGACATCAGGCTACATGTGACATAATTGATTATGATGTCATATACTTGAGTGACACATCAGATCGATCCATTAGGAAAAAATAAAAAAATAAATATGGTGTTTAACTGTCTCGCTGCTGCAAGCCATCAGACAATAATTTCAATAAGCAAAACCTCTTGACTTGATATTTTGAAAACAATTTGACTGAAAGTTGTTGGTGGCATAGCCACCAACAACTTTCAGTCAAATAGTTTTCAAAATATTTAGCAGGTCCAGAGATACAACCTTTGGAATATGTTGTCTGCAAAAACTTAGCAGCCTAACGGTTAAATCCTTTTACCATGGTTAGATTAAACAGCTAAATCTCACTCATTATCTCATTAGCATGGCAGGGTGGTGGTGTGCAAGAGGGTGGGATGGGTGGTACAAATAAATTGACCATATTCTGATGATTTATTTATTCCACTGTCAGCTGTCTTTATTTATGAGGCCCATTCTGCGCAAAAAATTATCTTTCCCAACAATTTTATTAGAAGTTGTCATAAACGAAATTTATCCATCAAATTTATCCATCGTTTAACCTTTGCATTAATGAAATGGCTAGCAGAATTTGGATGGAATTATTACCGCTTAAGATATTACAAAGAGGTAGAGTCATAGAGATCGGGGATAAACTTATGGGATAAAATATAACTGTTGAAATAAAGTGTCTCAAATTCATGATGACTAAACGTTTTGAATATATTGAAACTAATTTGACGGGAACCTGTTGCCACCATAGGAAGAAACAGCTTCCCGTTAAATTAATCATAAAATATTTAACAGACTATTCCCTACATGATAAAGAATTAGTTGTTTTTTGGTCTGTGAGTGGTATAGGATTAATCTTCATTCTCGGGACATTAACCATTTGACCCTCAAATTTGTTCAAGAAAATTTAAATTTTCCTTTTGAGACGAAGTGAACTGTTCTAGAAAATTCACCACTGGAATGAGTGGTTTGGTTTTTGGCTAATATGAGTGTTAAATGATTAACCATTTAATGGCCAAGCCAGTAAAAATATCTCCTGCAGCCAACCATTCCACTATGGTCTGTCCCAAAACCCATTGTCCATTACCCTACTGATCTGAAATTTGGTTATATTATAAAAATCTAAATATCTAAGTACCTTTAACACTCAAAGCGGCCAAAAACAGCTTCTGCAGCGGTCCTGAGAAATGTCTGTTTGCACTGGCTCGATAACCAAACCAGTCATTCCAAAGATAAATTTTCAAAACTAATCTTATCTTGTTCTGCAAATGGACATTTTCCATGAGAAAACTTAAATTCCCTTGAACAAATTTAACTTTCAATTTTTCATAGAAAATGCCCATTTGCAGACCAACAGAAGAATTATTTTTTTAAATTTACCACTCGAATGACTGGCTCGGTTATCGAGCCAGTCATTCCAGTGGTAAATTAAAAAAACAACTCTATTCTTGGTCTGCAATTGTACATTGCAGAGACCACTGCAGAAGCCGTTTTTGGCTGATGAGTGTTAAAGGGTTAAGAAACCATTCGTAAATAATTGCTATGTTTTGATTTTCTGATTATGAAGGAAGTACAGATCATTTTCAAAATACTCAGTATATAAGATTACAGCATACCCATTTTCCCTCAAATTCCAAGATTCGATCTGATATGACATACTTAATATGACACAGTCGTGTGCACATCATTCTATCCATGCATATGTTTGGGAAAAAACCGTGTTTGACTGTGTTGCGACATTGTATATCTAAGTTCCATTATCGGAATTAATCCTGAAGACTGGTAATGTATATGCAGAATTGTGACTGATCTATGTTGAGTGTTTCCATTTCAGAAAATAATCCATATTTTCTCATTGATCAGAAAATCAAAAGATGACACGCACTTGCAGCGATTTCTTAAGTATGGAAATTTGCTATGCATTTTTGCTTAAAAATATCTGATAAGTTGTCGATCAATATTGTCAGGCGTAGGAAGCTTTTTATACTTTTTCATTTTTTCTCATGTAAACAAACATCACGAAGTGAACGTAAGTATGGTATGAAAAAATGCCTAAAAACCTGTAAATGACTAAGTACCAATTCATCTACATTTGATGAATATTTAGCCACCACATCGTGAATACGACAGTCAGGTCTTCTAAATAGGTGCAGACAGGCACGCTTATCACGAATATAGACCCTGATCAATAGGATAATTTTCGGCATGTCCAAATGCAGTTCGACAAGGGGTTTTGGCGTAATCACTAATACACCTTTGCCACATTGACTTCATTACGCTACGATTCCCCTAAATCAACGCTCAGAGCACAACTGCTGGCTGGTAACGCCATCAACAAGCAGCTGACCTGCATTGAGTTACCGGTACTATTGCACTAAAATACACCGCAATTCAAACCGTTCATATGATAAACTGAAGCTACTATATTATTTAAGTCATACATCATTGGAAAGTGCATTCCATTGCCTAAATATTAATGCATTATTATTTTTTCTTTCTAAAATTTTCACTAAGTTATTTTGGATATATAAAATACACCATTATACATAGATTCATTAAATCAAGTGAACAGTAGGGGCTATTTTAAAATTAGAATAAACTGTATGAAATGTTACAAAACCATAAAAACTAATACTGACATGTATATAAAATTGGCTTAGCTTTCCAATGATGTATGACTTCAATAATATTATGAAATTAGTTCTTCATATAAACTGCTTAAAGTGCATTGTATCAGATTCCAAGAGTAAAGTATTGCTGTTTGTGCATCGGCTATCAAGCTTACCAGCTAGAAGTGGTACACCATCATGCATTCTGGGAAGGTATTTTCCCAAAATACGCTAATGTGGGAAAGGTCTATTTAAAAGATCTTGTTCTCTTGGTCAACAAATGGAATGTTCCTACAATTACGAAACAAAACATAATTTTTTCAACAGGTTCTGATCATTAAAGGAAGAAAAAAGGGAAATAACAAATGATGTTTATTGGTAATTTCATACAATATTAAATAAAACAGCATCGGTCAAAAACGGAAATGAATCGGGATTATTTAAGAAAAAGCTTTTACTAAATATCGCAGTGCTTAACTTGGAGCCAACTAATGACTTCTCTGCTGTTTCACATTCCACCGTGTATCAACCGTATGTGCAGGTATAGAGCATAGGCCTACCTGAATATAACAAAAGTAAATCTGATTATAGTTTTGTAAGCAGTATGAGTAGTATTCTCTATAGGCGCCGATGTAGAGCGATTAACTCGCCACTGCTAATTCACTATTGATCCTTTTGAAAATGGTATATTTGAAAGTCACTTTTTCTGGTTGAAGCAACAGGTTTCGGTCAAAATGATTTCAAAATACACTGCTGGTTTCCAAGGTCACAATATGATGCCTACTGAATATTTTGAATTTTGTGTGACTGAATGTAGACTGTCTCTGGAAACAACAGCTTTCAGTAAAATTGTTTTAAAACTAGACAGTATTTTACCTGTATGACGTAGTGGCCGATCAGCTTTGCGTGAATATAACAGCTTATATGACCGGAAGTAGCAGGTATTATTTATTCGCTCGGCATACACCAGAGCGCATAGGTCCAGCACATAAATGGTACTTAGCTGCTTTTTTCTAATTATTTTGATTTATTTCTGTTTTTCATTGGTGGCTATAGGTTTATTATTATATAAAGCTGTAATTCAAGAGCATATGTTAGTTCCCTTGTCCTTTCCTTTAATGTACATGTATGCAATCCTTTCATTCCTCATGGTGCTTATGGATTCATCAAAAAGATAATGGGATAGGCTTACAATAACAATATTCAACACTTCATGGCTTCAATACCATGAGTAACCATGTGGTAAATTTGAAAAAAATAGTTTTCTCTTGGTCTTCAAATAGACGCATGCTTTGAGAAAATTGAAATTTTCTTGAACAAATTTGAGTGGTAAACGGCTAATAAAACCACGGTTCATGCCATATTTTTCAAGCGTCAAAGACAGTAAGTAACACTAACCATGCTTAAGTTAACGTTTTAGCACTCATATCAGCCAAAAACGGCTTCTGCAGTGGTCTTGAGAAATGTCCATTTGCAGACCAAGAGAAGACTATTTTTGAACATTTACCACTGAAATGGCTGTCTCGATTACCGAGTCAGTCATTCTTATGGTAAATTTTCAAAAATAGTCTTCTCTTGGCCTGCAAATGGACATTTTCTATGATAAAATTGAAACTTATTTGAAAAGATTTGAGTGTTAAATGGTTAATATGAAAATAAATTAACTTACACAAAAAGCGGGCTTTCTGTTGTTTTAATTCATGTAATAAATGATAGAATTTGTATTATGAAGCTCGATTAATAAGACTGATAGATTAGCTGTCGGAGAGCTAAGCATAAAACATTGCCAAAGATTGTCGCCACTGCCGCCGGATGACACTCAGAATATTCCATTAACTTCTGCTCTACTTCCTATTAAGTAGAGCTAAAAACATGTGTCACAGAGGCCAAATCTGTGCATAATAATTAGTCGTCACTAATTGCACACAATGTTGGCTATACATTTATAACAGACAAATATTGGATGGGTTTCAACCATTTAGTGCTCAAAATGGGCCAAGAAAATTTAAATCTGTTCTTGGTGAATGGTCATTAAATGCAGGCTGAGGATTTAAAAAAAAAAGTTTACCAATGGAATGATTGGCTCGATAAACGAGCCAGTCATTCCATTGGTAAAATTTCAAAAATAGTATTCTCTTGGCCTGCAAATGGGCATTCTTCAAGACCACCGCTAAGGCCAGTTCTGGTCTGCTTGTGTTAAATTGACCACTAGCTCTGTATTAATATCTCCAAGATATGCTTGAGAGCTTTAGCAATTCTGAGTCAGTCATATACTCTAATGTACATAATCATCATCAGTTTATAAATATGGAAATGAATCAATGTTGTCATAAAGGGCAACAGCTTGTTCATCCATCACTGTATCGACGAGGTACTCACACTATATCCATCTATCCCCCAGTCACACTTGTCCGCCATCCCACCATCAACCGATTCCCCTATCTACCCACTGTCCCTTCCTCCATCCAACAACCCACTCAACTACCCATCGCTCCATCCACCCATCGCTCCATTCATCTATTCAATAATCCATCCATCCATCCACCCACACTTCCGTTCTATCATTCCAGCAACCTACCCACTCTCTCACCTCATCACAAATTTATGCAATAAACAACCCATTCATCTACCTATTGAAACATTCACCCAAATCCATCCACTACTCATCCATCCATATATATCCACCCATCCACACCTTATCCACCATCAACGCCTCATTCACCCATCCGTCAACCATCAGGTGTCAATCCACGAACAATGACCATCAACGTTGAACTGTCAATCAATGACTATCTTGTCATTTAGACCAGTTCTATATGTAATGGATAAATCCACTTTTAGCTTTGCCCCACCCATTTATAGCTAAGCTCCCCCCCCCCCAACACTTTGCATGTGTTGAGATCAATTTACATACTTTGAGCCCTGAATTCCCCCCAATCCCAATTTCAAGATAACTATAAAGGTAAGCTGTTGATTACTTTGAAACTAATTTGACTGGGTCATAGGCAGCAACAACAGCCAAACAAATTAGTCTCAAAATATTCAAAAGATTAAATTGTAAAGACATACAATTCATACACTTGTCAGACTATTAAGCGTTCATGGCCGCCACAGATACGTTGTTCATTACACATTTTGTTTGCTCCATCAGCCTACATGTGACATAATTGATTATGACCTCATTTACTTGAGTGACAGAATGGATTCATCCATTTCAGTCTATTACTCGACTAATCGGCTAGTCTTAAGTAAACCAATTAAAAGTAAATGCCCTTTGCATGTACTCTGCATTTGCTTGTACTCGCTGTGTTTTCCTGTGATCTCCAAGGTTAATGAACTAACATTACTGCAGCATGCAATTAGCAGGCAATCAATAATTGCTTCGCGCAGCATGATAATAATGATACAGATTTTCATGTGTTAGACATATGCAAGCCCAGGCAAGTTCAAAATATATTGTCTTCATTCCGCAAATCGGCAACAGAGTAGAGAGCAGCAAAAATTCATGGATTGATATATCAGTCGAGCATGCAAACTCTCAACTGACACCACAATCAAAGGATGTCACTCCAACAAGAGTTCAGACAATAGTATAAATCAAATAATTTTGGACATATTTATGACACTGAATATACATATAATTTAACCCTTTAATGGTCAAGCCAGCCAAAATCAGCTGTTGCAGTGTTCTCCAAGAATGTCCATTTGCAGGGCAAGAGAAAACTATTACCGAGTCATTTATTTCAGTGGTCAATTTTCAAAGATAGTCTTCTTTCGGCCTGCAAATGAACATTCAATGACTGAATATTTTCATTTTCTTGCCGAAATTGACGAATTCTATTTTTCCTCGATAAGTGCTAATACCGTTTTATTGCTGAAAGATTCTATGTATGCGCTGATAATGCTGGTTACTGGGTCAATGCAGTCCAGTACTGGGACAGTAACCTGGGTTATCAGGTTGATGATTGTCATAAGTTCTATTAACCTTTTAACCCTCAAATTTGTTCTAGAAAATTTCAATTTTC
Organism: Chaetoderma sp. LZ-2023a; assembly: GCA_034401795.1. Classification (NCBI taxonomy): domain Eukaryota; kingdom Metazoa; phylum Mollusca; class Caudofoveata; order Chaetodermatida; family Chaetodermatidae; genus Chaetoderma; species Chaetoderma sp. LZ-2023a. The sequence goes on from CM067367.1 coordinate 116,567,295, forward strand.
TCTTTTCTCATAGAAAATGGATAATCCAAGCCGAAAATATTCTGCGGTAAATTATGATATTTCCCCGATTCAAAGACTATTTTTGACAATTTTCCCTTGGAATGACCGGCTCGGCTATCGAGCCAGGCAGCTATCGAGTCAGGCATTCCAGCGGTGATGGGGGCTGATGTATAGGTGGGGCCAAAACCTAGGGGGCGTTAGATGGATAACTATGGGAGAGATGACCCCCCCCCCCTGCCCTGCCCCCCTGACCCCCACCGTTCCTATGCCTTTGCATGAATACAAAGTGGGGAGAAAGCCTTCCAGTTAAATTGGTTTCAATATAATTGACAGTTTACCTACAAATGTGTTTACAAGTAATCTGATTCAAAGCTCTTGGCACTGTTTTAGGCAGCAACAAATTTCACTCAAACTATACAACACTCACCCAAAGCACTGACTGAAGCTCTGACTCTAAATTGACCTTTAGTATCTAGAATGATTCGCATGTAACCTTTAATTAAGTAGCTTGACTGACAACAGGATCTGTCACTTAGCATGTTTTCTACTCATCATTGCAACCTGAAAAGGAAAATAGAGAGAAACTATAGAAACTGTCACAGAATATATCTATGACATTAATCGTTAAACGATCCTTAAGTGCTGATCAACTCAAACTTGCAAAGATTTATGAACATTTAATGGGATCCGAGTCTGGTGTCCTTTCTTAAAACAGTGTTCAAGATTGTAAAGTCGCATATATTCCATCACCAGCAATATCTAATAGCAATGTTGTTACCCACCCACACATCTTTTGAAAAAAAATATCCATCCTTTTGTCTGTCAGTCCTGTTATCTCCTCTAAAAGTATTAGGTGAAATTTCATAAAATTTGTTATGCGAGTTGTCAATATAGTACAGCCTTTAACCCTCTAACACTGATATCAGCCAAAAATGGCTTCTGCAGCGGCCTTGGCAAATATCCATTTACAAACCAAGAAGACTATTTTTGAAAGCTTACCACTGGAATGACTGGCTCGATAACCGAGCCAGTCATTCCAGTGGTAAATTTAAAAAAATACAGTAGTCTTTCTTCTCTTGGTCTGCAAATTAACATTTTCTATGAGAAAATTTAAATTTTCTTGAAAGAATTCAATGGTTAAAAATGTTAGACCATAGTTCTCTGTGCGCCATATGTCGGCCGTATTTCGCTGCCAGGCTTGGCCTGTCAAATGAACAGATCAGATGCATTAAAGCGCTTAAAGTGTGCACTCACATGGAGTTCAGCGCTATATAAATATACTATCTATATATCCATAGCAACAAATGTTCTGAAAGAATATTTTGAACATAATTCGATTGGAAAACATTGCTGCCAATGTCTTCCAATCCAATTATGTTCCAAATATTCAACAGTACATTGTCCGTTTTATTTTGTTTTGGAATCGAGCTGTCTATAATGGACCTTTCTGGTTTTAGCTATGCCGCGCCCATCCCTAGTTAAGCTTCGCCCACACCTGTTGGGATCAATCGATCCCTGAACTTCTTGACTATCAATTTCCAGAAAACTATACCGGGAAACCTGCGCCCAGTAAAATTAGTTTTAAAATATTCAACAGAATGTTTATTAAATGGTAAAGAGATACAATTCGCACAATGTGTCGGACTATTAAGTTTTAAAGACGGACTATATCAAATCATTCACGATGTCATGGTTATGACATCATCCTACAAGTCACGTAGTTGATTATGACATCATATGATGGATGTATAAACTTGGAAAGGTCTATTGCAGCATACTATAGATATTGGGCTATGTACGCAAAGGGAGTTAAAATGTAACGTGCTTTATTGAAACTCAATATAGGCCTGAAAAAATGCATGTTTGATGGACAATAAATGTGAATAGTTAGTACTTGTGAATCTTAGGCTTTTGAAAGGAAATAACTCAAGCACATACAAATGTATCTCGCTGAAACAAGTTGACAACTGAGATTCTTTGTCTACGTACTAAATTTCAACTAAATGTGATGAGGTTTCAAGTTATCCAGCAAGAACCATATTTACAATAAGTTTTAAGTTTGTCCATGGAGATAATTGTGAAGAATACTGACAAATCTTAATAAGACAAAAGGATGTCAGATTTCTATGTAAATGCAGTCTTTAATTGTCCCAGTTTTATCTTGTGAAGATAATCTAAAGAATGGCAATCTCTCAAATGTCTGCCACCTCCCTCCTCTCCTCCCCCCCCCCCCCAAGCCGATAAAACCACCAATTTAGGCTAAGAAAGATGATCAACGTTCTGTTGCTAAGAGCCGCTCTGAAATCTTGTATCAGGTTGTGATGTAAAAAATCCTCTCTTATTCCTGACTAGCCAGGTAATATATCTTAGTTGGGTCGGGATCGTCAAGTCGATAGTTTGCAGGTGGCTCAGGCTAATTATCTTTAGAACAATCCAGGCGAAACAACAACCATGGTATATCATGGTACTAGCCTGGTATTTGATGGAAAATTATGAAATAACATGGTCGGCTCTCAAATACCATGAAGTACCATGCTGTATCACCATGGTATCACAGTGATGACCATGATAACCATGAATTACCATGCTATTGAACATGGTTACCATGCCCTACAATGGTACACACCATCCATTGTTATAATGGACTACCATGGTCATAGCGATCATAGACCATGGTTACCATGAACTACCACAGTCTTAGCCAAGGTAGACGATGGACATAACCATGGTCTTAGCTAACATAGACCATGGTAAGATGCAACAAATATTAAATAATTAATATACCTTGGTTGACCATGGTTTTAGCTACCATGGTAAATCATGTTCTACCATGTTTTACCATGGTAGAGGCAGGACATGGTAGACCATGGTCGCTGCCATCCATGGTAGACCATGGTAAAATACATGTACTGTGGTGCCAATTGCTGTTTTCTGGGAAATTCTGTTCTATCATGGTAGACCATGTTTTTCCATGGTAAACCATGGTCATACAATGTTAATTTGCAGGTGGAGTTGGCTGACAATTATTGCTGCCTTTGACAGCAACAACATTCGGTTAAATTGTTCTAAAAATAATCTAGCTAATAATAAAGTTTTCACCAGCTAAAGTTTTAATAACGATTTGACTGGAAATTATTGTGGCAACAACAAGGTATTTTGAGCAATTTGATTGAGTCATTGTTGATTAAGGCAGCATTTACTTTGTTAAATTGTTCTAAGATTAATCAGTAGACATTCAATATCTTTAGCTAATATTTTTGCATGGAACGTAGTTAGGCCTATAACAAATATGTTATCGAGGGCCAATGTGAAATATATTCTCAAAGGAGAATAGATCACCCGGCACATGCATGATCTGACGTGCAGTGATTATAAATGACATGATTACCAACTGATTGATAATGAAATGAACACAACTACAGCAGTTGCTAACACATACAAAACTGGATTTCGATAACCTATATGGTAAATGCTAATTGTACATACATCTGTTAACTAACAATACTGAAAACCTGGAAATGATTATTCTGAGAACAATTTGACAAAGTTGTTGCTGCATTAGTCAGCAACAACTCTCAATCAGGTTGCTCGAAATATCTGCACACATGCACGCGCGCGCACGGGCGCACGCACGCACGCACACACACACACACACACACGGCAATGACTGGTTCAGCAAGACAACTTATTTGCTTTTCTTGACCATTCTTTAATGGTCAAGTCAGCCAAAACCACCCTCTGCAGTGGTCTTGAGGAATGTACATTTGCAGGTCGAGAAGAATATTTTTGATGATTCACAACTGGAATCAGGGATTCTCATAAGGGTCCTTTTAAGGTTATATATCCCAAAATGTAGTTTGGGAACCCCAAAACAAGTGGCAGCGAGTCTTATAGGACCCCCAAAAATCTTGTATGATTATGTAATACTAAGTAGTTTTATTGTTTTTTTGCACAAAAAGTCCATGTTACACTCTAATTTTAGCATGGATGAGAAATACTGATTGGGAACACCAGATTTGAGCTTGGGCATGTTGGGACCCCAGATTTTCAGAATGTGGGGTAACTGGGACGTCCAAAGTTTAGTAGACATGAGAAACACCGACTGAAATGCAGGAGTAATTTTTTAAGAATAGTCCTCTCTCCGGGTCTGCAAATGAACATTCAATAAGCAAATATTTGGATTTTCTTTAAAAATACTTTACCACTCAGTGGGTAGAGTTCACATATCCATTCATCCATTTTTTTACTGAACACAAAAAAACAACTACAGGTAACTTTTGACCTTTGTTTGACCGGCTTGTTCTAAATATGATAATGGGTGTTCACTCTGTGCGAATGAAATATCTGCAATAACCTACTGATCTCACACTGATATCAGAAGGGTAATTCTTACAGAGGGAGTACAAAAGAGTGACACAATTGGAAACTAGATCACTCAGTCGATAACAACCCATCGCAAATTCCCATGTTTACCGCTTTGACCTTTTGACCCCCCCTAAAGGAGTCAAATGTAAATGGTTTGTTCTATTCTGCAATCAAAATGGGTAACTCACATACCAAATTTAATTGAATTCCATCCAATTGTTTTGCAGTTACGCGATAAAGGATTTCTTGACCTTTTGACCCCCTTCTCCCATCTTGCTGGGGCGGAACCAAATGTAAACCTTCCCTGGCGCTCCACAGTGGACCAAAATTGATACCTATTGTGGTCTTGAGGAATGACCATTTGCAGCTATTTTTGAAAATTTACTACTGGAATGCTGGCTCGATAACTAATAGACAGTCTACAGGTAAATATTTTAAAGTCTTCTGTTGGCCTGGAAATAGTCATTCTCTTGGCCTGCAAATGGACATTCTATAAGGACATATTTTTATTGTCCTGACTAACAGTCTTATTGAATCTTCTCAATATTGGTCAAGCAAATTGAAACCTTTGCTTAGTAGCTTTCAGGCCAAGAGAATGCAGCTGTTACAAACTTATAAAATTTGGAATCACTGGTTCTACCTAATTCGCAAATTGAATGCCATATTCTGGACACAACACGTGGGATACCATTTGGATTGCTATGTCTCACCATCCACCAGTGTACATAGGGATTGACAAAAACAGCCATCTTTTGGCCTGCATTAGTGGACATTTCAAAGACCACTACAGGAGCCATTTTTAGCCGAGTTGACCATCATAGGGTTTCACTGACAAATCCCTGAAAAAGTAAGATTATTTACGGAAAAAAGACTTATTCTGTTGAATATTTTGAAATTAATTTGACTGGAAGCCATTGCTGCCTAAGACAGCAATGGCTTCCAGTCAAATTAATTTCAAAATATCCACCAGTTTTCCTGTATATTAAAGTTGAAAATGAGATATGGGGAATTCACCGCTAAAAGGGTTAATGCTGGTTAGATTTTAGTGACACTTTATGTGGTCTTTATTTTGAAAACTGTCTTACTGAAAGACAATGCTATTTTCAACAGCAACAGCTTTCAGCAATAAAATTCCCTTTAGAAATGAACCTATATATCCATAATCTTGACCGTAGGTCATTGTACAGTATTGCAGGAGCATTATAGGTTACAAAGCAGCGGTTTTATATTATGATAGAAATAAGAATGATCATTCCTCTTTGAGAGTTGATGGTGACGACCCACACCTATCAATCGCTTTGATCGTTCTAGTATCACACATGACCATGTGCAGAGCATGCTGCTTCACAACGAGTGAGCAATAAAACACATTGAAACGCTATAACATAGATGAACAATCTAGAAATGCATGACCCTCTTTACATGTCACGACTGATCACATGAGCAAAAGAACTTCAATGACATTTCTACATCAATCACAATATAATTGTTTTGTCTCCGAGATTGATCTCGCTGCGGTGAAGTTCAGTGATATGCAGACTACTGTTAATGGATTTGTTACAGCAAGGATACACTATGCGCTGGAACAAGAAGTATTTCCATATTAGTACAGATATGATCACATTAGTTTTGGACAATTAGCCATATATGGACATTTTTGTACTGCTTTAACCCTTCAGTGGTCAATCCAGCCAAAAACAACTTCTGCAGAGGTTTTGAGAAATGTCAATTTGCTGGCTTGACTTTTCTGCAAATGGACTTTTATCTATAAGAAAATTTATATTTTTACGACTAAATTTGACCATTAAAGAGTTAAACCTGTAGGTTTTGAACACTACTTATTCATTATTAGTTTGGACAGTCCAGTGGCTAATCCCGATTCCTTCTCTCTATGAAAATACAAATGTAGACCTTTCCCGTTTTAGTTATGTTCCGCCCATCTCTAGTTAAGCTCCACCGACACATCGCCCGTGTCGGGATCGATCGATCTCTGAACTCCCTGACTATCAATTTCCAGAAAACTATACAGGTAGGTTGTTGAATACTTTGAAACTAATTTGACTGGGTATTGTTGCTGCCCAGCATGTTTATTAAATAGCAGACACACAATTCATACAACGTATTCGATTATTAAGCGTTTAAGATGGACTAAATCGAGTCATTCATGTTGTAACTGATTACAATGTTTATGACATCATATGATGGATGGATAAACTGGGAAAGGTCCATTGCATAAGCTTGGTTAGAACATTTATAAAATCATCTAACAGTGACGTTAATAGATCTCATATTCAAGGTAATCATACAGGAAGAACAATGAATGTTTTGAAAATAATTTGACTGGAACCAATTGATACTATATATATATATACACCTGTGCAAAAGTTAAGCACCACCCTATTTTTACGCACATGCGAGGGTATATTCATGTGCTATGAGGAAAGCAATAGCATAAACATTTATGTACCCATCCATCTTAGTGCAAGAGGTAATAATGCAACTAGAGGAATGCTGATTATGATGGTGGGGAAACACTGTATGTTTTTGTTTGAACTTGAAAACGAGGCCTGAATATGGTTACGTTGATACAACTGACAACTATTGCCCTACAGTTGACACACATGGCTAGATTGTCATTAATGGTGTCTGAAAACGAAGTTTAACATCTGTGCACGAGTTTGAGACTGTCATTATTAATACCGGGTATATCCACCTTGTGCCTGGATGACGGCCTGGACACGACGTCTCATGCTGGTCACCAACCGACTGATACGCCATTGTGGTATTCGTTGCCATTCCAGATGGAGTGCGTCTGTTAATTCCTGTAGGTTCTGCACAGGAGGATCCCTCCTTCTCACCATGTTTCCCAGAATGTCCCAGATATGCTCAATAGGGTTCATGTCAGGGCTCCTTGCTGGCCATGGTAGGGTTTCGATGGCATTCTGGCGGAGGTATTCATGCACAGCTCTAGCACGATGTGGTCGGGCGTTGTCATCCATGAATATAGGGTGGGTTCCAGGTGCATGATTTACAAAATGAGGGACCACAACTCTATCCAGTATGGAATCTTGATATCTTTGTCCATTTAGTGTTCCAGGTACAGTCAACAGATCCAGCTTACAATCAAATGAGATGCACCCCCATATCATAACGGAACCTCCACCAAATGGAACCTCTTCCATGATGTTACGTTGGTCGTACGCCGTGCGTCTGGACCTCCATACACGAGTTCGACCATCTGTGGCATGAAGCAGGAACCGACTTTCATCGGACCAGTGTACCCGTCTCCAGGATCTCATGTTCCAGTGTCTTCTTTCGTTGCACCACCTCAGACGCTCCTCTTTGTGGTGTGCAGTGAGGAGAGGACGTCTGACAGGTCTCCTAGCTTTCATGCCAGCAGCATACAGTCTCCTTTTGACGGTAGACATTGACACTCTATTGCGCGTTTCCCATTGCTGGCTGAGCACTCTGCTGTTGGTGAATGGAGATCTCCTAACAAGGCGTACTAGGGCTCGATCATCACGGGCAGTAGTCTTCTTCGGTCTTCCAGATCTAGGCCTGTCCTTCACCTCGTTAGTTTGCCCATGTTTTGCAATCAAACGACTGATTACAGTATGGTTAATGTTCAGCTGTCTGCCAATCTCTCTGCATGACATACCAGTGGTATGCATGCCTATGATTTGCCATTTAACACGATCACTTAACCTTCGTCTTGCCATAGCGGTTCACAATCAAGAGCTAATTCTCTCTGTACAAATAAACCACGGTCATGAACACAAAATTCCTAATCTTGTCGCCTAAATCTGTATGTAATGTTCTACACCTCAAACTGGACTTTTACATAACTGAACACGTGTGCTGTTTCCTGCCACGCACGGACATCAAGCGGCGTGAAGTCATGCATGCATGTGCATTTCGTACTTGGAATTATGTCAGCTAACGCGGGGACAAAAAGTATGGCAGCCTAGTTGTACCATCATGTTTCTACGTTCTATTGTTTTTGCTGGTGCTTAACTTTTGCACAGGTGTATATATATATATATATATATATATATATATATATATATATATATATAACAAAATATATATATATATATATATATATATATATATATATATATATATATATATATATATATATATATATATAACAATAGTTTTCAGTAAAATTACTTTCAGAGCATTTGACATGTTGACCCCTGTTGTGGTCATGCCCTCTCATTATAAGAGAAGAAAATGTCCGTGTCCACTGGCCAACATTTAATTGAGGAATTCAGCTTTAGCCATGCCCCACCCATCTCTAGCTAAGTTCCACCCATGCTTCGCCTGTTTTAGGATCGATCGATCCCTGCCTGAATGTTAATTTCCAGAAAACTATACAGGTAAGCTATTGAATATTTTGAAACTAATTTCACTGGGTACTGTTCCTGGCAGACTTATTGATCAAGCCTTAGCACTCTGATGTCAACATTACATCTTTTTATTGTGATAGTAGCAAAGAAACTGGTGTACATTTTTAAACAATTCTGGTGGATAATGTTGCTGTCTATGATAGCAACATCTTCCACCAAATTTGTTTAAAAATGAACACCAGTTCATCCGTCAATTTAATTAGAAAATTCAAAAATTTTGACATCAGAGTGGTAAGAGTTTTAAGACACGCAGTCATTAATTGATTATGACATCAGCCTACAGGCGACTGTTGATTATGACGTTCGTCATATGATTGACTGAGAACCTGGATTCCTCAAGTGATATTCAACAAGCAAATAATTTTATTTTATTGACCAACCGTGACCATTAACATGTTTTTAGTAGGAAATGGAGGAATCCAGTTTTAGTTATGCCATGCCCAGTCTCTCAGTCAATCATATGATGTCATATGCAACTACGTCACATGTAGGCTGATGTCATAATCAAGTACATCATGAATAACTTAGTTTAGTCCACCTCAAATGCTTAATAATCCATCAAGTTGTTAGAATTTTATGTCTTTACCATTTAATAAACATGCTGTTGAACATTTTGAAACTAAATTGACTGGCCACTGTTGCTGCCATAGCCAGCAACAACACCCAGTCCAATTAGTTTCAAAAAATTCAACAACTTACCTGTATAATTTTCTGGATATTGATAGTCATGGAGTTCAGGGATCGATTGATCATAACACAGGCAGAGTGGGTCCAGCGTAGCTAAAGATGGGCGGGGCATGGCTAAAACTGGATTCCTCCATTGATTAAAACAAAATTGTTTCTATTTCAAGTTTCTTAATAACTTTAAGCATAAACATAAATTTAAACTTTTAAAAAGATATAGTGACAATCACGATATATAGTTTTCCTCTGTATTTTGTGCTGAAATTCTTTTTTGACATGTTCACATAAAATTTACGTATTTGTTTTCTGGTGACCATTATTGACATAGACACTATACAGTCTTAAACCTTTCACGATCAAATTTGGTCAAGAAAATATCTGCCTATTGAATGTCCATTTACAGGCCACGATAATAACATATTTTGAATTTTTATCACTGGAATGACTGGCTCGTTTATTGAGCCAGTCATTCCAGTGGTAAATTGTCAAAAATTGTATTCTATTGGCCTGTAATAGAGGCCATATTTGCTCGGTATGACCATTAAAGGGTTAAATTGCAGAAATTCATTGTTAAAAACATTCCAGTCTTAATTCACGGAAACCAACTAAAATTCAAATATTTGTTTAGGAATTAATTTTTATTTAAGAATATATCACAATTGTGATACTTAAGCAGATGTCAGGGAAAGCCAAAATTAATGAATGGTTGTAGAAAATGATACAATTATGACACTACAACAACAGTGGATCTGAAATCTGTGCCAACAAATGTAATGTCCATTAGTAACATAATAGTAATATATACATGGTTAGTATGTGTGACTATTATTAACTGCAGTAAATTGTGAGATATGTTTATCTTGGTCATTATGACAACATGGATCCTTTATAAGTGGTCATTTATTCTCTTTTAACCCTTTAACACTTGAATTTGTTCAAGTAAATTTCTCTCATAAAAAATGTCCATTTGCAGACCAAGAGAAGGGTATTTTTGAGAATTTACCACTGGAATGACGGGCTCGGATAACGAGCCAGTCATTCCAGTGGTAACTTTTAAAAAAAACCTCTTCTCTTGATCAGCAAATACACATCTCTCAAGAACACTGCATAAGCTGTTTCTGGCTGATATGAGGGTTAACGGAGTAGACATTGCCATGAGTAAATGTTGCGTTTCAATCACATAAGTTTCGATTGAAAGCCCAAAGATATTTCAATGTCATAATAACAATAATAATAATAATAATAATAATACAGGGACATTTAACCCTTTAATAAATGGTCAAGCCGGCCAAAACATGACTCTGTAGTCGTCTTGAGAAATGTCCATTTGCAGACCAAGAGAACTGTTTTTGAAAATTCACCACAGTCATTCCAGTGGTAAATTTTCAAAAATACTCTTCTCTTAGCACATTATTTTAACATTTTAATGGTTAAGCTGGTTAAAAATGGCTTTTGCAGTAATGTCTTGAGAAATGTCCATTTGCAGACTATTTTTGAAAATTAAACACAGGGATGGCTGGCTCGGTAACAGTAAGCCAGTCATTATAGAGAAATATTTAAAAAGAAATTAAAAAAAATAGATTTACATTTCCAAAGTACATCAGCAAACTCTACCCCCACCCCCACCCTGACCTCTCTCTTGCCCATCCCTCAGATGACCCTCTGACCCTCATTAGTGCTCCTCCCAGAAAACTATTATAAATCCATCCAATATATTTACACTGAACACTGGTCAACAAAGGACAACATGAGAGATCAACTTTCTGCTGTTTAGATTCCTATGAGGTCCAATTAGAGCTGTGTTGGTGGACATGAAGGTTGGTGGATGTGGTGGCATTAGTGGTGGTCATATTATTTGCCTAATAGCCTGACGCTGTATAAACACTAGCATTTACAGACAAATATTGATGGACAATGTAAAGGTTAGGGCATCAGGTCTGACAATTAGCGGTGAAGCACAAAGAGGAACAAACACATGATTTTGTATCAGTTTAAACCTTTTATCCCATAAATTTTTCACGAACATTTCAATTTTCTCATACATTTGCAAACCAAGAGATTATTTTTTGAAAATTTATCCCCGGAATACCTGACAGTCATTCCTATAATAAATTCTCAAGAACAGTCTTTAAATGGTTAATTCTCAAAATGACTACAGAAGCTGTTTTCAGCCGGCTTGAGTGTTAAACAGTCTGCTGTAGTGGTCTTTGGAAATGTTAATTTGCAGACCAAGAGAACCCAATTTTTTTTAATATACAACTGGAATGACTGGCTTGATGACAAGCCAGTCATTCCAGTGGTAAATTTTCAAAAATAGTCTTCTCTTGGTCTGCACATGGGCATTTTCTGTGAAAATATAAGGTTTTTTAAAACAAATTCGAGGGTTAAGTGGTTAAAGGATTAACAGCCAAGATTGGTTAAGAAGTGCTAAAGTTTTGCTTAGTTAATGTCAATTTGTATGAGATGAGAATACCTGAAAATTTATCACTGGCATGACTGGCTGAGTCAATCAAGCCATGGACCTCAGTGGTAAATCTTAGTCTTCTTGACACTTTCCTGCCAGAATTTGTACAAAAACAAGAGCCCCAAGGGGCCTATATCGCTCACCTGGAATTATTGTTCAACCGAACACAATGCGATGACCACTGGAAATTTAATTTCTGTGAAGGGGGTTTAGCCAAGATTTATTAAAATTGGCCCAGCGATTAATAAGTAGTCTTTTTATGATCTCAGAAATTTATAGAAAATGCATGTCCGGCAAAAATGCTAAACTTTGATTGACTCATGGCGGACATATTTTTTTGATGTATCAACTTTCCATGTACAAACTTTAATGGCGTTTAGGCCCTAATCATATCTCCCAAAATTTTGGCCCAATCCGTTCAGAGGTTCTGTAAAACTTATTTTCACAAAAACTAGGTCATCCAAGATGGCCACCGAGGCATTTGGCCAATCAAGTTCCCTTAAATAAACTAGGTTCAGCTGTTGCTCAAGATGATGTTTCATGAGTTTTGAATCGATCCCCCCGCCGGTTTCCGAGATTTTTAAAGACGTGTCTAAAAATCAGCCAAAATCCAAGATGGCTGCCGGCCAAATTGGCTGATCGGCTTCCTTTAAACAAACTTGAATCCCTATGTCCTGAGGATGCTTCCTGCCAAATATACTTGAAATCAGCCAAGCAGTTTTCGAGAAGACATTTAAAATTGCTCATTGCCTTGGTATGGGAGTTTGTGGCAAGAAAAAGATCCAAGATCGCCACCAAACCATTTATCTGACGGTTTTAAAAATGACAAATTTGAGATTAGAATACCCAAAAACAAATATAAAATCAATTCCGGCTTCAAAATCCAAATAAAAATATTCAATATGGCTGCCAAACACGCCCCATTTTGATTGGTCTATGGCAGCCATGTTTTCTGATGGATCAAGTTCCCGTGAACAAAGTTTAATGGCCCTTAAGAACTTGATCCAAGCCCTAATCATATCTGCCAAATGTAAGGCCGATCCGTTCAGCGGTTCTGGAGAAGTCACGTTGATGAAAATTAGGTCATCCAAGATGACCACCGGTCATCCAAGATGACCACCAAACCATTTGACTAATCAAGTTCCTTGAACAAACTTGGTTTAGCTTTTGCCCCAGATCATATTTCATGAGGTTTGCATCAATCCCCCAAGTGGTTTCGGAGAAGATTTTTAAATACGGTTCCAAAAATCGGCCAAAATCCAAGATGACCACCGGCAAAATTGGCCGATCGCCTTTCTTTGAACAAACTTGGAGCCCTATGGCCTAAGAACATTTCCTATCAAATATACTTGAAATCGGCCCAGTGGTTCTCGAGAAGACATTTTAAATTTCCCATTGCTTTAGTATAGGAGTTTTTGACGAGAAAATGATCCAAGATGGTTGCCAAACAATTTATCCGACATTTTCGAAAATGGCAAGTTTGAAGTCAGAATAACTAACAACCTATATAAAACCAAAATCCATCAAATAAAAATATCTAATATGGCCGACAAACACGATACATTTTGATTGGTCCATGGCGGCCATGTTTTTGTATGCATCAACTTCCCTTGAAGACTTTAATGGCCCTTAGTCCCTAATCATGTCTGCCAAACTTTGGCCCGATCCACTTAGGGGTTCTGGAGCGGTTCTGGAGAAGTCGTATTCACTAAAACTAGGTCAACCAAGATAGCCACTGAACCATTTGACTAATCAAGTTCCTTGAACAAACTTGGTTCAGCTCTTGTCCTAGATCATATTTATTTTCTGAGATTTTTAAGCACGTTTCAAAAAATTGGCCAAAATCCAACATGGCCGAAGGAACAAATTGGCCGATCAGCTTCATTTGAACAAACTTGGATCACTATGCCCTAAGGATGCTTCCTGCAAATATAATTGAAATCGTCCCAGCATTTCTTGAGAAGTTGTTTAAAGAAAAAGTTGACAGATGACAGACAGATGCACGACGGACGGTCACCATGGCATAAGCTCACTTGGCTTTTTTCAGGCCAGATGAGCCAATAAAATTATCTGCTTATTGAAAGTCCATTTGCAGGCCATAGGAGAATTCTGAATAATTTCCTAAAATAGTCTTCTGGGATGCCAGAGACATTCCTCAAGACCACAACAGAGGCCAGTTTTTGCTGACTTGAAAACTACCGGATTAAGCCTTGAACATTGCAGAGGTGAGTTTTGGTCACTAGAGTATATTGTGTAACAGTTGTGTTAGATGTTCACAGTATCTTATTCTATATACATTTCTTTTAAGACATTATAATGACATGACACTGCGGTGAAAAGGACACTGTGATGAAAATGAACTTTAAATTTCGCTTCAATTTACCAAGTCACGCTCCAATCCAAAAATGGGCCAATCTTGACAACCAAAGGATTAACTATTTTACAAATTTATGCGAGCGAAACTTCATGAACTTCAGTGGAACAGTTCTCAACTGCATAACATTGCAGATGTACCTAAAAACAGAGCAGGTTTTCATGCAGTAGCCGCTGCTCTACTAGATCACTCACTGCTTTAACATACATGTAGCAGATTAAAGTAGGCGCTTCCGCTATACCATTGCTTTGTCTCATACAACCTATTAATCAACTGCCATAGGGCTGCTGTAACTATTTAACACTCATATCAGCCAAACATGGCTTCTGCAGTGGTCTTGAGAAATGTCCGCTTGTAGACCAAAAGAAGACTATTTTTTAAAACTTACCACTGGAATCACTGGATTGATAACAGTGGTAAATTTTCAAACAGTTTTCTCTTGATCTGTAAATGGACATTTTTAATGAGAAAATTTAAATTTAAATTCTTCTCTTGTCTGTAAATGGACATTTCTTAAGACCACCGCACGAGCCAATTTTGGCTGCTAGATCATTGACTCATTAAAGTACACATAAACCAACACATAACCCATATCCAGAGCAAAATATGCACCACTTTTGGGTACCTAAGGGTTTTAAACAATGAATCGCGTTTGATTTCAATCAACAAATGTAAATGCCCTTTATACAGATGTTTGACTCAATAATACTTGTTGGCAATGAAATGAACATCAAAGAATTCTTGTATAAATGGATTCCATCCATCTTATAACACCTGGCATTTCTTCTCACCTGAGATAAAAGCTCGCTATTGTTGAATAACATTAGATGCAACATTTTCAACTTTCAGAAATCACTTATTAGTTTTTTAACAATTCATTGTCAAGATCAGTTACAAACACGAGAAGTTCGTGTGTGAATAACCTCAAACGTGCCGCTAAACCTTGAACTGTTTCTAAGAAATACTACAAGACATAAACATGTCTCTAATGGACACCTGCTCGTGGCTCTGGGAAGATGGTGGTTCATTAAGGCAGGGTGGTTGTTAGACTTCCAGTCTAAAAGAACCACAATTATTTGTCCCCACAAGTTACATAGCACAGAAAATGAGTTGTAGTAAGCGACCAGCTGTCTTTAATGAGCAGTTTGTGATGGCTTCCACTGTCTCTCTTATACACAGGTATTACTACAATAAAAGCAAATTGGATCACAATGAATGATTCTCTCACATAAGATTGCTGGAAGATGTATTGACAAAGTAAACAACATCTTATTGACTAAGGCCATGACATTTACTTGTAATCGTATGGCCACACTGACCGCATTTGAAGCAAGATTTTCAAAGGAATGCCCTTTACACTTGTGTTTTCCTACAATGAAGTACATATTGCAGACATGAAGTCCTGATGTGTGGGCGTTTAGGTTAAAATGTACAAGGTCATGAGGCTGTGTGCGTGCGTACGTACATACGTGCCTGCGTGTGTGCGTGTGTGCGTGCATGTGCGTTGTCGTAACCGGTGCAATGTATTATTGAAAGGGTTAATACTAAGTTCTGTGAAATCGGTGAGACAAGCTTTTCTATCAGTAAGTGTGTTTTTTTCATGCCAGGAGGTGAATTCAAAGGTGGTCAGGTGTTGGGAGTGATATATGGGCCGCACATGTCTGTGTGTGCGTGCATGCGTGTGTGCGTGCGTGCGGTAACAGTAATATCACATCACTTGTTAATGCTGAACACGCAATTGTAAAATCGTGACAGCTTACGATTGCGCAGACCCCTGGATCTTGGCATTATTTTGTAATAATTGGGTCCCCTTAGAGGAAATTAGATAATGCTAAAGCAACAATTTGTCAAGTTCAATAATGGTAATGCAAGAAACTAGTGCTTCATTGAAGCAGTTGTGCTCAACAGTTTCTGAACAGCTTGCTAATTACATTCAAGACCTCCTTAAATCACAACATAAACAATCAATGCCAAATATCATCTAAAAAGGTGACCTTAAGTTAACTTAGTATACATGGATGCAAGGCACCAGGTGGTCCTTTCAAATGAGTGGTCATTAAAGCAGATGCACTTATAAGGCAGGTGGTTCATTATAACAGGTGGTTTGTTAATATAGACAGTTCATTATGACAGACCTATCGTGTCCATAAGGCAGGTTGTTGATTAAGATAGGTGGTTCCGCAAGAAAGGTGGTTCAATAAACGAGGTAGTCAATGGCGACAGCTGGTTTTTAACAATTTAACCCTAACACTTGCTCAAGAAAATTTAAATTTTCTCATAAAAAATTACCATTTGCAGACCAAGATATTATTATTTTTAATTCATCACTGGAATGACTCGCTCAGTTATCGAGTCAGTCATTACAGGAGAAAATATTCAGTCTTCTCTTCGGCTTAAAATGGACATTTCTCAAGACCACAGCAGAAGCCGTTTTGGCCAGTGCTACATGGTTAAAGCAGTTAAATTTTCACAAAACTCAACCCAAATTATCCTTGACTGCAGAGAGTGTAGAATAAACTACGCTTCTCGCAAAGGTGACCAAGCTAAGAATACCTCTTCCTTCCTGAATCTATAGTTATATTTTATATGACCAAGAGTTATCTTCCTTGACACAATTTCAAGGTTTTGACAAATTTAGTGACATTTCAAAACTTACCACGATTATAATGGACTGAGGCTGAGGAATATTCTGTAAATGACCAATGTCAGCAGTCCAATCTTACTAAGTGATTACACCAGATCTCTAATCAGCAATCCAATCCCAGACATCATCAAGCTTTCCCAGACAAAACAAACTTTGGATATTGCTGTAACACCTTTGACACTCAACTTTGTCCAAGAAAATTTCAATTTTCCTCATAGAAAATATCCATTTGCAGGCCAGGTATTTTTGAAAATTTACCACGGGAATGACTGGCTCGGTTATCGAGCCAGTCATTCCAGTGGCAAATTTTCAAAAATATTCTTATCTTGGTCTGCAAAAGGACATTTCTAAAGACCACTGCAGAAGCTGTTTGTGGCTGATATGAGAGTTAGAGTTAACACAAGAACCATGTCATCAGAGTCTGCCAAGAAAATCGTGATGTTATCGGCCTACATGTCTACAGAGCACAGAAACCCAAGCATAGCTCGCAAAACAAACAATTGCAATATTTGTTGCAACATGACAAAGACTCCCTTACTTCTGCAGCACGCACACTAGCCTAAAAGACAACGGCAAGGCCATTGGCAATTGCCAGATTGGAAACATTGTTTACCGATACTTATATGCAAGAAATGCAAAAAACAGTATGAAGGCATTGTAGCGAAAGCATTACATCGCTAAACGGGTAGACTGATAGAACATGTGACGAGCTTCATATACCAGTACAGCCTATCATGTTACGATATGCTAGCCTCGTACCACTTAACCTTCAAAGGACATCCCAGAAGTGATATGCAATCACGCATAATCCAAGTTCTCTCATCAGATATCAAAGACAGAAACTCAAGAAAATAGAGAAATTTACTCAAGAAACAACATTGTGCCCCATCAACTGTACTGCATTGACGCATAAATGAAATGGGACAGGTCCGTCCCACTTGCCAAAGGTATACATGGCACAGTTTAGGCGTGTGCGATTATTGCGTTGAGTGATCGCGATCGATTATTAAAAAATAATTGTGATTACTCGATTAATCAGATTGGATACAAATTACCAAGATATAACAAAAAAAAAATATCAATGACGAAAATTGCAATGGTGTTTAGAAAAGTCCATTGCAGGGGAAGAGAAGACTATTTTTGAAAATTTATCACTGGAATGCCTGGCTTGATTCTCAAGGCAGGCATTCCAGTAATACATTTTCAAAAAGTCTTCTCTTGCCCTGCAAATGGACATGCATTTACTAAGCAAAATCTCTTTCTGCATGAACGATCGCATTAAAAAGTAATTGAAAGTTAGGTTTTGCAATATTTTATGCAATAGAAAATATTCATGATTATTCGATAATTTAATTTTTAATAAATTTAATCGTGATTTTCGATTTAATCACGTAATCGTGCAAGCCTAGCGCAGTTATTATTCTTCCTGTATGTTAGGCCACATGTAGTCTAATATCAAATGTAGCAGTCTACAAACTGTGCCATGCAGAGACATTCATGAATACATTTCCTCAGTCAATCGCATGACGTCATAATCAACTATTAGTGATGTGTAGGATGACATCATAATCATTATGTCATGACTGACTTGATTTAGTCTGTCTTAAATGATTAATAGTCTGTCAGTTTGTATGAATTGTATGTCTTTACTATTTATTAAACATGCTGTTGAATATTTTGAAACTAATTTGATTGGCAGCAACAGCTATGGCAGCAACAGGACTCAGTCAAATTAGTATTAAAATATTCAACAGCTTATTTGTTAAATTTTCTGGAAATTGATAGTCAGGGAGTTCAGGGATCAATCCCAACACAAGCGAGGTGTCGGTGGAGCTTAGCTAGAGATGGGTGGGGCACAGCTAAACCTGGAAAGGTCCATTATCTGTGAGGGTAGTATACAACTGAGATCCATGTTTGAACATATTCTTTGAACGTCTGAAAATATGCCTGCTCAGAAAGCACTAGAATTTGCAATGCAGCAAAGTGCCAGCAGGGATTAACCCGTTACCCCTCGAATTTGTTCAAGAAAATTTAAATTTTCTCATAGAAAATGTAATTTTTCAGACCAAGAGAAAACTTTTTGAAAATTTACCACTGGAATGGCTGGCGCAATAACCGAGCAAGTCATTCCAGTGGTAAATTTAAAAAAGTCTTCTTTTGGTCTGCAAAAGTTTTCTCCTGGCCTGTGTAAATGAACATTTCTCAAGAACAGTGAAAAGACTGGGCGTGGCCAACCTAACAATTAAAGGCTTGATGGGTATTTACAGCTCACAGTGACCAATAAATCCAATCCCAGCACCAGAAGCACCCCGCCACCACTTCACACCAACCCAATCCCAGCACCAGAACAACCACCCACGCCACCACTTCACACTAACACAATCCCACCACCAAAACAACCACCCACGTCACAACAACCCAATCATAGCACTAGAACAACCACCCATGCCACCACTTCACACCAAACAACCATCCATGCCACCACTTCCAACCAATCCAATCCCAGCACTAGAGCAACCACCCACGCCACCGCTTTGCAACCCAATCCCAGCACTAGAGCAACCACCCATGCCACAACTTCACACCAACCCAATCCCAGCACCGGACCAATGACCCATGTCACCACCTTACACCAAACAGCCACCCATGCCGCCACTTCACACCAAACACCCATCCGTGCTACCATTCCCACCAACCCACTCCCAGCACCAGAACAATCACCCGCACCACCTGCATCCCGTGTATACAATATATCGCCAGCATGTGAAGCGTGCACTAATTCAACCGTATATGAGCAAACAAGGAGG
This sequence comes from Chaetoderma sp. LZ-2023a, assembly GCA_034401795.1. Classification (NCBI taxonomy): domain Eukaryota; kingdom Metazoa; phylum Mollusca; class Caudofoveata; order Chaetodermatida; family Chaetodermatidae; genus Chaetoderma; species Chaetoderma sp. LZ-2023a. The sequence goes on from CM067367.1 coordinate 116,587,045, forward strand.
ACGTTATATATAACACGTACAATGAAGCACATTATGGGCCTGTAATATAGATATTAGTTTTATTATAAATATTATTATCATTATTATATATCTAATGGAAGGCTGGTTCACGATATTGACAGAGCATTACAAAGACGTGCATAATGAGTGTTTCTATGTTGGATTATCCATCATCGTGCAGACCGGTGTGTAATGGTTATTGATCCATATGTTGTCACAAAAAAAAAAGTGATGAGAAATGTGGCAAACACTTTTCATACAGGTCAGAGAAAGTAGGCCCAACCCTTTCACTGATGAATTCCCCCACACATCTCATTTTCAAGGTAACCGGAATGGAAAACTGTTGAATATTTTGAAATTAATTTGACTTCAACAGAATAAGTTTTATATCATAAAGAACTAACTTTTTCAGGTATTTATCGGTGAAAGGGTTTAACAGTTTTAACCCATGAAATTTCAGTGTAGCAAATTCAAGACAACTTTGCGCGAAATATGTTGAATATTTTGAAAATAATCCTAACATCATAAAGAACTTTGTCCTCTCTGGTCTGCAACACTAAAGGTAACCATACAAACCAGGTAAAAGATGTACTCTTGCCTCTTCAGTATTCTGAAACTAATTTCATTTGAAACTACTACTGCTTAGGGAAGCTCTTAATCAAATTAGTTACAAACTATTCAACATTTAATCTTATCCTCCTGCATGAAATGTTGGAAGAAAGTAACATTATCTCCCAGCATGAAATGTGTTACTTGTACCTGTATCATTGCTTTTTAACTGACTGACCGCTTAGATTTTGCGGACAACATATTCCAAGGGTTATATCGCTACACTTGCTAAATATTTTGAAAACAATTTGATTGAAAGTTGTTGGTGCCTAATGCACCAACAACTTTCAGTCAAATTGTTTTCAAATGATTCAGCACATCCAGAGTTATTGACCCATTGAAATTATTGTCTGGTGGCTTCCAACGGCGAGACAGTTAATTGTCTCACATGTAACCGTATGCCTGCAGACATTTTCATTGGGGTTTAACACTGGATATGCTGAATATTTTGAAAACAACTTTCTGTCAATTTATTTTCAAAATATTCAGCATATTCAGCATTATTATCCCCATGTTTTAAACAAGAGGCCCAAGGGGTCTGTATCGCTCACCTGGACCATAGGCATCGCAACTAGAATGGTCATTAACAATAAGTAAAACTCTAATGAGTTGAGCAGACTTGTAACAAGAAAACAGAGGCCATGTTTCTTTATGAAACAACTTCTCTTGAACAAACTTTAATGGCCCTTAGTCATCAATATCATATCTCAAAGATTTCGGCCCAATCCGTTCAGTGGCTCTGGACATGAAGTTGCTTTCATGATAACCAGACCATCCAAGATGGCCACCCAACCATTGGGCAAATCAAGTTCCCTTGAACAAACTTGGTTCAGCTCGTGCCCTAAATGATATTTTATGACTTTTGAATCAATTGCTCAGTTTCGGCGAAGATTTTTAGACATTTCTAATAATCGGCCAGATCCAAGATGGCCGCCGGACAAATTGGCTGATTGGCTTCGTTTGAACAAACTTGAATCTCTACAACCTAAGGATGCTTCCACCCAAATATAATTGAAATCGGCCCAGAAGTTCTAGAAGACATTTTAAATTTCCCATTGCTTTAGTATGGGGGCTTTTGACAGGAAAATGATCCAAGATGGCCACCAAACCGTTTATCTGACAGTTTCGAAATTTGAGATCAGAATACCCAAAAGCACAGATAAAACCAATTTCAGCCTCAAAAGCCATCAAATAAAAAAAACCAATATGGCCACCAAACACACTATGTTTTGATTGGGCCACAGCAGCCATGTTTTTTGATGGATCAACTTCCCTTGAACAAAGTTTAATGACGCTTACTCCCTAACCATATCTGCCAAATTTTGGCCCGATCCCTTCAGTGGTTCTGGAGAAGAAGTCGTTTTCGCTAAAACTAGGTCAATCAAGATGGCCGGAAAACCATGAAACCAATCAAGTTCCCTTGAACAAACTTTGTTCAGCTCTTACCCTAGATCATATTTCATGGGGTTTGTTTCAATCCACCAAGCGGTATAAGAGATTTTTAAAGCCATTTCTAAAAATCGGACAAAAATCAAGATGGCCACCAGCCAAATCGGCCGATCTACTTCGTTTGAACAAACTTGAATCTCTACACGCTAAGGATGCTTCATGTCAAATAAAATTGAAATCAGCCCTGGAGTTCTCGCAAACAAGACATTTTAAATTTCCCATTGCTTTAGTATAGGAGCTTTTGGCGGGAAAATGATCCAAGATGGCCGCCAAACCGTTTATCCGACAGTTTTGAAAATTGCAAATTTGTGATCAGAATACACAAGAACACATAAAACCAATTTCAGCCTCAAAATACATCAAATGAACAAATCCAATATGGCCGCCAAACATGCTGTATTTTGATTGGCCCACTGTAGCCATGTTTTTTGATGGATCAACTTCCCTTGAACAAACTTTAATGGCCCTTAGACCCTAATCATATCTGCCAAATTTTGGCCCAATCCCTTCAGTGGTTCTGGAGAAGTCGTTTTCGCTAAAACTAGGTCAACCAAAATGGCCGCCGAACCGCGGTTTCGGAGAAGAGTTTTAAAGACATTTCCTAAAATCAGCCAAAATCCAAGTTTGCTGCTGGCCAAATTGGCCGATCGGCTTCGTTTGAACAAACTTGGATCCCTATGCCCTAAGGATTCTTCCTGCTAAATATAATTGAAATCGGCCCAGCCGTTCTTGAGAAGTTGTTTAAAGAAAAAAGTTGACGGGTGGACGGACGGACGGACAGACAGACGGACACCGGACAGACGATCACCATGGCATAAGCTCATTTGGCCATTCTGGCCAGGTGAGCTAAAAAATGTTGGGGATATTGTAACCGCCTCCATCTGTCTGTCCGTCCGTCCGTCACGCTATTTCCTCCCAAACCATTGGGTGGAATTAAATCCAATTTGGTATCTGGGTTACCCATATGATTCCGCTTTACAAGACGATATTTAGATTTGGTTTTGTCCCGGGGGGGGGGGGGGGGGCGTGGCAGTAGTAAAAAAAAGGTCAAATCAGTTGTAACGCAACTCCTCTGGAATCGTTAGATGGAACTCAACCAAATTTGATAATCTGAGTTACCCATATGATTGCGGAGTGCAAGAGGCCATTTAGATTTGGCTCTGCCACCAGGTGTGTGTGTGGGTGCGTGTGCGTGCGTGTCAAGAGATAAAATTTTAACCTGCAGAAATTGATTGTAATGCATCTCCTCCGAAACCGTTGGACAGAATTCAACCAAATTTGGTCTGTGGGTTATCCATATCAATGTGGAGTACATGGGTACATTTACATTTGGCCCCGCCCTAGGTGTGGGTCAAAAGGTAAAAAAATTGATTGTAATGCAACTCCTCTACCACTGTTGGATGGAATTCAACCAAATTTAGTAGGTCTATTACCCATATAAATGTGGATGAGCACATTTACATTTGACCCCATCCCCAGGGGGTGCGGGATGGGATCAAAAGGTCATGACATTGATTGTAATGCAACTCTCTTGAAATCGCTGGATGGAACTCAACCAAATTTGATATCCGAATTACCCATATGATTGCGGAGTGCAAGAGGCCAATTAGATTTGGCTCAGCCCCAGGGGGTGGGGAGGGTCAAGAGGTCAAATTTTCACCTGCGGAAATTGGTTTAACGCATCTCTTCCGAAACCATTGGACGAAATTCAATCAAATTTGGTCTGTGAGTTACCCATATCAATGTGGAGTGGATGAGCACATTTACATTTGGTCCCCCCCCCACCCCAGGGGTAGGGGATGAGGTCAATAGGTCATGAAATTGATTGTAATGCAACTCCTCGGACACTGTTGGATGGAATTCAACCAAATTTAGTATGTCAGTTACCCATATCAATGTGGAGTGGATGAGCACATTTAAATTTAGCCCTGAACCCAGTGTGTGTGGGATGGGGTCAAAAGGTCATGCAATTGATTGTAATGCAACTCTTCTGACACTATTGCACAAAATTAAACCAAATTTGGTATGTGAGTTTTACATTTGGCTCCTCCCACGGGAGTGCATTGTGGGTGTGTCAAAAGTTCAAAGCAGTGAACGTGGGGATTTGTGATGACGTGTCATCGACTGATAAATCTAGTTGCTCATTGGAATTATTATCTGGCGGCTTGCAGAAGTCAGACAGTTAAAGGAGCATATTCATACAAAAACGCTTGAAAATAAAATTGTTGAAATTATATACATGTACTTTTAGATGCTTAAATTCTGTACCCCGATGTAATGAAACGAAATAAATCTTAACATATGAATATTTCATTACGTAAAAATAAATTTTGTAGGTTTAGTTGTTAATTTGAATTAGGGACTCGTGTCGCTAATTCAATTTGACAACCTGAAAACTGTTATTAATTTATACGTAATAAAATCATCATATGCTAAGATTTATTTCGTTTCATTACACACAATTTAAGCCTCTAAAAATAGATTATTTCAACAATTTTATTTTGACCCATTCCGCTGTGAATATGCACCTTTAAATTTAGAAACTAGGATTCTAGGGATGAACACTATAATAGGTCTATAAGCATAAAGCTAACAGAATTCAGGATCCACCTGCACAGATGTACATGTTTTGTGCGTGGGTGTGCTTGGGTCCCAGAGTATGCAAGAATGCTATTTATAGAAAGCCTTGTATTGTCTTTATTCTTTAACCCTTTAACTCTCATATCAGCCAAAAATGCCTTCTGCAGTGGTCTTGAGAAATGTCCATTTGTAGACCAAGAGAAGACTATTTTTGAAAATTTTGCACTGGAATTACTGGCTCAATAACCGAGCCAGTCATTCCAGTGATAGATTTTCAAAAATAGTATTTTCTTGGTCTGCAGATGTTCATTTTTCTGACAAAATTGAAATTTGAGAAAATTCATGAAAAAATTTGAGAGTTAAAGCATTAAACTGTGGACTTGACCAAAAATAGCTCATTTCAGGACTCCTGGTTTTGAAAAAATTTCTATTTGTAGACAAAAGAGACTATTTGAAGGGAGATACTTCATATAATGTATAAATAGCCGGGTTATACTTAGAAAGTAAAAATTCCTATTGTTAAACATTACATTGATATCACTATAGATGAGTGAATAATTTCCAAAAATACATTTTCATTGACCATAAAGAAATATTTTCTGTGAATAAGAGTTGTTCCACTTCTTATTCAGCTGTGTATCTAGCGGGATTACAACCCAACAACCTCCACCTACCCAATATAATAGTAATTATTACTCTCGCTCAGAAAGAAGAGAAAGACAAGTGTGTGCGTGTGCCTGTGTGTGGATGGGTCCCCAGAGCTTTATGATGGAGACTGTATCAAAAAAATTACCAGGATCTGTAATCACATCCACATCCAAAAATCACTGCTGCTAGCCACTGGTTACACTTCCTGGATGACAAAACAATTCCAACTCCCAACTTATTGAAATGAAAAGTCAGAGGCGATCAAAATTTACAAACATCCCACCAACTATGAACCGAGACGCTGGCTACCACATACATGTACCAGTGGTTACATCAATCAATGCTGTCACGTGACTCCACAACATCAAGAACTGACCAGAGTGACTGACAGAAACTGTCAGTTAGAGCTGAAGGAGTGACCAAGATGGCAACACTCAAAACAATTTCTATATCTCAGAGGTAACTAATTTTTTCTTACTATACTAGGATCCAGTTTGGATCAAAGTCTGTACCTCAGAAGCTACTGGTGCGATTTGGCAAAATTTTTTAGATACGATTGGATGTGATGGTTTGCTAGGAATTACCAACTTTGGCCATGATCGGATAATTTTTACAATGTGATCAAAATGGTATGAGCGAGGGTCTGCAATGTCTGATTTCTCTGGCTCGTACTGCTGAAACTAATTCCATTCAAGTCTGTCTGTCTGTCTGTCTGTCTTTGCACATCCATTCATTTTCATGGCTAGAAAAAATATTTTAGATTCATGTCACATTGCCAAATCACTAGCTCATAAGGTGCTAAATTTGAATACTTGAATACACATATTTGGCCAATGGTAGTACTATTTAGACGATTATTTTCAAATTAATTAAACCGGAATGTGCTGAAGCTTAAATTTTTAATCTAAATTAACCCATTGATCAATCAGTATTTAGCTGTGAATCACTGCTTATATTAACCCTATAATGGTCACATTTGGTCAAGAAAATACAAAAACTTTCCCTACATTTGCATGTTAAAAGATTATTCCTGAAAATTTACATTTGCATGATGTGCCACGCTTTTAAGTGGTAAATTTTCAAAGATAGTCTACTCTTGACCTGTAAATGGACATTAATTAAGACCTCTGCAGAGGCCGGCTTCTGTTGCTAAGTGCTGGGCTTACGATAGACAGGAAAAACTTGTAGCAACACTTCTCAAGATGAACGTCAGATAAATATAATATGCTAAACATTCTGTAACAAATTACAGAAATTCAGTGCTAAAGAATGATTATTTGACATCCAAGAGTAATTACAAGTATAATCTATGATATAAGCGAGTAAGACTTTAATACTTGCGCTCCTAATGCCAAATTTTATACAGTGAACAAAAACGCAATGTTGTAAATTACGCAATTCTCCTTCCATAAATAGCGGAAATGTCAAGCAGAAACTAATCTTATTTAAATACACATCAGTTATTCGTCAATTTCAGTTATCCTTTAGATACATCGCTATTGCAGAAACATGCATCGTCTTGTTTGTCGTGTGTCCCCCCCCCCTCCCAAGTCCAAACTCCCACCCAGCTATGACAAAAAAATGAAGCATTGTGTAGCTACTTAGTCACTTGCTCATAAAATCCCTCTTGCCAATGACTAGCACAATATCAATAAAGCTAAAAAATTGCTATTTTATGCAGCAATGTCGTTAGGTTACTATGGTTACAGTTTTATGCAACTGAAAAAGGTCGTGGGTCAAAATAACTCAATTCTGGTCCATCAGCTCATCAATAACAATGGCGCGCATAACTCAGGAAGAACCTCTATTGATGAACGCTCCGAACATGATGATAAATGGACCTACAAAACTATCCAAGCTAGTAAATATTTTATGATTTCAGGATTAATAGTCTGCATCCCGAATTTATACAAAACGGGAACTAAGTAGGAAGTATGTAGAATATTTTGAAACCAATGTGACTGAAAATCATTGCTGGACATAACTGAGACAGCAATCACTTGTAGTCGAATTAGTTTCAAAATATTAAGCAGAAAATTAAATATTAAAAGAGCATTTAGTAAACATTTGTTTATATAACGAATAAAATGAGTCAATAAAATTACGAAGAGTGCATATAAATTCAAACACTCAGCTGATGATACAAGACGCATCAAGGGAGTTATGAATAATTTATTCACTTCTACACCACCAGGTCATAGCAAATAAATACAATTTTTTGAGGTGCATAGGTATTTGAATTTCTTGTTAACTTAATTGCCTATATATGATCATAAATGACATAATGTAAATAATTTCAATAGTGTGAGTATATGAGGCATTAACAATTAAGTTGAAAACAGACATGCATTTATACAATTACTATCTCCACTCATTTAGAAAGAATGGCGCCAAAATCACCTCCAGCCATCTGTCTGTCCATCTTCAACCGTATACCATTTGTTGGAATTCAAGCAAGTTCCTTGTTTGAGTTATCCGTGGTATTGGACTGCAAGACAATATTTATATTTGGCTCCGTCCACTGGGGGTCATGAGCAGGGTCAAGTGGTCAAATTCTGTTCATGACGCTATCGCCTCCGAAACCATTTGATAGAATACAATAAAAAAGGGCCAAAAAAGTAAAATATCATACAAATTCTTTCCACGACATGATTTCCTGCAAATGGACATTTTGAATAAAAACATTTTCTTGTTCAAATTTTCATGAACAAATTAGCATAAGAAACAACAATCGGCTCCTTTCATATTTAGCCTGTGGAAATCTATTTTTATTTGTAATCAGGATGAAAAGGTTAAATGATTTAAATCTGTTGATATCAGGATTCGTGAAAAACCTATTTTTTCTAGTAATTTCCTATTTCCCAGGCGGAATAAATCTTCTTAGAGAGCATCGATTAACTAACATTGTGATTTGTTCAGGTTAGCAACAAATTTGTGAAATTAGACTAGTGTGATGCGTGCTAAGCACAAATGTTTTCCCACCCACCCCTACCGCTCTTAAGGTGACTAAATCTTTCATTGCTTTACCGTTGAATGACCAGTGCATATTATTCAACCCTCTACAAAAAGATAAATGACATGAGTACACTCTGCTATCTCTTCAATCACTCCAGCCATGACATCCATCCTAGTCACTTTATTGATTTCTTCTTATTAAGATATTAGCCACGCGTCTGAACATAAATCAAACGGATGTGGACTAAAATGCAATTACTATTCACTATCCCCAACCCCACAATGCCTACATCTAAGGCAATTTTCACAGCAACCCAATACACATTGCATATAGGTAAAACTACCCGTAAACATTTAATGGTCAATCCGGCCAAAACTGACCTCTGCAGTGGTCTTGAGGAATGTCCATTTATTGGTTAAGTAAATACTATATTTGAAAATCTACTACTGGAATGACTGGCTCGATAATCGAGCCAGTCATTCCAGTGGTAGATTTTCAAGAGTCCGACTCTTGGCCTATACATCAACATTTACCGGTACTAAGACAACATCTTAATTGTAACGACCATTAGGGAGGGTTAACGACAACAGCTGTCTAGTGACCATAACATTGAATCATAGACGAGACCCTTTCATCCACCAAATGAACGTCAATGGACATTTCCAGTTTTAGCTATTCGCCGCCCATCTCTATCTAAGCTCCAACAATACCTCACTTGTGTTGGGAGCGATCGATCCCTGAATGCTGTGACAATCATTTCCAGAAAACTATACATGTTAGCTGTTAAATATTTGGAGACTAATTTGATTGGATGCTTTGCCAACAAACAACGTCCAGTCAAATTAGTTTCAAAATATTCAACAGCATGTTTATTAAATAGCAGATATACAATTCGTATGCGTCGGACTATTAAGCGTTAAAGACGGACTATATTGAATCATTCATGGCATCATGATTATCACGTCAGCCAACACATCATGTACTTGATTATGACGTCATATGATGGATGGATAAACTGGAAAGGTGAATTGCTCCTATGTAGAGAGATTTATTGCAAGAAACAATGATTACAACAAAGGTAAGACATCATCAGTCATCCAGCCATCTCACACTCACTTCTCATGCCATTGAATCGAAAGGTTACTCATGGTATTAGATGTAAAAATGTATTAACACCCAGTGTGGCAGTGGGACAGTGGTCAAATACAAGACAATGAACGGCGCAGCCACTAACACATTGATCATATTGATCAGCTTTCAATACAGATAGCTAGGATCACGGAGGATTTGAAAACATAAGGCCCAAAGCCCTGAATGGCTTACCTGCAACATTTGTATTTGAAAATGAAATATTAAAAATATGAAGAAAAAAGTGAAACCTTTTTGACTGGAAATGCAAAGATTTCTGTACAAAACATGAAAAATTTAACTTTAAAGTGGAAATTGTGAAAAACATGAGAAATGGACCAAGGACCACAATTAATGCTCACCTGGATGATGAGGAACTGCAAATATGCTTACATTAAGAAATTGTTCAAAATGACCAACAAACAACAAGAGGCTCAAGGAGCCTGTATTTATCACCTGGAATTAATGGCCACTGACACAAAGAAACAAAAAAAAGATTACCACTGGAAAAATGTAGCAATCCAATTTCTGTGAAGTAGGTTACAAGTTTTTCTATAAAATTAGATTAGTGCTTAATAAGTAGTCTTTTATGATTTTCTCAGAAATTTTCAGAAAATCCAAGATGGACACTAAACATACTAAATTTTGATTGATCCATGGTGGCCATGTTTAATGGACCGTTGTAGGCACAATTTTTTGGCCAACATCGCGTATTGCCGACACTGCCCTCACAGGTACCTATTTTACAGACATGTGTACTGGAACAACGCAGAGTGAAGTGGCTTGCTCAGGGACACAACGGGGCAGCCAGGCCGAGAATCAATCAATTAAAGTCTCAAGCTCGACTCCCTAACCACTGGGCCACCACGCACTTATTCCTCTTCTGGTTCTCATTCCTTTTCGGTCTACTTTCTTACACTTCCTGTCTTTCTTCTTCCTCTAGTGGTTTTTCATCTTATCCGGTAGATTCTGTCTGATTCGTTTCATCATCCATCCGTTGGTTTAGTTTCTCACTCGTGATCCATGTGTTCTCCTCCCAAGGTTCACGTTGCTAATCCTTCTTCTAAATCTTCTTTATCCTCTAAAGATTTTTCATCGCTGAATGTTTCAGCTTCTTCCTCTCTTTCTTCCTCTAGCTCTCATTATTCTGGTCCTCCTCCGCCAGGTTTTCTCAGTTCAGTTCTGATTCTAATGTCCAAGTCTCCATCTTATCGAGGGAGGTATTGTGTGACCCTTTCCAAGGTACTTCATTGGACTCTGAAGAGCCTATTGTTTCGGTTCATCTTTCTCCTGCTTTTAGAATCTGATATTTTAAGTTCTGGTTTGGATCTCTCCTTGTTCTCTGTAGTTAGAGATTTTGTTCTTCAGAGTTCTATTGTGTCTGCTAGATCTTCTGTTCTTATGAGATTTCAGCCCTCTGGTTTGAATTCGTCTTCTCGGTTTCTATTAATTGGCTCGGTTGTTTGTGAGTCAGATTTAGGTTTTCCGTTGGTTGATTGAAGGGAATACGAGCCCACTCATGTCTTTTAATTATCTCTTCTTGCCGATTCTCTTAGAGTTCCAGTTTCTTCAGGTCATTCAGAATGTACTTCCATTCAGCTATGCTTCCTCCGTCTTCCTCCTCAACTCCACATTTGGTCATGGGTAGAGATATTTTTTTAAATTTCCTTTTAGGCCTTCTTCAGATGACTGGTCGGTTGCTCATTCTTGGATTGCTCATAAGCTTGATTTAGATCTTCGATCAGTTCTCTATTGATGAAGCTGTTTATGGCTCGGCCATGTCTTCCTTGCCTACTTCTTCCCCTCCTAGAGCTCTTTCCATTGACACTCTTGTTATCGACATGTTGGATTTTTATGTAACGGAATGCTAAAGATTTCTCTTTGTCTCGTAAGTGTCATGCACCAGTCCAAATCCCCAAGGAAGATTTTTTTAAAGGTTGGCTCTACTCAATCAATGATGCGTCCTACATGGGAGATGTTAGCAGCTAGTGTTCCTCGTAATTATGCTCCCAAGGGGGTAGGCTCTCATTACTTGTCCAATGGGAATTGGTTTGTAGAGCTCAATTGAAGTCAGCTATTTCCTTTCTCTTCTATCTGAGGCTGTTATTTCATCCCAAAGGAATGTTGAAGAGGCTTCCTTTTCTGTGCATCATATGCTTACTAATGTGGTGAGAGGTTCATTGAACTCAGTTTACAGATCTCTAGGCTATGTTACTTCTTGTAGAAGATCTAAACATATTTTTTCTCTTCCAATTTCTGAAAAGCATAACCATAATCTTATTTCAGCTCCCCCTTTTGGTTAAGATTTCTTTGGCCTGTGTTCTCACAATTTAATTTTGGAGGAATCTTCTAAGATTAAGGCGTCTAAGGAAATTCAGTCTCAGATTTCTGTTGTTAGATCTGTTCCTAAGAGGGATTCATCTCCTAAAGGAAGAGCTTTATGTCAGACCAATTCAGGGTTTATCTTTCTTGGGGGTTACGAATTCAAGTAGATCTCGATCTATGTCTCAGGATTCCGATAGATTTCAGGTCATTCCTTCTAATCGTCAGAGGTCCTCATATAGCACTTATCCTTCTCAGTTCTCAAACTAGTGGTAGATCTTCATTTGGAATGAGTTTTAAATCTAGATCTCGTGGACGTTCTTCTTATTATGGTTTCCAAGGAAACAGAGTTTGAGGGTTTGGTTTCCTGCCGGATAGATCAAACCTATTCTCTTCTAGTTCTACCCCTCTTCTTCCTCAGTCGGATCCTCAGGTTCTGTGCTCTCTCCCCAATGCCCCAGTAAGGGGGCTCCTCTCTCTGTTCTGGAAGAGTTGGCAATCGCTGATTCAGGACACCTGGCTAGTGGACCAGCTTCATTGGGGTTATGCACCGACCTGCATCCAGGATCCTCCTCCTCTTTCTCCAAAGTGAATTTTGTCAGATCAAGAGAAACCATTAGCTTTAAAGGAGATAGATTCTGTAATTTCAAAACATGCAGTACATGAAGTTCTTCAGTGGGATATAGACCTGGGATATTGTTCCACAATCTTCCTTGTTTCAAAGAAACCCGGGGGTTGGCACGCCATTATCAACCTTAAAATGCTAAATCTTTTCATTTGTACTCCGAAATTCAGAATGGAGACCATCACCTGTCATCTCGAGCATCGACCCTGGAATGTGGATGGCCTCGATATATCTGAAAGACGCATATTTTATTGTGCCGAGTGACCCCTTTCTTTCTGAGAGCGTTATGTCTCAGGGTCAGCATAGAGAATGTCATTAGTTTGGCGGTGCTGATGTGGAGACCCTTCCAGCTATATCTGATGTCACTCTGAAAACAGTTATCAGACCCGCTCTACAAGTTGATTCCTATTCGAGGTCCTCTGAGTCCACATCTCAATTTTTTGATGGGCCTGTCTCTTCTTCTGATTTCCCTCTTTGGCTCAGGAGGAGTTGATTCATAGACCTGCTAAATCGTTTTGTGGACATCCCTCAACCTCTACCCATCTGCCAGAATCTGCTATCCCAAGTCAGGGGGAAATGTCTTCATCCGAATCGAGAGGTCTTCAATCTGTGTGCTAGGAAAATTTTGAGTCTTCAAACCCTCCGTTCCTCTTTTCTGAAAGATCTAAGGAAATCCTTCAATGGAGAGAATCAACTAGAAGTGTTCGCTCAATGGTGTAAGGACAATGATATCTTGCCTGATGCTGCATCTCTATCCCACCTGCTAGATTTTCTGGCTTATCTATTTGATGTTGTTAGGTTATCTGCGAATACTGTTAGGGGTTACAGATTTTCTCAGGCTTCTTTCTAACCCTGTCTCCTTAAAGCTGACCCCAAGGATTCAAAGATTTTAAATGACTTTCTCCATGGTCTGGGTAACATTTGTCTTCCTGTGTCCAAGCCTCTTCCTACATCGAATCTAGCTCTTGTCCTCCAGGTCTTGGCAGTTTTGAACTTTTTGAATCCGTGTCTTAAATTATTAACTCTTAAAGCTGTTGTTTCTTGTGGATGCAGCATGAGCCAAGAGACATGGTGAGATTCACACGCTGTCAGCAGAAGATGATAGGTTCAAGGTGGTTGGTGATGGTTTGGTTTTATATCCTAGAAGATAATTTTTATCAAAGACTCAATTCAATCTTTATCCCGCACAACCTATTATTCTTAATAGTCTTTCTTGTTCTCCTGACAAATTTTGGTGTCCAGTTAGAGCACTCAAAATCTATAATCTTGTACAGCTTTTAAAAGATTCGATCAGTCTCATCTTTAGCTTACTTATGCGAAGACGTATCTAGACCAGCGTCTAAACAAACTATCGCTCTGTGGACCTGCAATACAATTAAAATTTGTTATGAATTAGCGCCTTCTGGAGATAAGCAAATTACTCATGTAAAAGCTCATAACGTTCATGGCATGGCAAAATCCAGCGCCCTTTTTGCCGAATCATCCATCGACACAGTTATTCAGATTGTAGGCTGGAATTCCGATTAGAACTACATTTATTTATTTCTATTTAAAAGATCTGAGTCCAGCTACCTCCTTTTTCAGAAATATTACTAACTTAAAAAAACTAGCTCATCTGCCGAGCACCTCTCACCAACCGTAACATTGAGATCGTCCGTCTGTATGATATGTTTGGTGAGACTTTTTTCTTATTATTTCATTTAGGTTTCATTTTCAGTTTATTTTAATGATTTGGTAATCACCAGAGTGTGTTATTTATCTGCACAGTTTTCTTTGGTTTTCATTCAACTAGGCTTGTGCGATTATTGCGTTGAGTGATCGCGATCGATTATTAAAAAATAATCGTGATTACTCGATTAATCAGCTTGGATACAAATTACCAAGATATAACTACAAAAGAATATCAATGACGAAAATTGCAATGGTGTTTAGAAAAGTCCATTTGCAGGGCAAGAGAAGATTATTTCTCCAGCCAGGCATTCCAGTAACACATTTTCAAAAATAGTCTTTTCTTGCCGTGCAAATGGACATACATGTATATTCACTAAGCAAAATGTAATTTTTCATGACCGCTCACATTAAAAAGTAATTGAAAGTTAAGTTTTTAAATATTTTATGCAATAGAAAATATTCACGATTATTAAATTATTTAATTTTTAATCATATAAATTCACGATTTAAAACATCACGATTTTCGATTTAATCATGTAATTGCGCAAGCCTACATTCAACCTTACTTTCAAAAGCCTCTCAAATCTCCACCCACTGGTTGGTTTTAAAATGAGGCACTGACCAATTTTACGGATTTAGCAAGTAATGATTGAATGGTATAGATGTTGGTCGTGTAATAACAATGACCACAGACCTGCCCACACTCCTCCCGTTGTGGTCGTTCAACCACTGCGACCCGGTCTCAGACCACCCCCCCTGGGAATGATTTGAGAACCCTTTTTCTTAAGTATTAAGAGAAAATTGAACAGTGAAGTTCTTTTTTTTATACATATTTTAGTCTTTCAAGGGAGATAATTCTGGTGAACACGGAGATTTTGCAGAAAAGAAATCATGACTCATCGTCTATCTCTAAACTATTCGCAATACAAAATTTCAAGTGTATGTTAAAAACTTTCCGCAATATGGCCCAGATACAAACATTGACAAATTTGTGTCTTTCAAGGGAGACAATTCTGGCGAATATGGGCCCATTTTGCGAAAATTAAATCATGACATGTTGTCTATCCCTTATCTATTCTCTGAAAGAAAATTGTGATCATAGGTTAAAAACTTTCCGAGATATTGCCCGGACACGAAATGGATGGACAGACAGTTTTCAAGGGAGGTAACTCTGGCGAATAAGTAGATTGTCGAAATTAAATCATGACATGTCATCTATCCCTAATCTATTCGCTGAAAAGAAATCGCGAGTGTAGGTCAAAAACCCGGACACGAAAACGAATGGACTGACGGATGGACGCCTTCACATAATACGAACGCACATCGTGCAGGCGTATAATAATTTCAATGAGCAAAAACTCTTGACTTGCTGAACATTTTAAAAACAATTTGACTGAAAGTTGTTGGTGTTTTATAACCCGTGCAATAAATTGACTGCAAAAACTCAGCAGACAGACGGTTAACACTTTAATGGTTAAGTCGGCCAAAACCAGCTTCTGTTATCGTCTTGTGGAATGCCCATTTTACAGGCCCAGATAGTACAATATTTGAAAACTTATCACTGCAATGACTGGCTCGATAACCGAGCCAGTCATTCCAGTGATAAATTTTCAAAATTTTTTATTCTCTGGGCCTCTAAATGGACATTCAATATGCTGATGTTACAATTTTCTTGACCAAATTTGACCATTAAAGGGTCCAGAGACAAAACAGAAAATTCATTACTTCTGATACAGAATCGGGCACAATATACATGTAATCATCACCTGTAACATACACAAAATATTTGATTGGAGCCAAACTTGCTAGGTTTGGTTGGGCTCCAGATGAAAAGGTAGTTATTGATCTGAGGAAGAATGCAGTCAACTCTTTCAGACAAAATTTAAAGGAAAAGGACAAGAGACCTAACAAATGATGTTGAGTGATAACTAAATCGGAATAATTTGAAAAAAGTAGATAACTACCATTTATGCCACTCGGGCGGGAATCAATTAGTGGCATCGCTGGTCCTATGCGCTCTAGCGTATGCCGAGGGAATAATGAGTCTCAGCCCTTATACCTGAAGCAACTGCTACCAGAATAACAACTTTAAACATTAATAACTTTAAAGATATAGGCTCACAATCTAAAACGTTAACATCTTTAAAGATATAGCTCCTACAGCTTCAGATAATCCAACTGCCGACACTTGTAATTTTAACCAAAGCCAGGTTCCTAGTCAGTCCTCGAACAACTATTCCTGGTTATAGAAGTTAATTTAGAGATATAGCATTCCCACAAAGAAAACCAAATAAAAATATATTCAGTAAATATATAAATATATTCAGTATTAGGACTGTAATCAAAGAAAATGCAGGAACTTTTGAAATTCATCGATGCAGGGCACATGTGACCATATAAGCTTTTCCACAATATATATAAAAGCAGACACCTTTTTAACTCACTGGCAAAATCTAAATCCTAAGATATTATGCTACACGCATAGAGCAAAGCCCCTCTTTCAAATGGTATTTAACCCTTTAATGGTCCAATTTGTTCAAGAAAATTTTAATATCTGCCTACTGAATGTCCATTTACATGCCAAGAAAATACAATTTTAGAAAATTTATCACTGGAATGACTGGCTCGGTTATCGAGCCAGTCATTCCAGTGGTAAATTTTCAAAAATTGTATTCTCTTGACCGTTGAATGGACATTCAACAAAACCATAAAAGAAGCCATTTTTGACTGGTATGACCGTTAAAGGGTTAATATGACCTGTTTGTACCAAAACTGTCTGTATTGATTATGCAATTAACAACTAGAAATATCAAATGATGATATGTTCTTAGATGTATATGAACACAATACTATTTTGGCGTATGGAAAGCAGTGATAAAAAGCTTCACAATCTGTGTATATTATACTTAAATGAGCTGAATCTAATCTAACAACTTTGTGAAGCTAACAAATGGAAATTGCGTTTTTAAAGTGGTCACTGGTGGGGAGTAACCATTGTGGAATTTGTATGGGCAATGATTTTGGATGGCTCTTCACCAAGGGTTGGTGGACCTATATGATTTGGGATCATACTAGACATTGATATTGGTTCATTCCCGGACATAACGCAATTTACAAATACCATTTGGAATTATCGTTTGAAAACCAATTTTCAGTATTCATAAGCATTGATGATTTGTGGCCATAGTGTAATGCAGATCCTTTGTGGGCAGTGGATAAGATAAAGAATCCTGAGCACTATTTGAACAATTCATGATTGAGTCGTAGTGTATGAATACTAAATTCGTTGGCGTGTAAGGAAAACAACAGTATATAACGTAGTACTCTCGATAAGGTAGATAGCTATATTTCAGGAAAGACTCGTATACTTTTCTTGCATTGAGATATTTATGGGAAAATACCTTCCCACAATGCATTGCTCACATCTCTGTTGGCTGTTAACCTTTTAACACTCATACCAGCCCAAAATGGCTTCTGCAGTGGTCTTAAGAAATGTCCATTTGCAGACCAAGAGACGACTATTTTTGAAAATGTACCACTGGAATGACTGGCGCGATGATCGCGCCAGTCAAATTTAAAAAATGGTCTCTTGGTGTGCAAATCAAAATTTTCTGAGAAAATTACAATTTTCTTAAACAAACTCGAGGTTAAAGTGTTAAACACATGCATTACTTTACTATTACACTCGGGTAGAACACAAATTAAGGCATTTATATGAAGACCTAAGATCATATTATTATTGAAGGTATAGCAGATTAGATTTCCACATATTTCAGATTATGTGGATTAGCTGTGGAAATAGCTCTGCTACCTTCAGGATGAGCTAACGGGTGAAGAATAAATAACAATCAAACAAGTTCTGTTTTCAATTACTTAAACTTTTAATGATTAATTGGACTTTTTGATGATACTAAATATTACAAAATACAATTATCTATCTACTACTATTTCATCCTATCTCGCCAGCCTACTTCTGTCTAACACCGTTACATATCGGGCCCCCCCACCCCCACACACACCCCTTTAGGGGCTTGTCATATGTTTTATTAATGTCATATATCTACCTCCACAGGTTACTATATAGCTCTTTCCTTCTCAGAAGGGAAGATTACCGGTAGTAGGAAGAATTTTTACACTCGCTGTCTGCTGGGTATTGTGAATTCTGAGTATCTGAAGGCTCCTTCAGGTATCTATACTCTATATGTTGAGAATCCTAGTAATTCACTTGAATACTAGAGTCCAGCTTTATGAAGACTGATGAAGAGGATGTTGATCATTCGATTGACTCAGCTCTGGCTACTGTCAGCATAAAGCTGTAAAAAACCTAACTGTCCGCCTAATCTATGATTGTAATCAAACTTTATACAAATATATCTAAATAAATGTATGTGTTTTTGTATCTAAATCTATATCTATCCCTCCACCCCCAAGGGCCATTTAATGAGGGAAGCTAGTCTGAAATGATATGATCTCACTGCTTTCGTTAGTTTTCTAACTTCAAAAGGATATAGAAGAAAATCTGTGACATGATTCTTAGATGCATCAAGGGGCAAGATAGAATTGTCTGGACACCATTCTTGAAAAATCCTTAATCGAGCTGTATAAGTGATTCTTAGAGACTTTTCCAGAATTTCTTTAGATCTTGACAAAAGGCTAGACGGAGATCCTGATACCTCAAAATCTTCCAAACCACAGCTGGAATACTCCCGGATTCTAATGACAAACCTTCACTTGGTTCTGGGTTAGAAGACTCTCTGAAATGGGTAACAGGAGTGGGAAGTCGACCAGATGGTCCAAGAGATTCGGAAACTATGATTTTGTTGGCCAAATCGGGGCAATCAGGAGAATTATGCATTTCTGCTCCGACACCTTTCGAAGTACTAGAGGAACAAGAGCGGACGGAGGGAATGCGTAACTGAACGTGTTTTCCCATGACTGGGTTAGCGCATCTACTGCTAGAGCCTTCTCATCCGAAAATGGTGATATGAAGGTAGAAATCATTTTTGTTCTTGGACATGGCAAAAAGACCTACAGGTATGAGAGGGTGGCCGAACTAACGGAAAACCCATTTGACTCACTCCCTCTCTCAATTCCCATTCGGTGGTTGGAATTGAGGAGATGAGACTGGCGATCGGCTAGGAAATTGAGCTTGTATGGGTCATGGGAAGCTCTCAAAGAAATGTTGCGATCCCTTCACCAACGGGGCAGAATCCAGGACTGGCGACACAGGGAAACTGATCTGGTCCACACACACCCCCCCCCCCCCCACCGGTGATTGATGAAAGAAACCACTGTGAAATTATCTAACCAAATTATGACTCTTGTATTGAGGATACGATCTTTCCACTTCACCAGGGAGTGAAAAACTGGCCAACGTACTAGAAGATTGATGTGATGAAAAGCTTCCTTCGGGGACCATAGACCGGAAATGGTTTGAGAATCCTCAATCACTCCCCACCCCTCTGGGGTGACAACCATGAAGATAATCACTTGAGGAGGAGGATGGAGTAAGGGAACCCTGACTGAAGGATTAACTGGTCTTTAAGTAATGAACAATGAACCATCAGAGAAGCAGTGCACAAGACGTAGCCAACTCATGGCCAATATAAATGGGCTCTATCATCCAAGCGAGAGAGAGAGAGATTGCTAGTAAATGGACAATCAGCTGATAGGGAATTAGACTCCGACCTTCTACTAGCTGGAAGATAATGCCAACAGAAAACAGCACTTTAAGATTTAAATATTACAGATAAATATAACACAAATGTTCAAAATGATTAATTGTAATAAATTGTAGAACAAAAGAACGAATCCCGGAAGGAGTAAGTACATTACTGGAGAGCAGGAATTTCTTATAACTTAGGCTATTTCTGGCCCTTAACCTATGTGATAAGAAGACACTGGTCAAAAGGAATCCAGACAGAATCTATACATACTGGAGGAAGAGGAAGCAAGCTTCCCAACATTGAAAGAGGGTCATCAGTAACCCAGATAGCCGAGATATAGATGAATCAGGGGAAACGAAAGAATAGATTGAACATCTAAGTTCAAAATTTGTATCGAACCATGCAGACATATATATATATATACTTATACTTATACTTATAGAAGGAAGATACCTGTGATCAGCGGAAAATGACGCCTCTAATAATAGATCCTGGAACAGAGGGGATTAAGAATATGAACACTACTATCGGATCCAGAATATTCAAAATCACGAAAAAGATGCCAGAAAGAGGCAAATAGAAACCTCCCATCTTGAAGACCTGGGAATAAGAATGGTCAAGGAATACCTTGCTATAAATTTAAGATGTCGAGCACACAGAACGATCGACAGAATGTGAAGATTACTACCGGATCCTGAATATCCGGACTCATGAAAATGAGATCGAGGCAAATAGAAAACTCCCATCCTGATGACCTAGGAATAAGAATGGTTAAGGAACAACTTGCTATAAATTTATGATATCTAGCACACAGAACAATCGACAGGGGAAAAAAAAAGTCTAGCCCCACCTCATATGAGTTCAGAATAAAGGCATAGAGAATGGGTCTAGCCCTCCACCAAACCCCACCCCAAAATGATGCAGAGAGAACTAAAAGGATGTGGGGATTAACTAAATAAACCCAAGGAAACCTCCACTACGAGAACAACCAAGCTTCAATGAGGAATTATTTACAGAATGGATGGATTTTACTGGAATCGGGCATGGAAACATTCACATTTAATGCTAATAACCGGATTAACCCCTGATTCCACAGTCATTACGAATAATTCAAAAGGAGGAGTTGAGTCTCAGGAAGAGTCTCCAGGTTCAGACTGACTACTGAAACCATCAACCAACAACTGGCATGAACTATCAGAAAAGACAAATTGAACTATTGAAGAATAAACCCATGGAATAAATATGGCATTAAGACAATGCTGGATACAAAATGCTTTGAATTAGGACAAAAATCATGGATAAATGTGAAAGATTAAATTTGATAAACAAGACAACTATATTTAAGATCTATAGTAAATCCAGACACCGTAGTAAGACATCAAGACTGGCGGCCACATTAGAAATTTCTTCCTCAGCCCCATCAGACCCCCATTAGATCCCTATGAAGCGTCAAAGCGATCCGTTAAACGGTCAAGGAGGTATCGTTTGGAAACCAATTTTCAAGATGGCTGCCGCTGACTGGCGGCCATATTAGATTTGTGATTATCGTAAATTTTGATAGGTTTCTTCACCAGACATATTCCAACAACCGTAGGAAGGGATCCAATAAATGAAAGCTAGAAACCAATTTTCAAGATGGCCACAGGACAGGTGGCTGGCAGCCATCTTGGATTTTGGATCATCATCGATTTCGATAGGTTTTTTCCGCAGACTTAGTCCACCCACTCTATGAAGTTTCAAAGCGATCCGATAAACGGTAACAAGTTATCATCCAGAAACCAATTTTCAAGATGGCCACCGGTGGCTGGCAGCCATCTTGGAGTTCGGATCATTGTTGACTGATAGGTTTCTTCCTCAGACCTAGTCCAACCACCCTATTAAGGTTCAAAGCGATCTGATAAACTGTAATGGAGTTATCATCTGGAAACCAATTTTCAGGATGGCCATCAGTGGCTGGCAGCCATCTTGGAGTCTGTGTCATTGTCAATCCCAATAGGTTTCCTTCCCAGAGGTAGTCGAACCACCTTATGAAATTTCATAGCGATCTGATAAACGATAAAGAAGTTATCATCTGGAAACCAATTTTCAAGATGGCCACCGGTGGCTGGTGGCCATCTTGGATTTCGGATCATCGATTTTGATCAGTTTCTTCCGCAGACCTAGTCCAACCACTCTATGAAGTTTCAAAGCGATCCGATAAACGGTAACCGAGTTATCATCCAGAAACCAATTTTAAAGATAGCTACCGGTGCCTGGTGGCCATCTTGGATTTCGGATCATTGTCAATTTTAATAGGTTTGTTCCCCAGACCTAGTCCAACCACTCTATGAAGTTTCAAAGTGATCCAATACACGGTAACAGAGTTATCATTCGGAAACCAATTTTCAAGATGGCCGCCTATGGCTGGCGTCCATCTTGGATTTCAGATCATCATCGATTTCGATAGGTTTCTTCCGTAGACCTAGTCCAACCACTCTATGAAGTTTGAAAGAGATGCAATAAACGGTAACAGAGTTATCATCCAGAAACCAATTTTCAAGATGGCTACCGGTGGGTGGTGGCCATCTTGGATTTCAGATCATTATCAATTTCGAGAGGTTTCTTCCCCAGTCCTAATCCAACCATTCCATGAAGTTTCAAAGCGATCCAATAAACGGTAACGGAGCTATCATCCGGAAACCAATTTTTAAGATGGCCGCTGGTGGCTGGCCGCCCTTTTGGATTTCGGATCATCGTCGATTTCGATAGGTTTCTTCCCAAGACCTTGTCCAACCACCCTATGAAGTTTCAATGCAATCCGACAAACAGTAACGGAGTTATCATCCGGATACCACTCTGCCGCCCGCTCCGCCTGCCCGGAAGGATGGCGCCATTACATAACAACCTGCCAAATCTTTTGGTGGGGTATAAAAAGGGAATGAAATAGATCTGATGATGAATTGGCAATGACCTATATAAAAACTTTGACAGCCACGATGACATCTATCTGACAGCTAGTGGAAGTAATTAAGAAGGAAAATGATAATTTGTTTGCCTAAAAATAGACACCAAGTTGGCAGGAAAGAACATGACTTCAAATCAAAAATTTTAAATAAAAGCAAGCAAATAACCTTGTATTATGTGCTTATAGAGACGACAGGAACCTAGGGCGAAATGTTACTATGATGACTGATGAGATAATTAACAGTCACTGAAAGGATAGAAATAAATGGCCCAAGGGCCATAATGCTCACCTAGATGATAACGAACTGTAAACATGTTTACATTAATTAATGCCTGACACTACTGGCCACCAGAGAATGCCCCATTGGCTCATGGGCCACACATAACAAATGCCATTTACGAATGGGCCAATGATCACAAGCAAAGGAGAGGAAATGCAAGAATATTGGCATCCTTGACATTATTGCTGTTTCTCCATATTCAGTTAGTACATGCACACTCACAGCAGGCATAGCAGCTTCCAAGGAATCAATAATTTGTCTCCCCTTATGAAATACTTGTAAGTAGTTTAAATAATTCTAATCATCAGTCAGAAAAATACCCTAACACTATCTATGATTCTCCCTTTGACACCACAGACAGACATCCTGACTAACGGTATCTATGAGTCTCCCTTGGAAACCACTGGCAATGCTTGCTGAGTATTGTTGCTTTTTGTGCATGCATGCGCCATATCAAAGGAACAATGGTGCTCAATGGGTAAAGTTTTGTCTGGGGTTCTCAAGGGAGAATCAATTTGGATAGGTTTCTTCTCCAGACCTAGTCAAACCACCCTATGAAGTTTCAAAGCGATCCGATAAACGGTAACAGAGTTATCATCTGGACACCAATTTTCAAGATGGCCACTGGTGGCTGGTGGCCATCTTGGAATTTGGATCATTGTCAGTTTCGATAGGTTTCTTCCCCAGAGGTAGTCTAACCACCCTATGAAGTTTCATAGTGATCCGATAAACGATAACACAGTTATCATCTGGAAACCAATTTTCAAGATGGCCACCGGTGGCTGGTGGCCATCTTGGATTTTGGATCAGTGTCGATTTTGATAAGTTTCTTTCACAGACCTAGTCCAACCACTCTCTGACGTTTCAAAGTGATCCGATAAACGGTAACAGAGTTATCATCTGGACACCAATTTTCAAGATGGCCACTGGTGGCTGGCGGCCATCTTGGAATTTTGATCATTGTCAGTTTCGATAGGTTTCTTCCCCAGAGGTAGTCTAACCACCCTATGAAGTTTCATAGTGATCCGATAAACGATAACAGAGTTATCATCTGGAAACCAATTTTCAAGATGGCCACCGGTGGCTGGTGGCCATCTTGGATTTTGGATCAGTGTCGATTTTGATAAGTTTCTTTCACAGACCTAGTCCAACCACTCTCTGACGTTTCAAAGTGATCCGATAAACGGTAACAGAGTTATCATCTGGACACCAATTTTCAAGATGGCCACTGGTGGCTGGCGGCCATCTTGGAATTTTGATCATTGTCAGTTTCGATAGGTTTCTTCCCCAGAGGTAGTCTAACCACCCTATGAAGTTTCATAGTGATCCGATAAACGATAACAGAGTTATCATCTGGAAACCAATTTTCAAGATGGCCACCGGTGGCTGGTGGCCATCTTGGATTTTGGATCAGTGTCGATTTTGATAAGTTTCTTTCACAGACCTAGTCCAACCACTCTCTGACATTTCAAAGTGATCCGATAAACGGTAACAGAGTTATCATCCGGAAACCACTCTGCTGCCCACACGCCCGACCGACTGCCTGTCCTTCCGCCCGGACGGACAGTGCCATTACATAATACCCTGCCCATATTTCTGGCCAGGTATACAAAAAAACAACTAGAAATCTGATCAGGATTACTCCTTTAAAGGCTTAAATTCCAGTGGCTTAACTGCAAAGCAAAGGTTCCTGTTTATGTTGTTGAATATTTTGAGGCTGATGTGAGCGAAAGCTGTTGCGGCCATGGGCATCAACAGCTTCCGGTGATAATGGTTTTTAAATGTTCAGCTCATTTCCTAGATATAAAAAGCCCATTTTATCTGATCTGCCTTAGGCAGCACAAGCACCCAGTCAAATTAGTTTCAAAATATTCAACAACTTACCTGTGTATTTTTTTGGAAATTGATAGTCCGGGTGTTCAGAGATCGATCGATCTCAACACGAGCGAGGTGTGGGTGGAGCTTAGTTAGAGATGGGCGGGGCATAGCTAAAACCGTAAAGGTCCATTACTGTTCACATTTAAAGTTTTATTGTTTTGCTCCATGTATAAAATTAAGTGTGTCATTTCATGTCTGACCATGTCTATCTGTATGTAGATTTTAAGCCAATAAAAATATTCTGATATGGTATGAGAGAAATTGCTGAACGCCGAAGACAACTGCACCTCTAAAGTAGGACGAATAATGATAAATTATAACAGAATTGCGACGTAATATGACAGATAAGAAAAATAGTGCAAGTTGAAACTGAGAATGAAGAATAAACTAATATAAATTATATTGGGAGCATCCAAGGTCAGAAGAACATGCCAAAGGGGAAAAAAGCAACTGAACAACTTAAATAATGCTACTCGAGAAGATGATATGCACATATGTAATAAGGTGAACAAGAGCCCATTGAAATTAGTAGGAAGAGTCTTTTGTGCTACTACGGTAATAAGAATGTAAATCTTAAACAACTGGATCCTAAGAAAGCGAAACTACATGTAATAGACTACCCACCACACCTATATGGGAAACAAAATCTAGAGAATTATTATTATCCAGAAACAACAGATGATAGTATATCTGGACCTCGACCCATGGCCGAAGTTGGTGCCGTGACTGAGGGGGGGACACAGCAGGGACCTGAAGTTGAGTCAGAATCCCAGTGGGATGCAAAAGTGGCTCCTGATAAACACCTTGAAAAACTCAGAATGAAAAAGTGTGAAACGATTCTAACCGCTTAACATGCCAAGATATTTACAAGGATCTGGACCCAGAGCCCAATAGAAAAGGGGACCCATGGCTGAGGCAAAATTTTGTAGATACCAGGCCAAAATCAGGGGCCAATAAAGCAACTGAATGAGAAAAGTTTGCTACAATGGATGGGCAACCACCTCACAGCTCAGGACCCAGAGCCGGGATGAGAGGCTTAGCCACGGAGCCAGAGAAAACTGGACCGGGAGAAAAAACCCGGGCCCCCAAGGCCGAGGCCGCAACAACACCTGCTATTGGACTCAGGCTAGGATCTGGGAGCACTCCAATGTTCAGCCTCGGCCCCATCACCAGGATCCCAAACCGGCTATTCTTGGTTTGGGGAAAACCACTGACCCAGATTCCGAGCCGGACCCGGACAAACTGTAGATACTGAGAATGAATCCACTGGTCTTGTATATGAAAGTGCTTCTGACGACTCGCACAACTCTGGTAGAAAAAGTCCATTGAATTAGACATTCGTGCTGTAACCATAAATGGAGAAGAAAGTCATATGCGTAGTCACCCGCACAGGGCCGGGAAGAAAAGATTTGAACCCGACCTTTGGTAGGGAATAGATGACAATCGATGAAGATCTATCTGATTTCTTTAACTGGATGCAGAAACCATTGTAACCGCAGAAACCAATGCCCATGGTGCAGGAACTCAAAACGTTTGTCTTGCCTTTCTTTTAGTCTGTTTAAAGCGAAAATAATGGATGTCAGCCTGACTTATTGACACCCGAAAACATATGCTTCTTCAGGATATTGGACATAATTATTTCACTTTCAACCACGTCTACTCGTGAAGGAATTAAATCCACATGCCGCGAAACTACGTGTAATAGACCACCTTCGAAATTCTTTCATCTATTGAGTTATCAATTTTCGATGTATGTTTCTGTAAACATTCCATGGATTTTACGATTTGACTTAATAGACTGTTTTCACTGGAAGATTTTTCTGTCTCTGACCTCGGCTTCTGGGAACTGACTGACATTTATACAAAGGTGACCTGAATGCTCTACTTTCATAAGTCTTTAGCATTTCCTTGATGAACACTTGTAAACATGGATGTTCAACTGTTTGTCTTTCTTGGGTAATTTATCTTTTTGACTCGTAAAAAATAAATTAAGTAATAGAGCAACAGCTCTAGAGGAGGGTAAGTTAGTAGACCATTAACTAGAAAGAATAAATACTTTAAAAATGCATCCAATAACATGACTACTCCATAATCATTTCATAAATTTCTGTTACAATATATAAAATACAGTTGATTTCTATAGGAAATTATTAATGTGACAATTAGCGTTACAAAGCTTAGCAATAAAGCAATAGTGACCTAAAGGAGCTCAAGGACTTATTCCATGCCTTTGATTAGTACTCAATCGTGTTATTTCTAGAACACATAACACTATTCACAAAAACCGGTCACAGATTTTATAACATTAAAATTTTATAAAACCCTCAAACCACTCATCTTGGAAGACTTCCATGGCTTGACGGACATCATTGTATATCCAAAGCACACAAAAACAAATATCAGTTTAAAATTTTTTACAACTAGTTGCTTCCGAGTAGGAAAACAGAATGATGTCATCGTTGCTATCAACAATGGACATGTGATTGCTGTTAGCCAATCAGCTGTCATCTTAACAGAAGTGCTCTCTGGCACAGGCTATGGGTATGGTATTGTTCATTAACCCTTTGAATGCCAATCTATTGAGCTCTAGTATTCAACCGAATTACTAGGATTCGCAACATTTAGAGAGAGGGCTACATGAAGGAGCCTTCAGATACTCAATAATCACAATACCAAGAAGAGACTAAGTGTAAAAATTCTTCCTACTAATCTTCCCTTCTGAAAAGGAGAGCTATATAGTAACCTGTGGAGGTAGGTTGACATGTATTAACAACCATAAATATCACTTTATTTCTGTCTACCGTAATCCAAATTTTTGTCGGTATTTATACACAAAATCTACAATAAGATAAATAAATAACAAGCTGTCTTATCAAAACATAAGTCAAAGCAAGATAATTAAATGGTGTTAAATGTGGCAGCAATTTTACAAATTTTAATCCGTTTTGTAAAAAACGTTAAATCAGCAGCAACCTGCCCATCAACACTTGACAAGATGACGCTATGAGCATGTGGAAAGCTTTTCACACCTCTAATTGAGGAGTCTGAATTCTGGCTTGGCCAGCAGATAAAATATGGGCACTTGTATAGGCCAAGCTTTAACACTTGCACTACTGAATGCCCAACATCATCACGGTAAATACATGTATTGGTTTTTATTTTAGAAATGATGGTACTGCACAAGTTACTTTGGTCTAAGTCAGCTACATCTTTAGAAAATAGACACCAACATAGCTTAATCAAATTCTTAATTTTTATTCATTAATATAATTTGTTGAGAACAATTTAATTTTACCACACCCTATCATAAAGGCATAGCTTATCACATGAACTGTTTAAACTATGGCGCCAATTAGTGTAATAGTAACTCAATGCGGGTCAGCTGCTGGCTGTTGGCCTTACCAGCCAGCAGCATGACTCTGTCAGCATTGATTTAGTAGAATATGTGAATGGACTACTGCTCTTATTGCTGTCATTGATGTCAAGTGCCCATGACAACTCTAGCACTGCATCCAACTACTAGTTGAGTTGCTATAATGATGAGCCAGTACTCTATAGATACAGAATAACTCACCGATGTATGTGACATGGAACCATGCAAGCGCTAACTCTTGACGAAGGCTGCATGCACTAAGGACTAATTATCTTGTATGCAATCAACAAGTAACTAATTACATAATTACAGTAATATTTCCAGTCACAAATTATTCTGCCTTTAACTAAGCACACCATCAATCAGACTCTGGCAATTAAATAACGCGACGAATTATGCTTTCTGTCAGAAATAAATTAGATGACATCATAGCACAATTACACTGAATATTGTGACTCTGATCATATTTACCACATGCTATTGTTAAAATAAGCTGAAGATTGATAATGCTATTTAACTGAAAGTTGCTGCTGTAGAACGTGACAGATACAGTGAGCTTTGCTTTACATTGAAATTGTTCAGCAGCTTTCATATTCAGTTGCATTCGAGATACAATGGGTTACATAAAAAAATGTTAGATTTCACACAAGACTGGACAATAGAAAGAAAATCTATCCTTTTGCTGTTATTCAATCTGAAATCACACCTGCTATTTAAGCATAACCCTTACTAAACTACACAATTCTACAGAACTCGCCTAGAAACAAAAAATTGGTTTCATTTTGAAATCGTGAAAGCTGAACATATTGTTGGGTTAGACAGCAACAGCTTTAGTAGAGTAACAATGGTTTATAAATGAGCAGCAGACATCGTACAAAATGTATCAGAATTATAATGCATGGTTGCGCATCACAAAATCAGAAGTACAAGTGTAAACGATATCATTAATAAATCCTGATTCTGTAACTCTCCCCATCCCCCACCCTCTCTTCCCATTCCCTTTGGCTTCTCTCAGAAACAATAGCCCCATGAGAACAGTCAATGAAGAGAAATGCTAATTCTGCCTAACAAAAAGAATATCTGTTAAACCTGTTTATTAGGGACACTGTATGGACCACCAAAAAGTGGTCTAAAACATACGGTTACTTATACAATGGATTTGTTATGGGGTAAAGCTTTTGGGGCTACCTGGCGGTGGTTCCTTAACCCCGGGTTTTTTCTAACCATCCGCCTTACCACCTATCTTAAAGAACCGCCATCTATTGGCCCTCAAACACAGCTCTTCATTATAAACACGCTTAACTGTAACAGAAATGAAGCAAGCAGGTGGCTCTCGTATTGTATTGTTGCTATGATGATTGAGTACTTCATCAAAACACAAACGATTTCATCCTGGAGTCCAGAAAAAAAGAACAAAGCACAAAAAATATAATGCTGAATTAATAGAATGCATTAAATCATATATCGTACTAATGTTGCCCGAGCTATATTTGCATTATTACATTTTATGCCGATCGCAATATCACAGCACAAAATTCCAATTAGAGCTACGGCATAATTACATGCAATAAAGTAATATTATATAAATAGTTATGAATATGACAGCTAGCGAGTAGCGTGATAGCAGCAGGCTAGAGGATTCATGTATGGTAAAGGTTGCAAAACACACCACATTAAGCTATAAAACAATGGATATAATCATAACAGCAGTTAGTGTGCTATCATCATTCATAGACTCAGTGACATTTATACCAGTATATTGCAGATGTTATGAATGCGAATGATTAGAATAAGGACAAGATTTTAGTGGTCTACGGCTGAATAGAGGGATCAATTTCTAGCTATGCCCCGCACCTTTCTAGAGAAGCTCCGCCCACTTCTCTTCAGCGTGTTGTAATCGATTTGAAACCTCGACTATCAGAATCTAAATTTCACATTTAATAACAGGCAAGCTGTTAAATATTTTGAAAGTAATTTTCCTTGCTGATATAGGCCAGTTAAATTAATTTCAAAATATTCAAGGGAATGTTTTTTAAAACTTAATTCTTCAAAAACATACAATTTGTACAATTTTAAGACAGACCTTTTAATTTTCGTGATTGAGCTATGTCATTATGATTGTGATGTCATCTTACATGTGACGAATTTGATTATGATATCAAATCAAATACTTGAGTGACAGATCAGATATCTCTATGGATGTACATATTCCTCTGATTATGTCAAACACTCATTCATATCTTAACCCTTTAATGGTCAAATTTTGTCAAGAAAATTTAAATATTTGCTCACTGAATGTCTATTTGCAGGGTAAGAGAAAAATTTTAAAAATTTACTACTGAAATGACTGGCTTGGTTATCAAGCCAGTCATTTCAGCGGTGAATTTTCAAATCTTGTCTTCTGGTTTGAAAATGGATATGCTTCAAAACCTGACCATTAAAGCATTAAACAGCGACTCTAAACATTTAACCATTAAATTCCAATCTTTGCTCAGTGAGTATTCATTTGCACGGAGGAAAGTATTTTTTTTAAATTTATCACCGGAATGACTGGATTGGCTCATTGAAGCATAGTCCTTCCAATGATAATGTCCTTACTATGATAAAATAGTCTTTTCTTGGGGCCTGCAAATGAACATCCCATATGACCATTGAAGAGGACGGTGTTGGCTATGACCATTTCTGGGTTAAACGGTCAGACACCCTTTAATGGTCAAACTGGATCAAGAATTTAAAATAAATATTCTAACATAGGATACATGTACAGTTGTCGTTAAATACTGTTCATCTGCTGGCTAGGGTAAGAATAATTCAGAACTTGGACTGTACAGTTACTGATCCAGTAACTGTGAGTCTGCGCGCTGTCCACTAACAAGTGACAAATGTGACCATAACTATATATACTCAATATGTTGAGACTAATTCCCCATATATTTATTGTGGAAGAGTAGGCGACGTAAAAATATAATATATCAGTGACTGTTTTACAATTTGACTTCTGTAAACGGTGTCGTATAGGATATGTCGCTCTGTACCCAAAGTGGGAAGTGATCTGATCAGATATGATTGGTTGGTTCAGACACAGAGAACAATACGCTTAATTATGACATTTTGCCAGAATCATGACAGAAGTCAGATAAATCAATCTTCATTACATTTACTATGGAAGGATTTGTTTGTGATAAAAATCTCAAAAACTGTTCAATGGAATAGACTAGCTCATTATAGCATCTTTATAAGTGCATAGGCTCAGAATTCACTTTTCCTGATTTCTAAAAATCTTGTCTTGCAAATCTGGCGAACAGATATTGATTACATATAGTGTTAACCGGATGCACCGAGAAATTCAAAACTGTTGAAAGTGCTGTTATTTTTTAAGATCCGGCATCAAATAAGTCGGCTATCAGCCATTGAATTTTGAAAAAGAAAATTTGATTTTCTCAATCACAGAAAGGTTTTTATGAGATTTAGTACCTTTTTGATCGGGTGGCTAACTATATTCAAAAATTTTACTTTCTATTGATCTTCTCTGACCAAGGGGACTTTATTTCTGCAAAAGACGAGAACTAGTTAATTCGAGCCATAATGGATACCCTTGAAGTTTGACACCAAATCAAGCGACATGTTCAGGTCGACAAGGGTAAGACTCTAGCCAAGTATTGGCATGATCTGATAAACACTCTAGGCATAGTCGCAGTTGAACGACCAATACTGAAAATCCCCATACATTTCTTATGTTACTTTCTAGGGAATGGATTTGCAATAACAGAAAGGTAAAATATGTTCGATAAGGATTTTATTTTTATTAATGTAGCCTGGTGTGTATATGTATATGCCAAATTTCAACCATCTGACAGCCCTAAAAATATGAATTATAGTGATTCCGAAAAAATCAAGCCTATGTAACATTTTCTCAAAAACTGTTTAATGGACCAAAGTTTCAAGATTATTGAGCAAAAACTAGTCTTATAAATGAGTTTGTGGACATTTTTGCAAGTCCAATATGGCCACGAAACACGATAGATTTTGATTGCTCCACTGCGGCCATGTGTTTGACGTAGCTCCTTGCCTTGAACAAAGTTTACTGGCACTCAGTGCCTAATCATATTGCCCAAATTGCAGCCCAATCCGTTCAGCAGTTCTGGAGTTGTTTTGGCAAAAAATAGGTTATCCAAGATGGCCATCAAACCGTTTGGCCAATCAAGTTCCCTTGAACAAACTTGGTGCAGCTCTTACCCTAGATGATATTTCATGTCTTTTGAATTGATCCCCAAGCGGTTTCGGAAAATATTTTTAGACATTTCTAAAAATCGACCAAAATCCAAGATGGCCGCAAACCAAATTGGCCGATAGGCTTTGTTTGACCAAACATGGACCTCTATGCGCTAAGAATCTTTCCTGCCAAATGTACTTGAAATCGTTCCAGTGGTTCTCGAGAAGACATTTTAAATTTCCCATTGCTTTAGTATGGGAGTTTTTGGCAGGAAAAAGATCCAAGATGGCTGTCAAACCGTTTATCTGACAGTTTCAGCAATGGCAAATATGAAATCGGAATACCCAGTAACATATATAAACCCAATTTCGGCATCAAAATTCATCAAATAAAAAAATCAAATATGGCCACCAAATACGTTACATTTTGATTGGCCCATGGCAGCCATGCTTTTTGACAGATCAAGTTCCCATGAACAAACTCTTAGGGCCTTTAGTTCCTAATCATATTTCCCAAATTTGGGCCTGATCCCCTTAGCGGTTCTCCAGAAGTTGTTTTTGGGAAAACTAGGCCATCCAAGATGGCCGCCAAACTATTTGGCCAATCAAGTCCTCTTGAACAAAGTTGACTTACCTCTTGCCCAAGATGATGTTTCATGAGTTTTGAATCGATTCCCCTGGCGGTTTCAGAAAAGATTTTTAGACTTCCTAAAATCGGCTGAAATCCAAGATGCCCACCGGCCAAATTGGCCGATTAGGTTCATTTGAACAAACTTGGATCCTTATTGCCTAAGGATGATTCTTGCCAAATACAATCGAAATGGGTGAAGCCGTTCTCGAGAAGACATTTTAAATTGCTTTAGTATGGG
Organism: Chaetoderma sp. LZ-2023a; assembly: GCA_034401795.1. Lineage (NCBI taxonomy): Eukaryota > Metazoa > Mollusca > Caudofoveata > Chaetodermatida > Chaetodermatidae > Chaetoderma > Chaetoderma sp. LZ-2023a. The sequence goes on from CM067367.1 coordinate 116,620,255, forward strand.
AGCCTTTGGCAGGAAAATAATCCAAGATGGCCGCCAAACCGTTTAACCGACAGTTTCAAAAATGTCAAATTTGAGCTCAGAATGGCCAAAACATATAAACCCAATTTCGGCTTCAAAGTCCATCAAATAAAAAATCCAATATGGCTGCGAAATACGTTACATTTTGATTGGCCCATGGCGGCCATGCTTTTTGACAGATCAACTTCCCTAGAACAAACTTTAATGGCCTTTAGTTCCTAATCATATTTCCCAAATTTGGGCCTGATCCCTTTAGCGGTTCTCGAGAAGTTGTTTTTGGGAAAACTAGGCCATCCAAGACGGCCACCAAACTATTTGGTAAATCAAGTCCTCTTGAACAAAGTTGGCTTACCTCTTGCCCTAGATGATGTTTCATGAGTTTTCAATCGATTCCCCATGCGGTTTTGGAGAAGATTTTTAAAGACGTCTCCTAAAATCGGCTGAAATCCAAGATGGCCACCTGCCAAATTGGCCGATCGTGTTCATTTGAACAAACTTGGATCCTTATGCCGCAAGGATGTTTCCTGCCAAATATAATTAAAATCTGCCTAGTAGTTCCCGAGAAGACATTTTAAATTTCCTATTGCTTTAGTTAGGTAGCTTTCTGCGGGAAAATTATCCAACATGGCCGGCAACCCGTTCACCCAACAGTTTCAAAAATGGCAAATTTGAGCTCAGAATACCCAAAAACATATAAAGAACCAATTTTGGCCTCAAAATCAATCAAATAAAAAAATCTAATATGGCCGTCAAACACGCTACATTTTGAATGGCCCACGGCGGCCATGTTTTGAGACAGATTCACCTTCCCTTGAACAAACTTTAATGGCCTTAGACCCTAATCATATCTAGCAATTTCAACCTGATCCATTCAGCGGTTCTTGAGAAGTCGTTTTGGTGAAAACTAGGTCATTCAAGATGGCCGCCGAACCATTTGATCAATCAAGTTCCCTTGAACAAACTTGGTTCAGCTCTTGCTCTAGATCATATTTCATTGGGTTTGTTTCAATCCCACAAGCGGCTTCGGAAAAGATTTTTAAAGATGTTTCCTAAAATCGGCCGAAATCCAAGATGGCCAAATTGGCCAATCGGCTTCGTCTGAACAAACTTGAATCTCTTTACCCTAAGGATGCTTCCTGCCAAATATAATTGAAATCGGCCCAGTGGTTCTTGAGAAGTCATTTAAAGGAAAGGTTGATGGACGGATGATGGACTGACACACGATGGACGGTCGCCACGGCATAAGCTCACTTGGCCTTTCAGGCCAGGTGAGCTAAAAAACTCACTACAACCTAAACAAAAGCAATCTCTTATAGGATTATTTGAAATTTTCCAGATTTTCCCCGATTCTCTCAACAGATCATGACCAAAGTGATGGAATCCTAGTGTATGGTCACAGTGGCATCCTAGTGTGTCGCAATGAAATCCTAGCATATGTTTGCAATGGAATCCTAACGTATGGTCGCAATGGAATCCTAGTGTATGGTCGCGATGGAATCCTAGTGTATAGTCGCAATGGAATCCTAGTGTATGGTCGCAGTGGCATCCTAGTGTCTGGTCACAATGAAATCCTAGCATATGTTTGCAATGGACTCCTAGCGTATGGTCGCAATGGTATCCTAGTGTATGGTCGCAATGGAATCCTAGTGTATGGTTGCAATGGAATCCTAGTGTATGGTCGCGATGGAATCCTAGTGTATGGTCGCGATGGAATCCTAGTGTATGGTCGCAATCTTTCATGTATTAAAATATGGAGCCAAATCGGAACCCCCAACAGACCCCACTTGTGGGTTCGTCTGTAGTTTTATTAACCACTATAAACATACTTACCGTTCAATCACTATTTGCTAAATCAAACCATCTGCATTTAGCACCAGAAAAAGATTTTTATGCTTGCTTTCATGCCCCTCTGGTAGAGTACACTCTCACCATACAGCCTGCATTAGACTGGCACCAGTCTATACCCACTCCTCTAAGACCTAGGTCAAAGTGCGTGCGCGCGCATGTGCAGGAGACTAAGAGTAAGATAGAATCACTTTCCGACTTTAGATGCAAGAAAGAATGGAGATTCTCAAATCATTCCCACGTGGAGTGGCCGAGGCCGGGTCATAGTGATTGAAAGGTAAGTATCTTTATAGTGGTTAATAAAACTACAGACCAACCCACAAGGGGGGGGGGGGTCTGTTGGGGGTTGTTATTACACCACAAACATCCATTACCGTTAAATCACTACTTGCTAAACCCATAGAATTGGTTAATGGCCCACTTAATAACCCTTGGTGGGTGGAGATTTGAGATATTAACATAATAGTGCATCCATAACAAGTCACACAGTGAGTATCAAACAGGGAAAGTCATCAACTCAATGAAATAAACAAAACAAGAGAACATTCTCACCATTTCTGACAAACATACAGACTAGCGAAATTGGTGAGGTGTGCTTGGTAAATGGTCTTTGGCTTGTTTTGTTAAAATCATTATATTTCTAAAAAAGGAGGCCACTGGGCTCTGATCCTTTAAATAGAAAGAGGCAAGTCGATTCAGATTTCCAACCTGCAACTTACATGGTGTCATCCAAGGAGTCGACGAAAAGAGCGAAGGAGGTAGCCATATCACGAAAATCGTGCGCCTTGACATGGGCTAAATTGATCTCAGCAGGGGAGGCAATCTCATAGCATAATTTAATGGTCTCACAGATTCATCTGGCAGCCGAGGCCTTAGAAACTGGTCTAGCTACCTCTTCCGCGTACAGGACCCAAAAGTGCGAAGAATCGGATCTTTTAAAATTGGTACAAGATTAATAGATTTTTAAGGCCCTGACAGGACACCAGAACTTGTCGGACGGCGAAAACGATGATAAGGAATTAAGAATAATCAGCTTGGCTGGGTAACGGTTAGACTGGGTTTTTGATTAAAAAAATCCCTTCTGGGATATAAAACTAGACCATTCCCAGATTTGATAAATCTGTCTTTTGCTGCGGAAAGAGCATGAATTTCTGATCTTCTCCTAGCTGAAGCGGTGGCAACAAGGAAAAGCAGCCCTAAGAGTCAATAGTTTGAGACTGATAGATTAAATTGGTTCAAAATGGAGACCTGCCGATACTAGAAGAATCAAGGCCAAATTCCAGGAAGGCAAAGGCTTAGCCACTGGAGGACGAATATTGACCAAGCCTCTAATAAAACCATTGAGAATCTTCGAATACTTGATATCGGCATTAAAGAGACAAGGAAAGGGAAGAAGCCATGGAAAATCTAAAACCCCTAATGGTGTTAATTGATAGTTGAAGAGTCGAACAGATATGATAAAAAATCTAACACCTGGGAAATAGAAAAAAAATCGAGCAAGAAACCATGGTTTGAACACCAGTTGAAGAGTCGAACAGATATGATAAAAAATCTAACACCTGGGAAATAGAAAAAAAATCGAGCAAGAAAGCATGGTTTGAACACCAGTCAACAAAGATTTTAAGAAGACCCTTGTAAACTTGACGTGTCGACTCCCTCCTAGAAGAGTCAAGGATTTCCTGAGAACTTGAAGAAATCTTGATCTCAGGGACCGGACACTCGACTTGTTGGGTCTTACCAACTGGTCCGCAAAAATGTTCAGTCTGCCTGTGACATGACTGGCCACTAGAACAAAATATCGGTCCTTGCGGCACCACAACAGAAGATTTCAAACGAGAGGAGAGCCTTCTTGACAGCCCACAACTCCAAGATATTGATGAAAAGCAGTCGACTCCTCCAGAGCCCAAAGACCGGAAATCGACAGGGAACTCCAGACTACTCTCCACCCCTCATGGGAAGCGTCTGTGAAAATAATCGCCTGAGGAGAGGTTTTGACTAATGGAACACCTATCGGAAGCAGAGAACGATCCTTCCAAAAGTCTAAATGAGGGATCAATTGTTCTCTGATGGGAATCTGATGGTAAATAGAATGAACTGACTGCTTCCAGAGGGACATCAGGAGCATTTGAATGGGTCTATTCATCAGCACCGCCCAGAGAATGACATTCTCGACGCTGACCAACAAGCCTAGAACCCTGAGAAAAAATCTTGCCCTGACTGAGAAAGAGGATGTCCATACCAACAAGATTGCCTCCACCCTTGCCTCTGAAGGAAAGACTAAGTCCTGAAACAGGTCGAAAGAGACGCCTAGATGGGTGAAAACTTTCACCCATCTAGGGCTAGGCATGACTTTTTGAGACTTTTTATAATCCAACCTAGCCTGCATGACAGACTGCCTACCTCTGGAATAATTCTTGAAATAGTTGAATGTAGAAACTAAACTCGAGGAAATAGATGACCAAGGATAAATTGTCTGGATTAATAGATGATGAAGAATTCTTGCTGCATCTGAAAACTATGCAGCGGGATTAAATCCTGGATCTATATTTCCTTGTAAAAAATTTGTCTACAGACAGCTACATGACTCTAGATATGGACTCTTCCTTTAACAAGAAAAAAAATGGAAATGAAATTCTGAAATCTTTCAACATAATAAGAGACCAAGAAATAGATGTCAGAACAAGGTCAATAAAAAAATAATAATAGCGATAGCGCAAGAACTCCCACTCTATCAACAGAAGAAAGAATAAAGTGAAATCTACATAACATGAAATGTTTCATGCTGAACCTGGGCTTAATTTCTAGAAAATCGTGGCGAGTTAAAAAATAGCTCTCCACGATCAGAGTTAGGTGAGTGATCGCGCCTCTAGTAGAATGAAAATTTGCAAATACATTTGTATGAGATTAAATCTGTGCTTACATGTAAGTAAAATATCTAAACCCTGATCAAAGATTTGAGATTAAAGGTGAGCTATTAATTCCTCTCCTTGGATTAAAGTTAGGCAAGCTGCGAGAGCGAGTGATAGCTCACCTAAAAAATGATGCCCTGCTAAACAACCTAAAAAAGGGAATTGCCCCTGTAATACTAAAGTAATAAAGATCAAAGACTAAATTACAATTGCGCCAAAATATTGTATTCAGATACAGCCTAGCATGATGTAGAATGTAAATCAACTGTTAAATTTGGAGTAATCAAATGAAATGTAGTATCAACAATAACCACCACCCCATCCCCTACCCCCACTCAGCCTTGAAGGGAGAACTAAAATGAAAGGAAAGAACCGCTATGAGAACAACTAAAAATAAAAATAAATATGAAAACAAACATTCTGTAAGTATTGCTTTGCAATACATGTCCCCTGCCTGTTGATATAAATCTTTAGAGACTGACAGTCAAAAATTTCATTAAAAATTGTCAAAAGCAGCTGAAACTCGAACTTGATCTGTAATGTCTCATAACATGGCAATAAACCTCAGTCTCAGTTATATATGGTGAAGAAGGAAAGTCTTGAAAGCTGATATGTTTGTATTTCATAAGTTGAAAGGGGACATAACTCCATCAAAAAATGATGCAAATGCCTGAAACGCCAACTTGGTCTGTAATTTCTCATAGTACGGTAATGTACTAATTCTCAGTTGAATATCTTGAGACTGCGAGAAAAATGGCGGAAGACTAATATTTTTCGTATTTCATAGGTCGAAAGGGGGCATAACTCCATAAAAAATTTACGCATATGCCTGAAACTCGAACGTGGTCTGTAACTTCTCATAACAAAGCAATGTAGCAATTCTCAGTACAATATCTTGAGAGACTACGGAAAAAAGTGCGGAAAACTAATATTTTTTGTATTGCATAAGTCGAAAGGGGGCATAACTCCATGAAAAATTGACGAAAATGTCGGAAACTCGAACTTGCTCTGTAAGCCCTTATACTAAAGCGATGTACCGATATTTCCTTAAATATTTTGGAGTGCGAAAAAAAGTGGGGAAAGCTGATATTTTTCAGATTTCCTAAGTCGAAAGGGGGCATAACTCAATAAAAAAATTACGCATACGCCTGAAACTCGAACTTGGTCTGTAGGTTCTCATAATAAAGCTATGTAGTAATTCTCGGTATAATATCTTGAAAGACTGCGGAAAAAAAGTGCGGAAAACTAATTCATAAGTCGAAAGGGGGCATAACTCCATGAAAAATTGACGAAAATGTCTGAAACTGGAACTTACTCTGTAACTCCTTATACTAAAGCGATGCACCGATTTTCGCTGAAATATCTTGAAGGCGTGCGGAAAAAAAGTGGGGAAAGCTAATATTTTTCGTATATCTTAAGTCGCAAGGGGGTATAACTCCATAAAAAATTGACACATACGCCTAAAACTCGAACTTGGTCTGTAACTTCTCATAACAAAGAAATGTACCAATTCTCAGTATAATATCTTGAAAGACCGCGAAAGAAAGTGCAGAAAACTTATATAATATCGGAAAGGTGATATTTTTCATATTTCTTAAGGCGAAAGGGGGCATAACTCCATCAAAGATTGACGCATACGCCTGAAACTCGAACTTGGTCTGTAACTTATTATAACAAAGCGATATACCAATTCTCAGTTGAATAGCTTGAAGGACTGCGAAAAAAAGCGCGGAAAACCAACTGCGACAGACAGACAGACGGAGTGCAAACCTATAGTCCCCCCGGTTTTACCGGTAGGGGACTTATAATTCAAGGAAGCTACTAATCAGACAAGAAAAAATAAGACCTAAGGCTATTAAGAAGATATTAAACTTACACGACAGAAAACCTGATCTCACACATCCGCCCTCCCACCCACAAGACAGAAGCCAAGGTACAGAAAAAACAACAGAAAACCATCTACTGAGAATGACAAGAAGTAACTGAATAATACAGTAAAGCCTATTGAAAAAAGTAAAGCTATGAAATAAACATGCATAAAGACAACTTGAAGGATCAGCACAATAAACTCTGATTTAGGAGAAAACCCCCAGAAAACCACAAAAAGATAGAAAGATATCATGAAAGGAATTAAAGGGGAAAAAGGAAGAATCAAGCTGACAGATAAGACGACGATCTACAGCTACCGGATGTAGAAGGAAAAGAAAAAAAATGTAAATTTACTAGACGAGAGAAAATGACGCCGAGATGTAAGGAAAAAACCCAAGCTTTTAAGTAAAAGGATAAAACTAGAGGCCGGCCAAAATTTGAACAATAATAGCGAAAAGGGAAGAAAAAAGCTGAAATGACAAGGAGGCGACATGAAACAAGGGCGAAATGATTGGCTGTAACCATGACGACAGAGAAGAAAACTGACAGTCACTGAAAAGGAATAGAATCAACAGAGGGAACCTGTAATATTCCAAGCAAAAGTAAAGTTATCGAAAGAAAACGGAAGCGAAAACATAATCCCCCCGCTTTTCGCTAAAGACAAAAACAGAACTAAGTAGTCTAGTCATTGGTACAAATATAATTCTGATCTCCAACACGGTTAAAGACCTCGGCGTGATACTGGATAGCGAGTTGTGCATGGATAAACATATAAACTATCTGCGCAGAGTGTGCTTTTTGCAGCTGCGGAACATTGCACACATCAGGAATTATCTTACCACAGAGGCTACCACAAAATTAGTGATCATGACGGTAATGTCTAGGTTGGACTACTGCAATAGTCTCTGTATTGGTATGGCAAAAGAAAACATCCACAAGCTCCAAACTATTCAGAATACAGCAGCACGAATAATCTCACGCCAGGCAAAAGATGCACACATCACTCCGATTCTCCATAAGCTTCACTGGTTGCCAATTGCTCAACGTATCCAATTTAAAATCCTCTGTCTAGCTTACCAGTGTGTCTCAGGAACTGCACCTACATACCTTTCTGCATTAGTCGAGCCATACCAACCAACCCGGTCACTTAGATCCCTAAACAAGCAAATGCTCAAAATCCCAAAATACAAAATGAATTCATACGGCTTTAGAACATTTTCTTTCTCGGCCGCCACTGAATGGAACAACCTCCCTATTCATCTAAAATTGTCAAAAAATCTTACAACATTCAAATCAAATCTTAAAACTCATCTCTTTAAACAAGCGTACCAGAATTTAAATTAATGTTTATATTATCATTTCATTGTCTTGCGCTACGAGCATGCTTGTGTGGAGTTTGGCGCGTTATAAATTCACTTATTATTATTATTTTAAAGCGGGGGGATAAAGACACTAAGAAAGGAGAAATAACCCATATAAGGAAAAGAAATAAAAGCCGAGATTTAGAATAAAAAATTACGATAGAAAAATAGCAATGACTTAACTCCCTTAGGTTAAAATAAATATGTCAACCTGCCAACATAAGAGGAGAAAGGAGCGAGAGAAAAGGCTGAACGGCCCGAAGATGACTGGCTGTCTAAAAGGCGGATGAAAGAAAAAATTACGTATACAGAGATGATGCGTAGAAACTTAGTCAGAAAGAGAAATAAATAAATCAATAAACTAAATCCGAAAGAAGAAAAAATTAAATAATGAAGCATGGGACCTTTATGACTAACTGAAAGTTCACGCTTTACGTAAGAATACAACTGCCTTATCGGCTGAGTGGTCTATTTAAACCTACGATAGGCGCATAGGAAATAAGCTAAACCAAAAATCCCATACAGGAACCAGTTAGAAGTCTTTAATTATGTTGAAATAAAGTTACTGTTAAAGAATAAATGCTGAATTTATGTATAAATTCAAGACTGTCAATGTCTCTGAATGAAGATTTCCAGTCATTAAATATTCTGATTCTTTAAAGCAATTGCACAAATAATACTAACTCTTAGGCCAGATAATGACTAGGTCCTAAGAAAACGAACACAGAAATTGATGTCCCTGGGAGCGTAAGCGACACGATTCCCGGATGAACGAAAAAAAATGGAAGCAGAAAAAAATCTTGGAACCGTAAATACATGAACCGAAAGTCAAGGAAAGACAGGAAATACGTGAACCAGAAGCCGAAGACGGAAACTGACCAGGATTGTGAAGACCCTGCAGATCAGTCAAACCGGAAGCGCGAAGACCTGAAGCTGAAAACCGGAAATTGACCAGGATCATGCAGCCCCGAGTGATCCATAAAACCGGAAGTCGAGCGGGAAGCGGAAGAACAGGAACCGGAAGCTAACACAGTCGACTAGGATCATGCAGACCTGATTGATCAGCAAAACCGGACGTCAAAAGTGGAAGCGGAACTACGAAAACTGGAAGCATTAAGCGGAAGCTGACCAGGATCATGAAAACCCGGAAGAGCAGCAAAAACCGGAAGTCGGATATGAAACGGAAGAGGGAATTAGAAACGTAAAACCGGTAGTTGACTAACGTCCTGCAGACCCGGGACAACTGAATTACCGGAAATAGGACCGGAAATATGCGGACCAGAAGAAACATTAAAATTATCCTAAAAAATAGCAGGAATCAAAATGGTTGACCTATGAACATTGCGCATAATTGGAACAACAGTGACGTCTACGTTGGTATTAAGTGAACCGGACACGTCCGGCACCACCACTTGTGGGTCTTGCCTGGCCCCAAGATTTAGGAAGGTTTGAGAATTTGGTGACATGCATGAGCCTACCATTCTCTTCTTGTCATTTTTCCTGGCCTTAGGTGAACTCTGTCTCGTAGTGAGGGACACCAGTTTCCCCCACTTACAGACTTGGCCGTTAGGATTCTGACCGGCTCCTTTTGAATCACTGTCTGCTTTCACTACCCGAATGGCTGATCATTGAAATAAATCTTTTGAAAAGCTGATTACCACCCCTTGCAAATACCGCACATAATGAGAGGTGTACATGATGTACACTTAAGGCACATATGCCCTGCAAATTCAGAGGGGTGATGGCGATCAGACTTAGACGACGAACATTTCACCTTTTCTGCTGATTTCAGTGAATCCTATAAGCGAAAAAATAGGAAAAGATGAAGCATACAGCTTCTGAAATCGCTAGTCATCCTTAGCAAACGCCTAACAAAAACACATGCTAGAAAAGGCAGGAAAAAAGAAGATTCAAAATCTTAGTTTTGTCTAAGTAAAAATTACAGAAATAAACTTTGAACTCTTCAGATAAAGAGTAAGAGAACCTAGGATTGAAATTTTTAGCAATCCTACTTAGCGAGTTTTAATGAGTGGATAAATGGATAGGCATAGTTGACTACCACGAAAACCAGTAACAAAGATACAATAGTACAAGTAATCATATAAAACCATAAAGTTACTCTATCACGTAACTTAGATAATAGGGACTTCATTGCAAGCATGATATTAAGAAGTAATCCTCTTAAATAAATATCTGACACAGATGGCAAGCACAAAAAAATCTTAGACCGGTGCAAAACAAACCTTTCCGTTAGCAGAAAATTTGAAAGTGATTCTGTGTTACTTTTAGTCTCCTCTGCGCATGCACTTTGACCTAGGTCTTATAGGAGTGAGTATAGACTGGTGCCAGTCTAATGCAGGCTGTATGGTGAGAGTGTACTCTACCAGAAGCCTTGTTGAGAGGGCGATGAGTTGGTATAGGCATATTGGGGCATGAAAGCAAGCATAAAAATCTTTTTCTGGCGCTAAATACAGATGGTTTGATTTAGCAAGTAGTGATTGAACGGTAATGGATGTTTGTGGTGTAATAACAACAGTAGTTTCCAAGAGATTAATAGATCTATAATTAATGACAAACTTATAATTCATTATCCTACAATACGAAGATGAATCTTACTGGATCCACCAACAGCATACCACGCAGGCACAGATCATGTTGATCGGTAACCACAAAACACATTTATTGTTAGGAGACCCACAAAAACACGTTTTTTGGTAGCAGACCCTCAAACCATCTTTTTTGGTAGGAGACAATGGACCTTTAAATTTTTAGCAATGCCCCGCCCATCTCTAGCTAAGCTCTACCCACACCTAGCTCGTGTTGAGATCAATCGATCTCTGAACTCCCAGACTATCAATTTCCAGAAAACTATACAGGTACAAGCTGTTGAATATTTTGAAATTAATTTGACTAGGTGCTGTTACTGCCTATGGCAGCAACAGCAGTCGGTCAAATTAGTTTCAAAATATTCAACATGTTTATTAAATAGTAGAGACATACAATTCGTACAATGTGTCAGACTATTAAGACTTAAAGACCGCCCATATAGAATCATTTATGACTTAATGATTATGACATCATCCTACATGCCGCTTAGCTGATTATGACATCATATGAAGAAAGACTATCAATGGATACTCTGGAAAGGTTAATTAATTCAATATTAGCAAGAGTGAATGATTTTTAGCTTTGCCATGCCCATTTTAGCTAAGATTTGTCCCCTTGTACATGTGTTGTAATCGATTTACACATTTTGAACCCTAAATTACCAGAAACCCAATTTCAAGGTAACTATACAGGTACTAGGTGCTGAATATTTTGAAACTGATTTGACATGAAGATGGCACCCAGTCAAAATATCTCAAAAATTCAACAGCTTACCTTACTTAAATTGGGATTCAGAGAGTGCACCCAACACGGGCAAAGCTCGGTGGACCTTAGCCAGAGGTGGGCGGGCTATAACTAAAACTGGATTCCTCCATTCAGAACTGATGACACAGAATTCTTCACACACACACATCCCACCCCCGCACACTCCACCCCCACCCACGCACAACACCTAATAACACATAGCGGTGATTCAGTCACTATGTATTTACCAACAGGGTTTCTATAGAGAATTCAACCAGTTCTTATACATTAACCCTTTAACCCTTACCACTCTGTCAAAATTTTTAATTTTCAACTTAAATTAAAAGACGATCTGGTGTTAATTTTTCAACAAATGTCATAGACCAACATGGTCCACCAAAATTGTTGAATAATGCACACCAATTTGTTTGCTATTGACACTGTAAAAGTTAGACTATTGACATCAGAGCGGTACGGGTTAATGGTCATACCGGGCAAAACTGGCCTCTACTGTGGTCTTGTGGAATGTCCATTTACATGCCAAGAGAACACAATTTTTGAAAATTTACCACTAGAATGACTGGCTCGATAACTGAGCCAGTCATTCCAGGGATTAATGTTCAAAAATTGCATTCTCTCGGCCTGTAAATGGGCATTCAATAAGAGAAAAGTTAAATTTTCTTCACCAAATTTGACCATTAAACTGGCCTCTGCTGGTATCTTGTGGAATGTTCATTTACAGGCCAAGAGAATAAAAATTTTGAAATTTTACCACTGGAATGACTGGCTCGGTTATTGAGCCAGTCATTCTAGTGGTAAATTTTCAAAAATTGTGTTCTCTTGGCATGTAAATAGACATTCCACAAGACCACCGTAGAGGCCAGTTTTACCGGGCCTGTAAATAGGCATTCAATAAGAGAATAAAATTTTCTTGGCCAAATTTGACCATTAAAGGGTTAATCTCCGCAGAGAAACCTTTGCAATGCCATCAACATTATGTCCTTTGTTTTGAGGCTAATCGAAGCACTGACCACGTCTTAACTTAATATAGTGCTGCAGAGTTTGGCAACCCGTTATTGGTTAGCGATTCTCTAAGCATATATCATCATTATTGCGGTCCATCTGAAATATGCTCATCACTGACAGGTCCATCGAGGCAATATTTTCATGAGAAGCCATTACAGGGAATGAAATCCAATGTACACAGTAATTCATCACTCTGGCACTATAATATATAGATGCCATTAATGGATATTGCGCTGACTGCGCTGACGGTGTCCCAAAAGAAGAGGAATCTATAATAAATGAAGTGCTATTATTTCTCAAATCGGACATTGCTAACATGACAAAATCTTGTAATTATCTTGAAACAAACAGTGCCAGGCGGAGTTGACGACTTGAAGGCAATAATTTGACAAAGTCATCATGGTCTAATGAATGTGTTTGTTTTGTATCATTGTAAGTTTGTAACCGCCCTCAGCAACTCAGCAATGATCAGTGTTATGTATGCACAATTGTTCATATGATTCTCCCATTATATGGCGAGTAAAACATCCCTGACATGTGACGGACAACATTAATCATTAACCATTAATCATACATGACACTGTTTAATAAGGAGTTTGAACTCAACATTACATTCTCACTGTGTGCGTGCACACACGTTGAAGTGTTACTTTTCAGCGTTCCATCAAACACACACTTGTACCAATTGTTGGGAGTTGTTGTTTTTGTATATGCATTTATCAAAGTTGTCTAATCCATACAACCCATCCTGGAAAAGCATAAAAAACACACATGCATGGGTACTATCTAAGAGGGAAGTAGATCCTAGCTAGCAGCAGCCATTAATTAGCTCATGTTCAGTAGATGCCAGGTCAAAGTCTGACTAAAACCTCTCAGATCAAAGCTATTAACATCCATATCTATAATGCCATACTTTTAGCTGTCACATGTGAATCATCTCATGCTAACAGCCACCTTAAAAAATCTAACGTCAATGGTAATTTAGTATGTCTAGAGAAATTGGCACACAGACACGGTACAGCCAGGTTCTGATCAAGCGGCATCCACCCTGAGTGACTTCGTGTTGTGGATTTGATAACTAATTGACTCAAAGCACATAAGGTTACTGATTCCTTATCACAAAACTCTTTTCAATATATATATATATATATATATATATATATATATATATATATATATATATATATATATATATATATATATACACGCATTTACTATCATGAATTCCAATAGTCAATCAACTGATACCTTGAACTTTGACCATCAATCATTAAATCAGTGGCTATGGAGGACACAGTGGTCTAGTTAACCAATGAAAACATTGGCCCATCACTGTGAGAATTGATGACCTCCAGTCCAATAAAGACACTGTGGATGGTAATCAATCTTGTCAAGCCTCCATTTCAATAACAATTACGTAATTCATACATAAATTTACAATAACTTAAATCAGTACCAGCGTAAAATGTTCAGCTCAATTTCAAATACTCAATCTGATGTGGTGAGAAATCATTGCTGGTCTGATAATGACTAAATATGCAGCTATTAATCAATGTAAATATTCTATCCAAATTTATACCGCTTCGAAAGAATATGGCTAAGATATTAGAAAAGCGTTCTCCAGACACTGGCAATGATAACGAATGATCAACGTATGTGTAATGATAAAAGATTATTGGGAATAATTTGCAATGGCAACACGTGACTGGGATATGTGCAATGGTAAAGGATATTAGCAAAGGTTGCTCTGGACACTTGCAATGACAATGAATGGTTAGGATGTGCAATGGTAAAGGATATTAGCAAAGCTTGCTCCGGACACTTGCAATGAGAATGAATGATTAGGACATGTACATTGGTAAAGGATATTAGCAAAGCTTGCTCAGGACACTTGCAATTAGAATGAATGATTAGGATATGTGCAATGGTAAAGGATATTAGCAAAGCTTGCTCAGGACACTTGCAATTAGAATGAATGATTAGGATATGTGCAATGGTAAAAGATATTAGCAAAGGTTGCTCCGGACACTTCCAATGAGAATGAATGATTAGGATATGTGCAATGGTAAAGGATATTAGCAAAGCTTGCTCCGGAAACTTGCAATGAGAACGAATGAGTGACATATGTGTAATGATAAATGATTGAGAATTTTAATATCCATTATATTCTAAAACAAATTAGAAACAGTAAGAGATTTAAAACTATTATTGATTCCAATGGATGATCTATTAACAAAGCCATACAATACACTAATGATCACAGCATGGAACTTACTATCATTGCTGCTGGTCTGGAAGTAGTGTATTATATCTGAAGAAGCAATCCCTAATGGCCAGTTCATGGGCACTCACTTATTGTTTCTATGCCTTTACCAGCGGTTGCATCTATTCAGCAAATGTTCTAATTCTTTCTACATTAAGCAAAGTAGAAAAAACATTTACAACGCCATCACCGTTAGGTCATTTGTTTCGAGGCTAGTCAAAAAAACACTCACGTCTTAACTTAATATAGTGCTGTAGAGTTTGGCAGCCCGTTATTGGTTAGCGATTCTCTAAGCATATATCATCATTATTGCGGTCCATCTGAAATATGCTCATCACTGACAGGTCCATCGAGGCAATATTTTCATGAGAAGCCATTACAGGGAATGAAATCCAATGTACACAGTAATTCATCACTCGGGCACTATAATATATAGATGCCATTAATGGATATTGCGCTGACTGCGCTGACGGTGCCCCAAAAGAAGAGAAATCTGTATTAAATGAAGTGTTATTATTTCTCAAATCGGACATTGCTAACCTGTCAAAATCTTGTAATTATCTTGAAACAAACAGTGCCCGGCGGTCGTTAGGCAGCGGCTTAAAGACAATAATTTGACAAAGTCATCATGGTCTAATGAATGTGTTTGTTTTGTATCATTGTAATGGCCTTATACTCAGCAATGATCAGTGTTATGTATGCACAATTGTTCCCACGGACATTAATCATTAACCATTAATCATACACGACACTTTATTCAAGAGTTTGAACTCAATATTACATTCTCACTGCGTGTGTGTGCATGCGTGCGTTTGCATGCACATTCATGAGTGCATGCGCGTGGATATGCGTGTAAACGTGTTACTTTGCTTAAACAGAAATTTGTGTCAATTGATGGAGTTGTTGTTTTTGTACATGCATTATTCAAACTTGTCTAATCCATACAACCCGACCTGGGACAGTCTAAATGACATGCATGAACATGTATTGCACATGTGTATCTAAAAGACAGTTATATCCTAGAGAACACCAGTCATTAATTAAGTCACATTCAGGAGATGGCAGGTTAAAGTCTGGCCAAAAACTCTCAGGGATTAATCCAGATTAAAACTATTAACATCCATATCTATAGTGCCATACGCTTGGCTGTCATGTGTGAATAGTCTCATGTTAACAGGCACCTTGAAAAATCTAATGTCAATGCTAATTTAGCAAGTCTAGAGAAATCGGCACACAGACATGGTCCAGCCAGGTCCTGATCAAGCGGCATCCTAGCCCATGTTGACCTGAATACGTCATGTTGTAGATTTGATACCTAATTGAACAACCATCTAACACTCAAGCCACCTAAAAATCGCTTAACTTCAGTCACTGAAGTTCAGAGGTCTTTATAAATGTCTATTTGCAAAACAATAGAATGCTATTCTTGAATATTTACCAACGCAACGACTGGGTCGATAACAGTGCCTGGTGAGTGATTGGAGTCGTAAATTTTCTAAAACAAGCACAAGTGAAATTCCTTTTCACAAAGCTCTGTTTAAAATAGATGTACCATATGCATTTAGAGTAGATGGACATCGTCCCACTTGTCGAGCCCTTTAGTTTCTCCCCATATGATCATATCACACATCATGTATGGCAGTGCTGCAAAATAAGGATTTCTTAAAATAGCATAACCCCTGGATACAACTCGCGTAAAAATATATAAAAAGTTTGTAAATCATTTTAATTACGATGGAAACTGGATGCAATGATGGTATGGGCTTGTTAAGTGATAACGTATTTCTGGGTTCAGCTCGATTGTTAAATACACAAAACAACGTTTTTGCTTCACAACAAATGATGATGTACACATACTTAGCTGTAATAAAGAAAAATACACACTTCCGGGTTGCGAATAACGTGCAGTGACGTCATACTTAACAAGCCCATAAATCAAATCTGTAAAGTTATGTTGACATCGGATAAACCCTTGATGAATTACATGAAAAACATTAACATTTACCTAATTCTTCATACAAAATAAGCTAAGTTCAAACCATGGAAAAATCTTTAAAATCATTTTTCATTATGATGGAGCCTGGGTGCATTGATGGTATAGATAATATTTGTATCGTTTTATTAAAATCAGATAAGTCCTTGATGTATTAAGTGTCCATTGAAAAACATTTACCTATTTCCTTGTGTACGCTAAACTTCATTTGGATCGCTATGTCGAGATCCTCCGCTTTGCTATGGGCTTGACAAAAATTAGAATCACCTACTCCCATAATCACTCAACTAAATGGTATTAAGCAAACATACATTGAAACTTCGGCCATCCATTATTACATCCACCAGAGGACATAGAGTGGACAAGTTAACAATAGATGGACAGAGCCCGTGTGTCAAGCCCTTTAGGTTTTCTGCATATCACATAGTATACCCCCCCTTGATGAATAAAATGTTTATTTAAAACTCTATCATTATTCTACTTGTTGAAAAGGAGACAAATCGCACAGAAATAAACTAAGTTCAAACCATGTAAAAGTATGGAAAAATGCTTTTATAATTCATTTTAATTGAGGTGCAAACAGAATGCAATGATGATATATAACATATGTCTCATGTTTCATTGGGATCGAATAAGCCCGTGATAAATTAAATGTTCATTGAAAAACTTTAACATTCTTCTAATTCTTGGTGCAAACTAAGTCCAAACCCTATAAAAATATGGATAACATTTGAAAATCATTTCAATTATAAGGGGGAGTAGAGGCAATGATAGTATAGATCAAATCTGTAAAGTTTATTAACATCGGATATGTTCTTGATGAATTAAATGTCCATTGATAAACTTTAACAATTACTTAATTCTTGTCACGTCGGACGTCATTTGGATCGTTATGTCGAGATCCTCCGCTTCGCTATAGGTTCGACAAAAACACTGGATCATCACTGGGAGAATTGATCACCTTCAGTCAAGACCCAGTGGAGGGTAATAAATTTTGGCAACCCTCTATTTCAATAACAATTACGTAAAGGTGAATTCTTCAAAAGGCACATCTGCGTATCATAACTGAGGCATACATCAAGTTTCATTAAAATATCTAAAGCCGTTCTGTATGATATGCTGTGTACGAGATATTGTGGATGGACAGACAGAGACAGTGATTACTATAGGGCTTCTGCACCGCAGGGTTCTAATAAGGAAAAAATTTGAAAATCTTATTTATGCAAGGAAGTATAGATCAAATCTGTAAAGTTTTATTAACACTGAATAAGTACTTGATAAATAAATGTTCATTGAAAAACTTTAACATTTACCTAATTCTTGGTGCAAATTAAGTCCAAACCACATAAAAATATGGAACAAATTTGCAAGTCATTTCAATTATAAGGGAGAGTAGATGCAATTGTGGTATAGATCAAATCTGTAAAGTTTAATTAACCCTTACCACACTGATGTCAATATTCTGTCTTTTACTGTATCAATAGCAAAGAAACTGGTGTACATTTTTCCACAATTTTGGTGGCCGATGTTGCTGTCTACGACAGCACCATCTTCCAACCAAATTTGTTGAAAAATGAACACCTGTTCATCTTTTAATTAAATTTGAAAATTAAAAATTTTGAGTGCTAAGAGTTAACATCGGATAAGTCCTTGATGAATTAAATGTCTATTGAAAAACTTTAACATTTACTTAATTCTTATCACGTCGGACGTCATTTGGATCGTTATGTCAAGATTCTCCGCTTCGCTATAGGCTCGACAAAAACACTGGATCATCACTGGAGAATTGATCACCTTCAGTCCACACCCAGTGGAGGGTAATAAATCTTGTCAAGCCTCCATTTCAATAACAATTACATAATTCATACACAAATTTACAATAACTCAAATCAGTAGCAGCGTAAAATGTTCAGCTCAATTTCAAATCACTCAGTCCGATGTGATGAGAAATGATTGCTGGTCTGATAATGACTTCATATGCAGCTATTAATCATTGTAAATATTCTATGCCAAATTTATAGTGCTTCAAGAAAATGATGTTTTTGAAGCAGACACATTTATACAACCATTCACCTTCCAATGGCTCCTGCCAGTAAACACATTTAACTATCACTAACTAAATGGAGTGGTGCTGGAGTTTGAACTTACAGACACTGCAGAGGATATTCTAAATGGACAATGATAATAATTTTAAATGGACAAGGATTAGCATCCATGAAATCATGGTTCCTCATTACACATAAATTATTGAATATTCTAAAATGGATCTGAGTGATATTATTGAATGTAAATTGTGATAAATCATATAGAATTTGTCTATATCTCTAGTCTGTGACTGTAAGGTTGAAAGTCCTTAGAACAGAGCCCTGAAGTTATAGAACTTGAATCACCAAGGCTTCAATGAATCAACTCGGAGTCGGGTCTTGACCAACCAGTATTCCTTAACCATTTAATGGTCAAGCTGGCCATAAAGCAGCCGCAGCAGTGGTATGGGGAACTGTCCATTTCTAGGGCAATAGATTATTTTGGAAAATTTACCACTGGAATGACTGATTCAATAAACGAGCCAGTAATTTCCCAGTCAGCATGTAGTTATAAAAGAGACTAATTTCAGCGGTAAATTTTCAAAAATAGTCTTATTTCAGCATGTAGATGGACATTCACTAAGCAAAACTGTCAATTCTCTTGACCAATCTTGACCATTAATGGATTCATCAAGGTCCGGATGCATACCGTAACTGATCAACTGATACACCTTTTTTGAGAGAACAAAAGTGAAACTGTTATGTAAATAATATTTATATGTAAAAACGGTGTTCGGATTTATATCACGAATTACTCAATTTAAACACTATTTTGCTCAGGAGTCAGGAAGTTGAAATTCACATGACAGTCTGCTGTAAGAAATCAGGATAAAAAGTAAAACAGATGTATATTGGCGGATATCTTATCATTATTTGTAATGGCAAGTACTATATATGATAAACCACTACCACACAGGTCACATATGCATCCTAGGATGTGTCCATGTTGTACGCAAAATGAGTTTCATTCACAAAGTAGCGAGATTGCGAATGAAACCGGCCTATAAATGGCCACTAGCATTTTGTGCCAAAAGAAGTTGTATGTTTCATTGTGAACAAAACTACAATTTTGGATCTATAAAGGATGCTGATTATATCAAGCTTCT
This sequence comes from Chaetoderma sp. LZ-2023a, assembly GCA_034401795.1. Taxonomy (NCBI): domain Eukaryota; kingdom Metazoa; phylum Mollusca; class Caudofoveata; order Chaetodermatida; family Chaetodermatidae; genus Chaetoderma; species Chaetoderma sp. LZ-2023a. Next base: position 116,640,080 of record CM067367.1, read on the forward strand.
TGAATAAGTTAATGCACTTCGAATAGGGGTCACATACCGTACCTATCATTGACCTCTGCATGACCTCACGATCCAATACTCTATCATCCGGCTGTACACACATAATCTGGTTACAGCTTTAAATACATGCTTACCTACGATGATCACCAGTACTATGACCAAACCAATAACCCAAGCTCAATATGCTTAGCTCTTAAAGAGTAAAGAAAACCATAATTATTGCTTATTGAAGGGCAATTTTAATTTGCTGGACAAGAGGACTATTTTAGAAAATTTACCACTGGAATGACTTGCTTGCTCATCGAGCCATTCATTCCAGTGGTAAATTTCCAAAAAACCAGTTATCCAGTGACCTGTAATTTAACATTTCTCAATACCAAAATTGCAGAAACCATTTTGCTCGCTCAACCTCACTTCTGGTGTAAATATTTCATGACTAATGTCTGGCATCCTTGTGTTTATATTTCAGAATCAGATATTTTATTTAAACTATCTATCTGAATGAGAAAATGAAAGCCCATTGTATGCTTTGACAATACATACTCTCTTGTCTTACTATTGCACACGCCATTGTTAATGAGAGTTAACACTTGTTATATTACGACAATCGGGAGTCTATTGACGATTATCTCTCCTTTGCCATAGAAAGCTATCTTGCATGACGTCCTTATTCTGTAGGCTGTATTCCTAGATTTATGACAAATTACTTGCTGAATCCTAAAGTACATAGACCTTAATCAACAACATACTTCATACACACCTGGACACACAGAGACAGACAGACAGACAAGTATATAATGAATGGAATTCCAGAGAATCACGCAAGTTCTGCATATGCACTGATAAACCATGACTGGGATAATTACACTGATAAATAAACCATGACTGGGATACTTACAATGATAAACCATGACTGGAATACTTACAATGTTAAACCATGACTGGAATACTTACAAGAGGCCCAAGGTGCCTGTATCGCCCACCTGGACCATAGGCATCTCAACTAGAATGGTCATTAACAATAAGTAGAACTCTAATGAGTTGAGCAGACTTGTAACAAGAAAACAGAGGCCATGTTTCTTTATGTATCAACTCTTGAACAAACTTTAATGGCCTTTAGTCATCAATATATCTCAAAAATTTTGGCCAAATCCATTCAGTGGCTCTGGAGATGAAGTTGCTTTCATGATAACCAGACCATCCAGGATGGCCACCCAACCATTTGGCAAATCAAGTTCCCTTGAACAAACTTGGTTCAGCTCGTGCCCTAAATGATATTTTATGACTTTTGAACCAATCTCTCAGTTTGGGCAAAGACATTTAAAAAAAATCGGCCAAAATCCAAGATGGCCTCCAGACAAATTGGCTGATTGACTTCATTTGAACAAACTTGAATCTCTACAACCTACGGATGCTTCCAGCCAAATATAATTGAAATCGCCCCAGTAGTTCTAGAAGACATTTTAAATTTCCCATTGCTTTAGTATGGGAGCTTTTGGCGGGAAAATGATCCAAGATGGCCACCAAACCGTTCATCCGACAGTTTCAAAAATTGCAAATTTGAGATCAGAATACCCCAAAAAACATATAAAAACAATTTCAGCCTCAAAATCCATCAAATAAAAAACCCAAATATGGCCACCAAACACGCTATATTTTGATTGGCCCACCGCGGCCATGTTTTTGACGGATCAACTTTCTTTGAACAACGTTTAATGGCCCTTACTCCCTAACCATATCTGGCAAATTTCGGACCGATCCCTTCAGCAGTTCTGGAGAAGTTTGTTTTCGCTAAAACTAGGTCAACCAAGATGGCCACCAAACCATGGGACCAATCAAGTTCCCTTGAACAAACTTTGTTCAGCTCTTGCACTAGATCATATTTCATGGGGTTTGTTTCAATCCACCAAGCGGTTTCGGATAAGATTTTTAAAGACGTTTCTAAAAATAGGCCAGAATCCAAGATGGCCACCGGACAAATTGGCCAATAGGCTTTGTTTGAACAAACTTGAATCTCTACATGCTAAAGATGCTTCCTGCCAAATATAATTGAAATTGGCCCAGTAGTTCTCGAGAAGACATTTTAAATTTCCCATTGCTTTAGTATGGGAGTTTTTGGCGGGAAAATGATCCAAGATGGCCGCCAAACCGTTTATCCGACAGTTTTGAAAATTGCAAATTTGAGATCAGAATACCCAAAAAAACATATAAAAACAATTTCAGCCTCAAAACCATCAAATAAAAAAAACCTATATGGCCACCAAACATGCTGTATTTTGATTGGCCCACTGTGGCCATGTTTTTTGACGAATCAACATCCCTTGAACAAACTTTAATGGCCCTTAATCCCTAATCATAGCTGCCAAATTTCGGCATGATCCCTTCAGCGGTTCTGGAGAAGTTGTTTTCGCTAAACTTAGGTCAACCAAAATGGCCGCCGAACCATTTGACCAATCAAGTTCCCTTGATCAAACTTGGTTCAGCTCTTAATAATAATAATAATAATAATACACTTATATGGCGCAAAACTCCACGCGAAAGGCGTGCTCTATGTGCTTACAAAACGACGAAAAACGTAAATTTTAAGTTAACAGTTTTGATGACATTGGCTGAAAAGGATGGTTTTCAGTCTGCGCTTAAACGAGGCCAATGTAGGACAGGATTTATCATCGACTGGAAGCAAGTTCCATTCGATTGCAGCTGCGTATGAAAATGTTCTAGACCCATAGGATGTCATACGGGTTGGAGGAACCGTTAATCCATTTTTGTTCTCAGATCTTAGTGATCTAGCTCTTGCCATAGATAATATTTCATGGGGTTTGCTTCAATCCACCGAATAGTTTTGGACACAATTTTTAAAGACATTTCCTAAAATCAGCTGAAATCCAAGATGGCCGCCGGCCAAATTGGCCGATCTGTTTGAACAAACTTGGATCCCTATGCCCTAAGGATACTTCCTGCCAAATATAATTGAAATTGGTCCAGTGGTTCTTGACAAGTCGTTCAAAAAAAAAAAAAAGTTGACGGATGGACGGATGACGGACGGTCGCCATGGCATAAGTTCACTTGGCCATTCTGGCCAGGTGAGCTAATGATAAACCATGACTGGGATACATTATATCTGCAATAACAAATTGTGATTGGGATATTTGCAATGACAGAACATGATTGGGATAAGTGTAATGATCTTAAATATCCATTTTATTATACGACTTAGAAAGACTAAGAGATTTAAAACTCATTGCAGATTCCCAATGGACCATCTATTAACAAAGCCATACAATCCACTACAGATTACAACATGAGATTTACTACCATTGGCGCTATCATAGGTCTAGAAGTGGTATTCATATCTAGAGTGCAGTCGGTAATGGCCAGTTCATAGGCCCTCCTCATTGTAGTGTGTTTCTATACCTTTACCAGTGATTGTATCCATACAGCAAAATAAACTAATTATTTATACATTAAGCAAAGTAGAAAAAGACATTTACAATGCCATCGAGGCTAATCGAAAAAGCGCTCATGTCTTAACTTAATATAGTGCTGCAGAATCTGGCAGCTCCTTATTGGTTACCGATTCTCTAAGCATACATCATCATTATTGCAGTTCATTTGAAATATGCTCATCACTGACAGGTCCATTGAGGTAATATTTTCATGAGAAGCCATTACAGGGAATGAAATCCAATGTACACAGTAATTCATCACTCGGGCACTATAATATATAGATGCCATTAATGGATATTGCGCTGACGGTGTCCCAAAAGATGAGGAATCTGTATTAAATGAAGGAGTATTATTTCTCAAATCAGACGTTGCCAACACGACAAAATCTTGTAATTATCTTGAGACAAACAGTGCTCAGTGGAGGCAATAATTTAGCAAAGCCATCATGGTCTAATGAATATGTTTGTTTTGTATCATTGTAACACCGTATACTCATGGATAATCAGTATTATGTATGCACAATTGTTCCCACGATTCTCCCGTTATCTGGTGAGTAAAACGTCCAAGACATGTGATGGACAAACATTAATCATTAACTATTAATCCACAGGTTACAGTCTGGCTAAAACCTCTCCGGGACTACTCCAGCTCAAAGCTATTAACATCCATATCTATAATGCCATACTGTTAGCCGTCACATGTGAATCATGCTAACAGGCACATGCCAATGGTAATTTAGCATGTCTAGAGAAATTGTCACACAGAGAAGGCACAGCCGGGTCCTGATCAAGCGGCATCGTATCCCTTATTGACTTGAACACTTCATGTTGGGGATTTGATACCTAATTGACTCAAAGTACACAAGGTTACCGATTCCTTTTTACAAAACTCTTTTCAAAATACATGTATGCATTTAGAATCATCAACTCCAATAGTCAGTCAACTGATACCTTGAAACTTTGACCATTAATCATTACATCAGTGGCTTGTAGACTAGAGGTGTGTAATCCAGGAACCATACCAGCACACGTGTACACGTTAGTTTTAATGATCCATGTACACATTTTGGTCATTCTGGTGCAAGGGCAAAATAGGATTTCTTGGGTGGAGCTTAACTACCGTATTTCGCCTAATTGAAGCCCATGCTCTAATAGAAGCCCACCCCCTAACTTGACATATGAGCTCTAAAGATTTCTTAGCAGTTTAAAAATGGCAAAACTCTGTATTAGAAGCAACCTCCCCCCCCCCCCCAACCCATTAACTCAGCAATTTGTATCTGAAATTTTTTTTTAAAGAACAAATTTGTAAGAATATCGTGTAAAATAAATAATAACAATCGTGTCATGGGATCACTCTACTTTACATCGACCTCTGCCCTGATACATTCCCAGACTCCTAGAAATTAATACAGGCCTCGGATTTGTAGATCTCGGACACCTAATAAATTACTACTAATAGTAGTAAGTCACATATGTTTAAGATATAATAAAGTGTATTCCACAATTTGTAGTCAAAATACACGGAAAACAGTCTTAGCATGATAAATACCGTACTTCTAAAAATATTTTTAAGACCAAATTTATGTAACACTGAAGCGGTGACCAAGCATTCTCCCGCATTGCGCATTAAATTTGTAATACCGACCAACATCACCCAAAACGGGATACAACAAAAACAGCTTGAAAGTGCGAGAACTAAAATGAGATAAACCGCTTCTTATGTCGGCGAGGCACTGGTGTTCTTGCAAGATCTAATACGCAAACAGGCATTTGTCGCTGACAGCTGTAACATAGGTTGGTTAGAGCAGGCTGCCAATTATGCCGCACGATGAGGTCTAATCTGTACCATACATGAGAGTGACTTCATCAAGCAGGGTAGGAAATTAAGTCATACTCCCTTGTTAAATTATAATTAATGCAGATTTGAATGTTTCAGAGTGAAAAGAGATCATTTCATTTTACTAAGATTTAATGACAAGGTAGGAATTCCTACCCTAGGCTGAATGCTCTCATGTATGCTGTACACATCATACCATCTGCGTTTGTAGATAGGCGTCTTACAGGCTTCAGTTATGGCATCTTGGATATACTGACTGCAGGGCTGACATCCAACATCTACTATTTACACTATCAGAGCGTATTCACAACTGAACTTCTGATACAGGGCCCGACACTCAGCGTGAGTTCTTTTACATCCCCCATGGCACAGATACCACACGAGATGAGACCGATGGCTTTACGTCCCTTACAAAGGACATGTCATTTGAATGATGTATGGAATGGCGCAGGATTTTACACTATGATCACGTTCCTGAATGCGGGATCAAACCTGGCTCTTTGGATTGGAATTCCAAGCATGTGCGGCACAACAGTTTTGTCCACCGAGCCATGCTATAAATAAAGTTCTTTTGCGATTGGAGTTGAATCGCGTGATTTATATCTTTTCGCGACAATATATGTTAAATTCATTAAATTCAGGATTAATTTTGATGTACCGGTAATACATTGTAAATGATCTTTATTAAAGGATAGGCAATATTTAGCCGCACCAGCGTAATAATTTTACTCCTGTGATGATATTTTCGAGGTATACATTAGACATAGTTGTAAGGCACCAAGAATTTGTTCCGGAAAATTGATTTAAGTTTTCGTAGTATCATTTTTAGAAATTCTTTTGGGGAAAACTAATACAAGTCCACCCCCTTTCTCAGAGATGTTGGTTTGGAAATGTAACACCTCTTGTCCTAATAAAAGCCTAGGCATCAAATAGGCGGAGTACGGGTAAGAATGGACGGGGCATTGCTAAAAATGGATTCGTCCATTAAAAAGATGTATAAATTAGAGTATAACCATGCCAGCATATATTAGCCATTTCTATGGTTGAATGAGTCTATGATTCAAGCCGCAACATGTCAAAGTTTATTTATATTTCATCAACTCTTACCATTCAAGGCAGGAGTAGCATATTTTTCGTCTTGACTCTTAAACGTTGGTTGACCTTTGCTGGTCTTCTTATTGCTCAAATTTGTATACAATAAAATTGAAAACTAGAATTGATCGGTCGATGACGCATAATCGCAAATCCCTACGTTCACCGCTTTGAACTTTTGACATCCCCAACAACCCACCCGCAGAGGCGGAGCCAAATGTAAATGTCCTTTTGCACTCCGCAATCATATGGGTAACTCACATACCAAATTTGGTTGAATTTCGTGCAATAGTGTCAGAGGAGTTGCATTACAATCAATTTCATGACCTTTTGACCCCATCTCACACACCCTGGGGGCGGGGCCAAATGTTAATGTGCTCATCCACTCCACATTGATATGGGTAACTGACACACTAAATTTTGTAGAATTCCGTCCTACAGTGTCAGAGGTGTTGTATTACAATCAATTTAATGACCTTTTGACCCAATGGTCCAAGAAGAGATGCCGTAAATCAATTTCTGCAGGTTAAATTCAAATTTGACATTTTGACCCCTCCTGCCTCCTGGGGGTGGAGCCAAATCTAAGTGGCCTCTTGCACTCAGCAACCATATGGTACCTAAGATACCAAATTTGGCATCCCCCACACCCTGGGGGGGGGGGGGGCGGGACGAAATGTAAATAATGCAAATGTGCTCATCCACTCCACATTGATATGGGCAACTGACATACTAAATTTGGTTGAATTCCGTTCAACGGTGTCAGAGGAGTTTCATTACAATCAATTTTTTGTCTTGACCTTTTGACACACACCCACCCACCCACCCTTGTGGGGTGGGGGGGGGGGGGGGGGGCGAGGCCAAATGTAAATCTGTTCATGTACCCTACCTTGATATGGGTAATCCATAGACCAAATTTGGTTGAATTCTGTTCAACAGTTTCAGAGGAGATGCATTACAATTTCTGCAAGTTAAAATTTGACTATTTGACCCCTCCCACATCCCCTGGGGGCGGAGCCAAATATAAATGGCTTCTTGCACTCCACAATCACATGGATAAATCAGACATAAAATTTGGTTGAGTTCCGTCTAACAATTTCAGAGGAGTTGCGTTACAATTGATTTGACGTTTTGACACCTGCCACGCCCCTGGGGCGGAGCCAAATATAAATATGGTCTTGCAAAGCGGAATCATATGAGTAACCCACATACCAAATTTGATTTAATTCCACCGAATGGTTTGGGAGGCGATAGCATGACGGACGGACGGACAGATTGATGGATGGAGGCGATTACAATATCGCCGACGTTTTTTTAAAACATGGGGATAATAAGTGGTAAGGTAAGACATTCCTTTTGACTGGACATTTGTGTTTTGGACTTGAATGGGTCAAAGGTTATGCTCATTTAAGTTGCCCCTATCCCAAAATGCTGCCCTTTAACCCTCGAATTTGTTCAAGTAAATTTTAATTTCCTCCTAGAAAATGTCCATTTGCAGACCTAGAGGAGACTATTTTGTAACATTTATCACTGGAATGACTGGCTTGGTTATTGAGCCAGTCATTCCAGTGGTAAATTTTCAAAAATAGGCTTCTTTTGATCTAGACAGACAGACAAACATGTACATAATGAAGAGAGATCTAGAGGACCATGCAAATTCTGCATATGCAATGAGAAAGCGTGACTGGGATATTTGCAATTTGATAAATCATGATTCGGATAGCCCAATGACAAAGTGTAATTGGGATATTTGCAATGATAAAACTTTATTATAATATTTGCAAATTATTATAAACCATAATTGGGATATTTGCATTGATAAAATGTAATTGGGATATTTGTAACGATAAAGCATGAATGGGATTAATTTGCAATGGTAAAGCTTCATTGGGATATGTGCAATGGTAAAGGATATTAACAAAGCTTGCTCCGGACACTTGCAATTAGAATGAATGATTAGGATATGTGCAATGGTAAAGGATATTAACAAAGCTTGCTCCGGACACTTGCAATTAGAATGAATGGTTAGGATATGTGCAATGGTAAAGGATATTAATTAGCAAAGCTTGCTCCGGATACTTGCAATTAGAATGAATGATTAGGATATGTGCAATGGTAAAGGATATTAACAAAGCTTGCTCCGGACACTTGCAATTAGAATGAATGATTAGGATATGTGCAATGGTAAAGGATATTAATTAGCAAAGCTTGCTCCGGACACTTGCAATTAGAATGAATGATCAGGATATGTGCAATGGTAAAGGATATTAATTAGCAAAGCTTGCTCCGGACACTTGCAATTAGAATGAATGATCAGGATATGTGCAATGGTAAAGGATATTAATTAGCAAAGCTTGCTCCGGACACTTGCAATTAGAATGAATGATCAGGATATGTGCAATGGTAAAGGATATTAATTAGCAAAGCTTGCTCCGGACACTTGCAATTAGAATGAATGATCAGGATATGTGCAATGGTAAAGGATATTAATTAGCAAAGCTTGCTCCGGACACTTGCAATTAGAATGAATGATTAGGATATGTGCAATGGTAAAGGATATTAATTAGCAAAGCTTGCTCCGGACACTTGCAATTAGAATGAATGATTAGGATATGTGCAATGGTAAAGGATATTAATTAGCAAAGCTTGCTCCGGACACTTGCAATTAGAATGAATGATTAGGATATGTGCAATGGTAAAGGATATTAATTAGCAAAGCTTGCTCCGGACACTTGCAATTAGAATGAATGATTAGGATATGTGCAATGGTAAAGGATATTAATTAGCAAAGCTTGCTCCGGACACTTGCAATTAGAATGAATGATTAGGATATGTGCAATGGTAAAGGATATTAATTAGCAAAGCTTGCTCCGGACACTTGCAATTAGAATGAATGATTAGGATATGTGCAATGGCAAAGGATATTAATTAGCAAAGCTTGCTCCGGACACTTGCAATTAGAATGAATGATTAGGATATGTGCAATGGCAAAGGATATTAATTAGCAAAGCTTGCTCCGGACACTTGCAATTAGAATGAATGATTAGGATATGTGCAATGGCAAAGGATATTAATTAGCAAAGCTTGCTCCGGACACTTGCAATTAGAATGAATGATTAGGATATGTGCAATGGTAAAGGATATTAATTAGCAAAGCTTGCTCCGGACACTTGCAATTAGAATGAATGATTAGGATATGTGCAATGGTAAAGGATATTAATTAGCAAAGCTTGCTCCGGACACTTGCAATTAGAATGAATGATTAGGATATGTGCAATGGTAAAGGATATTAACAAAGCTTGCTCCAGACACTTGCAATTAGAATGAATGATTAGGATATGTGCAATGGTAAAGGATATTAATTAGCAAAGCTTGCTCCGGACACTTGCAATTAGAATGAATGATTAGGATATGTGCAATGGTAAAGGATATTAATTAGCAAAGCTTGCTCCGGACACTTGCAATTAGAATGAATGATTAGGATATGTGCAATGGTAAAGGATATTAATTATCAAAGCTTGCTCCGGACACTTGCAATTAGAATGAATGATTAGGATATGCGCAATGGTAAAGGATATTAACAAAGCTTGCTCCGGACACTTACAATGAGAATGAATGATCAGGATATTAGCAAAGCTTGCTCCGGACACTTTAAATTAGAATGAATGATTAGGATATGTACAATGGTAAAGGATATTAGCAAAGCTTGCTCCGGACACTTGCAATTAGAATGAATGATCAGGATATGCGCAATGGTAAAGGATATTAGCAAAGCTTGCTCCGGACACTTGCAATTAGAATGAATGATTAGGATATGAGCAATGGTAAAGGATATTAACAAAGCTTGCTCCAGACACTTGCAATGAGAATGAATGATTAGGATATTAGCAAAGCTTGCTCCGGACACTTGCAATGAGAATGAATGATTAGGATATTAGCAAAGCTTGCTCCAGACACTTGCAATGAGAATGAATGATTAGGATATTAGCAAAGCTTGCTCCGGACACTTGCAATGAGAATGAATGATTAGGATATGAGCAATGGTAAAGGATATTAACAAAGCTTGCTCCAGACACTTGCAATGAGAATGAATGATTAGGATATTAGCAAAGCTTGCTCCGGACACTTGCAATGAGAATGAATGATTGACATATTAGCAAAGCTTGCTCCGGACACTTGCAATGAGAATGAATGATTGACATATTAGCAAAGCTTGCTCCGGACACTTGCAATGAGAATGAATGATTGACATATTAGCAAAGCTTGCTCCGGACACTTGCAATGAGAATGAATGATTGACATATGTGTAATGATAAAGGAGGATTGGGATTTTTAATATCCATTATATTTTTTAACAAATTAGAAACTGTATGAGATTTAAAACCTATTACTGATTCCAATGACAATCTATTAAGAAAGCTATACCATTCACTACTGATTACGTTACATGGAATTTACTACGACCATTGCTGTTGGTCTAGAAGTGGGCAATCCCTAATTGCTGGTTCATGGGCCCTCACTTATTGTAGTGAGTTTCTATGCCTTTACAAGCGGTTGTCTCCATACAGCAAATGTTCTAATTCTTTATACACTAAGCAAAGTAGGAAACATTCCAATGCCATCAATATTATGTCATTTGCTTCGAGGCAAATCGAAAAACTGCCCACGTCTTAACTTAATATAGTGCTGCAGAGTTTGGCAGCCCGTTATTGGTTAGCGATTCTCTAAGCATATATCATCATTATTGAGGTCCATCTGAAATATGCTCATCACTGACAGGTCCATCGAGGCAATATTTTCATGAGAAGCCATTACAGGGAATGAAATCTAATGTACACAGTAATTCATCACTCTGGCACTATAATATATAGATGCCATTAATGGATATTGCGCTGACTGCGCTGACGGTGTCCCAAAAGAAGAGGAATCTATAATAAATGAAGTGCTATTATTTCTCAAATCGGACATTGCTAACATGACAAAATCTTGTAATTATCTTGAAACAAATGGTGCTTGGCGGAGTTGACGACTTGAAGGCAATAATTTGACAAAGTCACCATGGTCTAATAAATGTGTTTCTTTTGTATCACTGTAACCGCTTTATACTCAGCAATAATCAGTGTTATGTATGTATAATTGTTCTCACGATAATCCCATTATCTAGTTAGTAAAACATCCCAGACATGTGATGGACAACATTAATTATTAATCATCCATGACACTGTTTAATCAAGAGTTTGAACGCAACATTAGATTCTCACTGGGTGCGTGCATGTGCGCATACATGTGCGTGCGTGCATGTTAGTGTTACTTTCCTGGGCTGCTTAAAACACACATTTGTGTCAATTGTTGGAGGTGTTGTTCTTGTACATGCGTTTATCTAAGTTGTGTAATCAATACAACCCATCCTGGAAAAGTCTAAATGGCACACATGCATTATGTAGTACTATCTAAGTGGGAGGTATATCCTAGATAGTAGGAGCCATTAATTAGCTCATATTCAGTAGATGCCAGGTAAAAGTCTGACTAAAACCTCTCAGATCAAAGCTATTAACATCCATATCTATAATGCCATACTTTTAGCTGTCACATGTGAATCATCTCATGCTAACAGCCACCGTAAAAAATCTAACGTCAATGGTAATTTAGCATGTCTAGAGAAATTGGCACACAGACAAGGATCAGCCAGGTTCTGATCAAGCGGCATCCTAGAACTTTTTGACTTGAACACTTCATGTTGTGGATTTGATACATAATTGACTCAAAGCACACATGGTTACAGACTCCTTTTCACAAAAATCTTCAAATATATATATGCATTTACAATCATCAACTCCAATAGTCAATCAACTGATACCTTGAAACTTTGACCATCAATCATTACATCAGTGGCTATGGAGGACACAGTGATCGATCTAGTTAACCAATGAAAACATTGGCCCATCACTGTGAGAATTGATCATGTCTAGTCCCTTAAAGACCCTGTGGAGGGTAATTGATCGTGTTAACACTATTTCAATAACAATTATGTAATTCATACACAAATTTACCATAACTCAAATCAGTTCCAGCATAAGATGTTCCGCTTAATTTCAAATCACTCAGTCTGATGTGATGAGAAATGATTGCTGGTCTGATAATGACTTCATATGCAGCTATTAATCATTGTAAATATTCTATGTCAAACCTCTAGTGCTTCGAAAAAATGAGGTTAAGATATTAGCAAAAATTCAGTATTATATACTATGCACAATTATTCCTATGATTCTTCCGTTATCTGGTGAGTAAAACATCCCTGACATGACTTGGTTTTCGACAACATTAATCATTAACCATTAATCATACACGACACTGTTTAATCAGGAGTTTGAACTCAATATTACATTCTCACTTTGTGCGTGCATGCATGTTGATTTGTTACACTCCTGGGTTCCTTTAAACATAGATTTGTGTCAATTGCTGGAGGTGTTGTTTTTGTACATGCATTTGTCTAAGTTGTGTAATCCATACAACCCATCCTGAAAAACACGTCATGTTGTGGATTTTATACCTAATTAACTCAAAGCAAACAACGTTACCGATTCCTTTTTACAAAACTCTCTACATGTATGCATTTAGAATCAACTCCAATAGTCAATCAACTGATACCTTGAAACTTTGACCATCAATCATTACATCAATGACAACGGATGACACATAGTGATCTAGTTAATCAATGAAAACACTGACTCATCACTGTCGGAATTGATCACCTTCAGTCAAGACCCTGTGGAGGGGAATCAATCTTGTCAAGTCTCCATTTCAATAACAATTACATAATTCATACACAGATTTACAATAACTCAGAAACAGTACCAGCATAAAATGTTGAGCTAAATTTAAAATCACTCAGTCCGGTCTTGTCTGATAATGACTTCATATGCAGCTTTTAATCATTGTAAATATTCTATGTTAAACCTTTAGAGATTAAAAAAAACTTGGTTTTCGAAGCAGACATAAACAAATTTGTACAAACATCGGTCTCCAAGTGGCCCTACCTGAGTGGCTGAGTCATGCCAGTAAATACATTTAACTATCATCAACTACATGGAGTGCTGCTATCATTTGAACTTACAGACACTGTCATTTTCACATACATAAATTATTGAATATTCTGAAATGGATTTGACTGACATGCGTGCTGCTAACAAAGTTACAATGACAGTTTCCGGCCAAACTGATTTCAAAATATTGAACGTAAATTGTGATAAAACATATAGAATTTGTCTGTACATCGTGCCTGTAACTCTAAGAACCTTAGAAAAGAGTCCTGCAAACAGAACTAATCAACAAGGCTTCAATGAATCCACTAAGTCAGGTATAGACAAACAAACATTCCGTAACCATTTAATACGACGCCCATAAAGCAGCGTCAGCAGTGCTATGGGGAGCCGTCCATTTACAGGTTAGTAGATTATTTTTGAAAATTTACGCTGGAAAATAACTGACTCAATAATTGAGTCATTCCATTGGTAAATCTCCAAAAATAGTCTTCTCATGGCCTGGAAATGGATATTCACAAAGCAAAAATCTCAATTTTCTTGACCAATCATGACCAGCAATGGGTCAATCACAAATGAGGATGCATACCTTCACTGATAAACTGACAAAACAGTCTAACGTTAATTAATCAATCACATGCTTCATACACACCTGGACAGACACACAGACAGTCACACAGACAAGGAGGCAGACAGAGCCAGGCAGATAAGTATATAATGAATGGACCTCCAGAACACCATGCCGATTCTGCATATGCAATGACAAACCATGACTGGGATACTTGCAATGATAAACCATGACTGGGATACTTACAATGATAAATCATGATTGCGATACTTACAATGATAAACCATGATTGGGATACTTACAACGATAAATCATGACTGGGATAATTACAATGATAAACCATGACTGGGATACTTACAATGATAAATCATGACTGGGATAATTACAATGATAAATCATGACTGGGATACTTACAATGATAAACCATGACTGGGATACTTACAATGATAAATCATGACTGGGATAATTACAATGATAAATCATGACTGGGATACTTACAATGATAAATCATGACTGGGATAATTACAATGATAAATCATGACTGGGATACTTACAATGATAAACCATGATTGGGATACTTACAACGATAAATCATGACTGGGATAATTACAATGATAAATCATGACTGGGATACTTACAATGATAAATCATGACTGGGATAATTACAATGATAAATCATGACTGGGATACTTACAATGATAAACCATGACTGGGATACTTACAATGATAAACCATGACTGGGATATTTGCAATGATAAATCATGACTGGGATATTTGCAATGATAAACCATGACTGGGATATTTGCAATGATAAATCATGACTGGGATATTTGCAATGATAAACCATGACTGGGATACTTACAATGATAAACCATGACTGGGATACTTACAATGATAAATCATGACTGGGATACTTACAATGATAAATCATGACTGGGATACTTACAATGATAAATCATGACTGGGATACTTACAATGATAAATCATGATTGGGAGATTCACAATGGTGAAGTGATCCAGATACTTGCCATGAAAATGAATATAGATATGTGTAAAGATAAAGGATGACGGGGATCTTCAATATCCATTATATTCTACAAGGAATTAGAAATAGCAAGAGATTATTTATATTCTACAAGGAATTAGAAATAGCAAGAGATTATTTATATTCTACAAGGAATTAGAAATAGCCAGAGATTATTTATATTCTACAAGGAATTAGAAATAGCCAGAGATTATTTATATTCTACAAGGAATTAGAAATAGCAAGAGATTATTTATGTTCTAACAAGGAATTAGAAATAGCCAGAGATTATTTATATCCTACAATGAAATTAGAAATAGCCAGAGATTATTTATGTTCTACAAGGAATTAGAAATAGCAAGAGATTATTTATATTCTACAACAAAATTAGAAATAGCCAGAGATTATTTACATTCTACAAGGAATTAGAAATAGCCAGAGATTATTTATATTCTACAAGGAATTAGAAATAGCCAGAGATTATTTATATTCCACAAGGAATTAGAAATAGCAAGAGATTATTTATATTCTACAACAAAATTAGAAATAGCCGGAGATTATTTATGTTCTACAAGGAATTAGAAATAGCAAGAGATTATTTATATTCCACAACAAAATTAGAAATAGCCAGAGATTATTTATATTCTACAAGGAATTAGAAATAGCCAGAGATTATTTATATCCTACAATGAAATTAGAAATAGCAAGAGATTATTTATATACTACAATGAAATTAGAAATAGCAAGAGATTATTTATATTCTACAACGAAATTAGAAATAGCAAGAGATTATCTATATTCTACAATGAAATTAGAAATAGCAAGAGATTATTTATATTCTACAACGAAATTAGAAATGGCATGAGATTATTTATATTCTACAATGAATTATAAACAGCAAGAGATTATTTATACTCTACAAGGAAATTAGAAATAGCAAGAGATTATTTATATTCTACAATGAATTATAAACAGCAAGATTTGCTGCAAGAGATTTAAAACCTATGATTGATTCCTAATGGGCAATCTATTAAAGGGGAACACCAGAAGGGTCACCATCGTTTGCATAAAACATGCAGTTCTATCGTAGAGCCCATATTTAACCTACTGTGTAAAACTTTCCTGCGACATTTACATATAAATACGATTAAAATGGTGTTAAAAAACGCTATGTTACTATAATTTTTTGCGAGCTAATTAAACCTATGCCATCATAGGCTGAATCCCATCCGGCAAGAACCATGATAACGGCACTCAGAAGACAGGAGTGATTGCATTTGGATGGCGATATCTCTATCGGTAATAATGCTATCAACATCATTTATATATGTACAGATTGATGAGATTAAGACGTTTATCACACTATATCGAATTCATGGAATATATTTCTCATTTTCATACATTAGTTGCCAAACCTTAAGATGGCCATTTTCTATGACGCTGCCTTCCATTTACTTGAATATTACAATATCTCAGGAAGTTTTGAGGCCAGTATGAAAACATAAATACCTAAATACATATTGGGATGTATTTAAGACCTATTTAATCTCTCATAAATGATAATAATAGATGAAATTTTAATAACATTATCTGCCGTAGCACCAGTAAGTGGTGATACAAGAGTGGCAATTGTACTGATATATGTATACTATCGTGTCATTCATTTATCTCAAGATCCAAACTTGATGTCAAAATCGGCACCATCAGAGAAATCCGACAAATGACTGTTATTATATATTTTTCAATATGTCCGCAAATATAGTTTGTATATTCCTAACACCGCTGAAGAGAAACCCCTTATAAAATGCAATTCGCAATTTTATTGCGATAGCGTTGGATGACAGCGAGAAAAACGTTCAACTTATGACATCATACGCTTCATCCGGGAATAGAAATTAACTAATGTATCACACATTTAAATACCGAAGTTATATATTTCTAATTTGAGCACAGAGCTTACAATTATATATTTTTAAATGCTACAGTCTGTAGATTCATTTTATACAAAGTAGTATAGAGGGTTTGGTGTTTCCCTTTAACAAAGATAAGATGTTACATGCAATGCATCTTGTTAACACATCTGTGCCATTCCTACATCCTGGTCAGATCCCTGTAATTGCATGTGACCAACCACTGTACACAATAGCACTGGCCCGACACTAACAGGGAAACAAAATATTCCGTCATGCTGGGAGGACTGCATACTGAGATGGTCGCACTATGAACCATTGGAGATTGGCTTGAAGGCAGTGGATGGACAAGCGTAATTACACACGCGGATATTGCATCATCTGGCACAGCAGTCCTTTTTTATGGCCTCCATGTATCACATACACGACATGCTCACCAGGTAACCATGTGCAGTCTCCATATTCTTATGAGCAATGCTTACCACGAGTACATACAGATATTGCCAGAAGATGAAGTGCAACTTGATTTTCGACAATGTTAGTCAAAGAGGTCATTAGACAGTCCTCAATTCCTGTACTGGGTGCTAACAATGAACTTCGAGTTACTGATTCTTGTGTTTATTCAGTCACTGTGTGATGGAAACTTTACATGTATCAGGAATCCATGAGGCATCTAGTACCATAGTTTTTCGCATTTGACCACAACGATTATGCTGATTGGCTACTCATTCACTTACGCAATATGCTACCCTTGAGGAGAAATCTGTATGTAGAATCTATGTTTCAGAGTGACTGCTTTATCATACGCAAGACACAGAGTCTATTATCAGCCATATCGAATGACCATGCCCATGAACAGTTCTAACAATAAATTTGTGAAAGGAGATGGTGTTATTGGGTTAGCAGAAAGTTCATACCAATAACTGCGATGAACGGTTTCAAGACCAGAGGTTGCTGGTGTGGCTGCCGAATTCTAAGCATGCCAGGATGCTATAAAGAAAAATCAAACCACAAACAACTAAGTGTTCAGGCCACATTTCAAAAGCAGGTTGGAGCATTGGTTGCCATTGTAGAAGGTATTGGAAATCCTTTCAAAGAAGACAGTCATGATATTCTAGGTTTAGACACCAAAGACATCGCCAGTGATAAACTAGTCACAACAGTTCGGACAATTGAGAAGGTTGGCATTCAGCAGTTTTGTTTGTTTGTGGAAGAGCGTTTTGTGACTCAAACAAATTCAATCACAGATCCTATAAAACGTCAATCCACAAAGCTGCATAATTCTAAAGGAAAACTAGGAATTTCATCACTGAACCAGACCTGTCCCCCCCCTCCTAGCTAAGCTCCACCCACACCTCGCTCATATTGGGATCGATCGATCTTTGAACACCCCGAATATTAATTTCCAAAAAATTACACAGTTAAGCTGTTGACTGGGCGCTGTCAAATTAGTTTCAAAATATTCAACATCATGTTTATTAAATAGCAAAGAATTACAAAGACATACAATTCATACAACGTGTCGGCCTATTTGAGATTTTATGACGGTCTATATGGAACCCTTTGTGACATAATGATTGTGACGTCATCATACACACGCCGAGCTGATTATAATGTCATATGAGCTTAGATGATGGATGGATACTCGGGATAGGTGAATTGCTACCTGTTCAGAGGCTCGATGTCATCTGGGACATATATATCAACGACAGTTTGAAAGCCACTGCCCAGAGAAAATATGGAAATGGTATCCGTCGCAGGGTTGAACCAAGCGCAGAGCTTCCAGGCACCTGGGCCGAGTTATTGATGATAGGATACAACAAACCAAACTATTCAATTACCTAGCTAGACAGACAACTTCGACCAGTGGTAATCGTGTGCTGTCCACATCTAATGGCAACATGTGTGACATAACCCCACCCCCGTGCATGAAGAGGCCGACACTAAATTACTCTTGTATGCCTCCGATTACACCAAACACGGTTTCCATAAAGTCATGCTAAGAACTGTAGATACTAAAATTGCAGTGATAGCCATTTCATTCATTAGTGAAATGGATATTATTGAATTGTGGATTGCATTTGGAACAATCAAACATTTCCACTACATCGTAGTACATGATATAGTTACAACTATAGGACCTGAGAAATCTAGCGCACTTCAGGTTTTTCACTCTTACCAGGTGCAACCAAACATCTGCATTTGCGAGCCGAGGCAAGATTACTGCATGGGAAGCATGGATGGCATATGGAGAAGTCACGACAACTACATTTGCGTCATTAAGACAAACACTAACATAACACGATGTCTTGGATGCAATGCCAGTAGTTGAACAATTTGTTGTCCTAATGTATGACAGACCAAGTGCATGCCAGAAAGTCAATGATGCCCACAAAACCTGTTGATGTAGAAAGGAAGATTGCTTGAAACATACCACCTACATCAGCCGTGTTACTGCAAACTACAAAGTAAGTTGCATATCAAGCTGGACATTGTTGGGGCCAGTTCCTGATTCGTACTCCTGAGATACCATGTCCAAGCCAATGGTGTTGGAGAAGATCAGAAACAGTCCTGGAAACCTTTGTGGACCACGTTGCCCGAGGCATCTTAAGCATGGCAGGAACTACTGGGTTGCGGATGCCATATAGGCATAGTGTAGAGGACGATGGAAATGCATCAAAGCCGAAATGCAATGTACTGCTCTTTGTATGTGTGGTGGTCAATGCGACTGTGATGAAGACCACCGCTGTATGGACGAATACTAAGGCTGAATTTCGATGACATGTGCCTGAAAAAGTAAACCTATTACGATATACATGTATAGCTTATTATGTTGAATATTTTGCAATTAATATGACTGGAAGGCACTTATGCCTCAGGTAGCAACGAATTAGAGTCATATTAATTTCTAAATATTCAACAGCTTTCTTGTTTCTTTGTCCTGAGATTGAGATACGGGGGATTTATTGGTGAAAGAGTTAATCTGTCAATCTCATAACTATTTTAATCATTTAACCCTTTAATGGTTAAATTTAGTCAAGAAAAACTAAATATTTGCTTATTGAATGTCCATCTGCAGGCCAAGAGAGGACTATTTTTAAAAATTTACCACTGGAATGACTGGCTCGGTTATTGAGTCAGGCATTCCAGTGTTAAATTTTCAAAAATAGTCCTCTTGGCCTGCAGATGGACATTCCCCAACACCACTGCTGAGGCCGGTTTTGGCCGGGGTGACCATTAAAGGGTTAAGATACTGATAAAGGTTGTGGCCAGTAACTTAGCAAGTAATTTTGTAGAATTTTAGGATACTAGAGTAATGGTACAAAAAGGAATTAATTGTGTGAGTAATTTACTAATTTGTATTTACCGTTATCTTTGAACCATACAGACCAGAGCCAACACACATTGTTTATAATGTTATGACTATTTTTTTGAACATTTTGAAATTAAATTAATTGTCTATTATGTATCATCCAGTAAGGTTGCATTGAAAAAGAGATACTGGACTTGTATGCATGAATGGTTTATTCACAATTTTTAAAATCGTGCTCATCTTGATATAAAAAAAGGTCTCAATGGCAAACTTTTTAACCCTTTGAACCATGAATTCCTAGAATCGAGATTTCAAGACAATCGTACAGGTAAGCTGTTGAATATTTTAGAACTAATTTGGTCCAGGCAGACACATCTAGCAGTATTATTGTTCAGCATACGATTCATAATAGCTTTGTCCAAACTTAAATTTCCCCCATGGAACGATTTTATTTCAGTACTTTTCAGATATACTACCATTATGTTAAATAATGTTGGTGCTATATTACTTTTCTATGGACATTTGAATGCAATCAGCGATTTGGCCATATTTCAGGATTATCATGGGAAGCCAGCGTGAAAAATATTTAAAAATTCAAATGGGTCAATATCCAATGTTAATCTATAGGTCATACGCTATCAAATTTGGTGCTTTTAACCAAATGTGCACATTTAATTCACCATATGGCCGGACTATAATGGGCAATCTATTAACAAACCATTGCTGCTATCAATGGTCTATAAGTGGTGTGCATTATATATCTGGAGTACAATCACTAATTCCCAGTTCATTGGCCCTCACTTATTGTTTATATGCCTTCACCAGTGGTTGTATCTTTACAACACTAATTCTTTATACATTAAGCAAAGTAGAAAAAACATTCCAATGCCATCAACATTATGTCCTTTGTTTTGGGGCTAATCGAAAAACTGCTCGCGTCTTAACTTAATATCGTACTGCTGAATCTGGCAGCTCCTTATTGGTTAGCGATTCTCTAAGCATATATCATCATTATTGAGGTCCATCTGAAATATGCTCATCACTGACAGGTCCATCGAGGCAATATTTTCATGAGAAGCCATTACAGGGAATGAAATCCAATGTACACAGTAATTCATCACTCTGGCACTATAATATATAGATGCCATTAATGGATATTGCGCTGACTGCGCTGACAGTGTCCCAAAAGAAGAGGAATCTATAATAAATGAAGTGCTATTATTTCTCAAATCGGACATTGCTAACATGACAAAATCTTGTAATTATCTTGAAACAAACAGTGCCAGGCGGAGGTGGCGGCTTGAAGGCTATAATTTGGCAAAGTCATCGTGGTCTAATGAATGTGTTTGTTTTGTATCATTGTAACCGCCCTATACTCAGCAATGATCAGTGTTATGTATGTACAATTGTTCCCACGATTCTCCCGTTATCTAGTGAGTAAAACGGACATTAATCATTAACCATTAATCATCCATGACACTGTTTAATCAAGAGTTTCAACTCAATATTACATTCTGTGTGTGTGTGTGTGTGTGTGTGGTGTGTGTGTGTGTGTGTGTGTGTGTGTGTGTGTGTGTGTGTGTGTGTGTGTGCGTGCGTGCGTGTGTGGGTTAATGTGGTACTTTCCTGGGTTGCTTAAAACAGAAATTTGTGACAACAACTGTTTGAGTTGTAGTATTTGTATATGCATTAATCTAATATTTATAATCCATACACGTACATGTTCTAGCAAATTCTAAATGGCACACATGCATGGGTACTATCTAAGAGGGAGGAATATCAGACAGCAGCAGCCATTAATTAATTCACATTCAGTAGATGCCAGGTCAGTCTGGATAAAATCTCAGACATTAATGCAGATCACAGTTGTTAACATTAGGCTTGCGCGATTATTGCGTTGAGTGATCGCGATCGATTATTAAAAAATAATCGCGATTACTCGATTAATCAGCTTGTATACAAATTACCAAGCCATAAACACAAAAGAACATATCAATGACGAAAACTGCAATGGTGTTTAGAAGTCAATTTTTCTCGAGCCAGCCATTCCACTAAGACATTTTCAAAAATAGTCTTCTCTTGCCCTGCAAATTCATTAAGCAAAACGTAATTTTTCATGACCGATCGCATTAAAAAAGTAATTGAAAGTTGGGTTTTGAAATATACTGAACCAAAAAAGTTTAGCAACACTGAGAATATTACTGTATAAATGCTATTTAACAAAAACAATAAATTGATTCAAATATATTATTTAATTGATAGGTCATTTTCCAATTTGAACAACAGTCTCTTGTTACTGTAATGCTAGCGTCGCGCCTTTAACACGGCATCATTCAACGGAAGGGTCCAATTTAAATAATGACACTGAGCTGTCAATACCGGTTGTGACCTCCGCGCGCATTAACCACCGCTGTACATCGCTTTCTCATGCTTCGAATTAAGCACCTGATGTCACGAAGAGGAATCGCATCCCATTCCTGGAGCAGTGCAGCTCCCAGCTCCCGCATGTTGTGAAGATGTGGATGGTTCTCACGCACCATACGGCCAAGAATGTGCCACACGTGTTCGATAGGAGACAGGTCCGGTGATCGCGCTGGCCAGTCCAACACCGGAACGTTGTTAGCCTCAAGGAAATCACTGGTGACCCTAGCTGATTGAGGACGGGCGTTGTCTTGCTGGAACATAGTCTGCATGATGCTGCATAAAAGGGATGCCAACAGGGGCGACAACTTCTTCACAGTAACGTTGAGCCGTTAAATTTCCGCGAATCACAATAAGATCTGTTTTGCCATTTTCATGGATTCCAGCCCACACCATGACACTGCCGCCACCGAATCTGTCGTGCTGAATCATGGTGGCTGCATCATACCATTCTCCTAAACGTCGCCAAACCCGTTGCCTACCATCCACCACATCCACACAAAACCTTGACTCATCACTGAACAAAACGTGGCTCCATTGTTGAGCACGTCATCGCCGATGAGTTCTTGCCCATGCAAACCAATTCTCGATGTGACGCTCTGTAAGCTGAACAGCAACAAGTGGACGACGGGCATGCAGTCCAGCATCATGAAGTCTGTTTCGCAGTTTGTGCATGCACTGTAGTGCCGGTAGCGGTGTGCAAATTACGGGACAGCCGTGGCGCAGTCTCAAATCTGTGATGTCGTGATGACATCACTAAGTAGCGGTCTTCTCGTGGTGCTGTTGCTCTCAGGCTGCCAGATCGTGGTCAGTCATTAACATGTCCAGTTTCCTGCTCACGTTGGCGGAGATGGGAAATGGTTGAGGCGTGAACATTAAAATGTCGAGCAACAGCGCGAACGCTCTGCCCAGCAGCGAGTATTCCCATTGCTTCATGGCGCTGATTTTCGGGTAGCCCTGGGCGGCGGCACATGTTCGCTAAAGTAAACTTTTAAGCGTTTTCTGTTAATGTTCGTTATCTGCTTTTGCAATATGGTGAATTTTTGCCTTCGCTACCCGCCAATCTGGGCCAGTGCATGAAAAATGCATTTTCACATGCAGTAAGCGTGCGGCCGAGAAATGCAAGAAATGATTTGCATTTCTTCATGATCAGCGAGACATTACATTGACGAAACATGCCCGCAAATTTGGTTATAAATGGACGCATAGTTTTAATACAACAAACCAAACTTCACTGTTGCTAAACATTTTTGGCTCAGTATATTTTATACAATAGAAAATATTCACGATTATTCGATTATTTAATATTTAATCATATAAATTCACGATTTAAAACATAATCGCGATTTTCGATTTAATCACGTAATCGCGCAAGCCTAGTTAACATCCATATCTGTAATGCCATACTGGCTGTCACATGTGAATATTCTCATCTTAACAAGTACCTTGAAAAGTCTAATGCCAATGGTAATTTAGCATGAGATTGGCACACAGACAAGGCCCAACCAGGTAGATTCCTAGTCGTGTTCGAGTTAAACAACTCTATTGCAGATTTGATATCTAATTGATTTAAAGCAGTAAAGCAACTAAAAGGTATAAGCAAACATACCTGGAAATTTTGAGCATCACTCTACATCTGACAGGGACTACGGATGACACACAGTGAAGAAGTTAACCAATGAAAACACTGGCACATCACTGTGAGAATTGATCACCTCCAGTCCCTTAAAGGTGCATATTCACACCAAAATGCTTGAAAATAAAATTATTGAAATTATATACTTTTAGAGGCTTAAATTATGTACTTCAATGTAATAAAACAAAATAAATCTTAACACATGATGATTTCATTCCATATACATAAATTATGTATGTTTAGTAGTGAATTTGAATTAGGGACCCGTGCCTCTAATTCAATTTGACAACTCAAAAAAGTTATATTAATTTATACATAATGAAATCATCATATGTTAAGATTTATTTCGTTTCATTACATCCAGGCACATAATTTAAGCCTCTACAAGCATATAATTTAAACTTTTTTATTTTGAACCATTCTGCTGTGAATATGCACCTTTTAACCCTTACCACTCTGATGTAAATATTCGATCTCTTATTGTATCAATATCACAGAAACTGGTGTAAACTTTCCAACAATTTTGGTGTGTGATGTTGGTGTCTACGACAGCACCATCGCCCACAAAATTTGTTGAAAAATGAACACCGGTTCATCGTTTAATTTAATTTGAAACTTAAAGTTTTGATACCAGAGTGGTAAGGGTTAAAGACACTGTGGATGATAATAAATCTTGTCACGCCTCCATTTCAATAACAATTACATAATTCATACACAGATTTACAATAACTCAAAAACAGTATCAGCGTAAAATGTTGAGCTAAATTTAAAATCACTCAGTCTGATGTGATGAGGAATGATTGCTGGTCTGATAATGACTACATGCGCAGCTATTAACCCTTTGAGCCTTGAATTTGTTCAAGAAAATTAAAAAAATTTCAAAGAAAATGTCAATTTACAGACCAAGAGAAGACTATTTTTGAAAGTTTAGCACCGGAATGACTGGCTCGGTTATCGAGCCAGTCATTCCAGCGGTAAATTTTCAAAAATAGTCTTATCTTGGTCTGCAAATTTACATTTCTCAAGACCACTGCAGAAGCCGTTTTTGGCTGATATAAGTGTTAAAGGGTTAATCATTGTAACTATTCTATCACAAGTTTAAAGTACGTCAAGATAGAGCTTTTCAAAGTAATGCATTCAAGAACTTGTAGAATTTTTGTGCTACATCGCTCCCAAAATTATACACCTCAAAATTATTTTCCTTGCATGAACATACACAGTGCCATAAAATGGATGGATTTAACGCTTTATCGGTCAAACAGCTTCTATACTCTGTAGTGGTCTTGAGGAATGCCCATCTGTAGGCCAGGAGAAGAGTATTTTTGTAAATATACAACTGGCATGACTAGCTCAATAACCAAGACAGTCATTCTAGAATAGATTTTCAGCGTAGTACTGTCTTAGACTGCAAAAGGAATTAAGAACAAGAGGCCCAGGGGCCTGTATAGCTCACCTGGAATATAGGTATTTCAACTAAAAAGGCCATCAATTATAAGTAGAACCCTAAGGAGTTGACCAGAATTGTAACAAGAACAGTGGCATTTCTTTACGTATGACTTTCTATTGAACAAACTTTAATGGCCTTTCTTCCTAATCATATCTCCCAAATTTCAGCTCGATCTGTTCCGCGGTTCTGTAGACGTCATTTTCACGAAAACTGGGTCATCCAAGATGGCTGCTAAAGACCCCAACCCGCCCCCAGCCCAAGCTGATTCGGAAAGGAAGATTTTTAAAAGCGTTTCAGTCGGCCAAATGGTCATTGGGCAAATTGGCCGATCAGCTTCTTTTTAATAAACCTGGATCTGTATGGTCTAATTATGCTTCCAGCCAAATATAGAAATTGGCTCAGTGGTTTGCAGGAAGAAGACATTAAATATTTCCTATTGCTTTAGTATGGGAGCATTTGGTGGGGAAAGGATTCAAGATGGACGCCAAACCGTTTATCTGACAGTTTCGAAAATGGCAAAAATTAAAATCAGAATAGTAAACAAGAGGCCCAAGGGGCCGTATCGCTCACCAGGACCATAGGTATTTCAACTAGAATGCGCTTTATCAACAAGATGGCCACCGAACTATTTATCCGCCAGTTTCGAAAATTGCAAATTTGAGATTAGAATACCCAAAAATACATATAAAACCAATTTCGGCCTCAAAATCCATCAAAATAAAAAAATCAAATATGGACACCAAACATGCTATATTTTGATTGGCCCATGATGTCCAGGTTTTTTGATGGGTCAACTTCCCTGAATCTCTACATACTAAGGATGCTTCCTGCCAAATATAATTGAAATTGGCCCAGTAGTTCTCGAGAGACATTTTAAATTTCCCATTGCTTTAGTATGGGAGTTTTTGGCGGGAAAATGATCCAAGATGGCCGCCAAACCGTTTATCCGACAGTTTTGAAAATTGCAAATTTGAGATCAGAATACCCAAAAAACATATAAAAACAATTTCAGCCTCAAAACCATCAAATAAAAAAAACCTATATGGCCACCAAACATGCTGTATTTTGATTGGCCCACTGTGGCCATGTTTTTTGACGAATCAACTTCCCTTGAACAAACTTTAATGGCCCTTAGTCCCTAATCATATCTGCCAAATTTCGGCCCGATCCCTTCAGCTGTTCTGGAGAAGTCGTTTTCGCTACAACTAGGTCAACCAAGATGGCGGCCAAACCAGTTGACCAATCAAGTTCCCTTGAACAAACTTGGTTCAGCTCTTGCCCTAAATCATATTTCATCAAGTATGCATCAATCCCATAAGTGGCTTTGGAGATTTTTATAGATGTTTCTAAAAATCTGGCAAAATCCAAGATGGCCACCGGCCCAATTGGCCGATCGGCTTCGTTTGAACAAACTTGAATCTCTACACCCTAGGGATGCTTCCTACCAAATATAATTGAAATTGGCCAGGTAGTTCTCCAGAAGAAAACATTTAAAATTTCCCATTGCTTTAGCATGGGAGCTTTTGGCGGGAAAATGATCCAAGATGGTCGCCAAACCATTTATCCAACAGTTTCGAAAATTTCAAATCTGAGCTCAGAATACCCCAAAACACATACAAAACCAATTTGGGCCTCAAAATCCATTAAATAAAAAAAAATCCAATATGACCGCCAAACATTCTATATTTTGATTGGCCCATGGTGGCCATGTTTTTTGATGGATCAACTTCTCTTGAACAAACTTTAATGGCCCTTAGGCCATAATCATATCCACCAAATTTCGGCCCGATCCCTTCAGCGGTTCTGGAGAAGTCACCAAGAAACCAAGATGGCCGCCAAACCATTTGACCAATCAAGTTCCCTTGAACAAACTTGGTTCAGCTCTTGCCCCAGATCATATTTCATGAGATTTGCATCAATCCCCTAAGCGGTTTCAGAGATTTTTAAAGACGTTTCCTAAAATCGGCCTAAATCCAAGATGGCCGGCGGCCAAATTTGCCGATCAGGTTCATGTGAACAAACTTGGATCCTGATGCCCTAAGGATGCTTCCTGCCAAATATAATTGAAATTGGCCCAGTGGTTCTTGAGAAGTCATTTAAAGGCCAGGTGAGCTAAAAATCTATATAAAACCAATTTTGGCTTCAAAATCTATCAAATAAAATCCAATATGGTCACCTACACAGAGACCATGTTTCTTCACATATCAACTTCTCTTGAACAAGCTAATGACGACATATCCCAAAATTTGGCCCCAGTCCATTTAGTGGTTTTAGAGAAATCAACCTTTTCATGAAAACTAGGTTATCCAAGATAGCTGCAGAAGCATTTGGCCAAACAAATTCCCTTGAACAAACTTGGTTCAGCTGTTGCCCTAGATGATGCTGTATGAGTTCTGAATCGATCCCCCCAGCGGTTTCGGACATTTTTAAAGACGTTTAAAAATCAGCCAAAATCACAGATTGGCCGACGAGCTTCGTCTCCACAAATTTGTATCTATGCACTACGGATGACTTCTGCCAAATATAATTGAAATCACCCTAGTGGTTCTTGAGAAGAAGTTGTTTAAATAACAAGAATTCTGCGGAATTAAATGTCTCGCCTGTCCCTGTTTGTCACAGTTACCTTGACCTTTGACCTTCTGCCCTCAATGTTATCATGCTGCTTCCTAACATTATAGGTAACCAGGTTTCCAAGTTGTAATAGCCTTAACCAATGCTGAAACATAAGCGCAAAAGTTTTGCTAAAGGCAAAAACTTAATGTTGAAATAGCAGAGTTTTATATCAAGGTCACATTGACCTTGACCGTTGACCTAGTGATGCCAACATCATCACACTGCTTCCAATCATTATAGGTAACCATGTATCCAAGTGTAGTTGCAATAGGTGTAACCAGTCCTGAAATATAAGCTGAGAAGTTTTTTTAAACGCAAAAACTTAATGTTGAAAAAGCAGAGTTCTGTATCAAGGTCACAGTGATATTGACCTTTGACCTTCTGACCCCAACATCATCATGTTGCATCCTATCATTATAGGTAACGGTGTATCCAATTGGATCAGGCATTGCTGAAATATAAGACAATAACTTTTGTTTAGCGCAAAAACTTAACGTAAAACATTAACAAAGATTATACTGTGACGTTTGACCCCATAACCTTGACATCATGACCACTTTATCAGTGGGCTGCTTCCATTCAATGTATATCACCATGTACACAAGTTTGGTTCCAATTGAATAAGGCATTGCTGAGATATAAGGCAATAACTTTTGTTTAACGCAAAAACTTAACATAAAATATTAACAAAGATTATACCGTGACTTTTGACCCCCATCAGCATGCTGCTTCCATTAAATGTAAATCACCATGTACCCAAGTTTGGTTCCAATTGGATCAGGCATTGCTGAGATATAAGGCAATAACTTTTGTTTAACACAAAAACTGAACGTAAAATATTAACAAAGATTATACCGTGACCTTTGACCACCATAACCTTGACCGCATGATGTCTGCATCAGCATGCTGCTTCCTTTTGATGTATATCACCATGTACCCAAGTTTGGTTCCAATTCGATCAGGCATTGCTGAGATATATAAGGCAATAACTTTTGTTTAATGCAAAAACTTAACGTAAAATATTAACAAAGATTGTAACCTTTGACCCCTGTAACCTTGACCTCATGGCCTTTTCATAGATGGGCTGCTTCCTTTTGATGTATATTACCATGCACCCAAGTTTGGTTCCAATTGGATCAGGCATTGCTGAGATATAAACTTAACTTAAAAGTTTACGCCACCGCTGCCGGAAAAGTGATACCTATGTCTCGATCTTGCTTCGCAGGCGAGACAAAAATTGGTGACAGATGGGAGGATGATGGACGGTCGCCATAGCATAAGCTCACTTGGCCTTTCAGGCAAGTTGCGCCAAAAATTCATGCTTTACTCGACCAATCTTTACCATTATACTTAACCCTTACCAGTCTAACGTCAAAATTGTAACTCTTACAACAGCAACATCGTCCACTAAAACTGTTGGAAAAATGTACACCAGTTTCTCTGCTATGACATGCTAAAAGATAGCATTGACATCACAGTGTATTAATATTAGGGTTAAGCCCTCCATTTCAATTTCTGCTAATGGAGGGCTCTGATCAGTCACTCAAGTATCTCAAAATCTGACGTCATAATCAAATATGTCACTTGTTACCTGACTTTGCAATCAAGTCTATGTAATTCCGTAAGGGGCCAATAGTCAGTCATGAAGGTGTTTGATTTGTACGTCGTTTATTAATTTATAATTTAATAAATATTTTGTCGCATATTTTAAAACTAATTTTATGGGAGTTGTTTCAAAATATTTAGCAGCTTACATGTACATGTATATACTTGAAATTTAGATTTTGGGAATTCAGGTTTCAGTTTCTAATCGATTCCAACACTAAAAGTGGGTGGAGCTTAGCTACTTGGGTCATTGCCAGAAATTAGGTACATTTACCAAATTACCATAATTGTTCCACTTCATTCTGAGAATTCTGTTGCCTAAAGCTGCACTGCTCACAATGACTGGAATAGCATCCTCCAACCATTTAACCCTCATATTAGCCAAAAACGGCTTCTACAGCAGTCTTGAGAAATGCCCATTTGCAGATCAAGAAGACATTTTTTTCAAATTTTACCACTGGAATGACTGGCTCGCTAACCGAGCCAGCCATTCCAGTGATAAATTAGAAAAATACTCTTCTCTTGGTCTGCAAATGGACAATTTTAATGAGAAAATTGGAATTTTTTGGAACAAATTTGAGTGTTAAAGGGTTACCAACATCATTCTCATACCGTACAAGCAACTTGAGCAACATTTCCTGTTCTCGGTGCAGAAGTATAAGTTCAAAAATAGCTGTTAGCAAACCTTATGAGATAAACATCATTTGACTTCTTAATGGTTCAGATTTGTCAACAAAAGCAAGACTTTTGTATAGCCAATGCCCATTTGAGAGACAACTATTTTAGAAAATTTACCACTGGTATGACTGGCTTGGTTACCGAGCCAGTCATCCAGTGGTCAATTTTCAAAAAATGGTAATTTATTTGCAAATAGACATTTCTCAAGACCACTTCAGAGGTGGGTTTGGTTCACCTTCCCGTTAACCCTTTAACACTCAAATCAGCCAAAAACGGCTTCTGCAGTGGTCTTGAGAAATGTCCATTTGCAGACCAAGAGAAGATTATTTTTTTTAATTCATCACTGGAATGACTGGCTCGATAACCGAGCCAGTCATTCAAGTGGTAAATGTTAAAAAATAGTCCTCTCTTGGTCTGCAAATGGACACTTTCTATGAAAAGATTTAAATTTACTTGAACAAATTTGAGGGTTAAAGGATTAATTAGTAAACACATTTTCCAATAAACCAAGACAAGAGGTTCTGATGAACAGAATTATTTCCCATGAGACGTGTCATTTTATACATCTTCCTACAAAACCATTACGCTTCATGAATTCATACAGCATGTAAAGGGAACTAACTCTAAGAAACGAAATAAAATAACAGATTTCAAAGGGAGAGAATTCATTGTCACAGAAAATACTCTTTCATTCTAGACACAAGGAAGTGTATTTTTGGAACCGTAACACTGGTGTAACTGGCTCTGCAGTGAAGTGTGATTGGCTCTCCAAAGAGACCAGTCATCTATAAATGTAAGTGAAGTTTTCAAAAGCATACACATCTGTCCCATCCAGTTATCTTTATCGGTTATCGATAACCGAGCCAGTCATCCAGTGGTAAAATCAGTCTTGAGAAATGCCCATTTGCAGATCAAGAAGACATTTTTTTAAAATTTTACCACTGGAATGACTGGCCAGCCATTCCAGTGATAAATTTTCAAAAATAGTCTTCTCTTGGTCTGCAAATTGACATTTTCTATGAGAAAATTGAAATTTTCCTGAATAAATTCAAGGGTTAAAGAACTAAAATGTCCCACTTTCTGTTTTTCTCCCATGTATTAACCCTTTAATGGTCAAGATTTGTCAAAATTTAAATCGGCATGGTTATCGAGCCAGTCATAACAGTGGTATATTCTCAACCAGAAATGTGGTTGCAATGCAACCATAAAGCTCGACATTACAATTTTGCAATGAACTATGAAGCTGGACTTCAAACACAAAGAAAACATAGATGGCTTATCAATACCCGTATCAACAGGAGGCC
The DNA here is from genome assembly GCA_034401795.1 of Chaetoderma sp. LZ-2023a. Lineage (NCBI taxonomy): Eukaryota > Metazoa > Mollusca > Caudofoveata > Chaetodermatida > Chaetodermatidae > Chaetoderma > Chaetoderma sp. LZ-2023a. Next base: position 116,672,011 of record CM067367.1, read on the forward strand.
CAAGGGCCTGTAATTCTCAAATAGACCATTAGCATTTGAAACATTTGCATTTAAACACTTGTAGACATGATGGATAATTTTTTAAATCATAGATGGGCAGCAAAGAAATTGACCAATCAAAATTCTTGTTTGATATGTTGAAGCCTACTGTGATAGGATCATTCCACCTAAGTTTCATTGGAATCGGGACACTACTTAAGGAGTAGCCTTTTCAATGGTACTGGAACATAAAAATCCAAATGGCCACCCGAAAAAAATGACAAACCAAAATTCTGAATAGCAGTTCTAGACCCTACCACTATAGAGTCCTTCCAGCCCCATTTGTTGGAGATGCACCTTGACAATTTGCAGTAAATTTTTCATAAAATTTGATTTTCACAAAAAATAAATTGACCCATTAAAGTTCTGAACACATGTTCTGAAGCCTACCGCGATAGGGTCTATCCAGCCAACTAGGGTTGAAATCTGTCAAGTGGTTAATGATGAGTAGTGTTTTGACAATTTCCAGTAAATTTTTCTTAAAATCTAAGATTTTCACTAAAAAAATTGACCAATCCAAATTGTGTATCCAAGTTCTGAAGCCTAGACCGATAGGATCTTTCCCCATAAAATTATTTGAAATCCGCAAAGCGGTTAATTAATACATTTTTCATAAAATCTAAGATGTTCACCAATAAACCTGACCAATCAAAATTCTGTATTCAAGTTCTGAAGCCTAGCCCCATAGGGCCCTTCCAGCCCAAGTAAGTTGAAATCCGGTAAGCAGTTAATGACGAGTCACGTTTTTAAACAAAAGCTGACGGAGGTACAACAAACGACAGATGGTCGACATGTTTCAGTGACCTTGAACATTGACCTTTTGACAGCAACATCATTGTGTGATGCCGTGTCATTATAAGGAGGCATGTATCCAAGTTTGGGTCTACTATGATTAACTAAATGTGAGATATAAACAGATCAGTTGAGCTAAATGAAAAATGTTAAACTTGAAAAAAAAGGTTTTTACCCAGGTCAAAAAGGTTACCGTAACCTTTGGCCTTTTGACACCAACATCATTGTGTGATGAAGAAAACAGAAAAATTCTGCTAAATGCAAATTGGACAATGACGCCACCGCTGGACGACGTGCATGGTATCGCAATAGCTTGTTTTACTTCGTAAAGTCCAGTTAAAAATAGTCTTCTCTTGACCTACAAATGGACATTCAACCCTGTACTCACTGAAATCAGTGTCTCATTTTACCGACAACTGTAAGCTATTGAATATTTTGAAACTAATTTGACTGAAAGCGACAACAGATTCCTATTAGTTTCAAACTAGTCCAAATCGCATGATCCCGCTGCCAACCCAACCCATGTCGGCAGTCATAAGATGTACATGTATGGATGTACACACTGTCTAAGCCGCACAGTAACTACCGAGCTACAAGGTTTAAAAATTGTGCAGCTATTTGATGGAAGTTGTTGCTGCACAAGGAAGCAACATCTTTTTATCAAGTTAATAGCAAATATTCAACATATTTTTCACACATCTCAGGAATATGTTGTGCTTGGTTTGTGATGTTGATAAAAATGTGTTACACACATCATACTTCAATGGAGGAATCAAATTTATTGATCAATCATATGACGTCATAATTAACTACGTCACATGTAGGCTGATGTTAAAATCAATGGACCTTTACAGTTTTTGCTAGGCCCCACACACCTCTAGCTAAACTCCACCGACACCTCGCTCGTGTTGGGATCGATCCCTGAACTCCTGACTATCAATTTCCAGAAAACTATACAGATAAGCTGTTGCTGCCATATGTTGCTGCCTATGGCAGCAACAGCTCCCAGCCAAATTAGTTTCAAAATATTCAACAGAATATTTATTAGATATTAAAGACATGTATACAATTCATACAACGCATAGTCCGTCTTCACTTATGCATTCGTGATGTACTTATCTACGTCACTCATGATATCATTGATTATCATGTCATTCTACATGTCGTGTAGTTAATTATGACATCATATGATCGATGGATAAAGTTGAAACGTCTATTACATTATGATTGACGCGATTTACTCCATCTTAAGCGCTTAATAGTCCATCAAGTTGTAGAAATTATGTCTTTTCTATTTCATAAACATTCTACTGAATATTTTGGAACTAATTTAACTGGACGCTGTTACTGCCTAACCAGTTAAATTAGTTTCAAAATATTCAATAGCTTATCTGTATAGTTTTCTGGTAATTGAGATTCAGAGACTGCAGGAATCAATTGATTCAACACGGGCAAAGCGTGGGTGGAGCTTAGTTAGAAATGGGAGGGCAAAGCTAAAACTGGATTTCTTCATTAACCCTTTACTGTTCAAAGCCGCCAGAAACACCTTCTGTTGCAGAAATATCCATTTACAGGATAAGGAAAAATATTTTTTTCCAAATTTACAACTTGAATGACTGGCTAGATAACAGAGCCAGTCGTTACAGTGCAGATTAATTTTCAAACCAAGAAGATTATTTCGCATAATTTACCACTGGAATGACTGGCTCGGTTATCGATCTAGTCATTCCAGTGGTAAATTGTCAAAAAAGTTTTCCTCCGGTCTGTAAATGTACATTTCACTTCACAAGCCCACAGCAGGAGTCTTTGCTGGCTTCAGTGTTAACCCTTAATGGTCAAGCCGGCCAAAAACAGCCTCTACAGTGGCCTTGAGGAATGTCCATTTAGACAAAGACTATTTTTGAAACGTTACCACTGCAATGACTGGCTCGGTAAATTTTCAAAAATTGTCTTATCGTCAACTGCAAATGGACATTTAATGAGGAAAAATTTCAATTTTTGTGAAAGATCTTGACCATTAAAGGGTTAAACGCTTAAAATCTCTCACAGGAACAATCTGCCTAAACAATCACTGCACCAACAACTTTCAGTCAACTAAACAAACTTTATCATCAGACTTTACTGAACTGACCAGAAACCTGGCGTAGAAATTTATACTATAACATGAGCAAATCCTCACCCTCAGGCCTTCCATAAAAAAGATTTAGTTTCCTGCAAACCGGGTGGGGAAAAAAGACCAGTAGGGAGGGGAGGTAATTTTTTTCTTCTAAATTATTAATTTATTTTAAAAGAGTCATAAATATTAGTTTTTCAGATATTTGACTAGACGTCAATTAAATCTGTTTGCAATTGCCAAATTTGTCATGTATTTCATGACTCAATTCACAAAAGGCATTCACATTGCATACAAATGGTATCAAAAACATTGTAGCTTGTATAGTTTTACAAATATTTGCATGTTTTAACATTTATGTTGGGTAGGAAAATTTTGTTTTATTCCTGGATGGGTGAAATTTTTTTTTTCACCCGGGAGGTTTATAGGAAACGAAACAAGTTTTTATTTTGGCCTGACTAAAACATTTTGGGATTTCCCAGATCACGCCCAAAGTTGTGTACAATCCTGGTGTATGGTTACACATTTTCCAGCGTTAAAATGTGAACCAAATTGGACTAATAGTTTCGAGATATCAAATGAACCAGAATTTGATCCGAACCGGATTCTCTTATCCCGATCACGGCTAAAGTCTGGAAACCCTCTTGGGCCACAAGTTCCTTCGTTGTGTAAAAATTTGAGCCAAATCGGATAAGCAGTTTTTAAGATACAGGACCGGACACTCAGACAGACAGACACATGTGCGTGCGTGTGCATGCACACATATGGCGTGAGGGTAATTAGTTAAATAAGCCCCTAGCTGCAGATGCTAATAACAGGCTTCTTCTAATGTTTCGGAAGACCCTGTCATTGCATCCACAGTATTAACTCTTTAATTCCCACAACCCAGAAATGACAAATTCTTTACGATGTAAGTAAAATTCTGTTGTTGAATATTTTGAAATTAATTTAACCAGTCAAACTAGTCTAAAGATACTAAGGAGAAATTAGTTACCTCTCCGGGATGTAGAAATTTTTCCTTATTATGAATCATCCTGGGATCGGGACCAACTTTTTCGGAAATAGTTTAAAGATATTTGACCGATGTTAGGTGTCTTGAAATTAAAACATTGGAACTTAGAGGGTTAAAGCTTCAAGGCGGCACCTTATAGAGGGCACACACTTTAGTCATTGTAGGCAGGTGGCTTCTTAATCCAGGTGAGTAACTATATAAGATATGCATTTTCTGAGGCAAAAGATGACAATTTTAACTCTTTCACCGATAAATCACGGAAAATGTATATTCCTTAGGGTATAAAACAAATTCTGTTGAATATTTTAAAACTAATTTGACTGCAATCCATTGCTGCCTAATGCAGCAATGGATTCTAGTAAAATTAATTTCAAAATATTCAACAGTGTTCCTGAATGGTTGCTTTGAAAATGAGATATGGGGAAATTCATTGGTGAATAAGTTAAAGCCAGTTGGTATTTTGACCACCTGTCCTTACAGACCCACCATCTTTTGGATCCATAAAACAAGTGGTCTCGAGAACAGGTCTAGCGGTACTGGCTAATTACACAGGATGAATGCACTACAAATGTGACCTGTGCTGCCACTATGATTACTATCACGACTGGGCGGCGGTCAGGGGCGGGTCAAGAACCACAGCGCCTCTTATTAGACTACTGCTGTCTTTCCCAATCATATAAAGAAGTCGTTGCAGTCATATGTAATTAGCGTGGATAGTAATTAGCATGCTAGTATTAATATGGCAAGAGATGGGTGAGGTGGGTAATAAGCTAGAAACAGCGTGGAGCTGCATGATCTAGCTAGTGGTTGTGGAGAAGGAAAGGGATGAAAGTCAATAGCGTTTAGAAACTAGTGATTATATTCTTAATGAGACTTTCACTTCAGAAATTACAAGTAACCAAAATAAGTTCTAACGCGGTCATCCAAAATAACTTTAATTTAAAATTACCCCATTTAACCCTTTAATGGCCATACCAGCCAAAACCGGCCTCTGTCATGGTCTTGTGGAATGTCCATTTACAGGCCAAGAGAATAATTTTTGAAAATTTACCACTGGAATGACTGGCTCGATAACCGAGCCAGCCATTCCAGTGATAAATTTTCAAAAATTGTTTTAAAAAATATTCAGCAGGTTCAGCGTTATTTCACATGGAAATTATTGTCTAGTGGCTTACAGCAGTCAGACGGTTAAGATAAATATCTGTGAGTTCAGAAATACAAGAGGCCCAATGGGCCTGTGTCGCTCACCTGGAGCACTATGCATTTTTGCCAAAATTGTTGCTGGGTGGTTTAGTAGTCTTTTAAATGGGTTTGTGGACATTTTTACAAGTCCAATATAGCCGCCAAACATGCTACATTTTGATTGGTCCACTGCGGCCATGTTTCTGACGTAGCTCCTTCCCTTGAACAAACTTCAATAGCACTCAGTGCCTAATCATATCTCCTAAATTGTGGCCTAATCCATTCAGCAGTTCTGGAGTTGTTTTGGCAAAAAATAGGTTATTCAAGATGGTCGCCAAACCATTTGGCCAATCAAGTTCCCTTGAACAATTTTGGTGCAGCTCTTCCCTAGATATTTCATGCGTTTTGAATTGATCCCCCAAATGGTTTCAGAGAAGATTAAAGACATTTCTAAAAATCGACAAAAATCCATGATGGCCGCCAACCAAATTTTCCAATCAGCTTTGTTTGAACCTCTATGCCCTAAGAATGCTTCCTGCCAAATGTACTTGAAATTGGTCTAATGGTTCTCGAGAAGACATTTTAAATTTCCCATTGCTTTAGTATGGGAATTTTTGGCAGGAAAATAATCCAAGATGGCCGCCAAACCATTTATCCGACAGTTTCGAAAATGACAAATGTGAGTTCAAAATACAAAAACACATATATAAAACCAACTTTGGCCTCAAAACCCATCAAATAAAAAAATCCAATATGGCTGCCGAACACGTTACATTTTGATTGGCCCGCGGTGGCCAAGCTCTTTGACGGATCACCTTCCCTTGAACAAACTTTAATGGCCCTTAGTCCCTTAAGCATATCTCCTAAATTTGGGTCTGTCTCTTTAGCGGTTCTCGAGAAATCATTTTCGGGAAAACTAGGTCATCCATGATGGCCGCCGAACCATTTGGTCAATTAAGTCCTCTTGAACAAACTTGGCTTACCTCTTGCTCTAAATGATGTTTCATGAGTTTTGAATCGATTCCCCAAGCGGTTTTGGAGAAGGTTTTTGAAGACGTTTCCTAAAATTGGCTGAAATCCAAGATGGCCACTGGCCAAATTGGTCGATCGGGTTCATTTGAACTAACATGGATCCCTATGCCATAAGGATGTTTCCTGACAAATATAATTGAAATCGGCCTAACAGTTCTCAAGAAAGAAATTATAAATTTCCCATTGCTTTAGTACGGGAGCCTTTGGTGGGAAAATAATCCAAGATGGCCACCAAACCGTTTATCTGAGTTTTGAAAATGGCAAATTTGAGCTCAGAATACCCAAAAAATATACATAAAACCAATTTCGACCGCCAAACATGCTACATTTTGATTGGCCCATGGCGGCCATGTTTTTTGACGGATTAACTTCCCTTGAACAAACTTTAATGGCTCTTAGTCCCTAATCATATCTCCTAAATTTTGACCCGATCCCTTCAGCAGTTCTGGAGAAGTGGTTTTTGCTAAAACTAGGTCAACAAAGATGGCAGTCGAACCATGTCACCAATCAAGTTCCCTTGAACAATCTTGGTTCAGCTCTTACCCGAGATCATATTTTATAACGTTTGCATCAATCCCCATAGCAGTTTCGGAAAATTAGATTTTTAAAGACGTTTCCTAAAATCGGCCAAAATCCATGATGGCTGTCGGCCAAATTGGCCAATCGGCTTCGTTTGAACAAACTTGGATCCCTATGGCCTAAGGATGCTTCCTGCCAAATATAATTGAAATTGGCCCAGCGGTTCCTGAGAAGTAGTCGTTTAAAGGAAAAGTTGACAGATGGACGACGGACGGTCGTCATGGCATAAACCCACTTGGCCTTTCAGGCCAGGTGAGCTAATAATGTCTAAGTACAGAATCTCTGGACAATCAAGGTAAGCAAAGCTATTAATAAGGAACTCTAAAAAGGCACTGGATCTAATAACAGTTATAATGGCTTCACATACATGTACTCCCCATATATTTTGCTCGAATCCCATTCTCCAGAAATCAACTAGAATAGTGAAGATGATATCTCAACAGATGAGTCAGTTTTGAAGCCAGGATACAAGCAAACACTGATGGGAACTTGACAGACATTAGGCTCAGAATGATGATGGACAGTCACACTATATCCATGGTGATGTGGTTTATTTTTTATCATATCCCCATTGGATATGCTGAAACGGATGCCATAATGGCAGGCCTTCAGCACAATATCATCTAACTGCTTCCACGCATTTCCTTCAACACAGCTAACACACCCTGACAGCGCTCGTGGTATGGGAAGCAAATTTTCTTGGCCAATCGCATGGCCATGATAGTTCTTCCGCACGATCATACAATAGAGCCAACCATTAAGCTCCTTGAAGGAAGATTCGATCAAACCATTCACAATGGTTCGGGATTAATCATGCTGACTGGTACTCCCTTGACCATTGCATCACTGGTATTCACTGCAGAAATAGGCTATTAGGTACTTGGCGATGACATCACTCACCAATCAAGCATCAAAATTCCACGTAAATGAACCAATCACTCGCGTGTAGTATACGCATACGCAAAATGAAAATATGGAGAGCTTAATATCGGTTACTCAGATTACAGGAAGCATGAAAAACTAATGTCAATGTTCATTCCAGCCCGTGGCATAGTCCCATAATTTCCACCCTTGGCTCAAAATCAATGCTAAACAAGAGCCATCAGAAGATGGCATATCGCCCCTGGCCCCAAATATCTCACTATTGGGGGAATGTGAAATTTCAAACAATTGCAATTAAACTGTATGAGTTGCTGTGACAAGAAATGATTGTCAGAGATGGACAGACCGACAGACTGACATACACACATACATTCTATACAGACGCATAGATGTACAGGCATACGGATAGCACATGCACATCTTCAAGTGGTAGTGAGAACCCGTATCAAGTTTTAAAAGAATCACAGCTAAATTGTAGGAGTTGTGTTGACAAGAAATTATTGGTACTGCAGTTTATGTATCGCCTTAAAAGGTATTTAAAGGGGGATATCCCTGTAATGAATAATTTTCTGGCTGAGAAAAAAGCACATGAACATTTTCAGATGGTAATGACTAGATTTCACACATTTCAAAAGAATTGTAACTAAACTGTAGGAGTCGCATTGACAAGGATGGACCGACAGATGAACATACATTTTGGACATATGGATAGACATACAAGTATACGCAGAGCACATGCACATCGTCATGATAACACTTAACAAATTTCAAAAGAATCGCAGCTAACCTGTAGGAGTTACGCTGACAAGAAATGATTGGCAATGCAGTTTATGTACAATGTATCGGCTTTAAGATATTTAAAGGGTGATAACTCTTGTATTGAATAATTTTTTGGCCGGGAAAAAGGCAATTGCACATGATAATGATAACGTGGACAAAATTTTAAGTTAATCTATTGAGACCTCTAGTAGTTGCATTGACAAGAAATGATTGTCAGAGATGGATGAACATACATACATTTTGGACAGGCAGATGGACATCCAGGTATGCGGATAGCACATGCACACCTTCACGTGGTAATGATAACACGTACCAAGTTTCAAAAGAATTGGCGCTAAACCCCCAACAGACCCCCTTGTGGATTGGTCTGTAGTTTTATTAACCACTGTAAACATACTTACCGTTCAATCACTATTTGCTAAATCAAACTATCTGCATTTAGCACCGGAAAAAGATTTTTATGCTTGCTTTCATGCCCCCATATGCCTATACCAACTCATTGTACCCTCAACCAGCCTTCTGGTAGAGTACACTCTCACCATACAGCCTGCATTAGACTGGCACCCGCCTATACTCACTCCTCTAAGACCTAGGTCAAAGTGCATGCGTGTGCATGCCCAGAGGCGACTAAGAGTAACAGAATCACTTTCTAAATTTAGATGCAAGAAAGAATAGATTCTCAAATCATTCTCACGCGGGGTGGCTTCAATTTGAAGACCAAGAGAAGACTATTTGTGAAAATTTACCACTGGAATCACTGGCTCAGTTATAGAGCTAGTCATTCATTCCAGTTGTAAATTTTCAAAAATTATCTCTTGCACTGCAAATGGACATTTCTCAAGACCACTGCACTTTTGGGCTGCTATGAGTGGCCAGTTTAAGGGTTAAGTGGTTAATGGGTTCGTGCCAATGCACATTGAGGTGGTCATGAAAGACTGGTGGTTTCTTAATGCAGACTGCTGTTTACGATTAAACCTGTCTTCAAGAACCACCTCAATGTGCGTCAGCAACAGTAATGGATGTTTGTGGTGTAATAACAACTGTAGGAGTTGCCTTGACAAGCAATGATTGGCAATGCAGTTTATGTCTTGGCTTTAAGATATTTAAAGGGTGATAACTCTGTAATGAACAATTTTTGGGACGCAAAAAAGCACATGCACATCTGCACATGATACTGATAATGTGGACCACATTTTAAGTTAATCCATTCAGACCTCTAGGAGTTGCGTTGACAAGAAATGATTGTCAGAGATGGATGGACTGACAGACAGACATACATATATTTTGGACAAATGGATGGATGTACAGATATACAGATAGCACATGCACACCTTCAAGTGGTAATGATAACAGTTACAAAGTTTCAAAAGAATCGCAGCTAAGCTGTAGGAGGAGTTGCATTGACAAGAAATGATTGACATTGCACTTTATGTATCGGCTTTAAAATATTTAAAGAGGGAAAACGCTAAAAAGCACATGCACATCTTCAGATGGTAATGACTAGATTTACCATGTTTCAAAAGAATTGTAACTAAGCTGTAAGAGGAGTTGCGTTGACAAGATGGGGACAGACTGGATGGACGGACATGCTGATCGCTATATCAAACCCCCACACACCCCTCCACGGGAGAGATGAAGGGGGGGGGGGGGGGGGGGGGGAGAGAGAGATAAAAAGCACATAAAATATATATAGAAACTACTAGTCATAAATAAAACCTAAAATCTGATATTTAAAGCTGGGATATTCAATATATTTAACAAGAATCAGTATGATAATATCATTAGTGACTATTCTGGAAACTATTTAACAAAAGGTAGATGCAGCCTAACCGCACGTCAAATAGTTTTCAAAATATTTAGCAGCAGCAATCCCGTGATCAGTGTTTCTCTAACGCGTCAGTCAGCTAATATAAGCAAACAATTTTCTCCAGGCCTAGCTACATTTAATCGCTGCCAAAACACTCGTATTATTTGTATATATAAAAAACCTACCCTTGGCGATGTTCGTTAATGATACAACACACATATCTGCCAAAAATGGCTTCTGTAGTGGTCTCAGGAAATTACCATTTGCAGACCAAGAGAAGACTATTTTTGAAAATGTACCACCGGAATGACTGGCTCGATAACCAAGCCAGTAATTCCAGTGGTAAATTTTTTTAAATAGTCTTCTTTTGGTCTGCAAATGGACATTTTTAATGAGAAAATTGAGAGTTTCTTGAACAAATTCGAGGGCTAAAGGGTTAATGGTACAATACAGCTTATCTTACCTAGACAATATATTCCCCGCTGAAATTCCAGATTGCTGCAAACCAGGTCAGTCCATCTCAAATTAATCACTGCTTCACGCACATTTGTCACAGATTTTCTTTAATCGTCACCATTGATTTCCCAACAATCTAAAGAAATAAATCTAATGTTTAGCCTTTTATTCCAAGTAATTTGTCAGATATCATCATTTTAATACTAGGTGGCTATCATGCTCTCTCACTAAGCGCATGATGCGTGTTGTCCTCGAAGGTGAATCATCAGAGGAAACTCCTGTCATATCCGGCATCCCTCAAGGCATCGTCTTGGGACCTCTCCTCTTTCTATGCCATATAAACGACCTGCCAAGCAGAGCTAAATCCCAGATCCGATTGTTTGCTGATGAATATCTAATATATCGTGGGATAAAATCACCACATGACCATTCTATCCTGATTCTATCCTGCAACAAGACCTGGACGCATTAGAATGTTGGGAATCTGACTGGGGCAGGCAATTCAATGCAAAGAAATGTTACATACTAAGTGTGAAAAACAAGTCTCAGCAGGACTACAGCCTTGGCAACACCATACAGGTCACTAATAACCCATACTTCGGTATCCAATTCTCGGAAGATCTTAAATGGACAACCCACACAGGCAAAATTACAAGCAAAGCTAATGCTACACTTGGCTTCCTTCGACGGAACTTAAGCAACTGCCCCACATCATGCAAGAAGAATGCCTATCTACATGTATCACTTCTACAATCCATACTTGAGTACGGGGCCATAATCTGGGACACATACCTCCAATCAGACATCGATCGATTAGAAAAAACTCACACAGGCAGCAAGATTCATCACTGGTGACTACAAGAGCAGAAACCCAGGATGTGTTAAAGGGGAACACATGAAGGGTCGCCATCGTTTGCATAAAACACGCAGTTCTATTGTAGAGCCCACATTTAAGCTACTGTATAAAGCTTTCCCCCAACATTTGTATATAAAGCCGAGTAAAATGGTGTTAAAAACGCTATGTTGCCATAATTTTCTGCGAGTTAATTAAACCTATGACGTCATAGGTTGAATCCCATCCGACAAGAACCATAATAACGCCACTCTGAAGACAGGAGTGCATGCATTTGGATGGTGATATCTCTATCGGTGACAATGCTATCGACATCATTTATATATGGACAGATTGACGAGATTAAGACGTGTATCACACTATCGCAAATTTATGGAATGTATTTGTTATTTTCACACATTAATTGCCGAACCTTAAGATGGCCATTTTCTATGACGATACCTGCCAATTACATTAACATTACAAAATCTCAGGAAGTTTTGAGGCTAGTATGAAAACATAAGTACCTAAAGATGGACTGGATGTATGTACAAACTATTAAAACTCTCATATTAATAGATGAAACTTTAATAACATTATCTGCCGTAGCCCCAGTGAGAGTGTTGATTCAATAGTGGCAATTATATTGAATTGCCTATACTATCGCGTCATTCATTTATCTCAAGATCAAAGCTTCATGTCAAAATTGGCACCATCAGAGAAATCAGACAAAGGACTGTTAGTATATATTCCTCAACATTTCCGAAAATATAGTTTATATATTCCTAAAACAGCTGAAGATATTCCCCTTATAAAAACGCAATTCGCAATTTTATTGCGATAGCGTTGGATGACAGCGAGAAAAACGTTCAACTTATGACGTCATACGCCTCATCCGGGAATAGAAATTTAACCCATGTACCACATATTTAAATAACGAAGATATATATTTCTAATTTGAGCACAGATCTTACAATTATATTTTTGAAAACGCTACGGTCTGTAGATTCATTTTATACACAGTAGTATAGAGGGTCTGGTGATTCCCTTTAACCAGATGCTACACGACCAAGACCTAACATCATTACAAGAAAGGCGTAAACAACTCTGATTGACATTCCTATTCAAGGTGGTTGAGGTCGATCCCAGCCATCCCTCCTCATGAATACTTGACAACCAAATATCCAAGAAGAGCTGTTCGCACACGTAAATTCGAAGACTACCTAGCAAGTAACATCCTCGAAAAGCAGGTCACAAACAATTCTAGATGTTTTTGTGTACCACCAGCAAAATCTGAACTCTTCAAACATTCATTTTTCGTACAAACAGTAATAGACTGGAACCATCTAGATGACAACTGTGTTTGTGCTCCAACTGTTGACAGTTTCCGATCCTCACTCCATAATAGACCATCTGTATAATATAGAACGTACTCTCTCATCCGTTGTGTTACACCAGTATTGGTCCTACAATGTACTTCATAAAGGTGAGTAGGCGGGGTGATTTTTGCTCGTAAATGATGGTCTTACTAATTAGAGCTTCATAACTCGGCTAATAGAACCTTGACATTTGGTGTGTGAATTAACCATACTAGGGACTGTTGAATGATACTAAGTAATGAATAACCTGCAGAAAACGTACAGTATATGGATATAAAGGGTTAAAATTGGTTTAAAAGTCACAAGCACCATGTTCGAGCCACTTGTACGGCTACTTAGTCATGTCTCAGCCACTTCATATAAATGTCATGTGCTTTGAATCCGACATGTTTGCTGTTTGACCACTGACTAGGACAGCTTTGAGATTATTATCTTTGAAGACATATACCATTCAAATTTGCTAAAACTCATGTCAGAACCCATTTCCAGTGGTGAAAAAACAAATGTGGGCATATTACAAAATGTTTGAAACTTTGTGTGCATAAAGCTACAGGTGTGTACCTTGTGTGTACAAAGTTTAATTTGTCTTATGAGACTTAGACTCAAGATACACCTTTCCAATTTGCAGAAAAATCACCTCGTGACCAATTTTTCGTGCGGTAAAAAATATGTGGGCATATTCCAAAAAGCCTGAAACCCTACATACAGAAGCTGTTTGTATCTAGTTGATGTGTACAAAGTCTCAGTCTTATTATAAGACTCATTCATACTTACATACTTGTTCATATCTGTAGTTTTGTGTGCTCCCAGTCTCTATGGTCATATACCAATTGTAATTTAAATGTATCTAGAACTAAGTTACAATAGGCAAGAACTCCAAACAACATAATGGTAACATGAGACTACATATTTACAGATTGGGATATGCTTTTAGCAGTTCATTGTCTTTTTTGTTCAGATAGTACTGTCTACCATTTGGAGTATGTGGAGCCCAACAAACGCACAATATACAATGTCTTCTCCCGTTGGCTAGGAAATGACCTTACTGGCCCATGAGATGCATAATTGATATTTGTACATCTCCATCCTCCTCAGAAGTGTCAATGATGTCGCCAATCCACCATTCCCCATCATACATGTACACACAACTGAGATATTTTCCTGGTTCACACTGCTTTAATCTTATAGATAGTTGTAACTTGGGCGAGCATGATCACTTCGAATGCCATTTCATCTCCCGAAATCCATTTGACAAGTAACTTACAGTCTGCAGTTGGAAGGAAGCCATGGTGGTCATGTGTGTCTTTCACAGTTTTAGCATCCTCAAATCCACTCAAATCATGCATTCCACGGTTGGTTAGTGTTCTTGGGTCATAGTTTGAACAAATAAGTGATATATTAGAGCCTTATTTAAAATGGGATCAGTTTTGGAAATACTCAAGACTGTCCGGTTAACAAAAACAAGAGGCCCAAGCAGCAAGCATTGCTCACCTGGAACATAGGCATTTCAACTAGGAAGGCCATTCATTGGCTATAAGTAGAACCCTATGACCAGAATTGTAACAAGAACACAGCGACAATGTTTCTTTATGTATCAACTTCCTCTGAACGAATTTTAATGGACTTTTTCACTTATCATATCTCCCAAATTTCGGCCTGATCTGTTCAGCGGTTCTGGAGAAGAGGTCATTTTCATGAACAGTGAACACTAGGTGATCCAAGGTACGGTACAGCTCATAAATAAGTTAATATATTTACAAAACAAAAACACAAATTGTATTTTGTTTTGAAAACATGTTCATTTATTTTTTCAGTGTTCTATACCAAAACAGTTTCAGGTTTGATGGAACAAAAAAAACTGGCTTAAACCACTGTCTTTCCGATTTCAAAGGTTAGATTTGTGTAGATTATGTAAACAATAATGCTGAACTTTGTCTATATGTATGCAGCAACGGCTTACGGCAACAGTGTCCAAAACGAATAGCAGTTAGTTCATGTATACTTATATGCACAGAAAGGACTCGAGTCAGCGATATAGACATGGGTTACATGTAGCTTTATTGTACTGTTAACAAACATCATCGTCCGCATAACAGAGATTTAATGTAACTAAGATAATCCAGAAGGCTTTTGTACAGCAGCGACCCGACCACAGATTCATTTTAACACATAAATTTCCATAATTCTCCGTATTAGCATATTTCCCCCAATTTCTTTTTGCCATAGTAGAAACTGTGGACAATCCGTAGGGGTAAATAGGTCTGCTTATTATACAGTATATGTTTGTATATTTCCATAAATAAGCTGTGTCAGATAATTTTGCAATTCACTGATTGAAACGCTATGACCCGGCATTAACTGCCACTCACTCAAACAAATGATAGACACTCGCTAGGCCCCCACCCCTAGCCCTCCAACTTCAGCTCCTGTCCCATATCTATAGGTGCGAAACAACTCAGAGCGAACAGGAATATGGGTGGAACAACTCAGGTCGAACATGCAAAGGTGCGAAACGACTCAGGTGTGAACGGGAATCGGGGCGAAACGACCAGGATTCCTAATGAACAATATAACTCAATAACAGTAATCAAGTAGATTTATTGGTCGATGACATGTTAATATTTGTAACTTACAAGGGCAGGCATTCTTTAAGGCGATGGACCCCTAACATATAGTGAACATTCACATATAATTCACATATATGTGTGTATAATCACACCAGTCCTAATTAAACACCATGTCAATGTATTGTCATAAGCTATATGCGTGTATTCGTGTGCTGTAGCGTGGAGTAGGGAAAGTGTGTGTTAACTCCCTCTTCCTTCTCATGCTGCTGCGCACAAATAAACACTGCTTATCACTAGGCTTGCACGGTATGCTGATTATGAAAATTGTGATTTTTTTTCACCCATAATGTTTTTCGATGTAATTTTGTAAAAATCAAAATATTGTGAAAGGTTGTGTTATGTTGTAATTTGATCCATGGGGTCTACCGCAAATTTTAATCAAAACATATAACGGTTACTTTAGGTAAATAAAGAAAACTCACAACTTTTAATCTGTGATTATAACATATAAAGTCATTTTTTAAAGTCTTTTTGACAGCTAAAGTTAAATGCGAAACAAAAGCACTCAGGTAGACTTATCTCTCTTTTGTCAAACCGACCCGTTCCAATTTGTCACTAAACTTCCATTTTTGTTGTTGATAAAAGCGACATGAGATATATTTTACATGATTCAATGTCATTTGAAATTTTATATAACACCAGAGTAAACTTGGACTTATATAAGAATGATCAAACAACTGGGGCATGAATAGGTTGGGTAAACACAGTTCTCATTTGAAATCTCCAAGCGGAGTCGCGAGTGTTTTACAGGAAACAAGACCCTGCGGTTCCTCGTCTACATTCATGACAAATGCATTCCTTTTACATGCACATTCCCCCACTTCATGAGGCACCTCCTGGAGTAATTGTCCCTGGACACAGGATATGCGAAGATAACCAAAATATTGTTAAAAGCACGTAATATGTAACCTGCCGAGGTCCATAATATTGCAACTGCTAATGAAAGTTCACCAGTATGTAAATCAGCGAGAACGAATAGATGTATACAGTGACTATATTGTCAGTATCATACTATAGTGTTTTGGTGCCAATCACACAATATGACTACTGAGTCACTTGAGACTAGCAAAAATTGCCGATTTAGCAACCAAGGCGAATGAATTGTGATCACTACATTTCCGACATTTTTATGAAAGATGTCAGTTAATGATTTATTCCAACGTCAATGTTCCGCAAATTCAAACTTTTAAAAATTATTCATTCATGGATATTGACTTTTTGGAGCTAAATTTTGTTGCGTTATTGGAATTTCAATTACAGTAATGGCGCAATGGTGCTGCCTCACAAGAACAAATATTTACATCACTGAGTTAGCATGTCAACGGACCTTTCCATTTTTAGCTTTGCCCCGCCCACCACTAGCTAAGCTCCACCCACACCTCACCGTGTTGGGATTGATCGATCTCTGAATTCCCTAACTATCAATTTCCTGAAAACTATACAGGGAAGCTGTTGAATTTTTTGTAACTAATTTGACTGGGTGCTGTTGCTCCGTATGGCAACAAAAGCGCCCAGTCAAATTAGTTTCAAAATATTCAACAGAATATTTATTAAATAGAAAATACATACAATTTGTACAACAACGCATAGACTGTCTTCAAATATGTGTTTGTGACGTACTTATCGACGTCATGCATTATGATGTCATTCTACACATCACGTAGTTGATTATGACATCATATGATGACCAGATGGTCTGGAAAGGTGAACTGTTGTAGCCTACTTGCCTAGACTTCTAGCCTAGTCTATTAACATAGTAGTCCATAACCTACGAGCCTAGACTAGTCTACTAGCATAGAGTTCTAAACTAATCTACTCGCCTACTAGCCTAGACTTTTAGTCTAATAATTCAGATTCTATCTTATTCAACTAACCTATAAGTGTAGATTTCTGGCCTAGTCTACTAGTCTCGTCTTTTGCATAGTCTACTATGCTTCGATCCTAGTCTTCTAGCCTACAGCTTAGAATTCCACCCTTGACTATTAACCCACTAGTGTGGATCTCTAACCTTAGCCTTCTCGACTAGTCTACTAGCCTAGTATTTAACATAGTCTACTATGCTTCTAGACTAGTCTTCAAACCACCAGCTTCTAGCCTAGTCTAATAGCATAAAAGGCTAGGCCTCTAGCCTAATCTACTAGCCAATTAGCCTACTCGACCAGACTTCTAACCTAGTCTAGTAACCTATTAGCCTAGACATCTACTCTAGTCAACTAGCCTATATATGTCTAGCCTAGTCTAGTAGCCAACCAGCCTAGACATCTCTAGTCTACTAACCTACCAGATTAAACTTCTAGCAGAGGCTACTAACCTAGACTTTTAGCCTAAGTTACTAGCCTATTAGCCTAGATGCTAACCGAGTAGCCTGTCTACTCGCCTAGCCTACTATCCTAGCCTGCCTATTATTGACCTAGCCCACCAGATTCACAATTACTACTTTATTTTTATAATGGTTCAACATACGGCTTCACAGGTTCACTGTGACATTGCCTCTTTAACATAGTATACATAAAACATAGAAGTCACATTTACACAATCATTAGATACATATGAACAGTAAAACTCGGGGTTCTGCTGAGCCAGTCGCTTAGTGGGGACAAATGGCACATTCCCGCTAGAAAACATGGGTCATTTTGTCAAATATTGGATCAATTACATACATTGAAGTCAGCTATAGACTATATAAGCACAACCCAACTAAACCATGGCTTACGAATGGGCTAATAGCTGCCTGCCGCAAAAACACAGACTGTATTTAACATTTATTAAGTGTCAAACTAAACTCAATGAAATCAAATTAAAAAAATATAGAAACAAATTTAAGACCAAATAATCCAAACAACCAAGAAAACATACTATCAGAGTAAATTCAAACAGTCAATAAATGATATAATAGAAACATGAAAAATGCAGGAAATGTCAATTTCCTTTTCTCCGAGATCTAACAATACTCACCATTCTGTTACTTCTGATATACAGCTGGCCTTGACAGCGGCTCTAGGATTATAGACTTAGAAAGCTTTACCGACTCCTGGGAACCGGGTACTCGGCTCCCAACTGCCGAGTACCCGTTTACCATAGAGCTCATATTGTTTGCATAGCCACCAAACAAGAGAAAACTATGGCTTGCCTCCGTGGGGCTGGGAGGCTGGGTCCGTAACAGAATGGTGAGTATTGTTAGATCTCGGAGAAAGGGAAAAAATTGACATTTCCTGCATTCTCCTTCGATCAATACTCACCATTCTGTTACTTCTGATATACACCAGATTTGATCAGTAACCTGGTGGGAAGGGGCAAGCCATACATGCTAATTTTGCCCCTTGGAGAAAGATTTTAGACTTCAAACTTGACTAACGGAGACCTAAAAGGACCGTCAAGTTCACGGAACCGAATCACATTCGCGTCACAGCACCCCCCCCCCCCCCTTTTTCCTCCTAAGAAAAGGGAGAGAACTAACGAACATGTATCTCGCCTGAAACACCAATATGCCAAGAGGGTTAACTACTCCCTGCATATCGCTTGTATTAGCCTGGGAATGAGCATGAATATATAAGATGAATGAACATGATACATATACATAATACAAAAAACTCTCACTTGTTGAATTACCTTATGATAACAGGACTTCAGACGTACCGCCTACAACCATTCACCGGTTCGGCCATCAGTGACACAATCCGGTTGACATCCTCTCGCTTGACCATGCCTGCTTTAGGTTCTTTTCTTACCAAAGTGAAAAAAGGGGAAAAGCAGTGTGGTCACTAACTATCGTTTCAAAACAGCTAAAGCGAGTGGATTGGCTGAGTCTGACACATCCCTCATATAGTAATCCGTAAATGAGGACTCACAGTGCCATTGTGCAACGGCCATGATGTCCTCTAACGGAACACCATTGTAAAGGGCGGTCGAGGCGGCTATTCCTCTAACATCGTGTGCCCTTACGCCCTGCACCTGGTGCCCAGTCGCCATCTCGTGAGTAGTCTGAATGCATTCGACCACCCAACGAGAGATAGTATCCATGGATGCGGCGCCATAAGGCTTTTTATGGCAGATCCACAGATGTCTATCGTTCGACCGTAACGAGTCAGTCCGTTTCTTGTACTTAGTCAAAGCACGGACCGGGCACCAGACACTGGCATCACGATCAAACCTGGTTAACTTCGGTATAATGATCGGTTTGCCGGGATATCTCAAAGATTGGTTCTTTGACATAAATTCTGCTCTTGGCAGAAGACGCAGACCTTCTCCAGAAACAATAAATCGGTTCCTCTCTGCCGAAAGCGCATGGATCTCACTGCGCCTTCTAGCTGAGGAAGCTGCCAATAGAAAGACCGCCTTTAGAGTCAAATGCTTTAGACTAGCCGAACGCAACGGTTCGAAAGGGTGCTTGGCCAGTACATTAAGCACTAAAGATAGACTCCAGGCTGGAATGACTACCGGTTGTCTCGGGCGGAGATTGCTCATTCCCTTCAACATCACGTTTAACTGGGCCACCTCTGGACTATCCCTGTTGGCTAGACAAGGGATAACTGATGCCAAAGCTGACTTGTATCCAGCAATTGTGACGGGAGCTAGTCCTGTAAAGAACAGCTCATCGAGAAAGTCTGCTATTTGCTGAATAGTGGATTGAAAGGTATCAATACCCTTTTCTTCACACCAGTCTGCAAATCTGTTAACCTTGTTGTTATATGACTTGAAGATTGACCTCCTTCTCGCAGCCGCGATGAAATCAGCAGCCTGTCGAGAAAAGCCTTCCGACGTGGAACGTTGTTTGACAACATCCACGCAGTCAATTTGAACATTTCGGGACGCTCGTGTAGGAAGCGTCCCTTGGCCTGGGAGATTATGTTCGGAATCTCGGGCAAATGCACAGGATTTTCCACCAGCAGATCTAGAAGATCCGTGAACCACGCCCTGCTCGGCCAATACGGCGCTATTAGCAGGACCAGACACGGCTCCTCCCTGACCTTCACCAATACCTTCGGTAGAAGAATGGTGGGTGGGTACGCGTACGCGTGCATCCCTCTCCAGCTTATCGCCAGAGCATCTGTATCGACGGCATTTCGATCTGGAATCGGCGAGACATATGTCATGATTTGAGCATTTTCCTTTGTGGCGAACAAGTCCACGTTGGGTTTGCCCCAATGCTCGAAGATCCGTCGTAGAACTGGAGGGTTGAGGGACCATTCTGTTGGCAAGATTCTCTGTCTGCGAGACAAAGCATCCGCCAGAATGTTCAATCGGCCAGGAATATGAGCTGCTTTCAAAACAACCGAGTAATTCCTGCACCATTGAATCAAGTGCCACACCCTGATGCACAGGGTGGGCGACCTGGTCCCGCCTTGGCGATTTATATATGATACTACTGTCGAATTGTCCGACCGTATCAATATCACCTTGCCCCTGATCATCGGAAGGAACTCTTCCAACGCCAGTTCCACTGCCATCATTTCCAACAGATTGATATGCAGCTGACTCTCCGGGAGAGTCCATGTGCCCGAGACCTGGTGTTCTCCCAGGCAGGCACCCCACCCCTCCAGCGATGCATCCGTGTAAACGGACAGCTGGGGGTGGGGTAGGTGCAGCGAAACCCCTATTAGGAGATTCTGACGCTGTTTCCACCATAGAAGATGCGATATTATCGGCTCCAAAACTGGCCCCAGTTTTGACAGGGGTTCTGTTCTCTGTTTCCACAGAGACATCAGATACAACTGGATAGGTCTTCGCATTAGAGCAGCGTACGGGATAACCTGCTCCATGGAGACCATCATGCCCAGCATCTGAAGGAACCGCCTCGCCTGAATGTGGTTTCCCACTCGAAAACTCCTGAGGATGGCTAACAGAGACACCACTCTGGGCTCTGATGGGTAAACCCTGCCCTCCTCGAGGTCGAATCGCATCCCCAAATAAACGAAATGTTGAGTGGGCGTCAACTCGGATTTCTCCTCATTGACTATCCAGCCTAGATCTGAAAGTAACTTCAGAGTCAGAGCAGTATCCACGTTCAACCTGGCTGCCGAGTCTGCCTTGAGCAGCCAGTCGTCTATGTAGGTGTGTAGCGCCACGTTCTCTTTTCTGAGAAACGCTGTCACCGCAAGGACCACTCTTGTGAAAACCCTCGGAGCTGTCGAGAGGCCAAACGGGAGAACTGTAAACTCCCATACTTGATTCTGAAACGCAAATCTCAGAAACCTGTGCCAACTCCGATTCATCGGAATGTGGAAATATGCATCTTTCAGATCGATCGATACACACCACATTCCTTTCCTCAATCCCGCCATTACCGACCTCGGCGTTTCCATCTGGAACCGAGGCGTATGGATAAACCAATTTAATGGCCTGAGATTGAGTATGGGTCTCCATCCCCCTGTGCTCTTGGGGACAAGGAACATGTTTGAATAGAAGCCTGGAGTGTTCCGGTTTGCTGGTTTTATTGCTCCCTTCAGAAGCAAACCCGACACTTCCTTTTGAACGGCTTCTAACTTGTCTGGCTCCCTTGGTACGGGTGTCCAGACAGGTGCCAAAGACAGATTTTGTGGCGGAAAATCCCACCACTCCGGCATGTAACCCTGGGATAACCATCCCAGGACCAGACTGTCTGACGTCACACCTCGCCAGGCCTCGACGAAACGCATGAGCCTTCCACCCACCATAGACGCCTCGACGTCTAACGGGGTTGTCCGGCTCGCAGTCCGCCCCCCCCTCTTTCTTAACGAGAGAGAGTGAGAACCATTTCGCTCTAGGCACGACGGGTATAACTGGCACCGCTGTTCCTGTCGCACAGGTGCGGTCCAGGCGGATATGAAGGGAGCTTGCGTACCCTCAGGTACGCTTCGGCCCCTTCTGTCCGCCCTTTGAGGCCTTACCCGTACCCTTCCCCTTGCCCTTCCCACCTCTAGGGCGGTCAGGAGCAACATTGGGGAGGGTAGGCGCCTCTACAACCTTCCTGGGTTTCTTCGCCGGCAGTGGCTCCGAGAACCCAGCCGAAACAGAAGTCGCAACAGGCCTAGCTTTCGCCTTGCTCTTATGCTTCTTCTGTTTCTTTGAAGGCTGCCCCGTTAGCGGTTTGCCCACAGCCCCTAGTGCGTGCGCTTGCCGCACTAGCTCTAGCTGTAGATTTACCGCTAACCGATTCTGCGCGATACTGGCGGTGTCCTCTAAGATGGCCCGCGCTTGGCCACCAAAGATGCTAGGCCCTGTCAGGGGCATCCCAAGAAGACGTTCCCTGACTGCCGTAGCCGGACGCATATGGTCAATGACCATTTGCCTCCTGGACTTCGTCACTCGCGCTTGCACCCTTGCCAATGCATCCATTGACAGCACCAAGCCGTCATTAACACACGATAGCGCCACAGGTGGCACAGGGTGGCCTGCCCCCGCTTCAGCCCACACCGACTGAAGTAGACGATAAGAGTGATTGACAGCGCTCATCGCTGCCCTCACACCCTCATCGCATAGGGCCAGGACTTCTTCCTGGTGTACCTGGGACTTATCCACTAGTGCCGGACCGGGACCACCCGACCCGGCACTCTGGACGCCCAGTACCCATCGGTCATCCTCCGTGACCGACGGAACTACACCATACCTGTCGTATTCACCCCGCGGAATACGACATCTTGCCCGCACCTCCCTGAAGGCTGCAGGGAGCTGACCCTTGGTCATTAGTTGTTTGCTATAAATAGCATCCAACAAATCAATGAACCGTGGATCCAGTCCCACCGACTGGATCCGGGCCGCGGGCAAAATCCCCATCCTAATCGACGCAACCGACGGACGGGGCGCATCTTCATCGGCCGTGGCCGAAACCACAGACGGGTCAACTCTGGCTAGCCACGCCAGAGCATCTGACCAATCTACCGAAGAAGAAGATACCCCCGCAAACACGTCACCCGTTGACGTGCTCATGGGTCTGCCAGCCACGGCCTCCCGGCAAGGAGCCACGGCTGACACGCCAGGCACTCCGCTACCACACGGTTCCGCCGCCACCCCATGAAACACTCCGGTCCATGGGGTAGGTCCGCACGGAAAACCGTACGGACCCGTAACAGTCGCGGAACCATAGCCGGACACGGGCGCCAACGGCACCCCATGTCCGGCTGCCGGACCAGGCGAGATAGGTGAGTACCACGCCTGGCCCGGCACACCCGTTCCCCTGACGGCTGGTGACAAACCAAGCCGCGCGGAACCAGTGCAAGGTAACGGATTGGCCTCAGCCGCAGGCGGAGCCGCTGACCTGGCTTGCGCCAAACCAGACAAATGGAGGCCGGTTCCGTCCAGGACGGAATCAACCTCCATATTCTCCACCTGCGGCTTCACGGGCCGCAGCAACCTCTCCTCCTCGTCTTCAGACTCCGAAGAGCCGTCACTAGACGAGTCAACCGTGGAGCCGTCCTGGCGGACGGCTCCCACACCTGACGGACCGGCCACCGCTACTGGACCACCCGGAGGTGGCCGCAGAGAGACAGAACCCGTCTGGCCGAAGCCAGACGGGACCGCCAGGGGGCCGTACGAGACGGCCCCCTCGGTAACCAGTCCAGAATCCTGTCCGAGGACAGGATCCGTACCAGGCATGGGGAGAAACTGCCCCCCCCAACCTTTGGTAGCAGGGACGACACCAGCGTGGGCAGAACGCTATGCAGAAAACCCTGCATAGCCGGACCAAACCACGCCGGCGGTGCCATCTCCGCCACCTCCAGCTGGGGACGTGGAGCACCCCCACCGGCCGAACCGGGCGCTCCACGATTTCCTCTCGGACCGCCGACCCCGCGTCAGACCCAGCCAAGTCCTTCTGGGCAAGGAACGTAACCATCGTTTCGACGGACCACACTGCACAAACATTACACCTATGATCTATATTACACAGGGCACACCTAAAACAGACATGGTCCTTGAACATTACACGGACAAACTTATGGCAGTCGTCACATGATGGCGGGGCTGGCTTGGCCTATAAAATAAGCACAAACATACAATAAACAAGCGGAACGAGACCCGGATGGAAGGCAGACAATTAATTTTCAAATATTTTGACTCATAAATTAACCGTAACCTCCCGCACCCCACCCCGCCACGTTACAACAACGATCGCATTGATTATGACCACAAGTACGCGGCGGGCACAACACACCCATAATAGATCCTCCAGGATGTGTAACGGCTCCAGGAATCATATCGCATAGCATTCAGGGTATATTTACTAATCAATATAAATTATACTCCTAACGAAAGCAGCACGATATGTGAAGAAAACAACAAAATGTATACAAACTGCTGTCTCACACGGTAAAACCGCAGACCATACATCTACTCAAGAATTTTGAAACCACCGATCATTGCAAACCGATCGTGATCGCACGTAAACTTGAACATTCTAAAGTTTCCGGTACCATTTTTAGTACGCAGCACCCAGAATAAGATGCGCGAATTAATGAAAACATTTTTCTTCACATAAACATCCGAGCGACCGGGTGTGACGTCACCCGCTCGGATTCTACGGAGAACAACGTCAGCCGATATTCGTGTTAGAAATACCGTAGCAAACACCTATTTTCATATCTGCCGATCGCCTGTTGGGGTTTAAAGAAGGCGATCGTCTGGCATATAGTTGTTAGCACACGTCCCAGATTCTATGGGGTCAGAAATTGGAACATGCGACACAACGAAATTTAGAGACCTAAGTCTTTTAACTATGGATAATAAAGAACAATACAACCTGGTTGTCTTGGGCTGTATTCTCCATAGTCCTTAGTTAATCCTTTCAGAACACACAAACTATCACTGATTAAAGACTTAGATTATTTAAAACACTAAAATCCTTAATGCAAAAAGCATGTATTGCTCTTGTTGCTATGCAAACAAGAATGAGCTCTATGGTAAACGGGTACTCGGCAGTTGGGAGCCGAGTACCCGGTTCCCAGGAGTCGGTAAAGCTTTCTAAGTCTATAATCCTAGA
The DNA here is from genome assembly GCA_034401795.1 of Chaetoderma sp. LZ-2023a. Taxonomy (NCBI): domain Eukaryota; kingdom Metazoa; phylum Mollusca; class Caudofoveata; order Chaetodermatida; family Chaetodermatidae; genus Chaetoderma; species Chaetoderma sp. LZ-2023a. The sequence continues at coordinate 116,697,475 of CM067367.1, forward strand.
GCCGCTGTCAAGGCCAGCTGTATATCAGAAGTAACAGAATGGTGAGTATTGATCGAAGGAGAATCATCAAATCACTTCTAAATAAGAGCAACAGAGCACAGCAGACACAATTTCTAACAACAACAAAGTCATCACAGATAAATTTGAAATTGCCAATGGATTCAATTATTTTGTAAATATAGGATCACAACCTGCGAAAAAAGTCCAACAAAAAATTTACTGATTACCTTGCAGGCAGCTATCAATCATCATTCTTTTGTAATCCTACTAACACGGAAGAGATCTTTACTATACTAAACACATTTAACCCATCAAAGTGCTGGCATCGATGGTTTTAAGTGGCGTATTTACAAACACTGCTGTGGATATTCTCATCCCACTAAGCCACATTTGCAATCTTTCTTTAACAAAAGGCACTTTCCCAGCAAAATTAAAAATAGCATGTGTTACACTACACTCATATACAAAGCCAAGGATTCAACTAATTTCTCAAACTACAGGCCAGTCTCCATACTTCTACCTTTCTCCAAACTCCTAGTGCACCTAATATACAATCGGCTGACAAGTTACCTGGACAAAAAGTAAATCCTATTATCCTATACAGATCACAATACAGATTTCATGAAAAACACTCAACAATGCATGCAATAATCAAAATGAGTGAAAAAATTATCAAATCACTGGAAAAAACCCATGCCATAGTAGGAATCTTCTTGGACCTTTCAGGCTTTTGACACCATTAATCACCAAATCTTATTAGACAAACTTGCCTATTATGGTATACGAGGTAGCACACTCACCTGGTTTCAGAGCTATTGAAGTGAAAGAACTCAATGTGTACAATATAATGAGGTATGCTCTGAAAACAGGCAATTTACTTGTGGTGTTTCTCAAGGATCTATTCTTGGCCCCCTCCTCTTATATATGAATGACTTACCCAATATCTGCAAACTCATATGTCACTACTCAAGAATACCGTTCGCTGATGATACCAATTGCCTTTTGTTACGAGGACAACTTTGCACTTTATATAAGAAAGTAAGCAAGAAAATTGAAGAAATTACCAACTCGCGTCATAGCAAATCCCCACGTTCACTGCTTTGAAATTTTGACACCCCCCCCCCCCCACAACCTAACCCCGGGGGCAGAGCCAAATGTAAATGTCATTTTGCACTCTGCGATCATATGGGTGACTCACAAACCAAATTTGTTTGAATTCCATCCAACAGTGTCAGAGGAGTTGCATTACAATCAATTTCATGACCTTTTGACCCCATCCCGTGGGGCCAAATGTAAATGTGCTCATCCACTTCACATTGATATGGGTAACTCACATACCAAATTTGGTTGAATTCTGTCCAATGGTTTCGGCGAAGATGCATTACAATCAATTTCTGCAAGTTAAAATTTGACCTTTTGACCCCTTTCCCGCCCCGTGGGGCCGGAGCCAAATCTAAATGGCCTTTTGCACTCCACAATCATAGGAGTAACTCAGATATCAAATTTGGTTGGGTTCCGTCTAACGATTTCAGAGGAGTTGCATTACAATCAATTTCATGACCTTTGGACCCGATCCTCCACCTCCTGGAGGTGGGGCCAAATATAAATGTGCTCATATACTCCACATTGCTATGTGTAACTGACATACTAAATTTGTTTGAATTCCATCCTACAGTATCAGAGGAGTGGCATTACAATCAATTTTTTTACCTTTTGAGCCCCACCCCTCGGGGCGGGGCCAAATGTAAATGTGCTCATGTACTCCACATTGAGATGGGTAATCCAGACCAAATTTGGTTGAATTCTGTCCAATGGTTTCGGAGGAGATGCGTTACAATCAATTTCCACAGGTTAAAATTTGACCTTTTGACCCCTCTCCCACCCCCCACCCCCTGGGGGCAAAGCCAAATCTAAATGGCCTCTTGCAATCCGCAATCATATGGGTAATTCAGATATCAAATTTAGTTGAGTTCCGTCTAACGATTTCAGAGTTGCGTTACAACTGAGTTGACCTTTTGACCCCTGCCACGACCCCCACCCCCTGGGGGTGGATGCAAATCTAAATATCGATTTGCAAAGCGGAATCATATGGGTAACCCACATACCAAATTTGATTTAATTCCACCCAATGGTTTGGGAGGAGATAGCGTGACGGATGGACAGATGACAAGACAGACAGATGGCTGGAGGCAATTACAATATCCCCGAAAAAATTGACCAATTGAAATTCTGCATTCAAGTTCTGAACCATACCAGCGTGCTATAATCTCAGCTAAGTCTGGTTGAAATTTCCCAAGCAGTTAATGAGAAGTAGCATTTTAAACGATTTTGTCTTTTTTCGAAAATTTCAAGATGGCCGCTGACAAAATTTACCAATCAAAATTCTGTATACAAGTTCTAAAGGTTTAAGCGTACCCCCATAGGATCATTCATGCCAAATTAATTTGAAATCTGCCAAGCGGTTAACGAGGAGTAGCGGTTTTAAGCAAAAGTTGACAGGTGCCGGACGGACGATCGGCACGGCATAAGCTCACTTTCCCTATGGCCAGGTGTCAGAGCTAAAAACAATTGTTGGATAAACTAAACGTGAGTTTCAAATATCTATTAAGGCACATTTTAGAGATGTCAAGAAGCAAAGAGACACACTGGTTGCCCAGGATCATGACAGCCCAGAGCCCACTGCCCTGTGCAAGCATCGTGACTCTTAATGGATCCACCAACTAGTGGGTATTAATCACACTGATTGGTAACTCCTCAAAAACCCATGGGTTAGTATCCATATGACTATTTGACAGTAAATCGCTGGCTATAGATCTGCATGGAGTTCAGTAGATCTATACAATTACCTACCCAATACAAAAAGGCATTGACAACTGTCAGAACATCCAATGTAAATGTACTACTGAGGTCTTTACCTATTGCTGTGTACTTGCTTTAACCCGTCGGTGAAAAATGCCTTCTACAGTCGCCTTGATAAATGTTCATTTGCAGACAAAGAGAAAGACTATTTTTGGCAATTTATGACTGGAATGACTGGCTTGATAACTGAGCCAGCCATTGCAGTAGTAAATAAGATAATTAAAATTTGCTTGAACAAATTTGAGTGTTAAATGGTTAAATAACTAATTCACTCTGTGGGATGTCATTATATCTAGGTTAGTGCTATGATGACTGAATACATTTCATTTTGAAGTTGCAGAAATGTTACAATTGTAATTGCTATTTCAACCTGAAACTCCAGAAAATGTTGAAAATAATGTGAAAGTCTGTGTTTTCAAACAGGCATATATTGTAGCATGTAATAGTATAAATACTAGATAGTACATAATATCAGTATATAATCATATATAGCAAAATGAAATGTGTTGCCCTCTCACTCAGTTAATCCCTAATTAGACACCTTGCTGTCTTTCCATTGTGAGACAATATCGCACCTGTATTACATGAGCAGAGTGTGGGAGACAGCCTAGCTCAGAGTATTGATTTACATAGACATCTAAGGCTAACTAAATAAACAATACTTGGAGCTACATGTACCTGCAACATCAGTTTGGTAATCTAAGCTTAGATCTCTATTTTCATTTAATCACTATTCTGATCAGATGAGAATTCAAGGCAGTAGAATGGATTTGTATTGTACGTCACAATATGTACAGAATGTTAATGTTTCTTAATATTTTGAGACTATTTTACTGGAAGTTATTGTTGCAGCCTCTACTGAAAATGGATTCAAAAAATTCCACCAACATTGTTTGTGCAATAAACACTATTAAATAGTAGGTGTTGTATCTGCTCTGTAGAGTTGAAAAGGTCATAGATATGAATATATGATATAATGTGTCTATGTATGCCTATTTGATCTCATATGTTAACCTGTGTTAGCCCCTCTGATTCATATATCTACGCTATTTAGTTTAAAATTTACCACTTCTTATGAGTATTGGAGTATTTCCCATTTTTTAGAGTATTCCCTGGGGCAGTATTTCCCGCATCCGGAAATTGCTGCCAACCCTGAAATGACTACTACAACTAGCACCTCCACCACCAACATACTGACTGACTCTTATTCACTGAATCACTCAGTCCCTGAATCACTCACTCATTCACCCACCCTCCCACCACCCTCCCTCCTACACACCCACAGATCACAGATGTAAAATTAAAATAATGCTGCATAAATAATTTAATATCTTATTTAAACAACAAAACTGACATGATCTAGATTCATCAATGTCTTTCCAGTTAAATTTAATCATCCTGGGGGTTGAATTTGCATGATTTTCAAGGCGAAAGGTTGTGTACTACGTCATCAATATTTTTGCAACGGCTGTCCGCTTGAGATTTGATAAAAATTTGTCAGCAATGAGCTAAAAAGTTAAATAACGTGAGATATATGACATAGTAATGGTATGAAAGCTTCATCCATGGGAACCATTGATTGTCAGAAAGCCGATTGGTTGGTTTGTTGTCAGAATCCGGTGACATCACGGTCATGTGAAGGTTCTGACACCAAACCATCCAATCAGCTTTCTGACAACGGTGCCCATGGATGAAGCTTCATACCTTTAGTAAATTATATATATAGTAGGGAGGTATGTGGTAGTGGGATGGATGGACGAAAATTTAAAGGCTTGTGGATAACACTGTTATTAACAGAAAATGTTAACCAACTAGTTGTGCAGCCGCCATTTTAGATAGAAATTTGCTGGCACTATTATTTCAGATCCTACTGTCTTCACCGTTACACAATTGTTGAAACATTGAGGTCACAGGGTCACTTAGTGCATACCAAAATTATGCGAAGTAATAACCTGGTTTTGTGTCGAATATTGTAACCAATGTTAATTAAGAGGTGCGCTACCAAGCGGTAGTGGAGTTCTCCAACTTTTAAACATATAAATTGATCTGATTCTCGCCGCCCTGTAAGTCTGTCCAAATATCTGTCATAGGGGTGGTTTAAGTCAGAGCAGACTCGGACTAATGTAACGTATGCTATGAAATAAAAAACTATGAACTTATATGGTCTTAAATCGTGTGGGCCATCGACCCATGTGTGACAGTAATGATGGGACAGTGTGAATTGTATCGCACTAAATGGTGCAAGGGCACTGCCTAGCCATAACCCTGACAATTACATAAGTCACAGGCCTTTGAATTTTCGTCCATCCATCTCTCTAACACTACCACATATTGAAGGAAATTAAAATTTCCCTTTCTCCGAGATCTAACAATACTCACCATTCTGTTACTTCTGATATACAGCTGGTCCTGACAGCTGGCTCTAGGACTATAGACTTAGAAAGCTTTACCGACTCCTTGGAACCGGGTACTCGGCTCCCAACTGCCGAGTACCCGTCTACCATAGAGTTCATATTGTTTGCATAGCCACCAAACAAGAGAAATCCATGGCTTGCCTCCGTGGGGCTGGGAGGCTGGGTCCGTAACAGAATGGTGAGTATTGTTAGATCTCGGAGAAAGGGAAATTTAAATCTCCTTCATTCTCCTTCGATCAATACTCACCATTCTGTTACTTCTGATATACACCAGATTTGGTCAGTAACCTGGTGGGAAGGGGCAAGCCATAAATGCTATTTTAGCCCCTTGGAGAAAGAGTTAGACTTAAACTTGACTAACGGAGACCTAAAAAGGACCGTCAAGTTAACGGAACCGAATCACATTCGCATCACTGCCCCCCCCCCCCTTTTCTCCTAAGAAAAGGGAGAGAACTCACGAACATGCATCTCGCCTGAAAACACAAATATGCCAAGAGGGTTAACTGCTCGTTGCATATACACATGTATTAGCCTGGGAATGAGCATGAATATATAAAATGAATGAACATGATATATAGACATAATACAAAAAACTCTCAATCTTGAATTACCTCATGATAAATGGACTCCAGACGTACCGCCGCCAACCATTCACTTATCCGGCCATCAGTGACACAATCTGGTTGTCATCCTCTCGCTCGACCATGTCTGCTTTTAAATTCTTTTCTTACCAAAGTGAAAAAAGGGAGAAGAGCAGTGTGGTCACTTAACTCTCGTTTCAAAACAGCTAAAGCGAGTGGATTGGCTGAGTCGGACACATCCCTCATCTAGTAATCCGTGAATGAGGACTCAGAGTGCCATTGTGCAACGGCCATGATGTCCTCTAACGGAACACCACTGTAAAGGGCGGTTGAGGCGGCTATTCCTCTAACATTGTGTGCCCTTGCGCATTGCACCTGGTACCCAGTCGCCATCTCATGAGTAGTCTGAATGCATTCGACTACCCAACGAGAGATAGTATCCATGGATGCGGCGCCATAAGGCTTCTTATGGCAGATCCATAGATGTCTATCGTTCGACCGTAACGAGTCTGTCCGTTTCCTGTACTTAGTCAAAGCACGGACCGGGCACCAGACACTGGCATCACGATCAAACCTTGTTAATTTCGGTATTATGATCGGTTTGCCGGGATATCTCAAAGATTGATTCTTTGACATAAACTCTGCTCTTGGCAGAAGACGCAGACCCTCTCCGAAGACAATAAATCGGTCGCTCTCTGCCGAAAGCGCATGGATCTCACTGCGCCTTCTAGCTGAGGAAGCTGCCAATAGAAAGACCGCCTTTAGAGTCAAATGCTTTAGACTAATCGAACGCAACGGTTCGAAAGGGTGCTTGGCCAGTACATTAAGCACTAAAGATAGACTCCAGGCTGGAATGACTACCGGTTGTCTCGGTCAGAGATTGCTCATTCCCTTCACCATCACATTTAACTGGGCCACCTCTGGACTATCCCTGTTGGCTAGACAAGGGATAACTGATGCCAAAGCTGACTTGTATCCAGCAATTGTGACGGGAGCTAGTCCTGAAAAGAACAGCTCACAGAGTCTGCTATTTGCTGAATAGTGGATTGAAAGGTATCAATACCCTTTTCTTCACACCAGTCTGCAAATCTGTTAACCTTGTTGTTATATGACTTGAAGGTTGACCTCGTTCTCCCAGCCGCGATGAAATCAGCAGCTTGTCGAGAAAAGCCTTCCGATGTGGAACGTTGTTTGAGAACATCCACGCAGTCAATTTGAACATTTCGGGACGCTCGTGTAGGAAGCGTCCCTTGGCCTGGGAGATTATGTTCGGAATCTGGGGCAACTGCACTGGGTTTTCCACCAGCAGATCCGTGAACCACGCCCTGCTTGGCCAATACAGAGCTATTAGCAGGACCAGACACGGTTCCTCCCTGATGGTCACCAATACCTTCGGCAGAAGAATGGTGGGTGGGCACGCGTAAGCGTGCATCCCCCTCCAGCTTATTGCCAGAGCGTCTGTATCGACGGCATTTGGATCTGGAATCGGCAAGACATAAGTCATGATTTGAGCATTTTCCCTTGTGGCGAACAAGTCCACCTTGGGTTTGCCCCAATGCTCGAAGATCCTTCGTAGAACTGGAGGGTTGAGGGACCATTCTGTTGGCAGAATTCTCTGTCTGCGAGACAAAGCATCCGCCAGAATGTTCAATCGCCCAGGAATGTGAACTGCTTTCAAAACAACCGAGTAATTCCTGTATCATTGAATCAAGTGCCACACTTTGATACACAGCGTGGGTGACCTGGTCCCGCCTTGGCGATTTATGTATGATACTACCGTCGAATTGTCCGATCGTATCAATATCACCTTGCCCCTGACCATTGGAAGAAACTGTAAAAGCATGTATAGCTCTTGTTGCTATGCAAACAAGAATGAGCTCTATGGTAGACAGGTACTCGGCAGTTGGGAGCCGAGTACCTGGTTCCAAGGAGTCGGTAAAGCTTTCTAAGTCTATAGTCCTAGAGCCAGCTGTCAGGGCCAGCTGTATATCAGAAGTAACAGAATGGTGAGTATTGATCGAAGGAGAACGCACACACACACACGCACGCACACACACACACACACACACTACTATATATAATAATATAGGAGGTTCTACGGAATTCCCTTATGACGTCATTTTCATGCGTGCGCAGATGACTGGCCGTCAAGCGTATGGCCAGCTGATCACTGTTTTGTTAGTAAACAACATTACACTGCCGCGTTTGATGCTACTCAAAGCCATGAAAGTTGCAATTTTACGTCAGCTCTACCGGTAAAGTTGGCCGAATTGACAATTCTAACATGGAATACTATTTTACTATGCATTTTTAGAAATATATTATTGATTCTATGCACATTAGAAGGCAAAATACTACCGCAATGATATGTCAGAAACGCCCCCACACCGTCAGTGCATGTGGATAATGGTAGGCTATAGTACCAATACAAGCAGCTGCCCGATAGATGTTTACGAATGCGGCCAAGATATATATATATATATATATATATATATATATATATGCCCTACTACTATCATAATGATTATCTGTGTGTGTATAGGCGGAGAGGGTAGGGGTGGGGTGGACGAAGGGTTAGGCGTGTACGTGTGTGTCTGTCTGTCTGAGTGAGGTAACCCCCGTATTTAGGTTGGCTTTGCACCCCCTCCCCACCCAACCCCACCCTTGGGGTCGTGGTTGGTGAGGGTAGAAGGTGGAGGTTGGTGTCATAAGGGTTAGGTGGTGGTGGGTTGCATCCCACCCGCACCCCAGTAAATAAACAATGATTAATTTCAATTTATGAATTAATTAATCAATTTGCAGGAAACTACCTACTTCTCAGAGCATTTCATTTTCCAATTATTATAGGGGAAGGGGCATGACACCCCTCCCTACCCCCACCGCCATTGGGAACCCCACCCAGACCATGACTGCTAGGTTGGATACACCCTATAATAAAATCTTAAATCCACCATGACACGTTGGTGAATTTATTTTTAAACTCTCCAGACTTATGAGTGTTATTTTCAAAAATTGTGTGTTTTGTGGGGTTAGTGACAGAAACAGAGGGTGGGGTAGGGAGCATTAGACCCCTAAAGGTTTTAGATGTTGTGTGGAGGGGTAGAGGGAGGGTGATGGTTAAGACAATTTCTTTTCCTGGCAGCAACCTTGAGAATGTATAATAGTCAGTAAATAAAATAATACTAAATACAGTCATATTCAGATAGTTGATCAGGACAGTACATTTTAATATTCAACTGGAAAAACATCTGAAATTTACAGAGTGAACATGGCGAGGTCATATACTGTGGGCCAGGCTCTATGGCTATCTGTTCAGCATTATTCCTGTAATGGTGAGGATTGGTAAATGATATTTGAATTTTTGGATAGTAAATGGCCATTTGTAGGTTAGGGGAAGAATTTTTTACTTTACTTTATTTTATTGCCCCAGTAACAAAGCCAGCCATTTCATTTTTCAAAAAGTAGCCTTCCTTTGGCTTGCAAAAGGACATCTTTCAAGACATACCACTACACAAGAAATTTTGGGCAAACATGACAATTTCCCCATTAATGGTAAAATTTCATTAAGAAAATTTCCATTTTTTGACACAAAATGTACATTTACACTTTGGAGATCAAAAGAAGGCAATTTTTAAAATTTACAACTGAAATGGCTGGCTTGATTATGAAGCCAGGCATCTCAAGATCAATACAAATGCTGGTATTGGACAAGTTGGCCTTTAAAGGGTTGAAACCTACTCACTTTATGTTACATATGTTATACTATGCTAGGAGACAAAACTGTTGATAAAATGATAAGATGATTGAAAAGAAATTGGGAATTAGTCATTCTTGAAGCAAAGTAATTTCAATTAGCAATTCCAATTCCTAAAAATTTACCAATTTATCCAATGTGGTAACTGAATTAGTACAACTTCCAATTACCAGCAGTCCTGGTCATTGTTAAATCGAATCTGCTGTCTAGAGCCTATAAATTTCCCTGTACAGGCAGAGTTACACCCCTGTCTATCAGGAACTAGCTTCCACATATCTAATTTTCAGCAATTCCTGAGTGAATAGTACATGGCTAGATACTCATACACCACAGGTCTACTCCACTCCTATTTAAAAGACAAATCGGTTTCTATGCTTGGGAAGATGTGGGGCCATATGTTCAGCAATGTTTTAATATGGCGTGAGTGATTCAACACGGGCAATTCTACCTAATTTATCTGAACCAATTCATGGCATGGCACTTGCAGATGCACATATCTGATTATCAAATGCTAAAACATTTTGTAGAACTTGAACTGTTTGCATAAGCTGAGAGAAACATTGATTGTTCTTTCTATACTATCTATTTTATCAAGCATATCTCATCAGTCACCCATATATTAAATGATGTAATTATTTAAATAATTTTGTTATTAAATGTAGACTGTTAATGCAGAATTTAAAGTAGATGTGAGGCTCTACATGGTTGGTTCTCAGTTATTTTAACTACATACATATAATTTATGCAATAGCAGTTGGTATCATGTCTTGAAGCCCAATAAAATAATAACCCAATCACATGCCCTAGCAATTGAGGTAGGTAAAGGTAGAGAAGTATCTTTCATGGTGACGGTTAGGGTTTCTATTACTATGTTTTTGCTAAGCACAGCAAAATAAATCTAAGAAAATAATAAAACTATGAAAATTCAATAAATTTTACAATCAGTCCAGTCTTATGTAGAAATATAAATATTGCAATATTTTTGGGAGCAGATAAATTGTATCCATTGTTGCAGGTACACGTATGTAATGAATCATAGACTTCCATATGCTTTAACCCTTAAGGGCATGTAGCTATTCATCAACCATTTATCCCGCTGAATTCCCCATGTCTCATTTTCAATGCTACCATACAGGAAAACTACTGAATATTTTGAAATTAATTTGACTGCCAGTTGTTGCTGCCTTAGGCAGCAATGGCTTCCAGTCAAATTAATTTCAGAATATTCAACAGAATAAGTTTTATATCATAAAGAATATACTTTTTCAGGGATTTGTTGGTGAAATGGTTAACTAAATACACAATTAAACATGATCAACATATATTCAAAGTTAGTTAAGCTTATTTACTTTATGCATATAGTAACAGTGACTTGCTCTTACAATCAGTGCGGTTGCCCTTAGCTGGCCTACCACTTGAAATGCAGGAGAAAACTTCTTTCCATCCCACTCACCCCCATATACACCTCCAAATCAGCTCCTGCATCTCAAAATCTGACACACCCAGCTGGTTATCATATTATATCTCCTGCCAGCCATGGATAATTAAACTTACTTAAAAGAATAACAACACTGCTGAATATTTTCACATAAGCTTAGACTAACATCCATTTTGCTATCACCAACCCCCCCCCCCCCCCCCACCCCAACCCCGCACACCCACAACACAACCAAACATGTAAACAGCTCTGTCGTCTAGAGGTATAATTTATCACCATTTATACCATCATGCACTTATTTGAGCATGAACAGCACACATGTCACCATTCAATGAGCAAGCCATTTGATGCACGAATACTGGTTCCAACATGGTATAAAAGCAACCTCCTATACACAAGGTATGAAACCTTCATCTGTGGGCACCATTGTCCATTGTCAGAAAGCTGATTGGTTGGTTTGTAGTCACGGTTCTGACTACAAACCAACCAATAAGCTTTCTGACAATGGACAATGGTGCCCACAGATGAAGGTTTCATACCTTGTGTATATTATTATATATAGTAGGGGGAATATGTGGTAGAGGGATGGATGGACGAAAATTCAAAGGCCTGTGCATAAGTTTATAACAATGTGCGAAAACCGGTTCTGTAAAACTTTTACGGTACGTGTTAATCTTTTAGCTAAAATGTGAACCTATATAAAAGTCTTCAGACACCGCGCAATATTTATGTAAATCTCACTTCTGAAGTATCATTATTAACTATATGTTTTCGTTACCTTTTTTAAACTTTGAAAGTCGTGAAATAAGAAACAAACCTAAAACGCGGAACGTCATGAAACTGCGATAAAGGTCGCGGACAGCGGCTGGCCAACGTTCCTAAATCTGCAAACTATGACAATCGGCAATCTTCGGATTGATTACTTCATTTAAGAGATCAGCTGAAAAAAGCTGATTTCACACGCGTAAAACGTTTTCGTTTTCGAACGCAAGTCACGTTCGATTGAAAGCTCTGAACTTGGGTATTTGAATGAAATGCAGTAATTCTAAGAAGAAAATCGTGAAATATTTTATATTTTGTTAACTTTAGTGGTTTCACTGTGAATACTATCCAGGTATCAAGACTGTTCCGTATTTGTTTAGTTAAATTAGTGGCAGAAAATTCTTGAAGAACGCGATTCTAAATTTGAAAATGAAGATTTTTAGCTCACCTGATAAGGCTGATTATCATTAGAAGGGTGATCATCTGAAAGTGACACTGAGAGATCAATTGAGATTTATTCCATACACTGCCTGTGGCTGAGAAATCGCTACACTTTCCCTTGCGTACAAGTTGAGACTGCCATTTTGCCGTCTTATTAAAGTTCTCATAAAACCACAGATACGTATACTTTACACTAAATGTAGGACCATTCGTTACTTTATTGATACTTTTAACTAAGTAGTTGTGCAGCCACCATCTTAGATAGAAATTTGCTGGCGCTATTATTTCAGATCCTATTGTCTTCACCGGTACGCAATGGTTGAAACATCAACGTCACGGGGTCACATAATGGGATGGGGTACTATCAAACCGTGGTAGTTAACGAACATTTGTGATTTAACGGAAATTTTTTAAAAGATATACTCTACAACACTATAAGAAATTGGCAGTGTCAGATAGCTTTAAAAGTGTTCTTTTTATACATACAATTCATATTCTAAACGTCCAAACGAGTATCCTACAATATCAATTTTAAATTGCCATGTCATGATCAAATTTGTCTACTTTCAAGTTGAGGAGGGGTTTATCAAACCATGTTAACAGGACAGAGGAATCAATAAAAATTTCTGTAGAGCATTAATCTCACTATAAATAAAAGCAATGGTAAAATAAATTTGTTTACCCAAGACACAGTTTACTTTTCATAGCTTTCCGCTTAGTTTTCTATGTTTAAATATGGATTTGACGATATGTCTGATAAAAATTAAGGATGGCAGCCATTTTGAAACTTAAATCACATGATCTGAAGACAAATTTACAAGGTGTGGCATAACTATTTGAGATATTTATTAAAAATTGTATGTGGAAGTAAGGAATGAATATACGTTCATTGTCTACTAAAAGCTTTTTAATCCAACAAGTACTTTTCTAATAGGACATGCTTAAACATAAATACCACGGTTTGAAAGATACCATGGTTTGATAATACCCTACCCTGCATACCGGAATACAAATTTTTGTTGATAACTCTAGCAATGCAAGCATGTAAAAGTGTGAGATGTAAAAGGGTGAAATATCTAGAAATACTAATTTTAGACATAAATTTGGAACTCAGGTAGGCAAAATCACCAAATTTGTCACCTCCATTCTTATTATAGGTGGCTAGAAATTCAGGACAAAGCATGAAATATCTAGGTCAAGGGGTCAATAAGTGCATACTTGAATACAGGTTTTTGGCCATAACTTTGGAGTGCAAGAGGGCAGAATCACCAGATTTAGCACAAGCATTCATATTATGCCTGGTTATGATTGCTTTGAGACTGAGGTCAACTACTAAAATATCTAGGGCATTGGGTTACTTAGTGCATACCGGAATACACATTTTTGTTGATAACTGCAATACAAGCAGGTAGGATCAACAAATCGATAAGATACATTCTTATTGTGGCCGCCGAGACCCACAATTTATTTTGAGGTAAACGGTTCAAAGATCTAGGGCACAGGATCTCTAAGTGCATCCCGAAATACAAATTTTTAGTCATAAATCAGGAACAGAAGTGGGGGGAATGACCAAATTTGGGACATCCATTCATCCTATAGGGCATGAGAATGCATCAAATATCTACATGTAGGTCACACGTTCACGAAGTGCGTACCGGAGTTCACATTTTTGCCATAACTCTGGAGTGCAAGAAGGCAGAATCATCAGATTTAGCACATGCCTTCATATTACAACCGTTTAGATCTGATTGTATCTAGGTTATGGGGGTCACTAAGTGCATGATTAAGACAGAGTGCAAAGTCCTAAGTCAGCATCTCCCTTGAGTGAATTATAATTATGCATTATGGATAATTTAGTAATCAATATCGGGTGATGTTATGGTATCCTATGGTATCCTACTCGGCAGAAGGAGTTTGGGAGGATTTATTGAGTGTTACATAAACTAAAAAATATTACTGTTTTGCTTAGAGAACACTCCTCTGATCATTGTAGTTGTGTGGTTTCATATGGGAATTTTGTAGGTCATCTGGGACAAAAAATTCATAGATAGATAGACTTAACCCTCGAATTTGATTTAAAAAAGCCAAAAACAACTTCTGCAGTGGTCTTGAGATTGTCCATATTAGTGTTCAAATGCCTTCATGATCTTGCACCACCTTACCTAAATTCACTGATCGTACGAAGAACATCAGCAAGGTCCCTTCGATCAAATTCACAATTACTATGTGTCGTACCACGTTCGAATTTAACCATCGGTGAACGCGCCTTCTCGAGAGCAGGACCAAAATTTTGGAACAATCTACCATCTGACATTCAAAATTGCAACAAAATTGAGCCATTTAAATCTATGTTAAAAACTCACCTTTTCACAAGAGCATATTATTAAATTTTGTAAAGCGCCTTTGAGCGGTTTAGTCCGGAATCGGCGCTATAGAAATTTACATACATACATACATACATACATATGCAGACCAAAAGAAGACTATTTTTGAAAATTTATCACTGGAATGACTGGCTCGATAACTAAGCCAGTCATTCCAGTGGTAAATTTTCAAAAATAGTCTTCTCTTGGTCTGCAAATGGACATTTTCTGTGAGAAAATTGAAATTTTCTTGAATAAATTCAAGGGCTAAAGGGCTAATAACTCATGGAATGAACTGAAACAGTTTTGTGTGTTTTAGGTAATTGCCTCACAGCTCATTGAACTCAGATCTGTATTCATATTAACAATTTTCGTGTTTTGCTTTTGTCTTATTTTTATTTGGCTAAATTATATCCTTGGTTACTGAATACTTTGAAAATAATTAAAGGTGCATATTCACACAAAAAGCGTGACGGTAAAATTGTATACTTTTAGAGGCTTAAATTGTGTCCCCACAATGTAATGAAATGAAATACATTTGAAAAAAATTATTAGTTTACACAGAATGAAACCATCATTATGGTAATATCTATTTCGTTTCAGTACATTGAGGTCCACAATTTAAGCTTCTAAAAGTATATAAACTTCACAATTTTATTTTCAAGCATTTTGGTGTGAATATGCACTGTTAACTTAGCAGCAACAGCTTTCAACTACATTCATTTTCAAAATAATGAGTTGGTATTTGAACTATGTAGCTTCTTTCTCCATTTGGTATTGGCCATTAAATGGCTACAGACATAGCTTAACACGTTTTAAAAACAAAAAAACTAAAATACGGTAGTTAGTAAGAAACATTCTATTGAGTATATTGAACAAATTTGGATATGTTTTATTTTTGGGGGGAGCGTGTTAGGTTATTTCTGAACTGTACTGTACATGCAACTGGTCTCATTAATCTCCACCCCATCAACCCCATTCCTTTAAGAAAGTTTCTAGTATCTCGAAGTACTGCGGTTCAAAGTGAGATTCACAGGCCCTTGATCCTCCTGTATGTGAGATCAAGCCTGAAACGTATACATTTTGTTTGCTCCATTTGGCAGATATCGGCCAAGCCGTAACAGCTATGACCACTGCTTCAATTGGTGCTCTCGTTAAGCGATATTACATTCGTGACACCTTGGCACCATTCGACGAGGACAAGAGTCATGAATTCAAGGGCCATCGCAATCTGGCAGTAGAGGAATTACCTCACTGGACCAAAGAGCGGAACTCAGACCGTGCGTCTAGACGAGCAGCCTCTAGGTACATGTATGGCACGCCATGATGTGGGAATATACATGGAGATCTGTGTGAGCTTCACACGTTTAATCTATTACAACCATCATGTCATACATACACACAATGCACACACACACGCACACACACACACACACACCACTAACCTCTACCTCTAGTTTATCCATTAATGGTCAACCTGGTCTAAAACAAGTGGTCCTGACTCATGAGACATGTCGATTTGCAGACCAATAGAAATATTTTTTTGATAATTTACGACTGGAATGGCTGGCTCATTTAACAAGCCAGCTATTCAAGTGGTACATTTTCAAAATTCGATTTCTCTTATTGTGCAAATGGATTGTTACTGTTGTTGTTCTAAGACTTGTTCTTGTTATTCATGCTGGTAGAAATTGTAGCTATTTTCCTAATGTCGCATTCACCATATATTACACCTATATTTAAAAAGGGAGACAGAAATGTCACAAGCAATTATAGGCCAATAAGTCTGACAAGTGTCGTCTCCAAAGTACTTGAAGGTTTAATTAGAGACAGTATCATCCAGCATATGAAAACGAATGGCTTATTTAGTAAATGTCAATTTGGTTTCATCCCAGGTAGGTCCACCACACTGCAGTTTTTGACGGTAGTGGATAAATGGCTACAAATATTGGATAGTGATGGTGGTGTGGTGCACGTTGCATATTTAGATTTTTTAAAGGCATTTGACAAGGTTCCCCATTTAGCCTTGTACATAAACTGAATCTATATAGCATCAACCCACAGATTATTAAATGGGTAGAAGGGTCATTCCATATAAGGACCAAAATTTTTGAAATCCGTCAAGTCATAGTTTCAGATTTCCTTCAAACTTTGTCAGAGTAAGCATATGTATGTATTAACAGGAAATTCCAAGTATTATAGTGAAAGGTCAAATTCTTTTTGAAAACTGGCCTATCCAATACCCCCTGCCTAAAATTGACAAAAATTTGTAACAAAATTTCTATGTTTGAGGCTTCATATCTCACCGACTACAGTGCTCACAATACTAGGTCTTTTTATTTTAACAGTCTGGTCACCATAGTTCGAGAAAATCACAAGCATTTTGTGCTGACCTGTTTTAGGCATGTATTAGGGGTCGTCAAAAATGCCAAAAAATGTGATTTTTCATATTTTAATCCAAATTTTTTGTATTTGGTTTACACAAATGATTTCTATCCTGTTAACTAGAGCTACTGCTACTTTAGTGATATTTATTACCTAATGGCAAGATATGCTCCGCAAAAATTTTGTGGGAGCCATACCCCCACCCCTGTTCGCCAAAATGGGGTGACTTCATAACATGTTTTTTCAAAATAACCCCTTTCAATTTTTTTAATATTTTGGTGAATGTTATATATATGGTCAATGGTTACAGGGCCAAAAGGTTCACTCTTACATTTGTTTCCTTTTAGAGCTATGGCAAATACAAAATCTGATATTTTTTCAAAAACTTGTATGATATTCGATTTTGGGGGTTAATAATTTTAAAAGTATACACTCTACAAGTATGAAACAAGAGATGTAGCGCGTTTCCATGCCTTATTAAAAGAAACAACCAGCATTTCCCTTTTACAAAATAGATAAACATGGATTTTAGAGATGTCAAAACCTTACTTTGTTAAAATTTGACATTTTTGTGGGTAAACTACAAGTCATTATTCAACAACATTTTCAATGGGAATAACATATTGCCTGGAGAATATTTAAAAAACAATTTGACTATAAGTTGTTGCTGACTTAGCCATCAATAATTTTCAGTCAAATCATTTTCAAAATATACACCAGGTACAGAGTTTGTCCTGTAAGCTGGTCGAGCTGCAACAGCTCATCACTCAGTCTTGAGTTATCCAGTGTTAATAAAGACTGAGAGATTTCATATCTAGAGAAAATAACTCAACCTTCAGAGCTTTGTATATAATTAGGTCAATTGCTGTAATAGACATAGGTAGTGAGGTGATATTGATTAGTCACATGGTCTCAGTTTTTCTCAGAGATCTGCATGTAAGTATTGCTATCAACAAGAGTTCAGTCAAGCATTTTAAGTGATCAAGATTAGGCAGCATGACCAGTGAAAGTGTTTAATAATTACTGCTTTGAAACATTGACATTGTTGCTGATACACAAATGTTTAGATATTTACTTTAGAAATTTAATAATTCACTATACATCTTAATGATAAATTAGGCCTTTTAATTTGAAAAGTGTAAACTTTGACTAGGACACGTTGCACAATGGCTGAATTACCAGAGACATTTTGTTCAGTTGGACGTCTCACTAATGATAAATGTCATAAGTTTACGGATAAATGCTCTGTAAATGATGTTGTACAATTGACGGCTACAGATAAAACACTTGTTGCAATGAGAAGCGGCCAGAGTGAGGATAGTTTAGAAACAGTGTGCTGTTGCCACAAGAAACACTATCTGCATATATTCCCAATGATGAAGCAGAACACTTCATGTTGTGATCCCCTAAAAGTTCACAAAAAGCTTATTAAAAGGGGACTAGTTAATATAGATCAAGAAATTGTGGCATTAATACAGTCGAAAACTAGAGAGAGAAAACAACCTGACCAAAAGATTTGCCATCATTGTTTGCAGAAAATTAATAACCTGACAGATTGTAGTGACAGTGAACCGGAATCAATGGCCATAGCAGATACTGTGTACAGTAATGCTGAATGCCTCAACTCTAGTTTCTCAGCAGTTGGAGTTTCTCCCCTAAAGAGTGTCCATTCAGAAAGGAAAGTATCATATGGTAAACGAAAAATCAAACAAATGGCAGAAGCAACAACAAGTCATGTGGCATCCCACCTAGGTTTTCCACCTAATTAATTAGTTGCTGACACTTCACAAACTGAATGTACATGTGATTCTAAGTTAGATGTGGACTACTTGGTATCGAACATGAATGAAAAACTGTCTGTGTCATCACGAAATCAAAAGATACAAGTATTGACTATTACACCTAAATCATGGTCGATAGATAAAACTGTTCAGGTTTTTCAGGCATGTGGTGTTACGTGTTTTATGGTGAAACAAGCCAGACAACTTGCGCAGAATGATTGAATACTCGCTGATCGTGAAACCTTTAAAAGAAATAAGCTTGATCAGCATACACTAGATAGTGTTATTAACTACTACCAAGATGATACTGTATCTAGACTATTACCCGGGAAAAATGATTTTGTTACTATAAGAATTTGTGGTACCAAAGAACATAAGCAAAAACGGCTAATCCTGACAAATTTGAAGGAAGTACATGCTAATTTCAAAACAGAAACTGGACTTAAAATTGGTTTCTCTAAATTTGTTGAGTTAAGACCCAAATGGTGTGTAACTGTTTCTTCTAGCGGCAGCCACAATGTTTGTGTATGCGAAAAACACCAAAATGGTTAATTCCATGAAATGGCTGACATTTAGGCATACTTTAGTATGAGAGATTACACATATTGGCCTGGTCGCAGTGTGTCAAAATTGTCTATAAATGGCCATAGAAGTCCATGTAGCTGTACTAACATGACCATAATATACCATTCAATGTCCACCTATGATGAAAAAGTATCTAAAATGCTAAAGTGGAGATATTTTAAACTTTTTAAAACAAATTAGATTGTCGCGAAAAATGTCAAATCTTAACAGAGTCAGGTCTTTGGGTCTAGAAAATCGATGTTTATGTATTATATAACCAGGGAATGCTGATTGGTTCTTCTAATATAGCAGGAGAACTGGTTGTATCGCTTGTTTCATGCCTCTAGGCCCTATAATTTTAAAATTATTAACCCCCAAAAATGGAATATCGTACAAGTTTTACAAAAATATCACATTTCTAATATGCCATAGCTCCAAAAGGGAACAAATGTAAGAGTGCAACTTTTAACCATGTAACTATTGACCATATATCTAGCATTCACCAAAATAAAATAAAAATTGAAAGGTGTTATTTTGACTTAATAGGCGATGAAGTTGGCCCTCTTTTGTGAACAGGGGTGGTGCATTGGGCCCCCCAAATTTTTTGATGAGCAAACCTTGCTGTTAGTCAGTAAATATTACTAAGCTAATATTAGCTCTAGTGAACTGGGTAGAAATCATTTAGTTACAGCAACTATAATATACATTTTACTGTATCACCAAATTTTGTTGAAACAGGAAAATTAGCTGTTTTTAACGTTTTTGGTGACCCCTAAAACAAGTCAACACATATTGCTTGTTATTTTCCTCAAGTATGCTGACCAGAGCATTAGAATGAAAAGATCTAGTATTGTAAACAGTATATTGGATGAGATATGATGTCTCAAACATTGGATTTGTACTTGAAACTTTTGTCAATTTTAGCATAGGGGTCTTTGAGAGGGCATTTTTCAAAAAGTATTTCACATATCAGTTAAAAAATTGTCATGCTCAACTAAAACATCCATATGCTCACATTGAGAAAGTTTGAAGGAAATCCGTGACTATGAGTTGACGGGCATTGGTCCATCTTATACGGAATGACCCAGAAAGCTTCTTATCACAGCATAGCCAGGGAGTAATCATTAGTGATGAACCCTCAGAATGGAAATCAGTATTTAGTGGGATACCACAGGGATCAGTTTTAGGACCGGTGTTGTTTGTTTTATATATAAATGACTTACCTATTGTGATAGCATTATAGTGTATGCGTATGACACAAAGCTTTTTCATGGCATAAAAATCATAGCTATATTCTCGGTAAAGAAGGTCCCCTATTAATCCAACTGAGGATGAAAAGGATATAGGAGTTATTATTGATGATAAACTATGTTTCGAAAAGCCAACTCCATTATGGGTGTAATAAGGCGCACATTTGTATCCCTTGAATCATTAGTGCGGCCACATCTGGAATTTGCTAATCATGTTTGGATCCCCTATCTCAAGAAACATGTGGAGCTGTTAGAAAATGTCCAACTAAGGGCGACTAAAAGTGTCTCAGGACTATCAAACCTAAATTATGAGACTAGGCTCAGGGTCCTTAATATTCCAACTCTTGCATACTGTAGAGTACGAGGAGACATTATTGAAGCTTACAAAATAATATTATAACAAAAAAATATGATCCAGAAGTGTGCAACCTTTTTTGAATTTCGATCAGACTCGAGAACCAGGGACACAGGCTAAAACTATACAAATCCAGATCACGTATAAACATAGAAAAATACTCCCTTAAACATAGAATCGTGGACTTATGGAACAGCCTTCTGGCCCATGTTATAGAAGCAACAACCATGATATCATTTGAAAGAAAATTAGATAAACAATGGAATAACCAACCCCTATACTATAACTATCTAGCTGGCAATATAAATCCCATGTTTTATTACCGAATTGAAATAGGAAATTAGGAATTTGTCATTACAGGCATTTAACCTTCTCACAGAAATAGAATATGATTGATTGATTGATTGATATCACATCATTTTTATTCCCACACCTTTTGAAAAAATGGAGGAATATCATATTGAAATCGCATCTCTCTCTCCCTCTCTCCCCTCCCTTCCTCTCTCTCCATCTAGCTACCTCCTCCGAAACCATTTGGTGGGATTCCAAAGGTTTGTGGAATTCAACCAAATTGTTTATAAATGTGAGATACCCATATGATTGTGGATAGTGAGACAACCTAACGTAGATATTTAACACTTCAGTGGCCAAACAGTCCAAAACTGGCTTATGCAATTGCAATGATCATAAGAAATGCCCAGTTGTAGACCAAGAGAATCTCAATTTGTGAAAGGTTATCACTGGATTGGCTGGCTCAGTAAATTTGTTTAACTGTTTGACTGCCGCAAGCGACCAGACAATAATTTCAGTGGGCAATAACTTTGGACATGCTGTATATTTGGAAAACAATTTGACTGAAAGTTGTTGGTGCCTTAGCCACCAACAACTTTCAATCAAATTATTTTCAAATATTCTGCATATCTTGGAGTTAAACCCCTTGGAAAATGTGGTCTGCAATAATTCAGCAGACAGACAGTTAAATTCTCTTCGCTTGGCCTGCAATTGTCCATTCACCAAGTAAAAGAGATTTTCTTGAGAAATCTCGGCCATTTTTAACCCTAAAAAATTTGTTCAAGAAAATGTCAATCTCATAGAAAATGTCTATTTACAGACCAAGAGAAGGCAATCTTTGAAAATTTATCACTGGAATGACTGGCTCGGTTATCGAACCAGTCATTCCAGCGGAAAATCTGTAAAATAGTCTTCTCTTGGTCTGTAAATGAACATTCCTTAAGACTACTATAGAGGCTGTTTTGGTGGACTTGTGTCTTAAAGTACTACCTATATTAACAACAATGGGTTAACAGTTTTCAAGTTAATTTGCTAAACTTATTCAAGCGCTGTTAAGGGTGTCGAAAAACAAGTTTTGAATTCAAGCACTTTGGAAACACTTTCAAGGATCGCTGGTCACGAATGCTGTTATTATAGAGATTTTGTACGTGTTTGTTTTTCAGGGCATTGAATGCATTCTTGAACACAGGTGATGGTGGTACACTGTATCTGGGCATCTTTGATAGCGGTGTGGTTAAAGGACTGGAACTGACACTCTATCAGGTAATAATTTCATTTCAATTGCCATTCATTTAATCATTCATCCATCCATCCGCAAAAATATTTTGGAACCACTGAAGGGAGCTAACCAAAATTTGGGAAATATGATTGGGGGAGCTAAGTACCGTATAAGCTTGTTCAAGCAAAGCAGTTAATGTAAGGTGAAAAAATATTTGAGATTTTTTATGCTCCCCGAAAAATTATGGCCCAGCACATAGTCACTTTGTTCTTTCGTTCCTCCTTCACCCCGGAAGGTTCGGAAGCCCTATAGTAATCACAGCATCTGTCTGTCCATCCACAATATCTCATAAACAGCATATCATACTGATCCGCGTTTATATGTCTAATGTTTTGGGTGAAAATGTGCTTTTTAATGCAAAAACTCACAATTTTTGTCAATTTTCTCCTGAACAACACATCATACAGAACCGCTTCAGATATTTTAATGAAACTTGGCAGGTGGCTTCTTTATAATTGGTAGATGTGCCTTTTGAAGGAGTCACCTTTATCGGACCAATATTTTGGGTGAAAAACCGCTTTTTAATGCAAAAACTAATTTTTGTCTATTTTCTCGTAAGCACCATATCATATAGAATCGCTTAAAATAATTTAATGACACTTGGCATATGCCTCGGTTATGATCCGCAGATGTGCTTTTTGCGGGATTCACCTTAATAGGTCCAGGATTTTTGGTGAAAATGGGGATTTTAATGCAAAAACTCAAATTTTTTGTCAATATTCTCATAAACGGCATACGTGTATCGTACAGAATCGCTTAAAATAATTTTAGGTCTGCGTGACCTACTTTTTATCTACTTTTTATCACTGAATCGCTGAACATTACATAGAATTTTTGTCCGGGCCATAGTTTCAAGTTTCCATGCGGAGTATGGCTTGATTGGGAGCATGGCTCCGGTTACTTAAATATGTCTTATTCATCAGGTCATTGCTGATATCATGGAAATCTGTCACGTTCTTGTTCTAGAATAGACCCTAATTAGTATACGACAGATTAACTCAGAAATAACTTTACATGTTCTCAAAACAAAATAAAATGTACTGTTGAATATTTTGACCTTCATTTGATTGGAAGACATTGATATCTTTCCCCAGCAATGGCTTCCAATCAAATTAACCCTTTAAGCCTTAAATTTGTTCAAGAAAATATTAATTTTCTCAAAGAAAATGTCAATTTGCAGACCAAGAGAAGACTATTTTTGAAAATTTACAACTGGAATGACTGGCTCGTTTATGGAGCCAGTCATTCCAGTTGTCAATTATCAAAAATAGTTTGAGTTTTAAAGGGTTACGTACAAAATATTCACCGGTACATTTATTACATCGTGTTCAATATTGTACTAACTAACAGTTTTTGGATTGTTTTTCTCGTTTTGGAAACATGTTAACCTTAATGACTTATTTACGATCTGTACTGACTGCCTCATGCGTCATACTTGTTGTCGTTACTGAAACTGATGATGTCATTCATGCTCTGAATGCTGATCATCTGTTTACCGGGTTGTCTGAAGAAGAGCTACAGACCCTCATGTTCTGTTTCCGTGGATTATCTTCTACAAATACAGATTTTCATTTCTTTCTACAGAAGTACCATATACTTGCTAGTATGGAAGACCTGATGGCACGCTACATTCCCCCTGTGGAGCCACATCGTTATTCCGTGGAGTTTGTGCCGGTTCTCGACCAGGATATCGTGGACAATGAGGAGAAGATACACCTATATTTGAGTCAGACAAGGTATACTTATTCTGATCACATATCTTTCCTGTTATCCATTGAATTGTAATTGATTTGATTTCCATAATATTAACACACACGCCATCCGAAACTGGATTCTGCAGTGGTCTTGAGAAATGCTCAATTGCAGGCCAAGAGAAGATTACCAAATTTTTGCCGAACCCTACATGAAGGATAGCATGGCTCGACAAAATGATCCAAATGGCGTCTGGTGTGCAGCCAGAATTAGATAAATGTTACTGTTTTTCAATCTACATTTAATTCATCAATGGCTTATCCAATCGCAATAAAACTGGAGATTTTTTCAATACCATCATTGCATCCAGTCTACATTATAATTAAAATAATTTTATTTTTTCCAATACTTTTACAAGGCTGGGTCTATATTTCACAATGAATTAGAACAATATTAAGGTTTTTGAACATACACTTAATTCATTAAGGGCTTATCGGATTTCAATAAAACTTCATGGATTTGTTCTATACTATCATTACATCCAATCTGCATCATAAGGCCCCCTAGAAAAGAACCTTGAAAATTACTCATTTAAGGGGAATAATTTTCAAGATTCTTTTCTAGGGATGTAATCACATGAGATAAGATGCTTGCAATGGATCTCAATATCACGATATCATAACTACTTGTACTATTCAGAAGAAAATTCTTGTGCGATAAATAACTTTGAGTAGACATAGCCACACAGGCATGATACACATTCCCCTCCCAAAAATGCTCTCAATATCATCTTTCCAAGTCTGGGACAATTTATAGGAACTACTGAAATCTCTCAATCCACCTGTGAATTGTAGTTCTAACAAATAAACCATTGATAACTGCACAGTGTTAACCACTGAATTAAATGTATTTAAACTGTTAAACTGTAATCACTGCTTAAAGCTTGTGACTGGTCCAGGGCCACCACATGAATCAGTGACTGGTTCCTGTCTGTCATCTAAATCAGCTTGCTTTTGACCATGATTACTGTCCATATGTCACATTTAACTTAGCCCTGTAATGGGAAGAGGGTAATGTATTCTGGTCTGTTTTTCTGTCTACCTGTCCATCCACCTGCCTGTCTGTTTGCATGTTAGTCTACAGAGCCACATAAAAGACTGATCCGATTTGGCTCAAATTTTAATGGAACAAATGATCTCACTATGAAAGAGGATATTGACCATGATCCAGATTAAAAACATTGATCGGATCAAATTCTTGATCTATGGATATATACCTATGTTTAAAATGACTGGTCTGATTTAGATCAAAAAGAGTATGAATGTACACTAGGATTTATACAGGTCTGGTCATTATTCGGAAAATCTAAGAAACTGTGGCCATTTGACCAAAACGAGAGTGTGATGGTTTACACTCTGTGATTTCTCTTGTTTACTGTGCTTTATCATTAGTTCTTCCCTTGCCAATGATGGCCCGGATAGAGATCAGCCACATCAGCTGAGGACGACACAATATTGTTGGTGTGATAAGGATGCCGTCGCACAGCATAACTGTGTAAGTTAAAACTATCATCATCTGTCTAGGTCAGTCCTGCTATATGGACTTCAGGTGTGATACATGTGCTAATCCAATCTTTAGCTCTTTAATGGTCAAATTAGCTAAAACTACCCTTAGCTATAATCCTGAGAAATGTCCACTTGAGGGCCAAGAGACTATTTTTGAAAATTTACCACTGGAATAACTGGATCGATAAGTGAGCCATTCATTACAGTATTTAATTCTAAACAATAGCCTCTCAGCCCTTAAGATATTCACTAAACACAAATTTCAAAATTCAAATTTTTTTTCTTTATAAATCTTGAACATTAAAGGGTTAACACGGTTCTTGCTGGTCATGGAAATCCTGGAAAGTCATGAAATGTGAAAATTAAAATTCCAGGCCTGGAAAGTCTTGGAAAGTCAACATTTTTTATCATCGGTAATGGAACGGTCATGGAAAATGGTAATCATGCAAAATAAGAGAAATCTGTTATCACAAATCTCCGCCGTCACCTCTATCCAATAACATTATGGCAACAGCTTATCAAACAAGGCCTTGGATCGGTTGTTAGAAGCCGCAATATTAAAACATTTTGCAGAATAAAGTGAGATTGTAATTTATGTACCATAGCTACGTCATAAACACAAATCTAGATAGTAGTTCTTAGAAGTCAATGAATTTGTTTATTTTGGTCATGAAAAGTCATGGAAAAGTCGTTGAATTTCAAACACAAAACGGTGTAAGAACCCTGGACCATTAAGTAGCAGTAACATGGCACATTTATCTACAGTACAGCTCAGAAATATAGATAAAAGGTGGTGTTATATAGTGTTTGTTTTGTCCATCCATTCATCTGTCCATACATCCGTGTAGCTCTAGCTATAATGGAACGACCTTCAGCAATCTTGGGTTGGAGGTTGGTTATTGCTGTCTGAAGAACCTTATTGATTTTGGGGTCAAACTGTTAAGGGTCGAGTTCACGGTGACTCAATTAATGACAACGTTGTGTTTCCGGATAATAATTCAAGCTTTATTGAAGGGATCTTTACCAATCTTGGGTAGGATCTTGTGCTTGGGAGTCCGAAGAAGCCTCGATTTTGGGGTCAAACGGTCAAAGTACATCTAATTAATGCGTGATAACAACGTAGTCAGAAAAATTTAAAACCAAAAGATTGGTTATAAAGCCTGACTCTTGGATGCATTGTGAATCCAGAAGTCTAAATGGTCAGAAGCTGCTTTTTCAGCTCCTTTTATACCCTCATGGGTTGAACCTGGGGATTGGTTTGGATTTGCCTATATATGCGCATGATTATATTGGATTGCCGGTTCATAAGGATGCCATTTTTGATGGTTGTGGTCTATTTTTTGCCGGTTGATGTTTTTACTGGTTGAGCTGTCATGGTGGCTTAGGTGATTTTAACATGAGGATGAAGCCTCCACCAAATGGAGGAGACAAAAGGAATGCCATTGGATCCACCAGCTCCACACAATGGAGCCAATAGGCATCCACCTAGCAGGGTAAGGGTCACCGGCTTCCCTGGGTCAACTCGCAGACAATGGGCGGACATACCCAGTACGTTGTTATCACTCTACATCTAATTAATGACAATATTGCGTTTCCGGATAACAAATCGAGTTCTGTTGAAGGGATTTTTACCATTCTTGGCTGGGAGCTTGTCATTGGTGGTCCGAAGAGCACTATCGATTGTGGGGGTCTAATGGGCAACGGTCACTGTGACCTAATTAATGACATAATATTGTGTTTTTGGATCTTAACCCAAATTCTACTGAAGGAATCTCTACCAATCTTGGGTAGGAGATTGTCCTTGGTGGTCCGAGGAACCCTATCGATTTTGGTGTCAACGGTCAATGTCATGGTGACCCAATTAATGACATTATGTTGTGTTTCCGGATGATAACTCGACTTTACCAATCTTGGGTGGGAGGTGTCCTTGGTGGTCCGAATGACCATATAGATTTTGGGGTCAAACGGTCAAAGGCCAAGGTTACAGTGACCTAATTAATAACATATTGCGTTTGCGGCTGATAACTCGAGTTTTAATGAATGGATCTTTACCAATCGTGGGTTGGCGCTTGCCATTGCAGGTCCGAAGAACCCTGTCGATTGTGGGGTCAAACGGTCAAAGGTCAAGTTCACTGTCACCTAATTAATGACATATTGTGTTTCTGGATTGTCATTCTTGTTTTGTTTTGTAACCAGGTTACATTATTTCTGAGCTGTAACGCATGTGTGTGGGTCATGCTACAGCTGAGTGTTGATTCTATCACTGGTAAATAGGCTGCCAGCTATTGTGAATTAATGTAACTTTAAACAGTTTATATAGGTGGAATACAAACTTGGTGAAATAGCAAACTTAGTAAAGTTTACTTAATTTTACAGGTACTCCTTGAATCGGTGTGGTATGACCACATATATAGATGATGATCACAATAAACCATTCGAAGGGTACGAACCAAGAATTATGTATATATATATATAGTGTCCTTTTAAGATTAAGTTATCCCATTTTTGTGGATAATAGATCTTACTTCCTTCATAGTTATTACCCCTTGAACACTTTAATGATCAAGTCAGCCAAGAACCAGCATTTGCTGTGTGGTCAGTAACCGAGTAACTGAGCCAACCACACGCTCCACAGGTAAATTTGAAAAAAAATTTCTCTTGATTTGCAAACAGACATTGACTACCAAAAATGTTTTAATTTTGTTAACAGATTCTGAAGGACTAATTGTCGGAATAGGTGTAAGAATCAGACATGGATGATTATCTAGTAACTCTCCTTATAATCTACTACTTAGCAACTCTTACTTACCATACAATTAACTACTCCCTTTAAAATTAACTAGTCTCGAATATTCCCCTGCTATTAGGTAAGGGGAGTGAACTATTTGCCCAAATAATTCTCTTAGCCAGATTAATTAATTCCCTTGTGTCTGGATATGCTCTTCCTATCGAGGCCATTATATCGCCAGTAATATTAGCTGCTGTTAGCAATGTTGGAGAGCCTGAGTGTATCATTTCAAGCTGTAATAGAGGGATCCATTTCCAGCTATGCCCCGCCAATTTCTAGCTAAGCTCCACCCGCTTTTTATGTGTATTGTAATCGATTTGAAACTTTGAAACCTAGATTTCAAGATAACTATACAGATTAATTGTTAATATTTTGAAACTAATTAACTGTCTGACTCCTGCAAGCCACCAGACAATCATTTAGATGAGGAAACAGTTTTGATGCACCTTTATAGGTCCAAGATTTTTGGTGAAAATGAGGGTTTTATTGCAAAACTCACAATTTTTGTCAATATTCTCGTAAACGGCATATCATACGGAATCACTTAAAATAATTTAATCAAACTTTGCAGGTGGCTTCTTTATGATGGGTAGATGTTCCTTTTGAAGTATTCATTTTCATAGGTTCAAGATTTTGGGTGATAATTGGCTTTTTAATGCAAATTCTTTTTTTAATTTCCTTATTTTTATTTATTTTCATTTAATAAAATTGCTAAATAGAGAAAGGTATTTTCAGTGATTGGGGGTTGGGGGTGTTGGCATTCTGAGTCAAACAACAACAACTTTCAGTCAAATTGTTTTCAAAATATTTAGCAGGTCCAGAGGTATGTATACCCCTGCAAAACTCAGCAGTCAGACAGTTAAATTTTGCTAACTTGACCGTTATTGAAGGAGAAACTTGACCAGCTGTCTAATGGAGAAACATCTGCTGCGGGACACAGATGATCTGACTATTTATATTAATGTGTTCTCTCATGTTACAGGGAGTTTTGCCACCGTACTATGTCATTGAGATTAATATACGGCAGTGGGATGTGACAGATCCACGGAATTGTCAAACTGCTGATCTTTGTCTCGTCAATCTTCATCCTGTACACGAGGATGAGGAAGGAAAGGTGTATTTTCGTAGACAGGCTTCCATTGTTTGTGTAAGTGATAATGTAAGATTTAGCATTACGGTGAATATATACTAGTTGTTATTGCACCACAAAAACATCCATTACCGTTCAATCACTACTTGCTAAATCAATTATCTGCATTTTGCTATAAGAATAAGATTTTTATGCCTGCATACACACCTCGCCATGCCTAATCCTATTAATATGGACCCTCAACCAGGCTACTGGTTGAGTCCCATCTCCAGCCTACCATCAAGTATAGACTGGCACCAATCTATACTCACCTCATAGTGACGCTTGTCGCTAAGCATGCTTGCGCATGCGCATTAGAGCCCGAATAGGAAACAGATTCACTTTTCAATTATTCTGCATGCAGAATAATTGCTGAAAAATATTTGTCTAAGTTTTTGTGTTTTGCGCTGTGTCAGTAATACATCGTTGCCTTTATATTGCTGGAAATATGCCCAATATGAAGTCAATCCTCCCTAAGTTACGTGTAGGAAGTGTATTTGTGTTTATATGGTATCTTATAGACAAATTTTACTATATTACCGGTTTTCGTGAAAGATCATTTTGCTTCGTGGTATCTTGATTATTATGCCTATCTTTATTCATCATCATCATTTAATAATGTCCAGTCCACTTCTAGAGCCTGTAACAAAGTTATTTCTAGTGCATTATAAGGATTTATCATAAAATATCCCTTGTACGTTTCTTGTCAGGGGGGTTTTTGCTTTATGATTTGAACTTTCCCGCCGTTAGGAACTGAATTTCTGATGTCTCCTTTTTACGATTTTGAGCGGTATGCTCATTGTTACGTTTTTTCGTATTTAGGAGTCCGTGAAATTGTCAGACAAGACAAAATGTTCATCGTCCAAATATGATCGTCATCACTCTCTTGATTTTGCCGGGCACGTCTGTGCGAAGTGTACAACCTGTACTCCCAACTCAATGTGTGGAATATGTAAAGGGTGGCTGGTTTCGGTATCAAGAGCATTTTTTAAGGATATGCCTGTCAAACAATCGCTGTCCTCTGGTCGTCCTTCCCCTTCCTCCGTTGCTAGCAAGGCAAAAAGCTGTGTCCTTTGCTCAATCTTCTGTTCCTTTATCAGTAGCAACGGAGGGGGGAAACTCGGCAAATTCAGATGCCGTGATGGCGCTTTTTGCGAGGTTTGAATCCTTTGCCTCGGTTCTGACCAAATCTTGATGAACGTATATCTTCTGCGATTAAGGAGGCCAAGAATCAAGAAGTTTCTTCGAGTTCGGATGATAGCCCGAAGGCTAGCGGGCGTTCCCGCAAATGGGGGAAGCCGGTCCCTCTAACCTCTAGGCAGGTTTTAGTTTCTCCGAAGCAGAAGTCGAGAGCATCTAAGCTCTCGAAGGTGTGCTCGAGCAGTGCACCAGATAAAATCCACATAAGACTTGAGGGTGATGGGCATAACCCTCAAGCAGTGGTGGCGTCAGCTGAAGCTGACGTCCATAAGGCCAGACCTTATGCTAATGCCAGTTTTACGGTTGTTCCGGTTGTCAAGGTTGTTTCTAGATTGCCCATATCTAAGAGTTCGATTCCTAGTCTTGCTAGTTCCGGTTCCGTTGTGGTGGACTCGGGTCCTTTGGACTCGGGTTTACTTCCGTTTTCCGCTTCTCAGTCATTTTCCGTCCGAACTTCCGGGTTAGCAAGACATCCGGGTCTGCAGGATCCGGTTCTCTCTTCTTTGGCTTCCGTTTCCGGTAGGACTTCCGGTTTAGTTGGTAATCCAGATCGGCAAGATCCAGTTACCACTTCCGCTCCGTCCACTTCCGGTCTGTCTTCCGTCTATGTAGGACATCCGGGTCCTAGAGATCTGGTACCTACTTCCGTTTCCGGTTCTATTAGCGCTTCCGGCCATTCCGGAAATCCGGAGTCTGAGGACTCCTTTTATTTTTCGAATTCCGGTAGAGGCGTTTCCGTTTCCGGTTTGGACTCTAGTCAGTACACTTCCGCTTCCGGTCTTAGAGGTGTACTTCCGGGTCGCCCAGACCTGGATAGACTTCCGATTTCCGTTTCCGGTTTAGCGAGAGAGCAAAATTATCTAGGTCCATCTAGGTTTTTTGATGATAGGAGTTTTGTTGATTCTGTATCAGAAATTTCTCAAAGGGTTTCTCAGGATTCTGTAGCTTCTAACTATGAATCTTTCCTTCCTTCCAAGGTCATTGACGTTGATTTATCTTCTCAGTCTTCTCCTTCCTTTCGTGATGCTGTTGTTAATCCAGTTTTTTCTAGGCCTTCTTCCTTTTCCTCTTCTTCTCTCTCGTCGAAAGACTTCTCCTCTTCTCATGGTTCTCTTCTCCTCTTTTTAAATCTTCCCTTCCTCCTCCTCCGGGGTTTTCTCGTCTTCCTTCTGCTCTTCATTCTTCTTCCTCTCATGATCAGTTGGATCATTCTTTTTCTTCTTCTCAATCATTTTCTTCTCCGCCTTCCTCAGTTGCTTCTTCTGCATCTTTTGATCATCTTGATCCGATTGTTTCTGTGGTTTTATCTCCTGAGCTGGAATTTCAAATTGTCGATTCAGGGTTAGATTTTTCTTTGTTTTCCGTGGTTAGAGATTCTTCATTAGATCGTTCTTTTGTTTCTGCTCGTCTCTCTATTCTTTCGAGATTTTCGGCTAGCTCTTTGGTTCTTCCTTCTTCATCTGCTAGTCAGAATCTGGGTAGGGATTCTTTTTCCTCCTCTCATGTTTCCTCCTTTCATGATTCGGT
The DNA here is from genome assembly GCA_034401795.1 of Chaetoderma sp. LZ-2023a. Classification (NCBI taxonomy): domain Eukaryota; kingdom Metazoa; phylum Mollusca; class Caudofoveata; order Chaetodermatida; family Chaetodermatidae; genus Chaetoderma; species Chaetoderma sp. LZ-2023a. The sequence continues at coordinate 116,729,893 of CM067367.1, forward strand.
CAGTAGACCTTCCTCTCCTGTTTCTTCTAGGGCAGGTGATTCTTTAGTATCAGGAGACTCCTCTATTCTTATTTCCTCTTCTCCTCCTCCTCTTCCTTCTCTTCCTTCTACTCCTAAGTCAGTCAGGGTCAGGGATCTAAAGAGGTTTTGCCCAGTTAGAGCCTCTTCGGAAGACTGGTCCATGGCTCACCGATGGATTGCTTCTTCTCTCTCTCTTCCTCTTAAGGAGGAATTCGCTATGGATCCTCCTTCTTTCGGATCCGCTCTTTCTACTGCTGATCCTTCTTCATCTTCTCCTCAAGTGCTTCCTATTGACAATTTAGTGGTCGACATGCTAGACTTCTTCGTTAATGACTCTTTTAACTCTGAATTTTCTCTTATTTCTAAGTATGACTCGCCTGTCCAAATTCCTAAGGAGGACTTTTTGAAGGTTGCTTATGCTCAGTCTCTTTCTAGTCCTGCTTGGGAGGTTCTTTCGTCTCAGTTGAAGGATGCTTCTAAGTCTGACTTTACTACTGATCTGTTCAAATGGGAGTCTGTTTGTAGGTCTCAGATTAAATCTTCTAATTATCTTGCTCTGCTGTCTGAGGCCGTTCTTACGGCTGAAGAACAGGGTGAACAAATTCCTTTGGCTGGCTTTCGTTTTTTGGCCGATTTGTCTCGTGGTTCACTTAACTCTGTTTGTAAGTCTTTGGGGTATATTACTTCCAAACGCAGGTCTAGGAAACTCTCTGAGGTTAGAATTTCTGGTGTGTTGAAGCAGAATCTTGTGGTTGTGTCCCCTTTTGGTACTGATCTTTTTGGAGAGTCAGCTCCTAATTTAATTAGGGCGATTAGGGCGGAATCTGAGCGCTTGAAGGCCTCTAGGGAGGCCTTCCGTGAAGTGAGATGTCTCTTCTGTTAGAAGTCCTAATTCTTCTCCTAGAAGAAAGAGTCTCAAACCTGATCAGTTTGGGGCTTATCCTTCTAGGGTCTTCCATAACTCTAATTTGTCTTCGTCTGATCATCAGGATCGATCTTTGGAGGAGGATCGCTTCGATTCCATTTCCTCCCATCGTTCGAGGTCTTTAGGGAGTCAGTCTCCTTCGTCTTGGGCGAGGGGGGGTCAGACCCCTTCTCGCCATGCTTCCAGATCCAGAGGACGTTTTTCTTTTAGAGGGAAGAGAGTTTGAAGGTTTGGAGAATTCCCGGGTAGGTCCAACTTTCTCTCTTCCGTTCCCCAGTCCTCCCCTTCTTCTTCTCCCTTTGGAGCAAGCAGTCCAGTGCTGTTTTCCCAACGTGCCAGTAGGAGGGCGCCTTTCTCTGTTTTGAGGGAAATGGCAAGCCCTCGTTCAGGACTCATGGCTAGTATCTCAGATATGTTGGGGTTATGCTCCATCATGGATCCGTCGTCATCCTCTTCTCTCCCTTTTCCCAGTTTGGACTCCGGTTCCCTCCAATCCGGAGAAACTGGTGGCTTTGGAAGAGGAGTTGGAATCCATGATTGTAAAGAGGGCTATAGAGGAGGTTCCCCATTGGCGAGTAGACCCGGGCTACTACTCGATCATCTTTTTAGTTCCAAAGAAAACAGGACGTTGGCGTCCAATCATAAACCTGAAAAAATTAAATCTTATGATTCTCACCCCAAAATTCAAGATGGAGACGGTTTCCAAGATCATTTCCAGTCTGGATCAGGGAATGTGGACGTCTTCCATAGATCTAAAGGATGCTTACTTCCATGTTCTTATTCACCCTGCCGTCAGAAAGTTCATGAGGTTCGCCTACAAAGATCGTGTGTGGCAGTTCCGCGCCATGCCCTTCGGCCTGACCATGGATGCCTTCCTTTTTACCCGTCTAGTTTCAGCCGTGGCAGGAATTTTACACCATCGTTCTATCCATCTTCATGTTTATATAGACGACTGGTTGGTAAAAGCAAGGCCTTCCTCAATTCTCGCAGGTATTCTTCCAGAGGTTTGCAGTCTGGCTTGCAATCTAGGGTGGATTTTAAATCTGGAGAAATCAAGCCTAGTTCCTTGTCAAATCTTTACTCATCTAGGCGTTTCTTTCAACCTGGCCCAGGGTCTAGTCTTCCCCTCAGATCCAAGGATAGAGGCTTTATCAGTGGCAATGGAAATCCTCGCTTCTTCTCCAGTGGTAAGAGCAAGATTCTTTTTAAGAGTGATAGTTCTGATGGTCAGCGTAGAGAAGGTGATTCCTTGGGCGGCGCTGATGAGAAGACCTTTCCAGATGTATTTAATTTCCCTTTGGAAGCAGTCAGTCCACTCTATCTACCATCATATTCCCATCAGAGAACATTTGATCTCTCATCTAGATTTTTGGAAAGACCGTTCTCTGCTTCTGATGGGTGTTCCACTGGTAAAGCCCCCTCCTCAGGCAATTATCTTCACAGATGCTTCTCAGGAGGGTTGGGGAGCAGTCTGGGACTCCCTGTCGGTTTTCGGCCTTTGGTCCCTGGAGGAATCGTCAGCCCATATCAACATTCTGGAGTTGTGGGCTGTCAAGAAGGCTCTCCTTTCATGGTCAGATCTGGTGATAGGTCTCAGTCTCAATTCGGTCGGACAATTCGACAGTGGTATCTTATATCAACAGGCAGGGAGGTACAAGGTTGTCTCTCCTTTGTCTAGAAGTGTGGAATCTTCTCTTGTGGTGCTGCAAGAGGCAGTTTTTCTAGTGTCCTCACATGTCCCAGGCAGTCTGAATTTTCTGGCGGATCAACTGTCACGTCCCAGCAAGTTCGCCCACACAGAGTGGCAGTTAAAGAAGTCGGTTGTCAGAGCGATTTTCAATCTTATGGATCGTCCTCTAGTAGATCTCTTCGCGACCTCTCTGAATGCCCAGATCTCCTCTTACATGTCTCCTTTTCCGGACAGTCAAGCCCTGGCGGTAGATGCCCTGTCTCAGTCCTGGGCAGGGATGTTCGCTTATGCCTTCCCTCCTACTATTCTGATCCCGTTAGTGTTGAAGAAGGTCAAGGACCAAGTTTGCGAGATTCTTCTGATATCTCCCTTTTGGCCCAAGAGGATCTGGTTTGTAGACCTTCTAGATCTTCTGGTAGACTTTCCTCGTCTTCTTCCACTATCCCAGGACCTTCTATCTCAAGAGGTCGTTGTGTACATCCAAATCCAGAAATCTTCAATCTCCAAGCGTTTGGAGAATCTCGAGTCTGAACGCCTCCAGGATAAGGTTTCTTCAAGATCTCGGGAAATTATTGACTCTGCCAGAAGGGAATCGACCCGTCGAGTTTACAAGGGTTGTCTTAAAATTTTTGGTAAATGGTGTTCAGACCAAGGTTTCGTGCCCGATTCTGTTTCTATACCACAAGTTTTAGATTTTTTATCTTATCTTTTTGACTCTTTACATTTGTCAGCTAATACGGTCAGGGGGTATAGATTTTCTCTTGCATCTTCTCTTCCTTGTCTTCTGAATGCCGATGTCAAGGATACTAAGACTCTTAATAGCTTTATTAGAGGTCTAGGTAATATTCGTCCTCCGACTGCTACGCCTTTACCTTCCTGGAATTTGGCTTTGGCTCTTCAAGTTTTGGCAGGTCGCCATTTTGAACCTATTTCTTCTAGCAGTCTTAAGCTTTTAACTCTTAAAGCAGTTTTTCTTGTTGCTGCTGCCTCTGCTAGAAGACGTTCAGAGATTCATGCTCTTTCTGCAGAAAGGGATAGATTTATAGTTTCAGGTGACGGTTTGGTTTTATATCCCAGAAGGGCCTTTTTATCTAAAACTCAGTCTAACCGTTTTCCTGCTAGTCCGATTATTTTAAAATCTTTGTCGTCTTTTTCGCCATCCGACAAATTTTGGTGTCCGGTTAGGGCTTTAAGAACCTATAAACAGCGAACCGATTTTAAAAGAGCCGATCCATCCCATTTATGGGTTTCCTACGCGGAAGAGTTATCCAAGCCGGTCTCAAAAGCTACGATTGCCAGATGGATTTGTGAGATGATTAAGCTTTGCTACGAGATAGCTTCTCCGGATCAAATTAATCTCGCCCATATTAAAGCCCATGACGTTAGAGGCATGTCTACTTCTTTCGCTCTTTTTGCCGGTTCATCTTTAGATGAGGTCATGCAGGTGGCAGGCTGGAAATCTGAATCTACTTTTACCTCATTTTATCTTAAAGACCAGAGTGCAGCAGCTTCCTTCTTTCGTAACATTACGATTTTAACTAAAAAAGCCGAAGACCATATACCCAGCACTTCCCACCATTTTCGTTAGGACTGTGCATCTGTAAAGAATGGTGAGAGTCTTCTTTGGTTTTTATTTATTTCTTTAAGTTCTAGTTATCCTTATTTGTTAAATCACGGTGTGATTGAGTTATATGCACTATTATGTTATGTTATTAACATTTGGCTAAGATTGGTTTGATTTTTATCCTTGTTTATTGATTCTCTAATCTCCTCCCACCTTATGTTGTCATGGGGCACTGACCAATTCTCCTTCGATCAATACTCACCATTCTGTTACTTCTGATATACAGCTGGCCTTGACAGCTGGCTCTAGTACTATAGACTTAGAAAGCCTTACCGACTCCTTGGAACCGGGCACTCGGTTCCCAACTGCCGAGTACCCATCTACTATAGAGCTCATTCTTGTTTGCATAGCGACAAGAGAATACATGCTTTTTGCAGTTGGAAAGTCTTAAGATTTTTTAAGCCTAGGTCTTTTTACTGTGATTAATTGTGATAGCTTGTGCGTTCTCAAAAGGATATTTTGGATTAATATGGACGCTTCCGAGGATATCAGGTCGTATATTTCCATGTTATTCCATAGTTAAAAGACTTAGGTCTCTAAAATTTTGTATGTGTCGCATGTTCCAATTTCTAACCCCAAAGATCTGGGACGTGTGTTAACAACGAAATATGCCAGATGATCGCCTTCCTTTAAATCCCAACAGGCGATTGGCAGATATGAAATTAGGTGTTGGCTTATCGGTGTTTTAAACACAATGATCGGCTGACGTCGTTCTCCGTATGATCCGAGCGGGTGTCGTCACACCCGTGTTTCTCGGATGTTTATGTGAAGAAAATGTTTCATTAATTCGCGCATCTGATTTTGGGTGCTGCGTACTTTAATTGGTACCAGAAAAACTTTGGAATTTTCAAGTTTTGCGTGTTATCACGATCTGTTTGCAATGATCAGTGGTTTCAAAATTCTTGATTTAGATGTGTGGTCTGCGGTTTTACCGTGTGCTACAGCAGTTTGTTTACATTTTGTTGTTTCTTCACATATCGTTGTGGCCTTCGTTAGGAGTATAATTTTTATTTACTAGTAAATATACCCCGAATGCTATGCGATATGATTCCTGGTTCCGTTATACATCCTTGAGGATCAGTGTATGGGTGTATTGTTGCCCGCTTCGTTCTTGTCGTCATATTCAATGCGATCTTTGGTGTAACGTTGCGGGGTGGGGTGCGGGAGGGTGACAGTTAATTTATGGTCAATATATTTGAAAATTAATTGTCTGCCTTCCATTTTTTGTTTCGTTCCGTTCGCTTGCCGCACTAGCTCCAGCTGTAGGTTTACCGCCAACCGATTCTGCGCAATGCTGGCAGTGTCCTCTAGGATGGCCCGCGCCTGGCCACCGAAGATGCTAGGCCCTGTCAGGGGTGTCCCAAGAAGACGCTCCCTGACTGCCATAGCCGGATGCATATGGTCAAGAACCATTTGCCTCGCGGACTTTGTCACACGCGCCTGCACCCTTGCCAGTGCGTCCATAGACAGCACCAAGCCGTCACTGATGCACGAAAGCGCCACAGGTGGCACAGGGTGGCCTGCCCCCGCTTCAGCCCACACCAACTGAAGAAGGTGATACGAATGGTTGACAGCACTCATAGCTGCCCTCACACCCTCATCGCACAGGGACAGGACTTCATCCTGGTGTGCCTGGGACTTGTCCACAAGTGCCGGACCGGGGCCACCCGCTCCAGCACTCCGAACACCCAGTACCCAGCGGTCATTCTCGGTGACCGACGGGACAACACCATACCTGTCGTATTCCCCCCGTGGAATACGACCCCTCGCCCGCACCTCCATGGAGGCCGCAAGAAGCTGGCCCTTGTTCATGCGTTGTTTGCTATACATAGTATCAAGCAACACCATAAACCATGGATCCAGTCCAACAGACTGGATCAGGGCTGCGGGCAAGATCCCTGTCCTAATCGATGCACCGATGGACGGGGTACATCCTCCTCGGCCGTGGTCGAAACCACAGACGGGTCCACCCTGGCTAGCCAAGCCAGAGCCTCAGACCAATCCCTCTCCGAGGAGGACACTCCCGTGAACACGTCACCCGTTGACATGTTCACGGCCCTACCAGCAACGGCCTCCCGGCTAGGAGCCATTGCTGATATTCCAGGAACTCCGGTACTGTACGGTTCCGCCGCCACCCCATGGAACACACCAGTCCATGGAGTAGGCCTGCATGGAAAACCGTGCGGACCCGTAGCAGTTGAGGAACCGTGGCCAAACACGGGCGCCAACGGCACCCCATGTCTGACCGCCGGACCAGGCGAGATAGGTGAGTACCATGCCTGGCCGGCCACACCCGTCACCGTGTTGGTTGGCAGCAAACCAACCATCATGGGACCGGTGCCCGGTACCGGAGTGGCCTCAACCACGGGCGGAGCCGCTGCCCTGGCTTGCACCAGGCCAGACAGATGGAGGGCGGCTTCCATCAGGACGGAATCGACCTCCATGCTCTCCACCCGCGGCCTCACAGGCCGCAGCACACTCTCCTCCTCGGCCTCCTCATCTTCAGACCCCTAAGAGTCGTCACTAGACAAGGAAAACCGTGGAGCCGTCCTGGCGAATATGCCAGATGATCGCCTTTCTTTAAATCCCAACAGGCGATCGGCAGATATGAAATTAGGTGTTGACTTATCGGTGTTTTAAACACGATGATCGGCTGACGTCGTTCTCCGTAAGATCCGAGCAGGTGTCGTCACACCCCGTGTTTCTCGGATGTTTATGTGAAGAAAATGTTTCATTAATTCGCGCATCTGATTCTGGGTGCTGCATACTTTAATTGGTACCAGAAAAACTTTGGAATTTTCAAGTTTTGCGTGTTATCACGATCTGTTTGCAATGATCAGTGGTTTCAAAATTCTTGATTTAGATGTGTGGTCTGCGGTTTTACCGTGTGCTACAGCAGTTTGTTTACATTTTGTTGTTTCTTCACATATCGTTGTGGCCTTCGTTAGGAGTATAATTCATATTTATTAGTAAATATACCCCGAATGCTATGCGATATGATTCCTGGTTCCGTTATACATCCTTGAGGATCAGTGTATGGGTGTATTGTTGCCCGCTTCGTTCTTGTCGTCATATTCAATGCGATCGTTGCTGTAACGTGGCAGGGTGGGGTGCGGGAGGGTGACAGTTAATTTATGGTCAATATATTTGAAAATTAATTGTCTGCCTTCCATTTTTTGTTTCATTCCGCTGGCTTATTGTAGGTTTGGTTTATAGGCCAGGCCAGCCCCGCCATCATGTGTCGAGTGCCACATATCGTACGGGTTCTATACAAGGACCATGTCTGTTTCCACTGTACTAAGTGTAGTCTTGACAGTAGGTGTAACGTTTGCGCTGTGTGGTCGGTCGATATGATGCTTAAGTTCCTTGCCAGAAGGACTTGGCAGGGTCTGATGCGGGGTCAGGCGGTCCGAAAGTAAATCATGGAGCGTCCGTTTCGGCCCGTGGGGGCATTCCACGTCTGCAACCGGAGGTGGCGGAGATGGCACCGCCGGCGTGGTTTGGTCCGGCTAGGCAAGGTGTCTTGCATAGCGTTCTGCCCACGCTGGTGTCGTCCCTGCTGCCAAAAGTTGTAGGGCAGTCTCTCCCCATGTTTGATTCGGACCCTGGCCTTGGACAGGGTTCTGGACTGGACACAGAGGGAGCCGTTTCGTACGGCCCCCTGGCAGTCCCGTCGGGCTCCGGCCTGATGGGTTCTGTCTCTGCGGCAGTAGCGGTGGCCAGTCCGTCAGGCATGGGAGCTGTCCGCCAGGATGGCTCCACGGTTTTCCTTGTCTAGTGATGACTCTTAGGGGTCTGAAGATGAGGAGGCCGAGGAGGAGAGTGTGCTGCAGCCTGTGAGGCCGCGGGTGGAGAGCATGGAGGTCGATTCCGTCCTGATGGAAGCCGCCCTCCATCTGTCTGGCATGGCGCAAGCCAGGGCAGCGGCTCCGCCCATGGTTGAGGCCACTCCGGTACCGGGCACCGGTCCCGTGATGGTTGGTTTGCTGCCAACCAACACGGTGACGGGTGTGGCCGGCCAGGCATGGTACTCACCTATCTCGCCTGGTCCGGCGGTCAGACATGGGGTGCCGTTGGCGCCCGTGTTTGGCCACGGTTCCTCAACCGCTACGGGTCCGCACGGTATTCCGTGCCGGCCTACTCCATGGACTGGTGTGTTCCATGGGGTTGCGGCGGAACCGTACGGTACCGGAGTTCCTGGCATATCAGCAATGGCTCCTAGCCGGGAGGCCGTTGCTGGTAGGGCGGTGAACATGTCAACGGGTGACGTGTTCACGGGAGTGTCCTCCTCGGAGACGGATTGGTCTGAGGCTCTGGCTTGGCTAGCCAGGGTGGACCCGTCTGTGGTTTCGACCACGGCCAAGGAGGATGTACCCCGTCCATCGGTGCATCGATTAGGACGGGGATCTTGCCCGCAGCCCTGATCCAGTCTGTTGGACTGGATCCATGGTTTATGGTGTTGCTTGATACTATGTATAGCAAACAACGCATGAACAAGGGCCAGCTTCTTGCGTCCTCCATGGAGGTGCGGGCGAGGGGTCGTATTCCATGGGGGGGAATACGACAGGTATGGTGTTGTTCCGTCGGTCAGCGAGAATGACCGCTGGGTACTGGGTGTTCGGAGTGCTGGAGCGGGTGGCCCCGGTCCGGCACTTGTGGACAAGTCCCAGGCACACCAGGATGAAGTCCTGTCCCTATGCGATGAGGGTGTGAGGGCAGCTATGAGTGCTGTCAACCATTCGTATCACCTTCTTCAGTTGGTGTGGGCTGAAGCTGGGGCAGGCCACCCTGTGCCACCTGTGGCACTTTCGTGCGTCAGTGACGGCTTGGTGCTGTCTATGGACGCACTGGCAAGGGTGCAGGCGCATGTGACAAAGTCCGGGAGGCAAATGGTTCTTGACCATATGCATCCGGCTACGGCAGTCAGGGAGCGTCTTCTTGGGACACCCCTGACAGGGCCTAGCATATCTTCGGTGGCCAGGCGCGGGCCATCCTAGAGGACACTGCCAGCATTGCGCAGAATCGGTTGGCGGTAAACCTACAGCTGGAGCTAGTGCGGCAAGCGCACGCACTAGGGGCTGTAGAGAAACCGTTAGCTGTCCAACCTTCGAAGAAGCAGAAAGGCAAGGCGAAAGCTAAGCCTACTGCGACTTCTGCTTCGTCTGGATTTTCTCAGCCGTCGGCGGCTAAGAAAGCCAGGAAGGTTGTGGAGGCCCCTACCCTCCCCAATGTTGCTCATGATCGCCCTAGAGGCGGGAAGGGCAAGGGGAAGGATAAGGGTAAGTCCTCCAAGGGCGGAAAGAAGGGAGCAGATCGTACCCGAGGGTACGAGAGCTCCCTTCATATCCGCCTGGACCGCACCTGTGCGACAGGAACAGCGGTGCCAGTTATACCTGCCGAGCCAAGACGGAAATGGTTCTCTCTCTCTCTCTCGTTAAGAAAGGGGGTGGGGGTGGGGGGGAGCGGACCGCGAGCCGGACAATCCTGTTAGACGTTGAGGCGTCTATGGTGGGTGGAAGGCTCATGCGTTTCGTCGAGGCCTGGCGAGGTGTGACGTCAGACAGTCTGGTCCTGGGATGGTTATCCCAGGGGTACATGCTGGAGTGGTGGGACTTTCCGCCGCAGAATCTGTCTTTTGTACCTGTCTGGACACCCGTACCACGGGACCCAGACAAGTTAGAAGCTGTTCAAAACGAAGTGTCGGGTTTGCTTCTGAAGGGAGCAATAAAACCAGCGAACCAGAACACTCCGGGCTTCTATTCAAATATGTTCCTTGTCCCCAAGAGCACGGGGGGATGGAGACCCATACTCAATCTCAGGCCATTAAATTGGTTTATCCATACGCCTCGGTTCCAGATGGAAACGCCGAGGTCGGTAATGGCGGGATTGAGGGAGGGAATGTGGTGTGTGTCGATCGATCTGAAAGATGCATATTTCCACATTCCTATGAACCGGAGTTGGCACAGGTTTCTGAGATTTGCGTTTCAGAATCAAGTATGGGAGTTTATTGTTCTCCCATTTGGCCTGTCGACAGCTCCGAGGGTTTTCACAAGAGTGGTCCTTGCGGTGAAAGCGTTTCTCAGAAAAGAGAACGTGTTGTTACACACCTACATAGACAACTGGCTGCTCAAAGCAGACTCTGCAGCCAGGTTGAACGTGGATACTGCTCGGACTCTGAAGTTACTTTCAGATCTAGGCGGGATAGTCAACAAGGAGAGATCCGAGTTGACACCCACTCAACATTTCGTTTATTTGGGGATGCGATTCGATCTCGAGGAGGGCAGGGTTTACCCGTCAGAGCCCAGAGTGGTGTCTGTTAGCCATCCTCAAGAGTTTTCGAGTGGGAAACCACATTCAGGCGAGGCGGTTTCTTCAGATGCTGGGCATGATGGTCTCCATGGAGCAAGTGATCATATACGCTGCTCTAATGCGAAGACCTATCCAGTTGTATCTGATGTCTCTGTGGGAACAGAGAACAGAACCCCTGTCAAAACTGGTGCCAGTTTTGGAGCCGATAATATCGCATCTTGTATGGTGGAAAGAGCGTCAGAATCTCCTAGTAGGGGTTTCGCTGCACCTACCCAACCCCCAGGTGTCCGTGTACAGGGATGCATCGCTGGAGGGGTGGGGGGCCTGCCTGGGAGAACACCAGGTCTCGGGCACATGGACTCTCCTGGAGAGTCAGCTGCATATCAATCTGTTGGAAATGATGGCAGTGGAACTGGCGTTGGAAGAGTTTCTTCCGATGATCAGGGGCAAGGTGATATTGATACGGTCAGATTGCAATTCGACGGTAGTATCATACATAAATCGCCAAGGCGGGACAAGGTCACCCACACGGTGTATCAAAGTGTGGCACTTGATTCAATGGTGCAGGAATTACTCGGTTGTTTTGAAAGCAGCTCACATTCCTGGCCGATTGAACATTCTGGCGGATGCTTTGTCTCGCAAACAGAGAATTCTGCCAACAGAATGGTCCCTCAACCCTCCAGTTCTACGAGGGAAAATGCTCAAATCATGACTTATGTCTCGCCGATTCCAGATCCAAATGCCGTCGATACAGATGCTCTGGCGATAAGCTGGAGAGGGATGCACGCTTACGCGTACCCACCCACCATCCTTCTGCCGAAGGTATTGGTGAAGATCAGTGTCGGGTCCTGCTAATAGCGCTGTATTGGCCAAGCAGGGCATGGTTCATGGATCTGCTAGATCTGCTGGTGGAAAATCCAGTGCAGTTGCCCGAGATTCCGAACATAATCTCCCAGGCCAAGGGACGCTTCCTACACGAGCGTCCCGAAATGTTATTGACTGCGTGGTTGTTGTCAAACAACGTTCCATGTCGGAAGGCTTTTCTCGACAGGCTGCTGATTTCATCGCGGCTGCGAGGAGGTCAACCTTCAAGTCATATAACAACAAGGTTAACAGATTTGCAGACTGGTGTGAGGAAAAGGGTATTGTTACCTTTCATTCCACTATTCAGCAAATAGCAGACTTTCTCTGTGAGCTGTTCTTTTCAGGACTAGCTCCTGTCACAATTGCTGGATACAAGTTAGCTTTGGCATCAGTTATCCCTTGTCTAGCCAACAGGGATAGTCCAGAAGTGGCCCAGTTGAGTGTGATGGTGAAGGGAATGAGCAATCTCCGACCGAGACAACCGGTAGTCATTCCAGCCTGGAGTCTATCTTTAGTGCTTAATGTACTGGCCAAGCACCCTTTCGAACCGTTGCGTTCGGCTAGTCTAAAGCATTTGACTCTAAAGGCGGTCTTTCTATTGGCAGCTTCCTCAGCTAGAAGGCGCAGTGTGATCCATGCGCTTTCAGCAGAGAGGGACCGATTTATTGTCTCCAGAGAGGGTCTGCGTCTACTGCCAAGAGCAGAGTTTATGTCAAAGATTCGATCTTTGAGATATCCCGGCAAACCGATCGTTATACCGAAACTAAGTAGGTTGGATCGTGATGCCAGTGTCTGGTGCCCAGTCCGTGCTTTGACTAAGTACAAAACGGACAGACTCGTTACGGTCGAATGATAGACATCTGTGGATCTGCCATATGGAGCCATATGGCGCCGCATCCGTGGATTCTATCTCTCGTTGGGTAGTCAAATGCATTCAGACTACCCGTGAGATTACAACTGGGCACCAAGTGCAAGGCGCAAGGGCACGATGTTAGAGGAATAGCCGCCTCTTCCGCCCTTTACAATGGTGTTCCGTTTAAGGACATCATGGCTGTCACACAAGGGCACTGTGGGTCCTCTTTCACGGATTACTATATGAGGGATGTGTCAGACTTCGCCATTCCCCTCGCTTTAGCTGTTTTGAGACGATAGCTATATGACCGCACTGCTCTTCTTCCTTTTTTGGCATTTTTAAGAGAGAATTAAGAAGCAGACATGGTCGAGCAAGAGGATATCAACCAGTTGTGTCACTGATGGCCGGACAAGTGAATGGTTGGAGGCTCCAGGTCTGAATTCCAAATATCATGAGGTAATTCACGATTGAGAGTGTTTTGTATTATGTCTATATATCATGATCATTCATCTTATATATTCATGCTCATTCCCAGGCTAATATATGCAAAGAGCAGATAACCCTCTTGGCATATTTGTGTTTCAGGCGAGATACATGTTCCTGAGTTCTCTCCCTTTTCTTAGGAGAAAAGGGTGGGGTGGGGGGGGGGCAGTGACGCGAATATGATTTGGTTCCGATAACTTGACGGTCCTTTTAGGTCTCCGTTAGTCAAGTTGTTAAGTCTAAATCTTTCTCCAAGGGGCAAAAGTAGCATTTATGGCTTGCCCCTTCCCACCAGGTTACTGATCAAATCTGGTGTATATCAGAAGTAACAGAATGGTGAGTATTGATCGAAGGAGAATGCAGGAAATTTCAATTTCCCTTTCTCCGAGATCTAACAATACTCACCATTCTGTTACGGACCCAGCCTCCCAGCCCCACGGAGGCAAGCCATGGATTTCTCTTGTTTGGTGCTATGCAAACAATATGAGCTCTATGGTAGACGGGTACTCGGCAGTTGGGAGCCGAGTACCGGGTTCCAAGGAGTCGGTAAGGCTTTCTAAGTCTATGGTCCTAGAGCCAGCTGTCAAGGCCAGCTGTATATCAGAAGTAACAGAATGGTGAGTATTGTTAGATCTCGGAGAAAGGGAAATCGAAATTTCCTGCAATCTACGGGTTTAGCAAGTAGTGATTGAACGGTAATGGATGTTTTTGTGGTGTAATAACAACCCCCCACAGACCCCCCCTTGCGGGTTGGTCTGTTGTTTTATTAACCACTATAAAAACATACTTACCATTCAATCACTATGACCCGGCCTCAGCCACCCCGCGTGGTAAGATTTGAGAATTAGACTTTAAATATTTTGCAATTAAATTTAGAAAAGTGAATCTGTCCTATTCGGGCTCTAATGTGCATGCGCAAGCACGCTTAGCGACAAGCGTCACTATGAGGTGACAATAGACTGATGCCAGTCTATACTTGATGGTAGGCTGGAGATGGGACTCAACCAGTAGCCTGGTTGAGGGTCCATATTAATAGGATTAGGCATGGGGAGGTGTGTATGCAGGCATAAAAATCTTATTCTGATAGCAAAATTCAGATAATTGATTTAGCAAGTAGTGATTGAACGGTAAGTATGTTTTTATAGTGGTTAATAAAACAACAGACCAACCCGCAAGGGGGGTCTGTGGGGGCATTTAATTGAAAAATCAGATTGTTTCAAAACTAAATATGATCGAAAATTCAGATTATTTAAAAACTAATGACATTGTACGTCATTAATATGTATGAATGAGAGAAACCTGTGTCACATAAACTGACTCATTTGCTAATACGGTACTATTATTAGCTCACATGGCCAGAATGGCCAAGTGAACTTATGCCATGGCAACCATCATTCGTCTGTCTGTATGGCATCTGTCCGTCCATCCCTCAACTTCTGCTTAAAAATACTACTCCGCATTAACCGCTTGGCTAGAGCGAATCATGAATGATTTTTGTCATCAAGCCATGAAGCCAGTTTATTATTACTGGCTGTTGTTGACCTTGTAATTACGTCATTAGATTGGAACGTGAACATGGTATTCCAATTTATTTGTCCAGGCCTGTCAATTTGTTGTTGGAAGGCCAGAGACATTGATAAATTAATGATTTCTGATAAGTATGCACTTCGTGCCAAAATAGGATGGGGGGGGGGGTGGTTAAAAATGTTTATAATTTCGGCCCATTATTCGTTTTTCTTGGAAAAAATAAAGTTTGTAAACAATTTCTTTTTCTCACAATATTTCGAACCTACAGTAACAATTTCCTTTCATCGGATATATTAGATATATTAAGCATTTCAGCAGTAAATTTTGCTAAATGGTCCTTTCTTAGTCTGCAAATAAATATTCCTCAAGGTCACTGCTGAGACATTTCTTGCCTGCTTGACTATTAAAGGGCTTAATAGACATTTCCATTATTAGTTATGCCACACCCATCTCTATCTAAGCTCCACCCACACCTCGCTCGTGTTGGGATCAATCGATCCCTGAACTCCCTGACTCAATTTTCAGTAAACTATACAGGTAAGCTGTTGAATATTTTGAAACTAGTTTGACTTGACTCTGGCCCAGTCAAATTAGTTTTAAAATATTCAACAGCATGTTTCTTAAATATCAAAAACATAATTCGTACGTGTCAGACTATTAAGCGTTAAAGACAGGCTTAATCGAATCATTCATGACATCATGATTATGACGTCAGCATACACGTCGCGTAGTTGATTATGACGTCATATGATTGAGTGAGGAAATGGATTCATGAATTGGTTGGAGACTCATCAACAGTATCCTGTTCCACAGTCAGCATTGATACCACTTATAATGTAGGAGGTTCTAGTCCCTCATAGCTCAAGAAAACTAGCTATGCTTATGTATACTATACTACAACCTTTTCTGCCCAGATTGGCTATAGCGATGAAGCGTATGTTTGATTTGCCTATCAGATCTATGAATGAATTATGTTTCAGTACACTATCAACGAGATTGCTCAGATGACACGGCTGGAAGTGAAGCAGGTTTATACAGAGCACATTGAAAGGTAATGCTACTATTGCTACTTATATTTCATAGTATGAACTTGCTAGCAATTCATTGGTCACGATTATTCAGGAAAAGCTATAGTTTCTTAACTTGGTCTGTGAATTGATATCTCTCAAGACAGCTGCAAATGACATTCTTTTGTTGGCTTTACTATAAAGTGTTACACACTACAGGTT
Source organism: Chaetoderma sp. LZ-2023a (assembly GCA_034401795.1). Taxonomy (NCBI): domain Eukaryota; kingdom Metazoa; phylum Mollusca; class Caudofoveata; order Chaetodermatida; family Chaetodermatidae; genus Chaetoderma; species Chaetoderma sp. LZ-2023a. The sequence goes on from CM067367.1 coordinate 116,745,418, forward strand.
ATTTACCTTAGATATTTAGTAAACTAGTGCTGGTCATCAATTTTACCTCCACTGGATCCTGTCTGCCCCCCCCCCCCCACTGGATCCTGTGTGTGTGTTGTCAACTGGGATTTGTTTGTCATCCTCTTGGTAATGCCTTTTATCCATGTGCTGTCCCGTGCATGATCTGCTGCATCCAGCCCTTCACAAACTAAGTCCAACCTGTCATCCATCTTTTCACTGGTGCGTTACATTATTCAATGATGTTTTCTTTAACCAATTATGTTATGAAGCATTTAAACAAAGCCTTACACGAGCGCTGCTGACTGTCTCGTATGTAATGAATGGTTTTGTATTACCAGAACAAATTAGACATGGTTTATGGATCATGATACACAGCACTCCCAAAGGTACCCATGCCTCTACACACTACAGGCAAGACATATCAGGCTCATTCCCCGCTTGAAGTGATTAGGAATATACTCTTATGCCACAGGATCAAATGTTAGGCGGTGCCGCGGTGCTATTGATAGTGTTATTCCCCCCGACATCAAATGTACATGTATGGTGCTGTAGCATTATCTCAGGCATGAAATGTGCATGTGTGTGTATGTCTGCATGCATGCATGTGGCTTTATACCCCGTCATGAAACAGCGATCAGCATATCAATCTGTATCTTACAGGTTAGTTATAATTCCAGTGAAAGCTGGTGTGTTACCATTAACACGAGTATATGACATCGGTCTCTTCATCCATCCATCTGCCTATCCATCATGCTGTTTTCTGATTCTTGTTTCCATTAAGGTGTAGTCTGTGTTCTTAGCCATTTACTGGTCAAGCCAGCAAAAACCTGCCTCTAGCCATTTACTGTCTAAGTTTGGTCAAGAAAATCCAAATTCTCCTTATTGAATGTTCATTTGCAGGCCAAGAGAAGAATATTTTAGAAAATTTACCACTGGAATGGCTGGCTCGGTTACTGAGCCAGTCATTTCAGTGGTAAAATTTCAAAAATGCTCTTCTCTTGGCCTGCAAATGTACATTCCTCGAGACCACTGCAGAGGCCGGTTTCATCATTAAAGGGCTAGAAGTGTCCATTTACATGACAAGATGGAAGAGAAGTGGTTGAAAACTTACCACGGGCTTGATAACCGTGCCACTTATTCCAGTGGGAAATTGGCAAAATTAGTCTTCTTGGTTTGTAAATGGACATTCACTAAGCATTTATCTCAATTCTTTTGACTGTTAAAGGGTTAATTGGTTATTCTTCCACATATACTAACGCTTCTACACAATCTATGACAGCGTGTGGCATTTAACGAAGCGAAATGTCGTAGTAGTAGTAGTAGTAGTAGTAGTAGTAGTAGTAGTAGTAGTAGTAGTAGTAGTAGCAGCAACAGCACCAGCACCACCACCACCAGCAACAGCAACAACAATAACAGCATGACCAATGTTGAGTTTCTTCATAATTTCTTGTGCGCTTCTTTTTAGATTAAAGAAGGAAATCGATGAGCACAGAAACAAACTGAGAAAGCTTAAGAGGGATGTGACCTGAACAAGATTATTACATGGTCACAATGTGTGACAGCTGAATATCGTGTTATGAAACAAGTGTGCTGGCAAAGACTATTGCATGCTAACACTGTGTCAGTGCCTATGAGACAATGACTATCATTCTCAGCTGAAAAAATGTCTGAGTTTGTTTTCACGTCGATGATCCATACGTCTTCCTGGGATGAACAATTTATACATAATTTCTAAACATAATGGCCACTCATTCTACCTGTGGATATAATTGATTTTAAACAAGCTTTTCTGTTATGAAGGGATTGAAGTTTAATCCCGCCAAATTCATAAAAGTTGATCATTCCTTTTGTCTCGGTATTGCACAATCTATGACAGCGTGTGACATTTAACAAAGCAAAACACTAGTAGTAGTAGCAGTAGCAGTAGCAGCAGCAGCACCACCACCACCAGCAACAACAATAACAGCATGACCACCGCCAGCAACACAACCACTAACAATTATAACAGCAGCATCACCACCACCACCACTGCTGCTGCTACTACAGTTACTACTGCTGTTCATATGCATGCGAGTTTGACCGTCTCTCTCTCTGCTTGCTTTGGCTTGGATAATAACAGAAGACAGTCGGGTAGAAAATGTTAATTAATTTTTAGATTTAAACATCCCCCAACAGATGTTTAGTAATTCCTTTGTTACTTAAACACGTGTCTAAATTCATTGGCTTGTACACACTTTGTGAAATGTTGATTAAATATAAATGCGTGATCATCTCTTGATTATGAATGTTACACGCGATTAAGAGATGAACACCTTTTATGAATTTGGCCCTTAATGCTTTAAGCCTGTTCATTCGTTCATAGATACATGGTGATCTTTTCACCTTTCATCCATCATTCAAGTATCTTACATCATATCAATTATGTCACTAGTTAGCTGATGTCACAATCATAATGACGCATAGCTCCATCACGAACATCAAAGCCTGTCGCTAGCCTACGAATTGTATGTCTTTGATGAAATTAGTTTAATAAACATTCTGATGAATATTTTGAACCTAATTTGACTGGGAGCTGTTGCTGCCATAGGCAACAACAGCACCCAATCAAATTAGTTTCAAAATATTTAACAGCTTATCTGTATAGTTAGAACTTTAGATTCTGAGAGTACAGTTTTCAAAGTTTTAAATGAATTCAATCACACGTAAAAAGTGGGCAGAACGTAGATAGAAATTGGCACTGCATGGCTAGAATGGGTCTCTCCAATGCTTTAACTTTTCACATTGCATGGCTAGAATGGGTCTCTCCAATGCTTTGACTTTTCACATTACTGGTTTCCTACATAGAAATTGGCACTGCATGGCTAGAATGGGTCTCTCCGATGCTTTAACTTTTCACATTACTGCTTTCCTACATAGAAATTGGCGCTGCATGGCTAGAATGGGCCTCTCCAATGCTTTAACTTTTCACATTACTGGTTTCCTACATAGAAATTGGCACTGCATGGCTAGAATGGGTCTCTCCCATGCTTTAACTTTTCACATTGCATGGCTAGAATGGGTCTCTCCAATGCTTTGACTTTTCACATTACTGGTTTCCTACGTAGAAATTGGCACTGCATGGCTAGAATGGGTCTCTCCAATGCTTTAACTTTTCACATTGCATGGCTAGAATGGGTCTCTCCAATGCTTTGACTTTTCACATTACTGGTTTCCTACATAGAAATTGGCACTGCATGGCTAGAATGGGTCTCTCCGATGCTTTAACTTTTCACATTACTGGTTTCCTACATAGAAATTGGTGCTGCATGGCTAGAATGGGTCTCTCCAATGCTTTAACTTTTCACATTACTGCTTTCCTACATAGAAATTGGCACTGCATGGCTAGAATGGGCCTCTCCAATGCTTTAACTTTTCACATTACTGGTTTCCTACATAGAAATTGGCACTGCATGGCTAGAATGGGTCTCTCCAATGCTTTAACTTTTCACATTACTGGTTTCCTACATAGAAATTGGCGCTGCATGGCTAGAATGGGTCTCTCCAATGCTTTAACTTTTCACATTACTGCTTTCCTACATAGAAATTGGCACTGCATGGCTAGAATGGGCCTCTCCAATGCTTTAACTTTTCACATTACTGGTTTCCTACATAGAAATTGGCACTGCATGGCTAGAATGGGCCTCTCCGATGCTTTAACTTTTCACATTACTGGTTTCCTACATAGAAATTGGCGCTGCATGGCTAGAATGGGTCTCTCCGATGCTTTAACTTTTCACATTACTGCTTTCCTACATAGAAATTGGCGCTGCATGGCTAGAATGGGTCTCTCCGATGCTTTAACTTTTCACATTACTGCTTTCCTACATAGAAATTGGCGCTGCATGGCTAGAATGGGTCTCTCCGATGCTTTAACTTTTCACATTACTGGTTTCCTACATAGAAATTGGCACTGCATGGCTAGAACGGGTCTCTCCAATGCTTTAACTTTTCACATTGCTGGTTTCCTACATAGAAATTGGCACTGCATGGCTAGAATGGGTCTCTCCAATGCTTTAACTTTTCACATTACTGCTTTCCTACATAGAAATTGGTGCTGCATGGCTAGAATGGGTCTCTCCAATGCTTTAACTTTTCACATTACTGCTTTCCTACATAGAAATTGGCGCTGCATGGCTAGAACGGGTCTCTCCAATGCTTTAACTTTTCACATTACTGCTTTCCTACATAGAAATTGGCGCTGCATGGCTAGAATGGGCCTCTCCAATGCTTTAACTTTTCACATTACTGGTTTCCTACATAGAAATTGGCGCTGCATGGCTAGAATGGGTCTCTCCAATGCTTTAACTTTTCACATTACTGCTTTCCTACATAGAAATTGGCGCTGCATGGCTAGAATGGGTCTCTCCAATGCTTTAACTTTTCACATTACTGCTTTCCTACATAGAAATTGGCGCTGCATGCCTAGAATGGGTCTCTCCAATGCTTTAACTTTTCACATTACTGGTTTCCTACATAGAAATTGGCACTGCATGGCTAGAACGGGTCTCTCCAATGCTTTAACTTTTCACATTACTGCTTTCCTACATAGAAATTGGCACTGCATGGCTAGAATGGGCCTCTCCAATGCTTTAACTTTTCACATTACTGGTTTCCTACATAGAAATTGGCACTGCATGGCTAGAATGGGCCTCTCCAATGCTTTAACTTTTCACATTACTGGTTTCCTACATAGAAATTGGCGCTGCATGGCTAGAATGGGTCTCTCCGATGCTTTAACTTTTCACATTACTGCTTTCCTACATAGAAATTGGCGCTGCATGGCTAGAATGGGTCTCTCCGATGCTTTAACTTTTCACATTACTGCTTTCCTACATAGAAATTGGCGCTGCATGGCTAGAATGGGTCTCTCCGATGCTTTAACTTTTCACATTACTGGTTTCCTACATAGAAATTGGCACTGCATGGCTAGAACGGGTCTCTCCAATGCTTTAACTTTTCACATTACTGCTTTCCTACATAGAAATTGGCGCTGCATGGCTAGAATGGGTCTCTCCAATGCTTTAACTTTTCACATTACTGCTTTCCTACATAGAAATTGGCACTGCATGCCTAGAATGGGTCTCTCCAATGCTTTAACTTTTCACATTACTGGTTTCCTACATAGAAATTGGCACTGCATGGCTAGAACGGGTCTCTCCAATGCTTTAACTTTTCACATTACTGCTTTCCTACATAGAAATTGGCACTGCATGCCTAGAATGGGTCTCTCCAATGCTTTAACTTTTCACATTACTGGTTTCCTACATAGAAATTGGCACTGCATGGCTAGAATGGGTCTCTCCAATGCTTTAACTTTTCACATTACTGCTTTCCTACATAGAAATTGGCGCTGCATGGCTAGAATGGGTCTCCAATGCTTTAACTTTTCACATTACTGGTTTCCTACAACAAATATTTAAACAATGTATTGTTCATTTTAGGATCTAGAAAGGTGGAGCCAGCAGAGCTTATCCATTCCAAATGTGTGTATATTATACAAATGTTTGGGACATATAGGCTTAAAGTGCCCCACCCCCATCCTTATTAAAAGAAACCTAGAACTGTTTGAGAAAAGTAGGTGGCACATAAGCGTACAAAAACAAGTAAGAGTAAAGCAACAATTTGAATATTCATATTCAATATTCACACTGCCAATGAGATCCATCTTCTAAACCCTCCTCCCTAAAATAGCAGTACATCAATTTCAGAACACCCATACAAACAAGCGGTTAAATATGTTGGATCTGATTTTGCTGCATAAGCATGCAATTCTTTCCAGTCAAATTAATTTCAAAATATTCAACAAAATGTAAATCTGTCATATCTGGTGTCTGTTTGAAAGTTCTCCCTGTTAATGTTTCAAAACGGGTCTCTGCAGTGGTTTGGAACTTGTACATTTGCAAGCTATCATTTTTGAAGTTACTGCTGGAATGACTGGCTCTATAACTGAACAAATCATTCCAGTGGTAAATTTTCATTGAGTTGCAAATGACCACTTAAAGTTCTCATCTATTCATAAAATATACATATCCTAGCTAAATTTAGGACTATTTGTTACTTTATGAACACTTTAACCAACTAGGATTATAGCCACCATTTTAGCTAGCTATTTGGAGGCGCCATTATTTTAGCTTCTGTTGTCTTCGACGGGTCGCAATTGTTCGTATAAAACCATTCTTGTAATGCTAATGCTATTCAATCGTCTTCTGGCGTCCACGGTGAGCGCATAGTAAGTGCCTAGAGTTCAATACTAGTTTATATTTCCTATTGTGCAAGTGACAACACATATATACACCTGTGCAAAAGTTAAGCACCAGCAAAAACAATAGAACGTAGAAACATGATGGTACAACTAGGCTGCCATACTTTTTGTCCCCGCGTTAGCTGACATAATTCCAAGTACGAAATGCACATGCATGCATGACTTCACGCCGCTTGATGTCTGTGCGTGGCGGGAAACAGCACACGTGTTCAGTTATGTAAAAGTCCAGTTTGAGGTGTAGAACATTACATACAGATTTAGGCAACAAGATTAGGAATTTTGTGTTCATGACCGTGGTTTATTTGTACAGAGAGAATTAGCTCTTGATTGTGAACCGCTATGGCAAGACGAAGGTTAAGTGATCGTGTGAAATGGCAAATCATAGGCATGCATACCACTGGTATGTCATGCAGAGAGATTGGCAGACAGCTGAACATTAACCATACTGTAATCAGTCGTTTGATTGCAAAACATGGGCAAACTAACGAGGTGAAGGACAGGCCTAGATCTGGAAGACCGAAGAAGACTACTGCCCGTGATGATCGAGCCCTAGTACGCCTTGTTAGGAGATCTCCATTCACCAACAGCAGAGTGCTCAGCCAGCAATGGGAAACGCGCAATAGAGTGTCAATGTCTACCGTCAAAAGGAGACTGTATGCTGCTGGCATGAAAGCTAGGAGACCTGTCAGACGTCCTCTCCTCACTGCACACCACAAAGAGGAGCGTCTGAGGTGGTGCAACGAAAGAAGACACTGGAACATGAGATCCTGGAGACGGGTACACTGGTCCGATGAAAGTCGGTTCCTGCTTCATGCCACAGATGGTCGAACTCGTGTATGGAGGTCCAGACGCACGGCGTACGACCAACGTAACATCATGGAAGAAGTTCCATTTGGTGGAGGTTCCGTTATGATATGGGGGTGCATCTCATTTGATTGTAAGCTGGATCTGTTGACTGTACCTGGAACACTAAATGGACAAAGATATCAAGATTCCATACTGGATAGAGTTGTGGTCCCTCATTTTGTAAATCATGCACCTGGAACCCACCCTATATTCATGGATGACAACGCTCGACCACATCGTGCTAGAGCTGTGCATGAATACCTCCGCCAGAATGCCATCGAAACCCTACCATGGCCAGCAAGGAGCCCTGACATGAACCCTATTGAGCATATCTGGGACATTCTGGGAAACATGGTGAGAAGGAGGGATCCTCCTGTGCAGAACCTACAGGAATTAACAGACGCACTCCATCTTGAATGGCAACGAATACCACAATGGCGTATCAGTCGGTTGGTGACCAGCATGAGACGTCGTGTCCAGGCCGTCATCCAGGCACAAGGTGGATATACCCGGTATTAATAATGACAGTCTCAAACTCGTGCACAGATGTTAAACTTCGTTTTCAGACACCATTAATGACAATCTAGCCACGTGTGTCAAATGTAGGGCAATAGTTGTCAGTTGTGTCAACGTAACCATATTCAGGCCTCGTTTTGAAGTTCAAACAAAAACATAGTGTTTCCCCACCATCATAATCAGCATTCCTCTAGTTGCATTATTACCTCTTGCACTAAGATGGATGGGTACATAAATGTTTATGCTATTGCTTTCTTCATAGCACATGAATATACCCTCGCATGTGCGTAAAAATAGGGTGGTGCTTAACTTTTGCACAGGTGTATATGTATAACAAGTGTACTGAAAACTTGCTGCCTATAGCAGCAACAACTTTCCATCAGATTGTTGTCAATATAATGAGCTGATAATAAAATTGTCACTAGATAAATATTTGATAAATGTTTGGCTGAAAATCATTCACGCAACAACTTTCAATAAAATTGTTCTCAAAATAATCAACAGGGCAGGCAATTTTAAAAACTTGCTGAAGAAATTTCGAGCAACTTTAGTGGGAGTCATTTCTGACTACGGCAGTAACAGCGTTGTCAAAATCTTCTCGGAATAATCAGCGGGCTGTCTGTTTGGTTAGCTAACAAGTGCATGTCAAACTAGGTAGGCCTATATGCTATACAAAATCGAGACCCAGTCACAGATATGCTCGAACAATCTGTTCATTTCATAGTCAATCAGGATGTAAGCGTATTATTATATTCAGGGTAGGAATGTCAGAGGCGATCGTGCTGCCAGGTTGCAGGATTTTTGTGAATATTTCACACTGGAATATACATGATACAGGTCTAATTGTTTATGCACTTGTCAGCTAACAAACAAAAAGCCTGCTGATTATTCTGAGAAGAATTTGACAATGCTGTTGCTGCCTTAGTCAGAAATGACTGTCAATAAAGTTGCTCGAAATATCTTCAGCAAGTCTTGTAACACTGACTGCCCTGCTGCTTATTTTGAGAACAATTTGATTGTTGAAAGTTGTTGCATCAATGATTTTCAGTCAAATTGTTATCAAATCTTTATCTAGTGACGATTGTATTATCAGCTTATTATATTGACAACAATTTGATGGAAAGTTGTCGCTGCTATAGGCAGCAACAGTTTTCAGTAAACTTGTTATAAATATATTTGTTGTCACTTTCACCATAGGAAATATACAACTAGTATTGTACTGTGCTATGCTTTATGCACTCACTGTGGAAGCCAACCGAAGAATGACTAGCATTCGCATTGCGAGAATGGTTTTATACGAACAATTGCTACCCGGCGAAGACAATAGAAGCTAAAATAATGGTGCCAGCAAATAGCTATATAAAATGGTGGCTATACTACTACTAGTTAGTTAAAGTGTCCATAAAGCAACAAATAGTCCTACATTTAGCTAGGATATGTATATTTTATGAATAGATGAGAACTTTAAATCTTCAATACTCAAGCCAGCCAAAACGGCTTCTGCACTGTTCATGAGAAGTGTCCATATGTCGATCAAGAGAAGACTATTTTTGTAAATTTAGCACTGGAATGACTTGCTCGATAATCAAACCAGTCACTCCATTGATATAACTTTCAAAAGTAATATTCTCTTAGTCTGTAAATTGACATTGTCTATAAAAAATTAATTTTCTTGAACAAATTGACGAGTCAAGGATTCACTTATATGCTCTTAATGCATTTCATCCTAAATGATCTATGTGATACTATTTACCACATTTCATTCTATATGCAGGTTGACGATATTTATTATGCCAGCTGCTATTAGATGCTTTATTGAACATTTTAAAATTAATTTGACAATACTTTTGTCTCCATTTAGACACTGGTAATTCAGTGATGTGCAAGTTAGCCCCCTAACCCTTAAACACCTAAGCCGGCCAAAACACCTTCTGCAATGAGTTTCAGAAATGTGCATTGGCATGCCAATGGAAGACTATTTTTTTTAATTTACTGCTGGAGTGGCTAGTTGGATAACTGAGCCAGTAATTCCAGTGGTAAATTTTCAAAAATAATCTCACTCTGAATTGACAAAATAAAGATCTGATAAATGCTATGAACTTTAATACATTATTGACATAACTCAATTCTCCCTGACCAGTGACCAATTAAGCCTTTTATCCTATGTGAGCTCTGTACAGGTCTCCTTTATTCAATCAAAGCTGCTGATCTTGAACTTATTTCATTCTGCGTTCCCTGAAAACAGGTTTTCATCTCTATGAAATCATGCCATCTTTAAAATCATACAAATTAGTTAAAATGATTTCAAATATATAAGCTGGAACCAAGATAACCAAATTGTGTTAAAATTATTTCATCAATATGTTAGCAATAGTGTTCAGTAAAGTAATAACTATCATCTGCATGGACTGAAATGCGTGAAAAAAGCAGTACATTACAAGATAATTGCCCCGTAATTATACCCTTCTACATAACAAAGGAATCATTGAACAACCCTCTCTGTGAAATGTCTCAGCTTTTAAAACACAGACACCCTGCCTAGAGATGTTATTCTACATACACATACTCATTACTCTCATTCAGTACTGTACTAGATACATTGTATTAATGCTTTTTAATGGAAACAAGGTTTACCTGTATCTACAATAATTAGACATGGCACACCTTTAGTCATATTCATCAGAAAAAACTTTGCATTAAGTCAAATAAACTAAAAATAAGATCTGCTGAATGATGACTTTTTGGACAATAATTTGACTGAAAGAAATAACTATCTATTGGCAACAATTTTCTAATTGTTTTAAATATTAACGGCGAAGCCAGCTAAAAATGCCTTCTGCACTAGTCTTGAGGAAGGATCATATGTATGCTAAGAGACTATTTTTGAAGATTTACCAGTGGAATGACTGATAACATAACTGACCCAGTCATTCCATTGTTAAATTTAAAAAAAAAGTCTTATCTTGCAGATGAACATTTGTTAATGATAAATCTAGTTTTTCTTGGCCAACCTTGGGCATTAAATAGTTAAAATATAACAATGATGATCTCAAGTAAATATTGGTATGGAATTGCAATTGGAATCGATCAAATGGAATTGGAATTGAACTTTTCTGGGTGAAATTGGAATTGATAAAATGAATTGATGTGGAAACGGAATTGGAATTGATATAATGAATTGAGGTGGAATTGGAATTGATAAAATGGAATTGACCCCATCCCTGATGTCACAATCATAATTGACAGTAATACTCTTAAAGCTGGACTAGGCCATCAGGTTGTACGAATTGTATGTTTTGATGGATTTATTATTTAATAAACATTCTGTTGAATATTTTGAAACTGATTTGACTGGGCGCTGTTGCTGCCTAACAGTCTGTCAAATTAGTTGACAAGTAAATCACTACACAGCGCAGTGATAAGAAGACCAGTTGCCTGTGTATTACTTAGCTGCCAGGCGCTCACACCAACGCCTACCAGCCGAGTGACTGAGCGAATCCTTTTATAATGCGTGAGGAATGTTAGGCAGGTCTTATTTAAAGTAAACAATACCTGGACTCATAACAGGTACTGAAAACAGAAATTTATTGATAGCACTTAGTAAGTTACTCTTTCTCTTAGCATGATAGATTAGCTTTAATGAGCAGTCGTTTAAAGAAAAATTTGGGATAGGAAATGCCTTTGGGCAAGGTGATTTAATAATTCAAACCCATTCTGCTGCACGCTGGCATTTATTTAGCGAGTCATCTATAAAAGCTGTATCAATTTGAGTACTGTAATTTTTATGCCATGATGACTGTCCATCCATACGTCAACTTTTGCCTTATAATGCATCTCCTAAAACCGCTGGGCAGATTTTAACCAAATGGTTGGCTTTAGAACTCTATTCAGAATTGTGATTAGTTGATTTTTTGGTTAAAATCCTATGTAAAATTTTGAATGTTCAATTTTTGGGGTGAAAAACTTAAATTTTATTACAAATTTACTGGAAATTATCAAAGCGCATCTCCTCCTTAGCCGCTTGGTGGCTTTAAACCGAATTTGGCTAGAAATTCCTTCTAGGTTCCGCTTGGTGGTACGGTACACTACAGACCTATTCAGAATTTATATTGATCTTTTTTTTGTGAAAATGTTTGACTCTAGAAAAATGATCTGGAAATTCTTTAAAATGTTACTCATTAATCAATGGCCTGATTTAAACTGAATTTAGCCAGAATTACTCCATGGTGACAGTCTCTCGTTCCAGTGGCCATCTTGTTCCCAAAGATGACACCTCAGGAATTGCTGTATGTATCAGGCTCATTAGATTTCATCAATAACTAAGGGCGCTTAAAAGCTGTTCAAGAGAGAATTTATCCGTGGTAAAAAATGGCTTTCACAGACCCTTCAAAATTTGGCGTTTCATGACATATTGGATTCTTTTATTGGCTGGATGGAACCGAAGGTTCAATCTGATTCTGTAGTCAGCATCCATCATTGATTTCCTACTAAATATTGTGTGTACTGAATTCCCATTTTGTATTTTATTTCTTGTTGCTGAATTTAAAGTATTATGTTTGTTCAAATGCTAATGGTCTAGGAGAGCGTTAAGGCCCTTGGGCCTCTTGTTAGCTCACCTGGCCAGAATGGTCAAATGAGCTTATGCCATGGCGACCCTCCATCGTTTGTGTCTGTCTAAACTGCTTGACAGATTTTTAACAATTGGCTCGATATATCCTATGGCAGTAGGCTCCAGTACTTCTATTCAGAATTTTGATTGGCGAATATTTCTTGGCGACTGTTGGATCTCTGAAAATTTTCCGAAACCTTTAAAAATGCTCCTTAATCAATGGCCCGATTTTAATGGAACTCTGGTGGAACTATCTTATTGTGGTAGACCTCAACATATCAAACACCAAAAATAATTCAGAAATCCTTTAAAACGTATCTCCTAAACCACTTGATAGAATCCAAATTTGGCTGGTGGCAGCCTCTAGAATTTCTGTTTCTGAATCTGTATCACATGGAACACCGAGAATCAGGACTCTGTGCCTCAAAGGACATCAATACGGTTCCCAATATTCCAAAAGGTGCCCAAGCCATAGGGTATAAAAGGCAGAGAAAATTCACTTGAGCCATTCAGACTTTTGAGTCAAAATACATAACTCAGCGTAAAGTCCAGTACCTAGATTACAGTGAAGAATTATCTGAAGACGTAGTTATTACACCGCCTCTAGAACTTCTATTCAAAATTTTGATTGGTCTATTTTTTGCGGCCATCTTTATTTTTCTGAAAATTTTCTGTACACATTTAAAACGTTACTGCTTAATCAATGGCCCGATTTCAGAAACTTGGGTGGACTGATTCTGTGATAGTAGGCTTCAACATATGAAATGGGAACTTGGATTGTTGAATCTTTTAGTGGCCATCTAGGATTTTCTGAAAATTATACATTATGTCTATTTAAATGCAAATGGTTCAATTGCTAATGATGGTACGAGTTAGCGTCACAGGCCCTTGGGCCTCGTGTTGTAATTGTTATATACAAGCGCAAAGCAGGAGTCGTGTTATGTGAAGGTGCCTGTCATCTGTCTGTCCATCCGTCCACCTTTCTGTCTCCGTGGTTAATAGATTGTATACACTTAGCACAGAATGAGTTAATACACTGACTGAGCCCTGTCATACAACATACTCAGCGTTATATTTTTGAAAACATTTCACTGATATGACTGGCTCTTGAGTCATCAAATTACCTAGAAATATATAGTATGTCTTATGATCAAGCCGCCAAATGTTGTGTTTTCAGCACATACTCAATGTACATAGCAAAGGCTCCACAAAAGGTGTATAATATCACACCCTAAAGAGTCAAGGAAAATGCAATCTAAGTTTTCTCTTATGGCTTCCTTGAAATCGATGTACTTTGACTGTGCAGTAGTGTACTATGTGCTGGAGAGCGGATTATGTTATTATACCTCAGAATGAGGCAAACACCTGATCATTGGACCTTTCCAGTTTTAGCTATGCCCCGCCCATCTCTAGCTAACTTCCACCTACACTTTGCCCATGTTGGGATCGATCGATCCATGAACTTCCTGACTATCGATTTCCACAAAACTATCCAGGTGAGCTGTTGATTATTTTGAAACTAATTTGGCCGAGTGCCGTTGTTGTTCCCGCGTCAGTTTAGACAATAGACAAACATAATATGCATCGGTGAAAGCACGATCATCTTCTGTTGATTAAAGTTTCCTCGGTACCAGGAGGTTCAGTATTTGTCATGTTTGGATATCTTTCTCGAGGTTTTCAGAGTCTATATGTGCTTGTTTATACGCCACGTTCCTCCATTGTATGTAGTGGGTACAAGCTCAGGAGGTATTTTTGTGGACTTTCTTTCACTGTTCTCTATGGAGTTTCCTATTAGTGGGAGATTTGTCTCTTCTGTGGCAACAATGGTTGGGGGCCAGTATTTGAGGAGGTGGATGGCACTTCCCTGGCTTCCATATATTCATTCCTCCTCTTCTGTTAGGAGGGTTAGTTTCAAGAAGAATTTCTGATTGATGTTATACTTTGGTGGCAATTTAACATAAACTGGTATAACGTGTAAAGCCATGGTCATTTGTGTTTGAACCCAACGTTTGTTGTCGATGTGTTCGAATTAATTTATATATCTTGAATTCCTAGTTTCTAAGCACTATACAGATAAGATGTCACATTTTGAAACTAATTTGACTGGGTTCTGTTGCTGCATATGGCAGCAACAACTTCCAGTCAAATTAGTTTGAAAATATTCAACAGACAGTATATTAACCCTTTAATGTTCAAATTTGGTCAAGAAAATTAAAACATTTGCCTACTGAATGTCCATTTACAGGTCGAGAGAATAGAATTTTTGATAGTTTATCCTTGGGAAGATGGCTTGGTTATTCTCTTGGTTTGTAAATGGACATTCCATAAGATGATAACAGAGGCCAGTTTGGCCATTGAAGAGTTAAATAGTAAATCCATCGGACATACACTTGATGGATTATAAGAGCTTCATGATGGAATATTCTCTGTCAGTTATGATTGTGATGTCAGCCTACATGTGACGAAATTGAGTATGATATTGAGTAACAGATCAGATCCATGTATTGTGAAGTGATGTAGAATGCCACGTTATCACAGGTAATAATACAGTATATGTTATGTAAAGATTTAAATGAAATCATGGATTTCTTTTTTCATGAGAGAGTAGTTATACTTACCTCCCTAACGCTATGATATTTCCTAAATATCAACCTAGACTCAATAACCCCAGATTAAAAAAGAAAGGTGCCCCTACTGGACAGGGAGCCAGCTGCCGGCCCCAACCTCGCGCATGCGCAGACTGACGCTGCCTCGCTTCACTATTGGCCGACACATGCAACTAAGAAGCCTGAAGACCGAGCCGCTGTGGGGCGGAGAGGCTGGGTCCGTGTGAGGGAGGTAAGTATAACTACTCTCGTGAAAAAAAGAAAACCGTGATTTCGTTTATTTCACTTCAAGAGATATACTTACCTCCCTAACACTATGATATTACCAGAATTCGGTGGAAGGGAGGGAGGCAAGGTCAAAAGATCAGCTCATCCCTTGCGCATTTTTGCACATGAAGCACCAACATCTGAAATTGTGTCAAAGCACAATCAGGAAATGTCTAGAACATCGGGCAACACCACCGATGGTTGAGAGTAATGACCGTAAGTCAAATGCGCTCCACCACCCCCTCATTTTGGGAAAGAAGAAGCTATGACTTCTCTGTCCTGAACGCTAAGTACTGGTGCAAAGTACTCAAAGGATATGTGACGTAAGGTTTCATTTCGTATACTCGCAGTGAATGAACCACAAAAAAAATAAACGTACCATCACCATTTTAGTTTAAAAACAGGTGAAAGGGTGACAATAATATTACGTAACAACAAAATGCAAGACTAACCGTAAGCATATAAGCCGTATCCATCCACTTTCACTTGGTGAAGAACAATGATACACGTTTATGTGGTCGTTACCATATTAAAATTTGCTGTCTGAAGACAGTGAGCGCAACTTATCTATACTATGTACACCTGATCATCTTTTGAGAATCGATAAGGCAAGAGGATTAGTGGTGTCACGGAGGTAATGGTCGGTAAACCTCGACTCACAGTGCCACTGGGCTACCAACATAATGTCATTCACCGGCACCCCTTTAAGCATGGCGGTGGATGCCACTACACCACGGACACCAAGCCTTGGGCTAAGTCAACTTGTTTTACCAGTGGCGGATTTATGGCAAAATTGGATACATTCCACAATCCACCTAGATAGTGTCTTTTGAAGTTCAATATATGACAACGATAACGAGGATGGGTCCATCCGCCATTCTTGTGTACGTTGTTTGTACCTATTTAATGTGCGGACTGGACACCAAGCCTTTGAATTAGGATCAAACCTAGTCACAGCTGGTAAAATAATTGGTTGCCCTGGGTATTTCAATGACTGGTTTTTAGCCATGAAATTAATCCTAGGTAGAAGCCTAAGGCCTTCCCCTGTAACCACATAATGATCTGCCTCGGCAGAAAAAGAATGAATTCCGCACAGAGGCCGCAGCAATCAAAAATAGTTTTTTCATAGAAATGGTACTTAGTGGCTCAAAGGGTTTATCAGATAGAACTTGAAGCACTAGTGATAAACTCCAAGACGTAATCGCTGGTGTCTCGGTCTTAGATTACCCATGACTTTTATTAGTGTTCAATGAACAGACTTCGTCACTTCCCTATCAGCCAAGCAAGGGATAACTGACATTAAAGCTGACTTGTAGACAGCAATAGAGTTAGGATTGAGGCTATAGGCATCATACATGTGACGGTACTAGTCCACTTTACGGGCCGCCGATAATGGCGGACAAAATCACACAAAATATCGTGATAGACGAGATTTACCGAAATTTTAACCGTTGCTAGGAATTCCGTAATGACATCAACGGAATCCTTTTTATTGTACCGCGATTGGTTAATATCAA
Organism: Chaetoderma sp. LZ-2023a; assembly: GCA_034401795.1. NCBI lineage: Eukaryota > Metazoa > Mollusca > Caudofoveata > Chaetodermatida > Chaetodermatidae > Chaetoderma > Chaetoderma sp. LZ-2023a. Next base: position 116,762,083 of record CM067367.1, read on the forward strand.
TGATGCATTAATGATGTCACACAGACGCCTCAATAGGCTATCAATAGATAGCGTTAATTTAGATTCAATGTATAACGTCATTCTTAAAGGGCGGTTTTGCCGTTTATTGTTAAAAGTAACAGTAAAATAATAAAAATGTGAAAAAAATTAAAAATGAATAATAATGTCGAAATTAATGAGATATGATGATCTTTATGAAATTAGTAGAACTCAAGAAACATTAATTTCATGGTTAATTAGTAAAAAATGATTAGGTGATTTTGAAGGTTTATGTGAGAAATGTAGTACAGGATTCGTATCTTTAAAAGAAGACATAAGTATTAAAGACAATTTTGTATGGCGTTGTAGTAGATGAAAAAAAGGATAAGCATTAGGCATAAATCATGGTTTGTTAAATCCCAGCTGTCATTAAAGCAAATAATAAAACTTGTATATTACTGGACAAAACGAGAAACCAATTTCCAATTTGAATTATGTGTAGGTAGTAAAACCACTATTGTAGAATGGTATAACTTCTGTAGAGAAGTGTGTGCAGAGGTATTAATAAAGGACAGCGAGCACACAGGTGATGGAAAAGTGGTAGAAATAGACGAAAGTAAATTTGGAAAGAGAAAATATGAGCGTGGAAAAAGAGTGGATGGTTGCTGGGTGTTTGGAGGAGTTGAAAGAGAAAGTGGAAGGAGATTCTTTGAAGTAGTGGAGGATTGAAAACAAGACACATTAATTCCTATAATTGAGAAATATATCATCAACGGTACCACAATCATTTCAGATTGTTGGAAACCATATAATTGTCTAGGTGATCAAGGATATGAACATTTCACCGTCAACCACAGTAAAAACCTTGTAGATCCTATTACTTTTCACCGTCAACCACAGTAAAAACTTTGTAGATCCTATTACTGGTGCATGCACCAATAAAATTGAATCAACACGGCACAGTTTGAAGCATTCGTTGCCAAGAACTGGAACAAGAAAAACACTACATGATGGCGATTTTCAAGAGTTTATTGTGAGGAGAAAATACTTTAGAAACTGTGAAGACAATTTGCTAAGTTTCTTGGAACTGATTAGACGTGTATACATCGTGGGAATTCCTGAACATGATATCAATAAAAGTACAGAATCTTTAATATCACAGCTATTGCAATTAAGGTAAGATATAAGAATATACATTTCGGGGAATACCGTAGCAATGATTAAATTCTCATCAACTCTCGTGAATATGCGTGACTGTCCGCCATTATCGGCGGCCCGTAAAGTGGACTCTACCCCAGGTCACAGAGGAAATCGGCTACTACCTGAATAGATGCATCCATTGGATTAACATCTCTTTGAGCACCATTCTGCAAATCTGTTGATTTTATAGTTATATGCTCTGGAGGTTGACCCCCTTCTGGCTTTTGGGTAAAACCCTGAATTCCCAGTTGGCCCTGGAATGCGAATCTCAGGTACCGACGAAAGCTCCTCGCAATTGGAATGTGGAAATAAGCATCCTTCAGATCTATTGATGTTGTCCACATTCCCCTCTCCAACCCTGCCAACACCGTCTTGATCGTTTCCGTCCTGAAACTCGGGTGTGTCTACGAACTTGTGCAATGGCCTCCACCCTCCGGTGCCCTTTGTTACTAGAAACATGGCTAAATAGAAACTTTTTGTATGAGGTAATTTATTTCTTCATCTATACACAACCATTGATCTAGATCTCTTGGAATTTGAGTCCAGATCGAGACCAGAAACAGGTGCGATAGTGGGCCTATCTCCCAGTCGGGCTGGTACCCGTCTGAAAGCCATTGCAAGACTAAGCGGTCCTAGGTTAACTGCTCCCACTCCTGCTTGTTAATCGACCTCCCACTGGGCCACCTAGGGAGAGGTGGACATAAGCAGTGCAAGAGTGGGACTGTCTCTGGTTCTAGAAGGACTAGAGTGGTCCCTGTGGCAATCTGCCCATCAGGCACGATTCCCACGACCAGATCCTCGCGTTCCACGGCCCGCGCAGCGAGGTGCGCGGGCGGCTGCCTGTGCATGAGGAGCCTGCTGCCACCCACCCCCACTGCAGGCCGATGCTGGCGTGGCCGTTGCCTATGCTGCGCCAGTGGCTGACCTCTGACTTAACCAGCGCAACTGCGGGCCTGCTGTGGATGGTACGCATGAGGCGCTGCACGAACGCGCTCCTACAGAGCACCTCAAATTGTTCGCGTAGTGCCCTCTGATTATTGATTAGAGTGACTGTCTCTTGGAGGTGTCTACATCCCTCACCCTAAAGAGACCAGGACCTGACAGGTGTCTGCAGCAGCCTATTGAACAAATCCTGACGGGAAAAAATTTTCTACGGCAAATGTGCGCCTTGCCTTGACACTTCTAGTCACCGCCCGCGTCATGCAGTCCAGAGCCAGGTTAATACCATCCTGGATAGCTCTCTGAACTGAGACGGGGGCTTGCTTGGCGAGAGGCAGATGCTGTTACTACACCCTGTAACAGCTGGGAGACATGCTCGAGCACCACTATAGACGCTCTAGAGCTCTGCATCGTGCAACGCAGTGTTTGCTGAACGCAGCGCACTCTGCAAACACCGCATTGCACGATGCAGGAGGCTGTGCTCGAGCAGTGCTCCCGTGTCAGAACGAGAGACTGGCCGCGTGTCTTTGCCAAGTGCTGCGTGATCATCAGCGCTCTGCTTTGGCACTATACCGTATTTCTGACCTGAGTCTCCATTTCCGAAGAAACAGAGGCCTTTCTCTTTCTCGTACCACTTACCATTTTTCGCACGCTTTTCCTCCTCCGACGCCTTATCCTTCGCCTGTAACGACAAGAATTCAGAGAATAAGTCGGGGCCCCCTCCATTGTTTACAGATGTCACATTTTAATAATGGACCACAAGGTGAACATTTAACACACAGATGGGGTGCAAACTTCAACTTTATAGAGCGGTTACACACCACAGGAAGGTTTCTGAAAAAGGGCATAAGACTAAGACAATGAGTTTATAGTTATATTAATTAAATAAACTAACCCATTTAGAGGAGAAATAACAGCAGGCTATAAAGGGACGGTTGAAGGCAAGATGAACACTCTACACTCAAAGTGGTTGTTAATAATAACATGGCTGATTATGACGTCATGAAATGTTCATAAATAGAAACAGACGGACTTAGAAACAACATCCAGGTTTTTAGGGAAACGGTGGCGACAAACACTCTTAGATGTGTACAAACCTCCTGACAGGAACCTGTGGACACAAACATAGAGACATTAGTATTTCATGGTGCCAGATAATAATATACCAGTTTTCTGGGTGCCTACCACATCTATACCACATCACGAAAATAGGTGACACCGCGTAATTAAGACAGAATAAAATGAAATTGTAATTGAGATCACCTGATAACTTGGTCCTGGCATAGCCTTAGGCGATCCACAAGGGACATGTCCAACACACGCCAAAACAATTTTCAAAAAGATAATTGAGCAAAAACAAGCAAGAACTGTTAGTAAACAAGCATGTGATTCAGGCCAATAGTCAAGAATGAAACAGTCTTAGTCTGTGCATTCACGAGGTTGGGGCCGGCATCCGGCAGTCTGACAGCTGGTTCCTTGCCCAGTAAGGGCACCTTTCTTTTTTAATCTGGGGTTATTGAGACTAGGTTGATATTTAGGAAATATCATCGAGTGTTAGGGAGTTAAGTATATCTCTTGAAGTGAAAAACATGTGTCCATGTTTAGTTCATATCATGAACAAATCCTGAACAATAGGGCATGACAGAGAGCTAAGCAGAAAAATCTAATACATCATAAAAGTAATGCTATTTTTCACTTTCTGTCCGAATCTGAGACGAATATAAAAGCCACAGATTGCGTAGATATGAGCCCCTGACTGGGCATTTATTTGACATAGTTGGTGGCTACATCTAGTATGGCTAGGGTGCCTACACAAAGAATCAAGAATGTACACAGAGTTACCCGACAGAATATGAGTTTAGAAATGAAACAAAGCGGTCAACATTTCTTCATTGGAACAAATGCGTCCCGTCAAACACTGACAAACATTGTATTCACTGTAGTAAATATATACACAGACATCAGTGAGCAAACGAAGCATTCCTAAACAAGACAGAACTAACTGATGCTTGTCAAACTCTACAGGGTATGCTTAAAATTACACACTTAACATTGCCAATGGCGTGTTATGGATTGAGAAAAAAATTCTCACATTTTTCATATTTTCACAAGTTACCAATGTTCAAAAATTTAATTATAAGCCTTAACCCTTTACTGGTCACGTGTGCCAATACCTGCCTCTGCAACAGTCTTGAGCAATGCCGATTTGCAGGCCAAAAGAACTGAACAGACAGGCTTGATAACTGAACCGGTTAATCCTGCGGTGAATTAGTTTTTTCTTCGCATGCAAATGGATATTTACTAAGCCAAATGTTTTACGTGACAAATCTTGACTATTAAATAATTAAGAATAAATACATATAACCATGTTTAGCTCCTAAAATACAGCTTTCTTCCACGAAAACAGAAACCGAGTTGCAGAAGTCACATTTATTAACTCTTACCACTCTGATGTCTACATTCTATCTTCTACTGTGTCAGTAGCAAAAAAACTGGTGTATATTTTAAAACAATTTTGGATGATGCTGCTGTCGTCTACCAAATTTGTTTAAAAATGAACAGTTCATTTTTTATTTCATTTGAAAATTAAAATCTTGACTTCAGAGTGGCAATAGTTAATACAGAAGACATAGAAACTGATCGAGTAGTATTCAGCACCTCATATCATCATTGTTTACTTAGACACAATCTGAGAACCAGAGTTTTTCCTCTGCATCAGATATTTGTGAACAAATATTTGACACTGGAATTACTGGTTTGATAACAGAGCTAGTCATTCCAGTGATACATTTTCAAAATCTTCAAATGGCCTGTAAATGGATAATCTCTGAGCCAAAATTTAAACTTTCTTGATCAAAGTTGTTCATTAAAGGGTTACTCACAAATTGATCTCTTCTCGACTATTAAATGATTATTTCCTCATATACCTATTTATCCCGTAAACAAGGCCTTCAGCACATTCCATATGTCTCGTTATGAACACATATGTCATATTCAACGATAGGTTTTCATTGGTTAGATAATGCATCAAAAATATTTCCATTGGTTAGATAACGTGTAATGTTCTAACATGCAACGTAATTCCACATCAAAACGTTTCCTAGTGATGACGACGGTGAGTATGTAAACATGACGGGATATGTTATGTTCGTGATTTAAATTTTGTAGTATATATATATATACTACCTAATGAAGCAATACCTTTGTAAATTTTCATGAGATGCAGAAATTTTAAGTTAGATTAATTTTAAAACCTGGATTAAAAGTAATTTCAAGTCTGAAATAAAGATGTTTTGTTTGTTATTATTTTTTGTGGCGCCTTGAAAGTGATGCGTCACAGCGGCGAAAATGAATGGCGCATTTGAATATGTTTCCGAGATCGGCTTTAATGGAAAATCTGTCAAAATATCACTTTAATGATAAATAGAATCTCAAAACTTGGTCCCAAAACTAAAGCTCGTGCAATGTGATAATTTTTGACTCGGTTGACAATAGTGATATGAAATGTGACCTCATTTCAAATCCTCTGTACCTGTGACCATGAACAATGCTGTTATGACCTCCAGAGTGATGTATAAGAATAGACTGTATGTTAAATATGAACATAATCTACCAAACAGTTTTCAATATTATCACCCTTGCAACACCACAAACATGGTATGGCACTCTTTCTGATGAAAAGAATATTCTATTAAACATTTTGAAATCAATTTGCGAGGAAGAGATGTTACGCTGACTAACACAGAACCAGCTTCCAGTTAAATGATTTTCAAAATATTCAACAGCATGCCTGTACTGTTGGCTTGACATAGGTTTCATCAGTGAGAATGGTACTAATAAGGCTAGATCTTCTTTTGACAAACTATAACAACAGAAAGAGTGCAAGCATATTACTCAGCAAATGTACATACACATATGTATGTAGAGGACTACCATTATCGCCTGCACATGGCTTCATTGAGCAGACAGGCAGACAAACACATGTATATAATAAAGGACCTCTCCAGTTTTAGCTATGCCATGTTCATCTCTAGCTAAGCTCCATCCACGCTTTGCCCATGTTGGAATCAATCTATCCCTGCACTCACTGAATTTCAATTTCCAGAAAGCTATACAGGTTAGCTATTGAATATTTTGAAACTAATTTGACTGGGTGATGTTGCTGCAACAGTGCCCCGTCAAATTAGTTTCAAAATAATTGACAGAATGTTTATTAAATAGTAAATATACAATTCGTGTCAGCCTATTAAGCGTCTAAGATGGACTAAATCGTGTCACTCATGCTGTAGTTGATTATGACATCATATGAAGATGGATAAACTGGAACGCTCCATTACTACATGCTGCTCTCAGTCATTCAATATCTATAAATACACATGTACTCATAGAGAGACAGGAATCAATTGCTGAATATGGGCTCACCATTCATTCAATCACATCATGTTTTGATTAAATTAATCTAACGAAATTAAAATATGCGCTTGTATGCGTAATATAAGTCAAACAAGTATTAGAAGTATTAGTTCTACATGATGCTGCCATTTACCACGAAGAAGATTCACAATGAACCAAGTGAAATATCGCACAAGGATCAACGACCTCAAAGAATAAGTCATACTCAAACTTACTAGACATGTTGACCCTCAAATTTCACAAAATATAGTTAATTTTTCTGCGGGGAATGGTTTACAAATATCTGATGCCTAGGATGTACGCTGGCTCTCAGGCTATTCATTACGTATTCACTACTAGCTGTCTAAATTCCAATAAATCTGCTGTCTTTAAGTGCGACAATCTTATCAAAAACATCAATCAACATAGATATGAGATGGATTCCCCGTAGCCTTGGTTATAGTATGCTTGTTTAGTTGAAGGAATACATTCAGGCGCCAATCATGGCTATATATCTAATACTGGTAATGTATTATTGAATAAGTTATAGGCGATTGAATCACTGAAGCGCATCCTGCTTAGATGCCATGTTATTGACAAGCTCGCAATGGGAGTGTGCAGTGTAGTTAATATATGTTCTCAGCAAGGAGGTCAAGGAAATACTGACTTGTACACAAATTATCTACACCAATCAAATAGTAGCATTAGGGCATGTTATTCCACTGAGATGTAACAATGAGCAATAGTTTGCAATCTGTGTCTAAGACGTGAAGTGAAAGTCACAGAAAGATCATGATCAGGTACTATTCACAAATGTCAAACATTACAGAGTTACTATTTGTGTGCATATACCCAGTACACATATACAACACTAAAAATAGCATCATAACAAGATTAATTAGCTATATATAAGCACTGTTTCAATACCGAGTCAAACATGCATGTGAAGGCCACATTAACTACCAACAAGCTTAACCCTCTTGTGTCAAGCGCGCCTCACGGGGCTCAAAATACTACATATATATTAATTAACCATTTAATGGTCAAGATGTGTAATAAAGAAGAAATTGTTTCTCATTGAACGCAATCCATTTACAGGTCAATTGAAGACAATTTATAAAAGTTTTCCAATGGAATTTACAAAAAAAAGTCTCAGTTGTCCTGCAAATGAAGGCTATTTGAACATCATAAGGTAAAACAAAATTCTAATTTTTGTATGGTTAGTGTCAATCTGCAGGCCAAGCGAAGACTATTTTCGAAAATTTATCACTGGAATGACTGGCTCGGTAACCGAGCCCGTCATTCCAGTGGGAAATTTTCAAAAATATTCTTCTCTTAGCCTGCAAATGGACATACCTCAACCCCGCTGAAGAGACTGCTTTGGCCGGTTTCACGATTACATGGTTAAGTTTGCACAAGAGGTCTTAATATGTCCATTAACCCATCCACCAACAAATCAATCAAAAAGTATATTCTTTATGACATAAAACTTATTCTGTTGAATATTTTGAAATTAATTTGACTGGAAACTGTTGCTGCCTAATGCAGCAACAGCTTCCAGTCAAATTAATTTCAAAGGATTCGACAGTTTTCCTGTATGTTTGGTTGCCTTGAAAATGAGATACAGGGAATTCATCAGTGAAAGGGTTAACGGTCAAGATTGGTCAGAATAATCTAAATGTTTGCTTAGTCAATGTTCATTTGATTACTTTTTGAAAATTTACCACTGAAATCACTGGATTGTCAACAGTTTCTTTTCTTGGCATACAAATGGACATTTCTCAAGACCCCATCGGACAGACGCCTGAAGCCATTATTGGCCACTTGAACATTAAATGGTAAATACCAGTTGATTACTGTAGACAAAGGATGCCTAGCTGCGATTGACAATGAGGATAAGTTTACATTTCTGACAAAATAAGAGGCCAGCATTTAAACCATTTGCAGTTAAATAGATATGATGGATAATTTTCGGAAAATCCAAGATGGCCACCCAAAAAATTGACCAATCAAAGTTCTGAATAGAAATTCTAGTCTACCTTGCTATGGTCACTCTAGCCAAATTTGGTTGAAATATGGCAAGCAACTAAGAAGCAGCGTTTTGACAATTTCTGGTAAATTTTTCATAAAATCTCAGTTTCACCCAAAAAATTAATCAATCAAAATTCTGAATAGATTTCTAGAGCCTACCACCATAGAATCCATTAGTGAAATTTGGTGGAACTATGTCACGCAGCTAAGGAGTAGCAAATTGGCATTTTCCGGTACATTTTTCATAAAATCTCAAATTTTCACCCAAAAAATTGATGAATCAAAATTCTGAATGGAAGTTCTGGAGTTTTACTGTCTATGACCACAGGGTCTTTCCAGCCAAATTTAGTTCAAATCGCTCAGAATGGTAAGAAACATTTTGACAATTTCCGGTACATTTTTCATAGAATTCAGAATAGAAGTTCTAGAGCCTACCGTAATAAAATGCATCTAGTCAAATTTGGATGAAATATGTCACGCAGCTAATGAGTAGCATTTTGACCATTTCCGGTTGATTAGTAGCTCACCTGGCCAGAATGGCAGTGAGCTTATGGCATGGCGACCATCCATCGTCTGTCCGTCAACGTTTGCTTTAAAATGCTACTCCTCATTAACCGCTTGGTGGATTTCAACCTAATTTGGCTGGAAGGACCCTATGGTAGTAGGCTTCAGAACTTGTATACAGTATTCTGATTGGTAAATTTTTGCGGTGGCCATCTTGAATTTTCCAATAGATTACGGGAAATCGTTTAAAACGCTACACCTCATTAACTGCTTGGACAATTTCAACCAGGCTTAGCTGGGAGGATAGTACGCTGGTATGTTTCAGAACTTGTATACAGAATTTTGATTGGTCATTTTTTCCAGCACCCATCTTGGATTTTCTGTAAATTTTGGGAAATCAGTTAAAAAGTTACTCCTCATTAGCCGCTTGATCGAGTTCAAGCAAACTCGGCTTGAAGGACCCTAAAGTGCTATGGTTCACAGGTTCTATATAGAATTTTGATTGGTCAATTTATTTGGTAGCCATCTTGAATTTTCCGAAAAATGGCTGAAAATCGTTTACTCATTAACTACGTGGCTGATTTCAACAAGACTGGCTGGAACGAGCCTATGGCAGTGGGCTTTAGAAGTTGCATATAGAATTTTGATTGGTCAATTTTTCTGGCGGCCATTTTGGATTTTCTGAATATTTTGTCAAATCAGTTAAACGGCTACTCCTCATTAACCGCTTGGCCGATTTCAACCACACTCAGCTGGAAGAAACCTAGGCCCGTACACTTCAGAACTTGTATACTTAATTTTGACGGCTTGATTTTGATGGTGGATATCTTGGGTTTTCACGATAAATGGGAATTCATAAAAAAAGCTACACCTCATTAATCGCTTGGGAAATTTCAACCAATTTTGGCTGGAAGGATCCTATTGTCGTAGCCTCTACAAATTTTAGTGAGAATTTTGATAGGTCAATGTTTTGGCAGCAATCTATGATTTTCTGAAATTTTCTGGAACCATTTAAGTGGTACTCCTTCAATCAATAACCCAATTTTAACAAAACTTGGGTGGAACGATCCTATGACGGTAGGCTCCAACATATTAAATGAGTCTTGATTGGTAAATTTTTTGGTGCCCATCTTGGATTTTCCGAAAATCATCCATCATGTCTGTTTAAATGCAAATGGTTTAAATTGCCAATTGTCTAGGTGAGTGCCACAGGCTCTTGGGCCACTTGTTCATAAAATCTAAGATTTTCACCCAAAAAATTGATCAATCAAGATTCTGAAGAGCTTCTAAAGCCTACCGCCATAGAATGCATCTAGCGAAATTTGGTTGAAATATGTCAAACAACTGAGGAATAGAATTTTGACCATTTCCGGTATATTTTTCATAAAATCTCAGATTTTCACCCAAAAAATTGATCAATCAAAATTCTGAAGAGGTTCTAGAGCGGACCACCATAGAATGCATCTAGCCAAATTTGGTTGAAATATGTCAAGCAGCTAAGGAGGAGTAGCATTTTAACCATTTCCGGGAGATTTTTCACAAAATCTAAGATTTTCACCCAAAAATTTATCAATCAAAATTCTGAAAAAATAGGCTGGAGGGTACCAGCTTAGGATCATTCCAGCCAAATTTGGTTGAAATTGGTCAAAACGTTAAGAAGATGCGATTTGACGAATGGACGGACGGATGGCCACCATGGCATAAGCTCAATGGTGAGCCAAAAATTGGGGTAGGGGTATGGGACATTAAGACATGTTTCGACTGCCTGTCACAAAGTAACACAATCTTACATCATAGACAGTTATACAATGAAGAAATGTAACTGTTGAAGAAAAAAACATTCGATACAACTAGATCTTTAAACAGTCCCCATCATACACAAATTTAAAACAAATACATTTGTAATTAATAGTTACTATTTATCGCTGGAATGACTGACCCGTATAATAGAGCCAGTCATTAGTGGTAAATTTTCAAATAGTCATTTCTTGGCCTGCAAATGGACATCTGTGAAGAACACGACAGAAGCCGTTTTTGGTTGTCTTGACTAGTCGATGGTTAAGAACCATAATCTATGTATATACAGAGATTTTCATAAGGGTTTTTTTGTGGGTATATACACCCAAAATGCAGCTTGGGACCTACAATCATAGTAGCAGTGGGTCCCATGGTGCCTCCAAAAATATTGTATGATGATGTTAATTATTTTTATGCCTTTGCACTAAAATACCTACAAAATATAGGATGTGACCCCATTAAATCACAGTTTTGAATCCGTGGGTACCCTCTAAATTTATCACGGATAAGCAAAACCGCGTTGGTACCCAAGATTTTATAGTGTAGGGTCCACAGGAACTCCAAAATTTAGATGCCATGAGAAACACTGAGTATATAGTTATGCATGAACAAAGGATTACATTCTCATGTCATTTATGTACACCATTTAACCCTCAAATTTTGTTTTAAAAAATCCAAATTTCTAATAGAAAATCTGCATTTGCTGACCAAGTGAAAACTATTTTTGAAAACATACCGCTGGAATGACTGGCTCGGTGATTGAGCCAGGTATTCCAGTGGAAAATTTTCAAAAATAGTTTTCTCTTGGTCAGAAAATGGACATATCTCACGACCACTGCAGAAGCCATTTTTCGCTGATATAAGTGTTAAAGGGTTGAGTAAACTTATATTGTAACACATGTAAAATCATCTTCCTGTGACATTCATTTCAAAATATTCAACAAACTTTATACCTGTTTGGTTGCATTGAAGTTAAGATAGTCGAGTCTCAGAGAATTATCAATTATGTCTATATATACATGTATCTATAACAATGTATTAAAAGTTGCTGAGAATTTGACTGGAAACCATAGCTCTATTTTACATAGTATCTGATGATCGACTAATATTGGATATTATTATTATTACTATAGTAGGAATACTTGTCCACACTATAACATTTCCGATTACTAATATTCAAAAACATGCAATATCTCATATACAAAATACATAGATCCATTATACAAAAGGCCATACTCAAATTATTGTCTGCTCGGAATAAACCTATATACCACAAATAATCTTATGAAAGAAAAATAGAAAATAGCATATTTCAGAATATTAAGTCGGTTGTCCCAAACAAACAATAATTTACTGATGGCCTATGGGGTACGTAATGCTATACAAAGTGGAATTTACACACAGACAGACACACACACACAATATGCCTCATTAATTACACAATATAATGTTAATCCTTTTCATTCAGGGTGTCAGAGATCTGATTTACTCTGTAATACAGATAAACTAATGTTCGTTATTTTGAAAACAATTTCACTGTTGCCTTAGGCAGCAATATCTTAGTAAAATTGTTTTCAGAAATCAACAGATTTTATAGTTATTTCTATTAAATTCCATAGTTACCTCCCTAGATTTAACAGTATCTTGAAATTGTGTTAACATTATTAATTGAAAACTGATAGTTCAAATAAACAAAAATCAATCTTTTTAAATTTAAAATACAAATTGACATATCATGTTGTTGCAATATAGATCTATACAGCTTTGCCAGATTTCTCTCAAATCTTACCGCAAACTTTGCCAACTATATAACAGTCAATCTAAAACGTAATACCGTATAGCATCACAGACCAAGCCCTCTGTGATTCAAAACCATCCCGCTAAGGCGCTAACCTGAACATATTTCATAGAACTGAATTTATTCCTATGTACATAGAGCAATGGACCATTCCATTTTTAGCTATGCCCCGCCCATCACTAGCTAAGCTCCACCCACACCTCGCTCATGTTGGAATCGATCGATCTCTGAACTCCCTATCAATTTCCAGAAACCTATACATGTAAGCTGTTGAATATTTTGAAACTAATTTGACTGGGTGCTGTTGCTACCGTACAGCATGTTTCTTAAATAGCAAAAACATACTATTCGTACATGTCAGACTTAAAGACGGGTTTAATAGAATCATTCATGATGTCATGATTATGACGTTATCCTACACCTCACTTAGTTAATTACGACGTCATATAATCGATGGTAAACTTGGAAAGGTGAATTTTCCCTCTATAAAAGTTCCCCAAACAACACATATCCATCAGTCTTGATGGGGCTCAGTATGGTGAATGTTCATAGTATTCATTTTTTTGCTAAATCAGTAATGTTAAACACCGGTCTGTTGTTTTTGTATTTAGAAATTACTACCCTCTGTTGGCTGTGGGAGTTTACAGTTCTCTTTAAATGTCATTATGCGTCGCAGTTCCTGCAATAGATGCTTGATAGAATATCGTCTCTGCCATTTAGAAAGAATTTCTAATTTTGATCGATCAACCTGTATGAATAGAAAAGAAAAACAAAAATGTAACTCAGTCACTGCTGCATCATGGTCTTCTCAGCATAGAGTACACGCATGCACACACACCCTTACTCACGCATGCACACACACACACGCCATTATTCACGCATGCACACACACACACACACACACACATGACCTCACCTACGCACGCACACATGACCTCACCCACGCACGCACACATGACCTCACCCACGCACGCACACATGCCCTCACTAACAGTTTAGATGTGGTTATCGAGCCAGTCATTCCAGTGGCAAATTTTCAAAAACTTAGTCTTCTCATTGTCTGTAAAGTGTAAATGGACATTTCTTAAGACACCGCAGAAGCCATTTTTGGCTGATATGAGTGCAAAAGTTTTAATGGTCCAAGTTGATCAAGAAAATCTATTTAAATTTCCATCTGCAGAGTGCAGGCCAAGAGATGATTTTATTCCTTATCGAGCCAGTCATTTCAGAGATGAAATTTCAAAGAGCACTACAGAGGCCAGGTTTGGCCGGCTTGACCAATAAGGGGTTAAAGAATTCTAAGTTTGTCAAGCATTGCTATGGGATGAAATTGTGAACAGATAAAAGGAAATCTCATACTAGGCTTGCTCTGATACTTACCACATTTGATGAGAATCCAGGCGTTTTTAAAAGAAATTTTCTCAAGACTAAATTAATACACATGCAAGCATGTTCGTACAACTACACACAAGCATTGCACGTACGTATTCCTGCGCGCAAGGGCTTACATTACATAAGTAAGCAGTTACATGTTGGTTATTGGCATATATTCATATAATATATTTGACTATTTCAGATTTCTTGACCACTAGACTACCGAATTGAAATTTCCTTTATTGTGTGAAACGATGTTACAGAAAGTCACACCAGCAATCTTGTTACTAGGTTACGTCTTTAAAGGTCAAGCTGACCAAAACTGGCCTTTGCAATTGGTCTTGAGGACCAAGAAGGCCGCATTTGCAAACCAAGAGGACTATTTTTAAAACTTAACCACTAGAATGCCTGAGTCAATAACGAGGCAGTCATTCCAGAGGTAAATTGTTAACAAGTGTCGCTCACCTGGAGCACTGTGCATTTTTGTAAAAATTGTTGGTGGGTAGTTTAGGAGTAGTCTTTTAAATGAGTTTGTGGACATTTTTTTTTTTTTTGCAAGTCCAATATGGCCGCCAAACACGCTACATTTTGATTGGTCCACTTCTGCCATGTTTCCGACTAAGCTCCTTTTCTTGAACAAACTTTAATGGCACTCGGTGCCTAATCATATCTCCCAAATTTCGGCCCAATCCACTCAGTGGTTCTGGAGTTGTTTTGGCAAAAAATAGGTTATCCAAGATGGCCTCCAAACCATTTGGCCAATCAAGTTCCCGTGAACAAACTTGATGCAGCTCTTGTTCCAAATGATATTTCATGCTGATGGTCACGAAAGCTACACTCAAACAATTTCTACATCCCGGAGAGCTAACTAATTTTTCCGTATTAAGATATTTCATGCGCTTTGAATTGATCCCCCAAACGGTTTTGGAGAAGATATTTAAAGACATTTCTAAAAATCGGCCAAAATCCAAGATGTCGCGAAAAAACATTTAAAATTTCCCATTGCTTGAGTATTGGAGATTTTGGCGGGTAAATGCTCCAAGATGGCCGTTAAACCGTTTATCCAACTGTCTCGAAAATGGCAAATTTGAAATCATAATACGCACAAACATACATAAAACCAATTTCTGCCTCAAAATCAATCAAATAAAAAAATCCAATATGGCCACCAAACACGCTATATATTAATAGGCCCATAGCGGCTAGTTTTCTTTACGGATCAACTTCTCGTGAACAAACTTTAATGGCCCCTAGTCCCTAATCATATATTACAAATTTCCGCCTGATCGCTTCAGCGGTTCTGGGGAGTTGTTTTTGCGAAAACGAGTTCATCCAAGATGGCCACTGAACCATTTGGTCAATCAAGTTCCCTTGAACAAACTTAAGTGAGCTCTTGCCCTAGATCATATTATATGAGGTCTGAATTGATCCCTTATACGGTCTTAAAGATTTTTAGACATTTCTAAAAATTGGCGGAAATCCAAGATAACCATTGGCCAAATTGGCCGATCGGCTTTGTTTGAACAAAATGAAATCTCTATGCCATAAGGATGCTTCCTGCCAAATATAACTCAAATCGGCTCAGTAGTTCTCGAGAAGAAGACATTTTCTCATTACTTTAGTATGGGAGCTTTTGGCGGGAAAATGATCCAAAATGGCTGCCAAACCGTTTATCCAACAGTTTAAAAAAACTGCAAATTTGAGATCAGAATACCCAAAACCCTATATAAAACGAATTTCGAACTCAAAATCCATCAAATAAAAAAATCCAATATGGCCACCAAACACGCTATATATTAATAGGCCCATAGTGGCCAGTTTTTTGACGGATCAACTTCTCTTGAACAAACTTTAATGGCCCTTAGTCCCTAATCATATATCAAAAATTTCGGCCTAATCGCTTCAGCAGTTCTGGGAAAGAAGTCATTTTTGTGAAAACTAGGTCATCCAAGATGGCCGCTGAACCATTTGTTCAATCAAGTTCCCTTGAACAAACTTGATTCAGCTCTTACCTGAGATCATATTTCGTGAGTTCTGAATCGATCCCTCAAACGGTTTGGGAGAAGATTTTTAAAGGCATTTCTAAAAATCGGCCGAAATCCAAGATGGTCGCCGGCCAAATTGGCCAATCGGGTTCGTTTGAACAAACTTGAATCTCTATGCCTTAAGGATGCTTCATGCCAAATATAATTGAAATAGGCCAGGTAGTTCTCGAGAAGATATTTTAAATTTCCCATTTCTTTAGTATGGGAGCTTTCGGCGGGAAAATGATCCAAGATGGCCACCAAATCGTTTATCCGACAGTTTTGAAAATTGCAAATTTGAGATCAGAATACTCAAAAACCTATATGAAATCAATTTCGGCCTCAAAATCCATCAAATAAAAAAATCCAATATGGCCGCCAAACATGCTATATTTTGATTGGCCCACGGCGGCCATGCTTTTTGACGGATCAACTTCTCTTGAACAAACTTTACTGGCTCTTAGTCCCTAATCATATCTGCGAAATTTCGGCCTGATTCCTTCAGCAGTTCTGGAGAAGTTATTTTCGCTAAAACTACGTCAAACAAAATGACCGCCAAACTATTTGACCAATTACGTTACCTTGAACAAACTTGGTTGAGCTCTTGCCCTAGATCATATTTCATGAGGTTTCCTTCAATCCCTCAAGATGACTTTTAAAGCCTTTTCTAAAAATTGGCCAAATCCAAGATGGCCACCGCCCTAATTGGCCGATCGGCTTCATTTGAACAAAGTTGGATCCCTTCTTCTTCTTTTCGTTCGCTGATCATACCGCCAGTCCTGTAAGTGACTATCGACATGATCATCCCTATACCCTAAAGATGCTTCCTGCCATATAGAATTGAAATTGTCCCAGCGGTTCTTGAGAAGTCGTTTAAAGGAAAAGTTGATGGACCGACGACAGTCGCCACGACATAAGCTCACTTGGCCTTTCAGGCCAGGTCAGCTAAAATTAACCTCGTAGCCTACAAATTGACATTCGCTAAGCAAATATCTTCTTGACAACATTTGCGCACCAAGAGGGCTATTTCTGAAATTTAGCCACTAGAATGCCTGAGTCAATAACGAGGCAGTCAGTCCACAGGTAAATTGTTAAAAATAATGTTCTCATAGCCTACAAATTGACGTTCATTAAGCAAATCTCTTCTTGACCAATCTCAACCATTAATACTTTAAAGGAAGGGACAATGGAACTAACTATGCTCTTGAATGACAGCTTTATATAGTAACCAACCTATACCTACCCACCAGTGAAAAACAGATATAAATTAGAATTAAAAACATGCAGCTAAATTTACCATTTATAGCATTCTGGCGGGAACCAATGGACCTTTCCATTTTTAGCTATGCCCCGCCCATCACTAGCTCAGCTCCACCCACACCTCGCCGTGTTGGGATTGATCGATCCCCGAATGCCCTAGCTATCAATTTCCTGAAAACTATACAGGGAAGCTGTTGAATATTTTGTAACTAATTAGACTGGGTGCTGTTGCTGCCATAGGCAGCAACAGCGCCCAGTCAAATTAGTTTCAAAATATTCAACAGAATATTTATTAAATAGTAAAAGCAAACAATTTGTACAACAGTCCATAGACCGTCATCAAATATGCGTTCGTGACGTACTTATCGACGTCATTCATTATGATGTCATTGTACACATCATGGAGTTCATTATGACGTCATATGATGGGTGGGTACTCTGGAAAGGTGAATTAGTGATGAAGTTGGACTCATGTGCTCTGGTGTATGCTGAGTGAATAAATAATACTCGCTATAGCCGGTCATATAAGCTGTTATATTCTCGCTAAGCTGATTAGGCACTGCGTCTTACAAGTAAAATACTGTCTAGTTTTAAATCAATTTGACTGAAAGCTGGTGTTTCCAGAGACAGAGTCTACAGTCAGTCACACGAATGTCAAAATATTCAGTAGGCATCATATTGCTACCTTGGAAAACAGCAATGTATTTTGAAATCATTTTGACCGAAACATGTTGCTTCCACCAGAAAAAGTGACTTTCAAATAAAATGTTTTCAAAAGGATCAATAGTGAATTAGCAGTAGCGAATTAATCGCTCTACATCGGCGTCAAAAGAATACTATTCAGACCGCTTACAAAACTATATTCAGGTGCGCTTGCATTATATCCAGGTAGGGCTATGAGGTATACTTGCACACACAGTTGACACACGGTGGAGTAAGAAGCACCAGCTGGGTCACCAATTGGCTCCAAGTTAAGCGCTCCTAGATTTAGTAAATGCTTTTTCGCAAATAATCCTGATTCATTTCAATTTTTACCGATGGTAGTTTATCTAACATTGTATGACATTACCAATAAATATCATTTGTTATTTCCCTTTTCCCTTCCTTTATTCCTCAAATTTGTTAAAGAAAACTTCAATCTTCTCAAAATGTTCATTTGCAGACCAAGAGAAGACTATTTTTGAAAATTTACCACTGGAATGACTGGCTCGGCAAATCGAGCCAGTCATTCCAGCGGGAAATTTAAAAAAATAGTCTTCTCTTGGTCTGTAAATGGACATTTCTCAAGACCACAATAGAAGCCATTCTTGGCCGAAGTGTTAAAAGGTTAAAAGCTAATGGGCTGCTACATTTGTACAGTTAATGTTTTCCATTAGTGAAATACTGACCATCCCGGATGATTTGTCTACACAACTAAGATTAATTCTGGTGATAAAATTAACTTTGGGCGGTTCATCAGGGTACTTCTTGCCACAGTCTATCCTCAACTGGAAAATTCGGCCATCATACGCTGTCTGCAAGGAAAATAATGAATGGATTAAATGTTTCGTGATCAAATTTTTTTTTTTAAATTTGCTCGCCAAGTGTCCATTTTCAAGTCAAGAAAGACTATTTTTTGAAAATCTGACACTTGAATGACTGGCTCGATTATCATCTGCCATTAGTGGTAAATTTTCAAAAATAGTCTTCTGGACAAAATTTTTTCCTTAACTAAGCAGCAATGGCAGTCAAATTAATTGCAAAATATTCAACAGGTTTGCTGCATCTGTAAAAGTGTTAAAGGATTACTTGACTATCAGAACAAAATTGTGTTGTCTGAATATTTATTTGATCATAAAATGACTCCGATGGAAGAATTGCTGTATCACCAGAGGCTATGTCAGGCTGACAGAATGGCGGTAGCACATGCTAAAAGCTAAGCTGGTGGCCAAAATAGATAAAATCCTGCAGACATTAAACGAGTCAATCTTATGTTATTTTTGTTATTTATTTAAGTCATTATTGTATATATAACAAAACCATTTATTTCTTTCTCATGTGGCCAAATTTCAGCCCAATAAAATAACTGGTGTAAATACCAATTTACAAAATCCTTTGTCGGTGAGGCTTTCACAGACGTGGCTTGCTGACACAGAGTGGAATTCTGTGGTGGCTGATAGACTGTAATTGTAACTGGCTAGCCACGTAGTGATTTACGCAATACCTCCATTACAGCCATGATACCAGTTTATACAGGTATTTGTGACATTACAGTATTAGCAGGGACAGGCCTACCCACTCACCAATTGCTTTTTGAGAATAATTCTCATGGTTGGCTAATAAAATCCCAAAATAGGCAAGTTTACTGGCAAAGAGAGTTAAAGCAAAAGTCACCGCATGTAACCATACAAGTAAGTTGTTGAATGAATATTTAGAAATTTATTTGACTGGAATCTGTTACTGTCCTAGGCAGGAAATGAATTATATGGAATTTATATGCTATAATCTTGATCAGTACATTACAACCTTTGACACAAGATTAGTACCTCTTTAACATTTGGCTCATAAAACCACAGATATGCCAATTTACTGCCTACGAGAGCTAATATTTGCATAATAAAATCCCAAAATACCCCAATATACTGGGCAATGATTTCAGATGGGTAGGTCGGTCTCTGATTAACATCAATGGGAGTATTGAAGCCACAACTCGCGACAGTACCTAAAATCAATGCCCGCAAACGTAACCACCAGAACAACGCCACAGGACAAAACCTACATTGGTGGTGAGCCTTTCACAGGTGTGGGTTTCCGACATAGTGGAATTCTATGGTGGCTGATGGACGGTAATTCTAGCTGATTAGCCAGGTAGTGATTTATGTGCATAATGTATGTATGATTACTGTATTCTGCGGCTGTAGTAGTAGAAACATCCTACAGCTGCAATCAATCCTTCTTCGCTTTTGCCCACTGTGTCTTGTACTCAGCCAAAATCCTTAGCTTCCTCAGGTCCATTCTTGACTTGAGTGTACCTAATCCTGCTTTCTTGAGGTCACCTCGTAGCACGCTTAGCAGATTTATGCAATGATGTCCTTTCCTGGCTCTGTATTTGCTGGCTCCGAGTAGGGTGAATTCCAAAGCTCTCTGTACTGGTGTCTGGCATCCTTAGCACATGACCAAACATGGACCATCTTTGCTGGGCGACTTTTACAGACAGCGGCGGCGTATTACACATCTTGTATAGTGCATCGTTGGAACTTATGCTCTCTAGCCATCGGTGTCCAGTGATGGTGCATAGGTGTTTGCGGTGGCACAGGCAGGCATCAAGTTTGTCTAGAGCTGCCCAGCTGTTACAGTTGCATAATGTGTTACGCAGTAAATACCAAGTGTATATAAATGATTATGTGGTAGTAATAAATTGCTATTAACCGGTACCACTCTGATGTCAGTATTCTGTTTTCACTGTGTCAATAGCAAAGAAACTGGTGTACATTTTTCAACAATTTTGGTGGAAGATGTTGCTGTCATACCACCTTCCACCAAATTTCTTGTAAAATGAACACCAGTTCATCCTTGAACTTTATTTGAAAATTAAAAATGTTGACATCCGGGTTAATGACTTATTCACACACAATGAGACTCATCCACTCCATAATCGGATTCACACTTTTGGTGCTCATTAGGTAGACCGAATTTAACTCTTTAAACGGTAACCTCAACTTTGCTCAAGAAAATTTCAATTAGAAAATGTAAATTTGCGGACCAAGAGAAGAGTATTTTCGAAAATTTACCCGAGCCAGTCAGTCTAGTGGTAAATTGTCAATGACAGTCTTGGTCTTCAAACTGACATTTCTCAAGACATCTACAGAAGCCGTTTTTGGCTGATATGAGTGTTAAACCTACAACCTTTTGTTTACAAGTCAACCTCATTACCAGAGGATCATGCAAGTACCACAGAGGGTAAAAAATGTTTTATTTGGTAAGCATGTCACATGAAGGTTTTTGATGGAAATACCAAACATGTTTGATATTACAAACGTTGCTGGAAACACGGCCTTTATGTTTTTCTTGAGAACAATATTTGCAACAAAGGTTGACAGTGTGAGCGAGCCATTAGGTGGCATGTATTCACAAGCTTTCATGCTTGTTTGACATACAGCTCTATATATACTGCTATGGAAGAATCAAGAGTTTTGATACAACAAACAATATAATAGATATTGATCGCATACCTTTGGTGGTCCTATTATCATTCCAATCCATCGATCCAACATTAAGTCATCATCACGCTCCAGCCCCCAGCTGATGGATCCATCTCCTCCACCCTTCTGCCCTTCCTCTAACTCTTCCAGCAGCTTGAAATTACGAGGCACGACTGAAAATACAGCGCCAGATATTTACGCCTATGTACAGCAAAAAAGATATATATATGTTTACTAGTTCAAGCAAAATCGGCTGGAACGACCCTACAGTGGTATGCTTCAGAGCTTGTATACATAATTTAGATTGGTCAATTTGTTCAGTGGCCATCTTGAATTTTTCGAAAAAATGGCTGAAAATCGTTTAAAACGCTACTCCTCATTAACTGCCTGGGTGATTTCAACCAGACTGGCTGGAACGAGCCTAGGGCAGTAGGCTTCAGACCGTGTATACGGAAATTTGATTGATTCATTTTTCTGCCGGTCCTCTTGGATTTTTGGAAATCAGTTCTGAAGCATACTATTCCATCCGAGTTTGATTGAAATCGGCCAAGTAGTTTTCGAGTAGGCTTTTAAGTGATTTCCAGAAATTTTCAGAAAATCCAAGATGGGCGTCGGAAAAAATTGATCAACCAAAATTCTGCATACATGTTTTGAACCATACCAGCGACTGAGCATACTATTCTTCCAGCTAAGTCTGGTTGAAATTTCCTAAGCAATTTCCCGCCATTTTTTGGAAATTTCAAGATGGCCACCAAAAAAAATTGACCAATCAAAATTCTGTATAAATATTCTGAAGCCTACCCCCATAGGATCCTTCCAGCCAAATTAGGTTGAAATCCACTAAGGGGTTAATGAGGAGTAGATTTTTAAGCAAAAGTTGACGGATGGACGCACAGACGGACGGTCGCCATGGCATAAGCTAAATTGGCCATTCTGGCCAGGTGACCTAAAAACAAAGTCCAGGACATATCTCTTTTTTCGTAAAAAAACCGTATCTTTTTCGATGCAGGATAACTAAATACACCTTCACCGGCAAAAACTTCTGCACCGCCACAAACCCCAAAATTTGTTTGTGCTCCCCAAAAATTATGGGCGCACCGCCAACAAATTGGCTGAAAAATGCCTTAGTCGCTCTCGCTTGCACCCGGGCAAGTGCATCCATGGCAGGACTTCATTTCTGAGGCGGGCTATCACGCCCACTCGCATAACCTTTCATCACAGGGGAGAAATCTCAAACCACAGGGGAGCCCATCTCAAATCTTAAAATGGAAATCAAAATTTAAATATTTTAATCTAAATATAATGTTATTGATAGATTTTCACATTTTCATTCTACCAGCGGAGTGCTCACTCGCGTAGCATTGATCATGGCGAGCAATTTACGATGATGGCGCCAGTGGTGATACCGGGCAGTCTGCTCCCCAAACCCAGCCCCAGCCCCCAAACTCCTGTCCATACCGACTGAAGTAGATGACAGGAGTGGTTGATGGCATTCATAGCCGCCCTTACATACTAATCACATACTGACAGGACCTCCTCCGCAGAGGCCTGGCTCCTATCCACAAGCAACTGAGCGGGACCACCCACCCCAGCACCCAGTGACCGTGGGGACAGAGACGTAGTTGTCGTATTACACCTTTGGATTGCAGCATCTTGCCCACACCTCCCTAGAGGCTGCAGCGAGTTGGCCTTTAGTCGAGAGTTGCTTAGCATAAATAGCATCCAGTAACTCTCTAAACTTCGGGTCCAAGCCAATGCTCTGGACCAGAGCTGCAGGCAATATCCTGTCCGTATGGCTGCCACCAACGGATGGGGAGTGTCCTCCTCAGAGGTGGTTGTTACCACAACCGGGCCAACTCATCAACCCAGTCCATCTCTAAAGTGGACACGCCTGTAAATACATCACCCATTGATGTATTTACAGGCCTACCAACAATAGCCTCCTGGTAAGGAGCCACTGTTGGAAAACAATAGGCATTGGTACTGTATTGTTTCGGCCCCCCCCCCCACCCCCCACGGACCAATCCTGTCCTCTTGGCCTAGATCACATTTCATGAGGAGTTTTGAATCAATCACCGAAGCGGTTTCAGAGATGATTTTTAGAAAATTTTAACATTTCTAAAAATCAGCCAAAATCCAAGATGACCACCGGCCAACCCCTTTGAACAAATGTGGATCCGTATGGCTTAAGGATGCTTCCTGCCAAAGATAATTGAAATCGGCCCAGTAGTTCTCGAGAAGACATTTTAAATTTCCCAGCCTGATCCCTCTCAGTGAATGAAAGTATGCAGCCCAGTCACTTGGTGGAATTCGTTGAACCGTGATCTCAATTTATTTATTTGATGGATTTTGAGCCCTAAATTGTTTTACATAGGTTTTTGGTTATTTTGATTTCAAATTTTCCACTTTCGAAACTGTCGGATAAACGGATCTTAGATCTTTTTCCTGCCAAAAACTCCCATACTAAATCAATGGGATATTTAAAATGTCTTGTCAAGAACTACTGGGCCGATTTCAATTATCTTTGGCAATGGAGAAAAAATTTCAACTGTGGGTTGAGAAGTTTTTATATGCCTGCGCAAAGCGGGTCGTATTATGTGATTAGGTGTCACTATGGAGTAAGTACAGACTGGTGCCAGTCTATATTAGTCAATATACCGGAGATGGACCTAACCAGTAGCCTGGTTGAGGGTCTATATTAATAGGAATAGGCATGGGGAGGAGTGTATGCAGGCATAAAAATCTTATTCTGGTAGCTAAATGCAGATAATTGATTTAGCAAGTAAAGATTGAACGGTAATGGATGTTTTTGTGGTGTAATAACAACTACATTGTTCTTGTGCGGGCCACATCGCAGAGTTGTGAAACTACATTCAAAATTTTTGTAATTGTAATGATCAATGCAGCTGTGAAGGCTTTCAAGATTTTTAGTGATGTCTTTGCTATGAATTCCAAATGCGTACCTAATAGAAGTCGCGCCCGCCACCCTCCTAACTTTTTCAGAGAATTATCAAAGACTAACTATTCACATTTAGCATTCCTCAAACAAGTATGATTGCGGGCATACGTCGAGTTTCTCTATATCCCTTTTGAGATATGGCATGGACAACAAATTTCTGACGCATTTCCAAATTTCAGGGGGGAATAAACTCTAGCAAGTATCGACAGATCTCGACAGACACATCGTCACCGCATAATATATGCACTGGAGAAAAAATTTCATATATAGTTTAATGAGCTTTTGAGATACAGCCCGGACACAAAAGATTTTGATGCATTTTATGCATTTCAGGGGGGTTAACTATCAAATATTGACAGACCTCGACAAAATGAAATCTTGACACATCATCTCTGCCTAATATGTGCACTGGAGAAAAAAATTTCAAAGGTAGGTTAAGAAGTTTTTGAGATATGTCCCGGACACGGTTTTGCTAGCAGACGGATGGACAGATAGACAAACACCACGCGCCATCACATAATACGACCCGTTTTTAAAAACAGACGTAGCGTATAAAAGCAACAGAAAATGAGACAGGGAATCAGGCAAAATACATTTACCATGCGACTGAAAAAGCTTCGGTTCTGGTCGCCACCTTTTTGGTTCCAGTTTCGCCTCATGATAGAGATTTTGTGATTTCTTCATGGGCAAAAGTTACATTATGGGATATGGTCCTTCATTATGTGTGTGTTCCCCCAGTTGTCTTTAAGTCAACCTATTATACCTTTTCTGTGCTATTTTTATCACGACATAGTGTACATTGACTTCAGAATGTAAAAAGATTAAATAGCATAGCGGGCCAGATAAAAGCTATATTTACTCCTATTTGATGTAAATGCAATATGAGGCTCCGTTACTGTGTCATATTATTTTTCACACCCATGACCATGGAAAGTCGTGGTTGTCAATCATCGTACATATTTAGTGCTGTAAATTTAAATGTATGGCATGGTGCGCTGTCTTTCCTACCCAAATGACATTTGCATACATGCATTTACTTGCAGACATGAATCAATCAATGTTTTCTGTTGCACACATATATATTGATACGCCGTCCCAGTTATTAAGGACGTTGCTACTTACAATGTTATTGTTTGTAGATCCACAAAGTTCTGCACAATGTGACCAATGACATTATAAAATTTGTAGCGACGTATTGCGGTGCTCTCAAGCTGGATGTGGACCCAACTTGAGAGCACCTCAATACATCGCTACAAATTGTATAACGTCATTGGTCACTTTGTGCAGAACTTTGCAAACATCGTGGATTGGTCCGCCCATTATGTCCTCTGGAAATTGTTTTCTTCTTCGTTGTAAGTGCCAATTTCATTCAATTGAAGATTCTGGTTCTGGGTGTAGTGTAGGCTTGTGTGATTTTTTGATTTAATCGTGAAGTTCGATTTATTTAAAAAATCATGATTTTTACGATGTAAAGTGTGTACTTTTTCGTCGCACTTTAGCAGTGCATGAGTACAATTATAATCGATTCACACCTGTGTTCATTGTGTTTATATCCCGCCGTGCCATGCACATGTCGAATAATTACAAATCACAACACAAAGCGCTACGATAAACAGGCTAACAATAGTGAGGTAACACCTTTATCATTAAGAAAACCAGCTAGTTACTCCGCCGAATCGCTCGCCATCTCATCTGTTGATTACTCATAAATGTAAATCGTACATTCTGAAAGCAACTATAAACTGCACTATAGGACGAGTTTACGCCGTCACTCTCGTAGCTACTCGAAGCTCCCGTCCTATGTATGTGGATTGCGCAGTATCTCCCCGGGTACTAATATTAGCGTCTTCGCGCTACTCGGGTAATGACCTACTCGTTCTACAAAGGGAGGCTATAAGCGGAAGCTGACACATCATATGAGTCATCAAAAATTTCATGTTTGTTTAAAATCTGAAGTGTGTACTTTTCCGTCGCATTTTAGCAGTACATGAGTACAATTATAATCGATTCACGCCTGTATTCATTGTGCTTATATCCCGCCGTGCCATGCATGTGTCAAATAATTACTAATCATAATACAAAGTGCTACGATAAACAAGCTAACAATAGCGAGGTAACACCTTTTTGTCATTGAGAAATTCAGCTGGTTACTCCGTTGAATCGCCATATCATTTTCTTTCTTTCGCTGCAGACCCTGAGTCTGTTGCGAAATACCAAGTATATACAGTACCAGTCAAAAGTTTGAGTACACCAGCTGAAATAAAGGTTTCTCCATAGTTCTAGATGGTTTACTCCTCATGAGTTCCTCTAAATATCCCATAATTACAAATAAATATATTGAACAAACAAACAGCATGAAATAGTTAAGAAATATCCAATAAACTTGAAATTAGTCTCTAAATATTTTATTGCTAGAAATATCCACTTTCTGCCTCGCAAAGCAAGGGGATTATAGTACGAAACCAACATGAGTTTAAATGTCTGCACTGTGTTTATTGCATGACCAGGGGTGGGGTCATGAGCAGTTTAAAAGAAGCTAGCAAATACACACAGTGGTCATTCCTAAATATAAAAGTGTTGTAAAATGGCAAAAATCAGCTCAGTTAAGTAAAGAAAAGAAGAGTTTGTAATTACTTTGAGAAATGAGGGTCAATCTTTGAGAAAAATTGCTAGAACTTTGCAAGTGTCGGTTACACCAGTGGTCAAGCCTGTCAAATGGTTTGACGAGACAGGCACTAATGAGGACAGAAAGAGGTTCGGCACGCCCAAGGTGACCTCAGAAACAGTGAACAAGTTTATACGAGTCACAAGTCTGCGCAACCGGCAATTAAGTGCCCCTGACATACAAGCCCAGCTAAATGCTACCAGACTGACAAGATGTTTCGACATCAACGGTTCAGAGGTTACGTGATGCTGGCCTATAGTGTTGGGAATTGGTACCATTTTTGTGATTGATGATTGGTTTTATATACTAAGCGATGATCAATTAATGATTGATCATAACTGGTTCTCATTTTTTACCCATTTTGAATGCAGTAATTATAGCATGTTCAAGGATAACTACCCCTTTCAAACAAAGTCGCAGGTATGACAGATAATTTAAGAAATAATCTGTTGAATATTTTGAAACTAATTTGACATACAAACCAATCAATCATCGATCAAATCGATTAATCGGAACAACACTACTGGCCTACATGGAAGAATTGCACCAAAGAAACCACTGTTAAGAGCGGTGAATAAGACGAAAAGACTTGCCTGGGCCAAAAAACACAGAAACTGGACATCTGATGAGTGGAAGTCAGTCTTATGGACTGACAAGTCCAAATTGGCAGTGTTTGTAAGACGCAGGAAGGGAAGGTGAACGGATGATTTCTGCTTGTGTGATTCCCACTGTAAAACACGGAGGATGCAGTGTCATGGTCTGGGGATGTTTTGCTGGTGACAGGGTTGGTGATCTTTATCAGGTCCGTGGCATCCTCAACAAACATGGCCCTCACACCATACTTGAGAGACACACCATTCCGCCAGGATTAAGGCCTGGATTAAGGTTAGTCGGGCGATCCTTCATTTTCCAGCTCAAGATAAGGACTCCAAACATACCTCAAAGTTGTGCAAGAACTACCTGGAGAAGAAGGAAAGTGAGGGACAACTGAAAATAATGACCTGGTCTGCTCAGGCACCAGATCTTAACCCTATTGAACTTGTATGGGATGAACTTGATAGGAGAGTCAAAGCAGAACAACCCAAAAATGCTGTACATCACGGGCAATTGTTGCAGGAAGCTGAGAAGACATATCGGGTGATTTCCTATTGCGACTTGTAAACTGAATGCCATGTATTTGTGAAGCTGTAATAAAAGCAAAAGATGGCTATTTCGAGGAAGCAAAGTTTTAGAGACATTTTTCAAAGATAATTTTTATTCCTTGCTTATTTGGTTGTTATACGTGTTAATGTGTGTACTTTGGTTAGAGAATCATAAATTGAATAAATCATTCTCAACTATAAAAATATATTGTTTTCATCTGGTGTACTCAAACTTTTGATTGATACTGTATTTAGTTGCAGAGTGTTAGGCAATAATCAGTGAACAGAATTCTTTTTAATTCTAGAATCTAGAGTTATCGATTTCAATTAATAACAAATTGATTACTTTTAAATGTAAATCGTACATTCTGAAAGCAGCTATAAACTGCACTATAGGACGAGGTTACGCTAGGGCTTCACGATATACCGATATTATATCGAATACTGGTATCCTAGCTATACCATTAGTCATACCAATATGATTTTGCTGATACCGAAATATCGAGATATAAGATAAAACAGGTACAACATTTTGTTAGGCAGATAATCTGCTTCCCATTAGCAACATTTCAATAATATATAGCTGTCTAGCAATATAAGTTACTGCTCTTCGTACGGGAAAATTATATTTTACTTGTATTTAACAACCACGCTTTTTTATTTATCCAGAGCTGTCAAATTGTTGTTTTGAGGCTAGTGTTAGAGTAATTGATAAATTTGCCTACTTATAAGAATGCCTGTCTCCCCAAAAAATAGAATAAAACTTATCTTAATTACCATCATAGGACATCGGATGGTAAAAAATGTCTAAAACCTCTCTTTTCCTGCGCAAATATTTTATAATTTCGGCCCGTTGTTTGCTAGAAAAATCATATGAAATTAATGCTCGGGTGATATTTTATATCAATTACTACGGCCTGGTTAGTCAGCGATTTCCTGGAATTGTGCGCTTTGTAGTGACCGCCCAACAGCCCAAGTAAAGAGGAACGCGACAATATGAGAAAAACTTCTCAATCCCCCCACCCCTGCAAGCTTTATTCCCTTCTAATGTTGGTGGGTATCCCCCCACAGACACCCCCTGGCGGGTTGGTCTGTTGTTTTATTAACCACTATAAAAACATACTTACCGTTCAATCACTACTTGCTAAATCAATTATTTGCATTTTGCTATCAGAATAAGATTTTTATGCCTGCATACACACCTCCCCATGCCTAATCCTATTCCTCTGGACCCATAACCAGGCTACTGGTTGAGTCCCACCTCCAGCCTACCTTCAGGTATAGACTGGCACCAGTCTATACTCACCTCATAGTGACGCTTGTCGCTAAGCGCGCTCGCGCATGCGCATTAGAGCCCGAATAGGAAACAGATTCACTTTTCTAAATTTAAGTGCAAAATATTTAGTCTGATTCTCAAATCTTACGCGGGGTGGTTGAGGCCGGGTCATAGTGATTGAACGGTAAGTATGTTTTTATAGTGGTTAATAAAACAACAGACCAACCCGCAAGGGGGGTCTGTGGGGGGTTGTTATTACACCACAAAAACATCCATTACCGTTCAATCACTACTTGCTAAACCCGTAGATTTGGTCAGTGCCCCCTGTCCACATAAGGTGGGAGGAGATTAGAGAATCAATAAACCAGGATAAAAATCAAACCAATCTTATCCCAATGTTAATAATATAACATAATAGTGCATTTAGCTCAATCACACCGTGATTAGCAAATAAGAACAACTTGAACTTAAAGAAATAACCAAAAACCAAAAGAAGACTCTCACCATTTCTCACAGACGCATAGTCCTAACGAAAATGGTGGGAAGTGCTTGGTAACTAGTCTTCGGCTTTTTTAGTTAAAAGTGGAAATGTTACGAAAGAAGGAAGCTGCCGCACTCAGGTCTTTGAGATAAAAGGATGTAAAGGTGTATTCACATTTCCCTCCTGCCACCTGCCTGATCTCATCTAAAGACGAACCCTCAAAAAGAGCGAAAGAAGTAGCCATACCTCTAACGTCATCGGCTTTAATAAGGGAGAGATTAATTTGATCCGGTGAGGCTATCTGATAACAAGGCTTAATTATACTCTCACAAATCCATCTGACAATCGAAGAATTTGAGACCGGCTTAGATAACTCTTCCTTGTAGGAAAAACAAATGAGATGGATCGACTCTTATAACATCTGATCGCTGATTGAAGGTTCCTAATGCCCTAATAGGACACCAAAATTTTTCGGATGGCGACAGACGAAAAAGATTTTAAAATGATCGGACTATCAGGATAGCGGTTAGTTTGAGTTTTAGATAAAAAATTCCTTCTGGGATATCAAAACAAGCGATCTCCTGAAACTATAAATCTCTCCTTTTCAACAGAAAGAGAATGAATCTCCTGAATGCCTTCTAGCAGAGGCTGTAGCAACAAGAAAAAACAGCTTTGACAATTAAAAACAAAACCAAGCTTACTACTGGTAGAAGAAATAGGTTCAAAATGGCGACCTGCCAAAACTTGAAGAACCAAAGCCCAACTCCAGGAAGGTAAAGGCGTAGCAATCGGAGGACGAATATTACTTAGACCTCTAATAAAGCTATTAAAAGTCTTAGTATCCTTGACATCGGTATACAGAAGACAAGGAAGGGATGACACCAGAGAAGATCTATACTCTCTGAACGTAATAACTGACAACTGAAAATAACCAAACAGATAAGATAAAAACTCTAATAATTTGGGTATAGAAACAGAATCGGGCACGAAACCTTGGTCTGAACATCATTCACCTAAATGTTTAAGTCGACCCTTGTAAACTCAACGGGTCGAATCCCTTCTGGCAGAGTCAATCATTTCCTGAGACCAGAAGAAACCTTATTCTCGAGGACTTCAGACTCGAGATTCTCCAGACACACAGACTAAAATTTATTGGATTTGGATGCACACAAAGACCTCTTACTTGAGATTGCAGGAAATGTCAATTTCCCTTTCTCCGAGATCTAACAATACTCACCATTCTGTTACTTCTGATATACAGCTGGCCCTGACAGCGGCTCTAGGATTATAGACTTAGAAAGCTTTACCGACTCCTGGGAACCGGGTACCCGGCTCCCCACTGCCGAGTACCCGTTTACCATAGAGCTCATATTGTTTGCATAGCCACCAAACAAGAGAAAACTATGGCTTGCCTCCGTGGGGCTGGGAGGCTGGGTCCGTAACAGAATGGTGAGTATTGTTAGATCTCGGAGAAAGGGAAATTGACATTTCCTGCATTCTCCTTCGATCAATACTCACCATTCTGTTACTTCTGATATACACCAGATTTGATCAGTAACCTGGTGGGAAGGGGCAAGCCATACATGCTAATTTTGCCCCTTGGAGAAAGATTTTAGACTTCAAACTTGACTAACGGAGACCTAAAAGGACCGTCAAGTTCACGGAACCGAATCACATTCGCGTCACAGCCCCCCCCCCTTTTTCCTCCTAAGAAAAGGGAGAGAACTAACGAACATGTATCTCGCCTGAAACACCAATATGCCAAGAGGGTTAACTACTCCCTGCATATCGCTTGTATTAGCCTGGGAATGAGCATGAATATATAAGATGAATGAACATGATACATATACATAATACAAAAAACTCTCACTTGTTGAATTACCTTATGATAACAGGACTTCAGACGTACCGCCTACAACCATTCACCGGTTCGGCCATCAGTGACACAATCTGGTTGACATCCTCTCGCTTGACCATGCCTGCTTTAGGTTCTTTTCTTACCAAAGTGAAAAAAGGGGAAAAGCAGTGTGGTCACTAACTATCGTTTCAAAACAGCTAAAGCGAGTGGATTGGCTGAGTCTGACACATCCCTCATATAGTAATCCGTAAATGAGGACTCACAGTGCCATTGTGCAACGGCCATGATGTCCTCTAACGGAACACCATTGTAAAGGGCGGTCGAGGCGGCTATTCCTCTAACATCGTGTGCCCTTACGCCCTGCACCTGGTGCCCAGTCGCCATCTCATGAGTAGTCTGAATGCATTCGACCACCCAACGAGAGATAGTATCCATGGATGCGGCGCCATAAGGCTTTTTATGGCAGATCCACAGATGTCTATCGTTCGACCGTAACGAGTCAGTCCGTTTCTTGTACTTAGTCAAAGCACGGACCGGGCACCAGACACTGGCATCACGATCAAACCTGGTTAACTTCGGTATAATGATCGGTTTGCCGGGATATCTCAAAGATTGGTTCTTTGACATAAATTCTGCTCTTGGCAGAAGACGCAGACCTTCTCCAGAAACAATAAATCGGTTCCTCTCTGCCGAAAGCGCATGGATCTCACTGCGCCTTCTAGCTGAGGAAGCTGCCAATAGAAAGACCGCCTTTAGAGTCAAATGCTTTAGACTAGCCGAACGCAACGGTTCGAATGGGTGCTTGGCCAGTACATTAAGCACTAAAGATAGACTCCAGGCTGGAATGACTACCGGTTGTCTCGGGCGGAGATTGCTCATTCCCTTCAACATCACGTTTAACTGGGCCACCTCTGGACTATCCCTGTTGGCTAGACAAGGGATAACTGATGCCAAAGCTGACTTGTATCCAGCAATTGTGACGGGAGCTAGTCCTGTAAAGAACAGCTCACAGAGAAAGTCTGCTATTTGCTGAATAGTGGATTGAAAGGTATCAATACCCTTTTCTTCACACCAGTCTGCAAATCTGTTAACCTTGTTGTTATATGACTTGAAGGTTGACCTCCTTCTCGCAGCCGCGATGAAATCAGCAGCCTGTCGAGAAAAGCCTTCCGACGTGGAACGTTGTTTGACAACATCCACGCAGTCAATTTGAACATTTCGGGACGCTCGTGTAGGAAGCGTCCCTTGGCCTGGGAGATTATGTTCGGAATCTCGGGCAACTGCACAGGATTTTCCACCAGCAGATCCAGAAGATCCGTGAACCACGCCCTGCTCGGCCAATACGGCGCTATTAGCAGGACCAGACACGGCTCCTCCCTGACCTTCACCAATACCTTCGGAAGAAGAATGGTGGGTGGATACGCGTAAGCGTGCATCCCTCTCCAGCTTATCGCCAGAGCGTCTGTATCGACGGCATTTGGATCTGGAATCGGCGAGACATATGTCATGATTTGAGCATTTTCCTTTGTGGCGAACAAGTCCACGTTGGGTTTGCCCCAATGCTCGAAGATCCGTCGCAGAACTGGAGGGTTGAGGGACCATTCTGTTGGCAGGATTCTCTGTCTGCGAGACAAAGCATCCGCCAGAATGTTCAATCGGCCAGGAATATGAGCTGCTTTCAAAACAACCGAGTAATTCCTGCACCATTGAATCAAGTGCCACACCCTGATGCACAGGGTGGGCGACCTGGTCCCTCCTTGGCGATTTATATATGATACTACTGTCGAATTGTCCGACCGTATCAATATCACCTTGCCCCTGATCATCGGAAGGAACTCTTCCAACGCCAGTTCCACTGCCATCATTTCCAACAGATTGATATGCAGCTGACTCTCCGGGAGAGTCCATGTGCCCGAGACCTGGTGTTCTCCCAGGCAGGCACCCCACCCTTCCAGCGATGCATCCGTGTAAACGGACAGCTGGGGGTGGGGTAGGTGCAGCGAAACCCCTATTAGGAGATTCTGACGCTGTTTCCACCATAGAAGATGCGATATTATCGGCTCCAAAACTGGCACCAGTTTTGACAGGGGTTCTGTTCTCTGTTTCCACAGAGACATCAGATACAACTGGATAGGTCTTCGCATTAGAGCAGCGTACGGGATAACCTGCTCCATGGAGACCATCATGCCCAGCATCTGAAGGAACCGCCTCGCCTGAATGTGGTTTCCCACTCGAAAACTCCCGAGGATGGCTAACAGAGACACCACTCTGGGCTCTGACGGGTAAACCCTGCCCTCCTCGAGGTCGAATCGCATCCCCAAATAAACGAAATGTTGAGTGGGCGTCAACTCGGATTTCTCCTCGTTGACTATCCAGCCTAGATCTGAAAGTAACCTCAGAGTCAGAGCAGTATCCACGTTCAACCTGGCTGCCGAGTCTGCCTTGAGCAGCCAGTCGTCTATGTAGGTGTGTAGCGCCACGTTCTCTTTTCTGAGAAACGCTGTCACCGCAAGGACCACTCTTGTGAAAACCCTCGGAGCTGTCGACAGGCCAAACGGGAGAACTGTAAACTCCCATACTTGATTCTGAAACGCAAATCTCAGAAACCTGTGCCAACTCCGATTCATCGGAATGTGGAAATATGCATCTTTCAGATCGATCGATACACACCACATTCCTTTCCTCAATCCCGCCATTACCGACCTCGGTGTTTCCATCTGGAACCGAGGCGTATGGATAAACCAATTTAATGGCCTGAGATTGAGTATGGGTCTCCATCCCCCCCGTGCTCTTGGGGACAAGGAACATGTTTGAATAGAAGCCTGGAGTGTTCCGGTTTGCTGGTTTTATTGCTCCCTTCAGAAACAAACCCGACACTTCCTTTTGAACGGCTTCTAACTTGTCTGGCTCCCTTGGTACGGGTGTCCAGACAGGTGCCAAAGACAGATTTTGTGGCGGAAAGTCCCACCACTCCGGCATGTAACCCTGGGATAACCATCCCAGGACCAGACTGTCTGACGTCACACCTCGCCAAGCCTCGACGAAACGCATGAGCCTTCCACCCACCATAGACGCCTCGACGTCTAACGGGGTTGTCCGGCTCGCAGTCCGCCCCCCCCCCCCCTTTCTTAACGAGAGAGAGTGAGAACCATTTCGCTCTAGGCACGACGGGTATAACTGGCACCGCTGTTCCTGTCGCACAGGTGCGGTCCAGGCGGATATGAAGGGAGCTTGCGTACCCTCAGGTACGCTTCGGCCCCTTCTGTCCGCCCTTTGAGGCCTTACCCTTACCCTTCCCCTTGCCCTTACCACCTCTAGGGCGGTCCGGAGCAACATTGGGGAGGGTAGGCGCCTCTACAGCCTTCCTGGGTTTCTTCGCCGGCGGCGGCTCCGAGAACCCAGCCGAAACAGACGTCGCAATAGGCCTGGCTTTCGCCTTGCCCTTATGCTTTTTCTGCTTCTTTGAAGGCTGTCCTGTTAGCGGCTTGCCCACAGCCCCTAGTGCGTGCGCTTGCCGCACTAGCTCTAGCTGTAGATTTACCGCTAACCGATTCTGCGCAATACTGGCGGTGTCCTCTAAGATGGCCCGCGCTTGGCCACCAAAGATGCTAGGCCCTGTCAGGGGCGTCCCAAGAAGACGTTCCTTGACTGCCGTAGCCGGACGCATATGGTCAATGACCATTTGCCTCCTGGACTTCGTCACACGCGCTTGCACCCTTGCCAATGCGTCCATTGACAGCACCAAGCCGTCATTAACGCACGATAGCGCCACAGGTGGCACAGGGTGGCCTGCCCCCGCTTCAGCCCACACCGACTGAAGTAGACGATAGGAGTGATTGACAGCGCTCATCGCTGCCCTCACACCCTCATCGCATAGGGCCAGGACTTCTTCCTGGTGTACCTGGGCCTTATCCACTAGTGCCGGACCGGGACCACCCGACCCGGCACTCTGGACGCCCAGTACCCATCGGTCATCCTCCGTGACCGACGGGACTACACCATACCTGTCGTATTCACCCCGCGGAATACGACATCTTGCCCGCACCTCCCTGGAGGCCGCAGGGAGCTGACCCTTGGTCATTAGTTGTTTACTATAAATAGCATCCAACAAATCAATGAACCGTGGATCCAGTCCCACTGACTGGATCCGGGCCGCGGGCAAAATCCCCGTCCTAATCGACGCAACCGACGGACGGGGCGCATCTTCATCGGCCGTGGCCGAAACCACAGACGGGTCTACTCTGGCTAGCCACGCCAGAGCATCAGACCAATCTATCTCCGAAGAAGATACCCCCGCAAACACGTCACCCGTTGACGTGCTTACGGGTCTGCCAGCCATGGCCTCCCGGCAAGGAGCCACGGCTGACACGCCAGGCACTCCGCTACCACATGGTTCCGCCGCCACCCCATGAAACACTCCGGTCCATGGGGTAGGTCCGCACGGAAAACCGTACGGACCCGTAACCGTCGCGGAACCATAGCCGGCCACGGGCGCCAACGGCACCCCATGTCCGGCTGCCGGACCAGGCGAGATAGGTGAGTACCACGCCTGGCCCGGCACACCCGTTCCCCTGACGGCTGGTGACAAACCAAGCCGCGCGGAACCGGTGCACGGTAACGGATTGGCCTCAGCCGCAGGTGGAGCCGCTGACCTGGCTTGCGCCAAACCAGACAAATGGAGGCCGGTTCCGTCCAGGACGGAATCAACCTCCATATTCTCCACCTGCGGCTTCACGGGCCGCAGCAACCTCTCCTCCTCGGCCTCATCGTCTTCAGACTCCGAAGAGCCGTCACTAGACGAATAAACCGTGGAGCCGTCCTGGCGGACGGCTCCCACACCTGACGGACCGGCCACCGCTACTGGACCACCCGGAGGTGGCCGCAGAGAGACAGAACCCGTCTGGCCGAAGCCAGACGGGACCGCCAGGGGGCCGTACGAGACGGCCCCCTCGGTAACCAGTCCAGAATCCTGTCCGAGGACAGGATCCGTACCAGGCATGGGGAGAAACTGCCCCCCAACCTTTGGTAGCAGGGACGACACCAGCGTGGGCAGAACGCTATGCAGAAAACCCTGCATAGCCGGACCAAACCACGCCGGCGGTGCCATCTCCGCCACCTCCAGCTGGGGACGTGGAGCACCCCCACCGGCCGAACCGGGCGCTCCACGATTTCCTCTCGGACCGCCTGACCCCGCGTCAGACCCAGCCAAGTCCTTCTGGGCAAGGAACTTAACCATCGTTTCGACGGACCACACTGCACAAACATTACACCTATGATCTATATTACACAGGGCACACCTAAAACAGACATGGTCCTTGAACATTACACGGACAAACTTATGGCAGTCGTCACATGATGGCGGGGCTGGCTTGGCCTATAAAATAAGCACAAACCTACAATAAACAAGCGGAACGAGACACGGATGGAAGGCAGACAATTAATTTTCAAATATTTTGACTCATAAATTAACCGTAACCTCCCGCACCCCACCCCGCCACGTTACAACAACGATCGCATTGATTATGACGACAAGTACGCGGCGGGCACAACACACCCATAATAGATCCTACAGGATGTGTAACGGCTCCAGGAATCATATCGCATAGCATTCAGGGTATATTTACTAATCAATATAAATTATACTCCTAACGAACGCAGCACGATATGTGAAGAAAACAACAAAATGTATAACAACTGCTGTCTCACACGGTAAAACCGCAGACCACACATCTACTCAAGAATTTTGAAACCACCGATCATTGCAAACCGATCGTGATCGCACGTAAACTTGATCATTCTAAAGTTTCCGGTACCATTTTTTAGTACGCAGCACCCAGAACAAGATGCGCGAATTAATGAAAAAATTTTTCTTCACATAAACATCCGAGCGACCGGGTGTGACGTCACCCGCTCGGATTCTACGGAGAACGACGTCAGCCGATATTCGTGTTAGAAATACCGTAGCAAACACCTATTTTCATATCTGCCGATCGCCTGTTGGGGTTTAAAGAAGGCGATCGTCTGGCATATATCGTTGTTAGCACACGTCCCAGATTCTATGGGGTCAGAAATCGGAACATGCGACACAACGAAATTTAGAGACCTAAGTCTTTTAACTATGGATAATAAAGAACAATACAACCTGGTTGTCTTGGGCGGTATTCTCCATAGTCCTTAGTTATCCTTTCAGAACACACAAACTATCACTGATTAAAGACTTAGATTCTTTTAAAAACACTAAAATCCTTAATGCGAAAAGCATGTATTGCACTTGTTGCTATGCAAACAAGAATGAGCTCTATGGTAAACGGGTACTCGGCAGTGGGGAGCCGGGTACCCGGTTCCCAGGAGTCGGTAAAGCTTTCTAAGTCTATAATCCTAGAGCCGCTGTCAGGGCCAGCTGTATATCAGAAGTAACAGAATGGTGAGTATTGATCGAAGGAGAAAGAAGATCCTGGTATACTGGAAGAAGAGGGAAATCTACCAGAAAATCTAGAAGGTCTAAAAACCAAATCCTCTTTGGCCAAAAGGGAGCTATCAGAAGAATTTCGCAAACCTGATCCTTGACCCTCTTCAAAACTAACTGAATCAAAATCGTTCGAGAGAAGGCATAGGCGAACATTCCTGTCCACTACTGAGACAGAGCATCCACCCCCAGGGGTTGACTGTCCGGAAAAGGAGACATGTAAGAGAAGATCTGAGCATTCAGAGAGGCCGCGAACATCTCTACTAGAGGACAATCCATAAGACTAAACCTCATTCCTCCTTCTAAAAATGAAAGAAAACCACCTGGCAATGACTGAACGAATCGAGATTTAGAACCCTAACAGACAATCCGACCAATGCACAGAAGCCTCGATCTACTTTCCAATGAATAGCCTCTTCTATAGACTCCTTGACAATCATAGACAAACAACAACCCATCTAAAGCTAATAGCTTCTAATAATAAGGAACAGAAGACCATTTTGGAAGAAGAGACTACATAGAAGGATTCTAGATCCAAGAATATCCCTTAAAGAAGTGTCAAACTTACTATATGCTAAAGATGACTGCTCATAGAAAACACATAGATGACATATGCCAAAAATCCTGGCGTTATCATAATGCTTAGCCCTCACCAAATAGGTAACTCACGTTTATCATGGATATTTTAATAATACCGCTTACACTGAATGGAGACCAAAAAGGGTCATATCAGTATAGCCTAACTTATTAATAATGCTAAAGACTCTGCAAAAATTATAGATAATATTATTTACAGAGATTTAACCAGAGATTGAGGCAAACCAAAACCCCATAGTAAGTCTATGGGAGTGCTTAGAGTCAAGATATAGCCAAATCATGTGCCCGAGATCTACATGAACTACGGGAAAGTTACTAGTGATAACCGTCATCACAATTGATTGAATAGAATACATGACCAGGTCCTGATAAGAGAGCTATGGCCCACATTAGACTATCTAATTTAAACATCGTATAACAATGGAGATTTAATAAAAAATTGTATTGAATACATCAACGGTTGCCTAGCCGCCAGGGCTTGCTGATAAATTAGATATCCTAAACAATTCGATATTTATGCCAAGAGGCAGAAACTTAAAAGATTTTAATAAATTTATTGATTCTTATAATTATAGTCTTATCATCAATAATTTCATCTTTGTACTAACAAATGACATTGT
Source organism: Chaetoderma sp. LZ-2023a (assembly GCA_034401795.1). NCBI lineage: Eukaryota > Metazoa > Mollusca > Caudofoveata > Chaetodermatida > Chaetodermatidae > Chaetoderma > Chaetoderma sp. LZ-2023a. Next base: position 116,801,626 of record CM067367.1, read on the forward strand.
GTTAGAAATCCCAAAGAAAAGAAAGATTGAACACTGATACTAGATATTAACTGATTGAATACTGAATTTTGCAGACGACATATTACAACTGTAATATCTCTGGACTTGCAAAGATTTTGAAAACATTTTGACCGAAAATAGTTGGTGGATGCTTAAATCCAAAGATTCTCATCCGCTCTTCCCCCCTCAAACGCAACCCCAACCCCACTCCAACCGGCTGCCCCCAGCCCCCAGACAACAACCTCAACAAGCAAAAAACCCAATACTCAACGAATAGTCCGGGAATAATCAGACTGAAAATTGCCGGTGGCATCACCAACAACCCTCAGCCAAACTGCCCCCAAAATACCCAGCAAATCCCAAGCCCCACCCCTGAGACCCCCGTCCGAAGGCCCGCAGCAACCACATCAAAATAGAGCAAAATTTACGCTATAAAAGGAAAAACAAACAAGAATCTGGAAAAAATGAAAACAAAACGAACTCACCGAAACTATGTCAACGCAGAAGAATCCGACTCATATTCCTCCTTCCTGCCCCCTTATCCGATTGATTATCTTTTCTAAGAGAATAATGTACTTGTAGACATTAATCCTGTACTCATAATGATCCTATGAAACCTTTACTGAATCTAATTCTTTTCAGCGACTGGCGAAATTATACTACGATTTACTTAAGAATCAGGGTTATACCCTCCACAAATAAACTCCCTTTGGTTAAATAAATGTGTCAACCTGCCGACATAAGAGGTAAAAGGAGCGAGAAAAAAGGCTGAATGGCCCGAAGACAACTGGCCATCTAAAGTTGGATGAAAGCAAAAATCGTATCTCGAAATAATGCGTAGAATACCACCTGACTTATCGGCTTATGAAATGCGCATATAAAATAATCTGCAACAAAATCCCATACGGTAACCAGTCAGGAGAGTCTTTAATTACGCTGAAAATTGTCACTGATAAACGAATAAATGTCTGCATAGACTACAATTCCAAGAGAGACTACAAGACTGGCAATGACTTGGAATGACTATTTTCAGCCATTAAACATTCCCAATATTAAACAAATACGGAAATAAGACTAATCTTAGGCAAGAAGATGACTAGATTCTAGGAAAGCGGATGTGGAAAAAGGGAAACGGAAATGCATAAACCGGAAGTATACTACCGGAAACTGATCAAAATCATACAACCCGGAACAGAATTACCGGAAGAGGAAGCTGAAAACCCGGAAATGGATGAACAATGTAATGCCGGGTAAAACCGGAAATGACCCTATCCCCGGCAGTACGAAATCCGGATGTGGAAAAAAGGAAAAAGAAATGGATAAAACCGGAAGTAGACTACCAGAACTGATCAAGATCCTACAATCCGGATGTACAGACTAACCGGAAGAGGAAACTGAAAAAACGGAACCGGAAATTGATGAACAATGCAATGCCGGGTCCAACAGACCCGGATATGCATTCTTCCGGAAGCTCTCATGAAACCGGAAATGGAAAACGGAAGTCTATCCAGGTCTGGACGACCCGGAAGTACACCCCTATGACCGGAAGCGGAAGTGTACTGACTAGCGTCCAAACCGGAAACGGAAAACACCTCTACCGGAATTCGAAAATAAAAGGAGTCCTCAGACTCCGGATATCCGGAATGGCCGGAAGCGCTAATAGAACCGGAAACGGAAGTAGGTACCAGATCTCTAGGACCCGGATGTCCTACATAAACGGAAGACAGACCGGAAGTGCCCGGAACGGAAGTGGTAACCGGATCTTGCCGACCTGGATTACCCACTAAACCGGAAGTCCTACCGGAAACGGAAACCACCGAAGACGGAACCGGATCTTGAAGACTAGGTATCGACCTCTTAGAAACTGGTGCTCTAGAGACAACTGTAACTACCGGAACCACCGTAAAATTGGCATTATCATAAGGACTGGCCTCATGGACGCCGGTTTCAGCCGACGCCACCACTGCTGGAGGATTATGCCCGTCACCCTCAAGTCTTAAGTGGATTTTATCTGATGCACTCTCCGAGCACACCTTCAAGAGCCTGGATGCTCTTGTCTTCTGCTTTGGTGATACCAACACCTGCCTAGAGGTCAGAGGGACCGGCTTCCCCCATTTGCGGGAACGCCTGCTAGCCTTCGGGCTATCCTCCGAACTTGACGAGCTTTCCTGCTTTTTGGCCTCTTTTATCGCAGAAGAAATTCGTTCATCGAGCGATTTTGTCAACACCGTGGCAAACGATTCAAATCTCGCAAAAAGCGCCATCACGGCGTCCAAATTTCCCGATGAGTTTCCCCCCTCCGTTGCTACCGATAACGGAACAGAGGATTGAGCAAAGGGCACCGCCTTTGCCTTGCTAGTAACGGAGGAAGGGGAAGGACGACCAGAGGGCAGCGATTGTTATGACCGACAAATCTTTAAAGAACGCTTTCGCTACCGAAAACCGGCCACCCTTTACAAATCCCACACATAGCATTAGTAGTACAGGACATTTCGCACAAACGTGCCCGGCGAACTCGATCGAGTGATGACGATCACATTTTGCCGACGAACATTTAGTCTTATCTGACCCTTTCGCTGACTCCTACAAACAAAAAAACGTAACAATGAAGCATACTGCTCAAACTCTAAAACAAGAGACACCCTCTACTCAGTTCTAACGGCAGGAAAATTCAAATTTCCTTACCAGAAACTTTCAAGGGATTTTAAGATAATCCTTATAATGCACTAGAAATAACTTTGTTACAGGCTCTATATATATGGACTGGACATTATCAATGATGATGATGATTTAGGATAGGCATAACAATCAAGATACCACGAAGCAAAACGATCTTCGCGAAAACCGGTAATATATAAATTCGTCTATAAGATACCATATAAACACAATTATACTTCCTAGACGTAACTTAGGGAGGATTGACTTCATATTGGGCATATTCTTCCGAGATATAAAGTCAAAAGGTATCACTGAAACAGCGCAAAACACAAAAACTTATATAAATATTTTTAGACAACTATTCTGCTGCAGAATAATTGAAAAGTGAATCTGTTTCCTATTCGGGCTCTAATGCGCATGCGCGAGCACGCTTAGCGACAAGCGTCACTATGAGGTGAGTATAGACTGGTGCCAGTCTATACCTGAAGGTAGGCTGGAGGTGGGACTCAACCAGTAGCCTGGTTGAGGGTCCATAGGAATAGGATTAGGCATGGGGAGGTGTGTATGCAGGCATAAAAATCTTATTCTGATAGCAAAATGCAAATAATTGATTTAGCAAGTAGTGATTGAACGGTAATGGATGTTTTTGCGGTGTAATAACAACATTAGATATCGATCGATACAAGCTACTATAACGAAAGCAAGCTTAGGCCTATGTATTCGCAGCATATGGTAGTCTATTTAGTATGTGTTATAATGACTAAGTTGTACCCCTGCGCAGAGATTTCCACGTTTCCTGGCAGTTTTGTCCCATTGCAAATTCATCCTGTAAAGTACATGCCATCGTGGAAAGTTAATTTATTTAACATATACATCAATGCAGATAGCCAGGGAAATTAGTAAAACATATGTTTACATTCATATCCAACGTGTTCGACTCATAACATTGATATTTGTCAGTCAAATATCAACAGCTTTAGCTGTTCGCAGTTTCACTGGGCGAGTTTATATGGGACAAGATGGTCACTGGTTACCGGTATCTCGCAATCTCCAAGCGGAAATACTTGTAATTTCGTGGCAATTACTTAAGCAGCGCTGATATACGTTGAATATGGAATCAATACTGCTCATGCCTCACTCGATTTTTTCCCATTGGAATAATACTGGTATTAAAGGTATACTGGTATGAAAATTTATATTGATACCGATATTAATTTTTCTAATACTGTGAAGCCCTAGGTTACGCCGTCACTCTCGTAGCTACTCAAAGCTACTGTCCTATGTATGTGGATTGCTCAGCATCTCCCTGGGTACTAATATTAGCATCTTTGCGCTATTCGGGTAATGCCCTAAACTCGTCCTACAAAGGGAGGCTATAAGCGGAAGCTAATACATCACATGATTTATATTTTTCTCGATGACATTTTATGTCAAACTTTGATGAAATAAACAATGTCTATTAAATTATACACAATATTTAGGCAGGCCCAATTAATAATTTTACTCCCGCGATGATGGAAATAAGGTATACATTAAGCATAGACGTAGGATGGTAAGAATTTGTCGCATGAAATTGCATTCGACTTTCGCGCTATTTTTTATCATTTATTTAAACTTTTTCTAGAAATTCCAAGTCCCAGTTTCCGTGACTTGTCACGTTACACCGGTTTATACTTTTGGGAATTTGGACATACAATTTAATCGAGAAAAATCGATCGTGATGCTTCAAAGCAAAAATCGTGCAAGCCTAGTGTAGTGCAGTTCGGGAAATCTCAGACTTCAGAAACGTTTCCGATTTCAGAAACTGTTATAATGGTTTCCGAATTCAGATATGGGGTTTCTGAATTTGGATACCATAGAAATTTTTTATAAATTTTCGCATTTATGATTCACTCAACCTAAGATATGCTCAGCGTGTGTTAGATGTTTTATATATGAGTAGACTAAGGAAAAATTATGCATAAAACCAATATGGACAGGAGAAACACCATGAACAGTCGGTCATAACTTTTATGATGACTACTGGCGAAAAAATTAAGCGAAAAAATTTGGAATTCCTTTGCTGAATTAGTTATATATAAGTGCTGGCACCTATTCCAAATGCAAACAGACATCCAATCTCTGAAATGAACTCCCACTTCAGAAAACAAATTTAACTTAGTGTTTGAATTCAACAACGTTGCCTTTTAGATGACTCATGGGCAACTCCACGGTAACGGAATTACAAATCAAAGAAAAACTTGACATATTTTGGTTTATTCCCAAGTAGTCCTAAAGAATGGCCAGTGAGTGACCATTTTAAATGGCCCCCCGATACATCACCCACCATTGAAAAATATTGAATGAGAGGAAACACATATATGGGAGTGTGGGTGAGTGAAGAAGCAGTGGTAACGGAATTACGTCAGAAAAACATGAACTTTATTTAACTAAACTTTGAATTGAATTTCTATGAAAAATACAGTACCTAGACCATAGGTTGCTCCACTTTTAAACATCTACTTTTTTTTGTAAAAACCTTTCAACATTTTCAATGTTTTCTAATTTTCTTGGAAAGGCAGTGGTAACGGAATTACGAAAAAGTAACGGAATTACGTTCTCTGAATTTAGTCTTGAAAAATACACATTTCTGTGATAGAATTAATGCCATGAACATACCTGACCAGTTTAACTAATTACTGAACCATTTCAACACATTTAACTATCAATAATCAACTGTAAAAAGTAATAGAGTAGTGTTTTAGAAACTAATTATTCATCATGTATAGAACTACAAGACGTGTTTTCAGATATTATTGATGAAGTATACACCAATTCTATGCTAATATGTTTTGTAAAAACTAGTTATTGGTCATGTTTTTTCTGCCTAGAAATGTGGCTCTACCAAGTCACAACAGATACTAAATCCATGTTTTGTACATGGTAACGGAATTACACAAACATACAGTTTTTGCAAAGCAGTCCGGAAATGCCACGTTCCATGATAAATTACTTTAATCAAGACTGCACCAAGTCAAATGCATGTCATTATGATGTTTAGATTGGAGTTGTGCATGTACTTAACCCTTTCAATAACAAATCCTTTCTAGCTAAAGCAAATTTCTTTATGACGTAAATCATATATTATGTGGACTATTTTGAAATTTATATGATTGGAAACCATTGGTGCCTAGTAAAACAGCAACAGTTTCAGGGTGATATTAATTTCCATATTCAACATTTTTCCTATGGTTGCCTTGAAATTGATATATACCGAGCCAAAAAAGTTTAGCAACAGTGAAGTTTGGTTTGTTGTATTAAAACTATGCGTCCATTTATAACCAAATTTGCAGGCATGTTTCGTCAATGTAATGTCTCGCTGATCATGAAGAAATGCAAATCATTTCTTGCATTTCTCGGCTGCATGCTTACTGCATGTGAAAATAAATTTTTCATGCACTGGCCCACATTGGTGGGTAGCGCAGGCAAAAATTCACCATTTTGCAAAAGCAGATAATGAACGTTAACAGAAAATGCTTAAAAAAGTTTACCCTACCGAACATGGGCCGCCGCCCAAAGCTACCCGAAAGTCAGCGCCATGAAGCAATGGGAAGACTCGCTGCTGGGCAGAGGGTTCGCGCTGTTGCTCGACATTTTAATGTTCACGCCTCGACCATTTCCCATCTCCGCCATTCGAAGCATGAGAAAGCGATGTACGGCGGTGGTTAATGCGCACGGAGGTCACAACCGGTAGCTCAGTGTCATTATTTAAATTGGACCCTTCCGTTGAATGATGCTGTGTTAAAGGCACGATGCTAGCATTACAGTAACAAGAGACTGTTGCTCAAATTGGAAAATGACCTATCAATTAAATAATATATTTGAATCAATTTATTGTTTTTGTTAAATAACATTTATACAGTAATATTCTGTGTTGCTAAACTTTTTTGGTTCAGTATATATATATATATATATATATATATATATATATATATATATATATATATATATATATATATATGGGGAATTCATCGTGAATGGGTTAAGCTCATAAAATCCCATTGACAGTAGAGTTTATTTAGTCACGCTGTACTGGGAATGTAATTCTGGATCGCCTGTCCATCTGCGGCTCAGGAAGGACCTTAATGACATTTCGCTTATAGCTCAGAGTATCATCAATGTCATCGGTTTCTGGCCAAACAAATTTGTCAAACAGTTTTTTTTAGGAATTTGATGGTTACTCTGTCACCTTCTGCAGCTAACACTTGGCCAACAAATAGTTTTGCATTCTTATCCTGTGAGTAGCGAATTGACACCCACTTTCAGCACAACTCTTCTGGCTTATATTCTTCCGAACCACTGTCAATATCATCACATGTATCCTCAAGTTCATTGACACCATCTAATCCTAGGACTACACCCTCGTCATTATCGATACCTCGAAAGTAGTGTCTTGAAGTGTCCATGGATCTGGCATGGTATTTGAAGTTGATCACGTAAGGCCGGACCACTGTAACCTGATGCACATGTTTGGTATTTGGAATTGGTAATATACATTCAGAATCGTTGTCAAGATGCGTAATCATACTCTCTACATCTTCCTTTGCGATATGAAGTATCTTGATATTTGGACACTTTCTTGTTGCAACTTCAGCAAACTGCATGGAAGTGGTGACATCGGCAACACCGCTCATGACTTCAGTTGAGACCATTCGCTTTGTCGTACCACCGATGCCGTCAATAGGCCCCTTCCCATGGCTTGTTGCAAAGAAGTTCCACACAATGTTTCGTTCCAGGAGTGTAAGACTGTTCAAAAGAAAGCGCTGCTTGAACTGGCTTGAGAGACCATCAGAGAACATAACAATTTGTGAGAAGGGACAGACTTTCTCATCCAACCACTTGAAAATCGCTCGCAGAAAAGTGTTAACAGCATATTTGTCATGGTGCAGATAGTCTGAAACAATCACCAAACACCAAATAATGAACTCCTTTCTCCCAGGCACACACAGTAAAAAGTGTAACTTGACCATAGGCCCAATATGCTGACTGAATTTCATTCTGCATCTTAGTGGTGAAATTTTCTGCAAAGTCCACCTGTATGACAACCTTGTCTGTACAAATATCATCTTTTACACTTTCTCTCTGTTCACCTTTGAATAACTGGATTCTTTTAACATGTGTATGGGTAAGAAAGTATGGTGTTTTCTCGACTAACTTATTGACACATTCACCAACAGTTCCATGAAACACATCCTTGGTGGTTTTGGGATTAATAACCCACTGTTGCCATTCAATGGTTTGAGTAGACAAGTCTTCTGATGGAGATAGCACACTGATGCCTGGGCAATTATCACATTTACCAGACATACATTCCTCGTTTTCCTGGTTACACACAATTAGTCCTATGAAATCACGGAAACTAGTTGGCAGTGGCAACCCACTTTTATTCGAATATTGAAGGCGAATATTTTCATGGTAAATACATAGACAGGAATTATGAGGTAAACTCTTCAGGTCGACTCCCTCCTGGCAGAATCAATGATTTCCTGAGATCTTGCAGAAACCTTATTCTCAGGGACCGAGCACTCGATATTCTCCAAACACACAGACTGAAGATTCCTGGGTTTGGATGAAGGCAAGTTCCCTTTACTTGAGACAGCAGGTCTGGGGACACTGGAAGCAGACGAGGGAAGTCTATTAGAAGATCGAGAAGGTCTACAAACCAGATCCTTTTTGGCCAAAAGGGAGCTATCAACAAAATCTCGCAGCTCTGGTCCCTGACTTTCTTCAGAACCAAAGGAATCAGGATTGTTGGAGGGAACGCATAAGCGAAGATTCCTGTCCAGGACTGAGACAGGGCGTCCACAGCCAACGCCTGATTGTCCGAAAAAGGAGACATGAAAGAGGAGATCTGGGCATTCAGAGGTCGCGAACAGATCTACGTGGGGACGATCCAGGAGGTTGAAGATCGCTTTGACAACTGACCTGCCACTCTGTGTGGGCGAATTTGGAGGGGCGAGACAATTGGTCTGCAAGAAAATTCAGACATCCTGGGACATGGGTGGACACCAGGAAAATCTGGTTCATGCGACACCACATGAGGAGATTCCACACCTCCAAACATAGGAGAGACGACTTTGTGCCCCCCTGCTTGTTGATATAAGAGACTACTGTTGAATTGTCCGATCGAATCTAGGTCTTGAGACCCTTTCCCCGATCCGACCAAAGAGAGCCTTCTTGACAGCCCACAATTCCAGAATGTTGATGTGGGCTGACGACTCCTCCAGGGACCACAGGCCTGAAACAGACAGGGAATTCCAGACCGCTCCCCATCCCTCCTGGAAGCGTCTGTGAAGATGATTGCTTGAGGAGAAGACTTGACCAGAGGAATACCCATCAGAAGCAGAGAGCGATTCTTCCAAAATTCTAGGTTGGGACTTAAATGCTCTCTGACAGGGATCTGATGGTAAATCGATGGTAAATCGAATGAATCGACTGTTTCCACAGGAACATAAGATACATTTGGAAAGGTCTTCTCATCAGCGCCGCCCACGGAATGATGTTCTCGACGCTGACCATCAAGCCTACCACCCGGAGAAAAAAGATTGCTCTGACCACGGCAGAGGACAGAATTTCCATGGCCACTAAGATGGCCTCTACTCTTAGATCTGAAGGGAAGACTAAGCCTCGAGCTAGGTCGAAAGAAACGCCCAGGTGGGTGAAAACCTGAGACGGAGTCAAACATGATTTTTCTAGATTTATGACCCATCCTAGACTGGAAGCCAGACTGCAGACCTCTGGAACGATATTTGACAGAATTGAGGAAGCTTCTGCTTTTAGTACCCAATCGTCTATATAAACGTGAAGGGGAATAGAACGACGGTGCAGAATTCCTGCTACTGCTGACACTAGGTGGGTGAAGAAGAAGGGAGCCGTGGTCCTGCCGAAAGGCATGACTCTGAACTGCTATAACCGGCCCTTGAAAGCGAATCTCATGAACTTTCTGAAAGAAGGGTGGATGAGAATATGAAAATAGGCATCCTTCAGGTCTATGGAAGACGTCCACATGCCTGGACTCAGACTGGCGATAATCTGAGATACAATCTCCATTTTGAATTTCGGAGTAGAAATTAGGTTTAATCTCTTTAGATTGATAATTGGACGCCATCCACCTGTTTTCTTGGGGACTAGAAAGAGTTGAGTAGAAGCCCGGGTCTACTCTCCAAAAAGGAACCTCTTCTATAGCCTTCTTTAGACACATTGACTCCAATTCATCTTCCAGGCCGCCCAACTTGATTGGACGGAACTGGAGTCCATTTGGGCTGGCAAGACAGAGGAGGAGGAAGATCTATCCAAGATGGTGCATAACCCCAGCGGATTTGTTCTAAAAGCCAGGAGTCCTGAACGAGGGCTTGCCAAGTCTCCCAAAACAGACAGGCGCCCTCCTACTGGCACACTGGGAAGAAAGGACTGCACCGATAGATCCAAAGGTGGTAGAAGAGGAGGAAAGACTGAGAAAAAAGGAAGGGAAAGGCCTACCCGGGCTATGGACATCCCTTCAAACCCGTCTAGTTTGAAAACCTCTAGAGGAGTGGCCTCTAGAATTAGATCTAGAACCTCGTGAAGAAAACTGACCCCTTCTCACCTGTGACGAACTTGGTCTCTAGGTCTACGAGAAGAAATGGAGTTGAAATGATCCTCCTACGGGGATCTGGATTGGGAAACAGAGGACTGATTAGACATAGTGATAACCCTCGAAGGATAAGCACCATACTCATCCGGCTTAAGGCTCTTTCTCCTGGGAGAGGAAGACAGACTCTTGACCGAGGAAGAGTCTCGCTTAACTGATGGCTTCAAAATAGAGATCTGATCACGCAGATCCTTTGCTGATCTAAGGCGATCAGACTCGGCTCTAAGAATAGAAGTAGAAGTTTGGCCAAAGATATCCAATCCGAAAAGAGGAGCTGAAATAAGGTTACTCCTGAGAGAGTTCGAAATATTCACCTCTGAAAGTTTCCGTGACCTTCTTTTAGAGGTAATGAAGCCCAGGGAACGGCAAACCGAGTTCAAGGAACCTCTTGAAAGATCGGCTAATGATTGAAAAAGTTCAGGAGGAATCTGACCACCCTTCTCCTGAGTCCCGAGAAGAGCCTCTGAAAGGGCCAGAAAATTAGCTGATTATAATTGAGCACGACAAACAGACTCCCATTTAAAAAGGTCAGAAGATGATTCTACCTTAGAGGACTCCTTAAGATTTGAAGAAAGAACATCCCAAGTCGGATCATTAAGAGATTGAGTAGAGGCCAATCTAATAAAATGAAGGAAATGTCAATTTCACTTTCTCCGAGATCTAACAATACTCACCATTCTGTTACTTCTGATATACAGCTGGCCCTGACAGCTGGGTCTAGGACTATAGACTTAGAAAGCTTTACCTACTCCTTGGAACCGGGTACTCGGCTCCCAACTGCCGAGTACCCGTCTACCATAGAACTCATATTGTTTGCATAGCCACCAAACAAGAGAAATCCATGGCTTGCCTCCGTGGGGCTGGGAGGCTGGGTCCGTAACAGAATGGTGAGTATTGTTAGATCTCGGAGAAAGGGAAATTGACATTTCCTTCATTCTCCTTCGATCAATACTCACCATTCTGTTACTTCTGATATACACCAGATTTGATCAGTAACCTGGTGGGAAGGGGCAAGCCATCAATGCTACTTTTGCCCCTTGGAGAAAGATTTAGACTTAAAACTTGACTAACGGAGACCTAAAAGGACCGTCAAGTTTAACGGAACCGAATCACATTCGCATCACTGCCCCCCACCCTTTTTCTCCTAAGAAAAGGGAGAGAACTCACGAACATGTATCGCGCCTGAAACACAAAGATGCCAAGAGGGTTAACTGCTCCTTGCATATCCACATGTATTAGCCTGGGAATGAGCATGAATATATATATGATGAATGAACATGATATATAGGCATAATACAAAAAACTCTCACTATTGAATTACCTTATGATAATTGGACTTCAGACGTACCGCCTCCCACCATTCACTGGTCCGGCCATCAGTAACACAATCTGGTTGTCATCCTCACGCTCGACCATGCCTGCTTAGGTTCTTTTCTTACCAAAGTGAAAAAAGGGTGAAGAGCAGTGTGGTCACTTAACTATCGTCTCAAAACAGCTAAAGCGAGTGGATTGGCTTTGTCTGACACATCCCTCATATAGTAATCCGTAAATGAGGACTCACAGTGCCATTGTGCAACGGCCATGATGTCCTCTAACGGAACACCACTGTAAAGGGCGGTCGAGGCGGCTATTCCTCTAACATCGTGTGCCCTTGCGCCTTGCACCTGGTGCCCAGGCGCCATCTCATGAGTAGTCTGAATGCATTCGACTACCCAACGAGAGATAGTATCCATGGATGCGTCGCCATAAGGCTTTTTATGGCAGATCCACAGATGTCTATCGTTCGACCGTAATGAGTCAGTCCGTTTCCTGTACTTAGTCAAAGCACGGACCGGGCACCAGACACTGGCATCACGATCAAACCTTGTTAACTTCGGTATTATGATCGGTTTGCCGGGATATCTCAAAGATTGATTCTTTGACATAAACTCTGCTCTTGGCAGAAGACGCAGACCCTCTCCGGAGACAATAAATCGGTCCCTCTCTGCCGAAAGCGCATGGATCTCACTGCGCCTTCTAGCCGAGGAAGCTGGCAATAGAAAAAACCCGCCTTTAGAGTCAATAGCTTTAGACTAGCCGAACGCAACGGTTCGAAAGGGTGCTTGGCCAGTACATTAAGCACTAAAGATAGACTCCAGGCTGGAATGACTACCGGTTGTCTCGGTCGGAGATTGCTCATTCCCTTCACCATCACATTTAACTGGGCCACCTCTTGACTATCCCTGTTGGCTAGACAAGGGATAACTGATGCCAAAGCTGACTTGTATCCAGCAATTGTGACGGGAGCTAGTCCTGAAAAGAACAGCTCACAGAAAAAGTCTGCTATTTGCTGAATAGTGGATTGAAAGGTATCAATACCCTTTTCTTCACACCAGTCTGCAAATCTGTTAACCTTGTTGTTATATGACTTGAACGTTGACCTCCTTCTTGCAGCCGCGATAAAATCAGCAGCTTGTCGAGAAAAGCCTTCCGACGTGGAACGTTGTTTGATAACATCCACGCAGTCAATTTGAACATTTCGGGACGCTCGTGTAGGAAGCGTCCCTTGGCCTGGGAGATTATGTTCGGAATCTCGGGCAACTGCACTGGGTTTTCCACCAGCAGATCTAGCAGATCCGTGAACCACGCCCTGCTGGGCCAATACTGCGCTATTAGCAGGACCAGACACGGTTCCTCCCTGATCTTCACCAATACCTTTGGCAGAAGAATGGTGGGTGGGTACGCGTAAGCGTGCATCCCTCTCCAGCTTATCGCCAGAGCGTCTGTATCGACGGCATTTGGATCTGGAATCGGCGAGACATAAGTCATGATTTAAGCATTTTCCCTTGTGGCGAACAAGTCCACGTTGGGTTTGCCCCAATGCTCGAAGATCCTTCATAGAACTGGAGGGTTGAAGGACCATTCTGTTGGCAGAATTCTCTGTCTGCGAGACAAAGCATCCGCCAGAATGTTCAATCGCCCTGGAATGTGAGCTGCTTTCAAAACAACCGAGTAATTCCTGCACCATTGAATCAAGTGCTACACTTTGATACACAGTGTGGGTGACCTGGTCCCGCCGTGGCGATTTATGTATGATACTACCGTCGAATTGTCCGACCGTATCAATATCACCTTGCCCCTGATCATCGGAAGAAATTCTTCCAACGCCAGTTCCACTGCCATCATTTCCAACAGATTGAAATGCAGCTGGCTCTCCTGGAGAGTCCATGTGCCCGAGACCTGGTGTTCTCCCAGGCAGGCCCCCCACTCCTCCAGCGATGCATCCGTGTACACGGACAGCTGGGGTGGGGTAGGTGCAGCGAAACCCCTACTAGGAGATTCTGATGCTTTTTCCACCATACAAGATGCGACATTATCGGCTCCAAAACTGGTACCAGTTTTGACAGGGGTTCTGTTCTCTGTTTCCACAGAGACATCAGATACAACTGGATAGGTCTTCGCATTAGAGCAGCGTACAGGATCACCTGCTCCATGGAGACCATCATGCCCAGCATCTGAAGAAACCGCCTCGCCTGAATATGGTTTCCCACTCGAAAACTCTTGAGGATGGCTAACAGAGACACCACTCTGGGCTCTGATGGGTAAACCCTACCCTCCTCGAGATCGAATCGCATCCCCAAATAAACGAAATGTTGAGTGGGCGTCAACTCGGATTTCTCCTTGTTGACTATCCAGCCTAGATCTGAAAGTAACTTCAGAGTCAGAGCAGTATCCACGTTCAACCTGGCTGCCGAGTCTGCCTTGATCAGCCAGTCGTCTATGTAGGTGTGTAGTGCCAAGTTCTCTTTTCTGAGAAACGCTGTCACCGCAAGGACCACTCTTGTGAAAACCCTTGGAGCTGTCGACAGGCCAAACGGGAGAACAATAAACGCCCATACTTGATTCTGAAACGCAATTCTCAGAAACCTGTGACAACTCCTGTTCATCGGAATGTGGAAATATGCATCTTTCAGATCGATCGATACACACCACATTCCCTTCCTCAATCCTGCCATTACCGACCTCGGCGTTTCCATCTGGAACTGAGGCGTATGGATAAACCAATGTAATGGCCTGAGATTCAGTACGGGTCTCCATCCCCCTGTGCTCTTGGGGACAAGGAACATATTGGAATAGAAGCCTGGAGTGTTCTGGTTCGCTGGTTTTATTGCTCCCTTCAGAAGCAAACCCGACACTTCGTTTTGAACGGCTTCTAACTTGTCTGGTTCCCGTGGTACGGGTGTCCAGACAGATGCCAAAGACAGATTCTGCGGCGGAAAGTCCCACCACTCCGGCATGTACCAGACTGTCTGACGTCACAACTCGCCAGGCCGCGACGAAACGCATGAGCCTTCCACCCACCATAGACGCCTCGACGTCTACCGGGGTTGTCCGGCTCGCGGTCCGCTCCCCCACCTTTCTTAACGAGAGAGAGAGAGAGAACCATTTCCGTCTTGGCTCGGCAGGTATAACTGGCACCGCTGTTCCTGTCGCACAGGTGCGGTCCAGGCGGATATGAAGGGAGCTCTCGTACCCTCAGGTATGATCCGCTCCCTTCTTTCCGCCCTTGGAGGACTTACCCTTACCCGTCCCCCTTCCCGCCTCTAGGGCGATCAGGAGCAACATTGGGGAGGGTAGGGGCCTCCACAACCTTCCTGGCTTTCTTAGCCGGCGGCGGCTGAGAAACTCCAGACGAAGCAGAAGTCGCAGCAGGCGTAGCTTTCGCCTTGTCTTTCTGCTTCTTCTGCTTTTTCGAAGGTTGGCCAGCTAACGGCTTCCCTACAGCCTCTAGTGCGTGTGCTTGCCGCACTAGCTCCAGCTGTAGGTTTACCGCCAACCGATTCTGCGCAATGCTGGCAGTGTCCTCTAGGATGGCCCGCGCCTGGCCACCGAAGATGCTAGGCCCTGTCAGGGGTGTCCCAAGAAGACGCTCCCTGACTGCCATAGCCGGACGCATATGGTCAAGAACCATTTGCCTCCTGGACTTTGTCACACGCGCTTGCACCCTTGCCAGTACGTCCATAGACAGCACCAAGCCGTCATTGATGCACGAAAGCGCCACAGGTGGCACAGGGTGGCCTGCCCCCGCTTCAGCCCACACCGACTGAAGAAGGCAATACGAATGGTTGACAGCACTCATAGCTGCCCTCACACCCTCATCGCATAGGGACAGGACTTCCTCCTGGTGTGCCTGGGACCTGTCCAAAAGTGCTGGACCGGGGCCACCCGCTCCAGCACTCTGAACACCCAGAACCCATCGGTCATCCTCGGTGACCGACGGTACCACACCATATCTGTCGTATTCCCCCCGCGGAATACGACACCTTGCCCGCACCTCCCTGGAGGCCGCAGGAAGCTGGCCCTTGGTCGTGAGCTGCTTGCTATAAATAGCATCCAGCAACTCTATGAACCGTGGATCCAGTCCAATCGACTGGATCCGGCCTGCAAGCCAGACAGATGGAGGACGGTTCCGTCCAGGACGGAATCGACCTCCATATTCTGCACCCGTGGCATCACAGGCCGCAGCAACCTCTCCTCCTCGGCCTCCTCGTCCGTACCAGGCATGGGGAGAAACTGCCCCGCAACCTTCGGCAGCAGTGACGACACCAGCGTGGGCAGAACGCTATGCAGAAAAACCTGCATGGCCGGACCGAACCACGCCGGCGGTGCCATTCCGCCACCTCCAGCTGGGGACGTGGAGCGCCCCCACCGACCGAACCGGACGCTCCACGATTTACCTTCGCACCGCCTGACCCCGCGTCAGACCCAGCCACATCCTTCTGGGCAAGGAACTTTAACATCATGTCCGCGGACCACACTGCACACACATTACACCTACTATCAAGGTTACATGGAGTACACCTAAAACAGACATGGTCCTTAAACAGGACCCGCACGAATTTGTGGCACTCGTCACATGATGGCAGGGCTGGATTGGCCTATAAATAAGCACAAACCTACAATAAGCAAGCGGAACGAGACACCGATGGAAGGCAGACAATTAATTTTCAAATAATTTGACCATAAATTAACTGTAACCCTCCCGCACCCCACCCCGCAACATTACAGCAAAGATCGCATTGATTATGATGACAAGAATGATGCGGGCATAAATACACCCATAATTGATCCTCCAGGATGTATAAAGGAACCAGGAATCATATCGCATAGCATTCGGGGTATATTTACCAATCAATATAAATTATACTCCTAACGAAAGCCGAAACGATATGTGAAGAAACAACAAAATGTAAACAAACTGCTGTACCACACGGTAAAACCGCAGACCGCACATCTAATCAAGAATTTTGAAACCACCGATCATTGCAAACCGATCGTGATAACACGTAAACTTGAACATTCCAAAGTTTCCGGTACCATTTTTAGTACGCAGCACCCAGAACAAGATGCGTGAATTAATGAAAAAATTCTTCTTCACATAAACATCCAAGCATCACGGGTGTGACGTCACCCGCTCAGATCCTATGGAGAACGACGTCAGCCGATATTCGTGTTAGAAATACTGTAGCAAACACCTATTTTCATATCTGCCGATCGCCTGTTGGGGTTTAAAGAAGGCGATCATCTGGCATATCTCGTTGTTAACACACGTCCCAGATTCTTTGGGGTCAGAAATTGGAACATGCGACATAACAAAATTTAGAGACCTAAGTCTTTTAACTATGGATAATAAGGAATTATACAACCTGGTTATCATCGGCGGTATCCATATTATCCAATTATCCTTGCAAGAGAATCACTAGCTATCACAATCACAGACAAAAGACTTAGATATTAATCCTGAATCTCTCCACTGCGAAAAGCATGTATGCTCTTGTTGCTATGCAAACAAGAATGAGCTCTATGGTAGACGGGTACTCAGCAGTTGGGAGCCGAGTACCCGGTTCCAAGGAGTCGGTAAAGCTTTCTAAGTCTATAGTCCTAGAGCCAGCTGTCAGGGCCAGCTGTATATCAGAAGCAACAGAATGGTGAGTATTGATCGAAGGAGAATCATCTTTCGGAACTTGCACCGGAGCATCTACCTTAGGCATAAGAGAGAACTCTTTCGATTGAACATCATTAACATAAAAATCCAGCATATCTACAACCAAATTATCCACTGGAAGAACACGAGAAGCACTAGATGAAGAATCAGAAGATGAAAGAGCAGATCCGAACGAAGGAGGATCAATAGAAAATTCATCCTGAAGAGGAAGAGATAGAGAAGAAGCTATCCATTGATGAGACTTAGACCAGTCATCCGAAGAGACCCTCATCGGATAGAACCTCTTCAGGTCCCGGGCCCTGACTGATCTCGGAGTAGCATTGACAGAAGAATGAGATGGAGAAGAGAGAGGAGGACAAAGGTCCGAGTCTAAAGACGCAGATGAATCAAAGATTCTTAGAGAGGAAGGAGAGGATACACCTCTAGAGGCAGCGTCCGAGAGAGTCCAAAAACCAAAGAAGACTGATCAGATGGACTAACACCACGTTCCTCTTACTGATTAGAAGGAAAAGAATATCAGTCTAAACCACTGGCTGAAAATCTAGAAAGGATTGAAAGTCTAGCGGAAATAATAGAGTGATGAAGAGAGGAATCGTGACTTACTGAAAACAATGAAAAATCTAAACCCGAATCAACTATCTGGAATTCCAATTCTGGAGAAAGAACGACAGACACAATAGGATCCAAATGATCAAAAGCAGGAGAAGAGGAAGAATAAGAAGGAAGAGGCAGGCGGAGAAGAAGATGAAGAAGGGACCTGAGAAGAAGAAGAGTTCTGATGGAGAGAAGCCGGAATATGAAGAAAAACCTGGAGGAGGAGAGATAGCTGAAGAGTGAAAAAGAGAAGAAGAATTAGAAACATGGGCAGACGAAAAATCCCTAGCCGACAACACAGGTGAGGAGGAAGAAGGATGATTACTACCTTTCTTAGAAACTACATGAGAAATGTGAGAAATGTGAGGAGAAGAATGAGAGTGCGATACTACCTCACGAAAGGAAGGATGAACAAAATCAGAAGAATGAACAGACTGAGAGAGAGAAGAACGATCAGGATAATGCCTATCAAAAACCTGAGTACCGTTAAAACTCGACTAAAGGACGCAGTTTTTTGGTCAAAACACATGTACTAGAAAGGGGGGTGCGTACTATACTCGAGAACATTCCTTCCGCACATTTTTGGGTCGAAATTTTTCTTAAAAAGTCACAGATTATACCACGGAAATTGAACTAAATGTTACCCTAGCCAATTCGCGCCGCCTGACGACTATGTTTAATGTATACTCCAAAAACACCAAGCGGAAGTGAAATTATTAAATTGGGGCGCCTAAATATTGCTTATTCTTTAATAAATATCACTTATTACATCAAAATTAATCCAGAATTTGACATAAAATGGCGTCGAGAAAAGATACGTGTATAAATCACGTGATTCGCCTCCAATCGCAAAAGATCTTTATTCTAATTAGAGCGAGTACTCGGATATAAATATTCTGGACTCGGAACTCGGAAATTGCTATATATCATCATTGCGCGATAGGAACTGAATGTTCCCGTACCTGTTTGATAACCAACTCCCGTTAGCGCATAAGATTACACAGCGCCTCCAATCACAAAAGAGCCAGATAACCAACTCCCGTTAGCGCATAAGATCACACAGCGCCTCCAAACGCAAAAGAGCCATTACAATCTATTTCTATCACGCGATTTCGATGTTTTCAAGGAGACATTTTATGCCAAAATTATATTGATTTTGATGTAATAAACAATCTTTATTGAAGATACACGATATTTAGGCGGTCCTATTTAATAATTTCTCTAACATCATGATAATTTTTAGTCATGCATTAAACATGACCGGATTGATGGTTATTTTTGATACCAATTTTCGATTTTTTAAAGGTACGTTTTTTCTAAATCTAACAGCGTCTTATACTTGAATACAAGAGTTTTTTGGGCGGATTTTGGTCAAATTTGGGACAGCGTCCTATATTCGAGGGCGGCCTTTAGTCGAGAAATTACGGTAGGCGCGAAAATAGTTAGAAACAGAAGGAGCGGACATATTACTATAATGGGAATCTGAGTTAGTCGACAGCTCATAATTTGATGCACAAAAATTGTTTCCAGCAGAAACTGGAACACTGAAACCAGAAATAGAATGCTTCACCGGATCTACTTGACCTGGAGAAGTATCTCTTAAACCGGAAGCAGATAGACTGTCACCGGAAGCGGAGACGGAAAAACCGGAATCGGAAGTCGATTGCAAGGATGGGTCCAACAGACCCGGATATGCATAATTCGAACCGGAAGTAGCTACACTGCCGCCGGAAACGGAAGTTAACAAACCGGGACTGAAAAAAGAGGATGTATGCAGTCGGGTCCAACAGACCCGGATGTACATTCCTCCTACCGGAAGTATCAACACTACTACCGGAAGCTGAATCTGGCAAACCAGAAACGGAAAAAGAAGAATGATGCAAAGTCGGGTCCAACAGACCTGGATATACATTCTTCCTACCGGAAGTAGCAACACTACTACCGGAAGAGGAAACTGGCAAACCGGAAACGGAAAAAGAGGAATGATGCAGCGACGGGTCCAACAGACCCGGATGTACATTCTTCCTACCGGAAGTAGCAACACTACTACCGGAAGAGGAAGCTGAAAAACAGGAAACGGAAATAGATCCAACAGACCCGGAATTACATTCTTCCTATCGGAATCAGCAACTCTACAGCCAGAATCGGAAAAACCAGAAACGGAAGTGGACGGAAAAGCCAGATTATCATGAGACACCGGATGTTCAGCCAAGCCAGAAACAAATCACAGTGCTCATTTCCGGATGCCCGGTCAAACCAGAAGACAAACCGGAATGCAAACCCGCTTGCCCGGACAAGCCAGGAGCAGAGACAGGAGCAGAGGCGATCGGAGATCTTAACACATTTCTGGCAATAGGGATCACTGAAAAATGTACCTTAGCATGAGAAGAAAAATCGGAAGCTTCCGCCACTGATGCCATCGCATGAGGGTTATGCGGACCCTCAAGACATACATGGTCTTTAGTCTGGCTCCTACCAGAGGATGATTTACCAGACTTTTTTCTAGAATCGCCAGACTTTAATTTAGGAGACTTCATCTCTTGTCTGGACGTCAGAGATATAGGCTTGCCCCACTTACATGAACGACCGGAAGACTGGGGGCTGTGCTCAGAGTCTGACGACCCCTCTTTGGCAGCCTTAATCGCGGAGGAAATGCATTCGTCTAGAGACTTCGTTAGCACGTTTGTGAATGACTCAAATCTGGCAAATAATGCCATAACGGGATCTGAAGTTGAAATAGAAGAGCAGACCCCCTCCGTTGTTGATACAGACGTTTTAACAGAGGTAGAGGCAGTAGTTACTGCCTTGGTACACTCAACAACGGAGGGAGAGCGACCTGAGGGCAACACAGGCTTTGAAACAAAGTCCTTGAAGTAAGCTTTGGAAATGACCAACGGCCAGCGCTTACGTATCCCACACATTTTGAGAGGGGAGCAGGAGGTACACCTCAGGCAAACTCGACCCGCAAAGTCTTTAGCGTGAAAGCGATCACACTTAGTCGACGAACATTTGATTTTCTCAGAAGATAAAACCACTTCCTATAAAATAAAAAATGATAGGAAATAAAGCAATAGCTTCGTTAAAAACTAATGAGAAAATCTACAGAGGCGACGTCATACGCATACTTAACAAACTGACTGAAGACTGGAATCAATGATTCCTGAATGAATTGTTTGAAAGCACTAGGATCTACGTAATAGGAGTGGTATTAGCTATTTTATAACATGGTAACTTGATGGTATATAATAGGCATGGTTACTCAAACCTCGAAAACAGGAGTATTGACACGAAAACTGGTAACTCAAAAACTAGAGTTACAAAAACCTCTAAAACACCATGATATAAAAGTTAAACATAACTTAGGAAGGATAGACTTCATGGTAGGCAGTTTTATATGTCAGTATAGAATGTAGCTGAAACTTTTCAGAGCAGAGCTATAAACTTTTATTTCACTTGATAGCAGGCAAACTGTTCTGCCAGCAGAATATTTGAAATTTGAAAAGTTTTCACATTTGGGACCTACTGCGCATGCGCGAGCGTGCTTAGTGACAAGCGTCACCAAGGAGTGAGTACAGACTGGTGCCAGTCTATTGTAAGGCTAATGCAGGGGGTCCCTCTTCCAGAAGCCTGGTTGAGGGTCTACATGGTGATGGTTTTGGCATTAGGGAGTATGTAAGCGAGCATAAAAATCTTATTCTGATAGCTAAATGCAGATATTTGATTTAGCAAGTAGTGATTGAACGGTAATGGATGTTTTTGTGGTGTAATAACAACAAAACGATGTGATTCTAATGCCTATCGAGCAGAAAAGTCACGTGATAAAAAATACTACGAATTTCATTCATAAAATCGATAGTAGTGAAAATCCTGGCGGAAGAATTTGTTAACAAACAATCACATTACGTCTGCTCGTATTTGAGAGGCTAAGAGGTGCATTTTACTTGTAACTACTCTGCCAACGTAAGAAGCGACTTAATCGTTTATATTTCGTAATCCATGATGGATCATTTTATGTTTGTCGAAATCTAAGGGAAATAATGATTTGTTTGGATTGGGAGTTCATTGCATAGCGACGTTGTTTTCGCAGCGCGTTTCTTGATTTTTTTTTTTGTATCATGTCACATTTGGAATCCTAATTAAACATAGTACAAACTCAAATTGAAAAAAGGATTATTTGTTGCAAAGAACTTTTGATTTTCAAATTATTCAATCTTACATTGAACCCGCAGAGCTTACCACTGATTTCATTGCTGGCAAATAAAATCATATTTGCCGAGGATCGTCCTCGGCTGATTTGTTGGGATTTCACCAACACCCTTGCTTTCCCACGGCTAATAGTTATAGATGACTGTATTTTATGTCTCTAGTAGCAAATGGTTACACTAGATGATAATATTAAACTGCAAGTCAAGAACAAACTAGTTTCGGACAGTCACCAGATTTTGCACAATGGCGATCTTATGGGTTTTTTTTGGGTTTTTTTGGTGTTTTTTTGGTTTTTAAACCGTCGCCATAAAAAACCTGTGAAACCGGTATACCGCCCAGCCCTACTAGCGTCTATTTCGACCCAATACAACATCAGGTTCAATATTATTTATTAACTGGATACTCCACAATAAAAGCACTAGCGTCTATTTCGACCCAATACAACTTCAAGTTCAATATTATTTATTTCACGATTTATGTACATGTATGTAAACAGATACTACAGGCAGTCCATCCAAGGCAATGCCTTTAAAGTGATGGACCCTTTACAAATATACATCACACTACATTACAAACAAGAGACACACAAAGTGTGTGTGTGTGTGCGCGTGCGCACGCGCATCGAAGTGCTCACCATGGTTGATTATAATACATATCATACCATATTTATGTATCATCATTAATGCTTAGCTATAGGCCAGACCAATTTTATGTTTCGCCCTACGATTAATCCGAGCCAAAAGAAGCGATCGGAGATGGGAAATTTATTTTTTCAAACATAATGCAAAATTTCAGGGTCAGATGTTTTAAAGCTATTATTCCTTTCCTCATGTTAGTTGTCATGATTGATCAAGAAAATTAAGCACAGTTTTCTCAGTGAGCGTCCACATTTGCAGGGATTCCAGTGGTAAATCTTCGAAAGTAGTCGTCTGTTGGCGTGAAAATGTACTTTCTCATGACTATTGCAAAGCCATTTTGACCGGCTTGACCATTAGATGGTTAACACAGCTGGAGAGAACAAAGAGTTAGAGAAAATTCTAAAGAATTCTGAGTCTAGATCTGGAAAAATTTTATTAGGAGGGGTTTTTGTACAGCAAAAAAACAAATTGGTATGACGTTATGCTATAAGTAACAGTATTATTGTGATCAACATAATTATTAACATACTTAATTAATAACACTGTTGTTGTTGTCATCGTCGTTATTATTATTATTGTTGTTGTTGTTGTTAACAACATCATGTTAATTATTGTCAACTGTCCCTAATTATCATCATAGACATAATTATGTACATCAGGAACATCATTAATTTAATTTGTGTTTTTGACTGGATACATCTGCGCTGTAACAGCCATGGTGGTCTTTGCATCATAGCCCTTGAAACACTGCTGATCGGGTATTAGCATTTTGTTACTGCAGAAAACCACAGATTTCATCTTGAGAACGGCTCTCCAAGTGTGATACCAGCGATCGAAAAGAAGAAGATTAATAGATGAGAATAGGTGTCTATTTTGGCTACAATGCTGCCTCATGGCGGGTGTGTCTTCTCTGTCTATGTTTGGCAGCATTGTTATCAAAATGTACCCGTTTTGGTGAATATTGGGTTGATGTTAGGGACTTGCAGTGTGCCAAAGGTTATTTCAATAGTTTCCTGTTAAAAGGTTCTTTGCGGTTTTCTGAGGTCTTAGTTAAAGTTTGTGTGCGAATGTTTGCATCTGTATTATGCCATAATTGTATTGCCTGTGTGGATGGTTTTGCATGGATGTTCATGTATGGCAGTGACTCATGTAAAGGTTTCGTTTTGTTTGAGTGTTATAGCGAACCCAGTGAGCGATGGCTTTGCGCGAAGAGCGATGGCTTCGCGCGGAGCCATCGTGAACGAAGTGAGCGTACATAGATCACATGTATGTATGTGTAATGAAGAAAGATCGACAGAAAATGAAACAGGGAACCAGGATAAAATACATATACCATGTGACTGAGAAAGCTTCGTTTCCGGTCGCGAGCTTTTTTGGCTCCGGTTTTGGCTTATGATATTGCTTTTGTGGTTTCCTCATGGGCCCCCGTTGCACTATGGGATATGGTTATTCATTATGCATGTTTCCCTATTTGTTTTAGGGCAACCTACTGCACATTTTCAATGTCCAAAGTTTGTGTGATAGTGTTATCACGAAATAGCGTACATTTACTTCAGAATGTAAAACGATTAAATAGTCTGACACACACCAGATGCAAGCTTTATTTATATTTATATGCGCCTGTAAAATCAAAATGAGGTTTGGTTGACTGTCTTGTAATTATTTTTAACACCCATGGCCGTGGTATCATTGTTGTTAATGCTGTATGTATTTAGCACTGATAGCAGGAAATTTAAGGCCCGGTACCACGCCATTCGCACCCGGATGGAATGTACATTCATGTATTTACGTGCAGACATGCATTAATTCCCGTTTTTTGTAGCTTATGTCTGGATAAACGCGATTTACAAATTCTAGCGGACATTTCATTATGACGTCATAGTTACTATGAACTTGTTTGTATTTCCCCAAATAGTGAGGAACACTGTGATACGTCGGTACAAATTTTATAACGTCATTGGACTGGTGAAAACATTTAAACATTTAATGGCAAAAGATACAACAATGCTGCCGGATATCACTGACAATGGGCATACGCATTGATGTGAATATTGTGGACCTGGATTTACCGGAATGCCCTCCAAGCATGATGAAAAATTAGCTTCAAATGTACTATACATGGGCAAACGTATTTATGACATTTCGACCATATATATATAATATATACAAATTTGTCCTATTTATTTAAGCAATAAACGGTGTCTGCGTTCGCTTATAGGCAACACCTATTTTCATATGAATGTATTTGGGTATTGTTTTTGAAGAGATTTGATAGTGGAGTCGGTAGGTTGTCATTGTAGTAGTCTTCAGGGTTGAATATAATTGGATTTTCCCAATCATGCCATGTCTTCTAATTCATTCTTCAACTTCTAGCTTAAGTAGATTTTCTGTTTTGAAAATGCTTCGTCCAGTTTATTTAAGCAATAAATAACGTTTGCGTTAACTTACAGGCAAAAAACGCCTATTTTCATATTTCAGTACATAGACAAATTTATCGAACTATTGTGAAATTGTTATTCTTAAAAATTTAAATATGTATGGATTATGGAACCAGTTTTCGAAATGTTATGCAATGTTTCAAAATATGCGAAACCCCCATTAGGATACACTATTAGCCAGTTGATAAAATAATTAGGTTTGTATAGTCATGCTTTATTAATAAAATAAGATGTTTTTAAAGCAAATATCTAATTCTTACTCGCCGATGAAGATCCGGCGGCAGCCATTTTATTCATTCCGGATTGTTTGGTAGTGTTGCCAGATAGTTTCATAGACCGTCACACATACACTGCGTCAAAGACCATTCGGGAACCAGTCAAACTCTATGTTCTAGCCATCCACCAGCAACGGGGTAATCCGATCTGTCAATCGAGTATCTAGAAAGATTCAAGATTCAATATTCAGAATTATTGATTCAAAAGTACAAGATAGATCCAAGAGATTCAAGATTTCAAACTATTTATTTTACGCGTAGTGATGAGTGTCAAGAAATATTACAATAGCTAGGCAGTCCACCAGTGATTTACCAGTGATTGCAGTCAAATACTTCAGTGTAGAAGAAGTGACTGCACTTTTTGGGAGTTAGACGACCATAGGTCTATATAAAACCCCGTGACTTGAAGAATGAGTCTAGGTTGTTTTTTTAATGTGTTTAATGTTGGAGCGTTAATTGCTTCTGTTGGTAGAGAATTCCATACATTAACAACTCTATTTGTGAAGAAATACTTGCGTAGATCAAGTCAACAGGGTGGTTTGTAAAGTTTACGTGCTTGTCCCCTAGTGTGTGCAGACTTCTATCATGTCAGCTCGGATTCTCCTGGTTTTCAATGTTGTAAGATTTAGTTTCTGGAGACGTGTTTCATAAGGTATGCTTGCTAAACCTGGGATCATGCGTGTCATCCTGTGTTGTACCCGCTCCAGTAAGTCTATGTCTTTTTGTAGGTGTGGGCACCAAAAGGGGATACAGTAGTCTAAGTGAGGTCTTACGAGGGATTTGTAAAGCTGGAGAATAACAGGTCAGGATTTATATTTTATTGTACGATATATCAGGCCTTGGGCTTGGTTTGCTTTTCTTGATGCTACTTCACATTGTCTTGACACTTTCATTGATTGCTGAATCGTTATTCCCAAATCTTTTTCTTCAATAGTGTGTTGCTTCCCATTTTATAGCTATAGCACACGTTATTGTGTCCTAAATGTAAAACACTACATTTATCTAAGTTAAAGCGCATCTGCCATTCTTGAGACCAGCTAAAAATTCTGTGGAGTTCTGCTTGGAGTTTAAGTGTACTTTCTTTGTTCAGAATTTCTTTACCTAATTTAGTATCATCAGCAAATTTACCAATTTGGCTTGTAATGTTTTCGTCTCTGTCGTTCATATAGATCAGAAATAAAATTGGCCCAAGAACTGATCCCTGGGGCACTCCACTCTTTACGCTTGTCCAGTTAGATTTCTGTCCATTTATTACGACACACTGTTTTCTATCTGATAACCAATTTGTAATCCATTGGAGTATCTCCCCGTCTATCCCATGAGATTTAATTTTCTTGCACAGCCTCTGATGCAGGACTTTGTCAAATGCCTTTGCAAAGTCTAAGTATATTATGTCAACTGGGTGTCCATTGTATAATTGGGTAGTAACTATCAAAAAAGCAAAGTGGGTTTGTTAGTGTATATAGGCCTTTCCTAAACCCATGTTGTGAATGGTTTATTAAGTAGTTGTTCTCTAGGTGGGCAATGATTTGATTTCTGAGTAATGTTTCTAAGATTTTCCCTATACCTGAGGTGAGACTGATCGGCCTGTAGTTACTTGGCTGGTCCTTCCCCCTTTTTTAAAGAGTGGCGTGATGTTGGCTAGTCTCCAATCCACAGGCACTTTTCCAGATCTAATCGATTTGATCATAATCTTGGATATAGGGTCAGCAATTTCTTTTGAGGCTTCTCTCAGTACTCTAGGGTGTATATTGTCTGGTCCCGCTCCCTTATCTGGCTTTAAGTTAGAAAGGGCTTCCTCGACAAGGATGGCTGATATTTCTATGTACACAGTCTGGTTTGTATATTGGTTTGCTTTGGAGTTTGGATGCTGCTTAAGTCTTCAGTCGTAAATACTGATGAAAAGTATTCATTTAATAGCTCAGCATTCTCAAATGTATCTAGAAGGATATTTCCTTCATTATCTTTTAGTGGTCATACCCTATGTTTTGTTTCTTGTTTTTTCCTTACATAAGCATAAAAACTCTTGCTGTCTTGTTTAATTTTGTCTGATAGTTTCCTTTCAAATTTTCTTTTTGCATTTCGGCATGCTGTTGTTGCCTCATCGAGGGACTTTCTGTACATCTGATAAGTTATTGGCCCTCTGTTGTTTGAAAATTCTTTCCACTTTTTGTATTTTGTACGTACCTTTTTCAGTGCCAGGCGGTCCATCCATTGAGGTTTGTTTAATTTTTTTCTGAGTTTTTGTAGGTATATGTTTAGTAACTAGTCTATGGTAATTATTTTAAAAAAATTTCCCAACATTCCTCGGAATCTTTATTCTGGAATAAATCATCCCATGAGATGAGGATTAGTTTGTTTTTCAGTGTTTGATAGTCCCCTTTGTTATAATCTATAATAGGCCTGATTTTTTCCTCGATTATAGTCTTTGTCACCAAGTCCCACACTATAATGTTATGGTCACTCCCTCCAAAGTGCTCACGCACTTCTAAGTTTTCAACCATATTTTCTTCTGTTGTTAACACTAAGTCTAGAATTGCGGATTCTCTTATAGAGGAGTGAACATGTTGGTGTAGATAGTTGTAGTTCACAGTCTCTAAAAATTCGGCACCCATGGAAGAACTCGAATTGTAGTTTTCCCAATCAATATTGTGGTAATTGAAGTCACCCATGATCAAAACCAGGCCTCGCCTACTATTTTCCTCTATAATTCTATTTAGCTTGTTGTTGTAGTCTTCTGTAAAATCTGGGCTTCTGTAGCATACACCAAGTAGTATTTTTTCTGTAGGCCCAAGCATCAAATCACACCATATGCATTTAATCTCATTGAAATTTAATTCAGAATCCAGCCGTACTAATGGTCTGTATTTGTCCTTTACATAAAGCATTATTCCACCACCTTGACGATTTGCCCTGTCTTTTCTAAAACATGTAAACCCATCCAGTGCCAATTCAGAGTCTAAGTGGTGTGCATTTGCCCAGGTTTCAGTGAGCCCAATCATATCACGTTCTAACAGGTGTGTGTATAATTCTAGTTCATCCAGTTTGTTCATTAAACTTCGGCAGTTGACGTAGATACATTTTAGTTTAGGATTTGTGAGTTCGGAATTACTGCCAGGGGAACTCACTGTATTTTGCTTGTCTATAAAATTTATTTGGTTGATCAAATGACCAATGTTTCTTAGTGGCGTTTTCTGACTATGTGTAGATTGGGTTTTATCATTATCGTTATTTGATGTAATGGAAGGTTCAATTAAGAAATGGTTTTCTATGTCTTTGGATTCGTTTAATTCATCCTTAAGGAGCATAAAACGGTTTGGATTTGTTATGTCTCTGGCTTGACAAAGTAACTGATTTGGAAACGCTATGCATGTCATACCACTCGCATTCTTGGTAGCGGGCCTTGCCAAAAATCCTGACCTTGGTGCAGTTTGGAATATAGATAACTTATGAAGTTGTCTGAGAGCAAACAGAGTCCTTGATAGTTGGGATGGATGTGATCTCGATACACCTCATGTTTTGTCTCTCCAGTTTCTCTAGTGAACAAGTGTGACGGGGTAGCAAGGATGACACTAGGATCTGTGTGTCAGGTGAGATGTTTGTAACTTTATCAATAAGGTTGTTGTAATCTTGAATCATCCCCTCAAGTTTCCACTTACCAATATCATTAGAGCCAGCATGTGTGATGATGGCATCATAATGATTGGATAAGAGATAAGAATCCAGTTTGTCAGATATTTCACTGATTCGCGCACCTGAGAAGGATCGGATCATAATATTTGTTTGTTCATTTGACATGTATCGGCCGCTCAGTTTTGCCAGTGTTGAGCTGCCAATAATGAGGACATTTTTTCGTGTTGGGTTTGGTGAAGGCTGGTTTGGAATGTAGTTTCGAGGTGGGAAGTGTGAGTTGCCATGTGTTGTGTAGCTATTTCTGTTATTTGTTCCATTGTTAGTGTTTGATTTTTGTAGCTAGTTACATGGACTTGGATAGCAGAAACTATATCGCTGTATCTTCTGTATGGTTGATCAGAGTATCTATCTATGTGTGTGGTTTGAGTTCTATCAGAAATTTCAGAGATTTTGTGGTTGTTGGTGTTACTTCTGTTTGCAGCATTAGTTATAGCTGCACTTTGTCTGTGACCGAAATCAAAATGTGTCAAGGTGGAGGTTGCTCTGGCATGCCGCAATGGTTGCTGCTGATTTGAGGCCATGGAAGTGTTAACAATGTATAGTCTTACGACTGGTGCGTTGGTCAAATTTCTAATACTTTGAGGTTTGTTGTGAGTCACTCCAAGTGATTTCATAGATAGGGGGGGGGGGGGGTACATTTCTCGGGTATTTGTTGGCTTCTAGCTGTTGTCTGAGACATAAACTGTTGATCAGTCTGAAGATTTAGTACTTGGTCACTAAGGTGTTCATAGTTTTGTTTAATCGCTCATATTTCACTTAATATTTTTCTCAATATCTTGTCTTCAGTTTCAATGTCATCTGATAGTGGTTTAAAATTAGCTGCATTTGGACTTAGAGTCTCAATCGTGCTATTTGTTATGTCATGTGAGCCTTGCATGGTGATGCCAACTTCCTGATTTTGTTCAAATTTGTCTTTGTCTATTTGTGCTTTATCAGGAATTTGGCCTGTCACAGAATGGGATGGTAAAGAACCACTTGGGGTATCATGCGAATCTTGCATGGACCTGTCTATTCTCATATCCTCTTCGAAGTTGTCTTTGTCCGATAGTGCTTTATTTGGAATTTGGATTGGCTCAGCAGCCAATGACAGGGATGTCAAATGACCTAGGTGATCAGCATACTGTACATACTCTCGATCATATGATGAAATATGCCAAGCCAGGAAATCTGCTATATGAGTAGACAGTGACGTACATTTTTGGCATGCATATTTACTTTTGGAGTGAACAAGTGCAGAGAGTATGTATGGAGGAAGTTCAGAACAGGTATAGTGGATCCAGTCTTTACATGTATCACACTTGATCATGTATTGGTTGTCAATGTTTCCACACCTGCAGTGCGGCTGTGGCTTGGTCTTAATAGTCTTAGGACTTCTATCAAAAATGATATTACTTGGGGTTAGACTGACAGAAGAGGTAAAGATGGTAGTTGGAGAGGTTGTTATGGTCGTTGTAATAGCAGAGACAGAGTTACTGCTCGCATCTGGAGAGGTTGTGGCATTTCCTGGAATGTGTGCGGTATTGGGTAAAAAATATTTCCTGCAGACTTCATCTTCTCTTATTGTATCGCATTCATTACACAGCCAGTAATCGGATGATCTAAATTTTGTGTGTTTTGTAGGATGTTTACAATTAGGGCACACCATTGTGGACACTCTACAGATCAACAGATTGGATGTAAGATGTAAATCTATTATGCCTAACTGTCCATTCTAACGTGCAGAAGACAATACAAAAAGGATAGACCCTTACGTGTTAGTAGAAAATGTGAGGGTTATTTCTCTGCCCTGCAGCGCCTCAGGGAAAGTAAAGACAGGATGAGCCGGAGGAATGACAGTCCATAAAAATTAAGAGGGTGGATAGAAAGATTGGTAAGAAAACACATCTGCAAGATAATGTTACTATAGGTTATAGTGTTGTTTACATTTGATCTGATTCATTTTAATTTGGGATGATGTTTCAGCCTTAACGTTGAGCGAATGACACTAACTGATCGTAATATTTTAATGTATACATATACTTTAACATATAAAGTACACCGGCCTACAATAGCATTGATATTTGAGTGAAGTTGGTGGATATCTTTTATTTATTTCTATTTTTTTTAGATTTAAGATGGTGGCTCAGCTTTATGTTCCTTTTGCGACAACAGATAAATTATTAATAATATGTGTATGAACAATATTGCAATATTGTATGCATTTTATGGGTTCATATTTGCATATCTTAGAATGAATCTCTAGTTAGAAACTGAGGATTGCACTTATTTTGCTAGCTAACTGACATAGCAACAGGTAAACAAAATTCCCGATAACAGATTACACGGTTATAATACACTAGTTTCCGAATTCATATTGGAATTTTACCGCAGATTTTACACGCACACATTTATCAAACAGAACAGAATGGATTTAGTATGAAAAACAGAATAAACTAGCCAGTGATTGAAAGCTAGAAACGTCTAGTAACACTCTGTAGGTCTATCATCATCATCATCATCATCATCATCCTCAATCTGGTAACGGTTCGTATCAGGAACAAATCGCCAAGGACGATTTGTCCCAATCTTCACATTGGTCGATTCGTTCCATTTTCGTAGGGACAGTTCGCACCCCGTGGACGTTTCGTACCATCAAGTAATGATTCGTACCAGGACGATTTGTCTCGTGGTCATTTTACAACTTATTTGTTGATTGATTGCAGATAAAATTAATTTTGTTTTATTGTTCTTTTACAGACTGTAAAGTAGTGATGACTAAAGTCGAATTACAGTTACAGTTTAATTCTACAAAAAATTTCAATGACAATATAATAGCATCCATGGAACAAGTCACTTTTCCACTCTTACATGTCAACATACGATCACTCCTGAAGAACATTGACAGGCTACCCTGCCATCTAGAACCGAATGCACGTGAATTTGGAATTCTTTGAATTACTGAGACATGGCTAAAAGCATCTTCACCTATACTAACCTCGTAGATATAAAAAATTACACAGCTATTGAAAAGCATCGAAAAATTAAAAAGGGTGGTGGTGTAAGCATGCACATCAAGGATAATATTCAGTTCACTGAGCGTGAGGATCTTTCCACTCTGGGCTCAAATTCTGAATCATTGTTTATAGAAATCACAACAGAAAAAAGCTAAAAATAAAATAATAATCACAATTTATAGTGTGCCAAACAGCGCCAAACAAGAATTTATTGACCTACTAAGAGCAGCCTCAAATGATATTCAAAAAGAAAACAAAACAGTCTACCTTATGGGTGCTTTCAATATTGACATAGATATAGAGTCATGTGATGATGCCGACACCAAGCTACACAACATATGCACTAACATCTTTGAGCACAGTTTCCCCCGTGAAAGAAAAGAAATTATTCAAGCACAACCCTACTAAACCATGGCTGACAAGAGGATTGATATCTGCCTGTCATGAAAACAGTTACTTTATTTGACATTCATAAAATGTCAAACAAAGTATAATGAGACAAAGTTAAAAAAAATATAGAAATAAACTGGACCGAATAATAAAAACATAAAAAGAACTATTATCAGAACAGATTTTAGCAATCCAAAAATGATATAAATGAAACATGGAAAATTATAAAATCACTTATCAATAATAAAAAAAACAATAGAAAAGCACAACAGACCCAGTTTCTCTACAGCAATACGGTAATCACTGATAACTACGAAATTGCAAATGGTTTCAATGAATATTTTGTTAACATAGGTCTAAATCTCTAGGCCCTACATCAGGAATTAAATATAGTGATTAATTCACAGATACTCCGGCTTATCAATCCTCTTCATTTTTTGCTTATCCTGATAACAATGAAGAAATTTTCACTATACTTAATTCACTTAATCCTGCGAAACATGCCAGCGTAGATGGGTTTAAATGGAGCAAATTTAAACACTGCATATTTGATTTACTAATGCCACTCACCCATATCTGCAATCATTCACTAGTACAAGGTATATTTTCATCAAAACTAAAATCTGCACGTGCCACTCCAACATATAAAGCAAAAGACTCATCAAACTTAACAAATTACAGGCCTGTCTCAATACTTCCACTTTTCTATGAATTAATGGAGCGATTAATGTATAATAGATTATTCAATTACCTAGAAAAAAGTAAATTGTGTATGCTTCACAGTATGGATTCCGCCAGAAATACTCGACAATGCTCGAAATAGGTGAAATGACAGAAAAAATAATTGAGTCAATTGGAATGAAAGAACATATATTGGTCATCTTCTCGGACCTTTCACAAGATTTTGATACTATCAATGACAATATTTTATTAGGCAACCTTGCCTATTATGGAATCCGAGGATGTGAACTAACATGGTTTCAGCGCTTCTTAACTGATTCAAGATTCAAGATTCAAAATTATTTATTCAATAATTCAAAGATAAACATATTCACAAATCATACCAGGTTGTCCGCCTAAGGCAGTGCCTATTGTTATGGCGGACACCTCACACACATATATACAGATATAAATTAGACAAGACAGAACTTACACAAACAATTACAAATTCAGACATTACATTTACTACTTCCTTATTAACCCTTTGACCCCTGATCCACATAAACAGTTTAAATTTCAGAAAGGAAATATGTTAATTCGCAGGTCAAGAGGAGACCACCCCAATCCCATACCCCCAACACCGCAACCACATCTACGCCCACCCACGAGAGTTCACCACTGCAGTGACCAGTTCAATTATCTAGTCAGTCATTACAGTGGAAAGAAAAACTCCAGGAATGGGCCTCGCAGTCTGCGAACCAACATATAATACTGCAACAGCAGGGTGTGTAAGAGTTAATCACTTGGGTTATTCTTCTTATTCTTATTAGTATTATCATCATCATCATCATCATCATCATTATTATTATTATTATTATTATTATTATTATTATTATTATTATTATTACAATTTTTTAGTTTCATAAATACATGTTTTATGGTTTGCGATACATATGGGTAGTAAATAAGGACAAGACAGACAAGTAGGGAACATAGTCAAGTTCAATATTAAACAAACATGGATGTCTATGATTATAGATACGACAATACCTAGAAAAATAGTAGTAGTAGTAGTAGTAGTAGTAGTAGTAGTAGTAGTAGTAGTAGTAGTAGTAGTAGTAGTAGTAGTAGTTAATCGGGAATCACACCAAACCTCAGTAGTAGTAGTAGTAGTAGTAGTAGTAGTAGTAGTAGTAGTAGTAGTAGTAGTAGTAGTAGTAGTAGAAGTAGTAGTTTTTGTTTTAGTTGGTTTATTGGCCGCTTACACCGAGATGTATTTGGGCCATGACTCGCTCTTAGAGGTGCTTCCCCGAAGGGTTGCATTGCTTCCCCGAAGGGTTGCTCTAAATAAGTGTTAAAACTGAAAAAAAAGAAGAATTATGATGTTGCTCGGGGTGTATGCGGTGCCTGTTGCTGCCTAATGAACTGTTGTTGGCGGGTGTAAGTGTTGGATGCAGTGTAAGAGTGGGTGGAAGGGGGGGGGGGGTACTTTATTTCACTTGGGGGTAGGATGGGGACTCAGGGGCTTCCACAGTGGGTCAGAGATTAAGTTTGCATTCTCATCGAATCAGGAGGAAAATCAATTCCACCACCACAACCATGCTACACACCCTCCCCCAAGGCCTCCTACAACAGCCCCACTAAACACGGGTGTTGGAACCAAGAGTCCAGCTACCCCGCCAGTGCCCCACCACACATTATTAAGCCCATTTATTAGAAATGTTGTCTGAAATGGCCACTCAGAGTCAAATTATCAGAATTTTCCCGGGGGAGGATCCTAGGACCGCCTAATTATCCAGAGTATTAACCCAGGGACCCACCCCATACACCCTACCCCACCCCCATTGCAGCCTAAATACTCTCTCCAGGGTTGAAGTTTTTCAAAATTTTCTGATCTCACCTCCAGGGGGATTTGGATGGGAGAAGAATTGGATGGCATGGCGAGTGTGCATCCATGCGAAATGAGGTGTGGTGGGGTGGACACCCTTGATAGGGGGTGGAGGGCAGTCTGTAAAATTAAATCTATAAAATGAACTCAGGTGAGAATTATGAAATAAAAATATTAAGAGATGAAAATCATTGTCAATGTTATCAAATAAAATTAATTAAACTTAGATAATTTCCATGTGATTAAATAAACAAGAAACATGAAAACTAGAGAACAGAATATCTAGTGTTTGTAAAAGAAATATCCTGGGCAAAAACTTAGAATTAAAACCTGTTGCTATTTGAAATAATAGATTGATTGCGAATGATGTTATATAATGGACATTTTTTTTTTTGCAATTCAAGCACTGTTGTATGCACACTCTCAGATGTTCATTTACAGTTCGAGAGAAATTTATATTTGAAAATTTTCGATGGAATGACTGGTTCGGTTACCGCACCAGTCAGTTCAGTGGTACATTTTCAAAAATAGTCTTGTTTCGATAACTGCTAAACTTAAAGAGAAAATACATTTAGGTTGTCGGAAATATTAGTAGTAGTAGTAGTAGTAGTAGTAGTAGTAGTAGTAGTAGTAGTAGTAGTAGTAGTAGTAGTAGTAGTAGTAGTAGTAGTAGTAGTAGTAGTATTAAACAAGAAAAGAAGCACGTTATATAGATAGAACAAATTTTCTGTCAAATACTATAAACATATTTGGACCGAGAGACATCGCTATCATATTAGACAGCAATGTCTTAGGATCCAATTATGCACGAGTATAAAACAGCATTTTTACCTTGTTTTGTAGACGAGTCAGGCCACTTTTGAGCTATACTGCATGAATTAGATAGTACTAGTAATCAAGTAGGTTTTTTATTGTTTTCTTGCACAATTTTGTTAATAGAATTTTCCCACGTGTTTCCTGTTTTGTGTTGTTCCATAACTTAGTAGCTGCAAATGATATTCGGTGTTTTCCTATGTCTGTCCGTGCGTATTGTTCATGTAGTTTGTGTCTGCTTCTGGTGTTATGTTGGCGGATCTTAATATTGTTTATAAAGAAGAGGGATATAAATTTGGGTAAAGTATTGTGGTGGAAGGCTTTGACAATAGTTAGCATTTGGGATTTTCCTATGTCGGTGAGCTTAAGTAATTTTTCTGCTTTGAACATGTTTTGGCCCTCTGCTGGCCTAGAAAATAGTTTGATGCTCTTTTTTTGGACACCTTGAATTTTGGATATTCTGTTTTGGTAGGTGTTAGTCCAAACAGCATTGCAGTAAGTGAAGTGCGGGAGGATAAAGGTGCAGTACAGCGTTTTAACCGTGTCCTGTGTCATATATGGTTTTAGTCTTTGGATGACACCTATTCCTTTTGCTACTTTTGCAGTAACTGTTTCAATTTGTTTGGCCAGGTCAAGTTTTTATCTAAATATACTCCTAGGAACGTTGCATGAGGGACCTCTTCAATTTCCTTATTGTTAATGTACAATTTTTGAACATCTTTATTTATTAATTCTCTAGATTTTGAAAATAACATATAGTTTGTTTTATCCACATTTAGTGATAATTTATTTAGTGAAAACCAGTTAGTGATTTCTTCCATTTCCTTATTTAGGTTTTTTATATAATGTAACTATGTCTTCGTCAGAGCAAAAAGCATTGGTGTCATCAGCAAATAGTATTAGTGACATGTGTTTGCATATGTTAGGCAGATCGTTCATACACAAGAGGAACAGCAGGGGGCCAAGGATGGACCCCTGAGGAACACCGCAAGTTAGTCTCCTCCTTTCAGAGTAAGTTGCATTGAATTGCACACATTGCGTTCTGTCACTTAGATAGCTTTCAAACAAGATGAGTGCACTTCCTCGGATTCCGTAATAGGCACGTTTTTCTAGTAGGATTTTATGATTGATAGTGTCAACAGCTTTTGAAAGATAAAAAAAATGCCTATTATGGGCTTTTTCTTTTCAAATGAGTCTATTATTTTTTCTCTCATTTCAATTAGTGCTAGCATTGTTGAATGTCTTTCACGGAATCCGTATTGTGATGTATAGAGGATTGACTTTTTATCTAAGTAGCTGATAAGCCGATTGTACATAAGTCGTTCCATTAATTTGGAGAAAAGTGGAAGTATTGAGACAAGTCTATAGTTTGTGAAGGTAAATGAATCCTTTGCTTTGTATATAGGTGTTACTCGTGCTGCTTTTAATTTTGATGGAAATATGCCTTGAGTGAAAGATAAGTTACAGATGTGGTTAAGGGGTATTAGTAGCGCTAGAAAACAATGCGTGCAATTTAATGCAACTTGCTCTTAAAAATTCTTGGGCCTCTGCTGTTTTTACTCTATATGAATGATTTACCAAAAATTGTCCACAATTTGTCAATAATACTGTTTGCCAATGACACCAATGCCTTTTGCTCTGACAAAAACGTATATATATTTTACGAAAGAGTAAATAAAGAAATGGAAGAACTTATTAATTGGTTCAAAGTAAACAAGCTATCATTAAATGTTGATAAAACAAACTATATGCTATTTTCAAATTCTAGACAATGAATAAATAATAGTATTCCAAAAATTTATATTAATAAAAAAGTAGTCGTAGAAGCTCCTTTTGCTAGATTCTTAGGAGTTTATTTAGACAAGAACATGACAAATAAATTGAGGTAGTCACAGCTAAAGTAGCAAGAGGCATGGGGAGGGGGGGGGGGAGGAGGTCATTCAATAACTAAAGACATGCCTAGCACAAGCCACTATTAAAACCCTGTATTCCACACTGATCCTTCCACATCTCACATACTGCAATTCCATCTGGACTAACACACAAAAAGGCAAATTAACAAAAAATACAAAGCATGCAGAAAAGATGCATTAAAATGTTCTCAAAAACAGTAAAGGGTCAAACCAGGTGTAAAACACAAAATCTTCTTAAATTCACAGACATAGGTAAGTCACAGGTGATCAACATTGCCAGAGCCTTTGATGACAAAATCCAACCAGAATCTATAGCCCACAGCTTTGCAAACAACATCGAAATCCACACATACAACACTAGGAGCGAAAATGATCTCTACATTAGATACACAGGAACAGGTACAGGAAGCGTAAACTTTCTATTAGTGCCATCAACGCCTGGAATAAAACAGGTAAACAACACTAAAATCATACAAAGACATAATTAAAACTAGCATACTCAATACATACTATATCTAGTTAACAAACTAAACAGCTATCATTACGTAATGACATGATAACCAAGATCACACACTTCCTGTATCATTGCCATAACTACCTTTATAACACCACCAACAACAACTACCAGTGGGGCCGTGCGACCATCGTCGCCAAGATTGAACCTCACCTCAAGTATTTGTGTCACCGGTATGACGGCCCATAACTCAATCTAGGAGTCAAGACATAATAATTAAAATAAAACTATGCAAACAATGGTACTCATTTGTTAGTACGAGAGAGAAAATATATAGTACATAGAACTAAGTTGGTGTCCTGTTAGTGTGGATTCGTCAGAGGTACCTCACCGATCCTTATATATTCGCGAGGTATCCCTGTGTAGTTCGGATCGACCGGTCGGGTAGCGGCCGTACCAGCTAAGCTGGGTACGCGCCACCCATCCTGGATTCATTCCCTGAACACAACCCCCCTGGGTAGAGCCATAAGCATATATAAGCCTATGGGAGAGATCGCGCTGTAAAAACGACTAAGTTCGTTAAAGCGCCTAGTGCGCATGGGCATGCTTGGATGCTATTTGTGATGGAGCACGTAGTTTACGACCAAGATAGGATGGCGCTTTTAGTGTACCGAGATGGTACCCTATAATCCTTTTTGATTACCTGTTCCCGCTGAATCTGGCATTACTCAGAATTCGACGGGCCTTTCAAATCAGTAAACCATTTCAAAATCGGTTAAGAAATAGCTGAGTTATCCACGGAAAACCCTTTTTGATTATCTTCAAAAAATTGACGTGACGTCATAACCACGTGGACGCAGAACTTCTAGAATGTTCTAGAACATTCGACAGCATTACTATCAGCTACGCGCTGATTGGCTGTTGCTCGAACAATGATTGGTTGGAGCCTGTGCCTGTGACATCACGAGGAGTATAAAAGGAGACGCGATCCAGAGATTGAGAGCATCCTCGGCCAGGGGCAGAACAGGTTGGACCTGTACCAGATACTACCAGCACGACAGATATTACGCATATAACTTCACTTTCTGTCGGTTTCTCTCCCGTAGCTAGCAGTGCCAACCCACCGCAATAAAACAATTTTGTAACTCCCTACTTGCAGGAGTAATTTGGAACTTTCTACTTATTGTTCACGAGTATCAAGATCTACTTCGGAACACAAACTTGCGGTGAGGCCTTTGCGGCCTGAATATGTGATTCTACAGATGTAGAGAAAATGATGTTCTTTGGTGGATGACTCGCCGGATCTGCCGGCCATGCCAAAAAGTGGTATTTCAGCTACCACCGCACTAATGTCGTGCAGGTTCTTCTAACTTTCGACCGCAGCAAGTAAACTTTGCCTGGTGCATCTTCAGAGCTGGCTGACGTACCCAGCACCGTTATGCTGTGTTTTGTATCTTCATCCAACAACCCCCGCTTGTGATCGGGTTGTTGTCAACTTCCATCCGTGCCATCGGTGTATGGGAACTTTCTTCACAGCAGTAATGCTATTGTATCTCTTGCTGACTACTCGTTAGACATTCTATTGTGCTTACAGTCCTGAGCGATGTACTCCTGCCATGAGCTTCTTGCGGGAATCCTGTTTGCGGGAACCAACCTGCAGGAAACTTTCCGGCTTCCAGAGAACGCATCAATTCGCGTCAACTAAGGAATGACGTATCAATTTCAGTAACACGATAGTCCAACTTAGGAATGTCTACTGAGTATTCAAGTAACTATACTTCACATTTTAATTATTCCGCTAAAATGTACTTTTCTAATTATATTGTATCCGTAAGAACGATCCCGATGACTAAAAGGTACCGTAACGGTCTTAGGACCACTAGTTATAATTTCTGTATATGTTTATAGTTATTCTCATTTTCTGTAAGGTGTTTTCACTAACCGCACCATAGTAGGTTCGTCAACCTGTACTAAGATATATAATCCTGATCATTTGATATTGTATTAATTGTTCTGGTTAGTTTATATATATATAAATGTAGGACTGCAGTGCACGTAGGAAACACTATACAGCAACACTTATATATGCAGCACTTTCTCCCGCCACCAACAATTTTTCACTGAGGTCGCTGTCCATGCTATAACTTTGTTTAGCCCGGCATGCTACCGACTAAACCATTTCTATTCAGCTCGACAGGATAGGTTTAATATGATTAGAGACACTTTCTTCATTAAGAAATCTGTAGTATACTCTTCTCTTCTGGCAGTGCGATAATCTAGCACCGCACTACGATAAGACTCATAACTCTAAGATTTTGTCTCTCTTCATGCTCCACTCAGCCTTATTACGTCTTAATTGTTTGGATGTCCCTATCCGCACCATGGGCTGATCCGACTCTGGGAAACTGTTGGGGTTTCCGACCCGTGGTGGCCAGGGTGTGGTATCACATACATTTCCTCCGTATCTTCGGATACTTAGTAGCTAGCACTTTTGCCAATGTAGGAAAGCACTGTGAAAACATGTCTTAATTATTATTTTGATTGCTGAACAATCCTCCCTCACCGCAGTGCAAAACTGGGCAACTTGTACATAAACCTAATGACAGGTTAGACGGTTAGTTCCATAGGACCCGGTGACGGGTGAGATGCGTATCCCCACCGAATTCTGTAAGAATGTCTAGTCAGGATATTTAGATCTGCAATGCCCTCACGGGAAGGACATTTACGGTGGGTATTCGTCTCTCTTACCCCCACCATAACGATAGGACAACTGCCTAATAATGCTTTCGTGAAAAGTAACCTGTGTCCTGTAACGTTTTATGTGGTTACGGAGCGAGATGTTCGGATTCTTATCCAGTTCGGAAATCTTACTAAGTAACCTGTATGAGCCCTGTCTTCAGTATTGATGTCTTGGGGCATCGGTTCTCAATAACAGCCGTGTCTAATAGCTAGGTAGATACCAGCCATTTGCGGCCTAAATTAGTTCTTGTTCTGAAAACCTATGAGCTAATTAAGCAAAGCAGAAGCCCCGCATAAATAAAGCGGCGACTAATAATTCAGCATACTAAGAATCACATAAGACGGTGACGTGGGAATCCTTCGGGAATCATTCGTCCCGTCTTCACGTAAAACCGCACCCAACCATATAGTCATAATCTCCCTAGGTATGGTCTTTTCTTTTTCAAGCATTTTTGGTTGACATATTAGAGTGGGCCCATTTTTGCCTACTACTCTTGTCCCGCATTAAGCAGTGGCGACACTTTCCCGAGACGGAGGCCCACGCGAGGCACTTGCCTCTCGCAAGGATTCAGCAACAACGGTCCACGAGAGGATAATACTCCTCACCCAAATTAGCACTAGGATTAGTGCCCGCATGAGGCACATAACTTTTCGTCCGAGATAATCGTCTTCCTTTCAGCTTAGAGGTATAATAACTTAAAATAAGTTAATTAGTTAAGTCTCGTGTACGGGAGCCTACCTTGCGGGGATACCTCGGCGGACCTCATCTATGGAGACCATATGAATCTACATTAGAGACAACCTCCCGCACTGCCCACTTCTAGTGCAACGTTATACTCAAAGGGAACCCCGCAGTATTATCAGGAGGAATAGGCACCACCATTTCGCCAGTACATCAGTCACGCTACACATCATGACCGCCAGCCGACTGCACCATCACCATGTGAGGAATATCAGTCCTCACCTCGGGGAGAACGTCTGTGTAATCTTCACAACATTCCGCCTCCGTCGATAGACCCATGCCATAAAATCTTCCGTATGTCATGTTTGTGAGATTGTGTTAAACCAACTGAGGCGCGCAAATATAAGTCATGCACGTGTTCAGGTAAATCATCCTCAGAAGCTGTTGCTGGTGTAAGTGCACTGGGTGTTTCCAGCGATATCACATCCACCAAGTGACCACAACGAACACCTGGGACTAGTGTTATAGGGTCCACTGTTCCATTGGATACTCGGAAAGGTATCTGATCCTTGTTGGTGGTGTCTACGATCATTCATGGACTGGCGCATTGGGAGGCAATCATGTATTCAGGGCCGGATTCCAACATGGCTGTGTGTGTTGCTTCCTACCTGTGGTGTGGTGGCTCATAAGATCTCCTCCTGTCCCAGCTCTACCATTGCTGTTGATGCTAAAATCACCGCACATGTATCGTTCGGTGATGAGTCCAGTCCAAGGGGGATCCGACGGTCGTGTATGTCTAGTTCCTGTTGTCTGCAATGTATGAGGGCTTCACTGGCACTGAGGAAATCAGAGCCTAACAGGGCATCGTTTTGAGTAGAGGCTATTACAACTCGCTGGATGATTTGCATTTCCTCTATTTGTAGAACGAGGCTTACCGTACCAGCCACTGGAACATCGGCTCTGATAGCTGTCTGTAAAAAGATGTTGGTGGGCCTAAGGTGCGGCTATCGATGAGATGGGATGCTCTCATACAATCGCCTGTTGAAAACGGTGGTGGAAGCTCCAATGTCTACTGTGGCACTGGTAGAAACTCCACTGCACAGGCAAGCATACTTATATACTACTTTGTGGTGTGCTCAAACTAATTAAGCTAGTTAGATGTCGCTGTAGTTAGCGGTCCTTCAAAGGTGCCTAACTGATGTTTATAAAACACAGATATTATTGTCTACAGAGCCCTAGTAGGCTAGCCTATCGTTTTGGAACAGGTTTCGTGTGCTTTCCTAAGGTGAGCTCTGGCATCCCGTAGGACTCGACCATGGAGCAAACCCAACTAACAGACGTCATGTTACAGATGCTGCTCTAGCGACAGGGGGCCGAGCCAAAGAGCGATTCCCAGCCAATGTCCACCAGAGCAACCACAACATGACAAGACAAAGACAGGACAATACATTTAAAAGCACTGTAATTTAGTATTCAAGGCTTGGCCGAAGAAACAATTAGCAAACTTTGATGACTTTTGCACCTAGAAGGTGTGGAGGGCCCACTTGACCCCTACTAAGCCACCAGAGAGTTAGTCTACTAAGCATGTATTTTGCTACGCACCGAAGTGCTAAAATCAAGCTGTATAGACCGTCTGCCATTTAGTAGCCACCATCAACAGGTTGATTATTATGCTACTGTAGAGAGCGTGCCGTAACGCTAAAACAATTAATTTTTCTTTGGGGGAGTGGGGGGGGGGGGTTGAATTTTCTTTTAAAACAAGGTTCCGTATGCTTACTGCGTGAGAAACTTGAATATA
Source organism: Chaetoderma sp. LZ-2023a (assembly GCA_034401795.1). Classification (NCBI taxonomy): domain Eukaryota; kingdom Metazoa; phylum Mollusca; class Caudofoveata; order Chaetodermatida; family Chaetodermatidae; genus Chaetoderma; species Chaetoderma sp. LZ-2023a. Next base: position 116,845,112 of record CM067367.1, read on the forward strand.
TCAAGGCTCTCAGCTTGTACTGTAATTGCTGGTAAGGCATTCCAGTCCCTGATGGTGCGTGGGAAGAACGGTTCTTTACCTGATTCCTGGGATCTAATGTTTATTCCTGCATTAAGTTTAGACTTGAAATGCCCAAGATTCACTGATACGACAGCACATTATGTGACCCGCTTCCCTGCCTCTGAAGCACGCTCGCTGATTGGCTGTGGAACTCCAGCTGTGACGTCACAGGCAGTATATAAGGAGTCGAAAAATCAGTTTCATCAGCAGTCAGGTGGTGGTGAGGTGCCTGGTCTGAGAGGATGACTCGCTAAGTACTGCTTGCTACAGCAGATACTAAATAGCTGCTGTGGTGCAATTCAGTTTTCAGAATTCGTCGTCTCTAGGGTACAAGCCACCACATCCGCAACCGCCAGTTTTTGAAACTCCTGGAGAGATATCACCCAGGGGGTAATAAACAACTTAAAGTCAGGTAGCCTAAGCCACTACTTCAACAAAGGGACCTTTCATGTGGATGCTCGCCAGATCTGCTTACCATGCAACCAGTGGTGTAAAACAATTCGCACATCATGTGTTAGTCTTTTAGACATTTTTTACCGCAGCTAGGGGACATTGCCTGATGCATCGTGTGAGCTATTCGATGCATCTCGTCTTGTGAACCATCAGAATCCATCTGCATTATTAACCCTCATCCGTAGCCCATCAAGAACTACAGGGCAGCCTTAAACTTCCGCACTAGTACAGAACTTTTGACAACACTGTTTAAATTAATAACTATTGTGTATATATGACTATCTACTAGCCATCCGCTTCCGCAAATGTTATTGTGCACTATTCCTGAAAGTGAGCTCTGCAGTATGCCTGCCATTTTTCCTAGCAGTCAACTTCTGCATCGTGCCATCTCACGCTCCGATTTTGTTACGCTACAACTATTGTGACACTAGAACCTTTTCCATACTGATGACTAATAGGTACTCTGTTTTATTATATTATTGTTGTATTACGTTTGTGTAACAGGTACTGATGACAAATAGGTACCTCCTGGTCACTTGAGACCGTATTTTTATAGTTTATTATTATGTATATATTATCCTTGATTTTCATACTCATAAGCACCATCAAGGTCGAGTGACCTTCTATTACTGTATTATTCAAAGTTTGTGATATGGAAGTAGCCATCCGTGTTATATGTTTTGCTTATTTTATATAAAAACTCTTGGACCACAGTATCAATAGGCTACACTATACAGCAACAACATCCGAACCACCCTGTTCCCCGCACGGCATCAATTTTTCACTGGGGTCGCTATTCATGTTCTCATTACACAAGCATGACATGCAGCTGACTAAACCTAGACTTTCTAGCTCAATAGGATAGGTTAACAATAGTGGGGACGATTACTCGATAGGACACATTTCGTGTTAGTCTTTTTTTTCCAGGGAGTAGCAGATATGTAACACCGCACACCAGCTAGATTGTATAAATTGGCCATATACCTTAAGGCCTCCGTTACATGAGTAATTGTCTCTATCTACGTTCCACCAGCGTAGGGGCTTATTAATTGTCTGGACTTCCCTCCATCACATTATTTAGAGTTGAGTCAGGAACTACTAGGGTTCTAGTGTGGCTAGAAATAAAGTGACGATCACCGCATACACCCCCTTGTATCTTCGGATACCGGTTAGTTAGAAAACCCTGCCAAAGTAGGAAGCACTGAAAAAATATATATATAGTTACTGGCCTGCAGTGCATTTTTGGCCGATTTTACATAACCCTAATGTCAGGTAAATGTTAGCTCCCCAGGTATGGATCTCACGGTCACTGAACATTCTCACCTGTCAGACGTATATGTTCAAAACCTTTAAGCTTACACTGCCAGATGACGGTGTTGAATTCTACGGAAATCTTCCACCCCATCTTCATGTAAAGCAGCGTGCATCACAACACGCACATAACTTCACTAGGTTGACTCTTTTACATAATATGGTTTTAATTGGAGAGTGGCACTTTTTACAATCTCTCTTCCTCCGCTTCGGCATTGTAGGCATTTTCCTGTGATGGAGGCCCGCACGAGGCACTTTCCTCTCACAGCAAAATACTGTTTGTAGGGATTAATTTGGTTTATATTAAACTTGCTAAGTAGCCGTGCTAGGACCATCCTTTGTGGGGATGCCTCACGGATCTTATTCTGTGAGGTACCTCTGGTGAAGACCACGATGATGAGTCGTCAACTCGGCCCCATGTACTAGACTTCTCCCAGGTAGCAGAAAACTAGTGCGATTGTTTGACTCAGATAACACGGATGAAATTCTCATCGGCGACTTTAATTTTGATTTTCTAAAAGCAGTCACGCCAAAATGGCTATCAGTAATGGCATTATTTCATCTTGAATGATTAGTCAAAAGCGCAACTAGAATTATGGACAAAACAGCTACCCTAATAGACCGTATATACGTTACAGAGAGAAACAAATTTACGTCAGTAAGCATAGGAGATTTAGGATTGTAGCTCGCGAGGTAGTGTCGGGCTGTTCCAGTGTATCATGTTGTTGCTGAATGCAAGTGCACGACGAATGATGACGCTGGTTAGCATCTGGTTTCGGGGTGACGGACCTTGTACGAGACTGCTCTGCGGGTAACAAAAACCGGCTCCTAAGGCCGGTGGAACTCAATCGTTCCAGTGGGGCTGTACGACCATCGTCGCGCACATTAAATACAACTGTCTCATCCCAAGAATTTGTGTCACCAGTATGCCTGTCCATAGCAATTTCGTGATCTATGGACTTACAAGATTTGATTTTGGTGACCTAAAAATATAAGTCTATACAATGATTTTACCCAAACAATTATAAATATGCTAGATAAAACTAAAATAAGAGCATACGAAAATACGAGACATAGAGACAGGTAGACCTTTAAACATCGGGCTCCCGGAGGTACCACACAGACTCGTAGGTCCGCAGAGGTATCCCCGCAAGGGAGGCTCCCATACACGAGACTTAACTAATTCACTTATTATAAGTTATTATACCTCTAAGCTGAAAGGAACAAGATTATCTCGGACGAAAAGTTATGTGCCTCATGCGGGCACTACTCCTACTGCTAGTTTGGGTGAGGAGTATTATCCTCGTGTGGACCGTCGTCGCTGAATCCTTGTGAGAGGCAAGTGCCTCGCGCGGGCCTCCATCTCGGGAAGGTGTCACCACTGCTTAATGTGGGAGAAGAGTAGTAGGCAAAAATGGGCCCCATCTAATATTTCAATCAAAAATGCTTGAGAAAGAAAAGACCATACCTAGTGAGATTATGACTATAGGGTTGCGTGCTGTTTTACGTGAAGACGGGACGAGCAATTCCTGATGGATTCCCTCGTCACTGTCTTATATGATTCCTAGTATGCTGAATTAGTAGTTGCCGCTTTATTTATCCGGCCTTCTGCTTTGCTTAATTAACTTTTAGTTGTTTTTAAAACAAGAACTATTTTTGCCTGCAAATGGCTGGTATCTACCTAGCTATTAGACATGGCTGTCATTGAGAACAGATGCCCCAAGACATCAATACTGAAGACAGCGCTCATACATGTTACTTAGTAAGATCTCCGAACTGGATAAGAATCTGGACATCCCGCTTCGTAACCACATAAAACGTTACAGGACATAGGTTACTTTTCACGAAAGCATTATTAGACAATTGTCCTATCGCTATGGTAGGGGTAAGAGAGATGAATACCCACTGTAAATGTCCTTCCCGTAAGGGCGTGGCAGATCTAAATATCCTGCCCAGACATTCTTATGGAATTCGGCGGGGACGCACATCTCGCCCGTCACCGGGTCCTATGGAACTTACCGTTTAACCTGTCGTTAGGTTTATATACAAGTTGCGCAGTTTTGCATTGCGGTGCGGGAGGATTGTTCAGCAATCAAAACAATAATTAAGACATGTTTTCGCAGTGCTTTCCTACATTGACAAAAGTGATAACTACTAAGTATCCGAAGATACGAGGGGACAGTGTGTGATACCACACCATGGCCATCACCGCTCTGAATCCCCAGTAGTTTCCCAGAGTCGGATCAGCCCATGGTGTGGATATGGGCATCCAAACAATTAAGAAGCCACAAGGCTGAGTGGAGCATGAAGAGAGACAAAATCTTGGAGTTATGAGTCTTACCGGAGTGTTGGGCTAGATTATCGCACTACCGGAAGAGAAGAGTATAATACAGATTTTGTAACGAAGAAAGTGTCTCTAATCATTTTGAACCTATCCTATCGAACTAAATAGAAATGGTTTAGTCAGTAGTATGCCGGGCTAAACAGAATTATAGCACGGACAGCGACCTCAGTGAAAAATTGTTGGTGGCGGGAGAAAGTGCTGCATATATAAGTGTTGCTGTATAGTGTTTCCTACGTGCACTGCAGTCCTATATTTTCTATAAATAAGCAAAACATATGAACTGATGGCCACTGGCCATATATATATATATATATATATATATATATATATATATATATATATATATATATATATATATATATATATATATATATATATATATATATATATATATATATATATATATATTATATATATATATATATATATATATATATATATATATATATATATATATATATATATATATATATATATATATATATATATATATATATATATATATATATATAAACTAACCAGAACAAGCAATACAGTGTAATATGATCAGATATACTTTAGCACAGGTTAGCGAACCTACTACGGTGCAGTTAGTAAAAACACCTTACGGAAAATAAGAATAACTATAAACATATACAGAAATTATAACAAGCGGTCCTGAGACCGTTACAGTACCTTTTAGTCATTAGGACTGTTCTTACGGATACAATATAATTAGAAGAGTACATTTAGCGAAATAATTAAAATGTGAAGTATAGTTACTTGAATACTCGATAGCCATTCTTAAGTTAGGCTATCGTGTTACAGAAATTGATACGTCATTCCGTAGTTGACATGGGTTGATGCATTCTCAGGAAGCTGGAAAGTTCCCGCAGGTCGGTTCCCGCAAGTTGGTTTCTGCAAACAGGATTCCCGCAAGAACACTCATGGAGGGAGTACATCGCTCAGCACTGTAAGCCTAATAGAATGTCTAACGAACAGTCAACTAAAGATACGATAGCATTACTGCTGTGAAGAAAGCTCCCAAACACTGATGGCACAGATGGAAGTTGTAAACAACCCGATCACAAACGGGGGTTGTCAGATGCAAATGAAAATACAAAACAAAGCTTAACGGTGCTGGGTACGTCAGCCAGCTCTGAAGGCACACCGGGCAGAGTTTACTTGCTGCGGTCGAAAGTTAGAAGAACCTACACGATATTAGTGCGGTGACAGTTGAAATACTACTTTTAGGCATGGCTGGCAGATCTGGCGAGTCATCCATCAAAGAACATCCTGCCTCTATATCTGTAGAATCACATATTCAGGCCGTAAAGGCCTCACCGCAAGTTTGTGTTCCGAAGTAGATATTGATATTCGTGAACAATAATCAGAAAGTTCCAAATTTCTCTCGTAAGTAGGGAGTTACAAAATTGTTTTAGTGCGGTGGGTTGGGTGATTGCTAGCTACGGGAGAAAAACCGACTGAACGCGAGGTAATATGCGTATCGTCGTTCAATAGTAGCTAGTACAGGTCCAACCTGTTCGGCCCCTGGCTGAGGATGCTCTCGATCTCTGGATCGTGTCTCCTTTCATACTCCTCGTGACGTCACAGGCGCAGGCTCCAACCAATCATTGTTCGAGCATCAGCCAATCAGCGCGTGGCTAATAATAGCGCAGTCGAATGTTCTAGAACAATCTAGAAGCTCTGCGTCCACGTGGTTATCATGTCACGTCAATATTTTGAAGATAATCAAGACGGGGTTTTGATTAATGCCAGAGTCAACGGGAACAGGTAATCAAAAAGGATTACAGGGTACCATCTCGGTACACTAAAAGCGACATCCCATCTTGGTCATAAATCACGTGCTCCATTAAAAATAGCATCTAAGCGTGCGCATGCGCATTAACGAACTTAGTCGTTTTTGCAACGCGATCTCTCTCCTAGGCCCATATACGCTTATGGTGCTACCCAGGGGGGGGGGAATGTTCAGGGAACGAATCCAGGATGGGCGGCGCGTACCGAGCTTAGCTGGTACAGCCGGTACCCAACCGGTCGATCTGAACTACAGGATCAAGTGATCACTATCCCGTTTTTGGTGAGTAACAAAACACAAGGCAAAAATCACATTGTCACTGCGCTATAAAGTATAGATGCAGAAAAGGTTTGAAAATCAGAAATTTCTTCAGAATCTTTCCGATTACACCTGGGCGATAATTGATTTGCTAAATGACCCAGATGAAGTGCTGCAGATATGGCAGGACACATTTATAGGCATTTTAAATAAACACGCCCCTATTGTTGAGCATAGAGTAAAGCGATTCTCTCAGACAGGATGGATAACAGATGAAATTTTGAAGGCCATAAAGGACCAGGATTATCATAAGAAAGTTAAAGATATGATTAAATATAAAGAGTTGAAACGTAAGGTAATGTCGCTAATTGAAAGATCTAAGAAAAACTACTTTAGCACAGCGTTGGTTGACAATAAAAAGAATCCTTCATATATATGGACAATAATGAAGAGCATTAATCTGAAAACTAACCAAATGCCATTGACTTTGCTTGATAGTGATGGTAATGAAATTAAAAACGTTGAAAAACATTGCGAAATATTCAATCAGTGTTTCACTACAATCACGGCAGATCTCGCAAATTCCATAAAGACGCAATCTCACATAATTTCAGATGACATTAAAACACATGTTAGAAACAAAATCCTGAGCGAAATTGAATTTACGATATCGAGAATAGCTGTTAATAGCATTTACGAGGAACTTAGTCGGTTAAAAACAAATAAATCCGCAAGCTATGATGGATTGAATGCACATTTCTTACAATTATCGGCACCAGTCGTAGCGCCATCAATTACACATATTAGAAATATAAGTATTGATACAGGCGTGTTTCCACCAATGGAAATGCGCTACGGTGAAACCGTTATACAAATCAGACAACAAAGTAGAGGTTAATAACTATCGACCAATATCAATTTTGCCTGTTCTTTCCAAAATTATTGAACGACATATACATAATCATTTGTATAAATCTCTTAGTAAATACAATTTATTGACTGAATCTCAGTCAGGTTTCCGTCAGAAGCATTCGTGCAAAACTGCACTGCTTAAGCTAGTCGAAAAATGGAGATTTGCGATAGATAATGGTGAATATGTCGGCGCTATATTGATAGATTTTAAGAAAGCCTTTGATTTAGTTAATCACGATATTTTACTAGAAAAGTTAGGCCTATATCAATTTAATAAGCTTGCATTAAAATGGTTTTCATCTTATTTAGAAAATGGAAAACAATATGTGTCAATTTCTGACAGAATTTCCGGCAATCTGCCGATAACCATAGGCATACCTCAAGGTTGTGTATTGGGACCTCTCTTATTTATCATGTATGTAAACGATCTTCATATGGGAATAACTAGTAATGTTGATATGTACTGCGATGATACGACGATGCACTGTAAGTTTGAAAAACTTCCACAGATAACAGACCGACTGCCTAGCGATATGTATGTGATAGAAAATTGGTGTCAAAATAATAAAATGGTGTTAAATACGGAGAAAACAAAACTTTTAATGATAAGCACTAAGCATAAACAAGGGCAGATAAATCATGAGGAAATTAGGATACCAATATCTAATGGTGAACTAGTGATTGTAAATGAGGCAAAACTTTTAGGCGTACATATTAATGACACGTCACTTATCTATATGTTAAAGAAAAATAAGAAATATATGAATGTTGATGAGCGAAACCTGTTTTACAAGGCATACATCCTTTCACACATTGATTACTGCTGTCTTGTCTATTACGCTGGCACGCCTACATTGTTAAATAAAAAATTACAAAAGCGTACAACTCGAATAATATTAGAAGTCCCCTTTCGACACCGTCAAAACAAATGTATGTAGAATTCAAGTGGACTGCACTAATGCAAAGAATGACAATTAAAACAAATATTATGACATATAAATCATTAAACGACCTTGCACCGAAGTACATGAAAGATCTGTTCACATTTGTAGAAGACACGCATACACTGAATTTGCGGTAAAAAACGAACGGTCAATTAAAGCCTCTAAAAATAAGAACAGATTACGGGCAAAACAGTTTTACCTACACAGCAACAAAAATGTGGAATTCTTTAACTATTAATAATCAACATTCTCTGACACTCAGATCATTCATCGCAAATATGTGTGATTGTTTACCCGTATGATAATAATAATAATAATAATAATAATAATAATAATAATAATAATAATAATAATAATACTGTTTTCATTTTCTTCTGTTTTGCCCCACTGCCCGGGAGATAAGGTTACCCATCTTCGCCGCAGAATCTCCTGCAATTTACAACAATCAAGAACACGCCAGGAGCGGCCAAGTGTGACCACCTAAATCACCTCCACCAATAGCCTTGCTTAATTTACAGAGGACATTGAAAACGAATTGTGCACAAACAATAACAAAAGTAACTTATAATTACAGTGCCAGACAATCCAATATGATCAAATATAAGTACTAGGAAGAACTATAACCCTGATCATTGATAAAACATACACAAATGCCCATTTGTTGATCAAGAGAGGCGTGTTCCCGAGAAATGAGCAGCGGAATGAATGACTCAGAAACCAAGCCAGTCATTCCGGTGTCCAATTCTTGGAAACACTCCTCCCAGACGCACAAATGGGCATCGGAACAATAGTCCTGATAATTAGTAATAACAACCTAGTTATAACTACAAATTAAACTCACTGAGAACAGTTATAATGTGTATATCCCGCTAGGTTAGCAATATGTTGAACAGAATTTCCATCTGCTGGCCATGAGTCAACTGTTTTCGAGGGCTCCTTACTGGAATCATTGGCTCAGCAACTGAGCCTGTCGTTATAGTGATGAATATTCGAGAAGGGTCTGCAAATACACATATTCTACTAAATTATATTTAACAATTGTTTATTTATAATCATCTGAATTAAATTAATGTCTGCTTTAAAGACAGTTAGAACACTCTCCAGTGCTTTGACTGTTGGTATTGAGAAATGTCCATCTGCAGACCGAGAGTCAACTGCTCTTTGTGGGTTTAGCACTGGATTGACTGGTTCACTGACTGGGCCTGCCATTCGGGTGATACATTTTCAGGAGGAGTGTTCTTTTGGTCTGCAGATGATCATTTTCTAGCAATGTAATGCTAAAACAGTTCTTTGTGTTATCATTTATAAAGGCTCTCACCACCTCTTTCTCCCCCCCCCCTTCTCTCTCTCGGACATTTCACAATAGATAGGCCTAATCGAAGTTTTCCTGTCAAATTTAGTCACTAAAGAGTTAAGACATAATGATAATAATTCTACTAAATCTATTGTTTCTGTATATATGTATAATCGTATGTTATAATGTGCTTAGCTGTACTTGTGTACGAAATTGAGAATTAGTTTCTATATTTTAGCACATAAAAATATCGTTATTTCTATTTTTTGCATGTTTCCAAAGCATTTCAGCAGAAAAGAAAGGAATTTACTTTACAATGCTGAATATATCGTCGCTAATTTGACAGGAAGTTTGCTGCTGTTGAAAGCTTCAGTAGCTTTTGTTCAAATACATTCAGAATATTATGTGATTTTAAGAAACACATTCCGTAAGTTCCTTGTCTGTACATAGATGTATAGATTTGTACATATTGTATAAAAAAAATTTATGTATATATGTTAATGAGGGGCTCTGCTAGATCAGGCCATGTACTTGTTATTATTATTATTATTATTATTATTATTATTATTATTATTATTATTATTATTATTATTATTATTGACTACTACATATATTAATTATTGTATGTATTTAATTACATCCCGGTCCTAAAAATGGAGCTGTGGGACCATCACACCGGTGACACCAACAGCGAGGACGAGACCATGAGGTTCAACCTTCGCGGTGATGGTCGCATGGCCCTACTGGAACGTGACCATTCCACCGGCTCAAGAAGTCAGTTTTTGTACAATTCGGCAATGCTCAATACCGGATCCGCAACCCCGAGATTCGCAGCTAACCAGCAGCCCCATCCTGACATACCGCACACTAGCAGTACCACGGAATGGGAGCATCCGGTGGACCAGCACGCATGCTCGGAGGCTACAACCCCAGTCATTGGAAGCAGGGTTAAATATTATACATTTATACCCGGCACGAGGAATAGCAGCACGTGAATAAGATGCTTGGCTGAAAACAGACATCCAGTCATAAATAATGGCTTGAAATATCCTCATTTTCCTTATCGGTCAGTGCGCTAAATACGGTTAAACTTATGGAGGAATCTTTAGTTTTCAATCTACCATATGTTTTGAAACTACAGAACACGTGACAGCCATCTACTGTCCTATCGCTATATGCTTCAAGAAATATAGACGAAAGGACGGCGACCCCTGCTGCTCTACCATGCTCGCAATTGATGAGGTGAGAGGAGATGAGTTGGGGGCCATCGAGCTGCTGACGTAATCTCGCTTTCACCCACCTCCTCATGCCACCCAGCCTAAGATGGAATTAGCCAAGTTTATAAGCATCTAAACAGAAAACGGCCTCATGCTAATTAAAAGGTGAGCTTACGCGTGAATAAGTAGTTCACTGTTTTACGTCGATTGAAAACTGGTGATCCCATGTTGACAGGGATGAAGTAAGCGCTCATTTTAAATTATATCTATATCTTCTTTCCTCCCCGAACGAAAAAAGAGTTCTGAGGGACTAGGAAAGAATAGAGAATTTCACAGGTGAGATGACCGAATCACCCCTGGAAAAAGATCGGGTGTGGTCATCCGCCCTCCTGTGACGTCACCAAAAGCTATAAAAGGAGGAAATCACGCACTGAAACTTCATCTCCCCTATCAAATCAACACAAGGGAAGGACACCGGCATTAGGTCCTTTGGTGTTGAAATCCAAATTCCGCTTTTTATGTCTCAGCTAGATTATTAGTAAAAATATTTAAAACAAAAGGCGGTGAAAATCTCAGTTAGGTAATCAACGTGTGGTGTGGCTATATAATAATGGCCTGATGTCCTTTGAAGACGATCTGCCGTTGTCGGAAAGTTCTCATGAGAAACTACCTCCTCCTCCTCTGCAAGTAGCAGCCAAACGGTACAGGTGCTCTTGGGCACCCTGCGGTACCGCTCCTTGTCAGAAGTAATTTACCTGAAAGACGGACCTTCAACTCCATTACAACCAGGACAATCTTCGTGGGCTTTCTGCCACCAATATAACTACCGCTACACGGCACCACGATATGGCATTACGCAAGCCACAGCGGCTAAACATCATGTGACCATCGTTGTTCTAGAACCAGGGTAGAGCACGAAGAGTGGGCTATTCTTGCTTCTAGCCTACTAACGCGACCACGGCTATGCACTTTTCCAATGGACAAATGATCAATGGTGCACGTAAAACATACTACGCGCAAGCAAATAAGAACATTAAAATCGTCCGTGCAGACTAAAACAGTGTCACAACATAATACTAACTTGCCACCACCACACCGTCCAGCAGCAACAGTTACCATTCCAGAACAACAGGAAATAATAGCTAGCGCCGCATCGGCTATGGTACAACTCACAAGATTAGTAACAGTAAACACAACGACACTGCAGATCACCACCACTGCAACAGTTACCTCCACCAATCCTATGGTGCAGAAAGCTACCAATCCATGCGGTCCGTATGCTGGTAGAAAACGAACCACAGAATATTCTATTTAAATATTCCAAATACTGTGTGTGCCAGCAGGACAATTAGTAAATGCAGCCACAGAAAATGCGCACCCGCCACCGCATCGAACCCAGAACACGCACTAGGAACCAGCAGCATCATTATACCTGCCTCCACCACTTCAGTCACCACCGCAATCCATGAGATCACCTGATGTGCATGCGCGGTGCATTAGCATGTGGTGACTGGCAGCTTATATATATAGTTACCTGTATTACGGCGATTCCGTAATATTTGACCATTCCCCTTGATTTTGGTATGAATCGGTACCAGAATTGGACAGGGAATTTAAAACAGTAAATAGAAATAAACACGGTTCAGATCTGGCGAAGATATCATGAAATAAAAACGGACTATTTTGACAACTAAGCAGAGACATCGCTAGAGAGCGTGAAGGCCAGGAACTATTTAGCCAGCTACCATACCTCGCACACAACGTGAGCACTGATTGGCTGCGTGTTGCTGGTGCTACCTCACCATTTAGTATGAAAGGAGCGGTAGATTACACATTCTGTACTATGTGCGGAGACTTGTTAGCCACCAGAAATTACTTTATTCTTCACTGTTCCTGAGTATGGACCACCCCAGCTAGTACCCTGCAGTAAATCTCCAAGCAGCAGCTACATCGCGTGCCCACTCACACTGCAACTATGCGGTGCATCAACTACATGTGACATTTATTCAGTTCTGCACTGATGACTAATAGATGCACCACATAGGAATATATCTTAATTATGTTATACCAAAATTGGTGGTACCGTAAGGTTGGGTGCAACCTCCGTTATGAATTTTTTACTGTATATAATTATGTATGTTGTGACTGTGCCAGCAATTAAACGATACCGCAGGTCAGATGCAACCTCCATATTTTAATGATTTGTATAGATGCGATGAGGCATTTTGCCCATATTGTTAGTTAGTTATTATAAAAACTACAAAATACTGGGACCACAGTTCACTTAGGTTACACTATACATCAACAACAAATGCATCACCTTGTTTCTCCCCTACAGCAACAATTATTCACTAAAGTCGCTGCTCATGCTCTCACTAGCGAACATGACATGTGGGCACTAAAGCTAACTATGATAGTTCTCGATAGGATAGGTTTGAAAGTAGCCAAGGGTGACTACTCGTTAAATGTAAACTTGTTAATATAAAACTCTTTTCCGTGCACTACGGCTCCATTATATTAATGGTACCATTAGATTTTATAGTTGGCCATTTATGTTAAGGCCTCCTAGATTCAATGAACAAGTAGCTGCCTGTGACTACGCTCCTCTGGCCGTCTGGTCGAAATAATTGCTTGGATTCCCTCTGCCACATTGGTTAGGACTGACTTAAGAATCTACTGGGGTTTCTTGATGGTCAGAATCAAGGTGTCGATGACCATGCATTCCCCTTTGTATCTTCGGATTCTTATTAAGCAAGCCTTTATGCCAAAGTAGGAACCACTGCGAAAATAAATAAATATTATTTCCAGTCCAGCAGTGTGTTCTTTGGGCAACTTTCTTTAAACCTAATGCAGATAAAACGGTAACTCCAGGGTTCGGATCTCACATGATCCACACCTGAAACATTAGGTGACGGATAAAGACGCAGATTGCCATCTAACTCAAACGGTGACTGGGTGTGGCCTTAGTGCCCACCACGCCCTCTGGGAAGGCCACCCTAGATGGAAATCCGTTTCTTTCTCCCCACAGTAAATAAGTTAAAAACCACTTGCTAAATGCTTTTGTAATGTGACTCGTCCCTGTCTTGTTATTTGTGGTAGCACTGCGATATGTAGAGGGATCGCTTTGCGACTCTGAAACTACCACCAATTTCCTCTCGCAAAACCACAATATTTTTGTAGGTTAACCCTTCCATTTTTATTTTGCATCTTTTCTAGTGGAGCGGCCCTTTTTACCACATCCCATCCTCTGCTTCTGCGTTGTAGGCATTTTCCTGTGACAGAGGTCCGCACGAGGCACTTTCCTCTCGCAAACCAATAATTTTTGGGCGGCCTGAGGCAGATACAGTTTATATTAAACCAGCTGATTGACTGTGCCCAGACCCTCCCTCACAGGGGTACCTTCCATAATACCCTACATATACGAATAAAGCAGCAAACGAGTACCATTGTTTGACTCTTCTTTTTCTTCATAGTGAATCGTGTCATTACCACTTTCCTGTCTATGGAATTATGGCAAGACATACTTGTAATATCAACAGCCGGGACGAAATGGTGCTGTTCAATTTCCGCAGCAATGGCTGCAAGAGCCCACTGCAATATGATAGTTCCACTGGCCATGGAGGGAAGTCTTTGTGAACACCGGAGATGCATGGCACCTACTTCCAATTCCCGAGGTTAGCTAGCCAATGACACCTTACGGAGGAGCCATGCGCACTCCTGGTGGCACAGAGTGGTGCCCGATGTTGGGCTCAAAGCGAAAGTGAACCCACACCAAATTTCAACTCCTGTATGTTTCAGTCTCCATTCTTCTTCAATACGTATACTTCAGATCAAGAGATGGAGTATTTGAATGACAGGACGCTGGAAATGCTGACCAGTGATTATATACCACTCCCCGGTGTGGGATCATTAGCACCCATTAGACAGGGATACTCGCCAATAAGTGAGGAGCCATTTATAGATGGGTCACAGGTGGATATCCCATATATAACGTTGTCTGGCACCATTTACCATCGTAGGATAACGGACACCATCACACCAGTCCCCTAAGAGGACCATCACCGACCCCTATGCGCCCACCTTATGCATCAACAGGTGAACAGTGGCAATATGCACAGACACACAGGCCTGTGTCTCCCCGACATCATCTCCTGTAGCGCAGCACAATATTCAACCACGGCAGTACCAACAATGGAACCCAGAGCCTGAACCACCACTGGTCACCTGACAATCCACCTACACACCGCATCAATCACTCATGCCTCTCTCCGGTAACACCACAACATGGCCCAGCCAAACATCAAGTTGGCCCCCTAAGGCAGACAGAACATGCACCATTAGAACATCCTCAACCGCTTAGGCACCCACCAGAATATGCGGTACCGTCTCATTACAATGAACGGTACTGCATGCAGGAAATTCCAAAGTATGAGCTCCCTGCAACGTTGCCAATGCAGTACCACCCTGATTAACGATTTGATAGGAAACATCTACATCAACCACATGAGTATGGTTCGCGACCCTCCTCAGTGTTCAGTCCAATCGCCCCCGCACCGCCACCAGGATTCACGCCTAACACTCCCTATCATAGCACTGGCCAAGTTATTCTTAGTGGAGAAGGCGACTGGGCCAATTAAAAGTGCCAGTTTCAGATAATTTGTCGAACAAACGGATGGTCAGATCACTGGATGGGAGAATATCTGGCCACAAAATTATCAGGGAAAGCATTGCAGGTCTTAGCAGCTTTAGGATCAGAAATGACGCCCGAACAATTTGGCAATACGGCTCTCGGAGAAACTATCCGATTACAACTGAAGAATCTACGGTGCCATTCGAATGAGATATCCCTGAGTTAGCAAGCCATATCATGCGGTTAGTCACTCTGGCTTATCTTAGCACCAACCCTTAGGGAGTCACTCCCTTACAGTTAGATACATTTATTGACGCTCTAAGTGGTGAACCCTTCATAAATGAGAAACTCTTTCTATTAGAACATGGAAGCCTACAGACACTGATGGCTACCGCCATCCGTTTGGAAAACATCTTGGAAAAAGAAAACAATGCCAGACGTCAAACATATCCTATCAAGGAGTTAAGTGACACCAATGCAGTTACTACCACAGACACCGCACCCGCTTCAGGCAACACAGCAGAAGTGGACACACCACAAAACGCACCACCTCAAAGTCACAATGCACCACGAGGCAGAGGCCATGGCCAGTCCCACTGTGGAGGCCACAATAACACCCCAGGATGGAGTAACCAACTCAATAACTTCAATAGATCCAGTACCCATGAATGGTTGGAGGAAATTACAAAACAGATTGCTTCTCTAACCAATCTTTTGACAACACTGTCAACTACCGTAGCACAAAATACTACTAGACCCCCTTTAAACCACCCTACACAATCGGTACTGCAGCCAAACACTTGTTTGGATGTGGTTAATTAGGACACTGGAGGGAGCGGTGTCCAAACCGACCTTCTTCCACTACACCACAAGTAGAACAAAGTAAACCACCAACGGAGCATCCAGCAAACTAAAAACGGCACTGAAAAAAGAGTCAGTTCAATGCCCGCCTCTTAAAACCAGCTCAACAACGGCCCTCAGTCAACAACCTTCATCTTTACACTCTAACCATACCGCACCCCTCTTGGCTTTACCTGAAAAATATCTTACTACCACAGGTACAGTTTCACAGTCTACGGTACCACAGACATGCATGGTGTCTACGGCACCGACTACAACTCTTCCTCTGGTGAATGGCACCCCTGCCCCAGGTACGTCCACCAAACCCTCTTTCCTATGTAGAACAGGCGTGGTAGGTCGTAGCACGTCCACGGAGACAACCTTCATCCAAGCTACCCGACCAGCTGCTATGATACCAAATTCACAATGTCCTCTAGTGGTATGCCATATGCAGCTTCCACCACCATCGCGTACGCTTCTCCTCCCAGCAGTAGTGACGTGGATAGATTGCCCTGAACCCATAAGAAAACAACGACAAAAGTATAGGGACAGGCAATAGAATAGACACTGTTTCTTCTGTGCTTCTACTAAGCATATGATCATGCACTGTCCTAAGTGGACGGCACATGTTGCACATTGCAACCGCACCACCAGCCCTCACCCTCCCGCTTTCTATCCAATTTTCACATCACGGGTCTACTACCACAGACACAACACTCTTCTACCAATAGCACTGTCATCACCTAAACCGAATGGACAGCAAAGATGACATGTCGCTCCGTTTTTCACTTAGCCACCCAGGAAGCTTGCAGAGGCCATTGAGAAACAAACGGTTTAGATAGAAGACTCCACCGCACCACGAGAAGATAACCAGGGACCAATACTGGAAACTCTTCTGCAGGCACATAACAAAGTTGTGTACACGTGTGCCTGTTTGTTTGGCAGTGTGCCCACTAATGCTACTGTGGATACGGGAGCTTCCATTACTTCTTTAATCAGCGTTTATATTCCTATTGTGAGGTGACGTCATATATTAATAGTGACATCATACAATCTTGTACACATTTTAGCCCCCACCCCCACCTCGATGCGTATATACAGTGGAATGTGAACGAGCAGTTTGACCAAAACCGTCTCCAGCATTCATATGCTGATTAGTTTAGCACTGGCTATTGTTGATTGACATATGGTGATTTCGCTAGACTCATGCATGGCGTTACATGTCGACCATATGTTTATGATATTCCATCAATGGGTTGGGAAACATTCACTCTAAACACCACCTTACACGCACACGTAATTTAGGAGTAATAGTGCATCACCTGGTCACGTTATATGTGATATGGTTAGTGAATTGAGCACGTGTAGAATTCAGTCTACGATATTACGCGGTGCTGGTAGCTATCGCGCGAGGCGCAGTGTGAATAAGTCATTGTGACCCTGTTGCGGGATCGCGGATTGTCAAATATGCCTAACCGTTTTGTGGCTTAAAGCTGCGGTAATACTGCAAACCAAACAAATGGAATTTCGCTGCATATTTTTCCGAACAAATAAAATGTATAGGCTAGGGTGCAGTGGGTAAATTCCATACGAAGAGAGCCGATTTCCGCGAACCCAAAAATGATGATGGCTCAGTACAACAGCCGTCGTCCGCTCTCTGCATTTCGGCGCAGATTGTTTTCGAGTAGAAGCACATATATGGCTATACTGACGACTGGTTATATAACTTGGAATGCTTTTATTGATTAATTATGAAAAATGCGCACCCCATTAGGCCTACGCGTAGAAAGGCTCCCCCCCTTCCCCTCCTACTTTCTTGCCAACAAAAACCGGAAGAAACAAAAAAATACTACTTGGCCTACTACTATTACTTACGCCCTTTGTCTAAATATAAGGCCGGGTAACGTCAAATGACGACATCAAGAATTATTAACAGCTGTCTAGCTAGTCTATCTAGTTCAAAACCAGTAATTTAGGTCAATCGTCTAGAGTCATTTGCAGCGGAGACATACGTAGTACACCTATCTGTTTGCAGTGCACTATGTGACGCAACGCGGGTGTGAGGGGAGGGGGAGGGGCATAATTATGCATTGTGACCTATTAGTTGGAGAACAACGGAATTTAAACATATTGAATATTTTGAACAATATTTTACTGGTAGCTATTGCAGCAACAGGTTCCAGTAAAACTGTTTTCAAAATATTCAACAGATTTCCTGTGCAGTGGTCATACTTCCTCTCTTTTTTCAGAGACCACTGACCTCTCTGTTAAGTAATAAAATATTACACTGATCATCAGTTTGAGTATGTCTGATCCTAATGAAATTGGTTGCTGCCAGGAAAAGTAGGCTTAACAACCGACACGCCACAACCCCCCCCCCCCCCCCCCCCGCCCCCCCCCCCACCAACACACACACCATGCTTCACCAACAATCCACACCACATCTTGAATTTAAAAAACAAGAGGTCCAAGTGGCTGTGGCGCTCACCTGGACCATTAGCATGTGAACCATTTGCATTTAAAGAGACATGATAGATAATTTTTGGAAAATCTAAGACTCACCCATAAAATTGATCAACCAAAATTCAGAATAGAAGTTCTGGATTCTACCATAATAGGGTCGCTCTAGCCAAAGTTGGTTGAAATATGTCAAGCAGTTATAGTTTTTTTCATAAAATCTAAGATTGTGTTTTCACAAAAGTATATGTTTTATCATTTTGACAATTTCTGGTACATTTTTCATAAAATCAAAGATTTTCACCCCAAAGACTGATGAATAAAAATTCTGAACTGTGGTTCTGGAGCCTATGCCCATAGGGTCCTTCCAGCCAAATTTGGTTGAAATCGGCCAAGCGGTTAATGAGGAGTAGTGTTTGAAAGCAAAAGTTGACAGACACACGGCGGATTGTCGCCACGGCATAAGGAGATTTGCAAGGTGGATGTGGCGCATCCTTGGTCACAAAGTGAGAAAGGTTTTACCTACATGTGTCATTTACTGAAATTAACACTAGCCTGTTACCACTGTTAGCCCAAGGCTAGTACAAATTGACAAGTGTGAAGTAGAATTTGTGACTGACCACAACTCGGTGGCCTAGTAATAATTTAATAGCTAAAGTAAACCCTTTAAAGTCTTCTTGGAATCTGGGTCCCCAAATTGTCAACCAATGTATTATGAACAATTAAAAAAAAATATAACTCATTTTACGCATCCCAATATATGTAATAATTAAGTGTATTGCGATCATTGCCTCATGATGAATAAATAAACTAGATGCTGGTCAATCTTTCCATCATTACCGCTTCCGCAGTGGTCTTGATAAATGTCCATTTACAAATCAAGACTATTTTTGAAAATTTCCCACTGGAATGACTGGTTGGTTACAAAACCAGTCTCTCCAGTGGTAAATTTTCAGAAGTAATCTCTTGGAGTCTTGGTCAGCAAATGGACACACCAGTACACTGGTTATAGCTCAGTTCTCTCACCCCAATATATATTGTTGACGATAGTGTGAATAAATATATATATAAAAGCTGCTACTGTTGCATCATTCTGTCATGTCTGTAGTTGCCTCGATAATGTCCATTTGCAGACCAACTAAAGACTATTTTTGAAAGCTTACCACTGGAATGACAGGTTAGATTACCAAAACAGTCATTTCATTGGTAAATCTTCAAAAGTAGTCTTCTTCTGGCATCATGGTCAGCAAATGGACATACACTGTATATGACCCAGTTCGCTCTGGCTACCCAAATATGTATTGCTCTCAATAGCCTATACTAAAAGATGTTGCAATGTTTCCATTAGTGTTTGTGTACCAGTAGTCCTCTTCATAAATGCCCATTTGCAAACCAAGAAGACTATTTTTGAAAATTTACCGCTGAGATAACTGGTTAGTTTATGGAACCAGTGATATCATTGGTAAATTGTCAAAAATAGTTATCTTAGTTTGCAAATAAACATTAAATTTTTCATCTTTCGCTAAGCATTTGCTAATGTGTGCTAATCCATGCTATCTGGACAAGTTTTACTTTATTATAGGCCTAATATCATGGGCTTATATTTTGTCCTTGATTTCAAGTTGCATCTTGTCATTATTCAGAACTTGTACAATTTATCACTTTGAAATATGAAGAAACGTATGAAATGAATAAACATAAGAAAAATAATTACATGAATAAATACTGCTGCATATTTCATTGACATAAGCTTCCTGTGTCTTAAAACCTTTAATTCCTTTCAATTTGAAACTGATTATAATCCAGGAAATAGAAAGTAACAACTGCGTTCTATGCGCATACTCGAAGACATTTGTTACATTGTTTCTTGATTCATCTTGTTTCCGACATCATCATTTGACATCACTAAATTTATAATGTTAATTTGTGATGAAGTTATCGAAATATACGGCATAAACTTTTATTAGCCACCTATATTATCCAGAACGTAGATCAGACTGACCTAGTAATTATATGGATGGTAGCTTTTGCCCAGAGGTACTCACTCACCAAGTTTGAAGTCAATAGCTCTAAGTATGGCCACACGTGCCACAATGGTAATATTGTTTCTCATTGAGCCCAATACTAGAGAAAATGAAAGAAGTCAGAGAGGTACAATGAATCATTTTATTTAAATCAATGATTCTTCATAATAGGATAAAACATCTTGACAGGCACGCACACCCGAGTAATTGGCACCGACCTCATTTCTGATACTTGGTGGTCTCTGCAGAAAGTGAACCCAGGTGAAATTAAAGAGAGAACGAATGACTGACTGGTTTATGAGCAGCCAATCCGAACTCACTTTGTTATCCCCCCGAAGTCCGAAGCACCACCTAATCATCTACTGTGTCGACACACACAGTGACACGTGATGCACACTCACACCAACGCCTTGAAACGCTTGAAATAAATATATCACAATTTTATGAGCTAAATCACAATGCGTGTACGGTGTTAGTATTGACAATAATAATAATGATGGTGACAATGAAGGTGATGATAGTAAAGTTCTATCAATGGAGTGACAATGATAATGATAAGACTGATGGCAGTGACAATGATTGTGATGATGGTGATGACTGCATCTTACTATGATGATGAGTCACAATGATGGTGATGACAACAGTGACATGATGAGAGTAACAATTATGGCGCTTACACTGTTGATTGTGACCGATAATGACAGTAAAAAGGCTGATGGAGATAATAGTACCAATAACAGGGAGATACATTTCTATCTATGCCATGTCCATTTTAGGTAAGCTCCACTCATAATTTGCCTGTGTTGGAATCGATCGAACCCTGAATTCCTAGAATACCATTATCAGGGTACCTACCTACACAGATAACCTCAGCTAACCTGATGAATATTTTGAAACTAATTTGACTGAGTGCTGTTTCTGCCATAGTCAGCGCACAGTTAAATTAGTTTCAAAATTTTCAATAGAATCAGCAGAATGATTATTAAATAGTACATCTATCAGACATACAATTTGTACACTTGGCGGACTATTCCAGCTTCATGAGGAGTATTTATCTCAAATATGATTGTGACATCATCCTACATGTGATGTAATTGATTATGACGCCATATACTTGAACGACAGATCAGAGGTGACCATGATTTAAGTAACAATGAAGATAATAATGATGGCGGACAATGATAGAAATAATGATGCTGATTATGATGGTTTCAAATTTATGCTGACCAGGACAATCCTTGTCAATCTTAGGTCAATCATAAAGGCAATCCATTGAATATTTTGGAAAAGGTTTGACTGGAAGGCATTGATGTCTAAGGCAGCAATGGCTTCCAGTTAAATTATTTTCAACGGAATATAATTTTAGGTATTATGCATTGGACAGAAAAATTCTTATATTTGGTAAGTAGGCCTATCTGTGCGTGTCAATGTAGATTGTAGTTTTATTATCACAGTGACACAGCACACGTGCCAGCATGATAAAACCTAAAGAAACAAGATGACAAACACAACCTGAACCTGTTTAAATGGACATAACAAGCCAATGTCTTTGTCATATGCCTCGTAGATGATGATGATTTATGTTAGATGACACACCCTCTTTGTCCGTTTTAATGACACAGTCTCTTTGTCCTTTTTAGCCACTCAAATCATCATCAACCAGATTTAGGGTATGGACGCTCCAATAGGCTAGGTACGGATTGACCGGTACGGTTTTGTTACGGAATCATTACGAAGTATAAGGCCTGTATGGCCTTTTGTTGGTCAAAATATTTGAGTTTAAAACTAACCGTCACTTTTTCCGGTTAATAAACTTTTGTGACTTGTGTCATGTAGATATGATGGATACATATATCTATACATCTTATGTATTCATAATAACATATTATACATGTATACACATTTACACTTCTAGACAGTACAAGGTGCATGAAAAACATACATGTCCACCTGTGCTTAAATTATGGAAACAAAGTAGGCTATACATTCTACTAGGTACTGACAATCCCTGCCAGTTTCGTATAAACGGTTGTACACATGTGAATTCAAATACTGGATCTGAAGGCGACTTCTCCAGGAGATTTGCCTAAGCGGTTACACAGACTTCAGGTATGCTAGGCTACAAATGATTAACCAGTCGGGACAGCATCTGTCTTGAACATGCGTATGGCACCAGTATATCTATATTTCAGTAATTGTAGTAAGACACAGCGTAGCGACTTCCCAGGCCAGGTTTGGACTGCTTCGAGTTTTCTGTTTGTAAACAATTAATTAATTATTGGTTTGTAATAATGAAGCATGACCTTTGCATGTATGGAGGTTTTGTATTTGTCACTACAACAGCAAGCATTGTCCCATCACAACTTGTAAGTTTTGACTAAAACTAAAACAAACTGTGCAAATTATTGTCTATTTTCTGATACGCAGCCTATATATAGATACTTTATAATTTAATGCGGCAAATATAATACAATATTAGCTCATATAAAAAAACACAAATAACTCGTTTGTAATTTACTGACCAGTCTACATTCTGAAGTTGCGCATTTCTGTCGTCCATGCCAGTTCAACTCGTCGCTAGGTGCCTGTTCGAAATCTGGTAACGGTTCAAATTGGTTTGATCTACGCCTAAATTCGGCACATCATCGCCATCTTCAGGCCTGGAGTCACTATTTCCCTCAGATATGAGTTCAAACTCGTTCTAGTGAATGCTGCCTGGAGAATATGCCGAGAAATATTCACGTTATTTGAGTAAATTTCCATTTTCAGCGATGAAAGAGTTTTTGTTAACAGAAAGGTAGGTCCCTCCGATGACGTCACATCCCCGTTTTGACGCTAGTTGTTGTTGTTGTTCGTATATCCCTCCTCTTGATAGGAGCACCCACATGTGTGGTTACGTAAACTACAGTTTGATTTATGAACATTAAATAATTGTAATTTTAGTCCGCAATTATAGATTAGCTAAGTATGTTGTCCGCATACGTTTCGATAATAATAACACAAACACTGTTCAGCACCAGAGTGCATGGACAATTATATATAAATACAATTCTGATTCAGGATATCAATTAACAGCAGTTACTGTTGATTAATGTTGTTGTGGAAGCTGGTTAAAGAGGAAGCTTCTACCGCAATGCAGGTTGTAACATAGTTTTCTAGTTATACATTCCAATTCACATGATAATGAGAAGTTGTTAGGTAGTAATCCAGCCCTGACTAGACTTGTACAGTCGATAATAAGTTTTACTTGGTGATCTTCTATGCTGGAGATATATTTCCAGGAATTCTCGCCAAGGTGGTCGATGATGGTTTTCTTGAGCAGTGATAAATATTGATTTCTATACTGATGGAGTGCACCACGGTGTAGCAAGAAGTGTTGATAATCTTCAGAACTCAACTGACAGAGACGGCATGTGGGGTTCACAATGTTTTGGTTGAATTTACTTAGTGTTGCTTGTACTAGGTATGTTCCTGTGATGAGCCTGGCTTTAATGACACTACGTTTTACATCCTTGTTGTCATTGTCTACAGTGTGCACGGATATATGGCATTTCCCAATACAAAGGTCTTTAGTGTTACAGTTTTTAAGTTTACTTTTGGTTTCACACGCAAACTGTAAGTCCTCGTTCCATTGGCTGTCCACGGCAGATTTTACTACTGATTTCCATTTTAACTTAGTGGGTAAATTCAGAATAAGCTCTTGGATGTTTGCTAAGTTGTATCTCTCTAGCAAATTCTTAATATAAATAAACCAACTGCCAGATTTTGGAGTCTCAAACGCCAATTGTCTTACTAGTATGTGGTTAAGTGGCTTGTTTTGGCATGCCAGGATGTTCCTCAAAAGTGTTAGCTGACGTATGTGTAGCTCTGCAGTGATTGGTCTAGCGCCAGGTAGAAGGAGTACAGCAGATTTCGCGGTCCTCGTTGGAAGGGCTTGTATCTTCCTAAGTATGTCAATAAAGAAGCTTTCTAGTTGATCAAGTTCTTGTTTTTGTAGTACAAGGATCTCTAGTCCATAGAGTAGTCGAGGGATGACATAAAGCTGGATGATACGGTATGCAATTTTTGTTGATATACCATTCGAGCCATGCAAACCTGTGCCAGTGAGACAATAGAGTGTGCGTCTAGCACAAGATATACGTTCTTGAACATTGATCTTCGTTTCTTGTTTTGTAGTTCGAGATAACCCCAAATGAGTTGCTGTTGTAGAGACAGATATTTCTAATTCGCCAAGACACCATTTAGGCAAGTGTGGAACAGATTTTGTGCGTACTGAATTGTGCAGTATTGTAGACTTTTCTGGATGTATTAGGTATCACTCACGAGTTGAGTAACGATATACAATATCAAGCATACATTGCAGTTCAAATTCTGAGTTGCTCATTAGGGTGAGATCGTCAGCAACTGTTGGGCATCCTGTATACTGAGTTCCCATGAATGTTCCTAGTTGTGAAGATTCTAATTGCTGCAGCAGGTTGTTAATGTAAACTTTGTACAACCCAGTGGAGAAGATGCCCCCTTGTCGGACACCTTGCAGTATCGGGAATGAGTTGCTTAGAGAACCTTCCCACTTCACTTTCGCAGTAAGATCCCTGTAGAGCAGATCAGTAATTTGCAGTAAGTGTAGATTTATACTTTCGTCATACAGCTTACACTTTAAGGATGCATGATCCACCACATCAAATGCCTTCTGAGTGTCTAGGAAGGAGGTATACAGCGGGACATGTACATCTTTGCATTCTGTAGTAGTTTCTGAGAGTATTAAACCAGCCATAAGTGGCGAAAGTCCTCTAGTAAATCCAAACTGCAGAGATGATTGATTGCATGGTAACGACTCTTCAATTTTGTCAAGGATGACATGCTCAAAGATTTTCCCCAGTAGAGATGTTACAGTGATACCTCTGTAATTACTCAGATTTGAGGGGTCCTTTCCTTTCTTATGTACTGGAGTAATAATTCCCCGTTTGAAGATGTCTGGAATCTGTTTCGACTCAAAGATGTAGTTGAACAACTTGGCCAGTAGTGGTTTAATTGACTGTCCTGCATGAATAAAGTGCTCTGCATTGAGGCCAAATTCATCTGCGGATTTGCCAGTGTGGAGCTTTGAAATTGCTTCATAGATTTCGGTAGGTGTTACTGTAGGAAGTATTTCTTGATTCTGGGCATATGTACATTGGATCAAATGAAGGTCGATCTTAACTCGTGCATGGTAATCATTATCAAAGTTTACATGTTGGGAAGGTTTTGCTAGGTCTTCATAGAAGGCTGCAAGTCCATTCCGTTGCTTCACCATATCTGTAGTGGGAACTCCATTGACAACTAAAGAGTCAGTATCACTACGCCTTGTCTTTGATTAATAAGCCTGTAGAAATTTGCAGAACCATACTCAACCATTACTTGGTTGTACAGTGATTTTCGCTCTACCGCGGCTTCAGTACGCTGTTGGGAGCGGAGCTGTCATTTCAATATTTTACACTGCATAGAAGTAGGATGATCTGGTCCGGGTTTACCTGCCTCAATCCAGTTTTTGTGTAAGTGCTTACCCTGGATGAATATGTCCCTTACCATTGGAGATGCCTTCCATTTCGGGCCACACATTACCAATTGTCTGGATGGGACTGTAGTGCTGGCTGCACACTTGAGAGCATTTTGAATATTGTCTACAAATGTGTCAATGTTACAGTCTTCCCTACCTGCAGGTATGACACTCAGCTTTCTTGCTAGAGTTGACTGGTACTCATCTTTATCCATGTTTGTCCAAATTAGTTTGTAAATTGATTGTTTGTTCTTTGCAGCAGAGAGTTTTGTGACACTTCTGACAGGGATACAACAGGAGACCGGTACATGTGTAGAGGTATTGATACAGTGCATGCTGGCAATGGACAAGTTCAGTATATTTGTAGGATTATGGTAGAAGAAGTAGTCGATTTGTGAGCTTTTCCCGTGGATGTATGTTGGTGTAGTCGGCATATACGGTACTGTCACAAAGTTTAGATCCTTTAGAATGTTGTTAAGTAGTTTATCTGATTTACTGCCTCTCGGTAGAATGGTAGCATTCATGTCTCCACACCAGATAATGCTATGGGTGATGCGATATGATTCCACGATGGTATATATGAGATCTAAGCATTCAGAGTATTTGTCCGCAGAGTCTGAGTACCCAGATGTAGGCATGTACGTATTAATGAGTAAGTATGGCATAGGCTCAGAATTAATTTCGAGAAGACATATTCTTTCATTTCCTTCCTTCAGAGGTTTGACAAAATTATTGACTTCCTGACGCCAGAGTATGGCAACTCCTCCATATCCTCTACGATGTTCGAATTTGCATGTTGGAGTGTTTGAATCTACAGACTTCGTGTTGTAGTAGAATTTGGGTAGATATTTCTGAATGTCGCCACTTTCAAACTCCCACAGCCAATGTTCTTGTAGGCGTAGTATATCTGTATTTTTCGAAATATCTTGTACATATGGTAGATTACCCTTGATTCCTTCTACATTCAATGTAGTCAATCTTAGAAATTGATGGTCTGTCTTCTGTTGAGCATTAACGGCGACATGGATCTGGTGGTTGATGTTTGCTTTCTTGCTTGGTAATGTATTTTTTCGGGGGGTCGGGTGTGGAGACCAGTTGCCCCTAAAAAAGGCTGTGTTGGCTGATGAGCAGTTTGAGTGGCTTGAGCTGAAGAATCATGTGCATCAGCAAGTTTATTATCTAAACTGTTAGATCTTCTTCTTAATACATTGGTTGAATTATCCTTTTTGTTGTTAATATGCAGGTTGGTAATGTCTGCTATTTTGGCCTGTATTGAGCCAGTCATCGATAACTGTTGCAGATAGTTATCACCATGTTGTGAAGATTTGGAATGCTTGGAGTCGCTAGGTAACAATTTGCTTTCGGATGGAGTTATTTGTGCATTTACCATACTGCTTGAGTCTTTATGTAGTGTTTTCACTGCCTTTGCCTTGGTTTGTGACTGAATCTGTCTTTTATGTGAGTTGGCCGGTGGTATCTTACTCTGATCTGTACATGCCTTCTGCTGGTAATTGCTGCAATATAATGAGAATGTACGTTGCTCGGACATCTGGTGTTGTGTGGGCTCGCGTCGCACAGGCATGGCTTGATGATGATAAGATTCATGGCGCACATGCATATCATGATTAAGAGAAGATTTATGGCGCACAGGCCTTTCATGATGTTGTGAGAATTCACGATGCACAAGAATGTCATGATGTTTTAAGGATTTGCGGTGCTGAGGCATGTTATGATATTGTGAGAATTCACGTTGCGCAGGAATGCCATGATGTTGTGACTGTTTACGGTGTAGAGGCATGTCATGGTATTGTGATAACTCATGATGCCCATGCATGTTATGATGTTTTAAGGATTCACGGTGCACATGCATATCATGATGTTGTGATGACTCATGGCGTACAGGCACGTTATGGTGTTGAAATGATTCAAGGCCCAGAGGCATATTATGATGTTGTAATGATTCATGCCACACAGGCATCTCATGATGTTTTAAGTATTCAAAACACACAGGTATATCATGATGTTGTGATGATTCATGGCACACGGGAATATTATGATGTTGTGATGATCTATGGTGCACAGGCATATATTGATGTTTTGATGATTCACGATGCACAGGCATGTCATGATGTAGATAGGATGCATGGCGCACAGGCATGTCATGATGTTGTGATGATTCACGACGCACAGGCATGTCATGATGTAGGTAGGTTTCACGGCACACGGGCATGTTATGATGTTGCATGGATTTAAATTGCACAGACATGTCTGGATGTTCTGAGAATTCATGGCGCAAGGGCATTTCATGATGTTGTGATGATTCACAGTGCACAGACATGTCATAATGTTGTGACTGAACATCGTGACAGCTCTGTGGTCGAGGAGACAGATTTGGATGAGTGTTATAAGATGGTGGCTGGGCTTGAAGATAGTTTGGCAGTAGCGACGGCACAGATTGTTGTTGCGACACATAATGATGGTCTGATTGTACAGATGATGGAAATTGCCCTTGATATGTCTGTTGACCAGCGAGTTGGTAGATTGGTTGAGGTTGCAGTATTGGCTGAGGCTGTGTCTGTACAGGCTGCTGTTGCAACATTTGGCTCATTGGCGAAGCTGTAATATTGAGTTTGTTCTCTATTTGGTTTAGTTTATTTATTATGAAGTTTGTTTCATTGGTGCTTTGAATTAGTTTATGATGTTCCAAGATAAGATCTATGCGTTTTTCCAGGAGGTCAAAACGGTTGTAAATGCCAGAGAGATCAGTGGTATATGACTGGATTGAAATTAGGGCAGTTTCTCGTTTCAGCAGTGACCTGTAGCAGTGAGATTGTTCTGTTCTGATCCTTTATTTTTTGCTCTAAAGTTGATATAAACACCTTAAATTGTGACAGCTGGTTTTCGTAACTAGTAGAATTGTTCTTTCCACTACGCGGGTTTGAAGAGGTCTGTCGTGTTCTTGGCGCATCACTGTTAACAGATAGTGGTTCTTTGTTATGAGACTGTATCACCTGGGATAAAGGTTGATGTGGCAGACTAGGATTGGTGGTCACGTGAGCTGCTTCAGTGGAGATTAATTGAGCTTCCTCAATAGAAGTCAACTTGTCTGATGCTATTTGACTTTGAGGAACCGATTGTTGCACTACAGCATCCGATGTATTATCTGTATTTACTGAATTATCTACTTTGACATGGTAATCCTCTACAGCAGCTTCTTGCGATGCAGTCATAATAGGGAACGGTGCGATAGAAACACTCGTGTCATACAGTAAGTTGTTGGTGCATAAGCTACAGGTAAATGGAACTTCATCCATGATCTGGTTAACTCTGGTTTTGTTTGGCCCTGCACATGAATAATGTAGCCACATTGAGCAATTGTCACATTGGATAGTTTCCAGTTCTGATGGCTTGGTGCACACTGGGCATGTGTACATGTCTGTTGCTGCGGAATTAGTTTCAGACGATGATGATGGATGATGTAGGCCTACCACTGCTGTGTATGAGGTGCCATGCTGTTCTTTCTTGGTAGCAGTATTTATCTGATTAACTGCTGACTGAATTGCGGTTTTGAATTCTCTGTTAAGAATGGTTATTTGATTTCCAGCAGACCTTAGTTTCCTCAGAATCGGTCAAAGATTTCCTCAACAAAATAGTCTACCTCTTTACCATTTGCTAGAATTTTCGATGTGGAATTATACAGGCTAACTGTACATTTTGCACTTTTCTTTCCACGCGAGCTCTTCGCCCTGGTCATATATATTGTCTGATATACTTGAGAGTTGCTGGTATCAACTGTGTCTTTTGTGATAGCAGAAAGTGATGTAGTCTTATCTTTTGATAGTCTATCGATGCAACAAACAATTTCCTTCTTAATCATTTCGTATGATGCTGCACTACATTCCACTAGGAAATTTTTGCCAGGCTTCATCAAGTGTTCAGCTGAGGTCTTGTCACACGCATTTAATTTCTTCTCAAGCGCTTTTGGTCTGTTTAATGTGTAGTTTGTCATTTTTATTGTGTGCTTATTATTTGATGTAGATGTTACTGATGCAGGGTGTAAAGCAGCTGTCCGGTCTGCTAATCTAGTGGAAGTCCGTGTTGGCGCTATAGCCATGTTTGACTGCATTTATCATTGATTCTCACGGAACGTAGGGCTGATTATCGTTGCTAGCTCTTTGTTCAGGCAAAGGTTTACTCAAGATCAAGCCTTTGTTGACTGGTTTACAGTGTAGTCAGACAGCTGCAAATCTAATTAATTATTTGTAGACTGACTACTGTTTCTGTTATACAGAATCATTTCCCGTGATGGTATCAGATATCAATAAACCAGTATAGTAATTGACTGACTGACTTGATCGACGCACGTATAGTTATATAGTGCGCCTGTCTTGCTAGATAAATGTCTAAAATTATTTTGACAGGGAGTTTAGGTAGATCTACAAGCTCTTTATTTATTAAGTTCTTTCGACATGTAATGCTAGTACTTCCGTTTCAGTTTCGTTTTTGGGAAGGTACGAAAATGGGCACTTTCGACGAAGTATTTACAGAATTATCTGTATCCTATGACAATATGATACTGTAATTTTTTTAGTCAGTATATGTTGCGTTATTTGCACGTATCAGAACACAAATCTCGCGTCGTATAGTACTTGGTCTTTAAGTATTGTTAATTGTCAGTAAACCGTTTTAATTCAAGCCATGTGAGATTCAGAACAGCTTGAATTCATCGTGTTGTAGTAGGTGTCCATGTAACGTTGTATCCAGTATGTTCTATGTCTGATTGAACAGTACCTGTTGTGACATATTTTGCCGCCATCATCACCATAGTCCATTCATTAATAAGAACTTTCTGTAAGACAAATGGACCGTCATCTTCGTTCACCGCTGTAGGAGAGGTTTTTGAGGCAGCAGCGCCAGTAGCTTTCATACCATTAACAGCTGCGAGGAAGTTCTGGCCTTGAGAGTGATCATCATCGCTTCTATTCATTCGGGCGTCCATAGTCACTTCGTTCGCCTGTCATGTCATCGTTTTGGTAACCATGGAGACGCCATCATCCTCAGTTAGACGAGGGATCTGATGTCCTGATTGCTGCTGCTATCGTCAGCATGAAGTCTTCAAACCATGGTGCTATCATAGACCCTGATCTCGGTTTCTGGTAGAACGACAAATTCTGACGGCGCTCCGCAGACTCCACGTGGATTCATTCGTGGTGGACGCGATCCGTTTTCGGGAATTCGCCAGATTAAACGGTACCTAACATTTGACCATTTGCATATTTTTTGCTAGCATACATTATATTACGTCTCACTCGTCCCTGGGTTTTGGATTAGTAAAACTAAAATATAAATTGTGTATGAATACTATGATAATTGATTATAATCACTGTTCTGGTAAAAGTCATGGGTATAATTAATTGATCCAAAATCATCATTTCTGATTCGTGATAATGTGGGTGCACTCGAAGGGCTGAATTTGGCCATACCAAATTTGATCACTCGATTGACCTTGACATTGACACGCGGTACAGGATTTGATAATTTTGGAAAATACCATTTGCTTATTAGCTAAATTCATTGGTTCAAGATCATCTAATTCTATTCATGATAATGTCGGTTCTCTCGAAAGATTAAATTTGCTCATACCAAATTTGATTAGTCGAATGACCTTAACATTGACATGATTTCTAGGATTTGACTGTCTTGAAAATGGTCATTGATATGTGCTCAGTAAATTAATCCAAAATCATTAATTCCTATTCATGATAATGCTGGTTCTCTCGAATGGTTAAAATTGCTCAACCCAAATTTGATTATTCGAATGACCTTGACATTGATATGAATCTTAGGTTTTGATTATTTTGGAATATGACATCCTTATCATTGACATACCATTATCCTATCGATTGGATCAATAAAAATATCTACGAATGGCAACGAGAATGATCGGTTGCTAAAAAACATTCTAAACCCTGATAATTATTACATCATTTAAAAATTAAGGGTTTCAAGGTCGTCGCCATTTTGAATATAAAATTGGCGCAAACTATGTCTTAACATATTATTGTTCATCCATTCGTTGTTATCATTTCATCCTATCATATATCATTGAATCATATCATTAATCGCTTTTTTACTCATCCTTGTTGTATATGTAATGCATACTCAAAAAATTTATTATTTTCTTTATCAATTAAATTTAATCGTTCGTTCTTACATTTCAACAATCTGAAAATTTGAGTTCAACCATTGAGGCATTGAACTTATTCAACATTGATGCCTGTTAGTTCTACAAAATAATTATTTATTCAAGTTCTAGTGCCTTCTTGGATTATGAGCCAAGTTTAGATGGTCATGTAGATGCTGATTACCAGTGACAAACTCTTGAACCGAAATTATCCAAACTTGGTAATTGCATTACCAGAGAATTTGGGGTCATCAGGTCACCTAAATTAGTTAATTTATTCGACGATCCTAGGTTTGCTGAATAGCCATTTCCCCTAGACATACTATCAAAACCTTTAATATCATTGAGGTCATGAAATTGAATTGACCTTCGCCTCATTTCAATGATCTTGACCCTAGAGTAGCCAGCATATCTATCACATGGGGGCTCGTCTTAAAAGAACTCGCCCTATAAAATGGGTGGTTCATTCAAATTAGCGTTATGGTCCAGCTTATTTAACAATACTGCTTCATAATTAAATATTGTAGATCTAACAGAAATTAATTTTTTCGGACAATTGACTAATGCATAATCTTGTGAAAATGTTTGTGTTTCAGCATTAAGGAAATAAAATACTGTATGTGGCAATCACAAAATGTGTTGTTTAGTTCCAACCTATTTATTATAAAAATATATAAATAGTATTTTTGTTTCCAGCGTGATCACGAGATTACCGTGGTTAATTGTCCATGAGTTGACGTTAGTGTGTATCATTGCGTGATATTTATTTCTACTATACGAAACAATGCAGTTGTAGATCTGTCAATCATAGACACGCTTATGTTCATCCGGTCTAGACACACGTGCTGTTGAGCGTAAATAATTACCTCGCGCAGAACAATCCAATCGATAAGCAGAATTTGCTCTAGTAGGATAATCGTATTTAAAACATGATCATTTTACTAGCTGGCTAAAAATTTGATAAAAATTAATTTGTAAAAGTGAGTAATATTAATTATAGATCTCAAATTTTTTACAAAATAATTTATGAAAATAGCTAGTCTTTACATGATCAAAATACGGCTATCGGAAAAAAGGGTTACTTCTACAAGTATAGCAAGTGTGTGGATTTTCAAGCGACGACGGATTAGCTTGTTTTGACGGAAGCTCGCTAACAGATGTTTTCGTTTAGTATATACATGATATATTGTCAACTTAAAGTTATCTGAATCTAATAAATTGATAAAATTTAAATCGGTTTGTTGATTCAAAGAACTTTATTAAAGTTATTATCAAATTTCAGGTTGTCACTATACAATTAAAGTTATTGTCAAATTTCAGGTTGTATTTTCACCATGCACTTAAGGTTATCATAAGTAAATTTGATGATTTAAAATTATTATTAATTACTGTCAAATTTATATTTCAATTTTATTTTATTTAATTTCGTAAATTAAAGTTCGATGAGGCATATATTACTAGCATCCTCATGAGCGCTTAATTTTGACAAATTCCAACAACCTGATTTTCACATCGAATATTTGATAAGACGTGGTGCTACAATCAAAAGTTCCAAACAGGACGCGCATCTATTTATTCAACTTCACACATCAGTAAATGAACATATATTAATTTACTGCTGCTTTGGAATAAACGATCTTTTGACCAAGTATATGTCACCATTCGGTCAGGAATTTCTTCCTTCTCCTGACCCGTTTGATAAAATACAGCATGACCGTAACGATTTAGTCATCACTTGAATCGATAGGGAAAAATTTGATCTTCCTTTTTTGTCGAAATACATGGATGCGAGTTGTCCAAGTATACGCAATATAGGATACAGTCCGGCAAAATATCAGACAGCTTATTTTCACGTGAAAACCTTTGAAATTTTCAAATTGAGCTAGATGATAAGGTTAAGTTAATAAACAAATTTTATGCTGAAACTAACCTTACTGGTAATCACAGACCAAGAGTAAAATTTAATCAATTATTATGGTCCAAATATTGTATCAACAGGGTAACAAAACGACAAGGTCGTAATAGAACCACAACTTTGGAACACTGGTCATTTGATTACTCTTCTCTGTATGACGGTCTCCATGCTAAAAGTGACAAAAAAATGGATGTTTAAAACATTGGTAGCCGCGTTTAGAAGCTGTTAAATTAGTAAATTAAATTATTAAGCTAGTAAATTCTAGATTAAGGGAGATAACTTCGTGCACATTTAGTTGCATTATTATTACAGAGTTATATCCCTTGTTTCTATTTCTAATCAAATATGGATGACGAAATACAGGAATTCAGTGAAAGTCCCACTAGAGGATTCGTCACTAGTGTTGGTGTCAAGATGCTTAAACAGCTTTGCGAGTTTTATGGATTACAGCCATCCAGTACGCTATCTCAACAAGGTCTACAGCTTTATCAATTGTCTTGCCTGTTGGCTGCATGTCAAGAAATCTCCTCTGACTTTGAGGAATGTTTTGTCTAAACTGCTCAAACAGCATTAGATCAATTAGCTGATTGAAAGTTGTTACAGACTCAGATTTTAACCAATTGTCAAAGTCTTGTCGAAGTTTTCTCGCATGGTCCCCAAAATTGTTATCCACCTGATCTGTATTCCTGAATGCCTGACGTAAACTTCAGTGACTAGAGTATGCCTCTAGTACAACGGCTTTTACTCGATCGTAATCAGATCGATCGTTCGGTGGTAGATTTGATTCAGCTTCTTGTGCCTGATTAATAAGGGCTGTTCGAACTAATGTGGCCCAATGTTCTCTAGGCCAACTCAAATCTAGAGCTGTTCTCTCAAAAGAAACAAACATCGCTTCTGGTTTCTTCTCTTGAAATCTTGGAACCATTTGTTGTTGACCAACGGCATTAAATGGATGAGTATAATGCTGTGATGGACCTTCATTTGTATTTCTCAGTCGTATAATCTCAAATTCAGTACGTCTGGCATGAGCCTCCAATGCTCTAGCTTCCACATCGAAGCGTCTAGCTTCCATCTCGAGTTTTGTGGTTTCTAATCTTAAACGGATAGCTTCCATTTCATGATCAGATAAACATTCCATTGACTTTCTGTCATCACCATTTGATAGGTTTACTAGATTAGTAGGTGATGGCTTATATGATATGTCAACAGCTGCACCATCAGGTTCTAGAACCTGTTTACTTTCCAATTCAGCCAATATAAATTTGACTAAGTCGGCTTTCAACAGCGTGGTCAGTCGGTCATATCAGTATAATTTAAAATTAAATACTGATAATAACTCATTCAGACGCAACATTTGACAGCCTAAAACCAAAAGTGACAGTAATCCACGAAAATCTAGATCACCGACACGTCCAAGTAGATCTCGGAATGTAAGCTGTCAACAAGATAAACCAGCGTCTCAATCACGTGACTCTGAATCATGGCAAAATAGAGAACGTGGAAGTTCACCAGTCAGGAATGTGTCCCCCAACAGTCTCATTTGTTTCAAATGCGAGGGAAGGGGCCATATTGCCAAGGACTGTACACAGCCACATAGTAAATTCTCTAAACCATCACAAAAACAATCACTGGTGGTCGATACCAATGATGAAATCAATTTTGAATATTCAGAACAGTCACAAGATGATTTTTGACGAGATGCGAAAGTCAACGTTGACAGTTTTCCCGATGTTGACAATGAGTACAAACTGTGGTGTATTTCAGGTCAGGTGCACTCAATTGTAAATAAAACGAGCATTGCACCTGTCACTGTAACCATTCTTAGAGATACATGATCATCGCTGAGTTTAATTTTGAGCTCTGTCCTTCCTTTCTCTAAAGACACTTATACAGGATCATGCATTCTAATCCGTGGTGTAAGCATGAAATATTTTCGAATATAATTACATAAGATTGGCCTACACATAGGCAATCAAATTCATGATGTTGAAGTTGGGGTCAGGGACGAAATACCTATTGAAGGTGTCTCTTTAATATTGGGAAAGGATCTAGATGGATCGTATAGAGAGCCAGGCCAGGCTAGTATCATGTACTTGGGTCAAAGTATGCTCAGTACATCCGTAGTACTCCCTATTGTGTCTGACAACCCATCTAATGTCTTATGAAGGTGACGAGGAGCTCTTCTATGGTTCTCCATCATGCATCGGCACACATGAGCAGAATTGAAGCCACCTCAGTGAGTCTCCGCCGTGTGTCGCTACACGCATGCAGACACGAAATCATTCTTCAGATAACATAGTAAGAGGGTTGGGCAGTGACACTGTAAGACCGAAAAATACTTATAAGTGCATCACGTTTGTTGATGACCCAGAACTTAGCTTTAGTTCCGGGGAACTGGCACGTCTTCAAATGGAGGATAAAGGATTAAGGAATGTTTCTCCATTGGTACAAGATCCTGGAGAGTGGCTTCATTACCGAATATGTTATTATAAACAAGACGGTATCCTCAGATGAAAGTATACCCCACGCAACGCAAAGCCTGATGATGAGGAACAAGTGGTTGCACAGATAGTATTGCCTGTTGCATATAGGTTCAAAGCATTATCGAAGGCCCACAATGGCCCTAGTTGTGGCCCACATTTTGGTCACAAGAAAACCACTTCGATCCTTACTCGTAATTTCTATTGGCCATTAATCCACGGAGATGTTAAGAAATTTTGCAGACCATGTCATATTTGCCAGTTGGTTGGCAAACCAAACCAACCCATTCCTAAAGCACCACCTCAACCAATTCCTGCTTTTGAAACCCCATTCTCGAGGGTAATCGTGGATTGTATTGGCCCTTTCAATAAAACTAGAGCAGGCAACCAGTATCCCCCCTGCTTACAATAATGTGTGCAAGTACACGGTTTGCTGAGGCAATAGTACTTCGAAATATTACATCTAAATAAGTGGTTAAAGTGTTATTAAATTTTTTTTTACAATTTTTGGCTTACCACGTGAACTTCAAACTGACCAAGGATCAAATTTCACTTCCAACATTTTTGCTCAAGTTTGTCAAGAACTTGGCATTAATTATGTAATGAGCACAGCCTATCACCCAGAAGCACAAGGTGCATTAGAACGCACGCATGGCTCATTAAAGACGATGCTACACACATTTTGTACTGAGAGTATGCGAGATTGGGATGAGGGCATTGATTTAGTCATGTTTATATAAGTAAAACAGTAAATGAGTCACATGGTTTTTTCACCAAATGAACTCGTTTTCGGACATACTGTCCGGAGTCCTTTAACGGTATTAAAAGAACAATTGTTAATCCCTCAAGCCGATCATAATCTTATTGATTATGTTACTAACTACGCACACGTTTACACAATACTCATCAGTTTGCAGCAGAAAATCTGAAAATGAGTCAGGCTGATCACAAGCATTGGTATGATAGGAATGCTAGAGAAAGGAAGTT
Organism: Chaetoderma sp. LZ-2023a; assembly: GCA_034401795.1. Lineage (NCBI taxonomy): Eukaryota > Metazoa > Mollusca > Caudofoveata > Chaetodermatida > Chaetodermatidae > Chaetoderma > Chaetoderma sp. LZ-2023a. Next base: position 116,882,753 of record CM067367.1, read on the forward strand.
TGACATTGGTGACAAAGTTTTGAAGTTGTCAACAGTTCTACAAAGTCCATTGCAAGCAAAATATGAAGGGCCTTATGTCATCACTAGTCGTGATGGTGAATTAAATTACTGGATCAAAACAGGTAAGCGAAAAGCTAATCAATGTTGTCACATTAATTTACTACGTGCATATGTTGAACGAGATGACATCATATCCTGCAAAGATATTTCTATCATGCAGATCAATTCAAAGGTGTTTAACATTGATAGATCTCTCATGCTCAACTACGAACATATGTGAACCTAAAATGGACAACAGTATTGCCATAGCTGGCTTACCAGAATCATTATCATATCTGGGAGATGATAAAAGATCTGAAATCATGTCTTTGATTCAAGAGTATGAATGCCTCTTTAAGAACTCTCCAGGTTGTACATCCGTTATCAGTCATGATATTGATGTCGGTGATGCGAGACCAATAAAACAGTCTCCATATCATACCAACCCGACAAAATCAGAAATCATGGAAAAAGAAATCAAATACATGTATGAAAACGGCATAATTCAACCTAGTAATAGTCCTTTGAGTAGCTCATGTGTATTAGTACCGAAACCAGATGGGTCATACCGTTTCTGTACAAATTTTCTCCGGGTTAATGACATCACACTTTCAGACGTATACAGAATTCCCCCGGATTGATGACTGTATAGATAAAATTGGAAACGCACGTTATGTAACCAAATTCGACCTGTTAAAGGGATACTGGCAGGTACCCTTAACTGACCATGCAATACCTATAACGGCTTTTGCCACAGGTAACAATTTTTACGAGTATCTTCAGTTACCCTTCAGATTAAAAAATAGAGGTGCTACATTCCAGCGACTAATGAATACGCTTGTTCGCCCGATAAGGAATTGTGATTCTTACATTGATGACGTCATAATTTACTCCAATAACTGGAAAGACCATATCTCAAACATTCGTGAATTTTTTTCACGAATGAAAGAAGCCAATCTCGTTATTAATCTACCAAAAAGCGAGATTGCTAAAGCTACAGTAACATACTTGGGTCACGAAGTTGGCCACGGTCAGGTTCGCCCTAAATCAGCAAAGGTAGAAGCAATTCATAATTATCCTCAACCAAAACACGAAAGGAGATTATGCGCTTCCTGGGCATAGCCGGATTTTTCCGAAAATTTTGTAAAAACTTTTCAACAATTGCTGCCCCACTAACAAACTTGCCGAAGAAGAATGTCCCGTTTATTTGGACATATGAATGTACAGATGCTTTCGACAAAATTCGAGCAATCCTACATTCCAAGCCGGTCTTATCAGCTCCAGATCACAATAAACAAATGAAACTTGTAATCGACGCCAGCGACCTCTAGGATCGAAAAAGAGTGTTTAGCTCTGGTCGTAGCTTTGCAACATTTCAACATATATTTGTGTTCATCAAAATATCTAGTTGATGTCTTTACGGATTACAATCCTTTAACATTCATCCAATGAATGTGGGGTAAAAATCAGAGAATTTACCGGTGGTGTTTGACTATCCAATCTTACCAGCTGAATATAATTCACATTAAAGGTTGCTACAACGTATTGACCGATGCTTTGTCTAGTGCATTCTAGTGAAAAGCGAATATTATACACTTTGTGCTTTAAACAATCGTGGAATGTACAACACTCGCCTGAAATTTTATTGATTGGTTTAACCAAAGTATTATTATTATAGTGGAAGTTTCCATTATGAAATTATATTTTGAAACAGGTGAGTATTTACCAGGCCTATGGATATATATATATATATATATATATATATATATATATATATATATATATATATATATATATATATATATATATATATATATATATATATATATACACACATCAGTTTTCACATTCAAAATATTTTGACAGATTTCTTGAAGTGATTGATTCTATTGATTAATATAACAATTTGATATATTGCGGTCTCGACAGATTTTTTTTCTTTGAAATTTTCGTAGGCGATTCTGGATTCTGGTCGGAATAATCTAGCTGTGTCCAGTCTCTGGGATAGTCTTTTGGATTTTGAACCATCGTTTGGTCGTCGTATTTAACATCTTCGAGATGCAGACTTATGGGTCAGGATCTGTGAGATTGGTGAGTATTTTGGTTGTTAACTGTCAAGCGAGAACAATTCGTCGGTACTGAGAAATGTAAATGAATTCTGATGTAATGCGACAATTTTAGTCCGTTGACTTTCAAGTATAACACCAAAGTCGTTTCAGATCACTTGGATGACGTGTCGATATGGTAATCAGTAAAAACGTTATATCTTAACTTCTATGTCTTTTAATTATTAATATTGTATGACATGATGATTAGTGATGTAATATAGTAATGTAGATAGCGTAAAAAATTAAAACCTATTGATGATAATTTTTAGTAAAATATACTTAAAGTTATCATTTAAAGTCAAAATTAATTAGGTTGACCAATTTTAAACTAATTGAAATTAACATATACAATTTAATTGATCAAAATTTACAACTTATCACATTAAAAACAGTAGATGAGTCGTCTTTGTAAGAGTGGTATGTGAGGTGACGTCATATATTAATAGTGACGTCATACAATCTTGTACACATTTTATCCCCCACCCCACCTCGATGCGTATATACAGTGGAATGTGAACGGTCAGTTTGACCAAAAACCATTTCCAGCATTCATATGCTAATTAGTTTAGCATTGGCTATTGTTGATTGACATATGTTGATTTCGCTAGACTGATGCATGGCGTTACATGTCGACCATATGTTTATGATATTCCATCAAATCATTATGTATCATATTCATTGATAATTAAGAATTTAATTATTTGACAGGTTATCTTGCTCATATTAGTAATAAAATATTGGTTCAAAATAACTAGTCAAATATGGTCTGTGTGTTGGGAAACATTCACTTTAAACACCACCTTACACGTACAGGTAATTCAGCAGTAATAGTGCATCACCTGGCCACGTGATATGTGGTATGGTTAGTGAATTGAGCACGTGTAGAATTCAGTCTACGATATTACGCGGTGCAGGTAGCAGTGTTTTGCTAACTGTGAAAATCATGGCGACCTAGGCGCCTGACAACAAGTGCTTTATTTTAAGTATTGTTAGTTGTCAGTGAACCGTTTTAATTCAAGCCATGTGAGATTCAGAATAGCTTGAATTCATCGTGTTGTAGTAGGTGTCCATGTAACGTTGTATCAAGTATGTTCTATGTCTGATCGAACAGTACCTGTTGTGGCATATTTTGCCGCCATCATCATCACGTGTCGGCCATCTTTAAACGGTTGAGATGAGAGGAGAGATGAACGGAGTAGATCCCTAAAATTTGTCTTGAGATGGGATTCGTCACCTCAGTGTCCAGTGAAATATGAACTTATGAACGTGGCGACCATAGTCCGCTCATTAATAAGAACTTTCTGTAAGACAAATGGACCGTCATCTTCGTCCATCACGGTAGAAGAGGTTTTCGAGGCAGCAGCGCCAGTAGCTTTCATACCATTAACATCTGCGAGTAAGTTTGGGCCTTGGGAGTGATCACTGTCGCTTCTATTCATTCAGGCATCCATAGTCACTTCGTTCGCCAGTCAGGATTTGATAATTTTGGAAAATATCATTTGCTTATTGGCTAAATTCATTGGTTCAAGATCATCGGTATGCTCCAATGGTCATTGGTATGTGCTCAGTAAATTAATCCAAAATCATTAATTCCTATTCATGATAATGCTGGTTCTCTCGAATGGTTAGAATTGGTCAGCCAAAATCTGATTATTCGAATGACATTGACATTGATATGAATCTTAGGATTTGATTATTTTGGAATAGGACATCATAATCATTGACATACCATTATCCTATCGATTGGATCAATAAAAATATCTCTACAAACGGCAACGCGAATGATCGGTTGCTAAAAAACCATTCTAAACCCTGATAATTATTGCATCATTTAAAAATTACGGGTTTCAAGGTCATCGCCATTTTGAAAATAAAATTGGCGCAACTATGTCTTAACATATTATTGTTCATCCATTCGTTGTTATCATTTCATCCTATCATATATCATTGAATCATGTCATTAATCATTTTTTACTCATCCTTGTTGTATATGTAATGCCTACTCAATAAATTTATTATTTTCTTTATCAATTAAATTTAATCGTTCCTTTTTAAATTTCAACAATCTAAAAATCTGAGTTCAATCATTCAACATTGATGCCTGTTAGCTCTACAAAATAATTATTTATTCAAGATCTAGTTACTTCCTGGATTATGAGCCAAGTTTAGATGGTCATGTAGATGCTGATTACCAGTGACAAACTCTTGAAGCAAAATTATCCAAACTTGGTAATTGCATTACCAGAGAATTTGGGGGTTATTAGGTTACCTAAATTGGTTAATTTATTCAACGACGATAGGTTTGCTGAATAGCCAATTCCCCTAGACATACTATCAAAACCTTTAATATCATTGAGGTCATGACATTGAATTGACATTCACCTCATTTCAATGATCTTGACCCTAGAGTAGCCAGCATATCTATCACATTATATCCATTTTCATAGAAAGCTGCCCCGTAAGCTATCAAATCTTCTTCTACAGACCGCCACTGACACTGACATCCTAGTAGCAGGTACAATAAACATCGTAATACAGATAGAGGAATTGAAATTCATCCAATGAGTTGTGGTCACCTCTATCCAAAATGATGCGCTGATGGGCTCTGATTTTCTCAGCACCAGTGAAGCCGTAATACACGGCAAACAACAAGAATTAGAGATACATGGCAGCCGTATACCCCTTGGACCAGAATCATCGTTGTACCATACCTGTGCTTAAATATTGGCCTCATCAGCCACCATTGAGCCTGTCTAGGAAGAAATCTTATGGGCCACCACACCACATTTGGAGATGACACACTCACCGCAATGTTGGAATCCAATCTTGATTATTTGTTAGCCACGAATGTTAGATACCACTACCCTCAAGGATCACATACCGTACTGTATGTTTAACGGTACAGCTGATCCCATTACACTTGTCCCAGGCATACACTATGGCTGTTTGGTGAACGTGATCTCAGTGGAAACACTTTACACTGCACCCACATCAACAGCAACAACGGATGATGATTTACCCGAACATCAACATGATTTATATTCGCATGCCACAGTTGGATTAACTCACACTCAGGAAAATGATGTACGACGTCTATTGTATAAGTACTGGGATAGTTTTTTCACAAGTGATATGGCCCTAGGAGAAACCCATCTGGTCCGTCGCTCCATTGATAGTGGTAATAATTGACTGGTCCGACAGCCAGTACACCATCTCCCTAAGAAATGGAAGGACACCTCAAGTAAATGATATGTTAAGAACAGGAATAATAGGGCCCTCCGCATCCCCATGGGCACGTCCTATAGTCCTTGCAGGCAAGAAAGACGGATCCCTGCGGTTTTGCACTGACTACTGCCGTCTAAATGATCTAAGTGTCAAAGACGCATACTCCCTTCCTAGAATAGATCAGGCATTGGATTTGTTAAATGGATCCAAATGGTTCTGTACACTTGATCTTGCGAGTGGTTACTGGCAGGTAGCCATGTATGAGCAAGATCATGAGAAAACTGCATTTGTTTGTAGGGACGATCTGTTTCAGTTCTGCAAAATGCCTTATGGTTTGTGCAATGCCCCGGGCACATTTGAGCATTTAATTGAGCAAGTACTCACCACCCAGTAATGGGACGTCTGTTTGTGCAACATAGACAACATAATTGTCTTTGGCCCCTCGTTTGAACAAACCCTATCCAACATGGATACAGTGTTACTTCGGTTTGAGACCGCAACTCTGAAGCTCAAACCAAAGAAATTTCATCTCTTTAGGAAGCGTTTTGAGTTTCTGGGCCATGTAATGCCCACGAATGGAGTGGCCACCCAGCCTACCAAAACAAGTGCGGTGGCAGAGGGAAGACACCTACCATGGTAATCAACACTAGGAGTGTTCTAGGCATCTGCCAGTACTACATTTCAGCAAGATAGGAGCACCATTATTCCAGATCACTGAAAAATATAGGCAATTTGAATGGACGACAGAGTGTAAGGTTTTCCTTAGGGCATTAAAGGAACAATTGACGTCTGCCTCCATATTAGCTCATCCAAACCGTAGCCTTGATTTCATCCTGGATACTGATGCATCTGCATATGCTATCGGCGCCGTTCTATCACAGATCACAGGGGATGGATCAGAGCAGGTAATGGGGTATGGTTCACGTATGCTGAACAAAACAGAAAAGCGGTACGCCACCACCAAGAGAGAGTTAATGGCGGTGGTATATTTCATCAAGTACTACAAACATTTTCTGTATGGATGCCCCTTTAGATTGCATATGGATCACGCCTAAAGAACCCTGATGGCCAGGTGGTGAGGTGGCAGGCCTACAACTTCAATGTTGTTCATAGACCCAGCAAGTTGCATGGAAATGCCGATGCCTTGAGTAGAATAGGACTCGAGGATGAACCAGAAGTGGCCATCGTAATAACACAAGACACACAACCATTTCCCACTTTCTCTTGAGCTGCAGTGCACAGACAGCGATGCGGTGAAAGTCGCCAAAGGACAGGCTACAGATGTGCAAACATGAGGCGTGTACACCTCCCAAGGAATCAGTCAGTCCTTTATCCACTGTGGCTAAGTATTACTATCAGAGATACGAAGAATGCCATATGTACAATGGTGTCTTTTATATCAATGACCATATAGTAATCCCTGAGCATTTCTGAGTCATGATCTTGGAGCAGCTGCATCCATGCTGCTCATCTAACCATGGAAAGAACAGCAGAACGGATAAGGCCAAGATTCCACTGGATAGGTATATGTGACAGCGTGAAGTCATGGATGACAAATTTTGTGCCCTGCCAGTGCTATGCTGTTGGCCAACACCACTCTGCACTGCTTCAAATCAAACTTGTCAGTGTACCATGGGAGTGAGTGGCTGTTGATGTACTTGGACCCCTGAATATGACAGATGAAGGAAATATGTACATCCTCGTATTGCAGGATTATTTCACGAAGTGGGTGGAAGCCTTTACTTTGCCAGACTAAGAGGCATCTACCATAGCAGAGGTTCTGGCAAGCAACGTATTCTGTCATTTTGATATGCCGCACAAACTACATTCCAACCAAGGTAGCAATTTTGAGAGCTGATTGATCTCCGAGCTCTGCAAATTGTTTCGTATAGTCAAGACCCGCACCACATCATACCATCTGCATGGAGATAGGATGGTAAAGAGATTCAATAGAACTCTAGCAGTAATGCTGACTAAGGAAATCTGCCTTGACTGTCATGACTGTGTTCTACGGCTCCCATATATGCTGATGGCATACCGCCCTTCAATTCATTCCAGCATGGGTTATACCCCTGCTCGGTTGATGTTAGGCCAGGAGTTAGTCTTACCCTTGGATCTAGCCATGCCTAGAATTCCTGGGGGAAATAAACTCACCTTCCCTGTTTGAAGAATTGATGTGCCAACGGATAGAACGAGCGCATCAGCTAGTAAGAGAAACACTTTCCACCGCGCACTGACGCCAGAAAACCAGGCATAACTATCGTGTACATGGAAATCCATATGAGGTAGGAAAAATAGTTTCGGTTCATGACACACGATGTTCTGCAAACGTGCCAAGTAAACTGAGTTACCAGTGGAAAGACCCCTATGTGGTAGTAGGTACAAAGTCGGACATGACATGCCAAATCCATGCCTCAAATGGCCTGACCTCAGTCATACACTTAAATCGGCTAAAACCTTGTGTTGGCAGTGACTCAGTGCTTGGATGGAGCGACACACACAACACTGGTACCCAGAACGATTTCTCTACAGAGACAAGTACTCCCACCATTAGCCAGGTGCATTACGGTGCCAGTGCGACTCACCTATCACGCCAGGAGCGGGGTGAACAAAGGACTAACGCTGAGGACAATGACGAGATATGTACCCACCCTCTCCCTTCTCAGCTCGGGTCTACTAGGCCTGGAAGACCGTATCTGAAGAAATTTTCGCTTGTATTGTCCAAGGGGAAGGATAGAAAAGTTGTTCCCCCTTCCTCTTCCCATTCCCATTCCCTTCATGCTATTACCCCCATTATAGAGTTGCCACAAGCGGAGGTTGAAGCTGTACCCAGCCAGGGTGCCTCCTTTGTGATGGAACATATAATAAATAGCGTGGAAGTGAGTAGGTTTGATGAAGTCTTCACCTGTTCCAGCCAACAGGAAAACTGCACAACTCTGTGTACCTTCAGACCAAGCCCAAATATCATGGCACCACCCCTTCTCCAGGCAGCACCCTTGCCAGCCGCTACACCATTTCCATTCCACACCGCATCCCTCGTTTCGATCATGGTACCGTTTCGTCTTCAAACAGCACCCACTCCATTGGCTGGACCACTCCCATTCCAAACCACGCCCCTCATCTCGATTGCGGTACCACCTCCCATACAAGTGACACCCATCCATTGCACCAAGTCCAATCCAAACCGTGTCCCAAAAGTTTACACTGAGTTTGGACATCACACATCCCATCCTCCTCACACTCCACCTGTCGTCTGAAGACCATCATGCTTCAGATATGCGAAATTCTGCTCTTTCAGGAAGAGTAGCCCCCACCCGGTGCGCCAATTGCTATGGCAACTGGCCACAGTCATGAGGGCAGCCTGATCCATAGGTTTTCAGCCCGTCTATTCCCTGGTCGCAAGAAAAGATATGACTAGCGCCAACTGTTGTGTAATGGGAGATTACCATTCTCATCCAAGAAGCACCCCCTCCCCATTTGCTTCAGCACACCACCACCCCCATGATCAGTCAGAAACGACGCTAAATACAGAACACCAGATGGCCACCCCCTGCTGCTCTACCACACTCTCAATTGAGGAGGTGAGAGGAGATGAGTCAGGGCCATCGAGCTGCTGACGTGACCTCGCTCTCACGCACCACCTCAGGCCGCCCAGCCTAAGATGGAATTAGGCAAGTTTATAAGTATCTAATCAGAAAACTGCCTCATGCTAATTAAAAGGTGAGCTTGCGCATGAATAAGTAGTTCGCTGTTTTATGTCGATTGAAAACCTGTGGTCCCATGTTGACAGGGATGAAGTAAGCGCTCCTTTTGGATTATATCTATATCTTCTCTCCTCCCAAGAACCAAATAAGAGTTCTGAGAGGCAAGGAAGGAATAGAGAATTTCACAGGTGAGATGACCGAAACACCCCTGGAAAAAGATCGGCTGTGGTCATCCACCCTCCTGTGACATCACCAAAAGCTATAAAAGGAGGAAATCGTGCACTGAAACTTCATATTCCCTATCGAATCAACACAAGGGAAGGTCGTCGGCATTAGGCCCTTTAGTGTTGAAATCCAAACTCCGCTTTTTATGTCTCAGTTAAGTAATCAGGTTAGGTGGCTATATAATAATGGCCTGATGTCCCTTGAAGACGATCAGCGGTTGTCGGAAAGTTTTGATGAGGAACTACCTCCTCCTCTGCAAGTAGCAGCCAAGCAGTACAAGTGGACTTGGGCACCTTGCGGTATCGCTCCTTGTCAGAAGGAATTTACCTGAAACGCGGACTTTCAACTCCATTACAACTGGGACAATCTTCTTTCTGCCACCAATGTAACTACCTCTACACGACACCATGATATGGCATTATGCACGCCACAGTGGCTAAACATCACGTGACCATCGTTGTTCTAGAACCAGGGGAAGAGCATGATGAGTGGGCTATTCTTGCCCCTAAACTACTAACGCGACCACCACTATGCACTCTTTCAATGGAGAAATGATCAATGGCGCCCGTAAAACATACTACGCGCAAGTAAATAAGAACATTAAAATCGTCTGCGTAGATTAAAACAGTGTCAGGACACAATAATAACTTGCCACCATCACACCGTCCAACAGCAACAGTTACTGTTCCAGAACAACAGGAAATAATAGCTAGCACCGCATCTGCTACAGTACAACTCACAAGATTAGTAACAGTAAACACAACGGCACTGCAGACCACCGCCACTGCATCAGTTACCTCCGCCAACCCTACCATGCAGAAAGCTACCAGTCCGTGCAGTCCATATGCTGGTAGAAAACGTACCGCAGAACATTCTATCAAAATATTCTAAATACCAAGTGTGCCAGCAGAACAATTAGTAAATGCAGCCAAACACAGTAAACTAGCACCAGCCACCGCATCGAACCCACAACATGCACTAGGAACCAGCGGCATCTTCATACCTGCCTCCACCACTTCAGTCACCGCCGCAGTCCGTGAGATCACCCAATGTGCATGCGCGGCCATAAGAGGTAGCCAGCACACGCGCATTAGCGGTGGAGACTAGCAGCTTATGTAAATAGTTACCTGTATTACGGCGATTCCGTAATATTTGCCCATTCCCCTTGATTTTGGTATGAATCAATACCAGAATTGGATGGGGAATTTAAAACAGTAAACAGAAATAAAATCGGTTCAGATCTGGCGAAGATATCATGAAATAAAAACGGACTATTTTGAGCTCCGGCTAAGCAGAGACATCGCTAGAGAGTGAGCATGCTAGCGTGAAGGAGGCCAGGAACTATTTAGCCAGCTACCATACCTCGCACACAATGTGCGCACTGATTGGCTGAGTCTTGCTGGCGCTACCTCACCATTTAGTATAAAAGGAGCTCTGAAAGTCAGAAACAGCAGAAGGGAGACGGTTTCGGGCCGAGTGTGAGCAATCTCACTTCTGGCTACTGCATAGATCTCACGTTCTGCAAGCTACACCAGTGCAGCTTATTTCAGTCCGGTTCCCTCTCAGGACACCCACGCTCTGCACTGCACTAAGTTTGTGGAGGCTCCTGGTAGATCAACAGGGGCAAAACACAAATTAAAAAGTTTCTCATTTCACAACCACCACCAGCGTTACCTTCATTGCGGTGTAGTATTTTTGGCCATTACCAACAAAATTTAAGTATGTAGAAACAAGTGGTGTTCATATGTCTCGGCAGACTTGCCGTGCAATGCTAAAATGGTGGTAGAGAACAATGGATGCAGGCAGCATCACTAAATTAATGTTTTGACAGCATCCAGACATGGACATTGCTTTACGTGCCGCAAGAGCTAAGCGGCGTGGATCGTCTTGTGCCAAAACGGAAACCCTGCATTATATACTCCTTCATCTTCATAATAAGTAGGCATTCGTCACTCTCGCACACAATACAGCATATCAGAATTGCGGTAGATTAGACATTGTGTACTATGTGCAGAGACTTGTTAGCCACCAGAAATGACTTTATTCTTCACTGTTCATGAGTATGGACTTCCCCCAGCTAGTACCATGCAGTAAATCTCCAAGCAGCAGCTACACCACATGTCTGCTCGCACCGCAATTATGCGGTGCATCAACTACATGTGACATCTATTAAGTTCTGCACTGATGACTAATAGTTGCACCACATAGGGATAAATCTTAATTATACCATACCGCTTTTCATTAATGAGTACCAAAACTAGTGGTACCGTAAAGTCGGGTGCAACCTCCGTTATGAATTTTTTACTGTATATAATTATGTACATTGTAATGGTGCCAGCAAGTAAATGGTACCGCAGCTCAGATGCGACCTCCATATTTTACTGATTGGTATAGATGCGATGAGGCATTCTGCCCATATTATTAGTTAATTATTATAAAAACTACAAAATACTTGGACTGCAGTTCACTCAACGGCTCCATATTAATGGTACCATTAGTTTTTATAGTTGGCCATTTATGTTAAGGCCTCATAAATTCAATGAACGAGTAGCTGCCTCTGACTACGCTCCTCTGGCCATCTGGCCAAAATAATCGATTGGATTCCCTCTGCCACATTGGTTAAGACTGAATTAAGAAACTACTGGGGTTTCGTGAAGGTCAGAATCAAGGTGTCGATGACCATGCATTCCCCTTTGTATCTTCGGATACTTATTAAGCAAGCCTTTATGCCAAAGTAGAAACCACTGCGAAAATAAATGAATATTGTTATTGCCAGTCCAGCAGTGTGTTCTTTGGGAATCTTTCCTTAAACCTAATGCAGCTATAACGGTAACTCCAGGGTTCGGATTTCACATGATCCGCACCCGAAATATTAGGTGACAGATAAAGATGCAGATCGCCATATAACTCAAACGGTGACTGGGCGTGGTCTTAGAGCCCACCACACCCTCTGGAAAGGCCACCATAGATGGAAATTCCTTTTCTCTCTCCCCACCGTAAATGAGTTAAAACCCGCTTTCTAAATGCTTTTGTAATGTGACTTGTCCCTATCTTGTTATTTGTGGTTGCGCTGCAGTATATAGATGGATCGCATTGCGGCTCTGAAACTACCACCAGGCAAAATGTAGCATGTTGTCAGTCTGAGGAGAGACGCTCCGTGGGTTATCGGCAATGGTACCGAGCATCCTCGCCAGGAAGGCGTATTCTTTAAAGTAAGTAGGTGCTAAGCTGGACCTAGTATCTAAATGTTAGACTAGGCCCCGCAAGAAGGCACAAAGAAATAGAGCGGCACCACCTAAAACAATATCTTTAACTCACACAAGATGACGGTGCTGAATTCTGTATAAATCAGCCACCCCGTCTTTACGTAAAAACCACATGCATCCAACAGCAAATAACTACACTAGGTTGAATCATATTATAATCTTTTGAATTTCTTCAAATAGGAGGGCAGCCCTTTTTACCACATCCCCTCCTCCGCATCCGCGTTGTGACGGAGGCCCACACAAGGCACTTTCCTCTCGCAAACCAATAATTTTTGGCTGGCCTGAGTCAGATATAGTTTATATTAAACCAGCTGATTGACCATGCCCGGACCCTCCCTCACAGGGGGTACCGTCCACGATACTCTCTATATATGAATTGATCGGTTAGGTACCTCTGGCGAGATACGGAACAGCACACCACTTTTGTTTTTATGTTTTTATGTACATCATTTTATAAAGCAGCAAACGAGTACCATTGTTTGACTCTTCTTTTTCTTCATAGTGAATTGTGTCATTACCACTGGCCCATCTATGGAATGACAGCAAGACACACTGGTAACTGGTAATATGAAAAGCCGGGATGAAATGGTGTTCAATTCCTTCAGCAATTGCTGAACGAGCCCACTGGAATGTCATCGTCACACTGGTCATGGAGGACGGTCTTGGTGGACACCAGAGATGCGCGGCACTTACCCCAGCCCCCGCAGTTAGGTAGCCAGTGACACCTTACGGAGGAGCCACGTGCGTGCCTGGCGGCTACAATACCATTGCTTCTCAGTTTTGTTTGGAGTCGTTGGTGTGGTACAATGTCGAATGCTTTTGAGAAGTCTAAATATACTGCATGTTTATTTGAGTCAAGTTTGGCTGTTATAGCGTTGAGGTACTCTAGTAGTTGAGTTTTACATGATCTATTATGTCTGAATCCATGCTGGCATTTGGTAAATAGATTGGCTGTTTCCAGAAAGTTTACAATGCTGTCTCTTGTAAAAGACTCGAGGACCTTACATAAGGTGGAGGTGAGACTGATTGGCCTGGAGTTGCTTGGGTCGTCTTTGGAGCCTTTTTGTGTATGTAGCATACATTTGCCATTTTCCAGATGTCAGGTAATATGCCTTCTTCCAGAGACTTGTTAAAGATTATCCATAGTGGTGTACTAATTTCTTTAGCCGCTTCCTTTAATAATCTCACTATTATTTCATCCGGGCCATTGCTTTTATTGGGGTAGAGTCCTTTCAATTTATTTTCGATGGCAATAGGTGCTATTATTATGTCTTTTACTACAACACCATTGAGTCTGGGCTAATGATTGGTGTAGAGTGAACATACTTGAGAAGAATTTGTTAAGAATGTTTGCTTTCTCTTTATCATCTGTAGTCATAGTGCCATTAGCTGTTCAAATAAACAACGATATAAATCCTAAAACAGTAACCAATATATATATATATATATATATTATATATATTGGTTACAGTTTTAGGATTTATATCGTTGTTTATTTGAATATGTTTTGGTATCTGTCTTGTGTTGCAGACATATTTTGTCTGTTATTGTCTCTCTGGCTATGGCTGGCTGCTCTGACGCTCGGCCATTCCCTAAAAAATGTTGTTGGGGCTCATTATCGCATTCTGTCACTGGTGCTTCTTACATCCCGCTCTTGTCTCTATCTTGTTGGACTCACTGTTGTCCTGACCCATCAGTCATCATCTTGAATTGACGTTGTAGTTCCCTCACATCTGGTGAGAATGGTTTTAAAACCTTAATATTGAAGAACATGATTATCAGTGTTGAGGAGTATTGGTTTGATCCATCCTGACATCTCTGGTCTGGTACAATCAAGTTCTCTTGTTTGCAGGCAGCTGTGATAGCCTTTTTCTTTGAACTGGTAGAGGGCATAACAGAGTCTGCGGGTATGAAATTCAAGTTGATGGGTGATGTCTGTAGGTAGTTCTGCTTGACTTGTGTCCAAGAGAAAGCTGCAAATCATATTTTCATCCTCTTGAAGGGTTGTCAGTAATTCTGAGTCACTACATACATTATCCTGCAGTTCGGTCAGTATCTGCTTCAGAATAGATTGTCTAACTGATTGGCTTTCAAGATTCAAGATTCAAGATTATTTATGTCAGGATGTAGTGATATTTGTAGAACATCATGGTCACTTTTTCCTAGTGGAGGTAGGTGGATTATTTCGTGGACGATGTTTTGGTTGTTTGTTAAAACTAGTTCCAAAAGATTTGAAGTTTGATTTATTCTATGTCGTGTCGCATTAGTAATAAGTTGCTGCAGAAAAATATCACTGCTAGTTTTAAGAAATTCATCTTCGTCTTCATTTGAAGAAACTCCAGTGCAACATTTAATCGACGGGAAGTTGAAATCCTCTACTATAAGAATGTGGTATGCATTTGCTGTATCAACCTTGTTTTGTAGATTTACGAGTTTGCTATTGTTTGGGCCATCTGAGTTGGGACTTCCATGGGTGCCGGAAGCATGGGGGCAGCAGGGACATCTGCCCCCGTTGCCCTTTGGGCATGGGGGTGGCGGGGGCAGCTGTACCCTTTACCCACTTCTATATAAAAGATTAAACTTTAGTTTAGAACTTCAAAAAATGATTTTTAGATATTCAGAGAAGAGTTTGTAGCCTCCGGGGTGGGTACACGGCGGTCTGTCCGAATATTCTTCTCCGCTACACCGCATGCACATGATGCGCGGATGAGCTGGTTAGCATCAGTTCTCGGGGGTGACGGATCACATTTCACGACTTTCCGGAATGTACAAAGACCACCTTCTAGAGCCAGTGGAACGATAACATTCCAGTCGGGCTGTGTGACCATTGCCGCCGAGGTTGAACCACACCGTCCCATCCCGGCTGTTCATGTCACCGGTATGATGGTTCATTACTCAATTTGGGAGTTAGACATAATTAATAAAAATGATATAACTAAAACTTACTTTATACTTTATAAAATTTTTTAGATGACATTAGTTTCTGATGATAGTGTTCGAGATAATTCTGTTCTAGGATATTCTTTACCACATTCCCCATCTGTTTCCTATGGTGTGGTCTTGTATCTAGGGATGTGGCATTTATATTATTCTGTACGAAAATTGTATTGATGTAAGTGTGCCAGGTTTGATTTTTTGCGAGATCTAGTGTCTTACTGCACAGGATAGCATCTGCTAGAATTGTGCGATTGGATGGTAAGTTTTCCAAATGTGCCCAGTATTTAGATATAATGGTGTTTATGTCATTAAAAAGTGGGTATCTATCAAGCTCAGATTTACATGCTAAGTTGGTAGTGTTTCTACCTACTTATAAGTTAAATTTACAGAATTTGGTATGGACTTTCTCATATAATTCAGACTCCAATATGTCCATGTATTTGTGATAATTGTTGTTTGTCTGTTTCCCTTGGAGCTCAGCTGCCCATATTTCAGAGTTGTATAATGTAATAGGTTTTATTAGGGTGTCAAATAGTTTAATGTAGAGCTTGGGTGGTAATAATACAATAAACAATATTACTCGTTTGCTAGTACAAGAGAGAAAATTATAGTACATGGAATCAAGTTGGTGTCTTGTTCAATGTGGGCTCATCAGAGGTACCTCGCTGATCTTTAATTCCGCGAGGTAGCCCTGCAAGGGAGAGTCTTAGTGTGGTCACTTGGATGGTTTAATATAAACCATTATACCCATAACAAAACATTATTGCTGCGAGAGGAAAGTGCGTTGTGTGGGCCTCCGTCACAGGAAAATGCGTTCAATGCCGAAGCGGAGGAAGAGTGCTGGCAAAAAGGGCCACTATCTTGTTCAAACATATGCTAAGTGTGTAGTGCGGTGTACCTAGTGAAACTGTATGCTATTGTGTGTGATACACGTTGAATTACGTGAAGATGGGGTGGGTGCTTTCCGGAGAATTCAGACACCATCATCTTATGTAGATTAAAGATACTGTATTGGTAGTTGCCGCTTTATTTATGCGGTCATTCTGCTAATACCCTAAACTAACTTTTAGTTGTAAGGTCCATGTTCCAAGCTTTTGTCGCAAATGGCAGGTAGGTCTATCTATCTTTTTAATACATGCCTGATTGGCGGAGATGGTCGATTCCCACATGGTCACCTTACGGAGCATCCCCCTCAGACAAACAGCGAGCAGACATGTCATGGTGTGGCAGCTCCTGAATCATATAACGATCCCGTTACTGAATGCACCACAACCACATACAACATCACTAGGATAAGACATATTTACAAAAGCATTTAAAAAGCGCATATACTTTTATTGTGGGGATAAGGAGATGGATATACAACTATAGTGACCTGCCCATGAGGGCGTGATAGGTACCAAGACCGCACCCAGTCAACTGTGAAGAGTTAGAGGGAGATCCGTGTTCCGTCTGCCACCTGGCATGTTGAGGACAGATTATGTAGGAACTGCTCTTGGGGATTAACATTTTACCTGTCATTAGGGTTATGTTAAAAATATGCCCAGAGATGCACCGCTGGCTGGTTGAAATAATATAATGTTTTCGCAGTGCGAAACCCCAATAGTTTCCAGAGTCGGATCGCACCAACGTGTCGGAGGGAGGTCCAGACAATTATACGCCTTGCGACTGGAGGAACGTAGGAAGAAACAATCACTCATAAATTAATAAGGAGGCCCTAAGGTATATGGCCAATTTATACCACCTAGCCAGTGTGCAGTGTTACATATACTCTACATCCTGAAAAGAGGCTTACACAAATGACTCCTAGTGAGCGACCATTCCTAACTACTTCTAAACCTATCATATCGAGCTAGAATAGCCAGGTTTAGTCGATCTCATGTCAGGTTCGCTTAATGAGAACCTGAACAGTGGCCTCAGTGAAAATGTGATGCTGGAAGAAAAAGGTGATGCAGTATTATTGTTGCTGTATAGTGTGACCTAGCATACTGCGGCCCTAGTATTTTATATAAAATAAACAAAACAAGTAACTAGGATGGCTGCTGCCATATACATCAATAACTATCAAAGTATTGACAATAATTAAGGTCACCCGACCTTGCCGTGCTTGTTAGTCATCAGCACAACACAAGGATAATATATACAGTAAAAAGATAAACTATAAAATGCAGTCGGTAAGTATTAGTCATCAGTACCTATGAATGTAAAAATACATCTATGAAAATACAGTTAGATGAGTACCTATTAGTCATTGGAAAATGTTCATGGATCACAGTAGATGATACGTTCCGGATGATGAACGTAAGATGGCTCGATTCTGTAGCTGCTGAGCTGATATCGGATGGGCAGGTTGTGGGCCAGAGATGTCAAGATCTCTAAGCCGGCCAGCCCCGCTGCGGTTATGATGAAACCAGATACAGCAGACAGGTATCGATGTTCTGCAACTCTCCGGCCACACAATCTTCCACCTTCTCCCTCGACGAAGTGTGAGTCTCGATTCTCAGTTCTTCGCTCCTTTTATACTCCTCATGACGTCATAGCTGGAATGCTAAGCCAATCAACGCGCGACCTGTAGCCAATTAGCGCACGAGCTGGACGGGCAAGGGGATTATCACGTGATAAACATCCTCCCCATTCAATTAGTACATAGACACGCTTATGACATTTCCAATATTTTGAGCATAATTTAAGCAGAAAAATAAGGATAACTCGGCCATTTCTGGACCGATTTTAAAATGGTTTACAGTTTTGAATTCCTCGTTTTATTCCGGTCCTGATAGATACCACCAAGAACGACGAGGATAGCATAATTTAAAGGGATTACATGCACCAACTCGGTACATTTTGGTATGCATTCTCTCCCAACACTGGCACGTGTTGTCAGTGAAGTGCTGACGTGTGCACATGCACGCTACGATGTGCGCTACGTGATCTTACGGACTTAGTCTCTTATGTGGCCTACTAAGGGGTGGGGCGGGGGCATGTTCAGAAGGTACCTAGAACAGCCATCCTATACCCAGCCGAGCTGGGTGGGTCCGTACCCTTCTGGCGGATCCACGCTACAAGTTGCATTAAAGTTCGTTTGTAATGCGTTGTAACATGTTTTTGGCATTCAGCCCATAACGTAATATGGGAGTGCTTTTATGCTGGAGATATCTTTTTTCTTGTATAAAATGGTTCTACACCAAACACCTTTCTCTCCTGGAAGGTCGAGACGTGCTGGAAAATGTCCTGCCATCACTCCTCCCCCCTGACTATCCAGTGGCGTAGCCAGATTTTCAAGTCAGAGGGAGCGAGGTCTAAAAATGTGCCACCCCACTTGATCGAGGACTAAAAAGGCACCACCCCGCACACCCATTAGGCATAAGAATCTGCTTAAATTTGTTTAATAAGGAGAAACTACCATCCCAGCGTCGCCAATTGTTTTATTCTACTGAGAAAGTAGCATGTATTCTACTATTCTTTGTCTTGATGTAGCATAATTAAAACAAAAAGTCTCAACATAGCGATGAACAAGCATAACAAGAAGACATTAACAACGTTGTAAAGTCAAATAGTTCTAATTTTCTTGATTAACTTGTTAAAGGTGGCTTGGGAGTTGGGACGTCCAGAAACTTGTATGTGTTACGGACATGATTTAGGCGCCACATTTGGGAAAATTGGTTCAGGGGGAGCGACTGCTCACCCTGCTTCCCCTGCCTACGCTATTGTGACTATCCCTTTCTTCTCAGAAGTCTAATAGGGACGTGGAATTACTATATGTACACAGATTTTCACATTCATCTCACAAGTTTAATGGTGAAGCTCTGTGGGGCCCTGGTTTCCATTTTCAATTCACCACGTTATAAGCCGCTATTTATGTATTGGTAGTTACATGTGACATATTCACTACTTTATTATTGATATGTTTTATTTATTATCATTCTTGTGATACTTGCCATCTTCAAATCTGAACACGTTCCATGCATTTTGCAAGTAAAGGTAAAATAAGAATTTGACATAATAGTGTCCCACTCTCCGTTAATGCCTTAGTGTGCGGTGTAGCGCAGAATGACCGGATGGCTATGCACCATCCCAGCTAAGCTGGGTGCGGGATGACCGTTCCGGATTCGCTTCGGGCATGCCCCCTCTGAGTAGAATAGTATGCGTGTATAAAACCCTATGAGAGGTTTTCGTTAAAAACGGCTAAGTCCGTAAGAAAGCGCAGTGCGCATCAGAGTTTCCCTGACAACATGTGTCAGGATGGGAGAGAGTGTATGCTTATCGAGTTCCGAGTTGGTACTTGTGATTGTCTCAAAATCGCACCATTCTCGTCGTTCTCGGTACCGATCAGGACCGGAATGAAATGAGGATTACAGAACTTTTTACTTTCTTAAAATCGGACCAGAAATGGCCGAGTTATCATTAAAACTCCTGGTTAAATTATCTTCAAAATATTGCTTTGATGTCGTAATCGCGTGTATGCATTAACTGAATGGAGAATGTGCTGTTCACGTGATAGCCACATCACCACTTCTAGCTGCACGTTGATTGCCTACTGCTCGCCCTCTGATTGGCTGAAGCGCCTGCCTCTGACGTCATGAGTAGTATAAAAGGGACGAAAAAATGAGAATCGAGAGCATCATCGGCGGGAAGGTGACACAGTCAGGAAGGCTGCTGGACCAGCGTAGTGCAAGACTCGGGACAACTGCTAACCGACGTTGGTACCAACACCACTGTGCCGCCTCTTGGAATTGAGATCTCCTGTACCGGTGGGCAGCCGTAAGATCTTTCCGCGATTACAACTTTGGAAGCACCCGGACAGCCATCCGGGAGCTATAAACTAATATAAGAACTTCCTTTACGGAACTTCCGCAGGCCTTGCGGGCCCGATGTTATTCTGTAGTTCGGATCGACCGGTCGGGTACCGGCCGTACCAGCTAAGATGGGTACACGCCGCCCGTCCTGGATTCCTGGATTCGTTCCCTGAACACGGCCCCCCCCCTGGGTAGAGCCATAAGCGTATGAGGCCTATGAGAGAGATCGCGTTGCGAAAACGACTAAGTTCGTTAAAACGCATGATGCGCGCGCCTAGATGCTATTTTTTCTGGAGCACATAGTTTACGACCAAGATAGGATGGCGCTTTTAGTGTACCAAGATGGTACCCTGTAATCCTTATTGATTGCCTGTTCCCATTGAATCTGGCATTCAACGGGATTTTTAAATCTGTAAACCATTTCAAAATCGGTTAAGAAATGGCTGAGTTATCCACGGAAAACCCTTCTTGATTATCTAGAAAATATTGCCATGACGTCATAACCACGTGAACGCAGAACTTCTAGAATGGTCTAGAACATTCGACTGCGCTATTATTAGCTACGTGCTGAATGGCTGTTGCTCGAACGATGATTGGTTGGAGCCTGTGCCTGTGACGTCATGAGGAGTATAAAAGGAGAAGCGGTCCAGAGATCGAGAGCATCCTCGGCCAGGGGCCGAACAGGTTGGATCTGTACCAGCTACTATCCGTGCGACAGACAATACGCATATTACTTCGCTTTGTGTCGGGGTTTTCTCCCGTAGCTGGCAAGTACCCAACCCACCACACTAAAACAATTTTGTAACTCCCTTCTTACGGGAGCAGTTTAGAACTTTTTGATTATTGTTCACGAATATCAATATCTACTTCGGAACAAAAATTTGCGGTGAGGCCTTTACGGCCTGAATATGTGATTCTACAGATGTAGAGGCAGGATGTTCTTTGATGGATGACTCGCCGGATCTGCCGGCCATCCCTAAAAGTGGTATTTCAACTGTCACCGCACTAATATCATGTAGGTTCTTCTGACTTTCGACCGCAGCAAGTAAACTCTGCCCGGTGCGTCTTCAGAGTTGGCCGATGTACCCAACACTGTTAAGCTTTGTTTTGTATCTTCATTCGCATCTGACAACCCCCGCTTGTGATCGGGTTGTTTACAACTTCCATCCATGCCATCGGTGTATGGGAGCTTTCTTCACCACAATAGTACTATCGTATCTTTTGCTGACTGCTCGTTAGACATCCTATTAGGCTTACAGTGCTGAACGATGTGCTCCCGCCATGAGTGTGCTTGCGGGAATCTTGTTTGCAGAGAACAGCTTGCGGGAACCAACCTGCGGGAACTTTCCAGCTTCCTGAGAATGCATCAACGCACGTCAACTACGGAATGACGTATTAATTTCAGTAACACGGTAGTCTAACTTAAGAATGACTACCGAGTATTCAAGTAACTATACTTCACATTCTAATTAATTCGCTATATATTCTTCTCTAATTATATTGTATCCGAAAGAACGGTCCCGTTGACTAAAAGGTACCGTAACGGTCTTAGGACCGCTAGTAATAATTTCTGTATTTGTTTATAGTTATTCTTATTTCCTGTAAGGTGTTTTACTAACCGCACCGTAACAGGTTCGTTAACCTGTATTAAGATATACCCTTTGATCATTTAATACCGTATTGATTGTTCTGGTTAGATTATGTATGTATATGGCCAGTGGCCATCAGTTCATATGTTTTGCTTATTTATAGAAAATATAGGACTGCAGTGCACGTAGGTAACACTATACCGCAACACTTAGATATGCAGCACTTTCTCCCGCCACCAACAATTTTTCACTGAGGTCGCTGTCCGTGCTATAACTCTGTTTAGCCTGGCATGCTACAGACTAAACCGTTTCTAATCAGCTCGATAGGATAGGTTTAATATGATAAGAGAGACTTTCTTCATTAAGAAATCTGTAGTATATTCTTCTCTTCCGGCAGTGCGATAATCTAGCCCCGCACTCCGATAAGACTCATAACTCCAAAATCTTGTCTCTCTTCATGCTCTACTCAAGCCTTGTGGCCTCTTAATTGTTTGGATGTCCCTATCCGCACCATGGGCTGTTCCGACTCTGGGAAACTGTTGGGGTTTCTGAGCGGTGATGGCCAGGGTGTGGTATTACATACATTTCCCACGTATCTTCGGATACTTAGTAGTTGGCACTTTTGCCAATGTAGGAAAGCACTGCAAAAACATATTAATTATTATTTTATTTGCTGAACACACCTCCCGCACCGCAGTGCAAAGCAGGGCAACTTGCATATAAACCTAATGACAGGTTAAACGGTTAGTTCCATAGGACCGGTGATGGGCGAGATGCGTACCCCCACTGAATTCCATAAGAATGTCTGGGCATGATATTTAGATCTGCCACGCCCTTGCCGGAAGAACATTTACGGTGGGTATTCATCTCTCTCACCCCCACCAGAACGATAGAACAATGGTCTATAATGCTTTCGTGAAAAGTAACCTATGTCTTGTAACGTTTTATGTGGTTACGGAGCGGGTTGTCCAGATTCTTATCCAGTTCAGAGATCTTACTAAGTAACATGTATGGGCGCTGTCTTCAGTATTGATGTCTTAGGGCATCTGTTCTCAGTGACAGCCGTGTCTAATAGCTAGGTAGATACCAGCCATTTGCGGCCAAAAATAGTTCTTGTTTTAAAAACAACTAAAAGCTAATTAAGCAAAGCAGAAGGCCCGGATAAATAAAGCGGCAACTACTAATTCAGCATACTAGGAATCACATAAGACAGTGACGAGGGAATCCATCAGGAATCGCTCGTCCCGTCTTCATGTAAAACAGCACGCAACCCTATAGTCATAATCTCACTAGGTATGGTCTTTTCTTTCTCAAGCATTTTTGGTTGAAATATTAGATGGGGCCCATTTTTGCCTACTACTCTTCTCCCACATTAAGCAGTGGCGACACCTTCCCGAGACGGAGGCCCGCACGAGGCACTTGCCTCTCACAAGGATTCAGCGACGACGGTCCATGCGAGGATAATACTCCTCACCCAAACTAGCAGTAGGAGTAGTGCCCGCGTGAGGCACATAACTTTTCGTCCGAGATAATCTTGTTCCTTTCAGCTTAGAGGTATAATAACTTATAATAAGTGAATTAGTTAAGTCTCGTGTATGGGAGCCTCCCTTGCGGGGATACCTCTGCGGACCTACGAGTCTGTGTGGTACCTCCGGGAGCCCCATGTTTAAAGGTCTACCTGTCTCTATGTCTCGTATTTTCGTATGCTCTTATTTTAGTTTTATCTAGCATATTTATAATTGTTTGGGTAAAATCATTGTATAGACTTATAATTTTAGGCCACCAAAACCAAATCTTGTAAGTCCATAGATCACGAAATTGCTATGGACAGGCATACTGGTGACACAAATTCTTGGGATGAAACTGTTGTATTTAATGTTCGCGACGATGGTCGCACGGCCCCACCGGAGCAATTGAGTTCCACCGGCCTTAGGAACCGGTTTTTGTTACCCACAGGGCAGTCTCGTACAAGGTCCGTCACCCTGAGACTGGAAGATAACCAGCATCATCACTCATCATGCACTTGCGGCACGGCGAGTCGACATGATACACCGGAATGGCCCGACACTACCCAGTGAGCTACAATTCTACGGGACATGGAGCTGATGGTGATTCTTGGTGGATAACTCGCCAGATCTTCTGACTATGCTGAAAAGTGGTATCATACCTCTGCGCTGTAGGTCGTGTGTGTTGATTAACTTTTAGACCACAGTCTCTTTGGACTCTGCTCAGTGCGCCGCAAGAGCTATGCGACGTATCCCGCACCATGTACCCAGTTATTGTACATGCATATTTAATTACAAATGTAGCCCTCTCTGTTAATGGGCAACTTCCAACTTTCAAACTGCCATCGCCAGATGGAAACTTTACAACAACTGTTTAAATTATGTATTAGTTAATCTGACTATCTAATGGACATCCTTATCATCCGTTCTTCTTCGCCGTCATGAGAGTGAGCCGCATCGACAGTCTGCCTGCGGAAATCTTCCCTACATTCAAGATCGTGCCATCTCACGCTACTCAACTGTAGCGTATCAATTTCAGTGATTTATGAACTCTTACTGTACCGATGACCAATAGGTACTCAAGTAACTATACTATTGTGCATTTAATAATTTTCGCAAATGAGACGGATGGCTAATATATACCTACCAGTCTTTCCAACCGCATTTTTATACTTTCCGTTTCTTACTGTAAATATTATCTTTATTTCCATGTGCTCTCAGTTAACAGCACTGTTTAGGTCCTATGACCTGTGATATGTCATTAGCACTGTATTAGTTAGTTGTGTATATGGCAAGTAGCCATCCTAGTTATTATGTTTTGTTTCTACATAAAAGCTCTAGGGTGCAGTACGCTAGGTAATACTATACAGCAATATTATATCCGCATCACCATATTTCCACACACACCCCCCCCCCATCAATTTTACACTGAGATCGCTGATCATGCTCTAATTGCTCGAGCCTGACATGTTACCGACTACACCTGGCTATTCTAGCTCAATGGGATAGTTTTAAAGTATTTAAGGGCAATCTCTCCGTAAGAGACACATTATGTACACCTCTTTTCCGGCTGTAGTGGATATGTAACACCATGCACCGGCTAGGTTGTGTAAAATTGGCCAATTACCTTAGGGCCTCATATATATCGGGTTACCGTCTCTTTCCATGTTCCTCCAGCCGCAAGGCTTAATGATTGTTTGGATTTCACATCGACGCGCTAGTGGATCGAGGTTTCCGAGTGGTGATAACTAAAGTGCCGATTTACACACACCTCCCTCTGTATCTTCGGATACTAGTTAGTTTAGATTCCCCCGCCAATGTAGGAAGCACTGCAAAAAGAAATTAATTATATTGTGACACCGGCCTGCAGTGCATCTCTGGGAATTCTGGAAACTTAACCCTAATGACAGGTAATATGTTAGTTCGGTTAGCACACGGGTGATGGATGAGATGCGGATCTCCAACCAATTCGTTTTAGTGTCTGGGTGAGGTCTTAGAACCCACCACACCCTCACGGGAAGGACACTGGCGATGGATATCCGTCTCTCACTCCTCACCATAAACGATATGGCGCTTTCTAAATTGTTTTTGTGAACTGTAAACTTGTTCTGGTGATGTTATATGTGGTTGCACGACAATGGTGACCGGATCGTCAAATGATATGGGAGCTATTGCTCCATATCATATATGCACGCTATCTTTCTGAAGTAGATGCTAGGCGGGGGCGACCTTTGGGAAGCTGGGCATGTTCGCCAGTTAGATGTATGTGTCCAAAGAGAGGTAGGAATCCCTGCCACATGTGGCCAAAGCTTGGAACCGTATCTAATAACCAAATGGTAGGTTAGAATGTAGAAGAAGGCCCACATAAATAAAGCGGCAACTACCAATACAGTATCTTTGGACCTACATAAGACAGTGACCTGTGAATTCTTTGGAAATCATTCGTCCCGTCTTCGCGTAAACCAGTGTGAATCACATTAATTATGGCTTTACTAGGATTGACCAGCACTTAGCTTTTTGTTTGAACAAGAGTGGCCCTTTTTGCCAGCTCTTTTCCTCCGCTTCGGCGTTGCAGGAATTTTCCTGTGACGGAGGCCCACTCGATGCACTTTCCTCTCGCAACAACAATATTTTGTGTGTGTCAGGGGCGTAATTAGTTTATATTAAACTACCAAGTAGCCTCGTTGCGATGCTCCCTTGCGGGGATACCTCTGCAGATTTACGGATCTGTGTGGTACCTTCGACGAAACCACGTAGAAATAACACTGGATGGCTCTATGTACTGTATTATTTGCTCATTACTGTCAAACGAGTAGCATTGTTTGTATAGTTATTAATTGTGACTGTTTAATTATACCAGTATGTCCAGACTTCTAAATTGGCAATGGACCGTCATACCAGTGACACCAACAGTTGGGACGAGACTGTGAGGGTCAATCTCGGTGGCAATGGTTGCACAGCCCTACTGGAACGTGAACGTTCCTACGGCTCTAGAGGCCTCTCTTTGTACCTTCTGGAGAGACGTGATACAGGATCTACAACCCCTAGAACCGCAGCTAACCAGCCCTCCCGCGCATCCTGTACATGCGGTGCGGCGGAGTGGAGCGACATAGCGGATCAGCGTGTACCTCCGCGAGCTGCAGTAGAATAGAATATATGTGCAGTGATGGGTGGCTGGGTGCAGCCATGTGCATGGTAGCACTACAACAAGAGCGATTCCCGGCGACACTCATGGAATACTAGAATTGACAACAGCTCTCAAAATCTCATTTCTAATTGACACGTAATGCGCATGCTATATGCAAAGGTAGACAGAATTAGTATGCGCATGCCCCTAGTGCCGGCTCGATGTCGGTGGGGGGCAGTTGAGGCCGGAATGGATCCAAGATTTGTTGTCTGACTTGTCCCCCTTTCTCCAGAATGGGAGGCGGGTGTGGTCATGGATGTGGGGGCTCCCTCGGAAGAATGTGAAAATTAGATGCACCTAGAAGCCATCTTCCGCATTCTGAGTAATAAATATCATACTGTTGGAGTTTTGAATGGTGTAATTTGTGTGTACTATTAGCACCCCACCCACCACACATACTCACCCCAACCCCTCCCCCTACCCCAACCACTCCCGCCCCACCCTTACCAACTCGTAAACACATGTTTAGCCATGCCATTTTTAGATCTAGCCATAAGCGATGATGGCCCTGCACACACGAACACTAAATCAGTCATTTGAAGGTGTCCTTTGGTTAGTTTGAGCCTGGCTACATAAGAGGCTGTGAAATCATAATTTAAATCACCAATTCAATACAGGCTAGCTGTTGAATAATTTGTTACTAATTTGACTTGGCGATGTTGCCCAGAATAGTTAACGCCCTAAGAATTGATTATATTTAGAATCAACTTATTTTATGTTGGCCATCTGTCATCTGACTATCCATCCAGCATCTGTCCACCTTTTTTCTTTAAGAGCGTTCTCAAGAACCCTGGGCATAAAGGATCAATAGCATCAGATCCACGGTTGGTCCTGGGAAGCTATTTTAAAAATTACATTTAAAGATCTTTTGTGAAACTGCTTGGCTCATTGGCCTGAAACTAAAACTTCATCTAAGGCAAGAGCTGAACAAACTTTGTTCACATGCTCAAAATGATTAGTCGAGTTGACTCGCGGCTGTCCTTGATAAGCTAGTTTTCACAAAAACACTTTTCCTCCGAGATCGCTGAAGGTATTGGCCCACAATAAACCTTTCCCAGATTGACGTATTTTGTGAAAATACCTTCCCACAATGCATCGCTCGCTAAATTTCTGGCTGGCAAACTGGCCAGGCGATGCTCGAACAGTATTACTTGGCTAATCGCTATTAGGTTCAGATACAAAACACTAAAAGCATTTATATGAAGAAGTATAAATATAGGATCATAATATTATTGAGGTCATAAATCATTGGAAAGTGCATCCAATTTTCTATTTTTATATATATATATATATATATATATATATATATATATATATATATATATATATATATATATATATATATATATATATATATATATATATATATATATATATGCAAATAACTCAGTGAAAATTAGAGAAAACTCCATAAAGGTTTAGAAAGTTTTATGAGGTTTGCAATGGTGCATGACTTCAATAATTTTGTGATTGTAGTTTAGGAACTCTTTAAGATGTGTTGCGTTGTCTTTTAGCGCAATACGCACCCAATGCCGGTCAGCTGCTGGCTGAGCAATTTATCTGGGAAAGTCGTATTTAGCAAATATAATTAGGATCTATATGGTAACTATCCTTCAACACAGATAAAACGCATGCCATATATTTCGGCAGAAACAACCCTCAAACCAAATACTATATGACAGATGCGCTTGATATGAATCCTGTATCAATGACACAGGTAGTCAAAGACTCGGAAGTGCATATTGAGAAACCTTTCATTTGATATACATATAGGGAATATCGTATCCATGGCGAACAGCACTATAGGACTAATCAAGAGAACATTTACCAACATTGACACATCTACTTTCATGCTCTTGTAAACATTTCTAGTGAGACCGCTTCTCGAATACTGCAATTCGGCATGGTCACCAAGATTGAAAAGGCAATCACAGCTATTAGAAAGAGTTTAACTCCGAGCAACAAAATCAGAGTATAGCTACACGGAATGACTTGATTTAATTGAAACATTCAAGCTCATCTGGGATCTATATAGTATTGATAAGGACTACTTTTTCGAGCCATCCAGTATTTCACAGACCAGCGGGCATAGGTTCAAGCTCAACATAAAGCGCAGCAACAAAGATATTCGCAAGCACTTTTTCGCTAACAGAGTCGTACCACAGTGGAACTCACTGCCAGCTACAATAGTCGAAGCAACAACACTTGAATTATTCAATAGCAAACTAGATATCTACTTCAAAGAAAGATCATTTGAATTCGACTGAGCAGGCATACATTTCTGGCAGATTCGCTACCTCACTCAGAGCACAACCACCTCTGCCTCTGGCATATGTAGTTACTGCTTGCCATGTTTAATTGGAGGTTTTCGGGTGCTGTATTTGTCTGGGAGGCTGGAAGTGGTGTCTGGTCTACCCGAGTACTCTCGTGCTGTGGTAGATTTTCTGCTGCCATGTTCTCTCTGACAGGCACTCTTAGTTCACCATGCAAGGAACCAATTGTGCCAAGCAAAGCCGCAAAAACTGGGCCTATAAGTTGAACTTCAACTATGATGTAGTCTCACTGGTTATCAGGGTAATGCTAAACTGGTTAGCCGCGCCGACACCAAAATTAGTAGTTTTTGCTTTTGCTATGTACAGTTCTGTTAGTAGACTTAGCATAAAAGTTCATTTGTACATCTCTATTCACACTACTATGCAATAACTATTTTCGTCTTTTGTGGTGGTAGTTACGTTCGGGGGCTCTTTAGTGATGGGCTCTGTAACAGAGCCAGCGAGACATTACTTCTATCTTTCAGAAACTGATGTACTGATGTTGTAGGTATTTCCTTCAGGGGTTGTTAGTGGATTTAGGTTCTGAGAATCGAGGGTCAGTATTAGAAGCTGCTGTTCACTAAGTGTTGATTGTAGAAGGCTTTCCATATCTCTTATAGCAGACTGCGCTTGGGTAGACATTTTTGCACCGAAAGAGAAAGTGAGCTAAGTCCTCTGGTTCAACTTGACATATAGGACAGCTATCTGATTCTCGCCCGCCAGTGAATCTGTTTCTTGTGCTCTGTAGAGTATAGCATCCAGTGAGAATCTTTGCTTTGATCGTAGCTCTTTGTACATCTCTTACATCTGATGAATTAGCCCAAATATGGTGTGAAATACCAATCTGACACTTCGCTATACATAGGCGCTGCAGAGTGCTGTTACTCACTTCCCGTGATATTTTCCGTAAAATAGCCTACCTCTTTGATTTTACTTTCAGGCGCATGCACACAATCTGTTGTTATTAGAGTAACTTTAGCTTCGTAAGTAGGTTTTAATCATTTATATTTATGCACAGCTTTCAAAATTGTAACTAATATGATTAACCTCTACGCATACGTAACGTTGTTGTTGACAAAGATGTGGTTTACCGCTTAATTATATAGTGATACGCTTGACTGTTTGTGACCTTGAGAAAGTCACCTTGACATTACCAGGTCCATGTTTAATCCCCCATGGTGCTGGTTAATTCTGCACGTGGTCATTATACGCATTATTTGCACGACTTTACTACTGCATGCCATTCACATACTAAACCCTTTAGTGTATGCACGCGCTCAGGCGTGGAACAAAAGCTACTTTATAGTTTTGTATCGGCCGTGTATGATTTTTAATTCAACACCATTCTTATATAATTATACTCATTACTTGCACGGCTTTACTACTGCATAGTCATTCACATACCCCTTTAGTGCATACGCGCATTCAGGCGTAGACCAAGGCTAATTTATAGTTTGTATCAATTGATATTGTGTACTTATCCAAAGGGCCAAGTGAACTGGTGTATGACTAACAGCTGCAGTCGAAAACGGCTGCTGGTAGATAAAAAAAACCCAGCCACCCGGCTATTATATCACAGGCCTTTGATTTAAATTTTCATCCATCAAGCCCTTTAGCACATATCCCCCTACTATATATAATATACATTATTGTATATTATATATATAGTAGGGGGAATATGTGGTAGAGGGATGATGGACGAAAATTGAAAGGCCTGTGATTATATAGGCCCTATCTTAGGTAGCCTATATCACTATTATTGCCTGCCATTTAGTGCGTTTTACTGTCCATTAGAAGACCAAAGAGAAAACAATTTTTTTAATTTTGTCGATGGAAATTTCAAATTATTGACATTCTCAAGTTCACAGTTGAACCAGACAGAGACGGGCCTAAAACTCAACACTGCAAATTAGGTATGTGATGATGGTACTTCACATAACTGCAGAAATGGTGGATATGGCATTAATAAAGCTAAGCATTTGCAAATCACCAGGACCAGATGGAATAAGTCCCCAGGTACTCCGGGAATTGGCAGAACCCCTGGCTGCACCTCTAACAAACATTCATCAAACATCGGTTAGAATGCAGACTGCGGCCAAAAGTTGGAAAGAAGCCAGGATATCAGCAATATTTAAAAAAGGGGATAAAAAAAATGGGCTAGTAACTATAGACCAGTGAGTGACAAGTATGCTCTGCAAACTATTAGAAGGTATAGTGAGAGACCATATAATGACCCATCTTCTAGAAAACAGGCCCTTTAGTACAAAGCATTTCATCTCTATCAGTGGAAGATTCAAAACACTCCAGCTTCTACATGTCTTAGGCCGTGTTCTCACTGGAGAGTTAATCAGGAATAACGCCATACCTCAATATTGTGTTACGCCAGTTATTGTTAAGTATCTAGTGAGAACACGGCTTTAGACAAATGGACAAAGGCCTTAGATGAGGGTTACAGTGGATGCCATCTATTTGGACTTTAAAAAGGCATTCGATACATTGCCATATGCTTTGGGATAATTGGTTTATAATATAGACAACCCAATTTATGCATGGATTAAGGAATTCCTCATTGATAGAAAGCAGTAGGTCACCATAAATGGAGAAGGATGGACATCACCAGTGGGATACCACAGGGCAGTGTACTAGGCCCCCTACTCTTCGTGATATACGTTAATGATCTACCAGGAGAAAATGGACTCTGGCCCTGCAGACAGATCTGGACCCACTAGCTGAGTGGTCTAATACATAGCTACTCCATTTCCATCCAGATAAGTGTATTGGTATGAGTTGGAAAAACGCAGTGAACCACACAAGTATCACGTTATTGCAGATGGAAGAAGCCATGAGATCCACCAGTCTAAGGAAGAAAAGGACATCAGCGTAATAATCGATGAAGATTACACTTTGAGAGGTACATCAGTGAGAAGGCAAACAAAGCAAACGACATGTTTGCCATCATCAGACGAGCATTCTTAAATCTAATTGAAAAGACCTTCGTACAGCTATACAAAGGTATATGGTAAGGAGTCACTTGAATGATGCGTCATCTGTGTGGAGTCCCTTAAAAAAGTCCCAGATAATGCTGCTAGAGAATGTACAGAGACGAGCTACCAAACAATTGGCTGGATTTAAGGAACTGACCTCTGAGGAAAGGCTCAGAAGGCTCAAGTTACCAACACCCGCATTCCAGCGGGGATATGAAAATCATATGATTGAAGTATATAAAATACTGCATGGTTTCATTTTGGTGTGTAACACCAGAACTGGAAGCATCTTCAGGCTACAGAAGGATGTGTTTGCACCTCTGAGAGAAGAGGCTAGAGGCCATAGCAAAATGCTATTTAATGCCTAGAGCTAGGTTGGAGATCTGGCGGAACTCATTTTCAGTTAGTGATGTAAGCATGGAACAGCTTGCCATCACACCTTGTTACCGCCCCATCTGCGAATGCCTTTAAAGTCTGCCTTGACAAATATTGGAAGAGTCAACCACTGATGTATAACCATACTGCGCCACTGGTGACTGGAAGTCACGGCAGTGTACATCAGTATGAAGATCTGACCAGAGAGGCATGAGCCTGCTGTCAGAAAGAACATAAGTAAGATCTGCTCACAAGATTGGCCGGAAATTTGGGAGATGATTAATGGACTAAGACTAGGAGCATTAAAGTTTATATTATGACATGGGGATTGGGTCCTGGGGGGGGAGGTGGTGGCCAAGGAGTGCCGTATATCGAATATAGTTGATTCCTTGTAGGTACCCTGCCGGGTCAAGAGGCCTATAAGTAGCTAAAATTTCCAGTGTTATGCATCCGACTTACGGCATCAGGTGTAAATTGCAGTGTCGTGGCTTATCACGTTTTTGTTCAGTGCAAGATTATACGTAGAAGAACAGTGACTGTCAACATGCCCGGTGTCCAATCAAAATCTAGCGTGTTTGCAGCCATAATGGACTTTTTTATTTAATGGATTTTGAAGCCGAAATTGGTTTTATATAGGTTTTTAGGTATTCTGATTTTAAATTTGCCATTTTCAAAACTGTCGGATGAACAGTTTGGTGGCTATCTTAAATCATATTCCTGGCAAAAGCTCCCATACTAAAGTAATGGTAAGTTTAAAATGTCTTCTCGAGACCCAGTGGGCCGATTTCAATTATATACGGCAGAAAGCATCCTTAGGGCATAGAGATCTAAATTTGTTCAAACGCAGCTGATCGACCAATGTGGCTGTTGGCCATCTTGTATTTTGACAGATTTTTAGAAACTTATAATCTTGTTCAAAACTGCTTGGTGGATTGATTCAAAACTCATGAGACTTCAATTCAGATTTAGACCAAGAGCGTAACCAAGTTTGTTCTTGGGAAATTGACTGGGCAAATGGGTCGGCGGCCATCTTGGATAACCTAGTTTTCGCGAACACAACTTCACAACTGTTGCACAGATCGGGCCTAAATATTGGAGATATGATTAGGGACTAAGGCCGATTAAAGTTTGTTAAAGGAAGTTGATAGGTAAAAAACATGTTCGTCA
The DNA here is from genome assembly GCA_034401795.1 of Chaetoderma sp. LZ-2023a. NCBI lineage: Eukaryota > Metazoa > Mollusca > Caudofoveata > Chaetodermatida > Chaetodermatidae > Chaetoderma > Chaetoderma sp. LZ-2023a. The sequence continues at coordinate 116,916,172 of CM067367.1, forward strand.
TTGGCTAATCAAAAGGTATCATGTTTGGCAGTCATATTGGGTTATTTTATTTGATGGATTTTGAAAGGGAAATTGGTTTTAATGAGATCTTTGCGTATTCCGATTCCAAATTTGCTTTTTTACCAGCTGTTGAATAAAAGGTTTGCTAGCCATCTTGGATCTTTTTCCCACGAAAAACTCCCATACTAAAGCAATGGGACGTTTTTAATGTTATCTTCTCGAGAATCGATGGACCGATTTCAATTATATTTGGCAGGAAGCATTCTTAGGGCATAGCGATCCAAGTTTATTCCCACGGAGCCGATCAACCAACTTGGCAAACTTCTTTTACAATCTGCTCTTGTGGGATGTATTTTGACATTGATTGCCTGTGATTTTTTCATAAAACCAAATTTTCACCCAAAAGATTGACCAATAAAAATTTTGAATATGTTCTGGGGCGTACCTGCATCTAGGATCCTTCCAGCCAAATTTGGTAGAAAGCGATTACACCTTTAAGGAGCGGACTGACGAGAGCCACCATGGCATAAGATCAGCTGGCGGGCGAGATAAAAATCTAAGATGGCCATCAGACATGGTATATTCTGATTGGTCCAGGGCAGCCATGTTTTTAGCTCACCTGGCCCAAAGGGCCAAGTGAGCTTATGCCATGGCGGCCGTCCGTCCTTCAAATAGCATCTCATTTATGCTTTGACGGATTTCAGCCAAATTTGTCTGGAAGTTGGTTGGAAGGACCCTATGGTAGTAGGCTCCAGAACTTTTAGACAGAATTTTGATTTGTCAAATCCGAAAATCATTTAGAATGCAACTCTAACAATATAAATGACCTAACTTCAATGAAACTTTAGTGGACTAATTCTATCCTGGTAGGCTTCAACACTTCTAACGAGAATTCTGATTGGTCAATATTTCTGGCAGAGTTTCTGAACATTTCTGGAAATCAATTAAAAGCCTACTACTCATTAACCACTTGGCCGATTTCAAGCAGACTCAGTTGGTGGGACCCTATATGGGTATGCTTCAAAACCTGTGTACAGAATTTTGATTGGTCATTTTTTTCGACGACCATCTAATAAAAATTGTAAATGGTTCAAAGGTTAATGGTCCAGGTGAACGCTACCTGTCCTTGGGCCTCTTGTTAGTCTAATTCTTTTAAAGTAGTTTAGTTTTACAGTTGTTATCTCACCTGGGCTGAAAGGCCAAGTGAGCTTATGTCGTGGTGACCGTCCGTCATCCGTCAACTTTTCCTTTAAACCACTTCTCAAGAACCACTGGGCCGCTTTCAATTATATTTGGCAGCAAACATCCATAGGACATAGGGATCCAAGTTTGTTCAGCGGAGCCGATTTGACCGGCAGCCATCTTGGATTTTGGCTGATTTTTAGAAACGTCTTTAAAAATCTAATCTGAAACCGCTCGAGGGATTGAAGGAAACCTCATGAAATATGATCTAGGGCAAGAGCTCAACCAAATTTGTTGAAGGGAACTTTAATTGGTCAAATAGTTCGGCAGCCCTCTTGGTTGACCTAGTTTTGGCAAAAATAACGTCTTCTCCAGAACTGCTGAAGGGATCAGGCCGATATTTGGCAGATATGATTAGGCCAGTAAAGTTTGTTCAAGAGAAGTTGATCCGTCAAAAAACATGGCTGCTGTGGGCCAATCAAAATATAGCATGTTTGGCGGCCATATTTGATGGATTTTGAGGGTGAAATTGGTTTTATATAAGTTTTTGGGTATTCTGATCTCAAATTTACAATCTTCGAAACTGTCGGATAAACGGTTTGTCGGCCATCTTGGATAATTTTCCCCCCAAAAGCTCCCAGACTAAAGTAATGGGAAATTAAAAATATCTTCTCGAGAACTACTGGGCCGATTTCAATTATATTTAACATGAAGCATCCTTACGGCATAGAGATTCAAGTTTGTTCAAACGAACTCGATCGGCCAATTTGGCCGGCGACCATCTTGGATTTCGGCCGATTTTTAGAAATGTTTTTAAAAATCTCCCAAACCATTTGATGGATCGATTCAAAACTCACGAAATATGATCTAGGGTATAAGATCTTGCGAGACCACGGTGCCTCCAATCGCAAAAGAGCCAGCGGCTCACCAACATAAGAGGCGCTTTATCTCATTTTAATTCTGACTCTGTTTTGGAGCATTTAATGTTGGTTGGCGTTAAAAAATTATTACGCAATGCGAGAGTAAATACTGTTCCATTATTAATTTTTTCTGAAGAGAAATATTATTTCTCTGTTCTGATTGGATAAATTCTCCCGTACAAGCCAATGAAAATGAAGAATGGCAGATAATAGAAGAATTCTAGTAAATACAACTGCTGATCTTACCAATTCCCGCATTCCTAATAGATGACATTTTATCTCGAAAGTATCATTGATTTTGATGTAATAAATGATCTTTATACATAGTGGCACGGAGGTAAGCATGTACAGTATTTTTTGGAAGAATTTATTTGCAGGAATCCAATTGGATTCCCGTATTTCTCAATTGCGGGAATATTACGAGGATCGGATTCCCGTCCAATTTCGAGCCCTGATTATTGGCAATGTACATCTCTAACTGCTTGTTGAGTCTTAACCAAATTTGGTTGGAAAGATCCTACAGTGGTAGGCTCTTAGGACTTCTAATTCTGATTTGGTCGATTTTTTAACAGCGATCCGAGTTTTTGTCAAATGTTCGAAACCATTTAAAATGCTACGCCTTAATCACTGGCCCGATTTCAAAGAAACTTGGGCGAAATGATCCTATGGGGGTAGGCTTCAACATATCACATATGCCTCTAGTCACCAAAGTTTGTGAGAAAATCATAAAAAAGTCTGCTTATTAACTATTAGGCAAGTTTTAATAAAACTTGGCTAAACCTTCTTCACAGACATTAGATTGGTAAATTTTGCCAGTGGTCATCTCGTTTTGGTCACACCTCTTTAGATAGCTAGATTGAAGTAGGCAAAAATCTGATTGGCGGACTGAAAACCGCTCGTTACATAGCCGGAGATGAAAGGCCTGCAAGTACAGCCACGAACAGCAAAGCTATGTGAGTGGGCAGATGTTAGTACGGTGCTTGTTCACATGAAGATTGTGTGAAGGTTAAACGTACAAACAAGTTCATGACATCCATTTACCACTTGTATCAGCCAGAAACTGCTTCTGCAGTGCTCTTGAGAAATGTACATTTGAAACCAAGAGAAAACAATTTTAGAGAAACTACCAGTAGAAATAACTGAGCCAGTCATTCCAGTGGTAAATTTTCAAAAATACTCCTTGATCCGCAAATGGACATTTTCTATGAGAAAATTGAAATTTTCCTGTCCAGCTTTGAGGATAAAGGGTTAATTCTGGAGTCTATTCTTTGTCTAAGCTAGGAACTATCTGGTAAACTACATGTATGTTCTCCATGATTTTTTTCCTCTGTATGTTCTCTCTACAAACAACATACCACATTTAGGATTTAGGTAAATAGTCCTTTCTTTTGCGACCCTTATTTGAGTGATTTTCCACTTACAACAAGTGGTGTAATCTTCTAATGCATATAATATACTATGATACTGCATTCTGGCAACTACAGCAGCAGCAGCAGCCAACAATATACTGCATATGCAGTGGCCATAAAAACTGAGTAGAATTTTCATGAAGTTTAATGTTTATAATCAGGATTTGGGGGAAAATTTGGGTGTAAATCAACATTTAACTCTTTATCTCTCATATCAGCCAAAAGGACATCTGCAGTGGTCTTGAGAAATGTCCATTTGCAGACTAAAAGAAGACTTTGAAAATTTACCACCGGAATGACTGGCTCGCTTATCGAGCCAGTCATTCCGGTGGTAAATTTTCAAAAGTTGTTTTCTCTTGGTCTGCAAAAGGACATTTTCTATGAGAAAATTCAAAATTTTCTTTAATAAATTTGAGGGGTAAAGGGTTAAGCTTCAAATTTGTTGAAAAGAATTTTAATTTTCTCATAGCAAATGGGCATTTGCAGAGCAAGACTACTTTTGAAAATCTATCACTATTGACTGCTCAGCTATCAAGCCAGTCATCCCAGTGATAAATTATCAAAAGTAGTCTTTGCTTGGTCTGCAAATGGACATTTCTTAAAAACAGTGCATGAGCTGTTATTAGCCAACTTGAGCATTACTGGTTAAGCCGGCTTGCATGAATAGGTTTTAGTGTAAAATTTATAAAATTCAATGAGCACAAGGGTCACTTTACTGTAATTGATATGGCAGGGGCTATTTGTGAAAGGGAGGAGTGCCTAAGTGGAGTCTCGACCTCTGAGCATTTACATATTTATTTCACTTTAATATACATCCTGTTTTTAACATCTAGTCGTGTGATATTCCTGTACGGGTAATGTACACGTAGATTCTTTGTGAAACAGGCGCACAATATATATTTTATACCTTCAATCATCCAATGACCTATCCTTATGATCACTGGAGACAAGGACTGCATGTTTGACAGAGATCCTTAACACTTTAACCATCAAATTTGTTCAAGAAAATTTCAATTTTCTCATAGAAAATATCCATTTGCAGACCAAGAGAAGACTAGTTTTGAAAATCTACCACTTGTATGACTGGCCGGTTATCGAGCCATTCATTCCAGTGGTAAATATTAAAAAATATTATTTTCTTGGTCTGCAAATGAACATTTCTCAAGACCACTGAAGAAGCCGCTTTTGGGTGGTATGAGTGTTAAATGGTTAAAGATAAGTAATTCACAAGTTAGCTGAGTCACAGCAATGTATTTTTGTTGTAAAAGTGGGTGTTTAATTATGTGGTTGAAAGATGAAGGTGTCTATGTTTTAATGGTTAGGGTTTACTTAGAGAAATCATTTACATTCAAGAGGCATTGAAATTATTTAATTCGGGGCCATATTACATTTTACTGTGCTTAACACCGGTCAAATGTGGTCAAGGAAATAAAATATATGCTTATTGAAATTTCATTTGCAAGACAAGCGGATACCTTGTTCGAATGACTGGCTTCAGCGAGTCGATAACTGAGGCAGTCATTCCCGAGGTAATCATTCAAAAAGTCTTCTTGGCATGCAAATTGACATTCCTTAAGACCACTGCAGAGAGTGTTTTTTGTCGGCTTGGCCAGTAAATGGGTTAATCTAGTCATGATAAAACTAGCTATAGAATCTCCAGTATTTCTGATTTTATAAATCTACACATGTTTTGAATCAAGCATCTTTACTACAGTTTCTGCAGGTGTGGCATTTATTGAGACACTGACTGACACTGCCTTCACCTTCATGTTGATGTCACATTTATGATTTTAAAATGACTTACAAGTAATTTAAGTGTCTTAACCCTATAACCCGTGAATTGGTTTTGAAAAATTCAATTTTCTCATTAAAAAGTCCATTTGCAGACCAAGAGACTATTTTTGAAAATTTACTACTGGAATGACTGGCTCGGTTATTGAGCCAGTCATTCCAATGGTAAATTTTCAAAAATTGTCTTCTTGGTCTGCAAATAGCCATTTGTCAAGACCACTGCAGAAGGTGTTTTTGGCTGATGTGAGTGTTAAAGGGTTAATCAGTACTCAGTGACCCTGTTTTGTAAGATGGTGCGTGAAATAAAACGTTTATTTAACTGTACATGTATTAGGGTTAATACACTCCTGCAGTTGTGCAATGTGTTTTTACATGAATTATATAACGGTTTCTATAGATCTCATCATTGTTCATGGATTTAGAATCTAGAATTACAGCGTAGGCATCATCCTAAAGGCGTGGCTAATATTATATCTTATATCCCACTCAGACAATGTTTTTGGGCTAAAGAAACCCATGTTAATGTCCATGAATGACTAAAGGTTTTAAACAGGTGTAACCCTTTCACTGATCAAGGCCCCATATCATTTTCAACGCTACCGTACAGGAAAATAGTTGAATATTTTGAAATTAATTTGACTGGTAGCTGGTGCTGCCTTGGGCAGCAATGGCTTCGAGCCAAATTAATTTCAAAATATTCAGCAGATTAGTTTTGTATCGTAAAGAATATAATCTTCGGGGATTTGTGAGCGCGGTGATAAATAGTGTTTATATGTGAGGTTGATTCGAATGTGAATGTGAAGGATGTCTAAAGGACATGTCCTTGTCGTGACCTTGACATTTATATCGAAATTAGCTTAGACTACATATACAAGTAACAATCTACATGTACGGTTGACTGAACACACATGTAGATCTTATTGAACATATAATTTGTCTTTGTAACAAATTGCTTAGCTGTAGTCAGTTATTTAAATGTCTAACATACCCCACGGTTTGTGTGGGAACATCTAAGTACAGCTGTTCTTTCTCAGCCACTCACACTTCACCACCACCCCCATGATATCTTAGTTTTATCATAGATATGTAATGTCCTAGTTGGATTACATTCAAGTGTTGCGTCTTATAATTGACTTGGCTTGAGAAATACACATTTGCAGACAAAGAACATTTGAGAAAATGTGATAATGGTATCATGAAATGACCTGGTTAGATAACCAAGTCAGTCATTCCAATTTAAAGTTTTCATCACTGGAATGATGGGCTAGATATCAATCAAGCCGTGCTTTCCCAGAAACAAAGTTTTGAAACTAAGTTTAACCCCCAAAAATGACAAACTATGATGTACATAGGAATATCCTGTTGAGTATCTTAAAACTAAGTTACCTTAGGGCTGTTTCTCCCTATGGCAGCCATTTTCAGTCGAATTAGTTTAAAAATATTCAACAGATTTCCTATGTATCATTGTCTTGTAAATTAGGACATTGCTATTTCTATAGGACATTGCTATTTCTAGGCTTAGTTAACCTGAAATAAAAAAAAGACTAATAAAGAAATCGTTAGAAAAATTCAGTGAAGATAGTTTTCCAAGCCGCCATTGTGGTTTAATATTTGAATCTGCCATTACTTGGCATTCTATTGTTCTCGCTACGCTCGTGGTAGTAGATTGGTTTCAACAAATCCACTATCATTTTACAAAAAGATTAGGTAAATGAACACACAACACCAGCAGTTTCAAGCTAGCAGGGATTGAATTTCACGCAGTACTGACTCGTCCGTTTGTCCAAGTTGGGTAAATAATGGTATGGACACCTTGGGGCTTGGAGTCAAAAGGTCAAGGTCACTGTTCTTGGGCCATTTATTACATTAACATCTTGTGTTTAGCTCAACTTAGGAGTTTACATCAGTTTGAATATACTGGACCCAAGGTGGGAAAGACAATTCCTTATAATGAGAGCGCCCGACAGTGATTTATAACCTGAAGAATACAGTGCCTACAGTGAAACATGGTGGATGTCACATCATGCTCTGGGGTTGTTTTGCGGCCTCTGGTACAGGAAGGCCTCTGGTACAGGAAGGCCTCTGGTACAGGAAACATTGTCAGGGTCAACAGAATTATGAAAAAAGATGAAGAAATTGAGACACAACTTGAAACTGTCTCCACTAAAACTGTCTTTAGGTCATAGTTGGGTGTTTCAATACGACAATGATCCAAAGCATACGTCACTTTTAGTGAATAAATTCTTGAAGGACAACAAAGTAAAAAAGAGTACCCTGCGCAAAGCCCAGACCGTAATCTGATAGAGAACTTGTGGCGCGAGCTAAAGGTTAGAATTCACGCTAGAAGGCCATTGAACCTGTAGGTGCTAGAGCAGTTTGCAATTGAGGAATGGGCCAGAATTCCTCAAGAAACTAGCTACAACCTAGATAAGAACTAGACAAGTCTTCATGCAGTTGTGAACAAAAAGACCATGCTATAGAGTATTAATCATATGGGGGCTAATACTTTTGTACTCACCATTTTTGCGTTTCTTTGTTGCAATGAACTAAATTGTTAAAATATGGTTGCAAAAACTGTTTATGTTATTGCTGAATAAAGGTGACATTGATTTTTAGTTCACCTGTCCTGAAAGACCAAATGAGCTTATGCCATGGCAACCGTCCGTCATCTGTCAAGTTTTCATTTGAACGACTTCTCAATAACCACTGGGCCGATTTCAATTATATTTGGCAGGAAGCATCCTCAGGGCATAGGGATACAAGTTTGTTCAAACAAAGCTCATCGGCCAATTTGACTGGCGACCATCTTGGATTTTGGCCAATTTGGCGGCCATCTTGGATTTTGGCCAGTTTTAGGAAATGTCTTAAAAATCTTCTCCGAAACTGGTTGTGGAATCGATTCAAAACTCATTAAACATCATCTAGAGAAAGACGTAAGCGAAGTTTGTTCAAGAGGACTTGATTGACCAAATGGTTCGATGGCCATCTTGGATGAGCTAGTTTTTCCGAAAATGACTTCTCGAAAACTGCTCAAGGGATCAGGCCGAAATTTGGGAGATATGATTAGGGACTAAGGACCATTAAAGTTTTGTTCAAGGGAAGTTGATCGGACAAAAAACATGGCCACCGTGGACCAATCAAGATGTAGCGTGTTTGGCGGCCATATTGGATTTTTTTATTTGATGGATTTTGAGGGCGAAATTGATTTTATATATGTTTTTGGGTATTTAGAGTTCAAATTTGCCATTTTCAAAACTGTCGGATAAACGGTTTGGCAGCCATCTTGGATTATTTTCCCTCTAAATGCGCCCATACTAAAGAAATGGGAAATTTAAAATGTCTTCTCGAAAACTACTGGGATGATTTCAATTATATTTGGCAGGAAACAACCTTAGGGCATGGAGATTTCAGTTTGTTCAAACGAAGCCGATCAGCAAATTTGGCTGCCAGCCATCATGAATTTTGGTCGATTTTTAGAAATGGCTAAAAATCTTCGCTGAAACTTTGAGCGATTGATTCAAAACTCCTAAAATATCATTTGGGGCACCAGCTGAACCAAGTTTTTTCAAGGGAACTTGATTTGCCAAATGGTTGGGTGGCCATCGTGGATGGCCTGGTTTTCATGAAAGCAACTTCGTCTCCAGAGTCACTGAATGGATTGGGCTGAAATTTGGGGGATATGATATTGATGACTAAGGGCCATTAAAGTTTGTTCAAGAGTTGATACATAAAGAAACATGGCCTCTGTTTTCTTGTTGCAAGCCTGCTCAACTCATTAGAGTTCTATTTATTGTTAATGACCATGTTTTCTTGTGACAAGTCTGTCCAACTCATTAGAGTTCTACTTATTGTTAATGACCATGTTTTCTTGTTACAAGTCTGCTCAACTCATTAGAGTTCTACTTATTGTTAATGACCATGTTTTCTTGTTACAAGTCTGCTCAACTCATTAGAGTTCTACTTATTGTTAATGACCATGTTTTCTTGTGACAAGTCTGCTCAACTCATTAGAGTTCTACTTATTGTTAATGACCATGTTTTCTTGGTACAAGTCTGCTCAACTCATTAGAGTTCTACTTATTGTTAATGGCCATGTTTTCTTGTTACAAGTCTGCTCAACTCATTAGTGTTCTACTTATTGTTAATGACTTCAATCATTAGAGGTCTACTTATTGTTAATGACCATGTTTTCTTGTGACAAGTCTGCTCAACTCATTAGAGTTCTACATATTGTTAATGACCATGTTTTCTTGTGACAAGTCTGCTCAACTCATTAGAGTTCTACTTATTGTTAATGAGCATGTTTTCTTGTTATAAGTCTGCTCAACTCATTAGAGTTCTACTTATTGTTAATGACCATGTTTTCTTGTGACAAGTCTGTCCAACTCATTAGTGTTCTACTTATTGTTAATGACCATTTTTTCTTGTTACAAGTCTGCTCAACTGATTAGTTCTACTTATTGTTAATGACCATGTTTTCTTGTTACAAGTCTGTTCAACTCATTAGAGTTCTACTTATTGTTAATGACCATGTTTTCTTGGTACAAGTCTGCTCAACTCATTAGAGTTCTACTTATTGTTAATGGCCATGTTTTCTTGTTACAAGTCTGCTCAACTCATTAGTGTTCTACTTATTGTTAATGACTTCAATCATTAGAGGTCTACTTATTGTTAATGACCATGTTTTCTTGTGACAAGTCTGCTCAACTCATTAGAGTTCTACATATTGTTAATGACCATGTTTTCTTGTGACAAGTCTGCTCAACTCATTAGAGTTCTACTTATTGTTAATGGCCATGTTTTCTTGTTACAAGTCTGCTCAACTCATTAGTGTTCTACTTATTGTTAATGACTTCAATCATTAGAGGTCTACTTATTGTTAATGACCATGTTTTCTTGTGACAAGTCTGCTCAACTCATTAGAGTTCTACTTATTGTTAATGAGCATGTTTTCTTGTTATAAGTCTGCTCAACTCATTAGAGTTCTACTTATTGTTAATGACCATGTTTTCTTGTGACAAGTCTGTCCAACTCATTAGTGTTCTACTTATTGTTAATGACCATTTTTTCTTGTTACAAGTCTGCTCAACTGATTAGTTCTACTTATTGTTAATGACCATGTTTTCTTGTTACAAGTCTGCTCAACTCATTAGAGTTCCACTTATTGTCAATGACCATTCTAGTTGAAATGCCTATGGTCCAGGTGAGCGATACAGGCCCCTTGGGCTTCTTGTTCTAAATAATTTCTAGCTACTTTATGGTTTTAAAAAAAAGATAGGGATTTTTTCAACTTTTCATAGGGCCTAACAATTTTGACCTCAACTGTATATAGAATTTAGCTATGGCAGGGCTTCCACTAATTTCTAAACACAGGAAGTCTGGGACTTCCTCGGTATTGCTATTGGGAATCCAAGAAAGAAATTTGGGAGTCTAAAATGGTTCAAATACATGTTATGTGGTTAAAATCATTGTTTTTAGAGATGTCAGGGAAGTTCAAGACTTCCTTGGTATATTTTTGAGGAGTTCAAACATGAACTTTGGGAGTATAGGACTCCCGGACTTCCACTAGTGAAAGCCCTGAGCTATGGTCTTAAATCCTGAAGGTAATGAGACATTATTTAGTGCTAAATGGTGCAGGGCCGTGCTTCGCAAGAACCCTGCAAACGTGACTGATAGGCCTAGATAAAAGTCTAGTCTAGATGTAAGTAGATTATATTTGAAGTCACACTTTATCGTAACTACGTGAAGTCTTACTTCATGATTACATTGTAAGCACGTTTCAGGTTTTGGGTAGATCTGGGTGGTATTGTCATTGGGATGATGATAACGGTATCTGTGAAAAATACCGCGATAACTACTAATATCGCGGTATTTGGAATAATTTTGGATATGATAGGGTTAATATTGCCAATCTATGAATAGGTATCCTTTTTAGATGTATAAACAAACAAAGCCTACACTTTGTATTATATTTGTTTCAGCACCAAATAAAATATTTTTTCTCACCTTTTTGCGTTTTACTTTGTCATTGTGAAGAGGAAGATGCGCATAAGTGGCCTTAACTCCGTCACTGTGTGCGCATGAATCTCCAAGGGAAATCCCAAGGGTCCAATCTGATTGGTTAAAAACATCAAGTATCTTTCATTGGTTTTAACCAGGTCATAATCGGGTTTAGTGTTTAGTGAAGCATTCACGATCAGCTGTTTTTATTATTACTATTGAAAGCTTATAATGAATGCTCCGCATGAAAGACCACGCGATTAGGCACATGATCAATTAATGGACAAACCAGGTCTGAAGACGTGATCAGCTGCGCGCGTGTATGCATGTATAACAAAATGACCTGAATTTTTTTTAGCAATAAAATAGAATGTAGAATTGTAGATAAGAATCGTCGATCACTGATTAAATTATTATACTTGACGTGCAAAATTCTGGTACTGAATGGTTAATTATTGAAAATGGTCAAGTTTTATAAGGAATTGACTAATCAACCCCACCTGTCCACCCAGCCCCCATTCCACCCCTTTAGAACATTGTCTACTGGCATGAAAGTCAATCACACACTTCATCCTATAAACTGGACTTACCGGAGTGTGAAAATAAATAATCATCAGCTATTTATACAGATTATTTCAAAACAATTTGACTCAAACTTGTTGCTGTCGATGTCAGTAACGACTTTTGGGTCATAGTTTTCAAACTAATCAGCTCTTTATTTATTATTTCCTTTAAATTATATTTCCATAAAGCCTCTGCATTCGTCATGAAAGTATAATATAATCAAAACGAGGCTGAGTTAAGTTTATTTGTGTTTTACAAATGGCTGCTATTTTGCGTATTCAACGTTGTCAGCAACTGATTTTCAGATTTAACTTGTCTTCATTGGAACAACATTTAATTGAGCATGGAAGGATAACTATACTAAGAACAGTAGGGCTATGTATATAACACATGGACATATATTTACTTCAATAATAGTGCCGAAAATGATTGCTTTTGACTACCATGAATACGGAAATGAAGAGACCAGACTCGTCAAATTCGCATGAAATGCTTTATTATCAAATTATTACAATATATAAATTGTCAATACCGTCTCAATACCGTCACTGACAGTATTTGATGATATTGGCGGTTTTTAGAAATGAGACGATAACAATAACAATAATATCGCGATTTTCCCGGTTTTATCGGGAAACCGGCCAGCTCTAGTTTTGGGTCGGCAATATCTTGAAATTCCTTTGCTTTACATTGCAGACTTAATTTATCACATTCCAAGGAAAAAAGATGGCCGCACCAGCAACAGCTGATGCAGCAAAGGGTGATGCACCAAAGCGTAGATTTTATGAAATCCATGAGATTGTAGTGCCGCATATCGGTCATGTCCCAATCTACAAAGGTGACTTCCATCGTCTACCCCCAGATGTTCAAGATTTTGTCGCAGAACAGGTAAGCTAGGTTTTCTAACTCTGACACTCAAATTTGTTAAAGAATTTTTTTATTTTCTCGTAGAAAATGTCCATTTGCAGACGAAGATAAGACTATTTTTGAAAATTTATGACTGAAATGCAGTGGTACATTTTCAAAAATAGTCTTCTTGGTCTGCAAATTGACATTTCCAAAGACCACTGCAGAAGCCATTTTTGGCTGTTATTATTGTTAAAGAGTTAACACTAAGCTGGCTACGAGTAGTTTCTGCACTTTCTCTTGAGAAATATAAATTGGCAAATCAAGAAGACTGCTTAAGTCTATTTTTGATAATTTACCACTGAAATGGCTGACTTCATGACTGAGTCAGTCATTCAAATAAGTTTTCAAAAATAATTGTGCGCTGCAAATGGACAACTACAATGTATGCCATCCTCATTAAACCATTTCGCAATGGGGAAAATTACTTTTTTCTTTTCTTTTTTTTTTAAGTCATTTGCTCAGAGACACCTCATGTGAAATAGCTTTATACCCTACTAATGAATGGGTGGGGCATTGTGTGATGGTACTGCCTCGATGGGTATGCGGATGGGTGCAGTGTTTTTCCGAAAATCTGAATGAAAGCTCGATTACATATAAAAATATTGCTATCGAAATGATGATCTGATATGTGATATCCAATATGGCCACTGGCCGCCATGTTGAAAATCAGTTTCTGGATGATAACGCGCTACAGTTTGCTGGATCAGTGCGAAACTTCAGGTTCATTGCAATACATCTGAGAAATAAAACTGGATATAATTCGATGATGATCCAATATGGCCGCCAATCACCTACAGCCATCTTGAAAATAGGTTTCTGGATGATACCGTTTGTCGAATTGGTTTGAAACTTCATAGCAAAATGGACACGGACACAACTTTGGTACATGGTTGCTTATGCCAAGAGGATACAAGATGGTTACATGCAGGTCACCAGGTCAAAGTTCAAGGCCATTCTAATGTTGTTATTTGACGTCTGCTTTTTCAACCTTAAATTTTTCCATTCCTGAAGCAAATCAATTATATTGCAGGATTGGTTAATCCTGTTTGAACTTAAATTGAATACCTAGTTATCTATAATGTTGGACACAGCATAATAACACGGAGGTCACAAGGTCAAACGTCAATGCCACTGTGACAAACAGGAGTCAGACTTGACATTTAATTCCGCGGAATTCTGGTTTGTGAATTTACCTCTGAAATTTTTGACCGGCTTTACCATTAAATGGGTAATGATAAAGAAAATTCAAGCTTTGGTATTTGCAGGTTGAGAGAAAGGTATTGTTGAAAATTTACTGGCGCCAGTCATTCCAGGGGTAAATTTTCAAAAATACTCTTAACCTGCTAAGAAATATACCTCAAGACCACTGCAGAGTTGTTTTGGTCAGTTGACACAAGAGGGGTTAAGTATGTGCTTATGTCTTGCCACCCCGCAAAATGGCTGCAACAGTGCGGGAATGTTTTTATATTATATGGTAATAGATGATATAATTTGTGCATATTCATCAAGTATTGATGCTCTTCCTTGTATTATATAGGTTGAGGTATGCAAGCCACGAGCATTGTACCTGTGTGATGGATCTCAGGAAGAGGCTGATGAAGTGATCCATAAACTGGTGGAAAGAGGCACGCTTGCCCCACTCCCCAAATATGAGAACTGGTGAGTTGTAAATACACATGTATGTATGTCCATGGTCTCAGTTGCTGCCCCTCACTACAGAATAAAATCTGGTTTACGGGCAGTGGATGAATCAAGTTTTAGTTATGCCCCACACACCTAAGCTCCCGGAATCTCAATTTCCAGAAAACCACATGTTAGGCTTTGAATATTTTGTAACTAATTTGACTATGTGCTGTTGCTGTCTACGGCAGCAATGTGCTGTTACTGTATGGCAGCAACAGCGCCCAGCCAAATTAGTTTCAAAATATTCGACCGAATGTTTGTTAAATAGTAAGGGCATACAATTAGTAGAACTAACATGCTATTGAGCGTTTATGACAGACCTAATCATGTCATTCATGGTGTAATTAATTATGATGCCAACCTACATGTGACTGAGAGACTGGATTTCTCCGGCTCAGGATTTAAAGAGCATACATATGGATTCACATCAATGTGGCTATATATACACCTGTGCAAAAGTTAAGCACCAGCAAAAACAATAGAACGTAGAAACATGATGGTACAACTAGGCTGCCATACTTTTTGTCCCCGCGTTAGCTGACATAATTCCAAGTACGAAATGCACATGCATGCATGACTTCACGCCGCTTGATGTCCGTGCGTGGCGGGAAACAGCACGCGTGTTCAGTTATGTAAAAGTCCAGTTTGAGGTGTAGAACATTACATACAGATTTAGGCGACAAGATTAGGAATTTTGTGTTCATGACCGTGGTTTATTTGTACAGAGAGAATTAGCTCTTGATTGTGAACCGCTATGGCAAGACGAAGGTTAACTGATCGTGTGAAATGGCAAATCATAGGCATGCATACCACTGGTATGTCATGCAGAGAGATTGGCAGACAGCTGAACATTAACCATACTGTAATCAGTCGTTTGATTGCAAAACATGGGCAAACTAACGAGGTGAAGGACAGGCCTAGATCTGGAAGACCGAAGAAGACTACTGCCCGTGATGATCGAGCCCTAGTACGCCTTGTTAGGAGATCTCCATTCACCAACAGCAGAGTGCTCAGGCAGCAATGGGAAACGCGCAATAGAGTGTCAATGTCTACCGTCAAAAGGAGACTGTATGCTGCTGGCATGAAAGCTAGGAGACCTGTCAGACGTCCTCTCCTCACTGCACACCACAAAGAGGAGCGTCTGAGGTGGTGCAACGAAAGAAGACACTGGAACATGAGATCCTGGAGACGGGTACACTGGTCCGATGAAAGTCGGTTCCTGCTTCATGCCACAGATGGTCGAACTCGTGTATGGAGGTCCAGACGCACGGCGTACGACCAACGTAACATCATGGAAGAAGTTCCATTTGGTGGAGGTTCCGTTATGATATGGGGGTGCATCTCATTTGATTGTAAGCTGGATCTGTTGACTGTACCTGGAACACTAAATGGACAAAGATATCAAGATTCCATACTTGTAAATCATGCACCTGGAACCCACCCTATATTCATGGATGACAACGCCCGACCACATCGTGCTAGAGCTGTGCATGAATACCTCCGCCAGAATGCCATCGAAACCCTACCATGGCCAGCAAGGAGCCCTGACATGAACCCTATTGAGCATATCTGGGACATTCTGGGAAACATGGTGAGGAGGAGGGATCCTCCTGTGCAGAACCTACAGGAATTAACAGACGCACTCCATCTTGAATGGCAACGAATACCACAATGGCGTATCAGTCGGTTGGTGACCAGCATGAGACATCGTGTCCAGGCCGTCATCCAGGCACAAGGTGGATATACCCGGTATTAATAATGACAGTCTCAAACTCGTGCACAGATGTTAAACTTCGTTTTCAGACACCATTAATGACAATCTAGCCACGTGTGTCAACTGTAGGGCAATAGTTGTCAGTTGTGTCAACGTAACCATATTCAGGCCTCGTTTTCAAGTTCAAACAAAAACATACAGTGTTTCCCCACCATCATAATCAGCATTCCTCTAGTTGCATTATTACCTCTTGCACTAAGATGGATGGGTACATAAATGTTTATGCTATTGCTTTCTTCATAGCACATGAATATACCCTCGCATGTGCGTAAAAATAGGGTGGTGCTTAACTTTTGCACAGGTGTATATATATATATGTACATGTACACTAACTCCATGAGTAAATGTTGCTTAGTTTAAATGCTTTTATTACCTATACGCCTAGAAATGTTGCCTTCAGATCTCTCTGTATGCTTGTATGAAGTTGATACGGGGTTTTTTGGGGTGGAGGCTAGGAGTGGGGGGGGGGGGGGCGGGAGGTGAGCATATCATCATCATAATGTTTTCAGGACTATTCCGTTATTCATTTACAAATCATTTGAAAGTTTTATCAAAATAAAGCATTTTGCTTTGAAAATATTTTATTTGTATTTTTCAGCTACATTTGTCGTACAGATCCCGCTGATGTTGCACGAGTCGAATCTAAGACTTGGATCTCATCGTCGGCTCGGTACGACACCGTCCCTCATATCCAGGAGGGAATCAAAGGAATCCTCGGCCAATGGAAAAGTTATGATGATATGCAAGTTGAGCTTGACCAGAGATTCCCAGGCTGCATGGCTGGTATGTGGACACGAGTGATTCATTGTCAACCCCTCGCGATTACTGATTTGTTAGATTCATAGATTATTGTCGGTACACTTAGTCATATGGTGACTGGTGCTCATTTTGCAAACAAGGTTGCTGAAATCATACTGCAGTCTTGATTTACAAAATATACATTAGTTTCTGTTTCCACTGCAAGCAGAATTGAGACAGATATCACGTTTCTGATGGGTTGTTTTTTTTCGTAAAAATAAATTCACTGAAGCTACTTTTAACCCTGTGACCCTTGAATTTGTTCAGGAAAATGTAAATTTTCTCATTTGCTCGGTAAATTGGTAAAATTTCAATTTTCTCACAGAACATGTTCATTTGCAGAACAAGAGAATACTATTTTCGAGAATTAACTGCGGGAATGACTGGCTGGCTTTAAAACTGAGCTAGTCCTTCCAGTGCTTAATTGTCAAAAAGTGTTGTTGGCCTGCAGTTGGACATGTACTACAGAAGTTGTTTTTGATTAAAACATAAGTTAATGTATGAATGATGAGGGAAGGCTTTATCAGAGCTTGTCTTAACCAATTAATGTAATTTATAAAGTGCTTAACATTACCTCGTTTAAGGTCATGCGAGTGCTGTTGAACAGTCGGCCAAGTCCACTAAATTTTAATTAGATCAATATATTGAAAGCGGAAAATGTCTGCATGCCTTACATGTATTTCTCTTGGTTTTCAGGACGTATCATGTATGTGATTCCGTTCAGTATGGGCCCTATTGGTTCTCCGCTCAGTAAGATCGGTGTCCAGATTACAGATTCTAATTACGTTCTCCTCTGCATGCGTATCATGACGCGTGTCTCGCGTGAGATTTGGGAAGTTCTTGGTAATGGAGAGTTTGTGCAGTGCCTTCACTCAATGGGATGCCCACGACCTGTCAAACGTAAGTCTTAATCCTTTCACAGATGAATTCAAATATCAAAATATTCATGTCCGATGTCATAGAGAACTGTTTGCTCTGTAGCGCTGAAGTGGTTGATGACTGGTTTAAAGCTCTGTAAAATAGAGCTGGGCGAGATTGACTTTCTGGGTACGCCCCCAGATGCCCCCGGGCACATATATCACATTGAGAGAAATCAAAAGGAGAACCATCATTTCAATGTTTGTTTGTGTTGACTACTATAAACAAAACAGCTGCAACAATACCAATAGGCACTGGCCTATTACATTCTTCCTACTAGTTGTAGGTTAGTTTTAATTTCAAGCACTGATCGTTACAGATTATCTTATTTCACATTTCAGGCAAGGTTGTCAACCATTGGCCGTGCAACCCAGAGAGGATTTTAATCGCTCATTTCCCTGAGAAGCGTAAGGTCGCTTCCTATGGCAGCGGTTATGGTGGTAACTCTCTGCTCGGCAAGAAGTGTTTTGCTTTGAGAATCGCGAGCGTGATCGCCCGAGATGAAGGATGGCTCGCCGAACATATGTTGGTCAGTATTATAAATCTATCACAGTCTACAATCACATCCAAAAAATTTAAATTTTCTCTAGAAAATGCCCATTTGCAAGCGATGAGAAAATTTGTGAAAATTTATCACTGAAATGACTGGCTCGGTTATTTCAAATATATTCTTTTGGTCTGCAAATGGACATTTCTCAAGTCAAGACCACTGCAGAAGCCGTTTGGCTGATATGAGTGTTAAAGGGTTAATGAGGTCAATGACATGTGCAGTGAAATCTGTCTTCCGAGACCACCTTTCAATACAGCTAAAAAATAACTTGCATATTTCCAAACCAAAAAGGAAAACATGTTAGTATAATTTTGAACACAGTGTAAGAAATGCTCTGTTGAATATTTTGAACATGTAATTTGATTGGAAGACATTGCTGTCTTAAATCCACTTATGTTCAACATATTCATGAGTACTTTTTATTTTGTTTTGTAAACATGTTAACATGGTTAAGTTATTTGTGAGCTATACTATACTACTATCAATATGTGGTCAGTATGGACAGGTGGTCTCTTAACACAGATGACGCTATATAGCAATCATCTGCCTTATTGAGCCTTTAATGTTTAATGGCCAAAACTCCTTTATTGTGGTCTAAAGGAATGACCATTTGCACGCCGAGAGATTGTTTTTTGGAAATTTAGCACTGGTATGACTGGCTCGATAACCAAGCCATTCATTCCTGTGTTAGATCATTTTCAAAAATAGTCGTCTTTCAAATGGACATACTCTAAGCAACAATTTCAGTTTTCTTGACCAATCTTCACAAGGGTTTAGTCATAAACCAAGGTTTAGTAAAAAACCAAGGTTTATGTACTCCGTGCAAGTAATCATTCATTGGATAGCGCATGCAGTAGCTTAACAACTGATGTATGATTCAATACTGCTCAGTCTACATGTATCAATTTCAAGAAAGCCGTATGAGAAAGCTTTTATATATTTTGACAATTTGTTGTCATGAAATGTTTAATTAAAACACATCAACAGGTGAGAGTTATGAATATATCTAGGCTCTAGCATTCTTACAAATGTCTTCTCATTTACAGATCATGAGCGTTACTGATCCCAAAGGGCGGGAGGCATTTGTAGCTGCAGCTTTCCCCAGCGCCTGCGGAAAGACCAATCTGGCCATGATTCAAGCAGGGTTACCTGATTTCAAAGTACAGTGCATTGGTGAGTGACTTGATGGTCATAACTACCAAGACGAGTACATGCAGCTAGCCATCGTCGTGCAAAAATAGTGTTTTAACTCGCTTTTGCAACGTGAAACGGGCTTATGGAATATCCTGAGTGTTGTCGTTGTCCAATCTTGGTTAGATTTTGCGTGTGTCTTTGGTGTGCCTAAAGTAGCTGGCCCTTAATCACCAAATAGATACATATATCTTTGTTACTGCATCAATCATGTGACAATCATGAACTCATATCATTCTGACATGTATTTCCAAATTGCACAAAGAATTGCTGACATGGGTGATAGAATATATGGAGTATGTTTACTATCATTTGCATAACAATAAAATTTGCTGAATAAAATTTCGATTTTCCGATAATAAAATGTCCATTTGCAGACTGCAAAAAATCGTTTACTTGGTCTGCAAATGGAAATTTCTCAAGACGACTGCAGAAGGCAATTTTGCCTGCTTGTGTTAAATGGTTAAAAAGAAAAAACACTGAATTGGGAAATTAGAGATTAGCAATGGGGGCGGTCATGCTATGCAATGGACTGGAGCAGCCATGTTGCTTTGAAAGTTTGAGAACCAGTCCAGCCAAAGCGAGATGCATGAATTTATCTGTTTATCTAAGGCAATATACAGTAATTTAATCGTGACACCTATATTGACTCAGAAATAGAAAATATTTGAAACATTGACATTTATATGTTCAATTGGTCAGAATTAGTCCATATGCAGGCCAAAAGATGACTATTTTTGACAATTTACAACGAATGCCCGACTCGATGACCGAGCCAATCATTCCAGTGGTAAATTAAAAAAAATAGTCCTCACTTGACCTGCAAATGGACAATCAATAAGCAAATATTTTGATTTTCATGACCAGATTTGACCATGAATGGGTTCATGATTAAACGCTGATAACATATGATTATTATTGGCAAAAGCAACAATGTTATCAAATTGATTTTTAGATTTGACATGTTTGTCATCCATTTGGAACGAGCTTTCGCTATGCTATCAGTCTATTGTATAGCTTTAGATAGGAACCACTATGTTAACAAAGCATTTTATGGAGTTCAACTTGGAATTTCTTCATACTTTTAACAGGTGATGATATTGCGTGGATGAGATTTGATAACAAAGGAGTTCTGCGTGCAATCAACCCAGAAAATGGATTTTTCGGTGTTGCTCCAGGCACGAATGAAAAAACCAATCCGAATGCTATGGCTTCCTTCCTGACGAACAGCATCTTTACAAACGTTGCTGAAACGGCTGATGGTGGATTTTACTGGGAAGGCATGGAAGATGTGGTTGACAAAGTAGGTGATGGTTTATTTAACTTTCTAATTGTTATGACGGCAAACACCAGCATCTTCCATGCCAGTCTTGAGAAATGTCCATTTGCACTCCAGAGAAGGCAATTTTAAAAAGAATATTCCACTGGAATCGCTGCCTTGATAACCAAGTCATTCACTCCATTGGAAAATTTTCAAGAATGGTCTTTTGTCCCGCAATTGCATTCTCACTGAGCAATTGTTCTGATTTTCTAGGCAATTTAATACAGTACATGGGTTAATGTTTTCATATAATAATAATAATAAAAATAATAATAATTATAATAATAGTAAATATAGCTACAAGTAGCAATGCCCGGGTTCCAAGCATTCCATTGGCGTTAGATGTGCCTAATGCATAGCACATTTACATATAGTTATTGAGCTGTCGTGAACAAACATGAATGGTCCGTTGTCATATTCCTCAATTGCTGGCTTGATATTTCCAGGCATTCTAGAAGTTGATTGTTTTGTAATTTATGATGTCATCAGGGTGGCTGCTAATCCTCTTGAAACTGAAAATGTTCTTAATCAAATCGGATTGTACTCGAAGCATGTATAATGTTTCCAATAATCAAGGAAAACACCATGAAACATCAAATACCCAAGAAATTTACAATGTTAGGTGGGGGTTGTGATTTGGATCACAAACAGAACATTTCAGGCAAATCCAAGACTCATTCAGATTGTATGGATGAAGGGAGGTAATCTAGCCAAAAAATTAATTGACCACTAAGTGGTGACCTTGACCTTGTGGTTGGATCACTCCAAAAGCATCGGCATTGGATCCGGCATGCGTGATATACCTATCGTAAAGCTTTCATGAAAATCCACGGAAAACCCCTGAAGGGTCAAATAATCGAGAAATCTGCAAGGTTTGGGGGGGGGTGGCATGATTCAGAATTTAACATTTTATTCAATCTAAGACTCAGTCATCTTATATGGGTAAAGGGAGGTAATCTATGCCAAAAACAAAAACTGCTACCTTGCGTCTCGACCTGGTGACCTTGACATTGTGGTCGGATCACTCCAAAACCATCACCATTGAATCTGGCATGTGCGATATACCAATGGTAAAGCTTTCATGAAAATCAAAGAAAAACCCCTGAGGTGTCAAATAACTGAGAAATCTGCAAAGTTTGTGTGTTGGTGGCTTGGATTCAAAATTTTACATTTAATTCAATCTAAGACCCAATCATCTTATATAGGTAAGGGGAGGTAATCTATGCCAAAAACGAAAACTGGTATCTTGCACCTCGACTGGGTGACCTTGCCTTTGTGGTCGGATCACTCCAAAACCATCACCATTGGATCTGGCATGCATGATATACCAATGGTAAAGCTTTGAGGGAAATTAAGAAAAAAGCCCTGAAGTGTCAAATAACCGATAAATCTGCAAAGGTAGGTGGGAGTCCAAAATCAAACATTTCACTAACTCTAACAATCTCAATTAGCTTGTATGGGTAAAGGTAGGTAATCTATACATTCTCTGATGAAGAGGAGCTCACTTCTGCCAAAAACCAAAACTATTAATTTTGATTCCCAATGCCAATGGGTACCCTTCCACTTGGGCATGTATCGGCCAGATCAACGAACCCTTCAGGACTTATATGGTAACACCCTGACCAAGTCTGGTTGTTGTCTGATAAAAACTAGGCGTAGTCACAGTTCAAATATCCATCCTGAAAATCCCCATTCATTCCATATGGGGTCATTTTCAATGCATCTTGTGTAAAATGTCAAAGGTCAAGGTCACATTTTAGTTGGGCAGACATATTTAGGATGAGGGTAAAATCCTGACCAGGTATGGTAATGATCCAATCAAAACCCTAGCTATAGTCGCACTTCAAATGCCAATAGTGAAAATCCGTATACATTTTGCATGGGACACGGAAGGGTGGGCAGCTCGAGGACGATTGGACACATCCAAAATAAAAGTACAGACAAGCAATTGCTCCATGGGTACTATCACTTTTACCAAATTTGGAGTTGATCTGGACAAAACTGTAGGACGAGATGCATGACAAACTTTGTTACTGAGGATAATAATATATGACATCATCAACATGGCCGCCAGACCATTCATCGCATGTTGTCAAAAGTGGTAAATTTGAGTTTCGGAGGTGAAGGAGCAATCAAATAAAAAAATTCAAAATGGCCGCCTAAATGCTCTAATTTCTGTGGTTAATGGCGGCCATGCTTTTATAGCTCTTAGGCTGCCTAGATACAAACTTTAATCGTCCTTATTCCCTGATCATATTCCCACATTTTTACCGAAATCGGTGCAGTAGTTCTGGAGACGATTGATTTGTGATTTATGACGTAATCAAGATGGCCACCAAACCCATCATCCAATCCTCTTGGTTTGATCAAATTTAATTCTCGGCATCATCTAAAGTATGTCGGCTAAGTGTTGCATCACCAGACTTGTTGTTTTCAGAGATTTCAGAAAAGTTCCCAAACATTTCAGAAAATCCCAGATGGCCACCAAAATAATGAACCAATCAGATTCAAGTATTTTTCAAAATTTAGAAAGCTGTCCCTAGTAGCCTGTGAAGTTTAAAGCATATCGGCTCGGCCGTTTATTAGTTATTACCTTTAAAAGAAAGGAAGGAATAATAATAATAATAATTCCAGCACTTCGTGATTGGAACCCTAATAATAATAATAATAATAATAAAATATATATGCCTGTGTGCTGTGTGCGCATGCACATGTCATCAACCTTTTCTTTTGAACAACTCGGGGGGGGGGGGGGAACCGCTGGGTCGATTTCAATTAAACGTGGCAGATCGCATCTCTGGGACATAGTCATAGAGATGTACTTTTGTACAAACAAAGATGATTGGTTGGATTTTGAGGTATTTTTTTAGAAACCTATTTAAACATCTCTGATTAGCGCTTAGCCGATTTGAAATTCAAGAAATTTCATGTAGTCAAACTATATATAATGTTGAATATTTTATTTGTTCAAAGCAATTGTGCGCAAGAAAACCTGATTTGTCTGGCAGCCATCTTGGATGTTGTGGTTTGGAAAAAAGGTGTTGTTCGAAACCACTGAACAAATTGGGCCGAAATTTCAGAAATACACATTACTAATAAATTTCATATGATATGGCAATGTGATTGAGATCTTATATGGCTTGAAATGTTAATTGCGTGATGTTTAATTCGCAGATGTTAATTGCGTGATGTTTAATTCGCAGAACATGAGTATCACCACATGGTTAGGAGAACAGTGGCGTATTGGAATGCCAGGCAAGGCTGCACATCCTAATTCACGTTTCTGCTGTCCTGCTAGCCAGTGTCCCATCATGCATAAAGACTGGGAGGCACCTGACGGTGTACCAATCTCGGCTCTAATTTTTGGTGGCCGCAGACCTACTGGTAAGCTCGTGTTTTAACATATAAATGCCCATTTAATGGTCAAGCAGGCAAAAAATGGTGTCTGCAGTGGTCTTGAGAAATGTCCATTTGCAGGCCTAGAGAAGACTGAAAATTTGTCACTGGAATGACTGGCCTGATAATGAAGCCAATAGCTACATAGTGTCTTCTTTGCCTGCAAATGGACTTACAATTCAATGTGAAAAGATATGTTTAACTTTCAACGATACGTCCTTGAAAAAGGAAAATTGTGATTTATATCACATTTTGTTAAGCGTTAAGTGTGTTTATGATCATGTCGATAGTCACTTAGGACTGGCGGTATGATCAGCGAACGAAAAGATCACATTTTGTTGAATATTTTGAAATTAATGTAAAGTATCAATTGCTTCCAGGCATATTAATTTCAAAATATTCAAATACATGTCCTGTTTGTTTGCCCTGAAATTTAGATACGTGGATTTTACCGGTGGAAAGGTTAACACCAATTTTAAGCATTAAAGGGTTAACATGTTTTATACAGCGGTTAACTGAACCCCTTGAACACGATCTCTTGCTAAGTAAGCAGTTAGTCATCCTGGAAAAACAGGAATTTGAGCTCAAAGAACAAAGCATTAGACCCTTTGGCCACTACATGCAAGATGTTCCAATCTCTGCAGCATCGGAAGTATTCTTTTGAATAATGTGAAAATAATATGCCTTGAAGACATTGCTGCCTTATATGCCAGTGAATTCTAGACAAATTATTTTCAAACGATTCAACAGCTTACCTGTGTTTGCCCTGAGATTGAGATACAGGGAGTTTATTTTTATTTACCGAATATGGAAAATTAGTTACCTCTCCAGGATGTGGGTTTTTTAGGGGGGAGGGGTTGGGGTTGTGGTGGTGTGGGTTAGCTTTCATGTTCATCTCGGTCGCTACTTCAGCACTAACTGGCAGGCATGGGGCGAAGCCCTTTGGGCTTAGAGCTTGAGTGGGCGTAATCCTTGCAAATGTGCTTAAGCCCTTTAGTCCAAAAAGGGCTTTGGGCTTGTGAAATACCAAGTGCTTTCAAGTCCTTTTAAAGCCCTTTAATTTTTCACCTTGAATCAATACTTATAGATGTAGTTATCAAATCATTGCTCTTTGCCATTCTACACATATGCTGAAAGTGTTGCTACACATTACAGATAAACCTTTGCTGCTTATTTTGAAATTAATTTGACTGAAAGTAAGGCAACAATATTTTTAGACAAATCATTAAATAACACTTAGTAATAACACTTAGTAGCTTTCAAAGTTTACCTAAAACATTTTTTTGTGAATTCAGAATGAAATGGCCTAATTATTCATTATTTTAAGAGAATGGCCACAAAACCTCACAATGCCCCTCTCTTGATCGATCTCTGCCACTAGATGAGGCCTGATAAAATAACTTCTTTACAATGTAAATTATATTCTGTCAAATATGTTGAAATTATTAGTGCAGAAGATGTTGCTGTCATCAGCAATGCCTTCATATCAAGTTATTTTTTTAATATTCTGCAACTTTCCTGTATGGCTGCCTTAAAAGTAAGATATTTTTCAAGGAAATAATTAACCATTTGATGGTAAAATATGGTCAGAAAATGCTGATATACAGAAAACGAAGACAACTTTTGAGAATTACAACTAGAATCGATCCAGTCATTCCAGTAGTAAAGTTTAAGAATTAGCCCTAAATTTGTGTACAAATGGCCATTTCTCAAGTCCACTGCAGAGGCCATTTTGGTAGACTACCAGTACAGGGGTAAACCTTACAGAACAGATATGAGAAATATGTTATGATGTATGGAATATTTTGTTGAACATTTTAAATCTAATTTCATTGGGAGCTGTTGATCTATGTCAGCAATATATTTCAGGCATGTTTATTTCAACATACACAGCTCGATGGATTTATATATTGGATTTGAAAATCGAAACAGAAATCTCTGGGGTTAAATGGATAAGACTTGGAACTCGTGAATGTACACCTAGCTTAAGCAGCTTTGCCCCTTTTCCTGTTACATGTTAGTTGCCAATTGCTGTTCTAATAATACTACAATATGTTGCTGAGCGATTTCAACAGCACTATTCTCAAAATTAGTAAACTGATGTGATAATCATTTTACTTATTCTCTACATGTATGTATACGGTTTTGACCAACCCTTAAATCAAACAGAATTATCAGTTGGCTATGTAATTTCCTCAAAAGGGCTTGTGCTTAAGCCCTTTGCAAGGAGCTCATGCCCTTTGAAAACAGGGAGGGCTTGTGTTTGTGCTTAAGCCCTTTTTTAAGTGCAAGCGCTTGTGCTCTTTCAAAAGGGCTGCGCCCCATGCCTGGTCACTGGCGACATTACTCTGGTCAGTTTATGTGAGGGCATTGCTTGGTAGGGCCAACTCAGGGTCCAAATGGTAGAGTGCTGACAAAAATTATGTGTTATCTTGCAGATGTTTAATGCTGTGCTTTCTCTCTAGGTGTTCCATTGGTGGTTGAGGCTCTTAGCTGGCCACATGGTGTAATGCTGGGAGCCTGTGTTAAGTCTGAAGCAACGGCCGCTGCTGAGTACAAGGGTATGTTCTTAGAAGCGTCATTCATTCATCTGTAATTTGTCCTCGCCCAGGTAGGGAATGAGGTTTCTGCATGTGTGTGTGTGTGTGGTTGCCTCTCCGGAGGGGATTTGATTGAAATTTTAATGCGACAAATGGTGTGCGCGTGCGTGCGTAATGATGCACACATGTTAATTAGTACAAAATCATTTTAGATCATTCCAAAATCTGTCGATATTTATGATGCACACAGGTCAATTAGTTAGTCGTTTTAGATGATTCCAATGTCTGTCGCAGTCTTAGACACCAAAAGCTTATAGCAACATTGTTTCCAAGATCAACACCAGTAATCAAATGAAAGATAATTGAATGTAATAACAAGCTGATATCGCCATTGTGTAGCTTCCATGGTCTAGCCTGGGTAAGAAAATCTATAATATTCATCTTCTATATAAGGATTTTTGTCAATCTATACTGACCCTCGTACTTCTGAGCATATATACTGGATGAGAATTCATGACCTTTCTTTCGGTGTATATACCTGTGTCTTATCTTTAGGTAAGAAGATCATGCATGACCCTATGGCTATGCGACCATTCATGGGATACAACTTTGGGCATTACATGCAGCATTGGCTTGACATGGAAAAGCCCGATCGTAAAGTAAGTATTAACACTTTCGCCAAAAAATCCCTTAAAAAGTACATTCTTTACGATATAAGACTTACTCTGATGAATATTTTGAGATTAATTTGACTGGATAAAAAATGTGATATGGGGAATTCATTGATAAAATGTTTAATTCAGATATACATGTATTTATATATTGTGAGCTCAACTGGCCAGAATACTTTTCATGTGTTTGGAAATAGCGTATTCTTGGGTGACAATGCTATATATAGAATGTTAACCCTTTTACCGGTCAAATTTGCTCAAGAAAATCAAAAAATTTCCTTATTGGATGTCTGTCTGCAGGTAAAGGGAAGAGTATTTTTGAAAATGTATCACAGGAATGACTGGCTCGATTATACGGCTACCCTGTTGAATATTTTATGCTAGTTTGACAGCAACGGTCAAAATAGTTTCGAAATATTAACAGAATGTTTATTAAATAGTAAATACATACATTTCATACAACTGATGGAGGTTCATGACGGACATAGTTATGGCATTCATTATGCATTTTGATTATGACCTCGGCCTATGTGTGACGCAATTGATTATAAGGTCGTATACCCGAGTGACAGATCAGATCCATCCATTCACATACTCCCCGCTTATACATATAATGCATTGCACGTTTCAACGTTCTCATTTGATTATGTTACCAGATGCCAAAGATTTTCCATGTCAACTGGTTCCGAACAACAGAAGAGGGTGATTTCTTGTGGCCAGGTTTTGGTGAGAATATCCGTGTTCTGGACTGGATCTTAAGGCGTTGTAGGAATGAAGACATTGCTGTGAATTCACCGATTGGATTACTGCCAAAGAAAGGTGTGTACATGATGTGGATTATCCGGTCTACTCTGATATTAACATGAATTAAAGAAGATACATACATTTTAACTTTGTTATTAACAGGCCTTCGCACAGGACTTGATGAAATGTGTTTATGCACAAAAGCTTTACAGAACGTAAAAAGTTACTCATAACCCTTTAAGTGTTTAAGGGAGCGATAACCGGTCTCTGCAGAGCCCTTGAGGAATGTCCATTTGTGTATCCAGAGATAGTTTTAAATTTCATACTGAAATGCTTGGCTTGATAAAAGAACTTTTCAAGAAAACTTTCTCATAGAAATTGTTTATTTACAGACCTAGAGATGAAAAATAATTTATAACTAATCGATTATTGAACTGGTCATTTTGGTGGTAAATTTTCAAAAATAGACATAAATAAACATTTCTCAAGACCTGCAGAAACTGTTGTTAGCGCTCTTAATTGTTAGAAGATTAAAAGGTTACAGATATCACCGTTGAAATATGTGATGGTGTTTATGGGCAGGTGACCCAGTTATTTCTCCAGACACACTACTACTGTTTAAAGGATCACTTTGAAGCGTCGTAGGATGCCTGCCTGGACTAGGTCTGTGGAAGAAAGCTATTTAAATCCAATATTGCCACCAGCCACTGCAGCCCTCTTTAAAATTTGTTTGTGCTGGATAATTCTGCTACCATTTATGGACTGTGGCTTTAAAACCTCATAGATTGATTCATCGTCCAATTGCAGTCTCACCCTCCAATATCGATTACCGTGGGGTTTGTGGAGTGGTTAAGGGGTTTGGAGGTGGGGGGGGTTGTGGGCGGAGGTGTGTATGTGTGGGAGAAACCTTAAAATTGACAATGGTCCGAAACCCAAGATGGCTACCAGCCACGGGCGGCACGCATGAAAATTTGTTTCATGATGTTAACCCCATATTATATCAAGTTGATAGGACGTGGTCTGAGGAAGAAATCCATCGACTCAACAGTGATCCTAAATTGAGTACGGTTCCTAAATTGAGTACGGCTGCCAGTCATTGGTAGCAATTTTTACCATTCTGCTACCATTTGTTAGATCAGTCTCTACCCGTAATATCTTCATTTTAGTAGTTCTGAGGAAGAAACCTTTCAAAATCGACACTGATCCAAAATCTAATATCCCTGACGTGCTCAAGTGGAGATCATGAAAATCAGCTTCCAGATGGTAACATTTCGTTGATTGTTTTCAAATTCATACCTCCATTTGAGTATGTCTGGGAAAAAAACAACTACAATTGATGATCTGTGATATTGAGAGAAGTGTTGGGTGCCGAATGGAGGATATGCCCAGCCCATCTCTAGCTATACTCCACCCACACTTCACCCGTGTTAGGATCGATAAATCCTTGAACTCCCTGACTATCAATTTCCAGACATATGTACAGGTAAGCTGTTGAATATTATGAAACTTCATAGGTTAAAATAAGTTTGACGTAATTGATTGTGACATCATCTTACATGTCACATAGTTAATTATGACGTCATATGATTGATGGATAAACTGGAAAGGTCCATTGATTAGATCAATAAGATCATTTACTGATAGTACTTTTGACTCGTCATCAAGGTGGGTATTACCACCATTGGTATGCCAAGCTCTTGTGAATAATTATCATTTCAACATGTTAATTTGTATTTTTTGTCTCGCCTGCATAATGGCACTTTGTCTTTGATAATGGGTCCGTCTTCCGTGACACTTTGTCCATTTATCTGTCTTGAGTTGTATGGTTCACTATGAGGAGAGATTGGAATCGATAATGACTTGACGTCCAATACATCCACCATAGGCCACATAAACATTGATCTCTGTGCAATAAGTAAGTTTTGTCAGATCAGTTAAGATTTCCTAGTCATAAGTGGACTGCAATAACAATTATTTACAATCAAATATACATATATAACTATCTAATATAACCGTGTTCTAAAATCCAATATTTTGTTTTCGTAGGTTCAATGAATCTGGAGGGCTTAGGAGAGATTAACTGGGATGAGTTGTTCTCTATACCAACACATTACTGGTTGGATGACGTGCGAGAAAGCCGAAGCTTCTTCTTGCAACAGGTCGGATACGACCTCCCGAAGATTATCGCTGCTCAGCTGGATGAACAAGAGCAGAGAATCATGGAAGGTTAAGCGATGGCGCAAGCGGTCGGTTAAACCTGGATAATAATCTCCATCTTTACCATAATATTCCACTGCTGGCTTTCTTTCATACCAATCGTTATAAGTATGACTGTCTCTTAGTGTTGACAGAATGTAGATTTTAGATTTTTGTAAAATGCGTATCCTTTGTATTTGTAATCACATGTAAATTTTTGATTGTATAATTATAGGTCCTTGTCTAGAATTTTTCTAAGTGAGCCTAAATTGTTTTTCCAAGGAAAGCAACTATTTTCTTTTCAATGAAGCATTCTTTTTCTGCATTCACAATAATATGCTTTCATCCAAGCTAAATCATGAAACATGAAAACAATTTACCTGAAAGACATTGCTGCCACTGACTGCTAGTCAAATTGTTTTCAAAATAACACAACTATCCATATTTAGCTGATTTAGAAGCGATAACGACCATTCATAGATACAATGCTTGTTGCAGATTTCAGAAATTCCTGTTAAAAGCAGCTAAATTTACTTGTTATTGACAATATATTAAATGCAGACACTAAGCTTATTTAAGACTTTTTCTTCATTTTATAATTATAAAAAATTTTATGTTGAAAATATTCTCCATTTATGTTAACTCTAACCCTCGAATTTCTTCAAGAAAATTAAAATTTTCTCAGAAAATGTCCATTTGCAGATGCGAAGACTATTTTTGGAAATTTACCACTGGAATGACTGGCTCGGTTATCAAGCCAGTCATTCCAGTGGTAAATTTTCACAAATAGTCTTCTTGGTCTGCAAATGGACATTTCTCAATGGACATATCTTAGAAGCCGTTTTTGGCTGATATGAGTTTTAAAGGGTTAAAATTCACTGGAGAATAGCTAAATTTCAATTTAATCTCAAATCTTTAGTTCCGATACCTCTAGATAATTATTCCTACTGTGGTTTGCTGTATCTAAGACGCTACTAAATATTTTTTTAATTCTATCTAAAAGTTATTGCTGCTTTACACAGCGATGATCTCCAGTCATATTATTTTGAATATATTCAGCAGTTTAAAAAAATGTACCTTTGTGTGGTCATGTAACTTAATTTAATGTCGCACAACGGATTAGGCCATGTTTGTCTTCCAAAATAACTAATTTTGGTGGAGATTCTATTTTAAATACAAGCAATAAAAGTAATAAATAATTTACCTTTTATATTCTCCAAACCTGCTAAAGTACATCATTATCTTTGTGGTATTCAAGCCGATTGTAAAATTAATCTGACGACTTCAAAAATGTATTTTTTAACCCTGTGCTTCTCCTGATTATGAAGAAATACCCGGAAGCTGCTAACAATCAAGAACATAATTTGACTGAAAGATATTAATAATTAAGTCAAATTGTGCAGGATCTGCAGGATTTCAATTGAAATTTTAGCATATATTCTCTAACCAAATGTGACTGTAACATTGATGCAGTGTGTTTAAATCTGTTTGGTGCAAAGCTTTAAAACAAGGATTAATAATAATAATAATAATAATAATAACAATAATAATAACCTCAATGGTCAAGATTGGTCAAGAAAATTTAGATTTTTGCTCATTGAATGCCCACTTGCAGGCCAAGAAAATACTATTTAAAAAAATTTACTACTGTGATAACTGGCTCGGTTAACTGAGCCAGTCATTTCTGTGGTAAATTTTCAAAAATATTTTTCTTGGTCTGCAAATAGGCATTCTTCAAGACGTCATTAGCGTCAAGTTTTGGCCGGCTTGACTATTAAAGGGTTGTCGAAGGTAAACCTGTCAGTGATATAATAGCTGGTCTTCACCAAGACAGTCAGACAATACAACACATTTATTTACAAATATGCTACGCAGTTTTCATTTACATATATAATACACAATGTTTATAGTGCTACGCGTGAAACCCTCTAAAGATTGAGTAGAAATATATATATATATATATATATATATATATATATATATATATATATTTTATATATATATATTTTATATATATATATTTTATATATATATATTTTATATATATATATTTTATATATATATATATATATATATATATATATATATATATATATATATATGGTGTAAGAAGAATACATACTCTTAGTATTTGACTCATTATTCTTTCTCAATAATTTTTGTTTTACTTATTTTATTATTGGATAATATTAGTCAGTCTCTAGATTACCAGTAAGTAGCTTACAGGTATTATGATATTACTTCTCTATCTTTGTATTGTAAAAATAAGGTGTAAGGATATTTGTATATTTTACATGAAAATGTTGTTGGATTTTGCTCAATGTAATCATCAGTATTGATTGTTTTGATCTGGTATGTTATTTTGGACAATTTTTCAAATTTCTTACTGAGTATGTCAGTAGATGTATTTGTTATTTGCGATGTGCTTTTAACCCTTTCAAAGACAAATCCCTGAAAAAGTAAATTCTTTACGGGTATATAACATATTCTGTTAAATATGTAGAAATTAATATGACGAATCCGTTGCTGCCTTTGGCTTCCAGTCATATTATTTTCAAAATATTCAACAACTTTCCTGTTTGTTTGCCCTGAGATTGACATACAGGGAATATATTGATGAAAGGGTTATTAAAAAGATTTTTGTTTCTATGTATAATTAGTGCTTTATTCCCCCCAAATTTAATTTTATTATAATTAAGTTTGTATGGGAGATTGATGTCCTACACAACTAAGTTGTTAGTAACATTGTTTTCAAAACATACACTAGGCTAATATCCTAATGTTGGCTTCATAATTAATAGATGGCAAGAGAAGACAACTTTTGTAAATTTGATAATGGTTATTGAGCTCGTCATTCCAGTGATAAATGTTTAAAAGTAATCTTCTCTTTGACTGCAAATGAACGCGCATCACGATGACTACTGCAGATGCCGGTGTTGGCCGTCGTTTTAACAATTAACCCTTCTCACTCTGATGTCAATATTATATATTTTACTGTGTCAATAGCTATGAAACTAGTGTACCTTTTTCAACAGTTTTGGTAGACGATGTCGCTGTCTATGACAAATATATATACACTTCACACTATTTTATCTGTATACAGCAACATCTTCCATCAAATTTGTTGAAAAATGAACATCGGTTCAACCTTTTAGTTTAATTTGAAAATGTAAAAGTTTAACCGTGTGGTAAGGATTAAAGGGTTCATAGGTGTAAATAGGAGGGTGCTACTAGTCATCTGCTCTAAGAAATGTATTTATGATCCATGAGATGATAGTTCTTTTGGTGGTTTGTTGACCACCATCCTTAGTCTTCTAACCACAGTCTGAGTGAGTTTGCAATATCTGGTGTATAATATATATGTATAATATACCTAGTCATGAAAACTAACCAAAAAATACACACAGTATTTTATTTTTATAAAAACAAATATACATGTCTAGTCTACAAGCTCTCTTAACTGCCCCATTACTGCATGCCACCAAACAATAAATTCAATTGGCAATAACTGTGGACCTGCTAAATATTTTGGAAAACAATTAGACTGAAAATTGTTGGTGGCCTGGTTATTTACATAACTCTCAGGGAAAATTGTAATGTGTCTCAATACCACATTACCTCCATGACAGCTTTAAGCATGAAATCACATGAGATCCATATATATTGTCTGATATCATACTTCGTTTACATGTAATACAAAATATCTATATCCAGATTATTTTGAAAACAATTTAACTTAGGAATGTCGCCTTGGCATCATTGTCCCTCAGTTTTTGTGTGTATTTGTGTGAATTTTAATTGCCCGGGACTTCTAACAAACTGATTGTTTGGTTTAAGATTTGCTTTACGTTAAGTTCCATTTCATACAATATTGTGTTTTTTACTGCAAACATATAGAATAGCGTAGTACATTACCATTGTTGCAGTTTAGCTAACCTTAGGCAAATATTATGGGTCTAACTAGGCAAGTTATTAACCCTTTAATGCCTAAATTTGGTCATGGAAATAAAAAATTTAGCTTATTAAATGTCAACACATCAAGAGAAGACTATTTTTGAGAATTTACCACGGGAATGACTGGCTCGTTTGACTGGTTCGTTTAATTATCGAGCCAGCCTTTCGTGGTAAATTTTCAAAAATAGTCTTCTCTTGGTCTGCAAATGAATATTCCTTAGAATTCCAGAAGCCGGCTTTGTCATGAAAGGGTTAATAAAATGGTGACAAAATTCTCAGTCCTCACTATACTTTCTGCTTCAATAATATGAATTTGCTAATAATACTTTCTATACTACCGTAGCAAGTATAGGTAGAATTACTTTACTAATTACGTAAGTAATCAAATCATACACTATATCCGATCTCTAATATATAATGAATATATAATTTCTCAATAATATGGCATGCGTTAATATACGTTTTATACATTACACACCGGATACTGTGCAACATGTGATGATGACAGCATTCTGTGCAGCTCGTTTTCAAATTATTTTGTCAGTCGTCATACAGTATACATAATGAATTAAATTTAATCTTACACTCTGATATCATGTGATGATTATAAATATTAGCTCTACTCTCGTTATTGTGTGTGTAAATATGCTTATGTTAATATAAACAATGTTTCTTAACCCTTTAATTCTCAAATTGATTCAAAAATTTTTCCCATAGGAAATGTCCATTTGCAGAACAAGAGATTATTTTTCAAAATTTACCACTGGAATGACTGGCTCAGTTATTTAGCCGGTCATTCCAGGGGTAAATTTTCAAAAATAGTCTTCTTGGTTTGCAAATGGGCATTTCTCAAGGCCACAGCGGAAGTCATTTTTTTTTAGCTGGCTTGAGTGGTAAAGGGTTAATGTTCATACGTCGGTTAAGTATATCTTGTGATTGACAGATGGAGGTTTCTTGGGTCTGTGACCCAGCACTGTATTTGTACATATACCGGTATGTGTGTAATTAATTACAATGACCAGTATATATACATATTAGCATAAGCTGTTTGTTAATTACAATGACCGCTATATACAAATATATCGATAGATTATCATTTTCATGAAAGATTATTAATGAATAGCAATTGCAAATTAACTAACTAGCTCAGTTTTTGTCGTGCCTTATATGCAATATGCCGGTTAGCTTCAATTGGTGATAGAAATGGCGCCCACGAAAGATATAAATGTTTTCAAACTGTCTGGAAGGCTGGTCATTGTAGGCTTAGATCTCTAGTATACTTGTGTAGTGGGGAGAAGTTGAATCGGAACAAGCTGGCCGACATGGCTATTGACCCTTTTCATCCTGCATTTCAGAGAATATTTACAATGTGTTGAATAAGCGGATAAATATTTTGTAATTAATTTAACTGGAAGTCATTCATGCCTTGTGCAAGAATTTGTTCCAAACAAATTTCAAAATATTCTCTAACTTGGTGCCTTAGAATCTAAAAAATTGAGAGGATTCAATTTCAACCATTAATATATGGCTGCTGTTGATTACCAGTTAAGGTTGTATCTTTGAATTGGTGCCTTCACATAGTAATCGTGTTTATTTGAAAATGATGTTGCTGAATGCTATTGTAAATAGCAGCAGCGTAAAGCGATATAATTACAGCTTCTAAATTTAACTTTTGGGGCCGTGTATGAGAAAAGCTGGATGATGATCATTGATGCATGAATAGTCCAATACATTCAATCCTGTCATAAATGACCGCCTTAACCATTTAAGTCTCGAACCTGTTCAAGAAAATTTCAATTTTCTCAAAGAAAATATCCATTTACAGACCAAGAGATTATTTTTGCAAATTTCTCACTGGACTGTCTGGCTCGACTATCGAGCCAGTCATTCCAGTGGTAAATTTGCAAAAATAATCTCTTGGTCTGCAAATGGATATTTCTTAAAGCCGTTACAGAACCCAGTTTTGGCCGTCTTGAGTTGAGAGTTGAGCAGCACAGAAATGTGGTTACTGAGAACAGGTGGTGGTCTCTTAATCTAACTCACTTCTCATACACGATTCATTATTTTGGCCAGAATTATTTTTCAGGCGTTATAAGGAACCACAATGGCCACATTTTAAGCTATGTCATGGTCATTATTGACAAGATTCAATGTATTCTTATGAGCATCGGATAATTTCTTTATTTGAATTTATAATATATGTACTCAATCTTTGAATTAATTGAAAGGAAGTCAGCAGATTATCCCCAGGACCATGTAAGTGACACTGATAAAACGAGATGTGTGAAATAAAAAACCCATTTTGCACATACCCATCTTGTGTTTTTATTAGCTCACTTGGCTCAGCCTGTTGTAGGGTCGCTGTCCATCCGTCAAAATTTGATTTAGAAATGCCACTTATGCTTAGCATATTTTAGCTGAGTTTGTTTGGAAGGACCCTAGAGTGGTATGGTTAAGAAACTTGAAATTAGTCCATTTTTGGGCTGGACATTTTCAACTTACTGAAAGGTTTCAGGGAATGGCTTATGCTTTATTTTAACATAATTGGTTTGATGGAGCCTAAGGTTACAGGATTTTGTGTGTGTGGTCAATGTCCATCTGATTGCCCCGCTACATCCATTTAAAGTTATCCTGGAGCAATAAGATTAGGAAAATATTTGAAAATTTTGCTGATCATCTTTTTCTAAGCCACCATTTTCTTTGGTGGTCGTAGCCACCATTATTCGTGCTATTGTCATCGCTTTTGCGCCAATCCTCATATAAAACCATTCTCTTAACGCTAATGATAATTATTGTACTGTTGGCCTTCGAGGTGAGTGCATCTACCTGCATAGAGCATAGTAAAAGTATAGTAGTTCGATTCGAATTGTCTATTCCCTATGGCTGACGTGAAACGTGCTAGGATAGATAGATAGATAGATATTTGTCTGATTTGACTGGGAAGAAATGAATTTGATAAAGTTGTTGCGGCTTTAGTCAGCAATGACTTGCTTTAGTCAGCCACGAGAATGGCTTTCTACTGTACTTGGCTTTGGGCGACAGCGGGAACAATAGAATCTCAAATAATGGCTTATCAGATGAAGACGGTTGTTACTGAAATTAAATATTTTCCCCATTGCTCCAGGATAACTAAGTTGTATGCACTGAATTTTGCATTTGTATTTGACATCGTGTTTCTAAATTTAAAGGATGCTGTTTATTTAAACGCAAATGGTTCAAATGCTAACGGTCGAGGTAAGTGTCAAAGGCCGTTGTGCCTCGTGTTTACTTTTTCTGCGATGTAGGAATTTAAATGTGGCGTGCAAGCACACACAATTTTACACTCGGTGAATAAATTAATTCTAAGCTTTTGTTAATCTTAGCAATAAATGATGCGTGTGATGAGTATCATGTTAGTATTGTATGGTGTTTTGAGTTACAGCTTCTCCATATTCACACCAGAATGCTTAAAAATAAAATTGTTAAAATTGTATACATTTATAGGCTTAAATTGTCTGCCTATGTGTAATGAAACGAATTAAATCTTAACATGATGATTTCATTACGTATAAATTAATATAATTTTTTAAGTTGCGAAATTGAAATAGAGGCACAAGCCTCTATTTCAATTTCGCAACTTAAAAAATTATATTAATTTATACGTAATGAAATCATTATATGTTAAGATTTATATCGTGTCATTACATATAGGCTCACAGTTTAAGATTCTAAAAGTATACAATATAAACAATTTTATTTTCAGTAACTTTGCTGTGAATATGCACCTTTAAATATTGGGATAAATGCTAATAATTGCATCACGTTTTCTGGGTTAGCACCAAATGTTAATGTAGGCACAGTTTGACACACACTAGCTCACAGATTCATGAGAACTTTTGGCAAAAAAAACAAATTTTATGTCGGCTAGTTTTCCCAATCTAAAAATCTAAAAGGCCTCTGTCAACCAAACTTGGCTGGTAGGATCTTATCGGTGTAGGCTTGAAATTTGTAAAAATATTTCAGCAGCCATCTTGTGATTTACCAAAAACTAGGGATCTCACGTAAAAGCTCACCCGTCATTAACTACGTGGCAGATTTCAACCAAACTTGTCTGGAAGGACTCTATAATGGTAGACCTCTGAGCCTGTGTACAATATTTAATTGGCCAGTTCTCCGTGGCCATATTGCATTTTTTGGAAATCCATTGAAGAAAAGGACCAGGAAACTCAAATGTAATTTGAGAATTGCCGCTAAATATCATTTACGCGACTAACTGATGCAGCTATTTTGCCTAAGCGGGGAGCAATTAGTGACACTGCTGGGCCTTTGCGCTCTTGTTTATACAGCTAATAAATAATATCCTATAAGTGATCATAATATAATCTCATATTTGTGTCAAACTGATTAGCCAGTATGTCCGACAGGTAATATACCTATTACGGAAAATTAGTTACCTTACCGTAATGTAGAAATTGTTTGAGTGTATGCAATGTATACTGTTTAATTTCAAAAATAATTTGAAAGCCGTCATTCCAAGCCACACAGATTATTTTCAATCATACTAATTTGAAAATATTCAGCATATATAATATCCCTGGAAAAAACCCCCAGAAATGTATTTTGAAAACATTTTTACCGAAACTCGCTGCTTCCATTGGAAACAGTGACTTTCAATTATAATGTTTTCAAAAGTGAACAGTAGTGACATTGCAAGATAATCATTCTATCGGCGGTGAAAGAGAGTTATTATCTCACCTGGCCTGAAAGGCCAAGTGAGATGCCATGGCAGCCATCCGTCGTGTGTCCATCCATCGTCCATCAACTTTTCCTTTAAAAAACTTCTCGGGAACCACTGGGCCGATTTCAATTATATTTGTCAGGAGGAATCCTTAGGGCAGAGATTCAAGTTGGTTCGAATGAACTCGATCGGCGAATTTGGCTGACGGCCATCTTGGATTAAGGCCGATTTTAAGAAATATGTTTAAAAATCTCCGAAACTGTTTGGGGCATCGATTCAAAATGCGTGAAATATGGTCTATGGCAAGAGCTGAACCAAGTTTGTTTAAGGGAACTTGATTGGCCAAATAGTTCGGCGACCATCTTGGATGGCCTAGTTTTTAAAAAAGGACCTTCAGAACCGCTGAAGGGATCGGGCTGAAATTCTGGATTTTGGCTGATTTTTAGAAATATCTAAAAATATTAAACTGCTTGGGCATCGATTCGAAATTCATGAAATACGATCATGGGGAAGAGTTGAACCAAGTTTGTTCAAGGCAACTTGATAGTGGCCAAATCGTTAGGTAGCCATCTTGGATGACCTTGTTTTCGCGAAAACGATTTGTTCCCCAGAACCGCTGAATGATTTGCGCCCAAATTTGGGAGATGTCATTAGGGCCTAAGGACCATTAAAGTTTGTCCAAGGGAAGTTGATGGTTAAAAACATGGCTGCCCGATATCAATTGGCTGCCATTCATTTTTGAGTATGCTGATTTCAAATTTACCACTTGAAACTGTCGGATAAATGGTATCCGACTAATCTTGGATCATTTTCCTGCCAAAAGCTCATACTAAAGCAATGGGAAATTTAAAATGTCTTCTCGAGAACCACTGAACCGATTTCAAGTATATTTGGCAGGAAACATTGTTAGGGTATAGAGATTCATGTTTGTTCAAAGTCAATTAGCAAATTTGGCCGGTGACCATCTTGGATTATCTCAGAAACAGTGGGGTGGGGGGGTGTGGGGTTTGTGGGTTTGATTTTAAACTGGTGAAATATCAGTTCGGGTAAGAGCTGAACCAAGTTTGTTCAAGGGCACTTGAGTGGCCAAATGGTTCGGCGTCCATCTTGGATGACCTAGTTTTCGTGAAAACTACTTCTAGAACCACTGAGCGCGTCGGGACACAATGTGGGAGATATTATTAGGGACTAAAGGGATTAGAGTTTGTTCCATGGAGATATAATGTCAAAACAACATGTCCACCTTCAATCAATCAAAATTTAGCTTTTTTGGTGGACATCTTGTATGTTCTGCAAATTTCTAAAATCATAAAAAGACTACTTATTAAGCACTAGGCCAATTTTAATAAAACTTGGCTAAACGTTCTTTAGATTGTTAAATTTTTCCAGTGGTCATCTTGTTTTCTTGGGTTGTGCCAGTGGCCAATAATTCAAGGGTGAGTGACTGGTTTTAAATACAAGTAAGTATACCCGTAAACCCCATTAAGTATAATGTTGCTTGTGTGTTATGTCATTGTGGCCATTGCCAATACACCCGCTATCAGCTACTAGAAATCCTCAGATTCTTAAAATGGTAACAGCCATGCTTTAGCATGCACATGCAAACACATCGCCGACTTAATATTGCCATACATTTGAACACGTAGAGTTAACATGGATTCGACTTCTAAAGACGTGTGAGAATGATAAACATATGTTTATATGCACTCTAAACTCTATACCGGACAAAAACTAATAACACTAATGTATACATTTCCAAGACAACTATATTAATCTCCCGTCACTGGAATCCATTTGAATAGACACAATGACCAGCATTCCGATTTGTAGGGAGTTCACCCTTTAACATTTAAATTTTTTCAAGAAAATCTCAATTTGCTCGTAGATAATGTCCATTTGCAGACCAAGAGAAGAGAATTTTTGAAAATTTGCCACATGAATGACTGGCTTGATAACAGATAACTCGATAACTCCAGTGGTAAATTTTCAAAAATAGTCTTGGTCTGCAAATGGACATTTCTCAAGACCACTGCAGAAACCATTATTGGCTTATATGAGTGTTAAGGGGTTAATGGTCAAGAGAACAATGTGTACTGAAGCTTATGTTGTGTCCAGAAAGCAAATGGATATGGATTTTATGAAGATATGTTCACGTTATTAGTTCACCTAGCCAGAATGGCCATGTGAGCTTATGCCATGGCGACCGTTCGTCATCGGTCCATCATCCGCCCATCAACCTTTGCTTTAAAACATATCGCCAGATCAATTTTTACTGTTGTCATCTTAGATTTTCCAGAAATTCCCCCTACCCAACTCCAAGTTCTGTCTTTTATTACGGCAGTAGCTTGGGGTTTCTTTTCCGGATACAGGTCAAGTTTCATCATATCATCTAATGTCAGACAGATTTGACCCCAGGTCCTAATTTGTGTTATAACTATTTGGCGTCTTGTTTTGTGTCTGCCCCTCCTGTCATCTTTCTGATGTGTGTTTTGTACATTTTTGGTTGTGGGGAAGGGGGGTCCCTGATCCTGATCCAAGAGTTGTTATTACACCACAAAAACATCCATTACCGTTCAATCACTACTTGCTAAATCAATTATCTGCATTTTGCTATCAGAATAAGCTTTTTATGTCTGCATACACACCTCCCCATGCCTAATCCTATTAATATGAACCCTCAACCAGGCTACTGGTTGAGTCCCATCTCCAGCCTACCATCAAGTATAGACTGGTACCAGTCTATACTCACCTCATAGTGACACTTGTCGCTAAGCGCGCTTGCGCATGCGCATTAGAGCCTGAATAGGAAACGGATTCACTTTTCAATTATTCTGCATGCAGAATAATTGCTGAAAAATATTTGTCGAAGTTTTTGTGTTTTGCGCTGTGTCAGTAATACATCTTGCCTTTATATTGTCGGAAATATGCCCAATATGAAGTCAATCCTCCCTAAGTTACGTCTAGGAAGTATATTTGTGTTTATATGGTATCTTATAGACGAATTTTATATATTACCAGTTTTCGTGAAAGATCGTTTTGCTTCTTGGTATCTTGATTATTATGCCTATCCTTAGTCATCATCATCATTTAATAATGTCCAGTCCACGTCTAGAGCCTGTAACGAAGTTATTTATAGTGCATTATAAGGATTATCATAAAATATCCCTTGTACGTTTCTTGTCAGAGGGGTTTTTGTTTTATGATTTGAACTTTCCCGCCGTTAGGAACTGAATTTATGATGTCTCCTGTTTACGATTTTGAGCGGTATGCTTCATTGTTACATTTTTTCGTCTTTAGGAGTCCGTGAAATTGTCGGATAAGACAAAATGCTCATCATCCAAATGTGATCGTCATCACTCTATCGATTTTACTGGGCACGTCTGTGCGAAGTGTACATCCTGTACTCCTAATTCAATGT
Organism: Chaetoderma sp. LZ-2023a; assembly: GCA_034401795.1. Classification (NCBI taxonomy): domain Eukaryota; kingdom Metazoa; phylum Mollusca; class Caudofoveata; order Chaetodermatida; family Chaetodermatidae; genus Chaetoderma; species Chaetoderma sp. LZ-2023a. Next base: position 116,958,818 of record CM067367.1, read on the forward strand.
GTGGAATATGTAAAGGGTGGCCGGTTTCGCTATCAAAATCATTTTTTAAGGATTTGCCGGTCAAACAATCGCTGCCCTCTGGTCGTCCTTCCCCTTCCTCCGTTGCTAGCAAGGCAAAAGCTGTGTCCGGAGGGGGGAAATTTGTCAGGAAATTCAGATGCCGTGATGGCGCATTTTGCGAGGTTTGAATCCTTTGCCTCGTTTCTGACCAAGTCTCGATGAACGTATATCTTCTGCGATTAAGGAGGCCAAGAATCAAGAAGTTTCGTCGAGTTCGGATGATAGCCCGAAGGCTAGCGGACGTTCCCGCAAATGGGGGAAGCCAGTTCCTCTAACCTCTAGGCAGGTTTTAGTTTCTCCAAAGCAGAAGTCAAGAGCATCAAAGTTCTTGAAGGTGGGCTCGAGCAGTGCACCTTATAAAATCCACATAAGACTTGAGGGTGACGGGCATAACCCTCAAGCAGTGGCGGCGTCGGCTGAAGCCAACGTCCATAAGGCCAGACCGTATGCTAATGCCAGCGTTACGGTTGTTCCGGTTGTTAAGGTTGTGTCTAGATCGCCAGTATCTAATAGTTCGATCCCTTGTCTTGCTAGTTCCGGTTCCGTTGTGGTGGACTCGGGTTTACTTCCTTTTTCCGCGTCTCAGTCATTTTCCGTCCGAACTTCCGGTCTAGCAAGACATCCGGGTCTTCAGGATCCGGTTCTTTCTTCTTTGGTTTCCTTTTCTGGTAGGAAAGATCCGGTTACCACTTCTGTTCCGTCCACTTCCGGTCTGTCTTCCATTTATGTAGGACATCCGGGTCCTAGAGATCTGGTACCTACTTCCGTTTCCGGTTCTTTTAGCGCTTCCGGCCATTCCGGATATCCGGAGTCTGAGGACTCCTTTTATTTTTCGAATTCCGGTAGAGGCGTTTCCGTTTCCGGTTTGGACTCTAGTCAGTACACTTCCGCTTCCGGTCTTAGAGGTGTACTTCCGGGTCGCCCAGACCTGGATAGACTTTCGATTTCCGTTTCCGGTTGGGAGGCAGCTTCCGGTTTAGCGAGAGACCAAAATTCTCTAGGTCCATCTAGGTTTTTGGATGATAGAAGCTTTGTTAATTCTGTATCAGAAATTTCTCATAGGACTTCTCAGGATTCTGTAGCGTCTAACTATGAATCTTTCCTTCCTTCCAAGGTCATTGATGTTGACTTATCTTCTCAGTCTTCTTCCTTTCGTGATGCTGTGGTTGATCCAGTTTTTTCTCGACCTTCCTTTTCCTCTTCTCTCTCGTCGAAAGACCTCTTCTCATGTTTCTTACTCTTCTCTTTTTAAATCTTCCCTTCCTCCTCCTCCGGGTTTTTCTCGTCTTCCTTCTGCTCTTCATTTTACTTCTTCCTCTCATGATCAGTTGGATCATTCTTTTTCTTCACAATCAGTTTCTTCTCTGCCTTCCTCAGTTGCTTCTTCTCCGTCTTTTGATCATCTTGATCCGATTGTTTCTGTGGTTCTATCTCCTGAGCTGGAATTTCAAATTGTCGATTCAGTGTTAGATTTTTCTTTGTTTTCCGTGGTTAGAGATTCTTCATTAGATCGTTCTTTTGTTTCTGCTCGTCTCTCTATTCTTTCGAGATTTTCGGCTAGCTCTTTGGTTCTTCCGTCTTCATCTGCTAGTCAGGATCTGGGTAGGGATTCTTTTTCCTCCTCGTGTTTCCTCCTTTCATGATTCGGTCAGTAGACCTTCCTCTCCTGTTTTTTCCATGGCAGGGGATTCTTTAGTATCAGGAAACTCCTCTATTCTTATTTCCTCTTCTTCTCCTCCTCTTCCTTCTTCTCTTCCTTCTGCTCCTAATTCAGTCGGGGTCAGGGATCTGAAGAGGTTTTTCCATGGCTCCGATGGATTGCTTCTTCTCTTTCTCTTCCTCTTAAGGAGGAATTCGCTATTTATCCTCCTTCTTTCGGACCCCTTCTCGCCGGGCTTCCAGATCCAGAGGACGGTCTTCTTTTAGAGGTTTTCAAGGGAAGAGAGTTTGAAGGTTTGGATAATTCCCGGGTAGGTCCAACTTTCTCTCTTCCTTTCCCCAGTCCTCCTTTTCTTCTTCCTTTGGAGCAAGCAGTCCAGTGGTGTTTTCCCAACGTGCCAGTAGGAGGGCGCCTTTCTCCGTTTTGGGAGAAATGGCAAGCCCTCATTCAGGACTCCTGGCTAGTATCTCAGATACGTTGGGGTTATGCTCCATCATGGATCCGTCATCCTCTTCTCTCTCTTTTCCCAGTATGGACGCCGGTTCCCTCCAATCCGGAGAAAATGGTTGTTTTGGAAGAGGAGTTGGAATCCATGATTGTAAAGAGGGCTATAGAGGAAGTTCCCCATTGGCGAGTAGACCCGGGCTACTACTCGATCATCTTTTTAGTTCCAAAGAAATCAGGAGGTTGGCGTCCAATCATAAACCTGAAAAAATTAAATCTTATGATTCTCACCCCAAAATTCAAGATGGAGACGGTTTCCAAGATCATTTCCAGTCTGGATCAGGGAATGTGGATGTCTTCCATAGATCTAAAGCACGTTTACTTCCATGTTCTTATTCACCCTGCCTTCAGAAAGTTCATGAGGTTCGCCTACAAGGATCGTGTGTGGCAGTTCCGCGCCATGCCCTTCGGCCTGACCACGGCTCCCTTCCTTTTTACCCGTCTAGTTTCAGCCGTGGCAGGAATTTTACACCGTCGTTCTATCCATCTTCATGTTTATATAGACGACTGGTTGGTAAAAGCAAGCTCTTCCTCAATTCTCGCAGGTATTCTTCCAGAGGTTTGCAGCCTGGCTTGCAATCTAGGGTGGATTTTAAATCTAGAGAAATCAAGCCCAGATCCTTCTCAAGTCTTTACTCATCTAGGCGTTTCTTTCAACCTGGCCCTGGGTCTAGTCTTCCCCTCAGATCCAAGGATAGAGGCTTTATGAGTGGCAATGGAAATCCTCGCTTCGTCTCCAGTGGTAAGAGCAAGATTCTTTTTAAGAGTGATAGGTCTGATGGTCAGCGTAGAGGTGGTTCCTTGGGCGGCGCTGATGAGAAGACCCTTCCAGATGTATTTAATGTCCCTTTGGAAGCAGTCCACTCTATTTACCATCAGATTCCCATCAGAGATCATTTGATCCCTCATCTAGAGTTTTGGAAAGACAGTTCTCTGCTTCTGATGGGTGTTCCACTGGTAAAGTCCCCTCAGGCAATAATCTTCACAGATGCTTCTCAGGATGGTTGCGGAGCAGTCTGGGACTCCCTGTCAGTTTCCGGCCTTTGGTCCCTGGAGGAGTCGTCAGCCCATATCAACATTCTGGAGTTGTGGGCTGTCAAGAAGGCTCTCCTTTCATGGTCAGATCTGGTGATAGGTCTCAAGTCTCAATTCGGTCTGACAATTCGACAGTGGTATCTTATATCAACAGGCAGGGAGGTACAAGGTCGTCTCTCCTTTGTCTAGAAGTGTGGAATCTTCTCTTGTGGTGCCGCAAGAGGCAGATTTTTCTATTGGCCTCACATGTCCCAGGCAGTCTGAATTTTCTGGCGGACCAACTGTCACGTCCCAGCAAGTTTGCCCACACAGTGGCGGTTAAAGAAGTCGGTTGTCAGAGCGATTTTCAATCTTATGGATCGTCCTCTAGTAGATCTGTTCGCGACCTGAATGCCCAGATCTCCTCTTACATGTCTCCTTTTCCGGAAGGTCAAGCCCTGGCGGTAGATGCCCTGTCTCCGTCCTGGACAGGGATGTTCGCTTATGCCTTCCGTCCTACTATTCTGATTCCGTTAGTATTGAAGGTCAAGGACCAAGTTTGCGAGATTCTTCTGATAGCTCCCTTTTGGGCCAAGAGGATTTGGTTTGTAGACCTTCTAGATCTTCTGGTGGACTTTCCTCGTCTTCTTCCAGTATCCCAGGACCTATCTCAAGTAAGAGGTCGTTGTGTACATCCAAATCCAGAAATCTTCAATCTGTGCGTTTGGAGAATCTCGAGTCTGAAAGCCTCCAGGATAAGGTTTCTTCATGATCTCAGGAAATTATTGACTCTGCCAGAAGGGAATCGACCCGTTTCTATACCACAAGTTTTAGATTTTTTATCTTATCTTTTTGACTCTACATTTGTCAGCTAATACGGTCAGGGGGTATAGATTTTCTCTTGCATCTTCTATTCCTTGTCTTCTGAATGCCGATGTCAAGGATACTAAGACTTAATAGCTTTATTAGAGGTCTAGGTAATATTCATACTCAGACTGCTAAGCCTTTGGCTTTTTGGAATTTGGCTTTGTTCTTCAAGTTTTGGCAGGTCGCCATTTTGAACCTATTTCTTCTATCAGTCTTAAGCTTTTAACTCTTAAAGCGGTTTTTCTTGTTGCTGCTGCCTTTGCTAGAAGACGTTCAGAGATTCATGCTCTTTCTGCTGAAAGGGATAGATTTATAGTTTCAGGTGACGGTTTGGTTTTATATCCCAGAAGGGACTTTTTATCTAAAACTCAGTCTAACCGTTTTCCTGCTAGTCCGATTATTTTAAAATCTTTGTCGTCTTTTTCGCCTTCCGAAAAATTTTGGTGTCCGGTTAGGGCTTTAAGAACTTATAAACAGCGAACTGATTTTAAAAGAGCCGATCCATCCCATTTATGGGTTTCCTACACGGAAGAGTTATCCAAGCCGGTCTCAAAAGCTACGATTGCTAGATGGCTTTGTGAGACGATTAAGCTTTGCTACGAGATAGCCTCTCCGGATCAAATTAATCTCGCCCATATTAAAGCCCATGATGTTCGGGGCATGTCTACTTCTTTAGCTCTTTTTGCCGGTTCATCTTTAGATGAGGTCATGCAGGTGGCAGGCTGGAAATCTGAATCTACTTTTACCTCATTTTATCTTAAAGACCAGAGTGCAGCAGCTTCCTTCTTTCGTAACATTACGATTTTAACAAAAAAAAGGCGAAGACCATATACCCAGCACTTCCCACCATTTTCGTTAGGACTGCGCGTCTTCTTTGGTTTTTATTTATTTCTTTAAGTTCTAGTTATCCTTATTTGTTAAATCACGGTGTGATTGAGTTATATGCACTATTATGTTATGTTATTAACATTCGGATAAGATTGGTTTTGATTTTTATCCTTGTTTATTGATTCTCTAATCTCCTCCCACCTTATGTGTCATGGGGCACTGACCAAATCTACGGGTTTAGCAAGTAGTGATTGAACGGTAATGGATGTTTTTGTGGTGTAATAACAACCCCCCCCCCCCCACAGACCCCCTTGCGAGTTGGTCTGTTGTTTTATTAACCACTATAAAACATACTTACCGTTCAATCACTACGACCCGGCCTCAGCCACCCCGCATGGTAAGATTTGAGAATCAGATTTGAAATATTTTGCACTTAAATTTAGAAAAGTGAATCTGTTTCCTATTCGGGCTCTAATGCACATGCGCGCCTAGCGACAAGCGTCACTATGAGGTGAGTATAGACTGGTGCCAGTCTATACCTGATGTTAGGCTGGTGATGGGACTCAACCAGTAGCCTGGTTGAGGGTCCATATTGATAGGATTAGGCATGGGGAGGTGTGTATGCAGGCATAAAAATCTTATTCTGATAGCAAAATGCAGATAATTGATTTAGCAAGTAGTGATTGAACGGTAAGTATATTTTTATAGTGGTTAATAAAACAACAGACCAACCCGCAAGGGGAGGGTCTGTGGGGTTTTTTTGGTTGCACATGGCCATCTGGAAAATCGGTCTCCTGAAAATAACTCCATTACTGTTTAGCCGTGAAATTTCATAGGATGACATTGACTGTACTTTCTATACGTGTAATTTGGTGGTGGTGGTGGTGGATTCCAAGAGTGTGGATTTGTGGCACTGGTCCATGTGAGGTCTATTCGTGGTATGTTTCCAAGTGCATGTTTGGTTTGATTTCTTGGTAGCTTCGCATATTCTTTTTAATGTTTTTGAACCGTATTGGAATCGACAATGGTCAGAAATCCAATATGGCCACCAGCCATCGGCGGATGATTGGACTAGATCTGAGGAAGAAATCGCTATTTTCTGATAGCTCTCATTCATTGGTTTGACATGGTTGGGTATTATGAGCCGTTTACGGAGCTCTTGTTTCAGATTCTGGCCGTCAATTTTTGATGGACGTATAAAAAGATATATCAGCTTTCCGCACTTTTTTCGCACTCCAAGATATTTAAGCGAAAATCAGTGTATCGCTTTACTATAAGGAGTTACAGAGCAAGTTCGAGGTTCAAACATTTTCGTCAATTTTTCATGGAGTTATGCCCCCTTTCGACTTACCTTTTTTCGCAGTCTCAAGATATTATACTGAAAATTGCTACATAGCTTTTTATAAGTTACAGACCAAGTTCGAGTTTCAGGTGTATGCGTAAATATTTTATGGAGTTATGCCCCCTTTCGACTTATGAAATACAAACATTTAAGCTTTCAAGACTTTTTCCTTCTCCTTCACCATATATAACTGAGACTTGGTTTATTGCCATGTTATGAGAAGTTACAGATCAAGCTCGAGCTTCAGCTGCTTTTGACAATTTTTAATGAAATTTTTGACTGTCAATCTCTAAAGATTTATATCACCAGGTAGGGGACATGTATTGCAAAGCAATACTTACAGAATGCTTGTTGTTTGAGTACCAGTATGTTGATTTCAAAGTTGATATTTTTGAAACTGTCGAATAAACAGGTTGATGGCCATCTTGGATTGTTTGCCCGCCAAAGATTCCCATAACCACGACTGAATTTAATCAAATTTAACAGGAAGCTTCCTTGGGCCATATGGATTAGGGATCCAACTTTGTTAAAACAGAGATTGGCCATTTTGGCCAGCGACCATCTGATTTTACTTGTCATTAAAACTTCTCCGAAACTTCTTGGGAGAATTGATTCGAAACTCATGAATCATCATCTAAGGCAATAGCTGAACCAAGTTTGCTCGGGGAACTTGATTCTTCGCCAAATTCTTCGACTACCATCTTGGATTGGTGAAATATTATTAGCGACTTAAAGGCCATTTAAGTTTGTTCAAGACAAGTTAGTACACAAAAAAACATGAGTCATCGAGCAATCAAAATCAGCGTTTTGGCCGCCATATTTAGTTTTTATGGACTTTGAAGCAGAAATTGGTTTAATTTAGACTTCAGTATGATGATTAAAAGTTTCGAAACTGATTGGTGGCCATAGATTTTTTTCCCCACCAAAAACCCACAGTAGAGCAATAAGAAATTTGAAATCCTGTCTCAAGAACTACTGGATAGATTTTAACTGAATTTGGCAAGACATCCTTATTCTTGTTGCAATTGTGGCTCGACTTACAGATGGTGGTCTTTCTAGTTGAAATGCCTGTTTCCAGGTCAGTAACACATGCCCATTTAAGCATCTTGTTGATATATGGAGCTAAGCTTGGTCAATTGATGATGGGTTCCATTATACAAGTTATACTCTGATGGTGTGTTGTATTTGAAAGTAAGTCAGTGCAACCTACTTTTCACGGTCCACTGAACATTGCAGAACATCTTTGCCTGGGCTATAGTTTCAAGAGGTTTTAGCCCACCAGGCCAGAAAGAACACGCTAGCTAGCGTCTGTCGTAGAGACCGTCCATCATCCATCCGTCGGCCATCTGTCAACTTTTTCTTTAAACAGCTTCTCTGGGCCGATTTCAATTATTAGCTCACCTGACTATTCTTGGCCAAGTGACCTTATGCCATGGCGATGGTACGGTGTTCGGTGCCTGGCTGTCAATTTTCTCTTTAAACAATTTCTCAAGAACCACCAGTCCGATTTCAGTTATATTTGCCAGGATGCATCCTTCAGGCATAGAGATCGAAGTTTGTAAAACGGAGCCAATCGGCTAATTTGATTGGCGACCATCTTGGATTTTGGCCGATTTCTTGAAGCATTTTCTTCTCCAAAACGGCTTGGGGATGGATTCAAAACTAATAAAACATCATATAGGGCCACAGCTGAACCAAGTTTGTTCAAGGTAACTTGATTGGGAAAATTCTTCGGAGGCCATCTTGGATGACATAGTTTTTACCAAAATGATTTCTCTGGAACCTTTGAACAGCTTGGACCGAAATTTGGGAAATAAAATTAGTGACTAAAGGCATTAAAATTTGTTAAAGGTAAATTGATGCAGTAAAAACATGCCACTGTGGGCTAACCAAATCTAGCATGTTTGGTAGCCATATTGGCTTTCTTACTTGCTGGATTTTGAAGCCAAAATTGGTTTATTATGATATGTTGATTTCAAATTTGTTCACTCAAAAATGTCGGATGAAAGGGTTGGTGGTCATTAAGGATTTATACTTCCATTGTAGAGCAATAGGAAATTTAAAATGTTTTCTAGAGAATAACTTCATCGATTTTAAACACTTGATCCAATTTTATTCGAACCATGACCGATTTTTTAAAGCATCTCCGAAACCGCTTGGGGGTGGGGTGGGGTGGGGTGGGGGGATCGATTCAAAACTCATGAAACATCATCTAACACAAAACCTGAATCAAGTCTGTTCAAGGAAACTTTATGCCAAAAGCTTTGGCGGCCATCTTGGATGACTTCGTGCTCGCAAAATCCACTTTTCCAGACCCGCTTAATGGATCTGGCCAAACTTTAGGATATATGATCAGGGACTTAGAGCCATTAAAGGTTGTTCAAGGGAAATTGATACATAAAAAAACCTGGTGGCCGTGAACTAATTAACATGTGTTTTTGGCGGCCATATTAGATTGTTTTATTTTGAAGGATTTTGAAGCCGAAATTGGTTTTATAGAGCTTTTTGCATTTGATCATTTCAAATTTGCTAGTTTTAAAGATTGTTGGTCTTGGGTTAGTTTCCCGCCAAAATTTCCCATACTAAAGCAATAAGAAATTTAAAATGTATTATCGAGAACCGGTGGATCGAGTTTATCCAAATTTGGTCAGAAACACTCGGCCCATAGGGATCTCAATTTGTTCAAGTAAATGCCTATCAGCCAATAGACTGTCTTGAGTTATGGCCGATTTTTAGAAATGTCGAAAAGTCTTCTACGAAACCGGTTAGGAGATGAAACATAATCTAGAGCAACAGTTGAACTAGGTTTGTTTGAGGGAACTTGGTTGGCCATTGGCCAAATGCTTCTCCGGCCCTCTTGGATGACTTAATTTTCACGCAAATAACCTCTCGAGTGACGAAGGGTCTCTGAACTGGGATCAGGGACGTTCAAGTTAGTGTATTAAAAGGGAAATTAGTACATTGAAAAACATGACCGCCATCGTTTTGGCGGCCGTATTTGAATTTTTTATTTGATTGATTTTGAAGCCAAAATTGTTTTTATATTGTTTTTGGGTATACAGATTTCAAATATTTTTTCTTTCAAAATTGTCAGCTAAATGAGTTGGTGAAATCTTCGATCTTTTCCTGCCAAAAACTTCCATAGTAAAAGAAAGAGAAATTTAATGTCTCCTAGATAACACTGGATCAATTTTAACCAATTTAGTAGGACACATCCTTGTTCTTGTTGCAATTATGACCAAAACCTGAGTGTTCTACTAAAATGAGATGTCCTTTCTAGTTGAAATGGTTATGTTCTAGCTGAGTGATACAAGTTCCTCGGGCCTCATGTTATACGGGAACTAAACTTTGTGGTTGGATGCATTATACACTGAAGGTGTATTGTGTATGACCTACCTTTTACAGTTCAGTGAACATTACAAATTATTTTTTTGCAGGCTGTAGTTTCACGAGTTCTCGGTATATGGGAACTAAACTTGATGTATGGGTGTATTACAGTCAGACAGTATGCCACATATCAGAACTGGGTCAGTGTGACACTATACTTGTATAAAACAAAGGGCGGTTATGATCGACATCAATTTCTCTTTGACTGATTGGTACGCCGCCTACAGATGTAATAGGTAAGATATTTCAATAAAATCTCATTTAATTTTGGCTGAACAAGAACTGTCCACAATAATATTTGTTCTTGTTACTTTTTTATACCCCGCCAAAAGATTTTGCGGGGTATTATGTAATGGCGCTGTCCGTTCATCCGTCCGGGCAGGTGTGTGGGCGGGCGGCAGAGTGGTTTCTGGATGATTGCTCCGTTACCGATTGTCGGATCACATTGAAACCTCATAGGGTGGTTGGACTAGGTCTTAGGAAGAAACCTATCGAAATCGGCGATGATCTGAAATCCAAGATGGCCATCAGGCACCGGCGGCCATCTTAAAATTTGTTTCGGGATGATAACTCCGTAACCGTTTGTCAGATCGCATTGAAACTTCATAGGGTTGTTGGACTAGGTCTTGGGAAGAAACCTATTGAAATTGACAATGATCCGAAATCCAAGATGGCCACCAGCCACCGGCGGCCATCTTGAAAATTGGTTACCAGATGATAACTCCGTTGGCGTTTATCGGATCGCTTTGAAACTTCATGGAGTGGTATGATTAGGTCTGGGGAAGAAACCTATCGAAGTTGACAAGGATCCGAAATCCAAGATGGCCACCAGCCACCTGTGGCCATCTTGAAAATTGGCTTACGTTTATCAGATTTCTTTGAAACTTCATGGAGTGGTTAGACTATGTCTGAGGAAGAAACTAATCGAAATCAACACTGATCCGAAATCCAAGACGGCCGTCAGCCACGGGCTGCCATCTTGAAAGTTGGTTTCTGGATGATATCTCCGTTACCATTTATCGGATTACTTCCTAGGGTCATTGCAATATGTGTGGTGAAGAAACCTATCGAAATTTACGATAATCCAAAGTCCAATATGGCCGCCAGTCAGCGGCAGCCATCTTGAAAATTGGATTCCGGACGATACCGCCTTGACCATTTAGCGGATCGCTTTGACACTTCATAAGGATTACTGGTCTGATGGGTCTGAGGAAGAAATAACTATTTTCTGAAAGCTGTCATTCATTAGTTTGTCATCATGGCGGTGTATTGTGCGCCGTTTGCGGAGCTCTTGTTAACCCTTTAACACTTGAATTCTAATTTTCTCAGAAAATATCCATTTGCTGATCAAGATTATTTTTGAGAATTTACCACTGGAATTTCAGTGGTAAATTATCAAAAATAGTCGTCTTGGTCTGCAAAGACACATTTCTCAAAACCACTGCATTTTTCACTGATATGAGTGTTACATTTTTTAACAGTTTAATTCCAACATTATATGGCCATTCTTGTATGTTATATATGATGTTTATAATGCAAATTTTTTGCTGAACATTATAGGAAAACAGTGTGACTGAGAATGGACCTTTCCAGTTTTAGCCATGCCCTGTCCATCTCTAGCTAAACGCCACCCACACCATGCTCGTGTTGGCATCGATCGATCCCTGAACTCCCCAATGATCAATTTCCAGAAAACTATACGGGTAAGTTGTTGAATATTTTGAAACTAATTTAACTAGGTGCTATAGGAAGGAACAGCGCCCAGTCGAATTAGTTTCAAAATATTCAACAGAATGTTTATTGAATAGTAAAGACATACAATTCGTACAACAATGCTTAGTCCGTCTTCAGTCTTCAATTAAGCATCCATGATGTATTTAGCTACGTGACGTCATTGATTATGACGTCATCCTACACGTCACGTAGTTCATTATGATGTCAGATGACGAATGAATAAACTGGAGAGGTCAATTGTTGCTGCTTTATACAGCAACAAATAAGTCAAATTGTTTGTTACATATTCAGCAGCAGTTGCTTGAATATTAACCCATTAAGCCTTGAATTTGTACAAGAAAATTTAAATTTTCTCAGAAAATGTCCATTTGCAGACCAAGAGAAGACTGTTTTTGAAAATTTACCACTGGAATGACTGGCATTCCAGTCGTAAATTTTCAAAAACAGTCTTCTTTTGGTCTGCAAATGGAAATTTCTCAAGAACACTGCAGAATTCGTTTTTGTCTGATGAGGCTTATAAGATTTTATATTATACATTTATTGGCTTAAATCTTAACATATGATGATTTCATTCTGTATAAATTATTATAATTTTTGTGGTTGCGAATTTGAATTAGGGTTGCGATTTCCTAATTCAAATTCACAAAATAAAATTATTAACTAACTTTTGCGAAAAGAACTGATCAAATGTTAAGATGGATTTTGTTTCATTACATTGAGGTACACAATTTAAGCCCTCTAAAAGTATAGGGCCTACAATTTAAAATTTTTTATTATCAAGCATTCAAGTGTAAACCTGCACCGTTACAAAAGAATATAAAAAATTTAACTGAATTTATGAGCGTCATTTCCATGCAGAAATCATAACTCATTTTCAAACCACAGGACAAAATACGGGACATCTATATATTTTGAAAACAATTTGATTGACTGAAAGCGATTGCTACCTATTAGACTGCAACCACTTCCAGTCAAATTTCTTTCAAAATATTCACAAGACCATTACTTGCCATTATAAATAATTTGTTATATCTGCTCGAATGATTTAAATTATCCCATGTGACTTCATAGCGAGTGATGTTCATACCATGACCAAGTATTGAACATAAACCGAGTAAGGCAGATATAACGTTCAACTAACGTAGCTACATATGTGAGAATTGGCAGCCATTGTTGTGTCGGAACGTGGTTGCCATGGTGACCATTGATGATTATAGAGTAATACGGATAGTTACATTAATTTTAAAGGGTGACTTTTAGTTCATTCCGCTTATGTATATTAACAATTTTTAGCTCACCTGGCCAGAATGGCCAAGTGAGCTTATGGCAGGTTGACCGTCTGGGGTCCGTCTGTCCGGCGTCCAGCCGGCGTCCGTCCATCCATCTGTCCATCTGTCAACTTTTGCTTAAAACGCTACCTATTAACCGCTTGGCGGATTTCAACCTAATTTGGCTCGAAAGACCGGCGGCCATCTTGAAATTTCCAAAAAAATGGCGGGAAATTGTTTAAAACGCTACTCATTAACTGTTTGGCAATTGCTACCAGACTTATCTCGGAGGATAGTATGCTGGTATGGTTTAGAACATGTGTACAGAATTTTGATTGGTCAATTTTTCTGGTGGTCATCTTGGAATTTCTGAAAATTTCTGGAAATCACTTATAACCACTTGGCCGATTTCAATCGGACTCGGGTGGAAGACCCCTATGGGTGTAGGCTTCAGGCCATGTATACAGAATTTGGATTGGTCCATTTTTGCAGTGACCATCTTGAAATTTCTGAAAAATGGCTGTAAATCATTTAAAACGCTACTCTTCATTAACTTCTTGGGCAATTTCAACCAGACTTAGCTGGAAGGATAGTACACTGGTCTGGTTCAGAACGTGTATACAGAATTTTGATTGGTCAATTTTTCTGGTGGTCATCTTGGAATTTCTGAAAATTTCTGGAAATCACTTAAAAGCCTACTCGATAACCACTTGGCCGATTTCAATCGGACTCGGGTGGAAGACCCCTATGGGTGTAGGCTTCAGGCCATGTATACAGAATTTGGATTGGTCCATTTTTGCAGTGACCATCTTGAAATTTCCGAAAAATGGCTGTAAATCATTTAAAACGCTACTCTTCATTAACTTCTTGGGCAATTTCAACCAGACTTAGCTGGAAGGATAGTACACTGGTCTGGTTCAGAACTTGTATACAGAATTTTGATTGGTCAATTTTCCCGCGACCATCTTGGATTTTCTGAAAATTTCTGGAAATCACGTAAAAACCTACTCGATAACCACTTGACCGATTTCAATCAAACTCGGATGGAAGAACCCTAGCGTATTATGCTTCAGAACTTGTATACAGAATTTCGATTGGTCCATTTTTTTGGTGTGGCCATGTTGAATTTTTTGGCGTTAAATTGTTTAAAATGCTTCGCATTGCTTGAACAATTTAAACCAGACTTGGCTGGAAGGATACTAGGCTGGTAGGTTTCGGAACTTATGTACAGAATTTTGATTGGTCCATTTTTCAGGCAGCCATCTTTCTGTAAATCATTTAAAGGCTCCTCCTCAGTAACCACTTGAACGACTTCGAGCAAACTCGGCTGGAAGGAGCCTAAAGTGGTATGCTTCAGAGCTTATATACAGAATTTTGATTGGTCAATTTGTTCGGTGACCATCTTGAATTTTATGAAAAATGGCTGAAAATCATTTAAAATGCTACTCCTCATTACCTGCTTGGGCGATTTCAACCAGACTGGCTAGAATGAGCCTAGGGTGGTAGGCTTCAGAACATGTATACAGAATTTTGATTGGTCAATTTTTCTGGCGACCATCTTGGATTTTCTGAACATTTTGGGAAATCAGTTAAACGGCTACTTCTCAAGGACCACTTGGCCGATTTCAACCAAACACAGCTGGAAGAACCCTAGGTCGGTACGCTTCAGAATGTGTATACATGAATTTTGACGTCTTGATTTTGATGGTGACCATCTTGGGTTTTCTGAAAAATGGGAATTTGTATAAAATGCTACTCCTCATTAATCGCTTGGGCAATTTCAAACAGATTTAGCTGGAAGGATCCTATTGTTGTAGCCTCTAGAACTTCTATTCAGAATTTTGATAGGTCATGTTTTGGCAGCCATCTCTGATCTTCTGAAAGTTTTCCGGAACCATTTAAAAACAGTACTCGTTCAATCAATAGGACAATTTCAGCAAAACGTGGGTGGAATGATCCTATGATGGTAGGCTTCAACATATTAAACGAGAATCTGGATTGGTCAAATTTTTAGCGGCCATCTTGGATTTTATGAAAATCATCCATGATGTCTATTTAAATGCAAATGGTTTGAATGCTAATGATCCAGGTGAGCACCACAGGCCCTTGTGCCTCTTGTTTATTTTAAGTCAGGGTTGTCTGATGTGTTAAATCAGGAATTGTTTGACTCAAATCGACCCTTCCCACATTAGCATATTTTGGGAAAATACCTTCGTGGAATGCATCGCAAATATCACTTCCGGCTGGTAACCGCGATAGCCAATGCCCAAACAGCATTACTTTACTATGGGAATCAGATACAGTACACTTTAAGTGTATATGAAAAACTATGTTCATAATATTATTGAAGTCATACATCATTGGAAAGCTAAGCCACTTTTCTATACATTTCTGTATTTGTTTTTATAGTTTTGTAAAATTTAACACAGTTGATTGCAATTTTAAAATATCCCCTATTGTCCACTTGATTTAATGAATCTAAGTCCAATGCTGTATTTTATATATGCAAATAAGTCAGTGAAAACGTTACAAAAATATATAAAATAATGCATTAATGTTTCGGCAATTGAATGCGTTTTCCAATGATACATGGTTTACGTTGACGGCTATACCAGCCAGCAGTTTTGCTCTGAGCGTTTATTTAGGGCAATCCTGGCATAACGAAGAAGTCAATGTGGGAAAGGTGTATTAAACATTATATCGCGGAGTTAGTAAGAAGAAACTGTTTAATGTTAAGGAGCTGGCTGAAGGAGAGCTGATGCTCACTTGTCTAACCATTAATCAAGACAAATTAACCCTTTAACTCTGGGTTTTGGTCAGAAAAATTTAAATTTTCTCACAGAAAAAAATCCCTTTACAGACCAAGAGAAGACTATTTTTACAAATTTAACACTGGAATGACTGGCTCGGTTATCGAGCCAGTCATTCCAGTGGTAAATTTGTAAAAATAGTCTTCTTGGTCTGCAAATGGATCTTTCTTAAGACCACTGCCGAAGCCATTTTTGGCTGATATGAGCGTTAAAGGGTTAACTGCGGGGTTCATTTTTATCGCTATTAACTATAGATACAATAAATGGCTTAAGCAAATATTCTGTTGAATATTTTGAAACAAATTTAGCTGAAAGCCATTGCCAATTAATCCTTGAATGATAAAAATTAATGGTAAAAAAACTGATTCTTGTTGCTTAGTGAATGTCCATCTGCAGGGCAAGAGAAGACTACTTTTTGAAAATTTATCTTTGGAATGACTGGCTCGATTATCGATCCAGTCATTCCAGTGATAAAAATATTTTAAAATGGTCTTGTCCTAAAAATAGTCATTTGCCATGATCACAGCAAAAACCGGTTTTTGGCTGGTTTAATAATTATATGGACTAATTATATAATATTACGTGATATGAGCTCTCTTATATGATGCCCAGATTGAGTGTATCCTACTGCTCCTTGTGCACTTGAAGGCTGGTCTACAAAGAATACTACATTCTGGATCTAGTGAATCAATTCAAGGTCGGTGCTACTAAGAGAATTTCTTACCCTCACCCCTTAACCCTTACCACTCTGGTGTCAATATTCTCCCTTTTACTGTGCCAATAACATAGAAACTGGTGTACATTTTTCAACAATTTTGAAAAATGAACACCAGTTCATCTTTTAATGTAATTTGAAAATTGAAAATTTTGACCTGAGAATGGTAGGGGTTAAGGGGAATGGACCTTTCCAGTTTATCCATCGATCATATGACGTCATAATTAACTATGTGACATGTAGAATGATGTCATAATCAATGTCGTCATGAATGACGTAGGTGATGGACTAAGCATTGTTGTATGAATTGTATGTTTTTACTATTTAATAAACATGCTGTTGAATATTTTGAAACTAATTTGACTGGACGCTGTTGCTGTCATTTAAAATATTCAACAGCTTACCTGTATAGCTTTCTGGAAATTGATAGTCAGGGAGTTCAGGGATTGATAGATCCCAACACGAGCGAGATGTGAGTGGAGCTAAGATAAATATGGGCGGGGCATAGCTAATACTAGAAAGGTCCATTGGGTAATGTATTCATATGCCTTTGTGTGCATGCATTCATTCCTTCACATGTGTGAATCCGCCCGCCCGCCCGCCCGCCCGCCCACCCGCCCGCCCGCCCACCCGCTTGCCTGTCTCTGTCTGTCTGCCTGCCTGCCTGCCCATTCTTCCATACGTGAATCTAAGGAATTTCTGACCCAGTTTGTTTCAAAATTAACACAACTAAGACTTGCCATCAAAGAGCCAATTTCCAAACCTTCAGATCAAATTATATTGGAGCGTTTTGACTCCAGTTTTAACACATGGAAGGATGTGACCATAAATTAGGATTCCACAACTTAATATCAGTAGAATCTGGAAAAGTATACAGTGTTTTTAAAATATGACAAAAGTCGTTATAATTGTTCGTGTTATATTGACGTATTCTTGTGATTACAGTTCCAAAACGAAGCAAGAAAAAGTCAGCGTGATATTATTGTGACAGGAAAGGTCAAAAGTTTGAATGCCAATTTCATATAATAAGAAGTCGGGTCAAAAAGTCATAATATTGTGACAGGAAGTAAGGTCAAAAGGTCGTTTTGGCACATGGAATGGTTAGACTGTCTGGAAGGAATAGCAAGATAGCTAAAAGGTCGGAAGATAAGATGATATCATTCTGTGATATGAATTGTGACAATTGCCCAGTACTATTTTCGTAACAAAACATGGATAAAACAATCACAGTTATAATTTTAGTGCTTGTCATACAACTATTGTTCACTCTTTAACACTCATATCCGCCAAAAACAGCGTCTTGAGAAATGTCGATTTGCAGACCAAGAGAAGACTATCTTTGAAAATTTACCACTGGAATGACTGGCTCGATAACCGAGCCAGTCATTCCAGTGGTAAATTTTCAAAAATAGTCTTCTCTTGGTCTGCAAATGGACATATTTCTATGAGAAAATTAAAATTTTCTTGAACAAATTCGAAGGTTAAAAGGGCAAACATCTTAAGCATTTAATGGTCAAGATTAATTGGTCAAGAAAATAACAAGTCTTGTTTAGTGAATGTCAATTTGTGGGCTAAGAAAAATTTTACCAATTTATACAATTTTACCACTAGACTGTCTGGCTCGGTTACTGACAAAATCACTTCAGTGGTAAATTTTCAAAAAATAGTCTTCTCGTGGCCTGAAAAAACCCATTTCTTAAGGCCTCATATTTTTGTCCACCTTCAATTATTTTCACCCTCGCCCCTTAAGGCTAGGAGATGAGGGTATGATTCATGTATGTCTGTCAGTGTACGTGAGTAAAGTCATATTACATTAACATATATCATTACCGCCACGCCACACACCCACGCCACATACCCACCCAATGAGAATTAAATCTAAGGTCGATTATTTTTTATTCAGCCTAGCTATCATTATAAGTCAGCTATAAATGTTAGACCATTAAAAATTAATTGCTTAGACCCAGTCAAGTGGAGCCAGTTGATGAGCCCTGGTTATTTCTATAAGTAAAGAACGAGTGACACCCGAGCTTGCATTTGCGATAATACAACGTTCAAAGGTAGTATGGTTTAGGAGTAACTTATTTATTAGTTATGACCAGATTTTGCAGATAACTGTGCCTTTATCTTCATATTTGAATTTTCCTAGTATTTGTTCGGAATTATTTTTAATAATTGATTCTTAACGTTACACTGTATATTGTTTGATTTCTGTGGCTGATTCAAGGCATCCAATGTAGTTCCATTCAACTATCAAATGTCATAATCAAGTACAGCAGATGTTAGCTGATGTAATAACCAGCATGTAGCCCTGACACAAAGATCGAAAAGTCTGTCACAAAAATGTATGAATTCTATTTCTTTGTGATGAAGTTATATATTAACAGCCATTCTTTTGAATATTTTGAAACTAATTTGAATGGAAGCTGTTGCCATAGTCAGCAACATCAACCGATCAAATTAGTTTTAAAATATTCAGCGTGTATAGTTACCTTGAAATTTATGTTCTGGGAATTCAGGTTTCGATGTTTCAGATCAATTCAAGCACACATAAAAAGGGTTGTGTGGGAGGGGTGTGGTGTTGGGGTTTAGCTAGAAGTGGGCAGGGCATAGCTAGACATGGGCAGGGCATAGCTAGAGATGGGCAGGGCATAGTTAGAAATGGGCAGGGCATAGCTAGAAATTTATCAGTATGTGTTAATAATGTACTTTGATAAGCTGTGGATTACCTCTCACCCAGTATTTGAAGCTGTATTGCGTTCAGGTCTGTACATGCCGGTGTATCGGGAGCTGTATAAAAAAACCTATTTATCTGAATTGGCTCAAAATTTTTGCGCAACAGGAACTTCCATGAAAAGGTATTTACAGATCGATCCAAATAAATAAAAACTGGATCCTGATTGAATCAAAATCTGGATCTATGGATATTTTCGAAACTTCTGTTCTGATTTGGGATCAAAATTTAACACAAGAAATAGTGTGACCATACACTTAGGATTTGATAACATCCGGTAATTCACCGGCAGTGGTAAATTTTGAAAAATCGTCTTGTCCTATTAATGGACATTCAGTAAGCAAATATTTTAATTTACTTGACCAAATAATGATCAGTAAAGGGCTAATAATGTTAACCTTAGTCTGATGACATATCGTTTGTCCATGTTCATTGCATCTTGACCTAACTTATAATCTGCTGTTTATTGGTGATGTAAAACATTCTGTTCCATATCGGAGTAAAACGTTATATTATACAGGATTATTATGCTATTTTATGTGGTGTGGCAATCAAAGGAATGGACTTTTCCAGTTTATCCATCCATCATATGATGTCATATGACGTCGTAATCAACTACGTGACGTGTAGGATGATATCATAATCATGACGTCATTAATGACTCGATTTAGACCATTTTAAACATTTAATAGCCCGACACGTACGAATTGTATGTCTTTGCTATTTAATTAATATGCTGTTGAATATTTTGAAACTAATATGACTGGTCGCTGTTGCTACCCTAGGCAGCAACAGCACCCGGTTAAATTTGTTTCAAAATATTCAACAGCTTACTTGTATAGTTTTCTGGAAATTGATAGTCAGAAGGTCAGGGATCAATCGATCCCAACACGACTGTGGTGTGGGTGGTGCTTAGCTAGAGATGGGCGGGGCATAATGAAAACTGGAACGCTCTATTATTAATCCAATCAAGGAAGAAGTGTAGCTTCCACAGATGTCTTGAGAAGTCTCAATTTGCAAACCAAAAAATATTTTTGAAAGGTTGTCACTGAAATGGCTGTTGGCCTTTTGGCCAGTCAATCATTCCATTGATAAATTTTCAAAAATAATCTCAGTCGATTTTACTTAGGACAATTGTTGAATCTCGTTTGTTCAATAGAACCTGATTGGTTGATATCTTTGCTAAATAGCCTGATTTTGGATAATCTATTTTTTACCAGTGCGTCGAAATTTGGGAAATATGATTGCGGATTAAGGACCATTCAGGTTTGTTCTAGAGAAGCTGGTTTGTCATGAAAACATGACCGCCATCAATCAATCAAAATTGAGCTTGTTTGTTTTTTTATATCGATTTTGACATAGTAAATAATGATATTAGTCCCAGTACTGAACATAGTGACTTGATATTTCAATTTGATTGGTCGATTGAGTCAGTGGCCATTATTAAAAGTTATTGTTTCCGCCCCAAATTTATTCATTTTCTCTTTGTTCTTACTTAAATGTACATACTTCCTATCCAAATTTTAGATTTCCATTCTCGTAGATAAAGGTTTGTATCTCTAGTGTATATTTTCATGTTTAAAATTTGATTACTGATGTTGCAGATTGTTGATACCAGGGACCCACCAGGGACCCACCAGGGACCCACTAGGGATTCATATACATATGATATATGATATCATTACACCAGATAACCCTTTCAATGACAAATCCATGAAAAAGTAAATTATTTATAATTTATAGCATATTCTGTTGAATATTTTGACATTAATATTACTGGATGCCATTTCTGCCTAAGGCAGAAATGGCTTCCAGTCATATTAATTTCAAAATATTCAACATCTTTCCTGTTTGTTTGCCCGAAGATTGAGATACAGGGAATTTATCAGTGAAAGGCTTAATGAAATTTCGTCATCTCGCTCCATAATAAGTTTATATGGCGGACATTTTATTCAGCATGTATAACTCTGTGATGGTCAAAACGGCCAAAAACAGTTTCTGCAGTCGTTGTGAAGAATGTCCACTATAATGCAGGCCAAGGGAAGACTACTTTTTATACTCTGCCAAAATAATTGGGTGGGTGAGCGGTAGAGTGGTTTCGGCATTATAACTCCGCTATTGTTTATCGGATCGCTTTGAAACTTCATAGATGATTGGACTAAGTCTGAGGAAGAAACCTATCGAAATCGACGACGATCCGAAATCCAAGATGGCTGCCAGCCGCTGACGGACAGCTCGAAAATTGGTTTCTTGAAAATAACTCTTACCGTTTATTGGATCACATTGAAACTTGATAGGGTGGTTAAACTTGGTATGGGGAGGAAGACTATCGAAATTGCTGATGATCAGAAATCCAAGATGGCCACCAGCCACTGGTGGCCATCTTGAAAATTGGCTTCGACATGATAACTCTGTTACTGTTTATCGGATTGCTTTGAAACATTATAGGGTGGTTGGACTAGGTCTGGGGAAAAAATCAATTGAAATTTTAGATGATTCGAAATCCAAGATGGCCATCAGCCACCGGCAAACATCTTGAAAATTGGTTTCCTGATGA
The DNA here is from genome assembly GCA_034401795.1 of Chaetoderma sp. LZ-2023a. Classification (NCBI taxonomy): domain Eukaryota; kingdom Metazoa; phylum Mollusca; class Caudofoveata; order Chaetodermatida; family Chaetodermatidae; genus Chaetoderma; species Chaetoderma sp. LZ-2023a. The sequence continues at coordinate 116,980,298 of CM067367.1, forward strand.
TAACTATGTATTGCTGTTTATCAGATGGCTTTTCATAGTGTGGTTGGACTATGTCTTGAGAAGAAACCTATCGAAATCGAAGATAATTCGAAATCCAAGATGGCCACCAGCCAAGGGCAACCATCTTGAAAATTGGTTTCCAGACAATAACTCCATTACCGTTTATCCGATTACTTTGAAACTTTATAGGGTGGGTTGGACTAGACATGGAGAAGAAACCTATCAAAATTGTCAATGATCCTAGATCCAAAAGGGCCGCTGGCCACCATCTTGAAAATTGGTTTCCGACCAATAACTCCAGTTATGTTTTGGTGGATCACTTTGAAACTTCATAAGATTACTTGACAACGTCTGAGGAAGAAACCTATCAAATTTGTAGATGATCTGAAATCTAATATGGCCGCGAGCCACTGGCCACCATCTTGAAAATTAGTTTCTGGAGGATAACTTAGTGGATTGCTTTGAAACTACAAGGAGGATGACTGGTCTAGGTCTGAGGAAGAAATTACTATTTTCGGATAGCTCTCATTCATTGGTTTATCATCATGGCGGGGTATTATGCACCATCGGAGCTCTTGTAAAAAATCTTTCTCTGGAATACTTTACTTGATAACCGAGCCAGTTAAAGTGTGGTAAATGAAACAAATACTCTTCCCTTGATCAGCAAATGGACATATTTCAATTTTCTCGACCAAATTTGTCCGTTAAACAGTCAATCAGTGAAATTGCAAGACATTGATTTTCCATTGGCAAGGCAGGCATAACTCATGGAATGTGTGTCAATGAGCACGTGACTACATTCTAATGTGAAACTGCGAATCAATTTGATATACTGCTTGATCCACACCCAGGCTTATTCTTATCTAATTAGCACACAGATCAGGATCAATCCGTTAATTGGTCATTATTATTCAGCTGCAATAAATAGTCAGACCTAGCACTGTACAGAAAGAAAACCATCAGGGAGTCAGACCATATATTGCCATGGTTACATTGATTTACCTTCAAACCTACTGCAGAGACCACATGTTTTTCTGAGCCAATATGTAGTGATTCTTTAAGGTGGTCATCACGTTTGATTAAAAAATAAATAAAAATAGAACAGCTCAGAAATAATGTTTCCAGAACAAAATAAAATGTACTGCTGAATATTTTGAACTTAGTTTGATTGGAAGCTATTGTTGCCTTGCCTAAGGCAGCAATAGCTTCCAATCAAATTAAGTCCAAAATATTCAACTGAACATTTTTGTTGTGGAAACCATATAACTTCTTTATGAGCTGTACTGTGTACAGGTCACTTGTGTTAAGAGACCACCTGTCGATGGTGACTACATATTTGCGCTCCATAAAGTTGGTACTTAACTTACATTAATTAACTCTAATGTCAAGTCAACCAAAACCAGCCCTCACAACTCATCTGCAGCAATATCCATTTGCAGGTCAAGAGAGGGCTATTTGTGAGGTTGACCTCAGGAATTGGCTGAATAACTGAGCCAATCTGATTGCTGTGGTAAATTAAACAAAAAAGCTTTAATGACTGCCAGATGGACATTCTCTAAACAGACAAGTTTGAATAAATCCAAGGCAGAGATTATTACCTGTAGTTCATGAACCCCTGATATAAACCATTAGGTGATGGACCCCTAATATAAGCCATTAGGTCATGAACCCCTAATATAAACCATTAGGCGATGGACCCCTAATATAGACCATTAGGCGATGGACCCCATATATAAACCATTAGGTGATGGACCCATAATATAAACCATTAGGCGATGGACCCCTAATATAAACATTAGACGATGGACCCCTAATATAACCATTAGGTGATGGACCCCTAATATAAACCATTAGGTGATGAACCCCTGATATAAACCATTAGGTGATGGACCCTAATATAAACCATTAGGCGATGGACCCCATATATAAACCATTAGCTGATGGACCCCTAATATAAACCATTAGGCGATGGACCCCTAATAGAAACCATTAGGCGATGGGCCCCTAATATAAACCATTAGTCGATGGACCCTTAATATAAACCATTAGGTGATGGACCCCTAATATAAACATTAGGTGATGGACCCCTAATATAAAGCATTAGGCGATGGACCCCTAATATAAACCATTAGGCGATGGACCCCTAATATAAACCATTAAGCGATGGACCCCTAATATAAACCATTAGACGATGGACCCCTAATATAACCATTAGGTTGATGGACCCCTAATAAAAACCATTAGGTGATGGACCCCTAATATAAACCATTAGGTAATGGACCCCTTATATAAACCATTAGGTGATGGACCCCTAATATAAACCATTAGGTGATGGACCCATAATATAAACCATTAGGTAATGGACCCCTAATATAAACCATTAGGCGATGGACCCCTAATATAAACCATTAGGTGATGGACCCCTAATATAAACCATTAGGTGATGGACCCCTAATATAAACCATTAGGCGATGGACCCCTAATATAAACCATTAGGCGATGAACCCCTAATATAAACCATTAGGCGATGGAGCCCATATATAAACCATTAGGTGATGGACCCCTAATATAAACCATTAGGCGATGGACCCCTAATATAAACCATTAAGCGATGGACCCCTAATATAAACCATTAGACGATGGACCCCTAATATAAACCATTAGGCGATGGACAGGTTTCGACTGGTCCTGAAAGCTTCTAAAGATTTTCTAATGCTGATCAGTTGGATCGAAATCCGAATGTCAGTGCAGTGTTTTGCGCCTGCTTTTATACTCTCGGGCTGGTTACAGTTGCTCCTTGGTGTAACCGGGACGAGTAAAAATCCGGTTACATGTAACCGGAATTTCATGCTTGTAACCGGAAATGTTGATTTTGTAACCCGATTTTACATCTTGTAACCAGAATTTACCAATTGTCTGTTTGTTGGTAACCGGAAATTTTTTACTTCTGGATTGTGTGACCGTTAAAGTCACGTTTTGTGTAACCGGAAAATTATAATAGTTGTTTTCTAGGTTACGGGTAACCGTAAAAAACTTGTGATGTAACCGGAAAAATAAAGTTTTATATAAGCATTTTACCCAGTAGCTAAGAATGGCTCTTTGACTGAGTATTTTGTGGTTCTTTAATATCCCAATGTGGCGGGAATTTATGGGGTATAAATAGCATTTGATAGACACGGGTTTCCATTTTGTTGGATAACCTTAAGTGGAATGATTCGGATTTATGGCATTTCGTACTTTGTGTGGTTATACTCATCAGAGAAAAATAGAAGTCAGATTAGTTTATCCTGTATGAAGGTTTGAAAGAGTAAGTGTTGAGTGCGTTTAAGCTTACCTCTCTATGGGTCAGTTCCCCCGGTCTGTGACTAGACGTGGTTCTAGTCCAGGAGTGAGGTATGTTACTGTGTCGGTTAAACCAGTTTCGACAAAGAGAAATGAGAAGAGTTCATCGTCTGTTGTGTTACTGGTTCACGGTATACTACCCTCAGGAATATGAATTACGAACTGCGGCAGATAATTAGGTGTTTTACCCTAATGAGCCCAGACTGGTGATCCACCCTGCACTAAAACTGACAATCTATTTAATATTGACAAGCACCCTAATTTTACAGTAAAGAATTCTCCAGAAACCTGCTTTACCCCTGTGTAGCGCCTTGCCCTTTTGTCAATCAAGGTAAAACACAGCTTAACTGTCTGGCTGCTGAGTTTTTGCAGACGACATTTTCCAATGGTTCTATCTCTGGATCTGCTAAATATTTTGAAAACAATTAGCCACCAACAACTTTCAGTCAAATTGTTTTCAAAATATTCAGCAAATTGTGAGTTTTTTATCATTGAAATTATTGTCTGGTGACCTGCAGCCGTGAGCTAGTTAATACAAAACGTGGCCATTCACTATTGACCAATCTTGACCACTAAATTGTAAAGGGCAGTTTTGCTCTACATATTTTAATGCGCAAAGCACAATAATATCCCTAATTAATTTGGAACAATGTCATCTAAATTTGGTGGAATGTTCTTTACAATTACATAAGAGCCTCTAGTGCATTCATCTCACATATGGTTTCTAAATTCTATGTCTCTAAATATACCTCAACACCAGCAATATACTTCCTTTCCCCTTTAACCCTATACTGGTCAAATTTGGTCGAAAGAATGAAATATTTCCCTTTTGAATGTCCATTTACAGGGAAAAAGAAAACTGTTTTTAAAAATTTACCACTGGAATGACTGGCTCAGTTACCGAGCCAGTCATTCCATTGGTAAAATTTTCAAAAGTACGGTTCTCTTGCCCTGCAAATATCTATTCAGCAAGACCACTGCAGCGGCTGATTTTGGCCGACGTGACCAGTAAGGGGTTAACCGTATTATAACTCTGGACCTGCTAAAGATATTGAAAACAATTTGACTGAAAGTTGTTGGTGTCTAAGCCGCCAATGACTTTCAGTCAAATTGTTTTCAAAATATTCAGCAAGTTGAGTTTTTGCTCATTGAAACTATTATGTGGTGTCTTGCAGCAGTGAGACACGTAACACTCAAGTTGATAAAAAAATGGCTTATGCAGTGTCTTGAGAAATACCCAATTGCAGACCATGAGAAGACTATTTTTGAAAATTTCCCACTAAAATGACTGGCTCAATAATAAGGCCAGTCATTCGAGGGCTAAATTGTCAAAAACAATCCTTTCTTGGCCTGAAAATTGACATTATCTATGAGAAAATTGTAATTTTCTTGAGTGAATTCCGAGGAATAATATATGGTTAGTCTGCTTTTGAATGAACTTGAGCAGCAGTACAGAGCAAGGTGACCTCTGTTTGACTGAGCAGAATCAATAAAGGTTCTTCATCTGGCTATGGTGTGCCATCCTAGTGCCAAGCTTCTAAAAATAAACCAATACTTAAAGACTAGCCTGCCTTGTTATTGGCTACTAACCTCTGTTGCAGAAAATATATGCCACTGCTGCTCCAGCTAGTAGTATAAGGAAGGAGAGGAATATTTGGCTTTCTCCGCTGCACTGACTAGAGGGTGTGTTCAATCACAAAGCAGACTGGTACTAGTAGCTGTATGTTATCCCTGTGGAGAATAACCAACTAGATAACGTAGCAAGCAACCCTATTGCCTCCACTGATACAGAAAGTCACTTCTTGAAAATGAGTTTGCTGAAAGTTGTTGCAGTCTTGTGCACATTATTTGTTAGGCAGCAATAACTTGCATCAAAATATTTGTCAAAATGAACACCAGTTATAATATGAAAAATGAAATTTAAGAATTTTGTATTTCAGCTGTGTGGGAGTTAAACAACTGGTTCCTGGTACTTATCAGTTCTCAAAGGCATCTAGGAAGTAGTCAAGGTCATAAGCAGAGCGTCATACATCTCATATTGACATCACCGAGTCTGCTCAGCCAGTATTCTAGTATCTAGATCTCAAGCAGGATCGACTATCTGACCAGGTAACCATTTATTCCTAATATTAACAGTGTAATTAGTGTATATATCACACGATTTAATACCTATGTAGAGATTGATTACCTATGCGAAAATATTTAATGTATAGTCATGTATATCATTATTGATGCTAGCATTCCACTTGATTTGTTAGTACACTGATTGTAGCGGTATATACTAGCATAACTTAAGACAGTGTCTGCTACTTTGAGAATATTTGTACAAAATTAATTAATTTTTTCTCTAATTCAACCCATGTGACAGGTTTGGTGAGTATCTAGATTTCATTCTGCAAGTGAATAGGTTATGACCTTGAGTTTTTGGCCAAGGGTAGGCATTGTCATAAATACAGTTACAGATCTTGTGGGAACAATACAGCTGTGCAAAAGTGGCTGAATTTTATTTTGGTGAATTTATCTTAAATAAATTTGTCAGTGTTCTAGAGTTCAGTCCTTGTACAGAGCATCTAAAGGTCATCAAATATTCAGCTGTTTAGATATCATGAAATAACCTGGTCAATTTATAGATCTTCACATTAACATGTGTGAAACATTTGCCAAATAGTTGATTGGTTCGAAAATTTCAACAGCTTATGACCTTACAACAAGCGGTTAGAAAGGCTTTGAAATACTGTATTTTGTTAATAAATCTTCTATAACACGTCATTCTGTCCGGATATTGATGTTTGCTGGTGATCCTGCGCTGGTGTGATAGGTCTTTTGTACATTGACTGTGTTTCTGTGCATATTGATTAACTAACAACGTGGAACGTGTGATTATACTGCTATGTACTAAATCCAATATTTCCATTTAGTTGCCATCTTGAATTTATAATTTCCTTGATATAAAGTAACAAGCATGAAATATATGCGCTACATAGCTCAGCTTTGTAAAAAATTTCAGCCATTTAATAGAGTGACAGACATACTGACTTATCTAGCTAATGATCACAGTCAAAACAAGCCTGAATGCCCTATAGCTTCAACCATTGTGGCAGTAAATTTGATGGATGGGAAGGCAGGCAGGCAGGCGGGCAGGCAGGCAGGCAGGCAGAGGGACAGACTGACTAACACACTTTATATTATATGCTCTAAAAGTCCATTATCTCCAATATTGGCCACAAAGATCAATATCCAGCATGGTTGTTTGTTAAGCAGCTGCAGCTTCTTGGTTATAGTTAGAGCGTCAAATACGAGTGTGAATGGTGCAAAATAGCTTGTAATGAATATCCAGTGAATGCCAGTCAGAATAGTACGGTGTATCTGGTGACATTGACCGACAATGAAGTTTAATATCAATTTCATGTATTAACCGTTTAACCATCGTCGGCTAAAAATGGCTACTTCTGTAGTCTTGTGGAATGTCCGTTTGCAGAAGAGAAAATAATTTTTTTAAATTTACCACTGGAATGACTGGCTTGATATTAACAGAGCCAGTCATTCCAGTGGTAAATTTTCAAAACTGGTCTTTCTATGAGAAAATTTTAATTTTGTCTTGAATGCATCTGATTGTTAACCCTTACCACTCTGATGTTCAAAATTTTCAATTTTCAAATTAAATTAAAAGATGAACTGGTGTTAATTTTTTGACAAATTTAGTGGAAGATGTAGACCGCAACATCTATGACTGAGCAACATCGTCCACAAAAATTGTTGAAAAGTATAAACCACTTACTTTGCTATTGACACGGTTAAAGATAAAATATTGACATTAAGTGGTAAGCTCAAGGCTTAAATGGTTAAAGATGAAATCAGGCAAAAATGGCTTTATGCTGTGTTTTTAAGAAATATTCTTTTTAGCATCAGTGATTATTGATAACTTATCGCTGGAATGACTGGCTTGTCAACCAGGCGACCAGCCTTGGCTGGAGGGATACTAGGCTGGTAGGTTTCAAAGCCTGTATACAGAATATTGATTGGTCAATTTTTCCAGCGGCCATCTTGGATTTTCTGAACATTTCTGGAAATCGCTTAAAAGCCTATTCCTCGATAACCACTTGGCCGATTTCAGTCAAACTTAGATGGAAGAACCCTAGCTTGAGAACTTGTATACAGAATTTTGATTGGTCTATTTTTCCAGCGTCCATCTTGAACTGTCTGAAGAATGATGGGAAATTGTTTAAAATGCTACTTCTCATTAACTGCTTGAGCAATTACAACCAGCCTTGGCTGGAAGGATAGTAGGCGGGTAGGTTTCAGAACTTGTATACAGAATTTTGATTGGTCAATTTTTCCGGCAACCATCTTGGACTTTCTGAAAATTTTGGGAAATCAGTTTAAAATCTATTCCTCATTAACCGCTTGAATGAGTTCAAGCAAACTCAGCCGGAAGGACCCTAATGTGCTATGCTTCAGAGTTTGTTTATAGAATTTTGATTGGTCAATTTATTCGGTGGCCATCTTGAATTTTCCGAAAAATGTCTGAAAATCGACTACTCAATAAGTACTTGGACGATTTCTACCAGACTCAGGCTGGAATGAGTCTAGAGCGGTAGGCTTTAGAACTTGTATATAGAATTTTGATTGGTCAATTTTTCTGGCGGACATTTTGAATTTCTGAATATTTTGAGAAATCAGTTAAAAAGCTACTCCTGATTAACCGCTTGTCCGATTTCAACCAAACTCAGCTGGAAGAACCCTAGGCCGGTACGCTTCAGAACTCCTATACAGAAATTTGACAGCTTGATTTTGATGGTGGCTATCTTGGATTTTCCGAAAAATTCATATAACATTTATTCCAGTGGAAAATTGTCTTCTCTTGGCCTGGAGATGGACATTCAATAAGTAAAATGTGTTTTTATTTGGTCATTAAAAGTTTAACTGACTCAGTCATTGGATTGTTTTGACTAAATCTTGGCCATTAGAATTGTGGTATATGCTACAGCATACTTTAACCCTTTAATGGTCAAATTTGGTCAAGAAAATGAAAATATTTACTTCCTAAATGTATATTTGTAGGCCAAGAGAAGACTATTTTTGAAAATTTAACACTGGAATTACTGGCTCGGTTATCGAGCCAGGCATTCCAGTGGTAAATTTCCAAAAATAATATACTCTTGGCCTGCAAATGGACATTCCTGAGGGCCACTGCAAAGGGCGGTTTTGGCTGAATTGACCATTACAGGGTTAACAAACAATAACTTGCACGTGTTATAGCTAACAGACTCTCCCGCATAAACCAAAGACATTATTTATTAACAGGACAATGTGGGGGGGGGGGGGGGGGGGTTGTTTGCATTGACCTTGAAGAGAAATTGTGAGATTAAACAGATTATGATCTTTCTGATATCAATTTTCATTTGATGGCTGAATTGTTGGAAATTTCCAAAATCTGACATATAGTAAAAAAAACCTTGACCCTTTAACAGTCAAGATTAAGACCAAAAACTGCTTCTGCCAGTGCTTTTGAGAAATGTCCCAGTGCAGACCCTGAGAGGAATATTTTTGAAAAGTTATGAGTAGTATGACTCGGGCTCGATAGCCAGTCAATTTGTTAAATTAAAAAAAAAAATCTTGGTCTGGAAATGTACATTTACTATGAGAAAATTTTAATTTTCTTGAAAAATGTACTGTGAAAGGGTTAATAAGATTACAGAGTCGTGTCTAGCAGCATATGGCAGGCTTGCACGCTGTGAATATGAATTTCAGCGTTTAATAAGGTAATGGTCAAGCAGGCCAAACCTACCAGTGTAATGATCTTGAGAAATGGTCATTTAACCTTTTAATGGTCAAACATGGTACTGAAAAAGTTTTAATATCTGCTTATTGAATGCCCATTTACAAGCCAAGAGAATAGAATTTTTGAAAATTTATCACTGGAATTACTGGCTCGGTTATCGAGCAAGTCATTCCAGTGGTAAAATTTCAAAAGTTATTCTCTTGGCCTGTAAAAGGACATTCTACAAGACCATAACAGTTAATGTTTAAACAAGCCAGTCATTGCAGCGGTTAAATTTTTTAAATGATTTTCTCTTGGTTTGAAAATGAACGCTTTCTATGAAAATAAGTGGATTACTTGCTATAGTTACAACCTAGGCAGCTTTGCTAAAATTGTAAACTCTGACGCCAATACTGACTGACTGACTGACTTATTTACTAGTTGCGAGTCGCAACTAAAACTAAAATCTTGTAAAATTAAATTAGTAAAGTCTCAAAGTCATTGCAATATACTTTTAGTGAAATGTATATGTCCAGCATAGAACATAGACAAGGAAAGGTTATTAACCGGTCAAGAAAATGGCCATCTGCTGGTCACCAGATTAATATTTAATTAACCCGTAAATCCTCATATCAGCCAAAAACGACTTCTGCAGTGGTCTTGAGAAATGTTCATTTGCAGACCATGAGACGACTATTTCTAAAGGTTTACCACTGGAATGACTGGCTCAATAACTGAGCCAGTCATTTCAGTGGTATATTTTTAAAAACAGTCTTCTGTTGGTCTGCAAATGGACATTTTCTATGAGAAAATTTAAATTTTCTTGAACAGATTTGTATGTTAAAGAGTTTAAGAAGTGACTCCTGACATAGCTGGTTCTGTAACCAGTGGTAATTCAACCCTTCAATGGACAAGATTGGATGAGAAAATTGAAATTTTCGCTTTGTCCTGTTTATGAATGCACATTTTCAGACAAATTAATGGCTATTCTTGAAAATTTAGCACAAGAGTGACTGGCTTGGTTATTGGCCAGGCTTATTAAACCACTAAAGAGGTAAGGAGACTGTGTTAGGGAAGTCTTCTCTAGATTGAGATAGGTTCTGTATGTTGGAGTACTGCTGTAGTACCGGGTTTAAGTATGACCTTCAAGGAGAAAGACGTGGTGATTTCAATGTGAAGGACATTACTGCATTTATAAACATGTCCTTAAGGTCGATATTGAAACCAGCAATTTATGCAATGTATTCTCGCATGGCTGAACATATCGCTCTATTAAATGCATAATTGCTCCCGTCATGTGTCACAAAATTATTTTAGTTGTCAGACTGCCGCAAGACACGCACAAATTTCAATTGGCAATAACTGTGGACATGCTGAATATTTTGAAAACAGTTTGACTGAAAGTTGTTGGTGGCTTAGTCACCAACAATTTTCAGTCAAATTGGTTTCAAAATATTCAGCATGTCCACAGTTAAATACCATGGTAGTCTGCAGAAACTTGGCAAGAAGACAATTTATTAGCTTGCGTTCAAGTCTTGAGGAATGTTCATTTGCAGACAAATAGAATATTTGAGAAAACTGGAATGACTGGCTTGGTTATCTAACCATTCATTCCAGTATTGAAAACTAGCCTACTACTCATAATGTTTTGCTTTTGGCCGACCGATCATTAAAGGGTTAAATCAATCCTCTTTCGCATGATAACTGGTTTTACATTAGAATCGATGTTGCTGAAAGCGGTTGCTGTTTAAGACAATAACATCCTTCAGCAACGTTGGTGACAAAATGTTCACCAGCCATTCTTCTACATGCTGCTTAGAATTGCATTTATCCCAGGTTTAAATCTTGAGGAGTTTGCCATAACTGGGCTCTGAGGTGGAAGAGCTAATGAGGTATATATAATTAATCAGAATAAAATGCCTTTGTTTGTATTCAAATGCAAATACAAATACATGCGATTCAAATGCAAATGATTAAAAATGTAATAAATGCACTTAAAGGAAAGGAGCAGGGAACTAACATATGCTCTTGAATGACAGCTTTATATAATAACCAATGTATACCCATACAATTTATGGCATTCTGGTGGGAACCTATTAGTGACAAAGTGCTCTGGTGTATGCTGTGCCAATAAATAAAACCTGCTATAGCCTGTCATATAAGCAGAGTTATATTCGCGCTAAGCTGGTTAGCCACTGTGTCCTACAGGGAAAATACTGTCTAGTTTTAAAACAATTTGACTGAAAGCTGTTGTTTCCAGAGACAGGGTCGATATTCAGTCACACGAATGTCAAAATATTCAGTAGGCCTCATATTGTGACCTTGGAAACCAGTAGTGTATTTTAAAATCATTTTGAGCAAAACTTGTTGCTTACACCAGAAAAAGTGACTTTCAAATATAACATTTTCGAAAGGATCGGTAGTGAAGTAGCAGCAGCGAATTAATTGCTCTACATCAGCACCTATAGAGAATACTATACATACCGCTTACAAAACTATATTCAGGTGCGCTTTCGTTATATTCAGGGAGGCCTATGCGGTATACCCGCACACACAGTTGACACATGGCAGACTGAGAAGGACCAGCTTGGTCACGAATTGTCTCCAAGTTAAGCATTCCTAGATTTAGTAAATGCCTTTGTGCAAATAATCTGATTCATTTCCATTTTTACCGATGGTAGTTTATTTAATATGGTATGAGATTACCAATAAACATCATTTGCTATTTCCCTTTTCCGTTCCTTTGAATGCAAGAGCAAATGCAAATACATTTAACCCTTTAACACTCATATCAGCAAAAAATGGCTTCTGCGGTGGTCTTGAGAAATGTCCATTTACAGACCAAGAGAAGACTATTTTTGATAATTTACCACGGGAATGACTGGTTTGGTTATCTAATCAGTCATTTCAGTGTTGAAAACGTACCACTGAAATAACTGGCTTGGTTATCTAGCCACTCATTCCAGTGTTGAAGACTTCTCACTGAAATGACTGGCTTGATTATCTAACCACTCATTCCAATGTTGAAAACTTCTCACTGAAATGACTGGCTTGATTGTCTAACCAGCTATTACAGTGTTGAAAACGTAGAACTGAAATGACTGGCTTGGTTATCTAACCACTCATTCCAGTGTTGAAAACTTCTCACTGAAATGACTGGCTTGGTTATCTAACCACTCATTCCAGTGTTGAAAACTTCTCACCGAAATGACTGACTTGATTATCTAACCACTCATTCCAGTGTTGAAAACGTACCACTGAAATGACTGGCTTGATTATCTAACCACTCATTCCAGTGTTGAAATCTTCTCACTGAAATGACTGGCTTGATTATCTAACTATTCATTCCAGTGTTGAAAACTTCTCACCGAAATGACTGACTTGATTATCTAACCACTCATTCCAGTGTTGAAAACGTACCACTGAAATGACTGGCTTGGTTATCTAACCACTCATTCCAGTGTTGAAATCTTCTCACTGAAATGACTGGCTTGATTATCTAACCACTCATTCCAGTGTTGAAAACCTCTCACTGAAATGACTGGCTTGATTATCCAACCAGCTATTACAGTGTTGAAAACTTCTCACTGAAATGACTGGCTTGATTATCTAACTATTCATTCCAGTGTTGAAGACTTCTCACTGAAATGACTGGCTTGGTTATCTAACCAGCTATTCCAGTGTTAAAAACTTCTCACTGAGATGACTGGCTTGGTTATCTAACCACTCATTCCAGTGTTGAAAACTTCTCACTGAAATGACTGGCTTAGTTATCTAACCAGCTATTCCAGTGTTAAAAACTTCTCACTGAAATGACTGGCTTGATTATCTAACCACTCATTCCAGTGTTGAAAACTTCTCACTGAAATGACTGGCTTAGTTATCTAACCATTCATTCCAGTGTTAAAAACTTCTCACTGAAATGACTGGCTTGGTTATCTAACCACTCATTCCAGTGTTGAAAACTTACAACTGAAATGACTGACTTGATTATCTAACCACTCATTCCAGTGTTGAAAACGTACCACTGAAATGACTGGCTTGGTTATCTAACCACACATTCAAGTGTTGAAGACTTCTCATTGAAATGACTGGCTTGATTATCTAACCACTCATTCCAGTGTTGAAAACTTCTCACTGAAATGGCTGGCTTAGTTATCTAACCATTCATTCCAGTGTTGAAAACTTCTCACTGAAATGACTGGCTTGGTTATCTAACCATTCATTCCAGTGTTGAAAACCTCTCACTGAAAAGACTGGCTTGATTATCTAACCAGCTATTACAGCGTTGAAAACTTCTCACTGAAATGACTGGCTTGATTATCTAACCAGCTATTCCAGTGTTGAAAACTTACGACTGAAATGACTGGCTTGGTTATTAGCTCACCTGGCCTGAAAGCTTATGCCAGGGCGACCGTCCATTGTCCGTCCGTCCGTTGTCCGTTTTCAATAAAATTTGGCTGAAAGGATCCTATGGTCATAGGTTATAGAATTTCCATTCAGAATTTTGATTCGTAATTTTTTGGGTGAAAAACTTAGATTTTATTAAAGATTTATCGGAAATTGTCAAATTGCTTCTTAGAATTTTGACCGATTTCAACCAAATTGGACTGAAAGAATCCTATTGTCATAGGCTCTAGAACATCCATTCAGAATTTTGTTGCATAAATATTTTGAGTGAAAATCCTAGATTTTATTAGAAATTTAGCGGAAATTGTCAAATTGCTTCTTCTCCTTACCCGTTTGGCCGTTTTCAATAAAATTTGGCTGAAAGGATCCTATGGTCATAGGTTATAGAATTGCATTCAGAATTTTGATTCGTAAATATTTTTGGTGAAAAACTGGGATTTTATTAAAACTTTACCGGAAATTGTCAAATTGCTTCTTAGAATTTTGACCAATTTCAACGAAATTGGGCTGAAAGAATCTTATGGTCATAGGCTCTAGAACTTCCATTCAGAATTTTGTTGCGTAAATATTTTGAGTGAAAATCCTAGATTTTATTAAAAATTAACGGGAAATTGTCAAATTCCTTCTTCGCCTTACCCGTTGGCCGATTTCAATCAAATTTGGCTGAAAGGACCCTATGGTCATAGGTTATAGAAATCGCATTCAGAATTTTAATTTATCAATTTTTTGGGTGAAAATCTTAGATTTTATTAAAAATGTGCCAGAAATTGTCAAAATGCTTCTTACCATTCTGAGCGATTTCAACCAAATTTGGCTGGAAGGACCCTATGGTCGTAGGCTCCAGAACTTCCATTCAGCATTTTGATTCATCAATTTTTTTGGGTGAAAGTCTTAGATTTTATGAAAAATGTACCGGAAATTGTTAAAATGTTTCTTCTCCTTACCACTCTGAGCGATTTCAACCAAATTTGGCTGGAGCAACCCTATCGTCGTAGGCTTCAGAATTCCATTCAGAATTTTGATTCATCAATTTTTTTGGTCAAAATCTTAGATTTTATTAAAAATTTACCGGAAATTGTCAAAATGCTTCTCCTTACCATTTTGACCGATTTCAACCAAATTTGGGTGAAAGGACCCAATGCTTGTAGGCTCCAGAACATCCATTAAAAATTTTGATTCATCAATTTTTTGGGTGAAAATCTTAGATTTTATGACAAATTACCGGAAATTGTCAAAATGTTTTTTCTCCTTACCATTCAGAGTGATTTCAACCAAATTTGCCTTAAAAGACACTATGGTCATAGACTCCACAAATGAACTCGGAATTTTGATTTATCAATTTTTTGGGTGAAAATCTGAGATTATATGAAAAATGTACCAGAAATTGTTAAATTGCTTCTTACCATTCTGAGAAATTTCAACCAAATTTGCCTGAAAGAACCCTATGGTCGTAGGCTCCAGAGGGTTCATTCAGCATTTTGATTCATCGATTTTTTTTGGGTCATTTTATTAAAAATGTACCGGAAACTGTCAAATTGCTTCTTACCATCTTGACCGGTTTTAGCCAAATAAGGCTGAAAGGATCCTATGGCCATAGGCTCTAAAACATCCATTCAGAATTTTGATTCATAAATTTTTGGCGTGAAAATCTGAGATTTTATGAAAAATTTACCAGAAATTGTCAAAACGCTGCGTCTCCTTAGTTGCTTGACATATTTCAAACAAATTTGACAAGATTGACCCTATCAAGATAGACTAGAATTTCTATTCAGAATTTTGATTGGTAAATTTTTTTGGGGGTGGGGGGGGGGGGGGTTGGGGGTGGTGAGCCATCTTGGATTTTCCGAAAATTAACCATCATATCTATTTAAATGCAAATGGTTCAAAGGTCCAGGTGAGCGCCACAGGCCCTTAGGCCTCTTGTCTAATGACTCATTCCAGTGTTGAAAACCTACACCTGAAATGACTGGCTTGATTATCTAACCAGCTATTCCAGTGTTGAAAACTTATCACTGAAATAACTTGCTTGGTCATCTAACCATCTATTCCAGTGTTGAAAAATTCTCACTGAAATGACTGTTCCAGTGGTAAGTGTTCGTAGTCTACAATGGTTATTGTGAGAAATTATTTCTTGACCAATGCTGACCAGTAAAGCATTAGACCATCTATATTCTCCCACTCTTGCAGTTAAATCACAAAAAGGGTTATTCCAGTAAATTAAGATTTTCAATCTTTGTATTTGATCCTGGAAAAATCTAAGAAAAGGAAGAAAAAAAGTTGTTACAGATTTACAGTGTGAGTAGAAGAAATACTGGTGGGTGTACACGTTGGAAACAATCTGGCTGACAGTTGTCGATGACATAGAAAGCAACATCGTGGAGCAAGATTCAATTCCAAAATGAACAGCAGAACCTATCATATGAATTGAAATCGAAACATAAAATTTCTATGTTATAAGGGTTAAACATTTTATGACGAAGCCGGCCAAAACCGGCCTCTGCAGTGGGCTTGAGGAATCTCGATTTGCAGGCCAAGTGAAGCCTATTTTTGAAATTTTACCACTGTTATGACTGGCTCGGTAACTGAGCCAGCCATTCCAGTGTCAATTTTCAAAAATAACCTTCACTTGGCCTGTAAATAGACATTCAGTATGAAAATATTTAGATTTTTTGGTAAAACGTAGTAATTAAGCCTAACCCTCGAATTTGTTCAAGAAAATTTAAATTTTCTCAGAAAATGTACATTTGCAGGCTAAGAGAAGAGTATTTTTGAAAATTTACCACTGGAATGACTGGCTCGGTTATCGAGCCAGTCATTCCAGTGGTAAATTTTCAAAAATACTTTTCTTGGTCTGCAAATGGACATTTCTCAAGACCACTGCAGAAGCCATTTTTGGCTGATATTAGTGTTAAAGGGTTAAAGAGTTGGTTTCAGAATACACTACAGAACATATATCTTGCAGTTGATAGACTTAAGTACCGTTATCTGCATCGGTCAAAGACCAGGCAATATGTATTACTGTTTATCTTGTGGTAAGCATGTGCTAGGATCTCAGAGTTATTGACAGTGAACATCACACATTTTATTTGTCCGTCCTAATTCTGTGACAATTCCAGAACTGCGGGAAAAATTTAGTGATATCTGTATTAAATGCGTCACCGCGATGACAATGTTTTAGAAGTTTAAATAGTTTCAAGGTTAAAATTAATCTTTTTTATCAAATATATATATATATATATATATATAGAACACTAGTGTTTCAATCAAATTAATTTATTTGTTGTAAGTATATATGTGTGAACTATCTGATGCTAGATTAGCTGAATGTAAATTAGTTTGTTAATTAAAATTTTTTTTGTGCCTTTAGTTGTGTCAGTTTGCCATTTTATCCCAAAATGCTGATTTAGTTTTTAAAGTCCTAAATCAGATATTTTTTCAGTTGTGAATTTCAAATTAACCTTTTAACACTCATGTCAGCCAAAAACAGCTTCTACAATGTTAATGAGAAATATCCATTTGCAGACCAAGAGAAGAGTATTTTAGAAAATTTACCACTGGAATGACTGGCTCGATAATCGAGCCAGTCATTCCAGTGGTAAATTTTCAAAAATACTCTTCTCTTAGCCTGTAAATGTACATTTTTCTATGAGAAAACTTAAATTTTCGTGAGCAAATTCGAGGGTTAAAGGGTTAAATATGATTGATGGTGTTTTATGTGTTTGAATAATTATCAGGACAATTGGGTGGGGGGGGGGGGGGTCCTAATCCTCTATGTATATGCGAGGGCAAAGTGTGCTTGCAGGAACTAAATATTTACTGGTAACTAGTATCCACAGGCCCGTATGGTGCGGTGGGGTTTGGGAGATATCGGGGAGTTCAAACAAACCCCCTAAAATTAGTTTTGTTTTTTTCAATATCTGTGTATTGAATTTGCCTATATTTGATATAAATATGAATCAGATATGACTTTGTTGATATCATCTATTTTGTTGGTTTTTATGCCTAAATTGCTGGAAAATGCATCATTTTATTGTCAGAAATAAAAAATCTTAACTTGAGGGGAACTTCCCCCCAGACCCCTCTCACGACCCCCTGTTTCAGAATCCCACCATAGGGCCCTGATTCATTTATTGCTAAAAACAAAATGTCATGAACCAGTTTTACGTGATCTGTATTTCGTTTGCCAGACCATAATATCGGTATGAGAACTGGTATACTTATGATACCGATATTCATTATCATGTCACTTGGATATCGTGAAGTCATAATAACCACTCAAATATCTTTAATATGGGACTTTAATAAGAAAACATATATGTTGAATAGCCACTAAAATTTCTCCATGGCTGTTCAACCGTGTTTGTCATTGTGACAGGAACCGATAAAACTGTAATAACAACATCAAGACTGGAACAGACTGACTGAAATGCAAGCCTGATGCTTGGTCTTAACTTTGTGAGATCCAGAGAGGAACCAATAAAATCTGACTCATAAGTGAATACATTTAATTCACTAATAGCTTCAATGCACATCTACACTTTTAACCTTTTAACCCATCTCGAATTCGTTCAAGAAAATTTCAATTTTCTCATAGAAAACGTCCGTTTACAAACCATGAGAAAACTTTGTTGTTTTAATTTACCACTGGAATGACTGGCTCGGTTATGGAGCCAGTCATTCCGGTGGTAAATTTAAAAAAAATAGTCTTGGTCTGCACATGGACATTTCCCAAGACCACTGCAAGGCATCTTTGGCTGATATGAGTGTTAAATGATTAAGACATTTAGTAGATATTAGAACCCTTTAACCCTTGAAATCCCAGTGTCTTGATTCCAAGAGAACGACAGGAAAGATGTTGAATACTTTGAATCTAATTTCACTGGAATATGTTGATAGGCAGCAACAGTTCCAGTTAAATAAGTTTCAAAATATTTAACATAATACTCCTTAAATTATGAAGAATTTGCATTTTCTCGCCTGTGAGAGTTAAAGGGTTAACTGCCAGGTGTTCTTAGCTGGTTGGAGTTGTACATAATTTTGCTGGATGGAATACAGAGTAGCATGAGTGACAGACTTCCAGCAGTGCATACAGAAAACTGATCTGTTCACAACTGTGTTGTATTTTATGAAATTTTCAAGAAATCCATTAATAAAAGAATTCTCTGAACAGCTGGTGTGAACAGAACTAAACTTTGCTGAAGAAAACGCTATAATATAGGTTTTTGATCTTGTATTTTGAGAGATTTATTTAATTGGCTACTTTGTCCAGTACTGTATCATGGATTTTCTGAAATTTTGAATAAATTATTACAACATGTACATCTACATGTACATTTACTAGTACTATGCTAATTTGAAACGAGCTTTATTAGTATAAATAGAAATGACATCATATTAAACATCTTACGCTCAGATATTGGTTAGTTAAGGTGTGTTGTTTGTACAGTACAGCCTAGAAATAACTTAACATGTTTCCAAAACAAAATAAAACTTAACTGTTGAATATTTTTACTATAATTGGATTGGAAGACATAGCTGCCTTAACAGTGCTGCCTAAGCAACGATGTCTTTCAATCCAATTATATTCAAAATATATCACAGAACATTTCTTACGTCATGTTCGAAATTATCCTCCCGTAACTAACATGTTTCTGTTTATGGTTTGGAAACAAGTTAATGTATTTATGAGCTCTACTGATTATCTTACATTCTGATATCTCCAGGGATTTCTTTTTTGCATCCACTTATTACTCAAACACGGCTGGGTTTGTTTGAACCAAAGATCCATGAACGGACATTTATGCGGTAGACTTTATCTTGTGCTTACTGGATTAAATGTTTAGGAGTCTATAACCATGTGAGGGTTAGGAGTTTTTAGCATCTCTGGTTATCGGGGGGGGGGGGGGGGGAGGGAGGGGGGGTGGGGGTTGTGTGTGTGTGTGTGTGTGTGGGGAGAGGGTGTGGGGATGGGATCGGGGGGGGGGGGGGAAGGGGGGGTGGTGGAGGGATGGGATTGGAGGGTTGAGTTCGTTGGTTGCTTACTCGCTTGGCCAGAGATGCACCTTTACTTTAACCCTTTAGTGGTCACGCCAGCCAAAACCGGCTGCTGAAGTGGTCTTGCAGAATGGATATTGGTAGGGCAAGAGAAGACTATTTTTGAAAATTTAAAACTGGAATGACTGGCTCGATAAGTGAGCCAATCATTCCAGTGGCAAATCTTCAAAAATAGTCTTCTATTACGCTGCAAATGGACATTCAAAAGGGAAATATTTAAATTTTTTGGACCAAATTTAACCATTAAAGCGTTAAAAGAATGAATTCTTGATATTTTCTTTAGTAAACTGCAAATTTATTTGATTAAACTTAATTTCAGTTATAAAGTGCCTTTTCAGTTACAACATCTATACAAATTATTTAACTAAATTACATTTAATTCAAAACAAAGATTAATTATAATTAAAAATACATACTGAAGAAAATCGTCTGTGCGATTGAAATATATCTTTGAGACCTGAGGACCATAAGAGAAAGGAAAATAAACTAGCTTTCTCAATTAATCAGAAAAGTATACCTAGATAATTTCCCTAGAAAACTGTGAAGCTCAAACACACTTATAATCGTATAAGCAAAGTGAAATAACTCATTTCAGATCAAATTTAAAGTTCAATATTCAAGGGAGTTAATTTGTATGTTTTCATCCATACCTAAAGGGAGACTACTCTTCCTCTGACTCGTACTGTAACATATATGCATTAACTAATTGCAATAACTAATAATACTTAATTATTATTAGAAATTATAGTGTATTAGTGTAATTATTTAATTCAAGGATATATAGAAATAAATATAAAATTACACACTATGACAATCATAAATGGCTCTGACCATCAACAGCAATCATATTCCAATGAAATAGGTACACACTAGTGATTCTCTTTAAGCATGTGACTGCTGAAATTTTGAAGAGGACTTATTCCAAGATTTATATCTCTGGACCTGCTAAATATTTTGAAACAATTTGACTGAAAGTTGTTGGTGGCTAAGCCACCAACAACTTTCAGTCGAATTGTTTTCAAAATATTTAGCAGGTCGAGAGATATTAGCCGTGGAAATGGCATCTGTAAAGACTCATCACTCAAATGGTTAATTATGTAATTACCGGCGCATAAAGCTTGCCATACCTATTGCTCCCACAAATTTATTCACGTCTCAGCGAGTGGCAGTGGCAGTAGTAGTAGTAATAGTAACCAAACAGTATTCATACTACCTGCCATCATCATCATCATCATCATCATCATCTTCATCATCATCATCTCCATCATCAGTTTACGACCACTACTATCATCACTTTTATTTATATACACCTGTGCAAAAGTTAAGCACCAGCAAAAACAATAGAACGTAGAAACATGATGGTACAACTAGGCTGCCATACTTTTTGTCCCCGCGTTAGCTGACATAATTCCAAGTACGAAGTGCACATGCATGCATGACTTCACGCCGCTTGATGTCCGTGCGTGGCGGGAAACAGCACACGTGTTCAGTTATGTAAAAGTCCAGTTTGAGGTGTAGAACATTACATACAGATTTAGGCGACAAGATTAGGAATTTTGTGTTCATGACCGTGGTTTATTTGTACAGAGAGAATTAGCTCTTGATTGTGAACCGCTATGGCAAGACGAGGGTTAAGTGATCGTGTGAAATGGCAAATCATAGGCATGCATACCACTGGTATGTCATGCAGAGAGATTGGCAGACAGCTGAACATTAACCATACTGTAATCAGTCGTTTGATTGCAAAACATGGGCAAACTAACGAGGTGAAGGACAGGCCTAGATCTGGAAGACCGAAGAAGACTACTGCCCGTGATGATCGAGCCCTAGTACGCCTTGTTAGGAGATCTCCATTCACCAACAGCAGAGTGCTCAGCCAGCAATGGGAAACGCGCAATAGAGTGTCAATGTCTACCGTCAAAAGGAGACTATGCTGCTGGCATGAAAGCTAGGGGACCTGTCAGACGTCCTCTCCTCACTGCACACCACAAAGAGGAGCGTCTGAGGTGGTGCAACGAAAGAAGACACTGGAACATGAGATCCTGGAGACGGGTACACTGGTCCGATGAAAGTCGGTTCCTGCTTCATGCCACAGATGGTCGAACTCGTGTATGGAGGTCCAGACGCACGGCGTACGACCAACGTAACATCATGGAAGAAGTTCCATTTGGTGGAGGTTCCGTTATGATATGGGGGTGCATCTCATTTGATTGTAAGCTGGATCTGTTGACTGTACCTGGAACACTAAATGGACAAAGATATCAAGATTCCATACTGGATAGAGTTGTGGTCCCTCATTTTGTAAATCATGCACCTGGAACCCACCCTATATTCATGGATGACAACGCCCGACCACATCGTGCTAGAGCTGTGCATGAATACCTCCGCCAGAATGCCATCGAAACCCTACCATGGCCAGCAAGGAGCCCCCTGACATGAACCCTATTGAGCATATCTGGGACATTCTGGGAAACATGGTGAGAAGGAGGGATCCTCCTGTGCAGAACCTACAGGAATTAACAGACGCACTCCATCTTGAATGGCAACGAATACCACAATGGCGTATCAGTCGGTTGGTGACCAGCATGAGACGTCGTGTCCAGGCCGTCATCCAGGCACAAGGTGGATATACCCGGTATTAATAATGACAGTCTCAAACTCGTGCACAGATGTTAAACTTCGTTTTCAGACACCATTAATGACAATCTAGCCACGTGTGTCAACTGTAGGGCAATAGTTGTCAGTTGTGTCAACGTAACCATATTCAGGCCTCGTTTTCAAGTTCAAACAAAAACATACAGTGTTTACCCACCATCATAATCAGCATTCCTCTAGTTGCATTATTACCTCTTGCACTAAGATGGATGGGTACATAAATGTTTATGCTATTGCTTTCTTCATAGCACATGAATATACCCTCGCATGTGCGTAAAAATAGGGTGGTGCTTAACTTTGGCACAGGTGTATATCATAGAAAAACATAAACACCTATATGACTTAATTATGTATATAACATATGTAGCTGCCGTTATATATATATTTCATGTATATATGTTTCGTTCGTACACCTGTGAAGAAGTTACCGAATAAAACTTCTGTTTATAAACATATTTAGATTTCCCAAGCAAAAACTGATTTCAATCCTCGAATGGATATTCTGATAACTTGTCTGTCATTCGATATTGTTCTTGGTCTAATAGAGAACTGACAGCATGGCTAGGAATTTTTTTACATTTATTAATTTAAATTTGTAGGGTTTCTTGTAATGTTTTCCAAGAATGAAATGTTTCAAATTTCTTTTGTCTAATGACTTGGAATTACTGCATCATGCCTTGGGCTCAAATTATTGTTAACAATCAGACCACAAAAATTGATCTAGCTGTAACATTATGCATGCACCTGTCGGGGTGCCCTTGATGAAAAACAATACACCTGAGCAGGACAGTTTAGCAATCAGGCAATGCTGCATTAGCATCACAGTCTATGCTATAAAATTGCTATTAAAGTCATTTCTTTATGTGACTTTTACCATTTAACACTCATCTGACAAAAACTCATTCTAAAGTGGTCTTGAGAAATGTTCATATGCAGACCAAGAGAGTACTATTTTTGAAAATTTACCACTGGAGTGACTGGGTCGATAACTGAGCCAGTCATTCGTGGTAAATTTTCAAAAATAGTCTTCTCTTGGTCTGCAAATGGACATTTTGTATGGGAAAATTGAAATTTCCGTGAACAAATTTAAGGGTTCAAGCTTGACCCTTTCCAACTTATTTGAAACTGTATGAAAGATCTAAAATGACTTTGCCAAAATAATATTTTTCAACGAAACTTAATATTTAACTAATGGTATATACATACAATATTAAAAATCGTATATTTAAATATTTGAATCTTGAAAAGCTGAGTTAATGTTTGACCCATTGTCAGTGTCAACTTAACTCTTTGATGGTCAAGATGGTAACAAAAGACCTCTGCAGTGGTTTTGGTGAAATGTACATTTGCAGGCCGAGTCATTCATTTCGGCGCTAAATTTTCATATATAGTCTTCTCATGGCTTGCAAATGAACACTGAATAAGTCAACCGTTGCATATTCTTGACCGTAGACCATTTAACCCTTTAATGGTCATACTGGCACAAACTAGCCTCTGTTATGGTCTTGTCGAATGCCCATTTACAGGTCAAGAGAATACAACCTTTTGAAAATTTATGACTAGAATGACTGGCTCGATAACCACGCCAGTCATTCCATTGATAAATTTTCAAAGATTTATTCTCTTGGCCCGTAAATGGACATTCAATTGGCAGATTAAAAATTTTTCTTGACCAAATTTGACCATTGAAGTCAAGTCACAAATAAAGCTACTTTTGTATATTCCAGAGATAACTTTAGAAAAATGGCCTCTTAGTCTTGACCATTAAATTTGGTCAAGAAAATCTAAATATTTTCTTATTGAATGTCTATTTGTAGGTCAAGAGAAGACTATTTTTGAAAATTTACAACTGGAATGACTGGCTCGGTTACCGAGCCAGTCATTCCAGTTGTAAATTTTCAAAAATGGTCTTCTCTTGACCTGCAAATGTGTATTCCTCAAGACCACTGCAGATGTTCGGGCACGACTTTGTCATGAAAGGGTTAATTGATACAAGTCTCATTGTTAACACAGTTTGGGTGAATCGCATCTTACTAACATATGGCCACTCGCATTGCTTTGCCTTTTGAGGCCATACTTGTAGACCTTTGATCTCTCGCTATATGATGTCACATTACACTGGTGGCTGGAGACAGCCAATCAGATTTCTGCCTACTTCAACCTAGCTATCAATCTAAAAATAGAGGCATGGCTTCGTGCCAACATCGATGGAGAGCTCACGAGACACAAATGTCAAGCGACGTGATTGGGCGTATATTAGTATGGATGATAATACCTGGGTAATTTTATTAGGTGGCAGTTAACTAACCTCATTTATGAAGTTTCGTGAACTTAGCGCAGCCATCAAAGGCATGCAAGCACAGGACTCGATATGAGGGAGTAGCGGGAGGGCGAGACCTTGCGATAGGATGATGGGTTAAACGCTAACTGGTGAATTAATATTTATAACTTTCTTGCTTTGCAGGTCGAAGTTATCACGTTCCAAACAACAAGATGGCAGCACCACAAAAGGCTGATGCTGGAAAGGGTGATGCACCAAAGCGTCGATTTTATGAAATTCACGAGATTGTGGTCCCACATATTGGTCATGTCCCAATCTACAAAGGTGACTTCCATCGTCTCCCTTCAGCTGTACAGGACTTTGTCGCAGAACAGGTAAACTAAACCTTTAAGAAATATCTTACTCGCCCGTCATGATTGTCGTGAGTTTATCACATAAGGAGTGTAGACTGTCTTCCATTGCGTAACATTCATTGAACCATTACATATCATAGTATCGCACGGTTGTCGTCTAGCAGCTATGATGTAACAATACTGCGTGTAATGTTAATTTATGACTTAAAATGTTGTAGAATGAAAGAATTTGATTAATTTTAATAGAAAGCTTGGAAATTTAAACAAAGATCAATTATAAATAATTTAAGACATGAGATAACTGTATCTATATTTTGTTATGTATTTGTCGAACTCTCAGTAATGGACCTTTCCAGAGTAATGACGTCAGTAATTGAAACCCTTACAGTGAAAGACAATCACAATGCAAAATGCGAGCAAAATGACAAGAATCAATGTGAAAACTCGAAATAAAACCTTGTGATAAATAGAATCTTACACTCATTGACATTTTGAAATAAAGTTATCATACACGTTTTGCAAGATCTTATTTGAAACATGCTAAAATCGCTAAAGCTTGTTCCAAATGAGAGCTTGCTAAACCGTGTTATAACTTGGATAGAAAATGGCAACTTGTGTGAGATCCTCTATGAATCTATTTGCAAAGTGACAAAATATTTAACTTATTCAATCCAAGACTCAATCTCAGGGATGAAATTTTTCCTATTTTTTGCTAACCAGATTGATAGGAAATCCTATGATTCTGTTGGCCAGATTTTCAGGAAGAATCAGACAAGTATTTTAAAGATGATATAGATTAACAATTTAACAGTTTAATAGCAAATTATGTTGACTAATCAGTCCTTTAATTTTCATTGAATTGCAGAAATCGTGTATTCGTTTCCCTTTAATGGTCACCATTGATCAAGAAAACCTAAATTTGTGCTCAATGAATGTCCATTTGCATCCTGAGAGAAGACAAATTTAGAAAATCTATCACGGGAATGACTGGGTCTGTTACCGAGCCAGTCATTCCAGTGGTAATTTTTCCAAAAATTCCAAAAGCGGTTAATTGGTTTAGGAGATAGTGACAATTTCTGAATTCAAGATGAACTAACGCTTCACATCGAGCTATTTCCTCTTTTTTTTCGTCACGTTCGATCACATCCTTGCTGAATCCATTTCTGAGTTCCATACTTAGGGACATAAATAGATAGAATGTCCCATCCAGCCATTGCCAACTACCACAAATTGAATGTAAAGATGTAAGACTAAGTCAAGCTTATCTCAATTGGTTGACGTGCGTTGCCCATTGCCAGCCTGCATCAATTTCATTCCTTTGGAAAAAATGCCTGTTCAGCTACACAATTTTGATTCGTTGTGTCAATATATGTACATGTGTAATTGAAAATGATAGAATTTGTGTATATTCAAGTACTGATGCTGTTTCCTGTGTTATATAGGTAGAGGTGTGCAAGCCACGAGCATTGTACCTGTGCGATGGCTCTGAAGAGGAGGCTGAAGAGGTGACCCAAAAACTGGTGGAGAGGGGCACTCTTTCTCCACTCCCTAAATTAGAGAATTGGTGAGTTATAAGCTTAAAATTGTGGCGAGGGACACCATTGATCCACTCATAAATAAATATGAGAACTGGCGCGTGTTATGAGCTTATGGAGAGAGGCACACTAATAGTCCACTCCACAAATATGAGAACTGTCGAGTGTTATAAGCTTGTTGAGAGAGGCACACTAATAGTCCACTCCACAAATATAAGAACTGGCGAGTGTTATAAGCTTGTTGAGAGAGGCACACTAATAGTCCACTCCACAAATATGAGAACTGGCGAGTGTTATAAGCTTGTTGAGAGAGGCACACTAATAGTCCACTCCACAAATATGAGAACTGGCGAGTGTTATAAGCTTGTGGAGAGAGGCACACTAATAGTCCACTCCACAAATATGAGAATTGGCGAGTGTTATAAGCTTGTTGAGAGAGGCACACTAATAGTCCACTCCACAAATATGAGAACTGTCGAGTGTTATAAGCTTGTTGAGAGAGGCACACTAATAGTCCACTCCACAAATATGAGAACTGTCGAGTGTTATAAGCTTGTGGAGAGAGGCACACTAATAGTCCACTCCACAAATATGAGAACTGGCGAGTGTTATAAGCTTGTGGAGAGAGGCACACTAATAGTCCACTCCACAAATATGAGAACTGGCGAGTGTTATGAGCTTGTTGAGAGAGGCACACTAATAGTCCACTCCACAAATATGAGAACTGGCGAGTGTTATAAGCTTGTTGAGAGAGGCACACTAATAGTCCACTCCACAAATATGAGAACTGGCGAGTGTTATAAGCTTGTTGAGAGAGGCACACTAATAGTCCACTCCACAAATATGAGAACTGTCGAGTGTTATGAGCTTGTGGAGAGAGGCACACTTAGTCCACTCCCCATAGAGATTTTGATGAAAGGGAATGCCAAGCATATTCTGCCAAGATATTAATGAAGAAAATTAAATTTGAAGCAAATCTATGCCAGGCTTTCTCACGTTTTGCTCCAGAAAATGGATCTATTTAATGAATTTAGATTTTTTGTGTGTGCATATTTAACGCTGGAAATTAAATATGTATGTTATCCCCATCAGTCTGTATTACAAGATACTGATGTTCCAAATTTGCTGCAAATTTAATCCTCTTACACTTATTCCAGCCATTAACGGCTTCTGCAGTGGTCTTGAGAAATGTCGATTTGCAGACCAAGCGAATACTATTTTTGAAAATTTACCACTTGAATGACTGGCTCGATAAGCATTCCAGTGGTAAAATTTTCAAAAATAGTATTCTCTTGGTCTGCAAATGGACATTTTCTATGAGAAAATTGAGATTTTCTCGAACAAATCTGAGGGTTGAAAGGTTTAACGAGACTTGTTCCTAATGCTCTTCAGTGAATTATGTCTATAGTAACTATTAGAATATTTTCTTTGTATATTTCAGCTATATTTGCCGCACAGATCCCGCAGATGTTGCACGAGTTGAATCTAAGACTTGGATCTCATCGCCGTCTCGTTACGACTCCGTCCCTCATGTCCAGGAGGGAGTCAAAGGAATCCTCGGCCAATGGAAAAGTTATGATGATATGCAAGTTGAGCTTGACAAGAGATTCCCAGGCTGCATGGCTGGTAAGTGGACACGAGTGATTCATGGTCAACCCGTCGCGACTACTGACCGGTCAGATTTCTAGCTTATAGGACACAACATCGTAACATTGTTCTCCAAAATGTACACAAGACGTATTCATAGTTTCGCACTTATGGGCATCTTGAAATTGGCGCCATTAAAGAGGGGGGGGCAAACTTACTACATGTAAAGAGGAAATTAGCTCCTCCAAGAATGGCGTTGCTCCCAGGGTATTATGGGAAATTTGATTGTGATGATGTCATCACGATTCTATGAATAGGTTCATTGATTTTGTGGTAAAGGTCGAAGATCATGTTGAAGTTGATAAGAATTAGTTTTTGATCCTTACATTAACCCTTTAAGCCATGAATTTGTTCAAGAAAATTTAAAATTTCTCAAAAAAAATGTTATTACAGACCAAGAATAGTCTATTTTTTTAAAAATTTATCACTGGAATGACTGGCTCGATAACCGAGCCATTCATTCCAGTGATAAATTTTCAAAAATAGTCTTCTCTTTTTCTGCAAAAAAGGGACATTTTCCAAGACAACTGTTGATGCCGTTTGCACGGATTTCAGTGTTAAAGGGTTACGTTCTGTGCACACTCACTGTCACAGCTTATGTTACCTTTGAGGAGATGACTGACACTTGATTTAGTGGTCAATGTCATGCTGAATATGGAGCAAAAATAAAATCATCTATTTATTCTACCAAGTGAATTTGCTTGGAATTCTTGCTTCTCAATTTCAAGACAACTATGGAAGAAAGCTGTTGAATAATTTGAAACTAATTTAACTGGGAGCTTTTGCCACCACCAGCAGTAAGTAACAACTCCCAGTCAAATTAGTTTCAAAATATTCAACAAAATATTACTTACATCATAAAGAATTTTTAGTTTATGGTCTGCGAGAGTTATGTGGTTAATGATTAGATTTCTGACATCAGTATGATAAAGATTAACACTTGAACACTCAAGTGCCAAAAGTAGCTTCTGTGGTGGTCATGAGAAATGTCCATTTGCAGACCTAGAGAAGACCATTTTTGAAAAATAACCATTAGAATGACGGGCTCAAATTAAAAAAAAAATTTCTTGGTCTGCAAATGGATATTTTCTATGAGAAAATTCAAATTTTCTTGAACAAATTCATGGCTTAAAGGGTTAACCCTTTAATCATTACATTTTTTCAAGAAAATTTTAATTTTCTCAGAAAATGTCCATTCGCGGAGTAGGTTATTTTCGAAAATTTATCACCGAAATAACTGGCTCGGTTATCGAGCCAGTCATTCCAGTGATAAATTTTCAAAGATAGTCTTCTCTTGGTCTGCAAATGGACATTTGTCAAGACGACTGCAGAGGCTGCTTTTGACTGATATGAAGGGTAACGGTTAAGGGAATGAGATATGGTGCTGGGCTACTGGCAATTTGTTTGCATGACAGTTAGGCTGATGATGCTGTCTGCCTGTGTGAGAGTGTTTAATAGACACGCTATTGGGTAATATACATCTAGGAGTTAAAAGCAAACACTAGATATTTTCATTTCTAAATGTTTAGTTTGGCCTGTTATATAGGCCATTTTAACCCTTTCATGGCGAGGCTAGTCAAACTGACCGCTGCAGTGTTCTTGAGCAATGTCCATTTGCAGTACAAGAGAAGACTATTTTTGAAAATTCATCACTGGAATGACTGGCTCGGT
Organism: Chaetoderma sp. LZ-2023a; assembly: GCA_034401795.1. Classification (NCBI taxonomy): domain Eukaryota; kingdom Metazoa; phylum Mollusca; class Caudofoveata; order Chaetodermatida; family Chaetodermatidae; genus Chaetoderma; species Chaetoderma sp. LZ-2023a. The sequence continues at coordinate 117,010,007 of CM067367.1, forward strand.
AACCGAGCCAGGCATTCCAGTGATAAATTTTCAGAAATAGTCTTGTGTTGGTCTGCAAATGGACATTTAAGAAGGAAAATATTTTGATTTTCTTGACCGAATTTTGGTTAAAGAGAAGCAAAAAATGTTCACTAAGATAGCTTGTCACTTAGATAGGTGGTCACTAAGATAGGTGGTCACTAAAGATAGGTGGTCACTAAGCTAGGTGGTCACTAAGATAGGTGGTCACTAAGATAGGTGGTCCTAGGCTAGGTGGTCACTAAGATAGGTGGTCACTAAGATAGGTGGTCACTAGGATAGGTGGTCACAAAATTTAGGTGGTCACTAAAGATAGGTTGTCACTAAGATAGGTGGTCACTAAGGTAGGTGGTCACTAAGATAGGTGGTCACTAAGATAAGTGGTCACTAAGATAGATTATCACTAAGATAGGTAGTCACTAAAGATAGGTGGTCACTAAGATAGGTGGTCACTAAGATAGGTGGTCACTAACGATAGGTGGTCACTAAAGATAGGTGGTCACTAAGATAGGTGGTCACTAAAGATAGGTGGTCACTAAGGCAGGTAGTCACTAAGATAAGTGGTCACTAAGATAGGTGGTCACCAAAATAGGTGGTCACTAAAGGTAGGTGGTCACTAAAGGTAGCTGGTCACTAAGATAGGTGGTCACTAAAGATAGGTGGTCACTAAGGTAGGTGGTCACTAAGATAAGTAGTCACTAAAGATAGGTGGTCACTAAGATAGGTGGTCACTAAATTTAGGTGAATAACTAAAGATAGGTGGTCACTAAAGGTAGCTAGTCACTAAGATAGGTAGTCACTAAAGATAGGTGGTCACTAAGGTAGGTGGTCACTAAGATAAGTGGTCACTAAGATAGATTATCACTAAGATAAGTAGTCACTAAAGATAGGTGGTCACTAAGATAGGTGGTCACTAAGATAGGTGGTCACTAACGATAGGTGGTCACTAAAGATAGGTTGTCACTAAGATAGGTGGTCACTAAAGATAGGTGGGCACTAAGGCAGGTAGTCACTAAGATAAGTGGTCACTAAGATAGGTGGTCACCAAAATAGGTGGTCACTAAAGGTAGGTGGTCACTAAAGGTAGCTGGTCACTAAGATAGGTGGTCACTAAAGATAGGTGGTCACTAAGGTAGGTGGTCACTAAGATAAGTGGGCACTAAGATTGATTATCACTAAGATAAGTAGTCACTAAAGATAGGTGGTCACTAAGATAGGTGGTCACTAAATTTAGGTGAATAACTAAAGATAGGTGGTCACTAAAGGTAGCTAGTCACTAAGATAGGTAGTCACTAAAGATAGGTGGTCACTAAGGTAGGTGGTCACTAAGATAGATTATCACTAAGATAAGTAGTCACTAAAGATAGGTGGTCACTAAGATAGGTGATCACCAAAATAGGTGGTCACTAAAGATAGGTGGTCACTAAAGGTAGCTGGTCACTAAAGATAGGTGGTCACTAAGATAGGTGGTCACTAAATTTAGGTGGTTACTAAAGATAGGTGGTCACTAAGATAGGTGGTCACTAAATTTAGGTGCTTACTAAAGATAGGTGGTCACTAAAGGTAGCTGGTCACTAAGATAGGTGGTCACTAAAGATAGGTGGTCACTAAGGTAGGTGGTCACTAAGATAAGTGGTCACTAAGATAGATTATCACTAAGATAAGTAGTCACTAAAGATAGGTGGTCACTAAGATAGGTGGTCACTAAGATAGGTGGTCACAAAATTTAGGTGGTCACTAAAGATAGGTGGTCACTAAAGGTAGCTGGTCACTAAGGTAGATGATCACTAAAGATAGGTGGTCACTAACGATAGGTGGTCACTAAGATAGGTGGTCACTAAGATAGGTGGTCACTAAGGTAGATGATCACTAATATAGGTGGTCACTAAGATAGGTGGTCACTAAAGATAGGTGGTCGCTAAGATAGGTGCTCACTAAAGTTAGGTGGTCACTAAAGGTAGGTGGTCATTAAGATAGGTGGTCACTAAAGGTAGATGATCACTAATATAGGTGGTCACTAACGATAGGTGGTCACTAAAGATAGGTGGTCACTAAGATAGGTGGTCACTAAAGTTAGGTGGTCACTAAAGGTAGGTGGTCACTAAGAGAGTTGGTCACTAATATAGGTGGTCATTAAGATAGGTGGTCACTAAAGGTAGGTGCTCTATGTTCTATGGCTCTTGCCTAAAAACCTTTTGGAGCCAAAAAATGGGAATTCCTTAAACATCTTGCTGCTGCAATCCACAAGACAATAATTTTAATGCGCAAAACCCTCTTGACTTGTTGACTATTTCGAAAGCAAAGTTGATTGTGGTTTCAGTCAAATTATTTTCAAAATAATGATCAGGTCCAGATATAACCCCTGGAACACGTCGTCTGCAAAAACTGGTCAGTCGGATGTTTAACCCTTTAACACTAATATAGCCAAAAACATAGCTTGAAATAGATCCGTCAATTAAAAACATGTTTACTGCTATTCTTTCAAATAGGTGTAAGAGTAACATTGCCTCGTTTAGTATCACAGGGCACATGCTTGAAGAGCTGTCAAAGTCCGCTATTTTAACTGATGAAACCAGTTTATCGATCAATCATATGATGGCATAAGCAACAACGTCACATGTAAGCTGATGTCATGATCAATTACGTCATGAATGACGTGATTTATTTCATCTTAAGCTTTTAATAGTCCGTCAAGTTGTACGAATTGTATGTCTTTGCAAAATTGTTACTTAATAAACATTCTGCTGAATATTTTGAAACTAATTTGCCTGGGTGTTTTTGCAACTGCACCCAGTCAATTTAGTTTCAAAATATTCAACAGCTTGCCTGTGTAGGTTTCTGGAAATTGAGATTCATGGAATGTAGGGATCAATCTGTCCAAGCATGTATAAAAACCTAGGTGGAGCTTAACTAGAGATGGGCGTGCATGGCTAAAACTGATTCTTCCATTATATAGATATATAAAACATTGGAAAGATGCGTCCTGCATTGCTTGTTTCTCTTGCTTTTCAGGACGCGTCATGTACGTGATTCCGTTCAGTATGGGCCCTATTGGTTCTCCGCTCAGTAAGATCGGTGTCCAGATTACAGATTCCAATTACGTTCTCCTGTGCATGCGTGTCATGACGCGTATGTCTCGTGAGATTTGGGATATTCTTGGCGATGGAGAGTTTGTGCAGTGTCTTCACTCAATGGGATGCCCACGACCTGTCACCCGTAAGTATTAATCTTTGCGCCGATGGATTCAAAATGCCCTTATCATAAAGAAGGATATGCCTGACTGCCTGCCTACCTTCCACCCACCTGCCCGCTTCTATCTGTCCATCCGTTGTCAGTAACTCATTACACTTACCACTTTAACGATCAAGATTTGTCAAAAATAATTTAGATTTTCGCCTATGCTTAGTGAATGTCCATTTACACACCAAATGAAGACTATTTTTGAAAATTTGGCAAATCATTCCAATGGTGAATTTTCAAAAATATTATTCTTTTGGCCCCAAGTCCAGTACCAGGGCCGTTTTGGATGTTATGACCATAAAAGTTTTAGGTTAATTTCTCACCATTGTAATACCGGTAATCAATTGTAGCAGGACATATAATAGTCATGAAACCAGGATTACTAACTATAAGGTCAGATCAATCTGATTTCTTGTTTTGTGAACATTTACATTGAGGAATGTCGATTTGCCGGCCAAGCGATAACTATACATAATCAACTACGCGACGTATAGAATGACATCATAATGAATGATGTCATGAATGACGTCGATAAGTACGTCACGAACGCATATTTGTTTGACTGATTTTTTATCAAACTTGGCTGGGAGGACCAGGCCTGAAGATTTCTGTACAGAAATCTGATTGGTGATGGCCATCTTAGATTTTTGAAAATTGTCGAAAGTCACTTAAAATGTACTTTTTTCTTAAAAATGAGCCAATTTTAACCAACTTTAGCATTATGGCTTTAGATTGGTAGGCTTCAGAGCCTCTACTAAGAAATTTGATTGGTAAATGTTCTCAGCTGTAATGTGGGATTTACCTAAAATGTCTTGGAAATCACTTAAAGGACTACTATTCATTAACTGCTTGGTTGATTTTAACAAAATTTGGCTGGAAGGGCCATAGGCTGACCCTAGGATGGTCAGGTTCAAAACCTCAGAAATCTGATTGGTCAATTCTTCTGGTGGCCATCTTGGACTTTCCAAAAATGCTAGTGAAGTCGCTTAATAGACTACTCATTAACCCAATAACCTTATTTACTGCTGGGCCGATTTCACCCAAACTTGACTGGAATGTGACCCTAAAGAGAAATTTGATTGGTCAATTTTGTGTGTGGCCATCTTGGATTTTCAAAAATGTCCAGTAAATTGTTAAATGATTATTCCTTATTATCCGCTTGGTAGCCATGTGATGGTTAGAATATGGCGAGAACGACGAAGAAGAGGAAGAACAATACCAACTAGAAAACATTTACTAAAGTAACTGCAAATCTGCGATGTCTGACCATTAAGGAATATTATAAGGCCTCTTTCAAAGCCATTGAACACGTCTGGTGCTGATCCAATAAAAAACTCTTATGTGTAGTCACAGCTCAAAGACCCTTGTGTGAGATTCCCATAGGTTTACACTAAAAGGTCGCCTTGACCCTAAGAATAAAATAAGGTGTCTTTTAACATGCTCTTTGAAGTTGCATGGTGAAAGGCAGGTAACTGATGCCAAACATGAAAATTGGAAATTTTTACCGGTGAATGACCTCGACCCCAAGGGAGATATTAGAATTTTCATTGGAAATTAATTAGATCTCTCAATGTTCTAGAATATGTAAAAGTTTGAAGAGAACCGGGCGAAAACTTTAGGAGAAAATACTGTTCAACTATTGCTCCCATTGTCCAGGTTTACTATGGGGATATGTGGCATGGAAAAGCTCATTTCTCGAAAACTGTTGGATGGGCCAACTTGAAATTTGAAACAAAATGAAGTCGAAATAAGACCTAGAAGTTCATCAAATTTCAAGTCGATTGGAGCCAAACAAATTTTGGCAGTCATTTTGAAAAAAAGAAATTTCAAAATCTTTTTTTTCACCGTTTATCATCCTGAGTTCATTTCTTTAAAAAAACAACCCTGGTAAAAAATCGTCCCCCCCCCCCCCTCAAATTTTTGGTGCATTTTTCATCCTGAGCTCATTTCTGTAAGAAACAAAACTTTTTTCTTCAAAAATGTCGATTAATAATATGTATGATTACTGTATTCTGCGGCTGTAGTAGTAGAAACATCCTACAGCTGCAATCAGGCCTTCTTCGCTTTTGCCCACTGTGATTTGTCCTCAGCCGAAATCCCTAGCTTCCTCAGGTCCATTCTTGACTTGAGTGTACTGAGTCCTGCTTTCTTGAGGTCACCTCGTAGCACGCTTAGCAGATTTATGCAATGACGTCCTCTCCTGGCTTTGTATTTGCTGGCTCCGAGTAGGGCAAATTCCTAGGCTCTGTGCTGGCGTCTCTTCTGGCATCCTTAGCACATGGCCAAGCATAGGCCATCTTTGCTGGGCGACTTACAGACAGCGGCGACGTATTACACATCTTGTATATTGCATTGTTGGAAATTATGCTGTCTGGCCATCTGTGTCCTTTGATGGTGCATAGGTGTTTGCGGTGGCAGGCATCGAGTTTGTCTAGAGCTGCTTTTAGAGCTGCCCAGCTGTTACAGTTATACAGCATCAAGGATACGCAGGTTGCATTGTATAAACATAACCTCTTTATCAAGGGCATCTTTGTTCTATGAATCCATAGCTTTCCAGAAGGACTGGAAAGCTGTGTTCCCCATGACGCAGCGTGCAGAAAAATCAGCAGTACTGCAAAGCAGTGAGCCCAGGATTTTACTTTTCCTCCATGGTTCGCCGCCACGAAGTGGGTCGTCATTTTCTGTAGTTTCATGCTTTGTCGATAGGTATATGTGGATTCATTCATAAAGAGATTCTCAATTTTTAGTTTGCTTGCAGGTATTGGGAGAAGTTCGTCAAGGGGTTTCCTTTCCTCGTCTATGAAGTCCACATCGTCGGCATATTCCATCTCTAGCGGCATGCCCAGTAGTGACACTGGTGGGGTTAGGGCTTGTAGAACTTTCCCGCACAGATTTCAATGCGACAGCGAGGTAGCAGGTGAAAAGCACCTGAGATAGACCATCTCCCTGTGGGGAGCCGATTGATGTCTCAAACTCTACAGACTTCACTGACTTGACTCATACTCTCAGCTCGGTGTGTGCAAGCAGTAGTCTCACTAGTCGTAGCTCATCTTCATTGCAGCTGGCCTGGCGTAGTACATCTGGGATCTTTGAGCATTTAATTGTGTCGAAGGCTCATGACATGTCAACGCCCATTTTGTGGAAGTCCCAGTGTTTGGACATGACTTCCGACACAAGCATGCGTTGAGCCCATACAATGTCTGCGCAGCTGCGTCCATGTTTGAAGCCATTTTGATATGATCCGGTGAAGTAATCGATCTTGTCTCGGATACGGCATAGAGTAACATTGGATAGGATTTTCCGTATGCTGTTGAGGAGCACAAGTGACCGCAGATTGGCTGTGGGCCCAGGTGGCTTCTTGGGCTTGGGTAGTGCGATAAGGGTTCCTTGGCATGCAGCGTCGATGGGAAGGTGGTGCATAATATACATACATAGGTACATAGAGTTTACTGTCGTATAGGCTAGTTAGCCTGTGACAGGTCTTCACTGTCTTCATAGTCTTCATCATCCAGTACCTGTTAATCTGACATGTGGGTGCAGACAGGAATGATCGGAAAGTCGGTCTTATAAGCAATGTCCTTGTGGAACTTGTCTAATCCCCCATTGAAGGCGTTGACTGAGGGTGCTGATACAACTGTGTCTGGCAGGCTATTCCAGTGGTTTGTGATCCTATGATTAAAGAAACGTTTTATATGCTTTGTTAGCAGCTATTTCTGCATGATGTCTAAATTTGAGTGTGTTATCCACGTAGACACCAAGATCCTTCTCACACATCGTCTCTTCCAGGATAACCTCTTGGCCATTTTCAATCATTGTGTATTGTGGCTTGTTGTTTGCCCTCCCAAGATGCATCACCTTGCATTTGGTAGCGTTGAAACGTAGCTGTCATGTGTCAGCCCACTCTTTCAGGTTGTTTAGATCTGTTTGAAGACATTCGTGATTGTTGGAGGAGTCAATCTGAGAAAACAATTTGGTGTCATCAGCAAAGAGCTTGATCATGCTATCGACCATCCCACGCATATCATTGATAAATGTGACAAACAGTACTGGTCCCAGTACGCTTCCTTGTGGGATGCCACTGAGCACTGTTGCCCAGTCAGAATAAGAGCCGTTGACTGCCACACATTGCTTCCTGTTGCTTAAGAAGGCCTCTGTCCATCCAAGTACATCCCCTGTGACACCATAGCTCTTAAGTTTGTTGAGCAGTCTCTGATGCGGGACAGTGTCAAAAGCCATAACAAAATTGAGGTAGATGACATCTACAGAACCACCATCATCTACGATTCTAGTACAATAGTCTAGGGTTTCTAACAGCTGTGTAGTGCAGGAGCGCCCACTCACGAAGCCGTGTTGACAATTTGACATGAAGTTGGACATGTGTTTGACGAGCGCATTCCACCAAAGGACTCCATGACTTTGCATATTACTGACGTCAGACTTACTGGCCTGTAGTTGCTAGTGGATATCTTGTAGCCTTTTTTAAAGATTGGCATGATTTGGCCCTTTTTCCAGTCCTCAGGGATGCTCCTTTCTCTCAGTGATCTGTTGAATAGGATTGTGAGTGGCTTGGAGATGGGTTCGCTGATTTCCTTCAGTACTCGTGGATGGAGCATATCTGGTCCTTGGGACTTTGAGACGTTCAGGCTAGCTAGGTTTGTACATGTATGTACATCGTCTTGCTTGATCAAAATCTGATCTAGTGATTCATTCAATTCTGACTGAGGGAGCTGGGGAATGGTGGTGGTGTCTTCCTGGGTGAAAACGCTTACAAAAAACTTATTTGGTTCTTCCGCCTTGTCCTTGTCGGTTTTGGTTACGGTGCCATTTGTGGTCATAAGGTCAGCAATTCCAGACTTTGTCTTGAGTTTTGACCGGACATAGCCATAGAATACCTTAGGGTTTTTCTTAGACTTCTTCGCTATTTCCCGCTCCATTTCTCTTTTTGCTCTCCTCACCTCCCATTTCAGTTGGTTCCTTCTTTTAGCGTATACTTTGTAGTCCTTTTCTTCACATGTTTCTCAGAATTTATTAAAGGCTTGCTGTTTGAGTTTCACTTTGCTCTTGAAATCGTCATTCATCCATGCTGTTTTCCGTCTACTGGATTCTGATGAGCTGTGGTAGATTGGCTTATGTGGAATGCATTCTCTTACTGTGTCTAATATTCTCGTTTTGATTATTGTCCAGGTTTGTTCAGTGTGTCTTCCTTATAGTTCTCTGTCCCATTGCTTCCATTTCATTTCTTAGCCTGTCATAATCCCCCTTATCATAGAGTAATTTTTCTGCTTTAGTTGGGTCATCTTTTGTATAGCATCTCAGGTGGCATGTTAGGCAATTATGTGTGGGAGCTTGTGAAGAATCTGTTTTTCTCCATCCTGTGGCAGATGGTACAGTTTTTTGTTTTGCATGCGATAAATGCGTTTCTGTGCTTTACAGGGGCATGCTCTGTTGGGAGTTTGGCCCTGACAATCGTGTCTTTGATTGTTTTGTTCTTCCTGTATCCAAACAGCGGTGGTTCTGGAAATGCTAACCTGCATTTGTTGCTGGCTTCCAGAATTGGCCAGTACTTTTTCATGGTTTTCTTCAGAAAAACGCCTGTCCTGGTGAACTCAGATACAAAGATTGGTCTTTGTATTTGAGTTTTGCCGGTTGTTTTTGGTGGTGGGTGGAGGATTTGTTGTCTGTCTTGTGATCTGGCTTTGGCCCTGGATTTGTTCATCCTGTAAAAATACATTATACATAATAATACATATCTATACCGATCTTGTAAAAACTTGACACTTATCCTTGGATTTCCCAATACTCCCAAGACCAATAGAGGACAACCAACATTACTTCTATTTTAAGATATCAAACGCCCATAAAACAGATGCTATATCAGAAAAAAGGGGAGCACAAAAATGCCCACTCCCGGTTGACAAAACTTTGCCTCTGATGAGTTCCGTTCAAGGAACGAAACGCCATAAAGTCTGAATCAAAAACAGTGATGACTACACATGATCATTACCCACAAAACAGCCCCCAAAAAATTCTCTCCACTAAAGGAGTAAAGATTCTTCACAAGCTCCCACACGGGCCTAACCTACAAGGCCAAAATCATAGGTAACTGCCAAACTAGAAACATCGTCTACCTCCTAACTTGTAGCAAATGCAACAAACAATACGTGGGAGAATCCCTGCACACCTTAAGATCCGAATTCAGGAACACCTGAGATCTATATCAAACCTCCACAAAAGTGAGAGATACGACACCCCAGTCGCCAGGCATTTCAACAAACCTGGACACTCACGAACAGACGTGCAGTTCAGAATCATACAGGTTCTCTCATCAGACCCCGACGATGAAAACTCCACACCATGGAGGAGACAAAAGGAATGCCATTGGATACACCAGCTCCACACGATGGAACCTATAGGCATCAATCTAGCAGGTTAGGGAACACCCTTTACCTGGACCAACATGCCTACTATAGGCAGACATGCCCAGTACGTTGTTATTACATGGTTTTGAGATAATGTCACTTGCATATTTGAATAGTTCATTGCTCATGCCATCAGGCCCAGATGCACGTCCATTTTTCAGGACTTGAAGTGCCTTCTCAACTTCTGCTGTTTTAATTGGTGTTAGTAATGGCCTGGGGTCTCCTGAGAACGGGTGCAAGCACTCATCATCATTGTCAGTGAACTGTTCCTTCAACCATTCTCGGATCGCCTCGACTTTTCCCTGGTCAGTCCCAATAAAGTGTCCTTCAGAGTTGTGTACAGTGATTGGTGGTGTGTAGTCAGTAACTCTCAGGGCTCGGGCTGCCCGAAACATTTTGTAACATTCATCCGTGGCAGTGATTTCATCTGCCTGTTGAGTAGCAAGATCTTTTAAGCGTTCGCTAATGTGGTGCAGAATAATATTGCACTCCCGGCATAGTTTGGTGCGGTTTTCACTTTGGCCACTTTGATAGATGCGCAGCCATAATGCTTTCTGCTTTGCTGACAGTTTTAGTATTAGAGGGTCATCAGTATACCTAGTTTGGTTGTTTTTAAGAACACCTATGGTGCTGGTAGCGGATGATTCCATAGATTTCAGTATTTTGGGTAGGGCTTCGTTTGGATCGGAGCTGACATCGATGTTAGCTATCTGCTCCCCGAGGGCTTTTTTGTATGACATTTGAGTGTCAACATTTGCGTGTCAGTGTTGCTGATGAGCTTAGATAGGTTGTAGGTGACTCTACCCTCTTGCCTGGTATGGTGTTTATATATTAGGTAGAGATCATTCTTCTCAAGACGTGTAATGACTAGCTTATGGTCAGAATTGAGGTCTGTGCCTCCATACGAACGAGGGTTCCGGAGTAAGGGTTTTGCTTCTGTCTTGCATAGTATGAAGTCTATTTGGTTGAAGACAGCTGTTGTAGCCGTAGAACATTTTGGGGCTTTGCGATCAGTAATGTGTCCAGTCCATGTTGTCCGGTGATGGCATGGGTGTTTGAAAGCCGTATTTCTGACAATTAGGCCATTGGAACTTAGGAATGGCACCAGCGCATCTCCATTGCTGTTGCGTGTGTCCTCTCCATAGGATCCGATGCATAAGCCAAGTCCTGAACTTTTGTCTGCAATTCCGAGTTTACCCAGCTTGGAGTTGAAATCTCCACACACGAACAGTTGCCATCTAGCTGGGATTGTAATGGCGGAGCTCAGTTCTGCATAGAAGGAATCTAATATTGCTGGATTCTCTTTGGCTATTTCGGTAGTTGGGCCGTATGCATTGACAATTCGACACTTAGTGGTGGTGTGTTTTCGCGTAGGTATAGCCAGGTCGATGAATGCAACGCGATCACTGACCTATCCAAAACTAATGACATGATCCAAGACCCTTGGTCCAATTACGAACCCTAAGCCCCGGTATGTGGCCTGTTTTTGCTCCATGAGCACTAGCTTATGGCTTGTCTGTAGTTGCTGCTCTGAGTGTTTAGCTACTTTAGTCTCTTGAATGCATGCAATATCGATGTTATAGTGTTCACAGTCTGCACCTAAGGTTTGTCTCTGATGTTGCACTCAGACCACGTACATTCCACGTAGCTATGGTAAGCTCCTGGGAAGATTGCGTCGTCCGAGGATGTCAAGCACAGTTTCTTGTTTGAAGAAGGGTAGACATAATCAGAGTTGCGGATGTCAGCCCACACTCCTTGATGACTTAGTTTCCCAACAAAGTTGGTACTTACGGAGGAGACCAGTGTGAAGGTGTCATCTTTCTCCCTTTAATAACATCCCAACCAAGTATGGTAGTGATCCGATCAAAATTCTAGGTGTAGTTGCAGTTCAAATATCCATCCTGATATTCCCATTCATTCCATAAAAGGCAATTTTGCAGGTCTGGTGGGCATTTTGAAAAAATAAAATTTTCAAAAAATATTCTTCAGTGGTAACATCCTCACTAAGTATGGTAGCGATCCGATCAAAACTCTAGGCGTAGTAGCAGTTTAAAGATCAATACTGAAAATCGCATACATTTCGTATGGAACCTTTTGCCCACGGAATGGGCAAAACCCCTTGGGTGAATCCGAAAAAAGCACAAGCACACAATTCCAGACTGGGTAGGTGAAGTTGACCAAGTTTGGAGTTGGTTGGATGAAAATTGTAGGAGGGAATGTGGTCCAATGTTTTTAGCCGAGAATAAGAAAGAAAGAAAAAAGAAGGAAGCACCTGAGTGATTAATTATTTGTACCCCCACCTGTTCAATTGAGAAGTCATATTAAGCACTGGCAAGGCTAACCTTAATTTTAAGCACTGATAATAATGAATTATCTTATTTCACATTTCAGGCAAGGTTATCAACCATTGGCCATGCGACCCAGAGAATATCTTAATCGCTCATTTCCCTGAGAAGCGTAGGGTCGCTTCCTATGGCAGCGGTTATGGTGGTAACTCTCTGCTCGGCAAGAAGTGTTTTGCTTTGAGAATCGCGAGCGTAATCGCCAAAGATGAAGGATGGCTCGCCGAACATATGTTGGTGGGTATTATAGGTCTATCATTGTCTGCAGTCGCATCCATATGATATCTCGATCTACATGTGATCACAAACCTGCTTTAACCCTGTAACCACCCGCACATTTGTTCATGAAAATTTCAATTTTCTCATTGAAAATGAAAATTTGCAAACAGAGATTATTTTAGAAAGTTTCCCACTGAATGACTGGCTCTATTTTAAAATCTGATGCACATTTTTCATTGATCTAATCTGTCAATCAACCATGCATATGTCACTTCAGCTTACATCAGATTAATTGATGTCACTTCAACTGATGTCTCATCAACTGACATGACTTCAACTAACACCACTTCAACTGACATCTCATCAACTGACATGACTTCAACTAACACCACTTCAACTGACATCACTTCAACTGACCTCTCATTAACTGGTATGGCTTCTACTGACATCACTTCAACTGACCTCTCATCGACTGACATGACTTCAACTAACACCACTTCAACTGACATCTCATCAACTGACATGACTTCAACTAACATCACTTCAAGTGACATCACTTCAACTGACATCACTTCAACTGACATCACTTCAACTAACACCACTTCAACTGACATCTCATCATCTGACATCACTTCAACTTATATCACGTCAACTGACATCACATTAACTGATATTACTTCAACTGACATCACTTCAACTGATATCACTTCAACTGACATCACTTCAACTGATGTCACTTCAGCTGACATCTCATTAACAGACATCACTTCAACTTATATCACATCAACTGACATCTCATTAACAGACATCTCTTCAACTTATATCACATCAACTGACATCACATTAACTGACACCACTTCAACTGATATCACTTCAATTGACATAACTTCAACTGATATCACTTCAACTGACATCACTTCAACTTAGGTCTGGGTGGTTTGGCCTAAAAGAAAACCGGTGACAGTATCACTAATTAAACCAGTATTAACGAAATACCGGTTTAAGGGGTTAGAATGATAAAAAATAATTTGAAATATGAAAATATTCTGTTTTCATTAGCTACAGTACATGTATTTTGCGATTTGACAACTGACGTAAATTGCCATGAAATTAGAACCATAACTACATACGACTGCTCACTTCGACGCTATCTATATCAAAATAGCAGTTAAAATAAATAAAATAAATAAAGTCTGTAAAACAAAATGATGTGATTCTAACGCCTATCATAAAATCGATAGTAGTGAATATCCCGTCGGAAGAATTTGTTAACAACCACTCACATTACGTCTGCTCGTATTTGAGAGGCTAAGCGGTGTATTTTACTTGTAACTACTCCGCCAACGTAAGAAGCGAATTAATGTTTTCATTTCTTGGACGTTTAAGCAATTTGTCCCGTATGTTTTAGTCCGTGATGGATCATTTTATGTTTGTCGAAATCTAAGGGAAATAATGGTTTGTTTGGATTGGGAGTTCATTGTATAGCGTCGTTGTTTTCGCAGCGCGTTTCTTGATTTTTTTGTATCATGTCACATTTGGAATCTTAATTAAACATAGTACAAACTTGAATTGAAAAAAGGATTATTTGTTGCAAAGAAGAAATCTCTAGATTTTCAAATTTCAATCTTACATTGAACCCGCAGAGCTTACGTCATGTAAAATTCATTGCTGGCAAATTAAATCATATTTGCCGAGGGTCGTCCTCGGCCGATTTGTTGGGACATCACTTCAACTGACCTCTCATTAACTGGCATGGCTTCAACTGACATCACTTCAACTGACCTCTCATCAACTGGCATCACTTCAACTAACACCACTTCAACTGACACCACTTCAACTGACATCTCATCAACTGACAACACTTCAACTAACATCACTTCAAGTGACATCACTTCAACTGACATCTCATCAACTGACAACACTTCAACTAACATCACTTCAGGTGACATCACTTCAACTGACATCACTTCAACTGACATCTCTTCAACTAACACCACTTCAACTGACATCTCATCAGCTGACACCACTTCAACTGACATCTCATCAACTGACATTGCTTCAACTGATATCACTTCAACTGACATCTCATCAACTGACATCACTTCAACTTATTTCACTTCAACTGACATCACATTAACTGGCATCGCTTCAACTGACATCACTTCAACTGACATCACCTCAATGAACACCACTTCAACTGACATCTCATCAACTGACACCACTTCAACTAACATCACTTCAACTGACATCACTTAAGCTGACATCACATTAACTGACATCAATTTAACTGATGTCACTTCAACTGACAAGTGAGATTTATCACAGTTTAATTGTAACTTCAACAAATTAGACATATTATTCTTTAACTCTGACATCCATCGATTAGACAGCAGGCACCTTTACTATGGCATTTGAATGGTGAGGCATAGCACACCTTAACCCCTCGTGTGTCAAGAGCGCATTAAAGTGCTCAAAATACTATTTATTTGAACAAGTAACCATTTAATTGGCAAAAATTTTCAAGGAAATTTTGTTTTTTGCTGGCTAAAAGAGTATTTTTGTAAATTTATAACGAAGATTTACACAAAAAAATAGATTTCTGTTATCCTTCAAATGGACATTCATCAAAAGTGTAATGGTAAAAAAATTAAAATTTCTGCTTAACCAGTGTCCAGTTGCAGACCAAGAAGAGAATTTTTGAAAATTTACTACTGGAATGACTGGCTCGGTAAAGCCAGTCATTCCATTGGTAAATTTTCAAAAATATTCTCTTATCCTGCAAATGGACATTTCTCAAGATCACTGCAGACGTCATTTTTTTACCAACTTGACCATTAAAGGGTGATGTTGACACAAGAGGGGTTAAGTATGGGTGGATCTATCCAGGCTTCATCATTCTTGTCTCTTCTTTGTAGATCATGAGCGTTACTAATCCCAAAGGCGAGGAGGCATTTATAGCTGCAGCCTTCCCCAGCGCATGCGGAAAGACCAATCTGGCTATGATTCAATCAGGGTTACCTGGTTACAAAGTACAGTGTATCGGTGAGTGGGTTGATATATACATTCAACAATAGTAAGTAATGCGTTTTGATCCAATCTGTAATCCCATTTAAAAAATCTGAGCTGGCTTGTCAGTCAGTCAGCTAAGCCATTGCGCTCACACCATGATAGGTCTAGTGTCCATCTTAATGTCTATCTGCCTAGCATAAACAGTGGTGACATGTTTTGACATTTCTGGAGGGATAGAGACGCAGTGGTCGAGTGGTTAAAGAGTCGAGCTCGTGACTTGAAAGTCGAGGGATTGATTCCTGGCCGAGCTGCCACGTTGTGTCCCTGAGCAAAGCACTTCACTCTGCGTTGTTCCAGCACACCTGTCTGTAAAAATGGGTACCTGTGAGGGCAGTGTCGGCAATATGGAATGTCGGCAAAAAAGCCATCTAACGCCTATAAACTGCAGCCGTAGTATGGCTGTATGCTCCTAAAGTGAGTTGAGGTTGTGCAGGAATGAAACGGTCCAATAACCAGGAGTTAATGTTGGAAAGTCGGCTGAGCACGCAAGTGGAAGCAGACTATAAACCCGGCCTATACCTATATGCATAAAACCTGGTCTGAATGTGCATACAGTACAGGTCAGAAATAACTTAAACTCTCTTTCGAATAAAACAAAATATGTTTTGAACATAATTGGATTGGAAGACATTGCTGTTTAAGGCAGGCATCAATGTCGTCATATCCAATTATGTACAAAATATTCAACAGATTATTTCTTACATCACGTTCAAAATTATTTTGCTTTGGAAACATGTTAAGACATTTATGAACTGTAGTGTATATAATCATCTAAGAACGATTGACTTATAACCTGGTGGGTGGCTACCTTTAGGCCTAAGCTACCACCCATATAAGATCTAGGTCTGACATAGATTGAGGATAATATAGGCCAAAGATGAGTTTTCCCATTTGAATCAATGTATACATCAACT
This sequence comes from Chaetoderma sp. LZ-2023a, assembly GCA_034401795.1. Lineage (NCBI taxonomy): Eukaryota > Metazoa > Mollusca > Caudofoveata > Chaetodermatida > Chaetodermatidae > Chaetoderma > Chaetoderma sp. LZ-2023a. Next base: position 117,026,228 of record CM067367.1, read on the forward strand.
CTGAGCTATTAATGATCATCAATGCATCTAATGTCCGCATTGTACAAGTGAAGTTTCTTCATAGTAAGACACCAAATGTATGACCCTTATCCCTCATATCAGACAAAAACGGCTTCTGCAGTGGTCTTGAGAAATGTCTATTTGCAGACGAAGAGAAACTGATTTAAAAAAATTTAGCACTGGAATGACTGGCTCGATAACCGAGCCGGTCATTCCAGTGGTAAATTTTCAAAATGAGTCTTTTTTGCTCTGCAAATGGACATTTTGTATGAGAAAATTGATGTGTTCGTGAATGAATGTGAGGGTTAACGCGTTCATCCATTATTTCTATATAATGACTCAAGGATGACATCTCTCAAAATTGGTATGAGACTATGAGTGCAAAATCCAATATGGCCTGCAGGCAGTCATCTTGAAAACTGGTCTCTATACTATGTATGACTCTGTAGCTTTAGGAAAGTGACTTAAAACTTTTGAAATCCATTTGATGTTGTGGTGGTGGGGTTGGGGTGGGGTGGGGGAAACTCCTTTCACAATTAGTCTAGATCCAAAATGGCAGCATCTTGAAAGGTGTTTTCTCTGGGATAACTTTCTGTAACTAAATGAAACAAAAATAAATGTAAATCCATTAGGTGTGGTGTGGGGGCAATCTGTTTCATAATGGCTGTACCAAATTATCTTGAAAATCAGTTTTCTGCGGCGAATCGAAAAAAGCTGTTATAATGTCACTGGTTATACCGAGAATGTCACCCTCAATTCTCGACATACATTCATTAATAATAAGAGGAGCGATTTAAAAATTTTTGGGTTGTAGCACCCTCTAATACCCAGCAGGGGATGAGGGGATCAATCTGAAATTGGGCTCTGTTATGATGTACACTGCTCCGAGAATATCATTCATCAATGATGAAGTACTGATTTTAATATAGGTAGGCCGATTGGGGAGGCGGGTTCCCTTATAAAAGCCACAAGGGTTGTGAATAAAAAAAAATCGGAGTTCAGCGATGATGTTGATAACTACCACAAGAATATGCCTCTTCAAATTCTATCGAAATCCGGCCATCAATAACATCAATAATGGAGGAATAGAAATAAAACAAGGGCACCCTTCCACAGCCAATCAGGAGTGAATTAAAAATTAAGCTCTGTAATAATGTCGAGAATTACCCATAGATTATCCTTTCTCATTTTATTGAGATCCATTCATCAACAATAACAGAATAGCGATCTAAAAGTTTTAAAAGGGTAGGGCAAGTGTGATGCCCTTTTAAAAGCCATTAGAGTGGTAATTCAAAACTTGGGCTCTGTAATGATGCCAATATAGTTACAAGGACATCTGGGACCTTTATAAAGATCCCTATATCAATAGTGCACCAGTAGTGACTAAAAAATTTATAGGTTGGGCACCGTTCTAAAACCCATCAGAGGGTGAATAAAAAATCATCTCCATAGTGATGTCAAAAAGAGAATATACCCCTTATGTTTTATCAAGATTCATTCATCAATGATGCAGGAGTAGCTATTATAAAATTTAAGGGCGAATGTAGGAAGGGGTGCCCTTATAAAACCCACCATGGTGCTGACTCGAAATTTTAACCCTGTAATGGTATTGATGTTTACCCTTAGAATATCCACCTAAGGTTTTATCATGAGGCATTCATGAATAACAAGGGCGAATGTAGGAAGGGGTGCCCATAGAAAACCCACCGGGGTTTTCCTGACTCGAAAATTGGGCCTTGTAATGATATCGATATTTACCCTAAGAATATCCACCTAAGGTTTTATCAAGATGCATGTATGAATAAACAGAGGCGTAATAACCAAAAACTTTAATGGCTGGGTGGGGTGGGGTGATCTTATAAAATCCATCTAACTCTGGTACTTATTCCTAGAATTATAGCAAACATTAGAGATCTGTTCTAGATCTAAAAATTGTGTAAATCAATTAGGCATAATATGGGGATGAATGCCTAGGAAAGTATTAATTACATGGATAGTCATATACAGTACAATTAAGAAATAACTTAGCAGAATGTTTGCTAAACAAAATAAAGTGTTGAATATTGTGAACATGATTGGATTGGAAGACATTGCTGCCTAAGACAGCAATGACTTTCAATCCAATTATGTTCAAAATATGCAACAGAACATTTCTTACAATCTTTTCAAAATTGTACTAACTTGTTTTTGTTAACCCATTACTGGTCATACCGGCCAAAAACCGGCCGCTGTTGTGGTCTTCTAAAATGTCCATTTACTGGCCAAGATAATATAATTTTTGAAAATTTACCACTGGAATGACTGGCTCGATAACCGAGCCAGTCATTCCAGTGATAAATTTTCAAAAATTATATTATCTTAGCCTGTAAATGGACATTCAATAGGGAGGTTTTTAAATTTTCTCGACCTAATTTGACCATTAAAGTGTTAACCTATTTATGATGTATCGGCAATTCTTTCTAGTCTATGGTCATTGATTGTGAATATTCTAGAATATTTAACCGTATTTGATTAAATATTAATGAGTGAAAATTCATGTGTTTGCATACCATAGCTTTGTTGGCATTAAACCAAATTTGCTATGTGAGTTACTCATATAGAGATTTGATCGCCAGGTTACATCTATGTTGTGCTTATGCCCCCTGGAGGTGAGGAGAGCACGGTCAAAATGTGATATGTCATAAAAATTCAATTTGTCAAATTTCCTGGAATGGTGATCGAGTCACTGCCATTACAGTAGTAAAAGGTTCCAAAATTACCACCTTGGGCCTAAAATGGACATTCCTCAAACCATTAAACAGTTAGTGGGCAAGCCGCCTGAAATAGCCTCTGCTGTCTTTGTTAGATATGTCCTTATGCAGTTCAAGAGAAATTCCTTTTGAAAATTTGTCACCGGAATGACTGGCTTCATAACCGAGTCATACAGGTATCTTTCAGTGCTAAATTTAAAAAAATTGTCTTCATTGACATGCAAATCAACATTCACTGAACAAAGTTTTTGATTTTGTTGACCAACCCTGTTCATTTTATTCAGGTTTTGTTTGATAACGTAATCAGAATTTGACAGCAAACCAAGAATGGTTGAAGTAAAAAGCCTGACGCTTGGAATTGGTTGGGAATCCAGAAGTCTGAATGGTCTGAAGCTGATTTTTCAGCCCCTTTTATACCCTCCTGGGTTTAGCCTGGGTATTGACTTTGATTGTGGCCAAATATGGGCATGTAGGGTGGGGATTGCTTTTTTTACTGTTCACCGCTATCCAGGAACTCAGATGACTGCCCACTGGCGAAGCAACAGTCAAAACTATCTCTGTACATTTGCCACAATTTAGTCACAATAACTCCAATAATCTCTCTTCTCAACCGTAACAACAACTCTGATAATACAGAAAATGCACCTTATGTGTCCTCGTTTTTCTTCAATTTTTCAAACTCCCCCCTCCATGAGGGAACCGTCAGTCTCCTGGACAAGGGTCTAGGCTACAGTCCAACGGTCCTAGAACCACATATGGGTAACCTGTACACCGATGTACAGGTATTCTTCAGACGTATGCGCCTCAAACACTTTTACACCAAGCCCGCACCCACCACACGCACTGCTCCACCAAGGAACTGGCACCACACCACCATTGGTACCGGTTCCTCCTTCTTTTCAGGACGTCATATCCATAAAATTTGCTGCCAAAAAGACTTCAATGCTGCCACCTACCATGGACGTGCCATTTGAAGCCTTTTTCAAAGCAATTAGATATGAATTTAGCAGGCATACCCACCGGCGGTCTCAAACTAGCAATCTTAACGTCATAGAGCTGAGGGCTCTCATCAGTCTTTCACAAGACCGTACAATAGTGGTAAAAAAAGCGGATAAAGGACAAGCTACTGTGGTTCAAAATAAATCTGACTATATAACAGAAGCCCATAGGCAACTGGCAGATGAACGTTTCTACAAGAAGGTCCAAACTGACCACACAACAACATACAAATTTAGTAGAAAAACGTCTAGATCAGTTAGTCAGGGACGGGGAAATAGATGCCAAAACCGCCATCAACCTAATACCAAAACCACCAAAAACCGCTAGATTTTACCTTCTACCAAAGGTCCACAAACAGAAAAAGGATGGTTCAATTCCAGGTAGACCCATAATCAGCGGCAATGGCTGCCAACAGAATTAATAAGCAGTTTTGTAGAAGAGCACATCAAGGTGCACGTCACAAAAATCAAATCGTATGTGACAAACAAAGTGGAGAGCTATGGAGCAACATCACCCGACACTTCTCATCACAATGGGCGTCACTTCTCTATATACCAACATTCCAAACAATGAAGGTCTGAGAATGGTTGCCAGATTCTGCCAGACCAACGGTTTGCCAAGAGACATATCAATAAGAGGCCTGCTCAATCTCCTTAAACTAGTACTGGAATACAATTTCGAGTTCAACGGTGACCATTACCTACAAGTAGGGGGAACCACCACGGGCAGCAAAGCGGCTTGCACCTTTGCACGCATATTTATGGCTGACTTAGAAACCAAACTTCTACGCACAGCACCCCACCAACCGTCACTCTATGTCCGATACATAGATTACATCTTTATGGTCTGGGTACACGGCCCAGAGGCTCTAGACGACTGTCGCCCACATGAATTCATCACACCACAGTATCAAATTCACTATGGAATCCTCTAGAACAAGAGTGGCGTTTCTGGACACTATGGCCATAAACAAAGATGGCCACTGAATTACATTCAATCTTTACACAAAACCTACAGACGCACATGGATACCTACACTACACATCAGAACACCCATCCAATTGCAAGGACTCCTCTCTATACGGACAGTTCTTAAGACTTAGGCGCATATGTATCCACATAGAAGACTATGACACAAACAGCCTAGCTCTTCTGGGTCACTTTGAAGAAAGAGGATATCCCACCAAAATTCTAAGTGACGCCAGGGCCAAAGCCGGCTCACAAAACAGAGATACCCTCCTACACCCACCACCAAAGACACCCATTGACATTTCACAACAGAAATCTGTCTTCATATGCAACTTCTATAGAACTGGTATATTCCTCAAAAGGACAATCAAAAAACATTAGCGTGTTTTAGAAGCTAGCCACAAGTGCAGAATAGCATTCCCGGAACCGCCGCTTTTCGGTTACAGGAGAAACAAAACCATCAAAGACTCCATAGTAAGAGCAAAGCTGCCTTCGATGACCAAGACCCTCCCCCACAGAAACCTGCTTCTCCCTTGCAAAACAAAAAACTGCAACAGCTGCCTCAAAATGCAGGACAGATTCTTCTCTAGCTCCCACACAAAGCTATCCTACAGGTCCAAGATAATAGGCAACTGTCAAACTAGAAACAGTATACCTTCTAACCTGTGACAGATGCAGCAAACAATACATGGGAGAGACACTATGCTCTTTCACAGCCCGCATCCAAGAACACTTACGATCTATCACGAATCTCTACAAAAACGAGAGATACGATACTCCAGTATCCAGACATTTCAACCGACCTGGGCATTCTAGGAATGACATGAACTTCAGAATTATCCAAGTCTTGTCATCAGACCCTGAAGATGAAACTTCCACAAAATGGAGGAGACAAAAAGAATGCCACTGGATACACCAGCTCCACACCATGGAGCCAATAAGCATTAACCTAGCAGGGTAAGGGCCACCCATTTCCCTGGGCCAACTCGCGTACAACAGGCGGACACACCCAGTACGTTGTTATTACCCCTGATCATTTTATTGTCAAGATTGCCAAAGAAAAGCAAAATATTTGCTTTTTAATGTCTATTTGCGGGTTAAGAGATGATTTTGAAATTTTGTCACTGAAATTAACTGACATGATTATTGAGACAGGTGTTCCAGTAGTAATTTTCAAAAATACTCCTCTTGTCTTGCAAATAGATATTCAGAATGCAGAGTCCATTTTTGCCGACTTGACTATTAACCCATACACCGATAAAGTGCTCATATCGCAATCTCAGGGGAAACAAACAGGAAAGCTGTTGAATATATTGAAATTAATATGACTGGAAGCTATTGCTGCCTTAGCCAGCAATAATTTCCAGTCATATTAATTTTGAAATATTCAACAGAATATGCTAACATCATAAAGAATTTACTTTTTCTGGGATTTGTCATTGAAAGGGTTAATGAATTAAATGATTGATATGTATGGTACACTATGGCAGTAACAGCGGCCCATCAAATTAGTTTCAAAATATTCAAGACTGTTTAAATTGAAAAAGCAGACATACAATTCATATTCTTGATGGACTATTCAGTGTTTATGATGGAGCTAGATACGTCATTCATTACGCATTTTGATTGTGATGTCAGCCTACATGTGACGTAATTGATTATGATGTCATATACTTGATAACATATCAGATTTATCCATTGTGCCTCATGTTATATTTTATTGTGTTGTTCGATTTCAATCCAAATAACAGTCCTGAATGTTATTGGTTAACGAGCCATTTTATGGAGTTCTAAGTGGAGTTTCTTCTTACTTTCAACAGGTGATGATATTGCCTGGATGAGATTTGACGCCAAGGGAGTTTTACACGCAATCAACCCAGAAAATGGCTTTTTCGGTGTTGCCCCAGGAACAAACAGCAAGACCAATCCAAATGCCATGGCAACGTTCCAGAAGAACAGCATCTTTACAAATGTAGCTGAAACGGCTGATGGTGGAGTGTACTGGGAAGGCCTGGAAGATGTGGTTGACAAAGTAAGTTATTGGTGTCTTTATTAACTATAATGGTCGAGCCGGCTAAAACATTACGTTTCAGCATTGGTGACACCAAGAATTTGCAAATTGTGGGAGGGCTCATGCCGGGACGGGTCATGAAAGGGGTGTTTCGCGCTCTCTCTCTCTCTTGACAAGGGATCCAGTATTCCTTCCCCAAAATGTGAAAAAAATTAGATACTCCACAGAAGCCCTCCGAGACACAATTTCACTATTTCTACTGGTGCGTCCATACCTGCGGAAAACTACCCAATAACACTGTGAATGCTAACTTATACATAGCATATTATGTCAGACAGCCGAGTGGGGGCATGTGATAATATGCCCATGTGCTGGACTGATAATTAAAGACCCCCTTACATTGACCCCCTGATGTAAGATTTATGGTGCGGTTGACAAGTCAGATGTCCTCCTTAGTGACCTATGCTATTCTGATACACTACATCGCACCCATCCTAAGAATTGATGACAGTGTTATGAAATAGAATTGTATCTCACACTAAACAAGATTTTTATAATTAAAAAATCATCACAATAATAGAATTGTTCATGATTATGCGCAAATGTATATGATGATAAATAATGGACTCACATGTAGATTATTTGTCCCAACAATAATCCATATTATGCTGTACCATTTTATAACTGATATTCCATAACATGACCGATAATCCATGTATGTTGAAAATGAATCTGACCTAACATATGTTACTTATAATCCAGGCGTGTTGTGAAAGAAACTAAAATACCACACAAATATATATGTATGTTATAATCCAGTCGTATTATGAATGAAAATATGCTATCGAGTTGTCTATATGATAAAATTATACTCTAAGATATTCACTCTGATTGATAGACTGTAGAGTGTCAGGAGAGTGTGCGAGTCTCGTCAAATGGCAATAGATTTGAGTAGGATTTTCTTCTTCCAGATCGATGCAATTACAGTTCCAGTCATCCTCCTCTGAGTCAATCTGCTGTCCATCTATGAATTCTAAAGCGAATCCTCTTCACTAGTGACAAATTTCTGCTATATGTCCCACCTGCATATTTGCAGTATTAACCCTGTCTTACGCGTGACTGTTTTGTGCTAACATTTTTGTTTGCATATTTGTTCACTTTCAGTTTTGCTGTGACGTTATCTTGTTCCACATTGTAACGTGTAGACTTTTGTTGCCATTTGTAGTTTTTGACATGGATACATAATTTATGATCCTTTGGCTTGCTAATCCGATGAAAACCATCATTGTGTTCTGTTGACAAGTTGAGCAATTCGACATCTCTGGCTGTTTTATAGCCTAATACCGACCCTGCGCCTTCATTGACCACTAAGAATGTTGATACGGAAATCTGAGATATGGGTTCTGCGACAGTTTCAAATTTGCTGAGAACTAGCAAAGGACTTGCTGCTGTGCAAGCATATATGTGAGAGTTCAAGTTTTTCAATCTTATGTCCGTATTGTACGTTTTAATCAGTAGGTAATCTGGAGCATCAATTAAGTTAACCGACGCAACACTGTCAATCGGCATGTTAATATCAACTCCAGCTATCGAAACTAGCTTTTGGACATTTGTCATTGCTAGCTAGTGCATAGTCACTTTGTCTATTATTTCAATTGAGAATTGCAACATACTTGTCCTCTAAACCTGAAGTGTCTGTGTCCTTGATGGATGACTTCTGTGCTGCATGTATCTGTCTGTTTCAATTAGACTAATGCTAATTGTTTCATGGTTTTTGCACTATTACTATTGCCGCTTCTGCTGCTTCGACATCATTGTGCAAAATGGTTCATTTTGTTACAATTGTTGTACGTTTTACCTCGAGCCAGACAAGGGTGCTTATCTGAATGTGTCCATACCCCACCACAGTTGATCCACTTGCTCGATTTGGCAGATTCTTTTCTGTAAGGAGCCTGAGATGCGTGTTTCTTCCTACCTTCAATAGCAGATACCATATTTCTCTCCTTGTAATTTCCTGAATTGTTTTGCATATTCCGCATTTGGGAATCCGCTCACTCCATAGCACGTCCTCTATTAAGAATACTGGTGACTGTCGAATCCATGTCATGCAATACACAGCGCTTTAAACTTGTTGAGGTTCATTTATCCAAGACCTCGTCCGCCATTGCATCATCCGTATTGTCAAATTTGCACAAAACCTCAAGATGTTGCAAATTGATAAATCGATTCAATGTTTACTTGCTGTGTTTGAAAACTAAGCGTTCATATCGGACATTTTTTTCGGCAGAAAATACTCATCTAGCTTTTCGTATTGTGTCTTATGATCTTCACCTGTGTCTGTCAACCCTCTGAAAACCTTCTAAATGCTTTCCCTAGCGAGGTGGAGTAGAAGAGTCTGTTTTTGCTTCCCACTCGTAACACCTGCTGCGTACAGATAGATATCAAACCCATCCCGCCATGCCTTCCATTTAGAACCTATTGACGCATGGTTCGAGTTTGCGTCAAGGGTGGTAACGTTGTTAACCCCAAATCTATTATTATTGTCATGGGTATTGTCCAAGTGTTGCTATAACTGGTTAGGAATTGTGAGATTGGTGTAGTGATGAATCACACCATTTATTGGTTCATTGGTTTAAGTGACTGACTTTAATTCTCGAAAACTAGCTCTGAAATATTTTTCGGTATATACTGCTGAACTTTCATACCCCGCTGTTATTAAAACTTGTCACTTTGCAAACTTTTAACAGTACAAACTTTATCCTATGCTGATAATTAAAGACATTAAATTCACCCTGCTGTTGTTAGATTTATGGTGCGGTGGAGAAGTTGGATGTTCCCAGTGACCTATGCTATTCTGATACACTACAAACTCTAGATACCAGTACAGATGAACAATGTTTAAAGTGTATATATTAATGCTTCACTCGGTTTTACTCCTGACATTGTCAGTCAGTCCAAGAAAACACTATGAAGTGATATTAAAGGGGAGCTAATCTCATCTCAAATGTTGTATTGTAATGATAGATTATGGTTTATAGATTCCATATCATTCATATCCAGTCACATTGCCTTATCTGTATCACAATTATCTGCTTTGTAATATCGCGTAAATTGTCTCCTCAAGTGATAGTATGTGATATCATGTAAGTGCCAATGCATTACAATCTTTATTATGTAATAATCATCATGTTGAATATTTTGAAACTAATTTCACTGGAATTTGTTGTTGCTGCAACGACATCCAGTCAAATTAGTTTCAAAATATTCAACAGTTTACCTGTCTGTCTAATGTGATTGAGATCTTATATGACTTGAAATGTTAATCGCCTGATGTTTAATTCGCAGAACATGAGTATCACCACATGGTTAGGAGAACAGTGGCGTATTGGAATGCCAGGCAAGGCTGCACATCCTAATTCACGTTTCTGCTGTCCTGCTCGCCAGTGTCCCATCATGCATAAAGACTGGGAGGCACCTGCCGGTGTACCAATCGCGGCTCTGATTTTTGGTGGCCGCAGACCTACTGGTAAGTTCCTGGTTTTAAATGTGTTCATTTGTATAACCATCGTCTTGGCCCGTTGAACCTGAGCTATCTGATGTTTATTCATGTTATAAGTAAATAAGTTAAGGTCTTCCAGGAAAAATGGAATTTGTGTTCAAATGGTTAGACCCCAGCAGCACTAACTAGAAGATGCGCCTCTCTTGCAACAATGGAAATATTCTGTTTAATATTTTGAAATTAATATGCATATATTAGACTTAATTAGAACTGTTATGTTGCTGAAAGTTGTTAATTAGAACTGGTTCTCGTATCTTAGGTATCATACTGAAAGTTGTTGATCAGAACTGGTTCTCGTATCTTAGGTATTTTTCTGAAAGTTGTTAGTCTCAACTCATATGTTGGGTACCGTGTTGGTTATTATTTGGGTATCTTGCTGAAAGTTGTTGCTCATAGCTATATCGTCGCCAGTCTTGGTGTACAGATGAATCGGTGTATAAAAAAATATGTGATCCTGAAAGTTCCATGAACGTCATAGGATATTCATGTCAGGCGCTTGCTGTATGGATGCATTGGAGGAGAGGGGTGGTGGGTGGGGTGGGTGGGGTGGGTAATAACTGTCATGCTGGAGAAAAGCGGAACATTAACAAAACCCTACCCTGCATTGGTGATGACTTGCTGTTCCATGCAGTGCAATTGATGTATCCAATATGATTCTTTGGATCTTATCCAATGGAGGGTCATGTTTTCATCATCAGGATCTGTCTCAGTGAATGAAATACTAGAATTCGGGACTTCTGTGTTGCGGGACACTTTGGCGGTGCCTGCCCACCCCATTTGATCTGGAATGGCGGGCTGAGGGGCCATCAGACAGGATCTTGGACTCGATCAGATGCAAGGAGAGTCCTGAGATTGAGGGCAGAGCGATCGCCCCTTGTTCTGTCCCATGTGTGGCCATAGCAACAGCACATGAAGGCTTTTCTGTTAAGAAGGTTGATAACTATGTCTTCAGTTACTTGGAGACTTCTTCAATTGATTCTGTATCGACCTCAATACAGATTCAATTGAAGACGTCTCCATGTTGCTGAAGACGTAGTTATCAACCTATGGATGCATTGTAGGCTAATGATGCATCGCGTCTCAAAAGTTGGTCAGTGTTACCTACTTTTCACAAATCTCTGAGCATCATTTGAAAATCTTTGTCTGGGAAGTAACTTGAAGAGATTTTTGTATTCGGTAACCAAACTTGATGTATGGGTGCATCTTGATATGAAGATGGTTAGTAGGCTTAAGTGAGTAGTAAAAACAAATGTTACAGATGTTTTAATTCACCTTTCCAGTGTATCCATCTATCATCTGACCTCGTATGACGTCATAATCAGCTCAGCGTGTGTATGATGACATCACAATCATTACGTCACAAAGGGGTCCATATCGACCGTCACCAAATCTCAAATACTCCGACACGTTGTATGAATTGTATGTCTTTCTAATTCTTTGCTATTTAAGAAACATGCTGTTGAATATTTTGAAACTAATTTGACTGGGCGCTGATGCTGCCTTAGGCAGCAACAACAGCACCCAGCCAAATTGGTTTCAAAATATTCAACAGCTTAAATGTGTAGTTTTCTGGAAATTGATAGTCAGGGTGTTTAGAGATCGATCGATCCCAACACGAGCGAGGTGTGGTTGGAGATTAACTAGAGATGGGCGGGGCATAGCTAAAACCTGAAAGGTCCATTGCTCGCAAGGTCTTCCTACATGCTACATGTAATGTTTCCATTGGAAACAGCTTTGCTGTCAGCAAGACCGTGACTACAGGTTATGATGTTGTCTTTGACCAATCAGATGTTTTAACACCTATTACACTGACATAGCGAGCGTAACTCTTTAACATTCACAAACCAGAAATGACAAATTGTTTCTGGTCTGGTGAATATTCTGTAGAATATTTTGACAATAATTTGACTGGAAGCTGTTGTTGTCATAAGCAATAACGTGTTGCAGTCAAATTAGTTTATTAAATATTCAACCGCATTCCTGTATACTTATCTAGAAATTGTGATACTGACATTTTAGGGGTGTAAGGGTTAACTGTTGCTGAGGCATTAATCCTTTAAACCTTAAATTTGTTCAAAAAAATTAAAATTTTCTCATAAAAAATGTCCATTTGCAGACCAAGAGAAGACTATTTTTGAAGATTTACCACTGGAATGACTGGCTCGGTTATTGAGCCAGTCATTCCAGTGGTCAAATTAAAAAAAAATAGGCTTCTTCGTCCGCAAATGGACATTTCTCAAGACCACTGCAGAAGCCGTTTTTGTAGATTTTGGTAACAATCTTGATGACAAGAATTACAACTTATGGCGTTACTGCTTCCAATATGAATACTGCTTGGTCAGTTACCATGGAAATGGAAATTACGAATTTGAAATCCTAGTGATCTACATTAAGGCTCCGAAATAAGTTAACAATGTTTCCAAAACAAAAACAGAAAGATACTAAGTTGGTAAGAAATGTTCTGTTCAATATTTGAACATAATTATATTGGAAGGCATTGCTGCCTTAGTAATTTTGAATGTAATGTAAGAAATGTTCTGTTGAAGAGTTTGAACACAATTGGATTGGAATGCATTGCTCTATGCACCAATCACTTCCAATCCAATTAAATGTTCAAAATATTCACCAGTATGTTTTATTTTGTTTTGGAAACATGTCAAGTTATTTCTGACGTGAACTGTAGTGATCTCACAAATGTTTTGAACATGATGCAAATGTTTTGTTCCTTCTCTAGGTGTGCCATTGGTGTTTGAGGCGCTTAGCTGGGCTCATGGTGTAATGGTTGGCGCCTGTGTTAAGTCTGAAGCAACGGCTGCTGCAGAGTACAAAGGTATGGCTATAAGCATCTGCCTGCTGAATTCATGTAGACGACATTTCCAATGGGGTTTAATTCCGGATATGATGAATATTTTGAAAACAATTTGCCTGAAAGTTGTTGGTGGCTAAGCCACCAACAACATTCAGTCAAATTATTTTCAAAATATTCATCAGGTCCAGAGTTATTGATCATTATTGTCTGCCGTCAAACAGTTATAAAGCATGTCATTCATCTGCAATGATTTATTTATTGTATATTATAAGAATAACTGCGACCCCGACATCATTGAAGGGGTACTATAGAAACGGGGCCCAACTGTGTGTCCGTGCGTGCGCATTTAGTTTCCGTTCGCTAACTTAAGTTAGCTTTAATGGATTCATTTCAAATTTGGAATGTCAACTCCTTGTGACAAGACCTCAGTGGGGATTGCATATCGGCGAAGTGTGTCCAGACCCACCGGAGTTATCCCCCTTGATTTCTTGAAAAATCGTAAAATCTGGGGTTTCCGTTCGATAACTTCAGTTAACTTGGATGGATTAATTTAAAATCTGGAATGTCAACTCCTTGTGACAAGACCTAGGTGGGGATTGCATATAGGGGAAATGTGTCCAGACCCACCGGAGTTATCCCCTTGATTTCTTGAAAAATCGTAAAATATGTGGTCTCGGCTCGATAACTTCAGTTAACTTGAATGGATTCATTCCAAATTTGAAATGTCAACTCCTTATGAAAAGACCTCGGTGGGGATTTCCTATCGGTGAACTGTGCCAAAATCACTTAATGTGGTTGAATCTGGTTAGTTTATTATTCCTTTACATAATCATGCACAACATGCGTAATTATTACAGAGTCGGTATATATGAAATGATGTCATACATTTTGGAAGCGATGATTCTAAAAGCTGTTGCGTGAAAAACAACAGTTATTTGCAAGATTCTCTCCATAATGTACCTCAGTAATCAATCAAGCGATAGGTTATTGAATGTAATAAGCTGAAATCTCCATTGTCTAGGGGGAAAAAGATCTGTGTAATATTCATCTTTGATGTCACGTGTTTTGTCAATATATACTGACCCTCGTTCTCCTGGAGATATGTATGTACTCGATGAGATTTTATGAGCTTTCTATATACCTGTGTCTTATCTTTAGGTAAGAAGATCATGCATGACCCTATGGCTATGCGACCATTCATGGGATACAACTTCGGACATTACATGCAGCATTGGCTTAACATGGAAAAGCCTGGTCGTAAAGTGAGTTTCAATTGAAGATTCCATTTTCTCAGTCAATCATTATGATGCCATAATCAACTACGTGACATTTAGAATGATGTCATAATCAATTATGTCATGAATGATGTAGCTAAGTTCATCACAAACACTTAATTGATGATGGACTAAGAGTTGTTGTATGAGTTGTATGTCCTTACTATTTAAGAAACATGCTGTTGAATATTTTGAAACTAATTTGACTGTGCGCTGTTGCTGCCTTAGGTAGGAACAGCAAACACTCAAATAAGTTTCAAAATATTCAACAGGTTTCACCGTACAGTTTTCTTTTAATTGATAGTCAAGAAGTTCAGGGATCGCTCGGTCCCAACAAAAGCGAGGTGTGTACGGAGATTAACGAGGGATTGGTAGGGCATAGCTAAAACTGGAAAGGTCCATTTTATGACATGTCAAAATTCATGATTTTAACCCTTTAACACTCATATCAGCCAAAAACGGCTTCCGCAGTGATGTTGCAAAATGTCCATTTGCAGAACAAGTGAAGACTATTTTTGAAAATTTACCGATAACCGAGCCAGTCATTGTTTTCAAAAATAGTCGTCTTTGTCTGCAAATGGATATTTTCTATGAAAAAATGGAAATTTTCAAAACATTCAAGGGTTAAAGGGTTAACCAAAGTTTTACAAATGCTACAGTTAGAGTTTGTGAGCATTTGTCAACTTCTCTTTAATTTATAAAATATGATAAAATATTTTATTTTTAGTGATTTTTATTGAAATCTAATTCTCGTTTGTGATCCCCTTTAACCCTTAAATTTATTCAAGAAAATTTCAAAGAAATAGACTATTTTTGAAAATTTACCACTGTAATTACTGGTTCAGTTATCGAAGCAGTCATTCAAGTTGTAAATTTAAAAAAATAGTCTTCTCTTGTCTGCAAATGGAGATTTCTCAAGAGCACTTTTGAAGCCGTTTTTGGCTGATATGAGTGTTAAAGGGTTAATGCTTGGTTTACGTGTTTGAAGAAAGCTCGGGCAACTCTATACCTACGTTACCAGCAAGAGAAGGCTGCGGAATGGTGGTGAGGTCACAGATCAAAGTTATTATGACAATAAATTGGATATGTTATTTTAGCGCTTATCTCTATTTCATGGGCAAGACCTGGTTACCTCATCTTATTTGAAGCAAACATGCTCACCTTCTAGTCTCTCATGAAATTCTCATTTGATTATGTTACCAGATGCCAAAGATTTTCCATGTCAACTGGTTCCGAACAACAGAAGAGGGAGCTTTCTTGTGGCCAGGTTTTGGTGAGAATATCCGTGTTCTGGACTGGGTCTTAAGACGTTGTAGGAATGAGGACATTGCTCTGAATTCTCCGATTGGGCTTCTGCCAAAGAAAGGTACACGCGTAATGTCGGTTATTTGAACTATATTAATATTAACATAATCTAAAACCGATATATTTTGACTTTTAAGAGCAACTATATTGGTTTTTAACACAGGACATGATGAAGCACGTTAAACCTCGAAAGTGTGACAAAACTCAGCTCAAAATCAAATATAACTATCTGCCACATAGAGCCATCTTGAAAATTAATCACCAAAATTTAGGATTTCCGACATATTGCTATGTAGCACAAGATCTGCCAAGAATTTTAATTTGATCAAACTTAACAATGTTCTAAAGTCCAATATTTTGTTTTCGCAGGTTCAATAAATCTGGAGGGCCTAGGAGAGATTAACTGGGATGAGATGTTCTCTATACCAACACATTACTGGTTGGATGACGTGCGGGAAAGCCGAAGCTTCTTCTTGCAACAGGTCGGATACGACCTCCCGAAGGGTATCGCTGCTCAGCTGGATGAACAAGAGCAGAGAATCATGGAAGGTTAAGCGACGGCACAAGCGGTCGTGTAAATGTTGGATAATAATCTCCATCTTTAGCTTAATATTCCACTGCTGGCTTTCTTTCATACCAACAGCTGCGGTCGTCTCTTGGTGCCAACAGAGAATAGATTTTAGAATACTAATTTGAAAGATCTGGTGAAATGAATATACTTTGTATTTGAAATCATATGTACATTTTTTATTCTATAGTTATAGGTGCGTGTCTGAAATTTTTCTAAATGAGACAACATTGGTTTTCCTTCATAAGTCATAAAGGACAAATCAGTTTCCTTTTCAGTGAACCTTTATTTTCCTGAATTCATAAAACTATGCTCTCATTCAAATTAATTCATGAAAAATAAAACAATTTGCCAGAAAGACATCGCTCTCTGTTGAACCACTAACTATATGTCAAATTGTTTTACAAATATTTAACATATCCATGCATATTTGACTCACATTGAAATTTAGTGACAATGAGCCTTCATGATGGTTGAAGCGATATCCACTGATGTATACATGTTTTCAAGAATTTCATTCACGCATCTACAATTAAATATTATTGTCGATATATTTAATGCAGACACTGAACTTGTTTATTAGATACTTTTTGGTTTTCTAATTTATAATCTCATGTGCTACGAATGTTCTCCAATTGTGCTAAGATTCAGTAAAGGCCATTTAAACTTATTTCAATTTAAGTTCACAAGTTTTCAGAGTGGTTGTTATACCTCATTGTAATCACTTGAATATCTAACTGCTGTTAAACATGTTTAAATCTGTTAACCTCTAGATAACGTTTACTTTCATTACTGCTGTTTGCTGTATCTAAGATCCTACTCATTACTTTTAAAAATGTTATCTGAAAGTTGTTGCTGCCTTACACAGCTATGATCTTCAGTCAGATTATTTCTAATATACTCTGCAGGTTGAAAAGATGTACCTTTTTGTATTCAGATAACAAATACGCTTAATTTGACATCGCACAAAGGATTAGGCCATATTTGTCTTCCAAAATAATTGATTTTGTTGGAGATTTGTTTTACATAAAATAAATAAAATAAATAAACTATCAACTTTTCTATTTTCTCCAACGCGCGTAAAAAATTGTTAAACCGCTTTCACCCAGCTTATGAAAAACCTGCCTGCTTTCCCGATGCATGAATGTGCTAATGAAGCTGCTAACAACATAGAAAAGAATTTGACTGAAAGATGTTGATAACTAAAGTCAAATTGTTTTCAAAATAGTCTGCAGAATTTCCATTGAAGAATTTTAACAAAGATTCTATAATGACAGTGTTAAATGTGACTCATGACGTACAATTTAAGATTGATGCAGTGTTGTTAAACTTGTTGGTGCAAATTTTGTGACGAGGCTTGATAGAGCTACCTTATGTAACCCTCTATCGATTGACTCAAATTTATATGTATATGGGACAGTAATAATAATAATAATAATAAAAATAATAATAATAATAATAATAATATATAGTTTGGTGCAATAATATGATGATGATGATGATGATGATGATGATGATAATAATAATAATATAATGCAAGTAAAAGTTACTTTTAGTAAATATTTAATGCATTATTGTTGATTGATATGTTGTTCTGTTTTATTGATGTCGGATAATATTATTCAGCCTGTAGATTACAGAACTTATGATTTCGCTCATTTATCTTTCTAAAGACAAAGTGTAAGAATAGTTATATATTTTAGTAAAAATGTTGGATTTTGCTCAGTGTAATCATCATCATCATCAGTAGTAATTGATTTTGAACAATCTGTCAAATTTATTACTGATTATGTCAGTAGATGTATTTTTTTATATACAATAAGTTTTTAAGAATTTTAAGAAATTTTTTAATATAATTGTTGATGCATAGTGAATCATGAATTATGCGCTAAAATCTAATTTTATGAGTTGGTTGTACTGGAGACTGGTGTTGAAAAACAGTATCCTACACAACTACAGTTTTCAGCTATATTGTTTTCAAAGCATGCATCAGGTTAGTTTTGTAATCTGAGCTTCATAATGAATAGACAGAACAGAGTGGTACATTGATGGTATTTTGTTTTGAATAGTAACTTTATTCATTTAAGATTGATCAGGAACATTGAATTCTTTGCTTAGTCAATACCCATCTTCAGACCAGGAGAAGACCTTGACCAAGAGAAGACTATTTTTCTTAAAAATTTAACACTGAAATGACTGGCTTTATTATCGAGCCAGTCATTCCAATTATAAATTTTCAAATATAGTCTTCGGACCTAAAATCACCATTCCTCATGAACACTGCAATGACTGTTTTAGGTCGATGTGACCATTGAGGAGTAACACTTTAGTTGTCATGCTGGAGAAAAACCAGCCTCTGCAGTGGTCTTCAGAAATAAACAAGCCAGGCATTCTAATGGTAAGATTTAAAAAATAGTCTTCTCTTGGCCTGCAAATGGACATTCACTGAGCATATTATTACAATTTCTGGAAATGTCTTGACAATTAAAGGGAGCCATTGGAAAGTGCTCACTAGTGACCAGTTGTTACTAGTAACCGGTAGCCACTAATGCCGATCATCATATATTTTGAGTTCATAAAATTGGGCGTTCCTTAGGTGAATTGTTGACCACAAGTCTTAACGTCTTCTGATCACAGTCTGAGTGAGTTTGCAGATTTTTATAATATACCTAGTCATGAATTATAAACAGCATTCTACTTTTATAAAAACACATATCTAGTCTTCAAGCTCTATTTCTTAAAAAAACTTGCTACTTTCATGATGTCTTGAATTAGACCCTTGTTATAGGGCTGATTGAATGGGTATATATTGTAATCACTGCATGTCTTGAGTCCGGGTAGTAATTTCAGTACAGTTTCTAGCCTTTGTGCATGGATGCATTTTTGGGTAATGGTTTTTGCTTATATTTCACAGTTCAATGAACATGAAACATGTCACACCTAAGTCAGTAAGTCGTTCAAAATTAAAGAAAAATTTAACTTAGCGGTGGAACAGGATATTGTTTGTAGTGACACACATCACTGAAATTCTAGTGACCGCATGCTTTTGTTTGCTAGGGAGAAAAAAGTCCACATTCCATTTTATATTGGGTCTGTTATATGAATGACATTGAGAAAATCCAGAAATTCCATTTAACCAAGGAATAGTATGATTAGCGATGACGTTTGGGAGATCCCATCCGACCTGCTACAAGACTTGTATCTTGTTGTTGATTTGAAAATAAATATTACCTATTAATAAGGTCATTGGTAAGGTCATATATTAGTCTGTGTTACTAACGGGGTAGGCATGCTTTTATTTGCTAACAATGCGCCATTGTTCTGTTGTGATACTGTGTTAGACCGTAGTGTTCACTGCCTCATTAATCTAAGCCATTAAGGGACAGGATTTATGCTATTTTTCTTGAAAATACTTATACGTATAAATTATGAAAAATATATGACCAATTATGTATTTATTTATTGCAAACAGTATTGGTGATGGTTTAATAGCTAAATCTGTTTTAAGACCACCTTAAAATCTAAGAATAACTGTTAGAAGACTGAGGCCATCATTATAAGATTGTTTGTTTACCGTGTCTCGACTGATCTTCTAAAATTCCTGTTGGACGTAAGGTTCTTTATTTCTAATAATTTGTCTAAATCTTGAATCCAGAATCATTTCAATAAAACTATTCAGTTTGTTTCAATTTAACTCTTACCACTCTGATGTCAAACTTTTAAAATTTAAAATTAAATTAAAAGATGAACTGGTGTTCATTTTTCAACAAATTTTGTGGAAGATGGTGCCGTCGTAGACAGCAACATCATCCACCAAAATTGTTGAAAAATGTACGCCAGATTCTTCACTATCGGACCAATAAAAAATAGAATTTTTACATCAGAGTGTTAAGGGTTAAATCTTTGAAATAGTGAATTGGAAAATCTGCAAATATAATAGTCCTGATTTCACTCAATAACGTGCTATATACACGTTTGAAAGAACAGATGTGATTGGCTCAAATGTCTTAGTTGTAAAATCAAATCATGTGTTATGTAAGTTATGAGATGTTTCGTTTAAGTCAGAAGATACTCAGATTCTGACTCATAGTTTCTACCACTGCGCTTTAATATTTAAGTTATCATGATGGCTGTAAGACTGATCAATCTGCATCAATAACCGACAACAGTTTGACAGCGACTTAACATAGAACGATGTGTATGAGGAGGTTTATTATGATGTCGATCATGTGAATACACGTGCTGAACTTTCAGCTAGTCATTCTTATCGAGTAGTTCACCAGCTGTTTCATAAATCTAGCCATGCTCAACTTTTTAATGTACAGAATTTTGTAAATCTACTGATTTTTGGCAAGTCTTACACAAAATGTATCGGATAAACGAACAATTTGTTAATGATGGCCTTCTAGAATCAAAGTTATAGTGGTCAATTGTAATGATTAAGTGTCATAGAAAGTGTAATGAAATGATAAATAGCATAAATCTTGAGAAAATGCTAATTAATATAATTGATAATGTGTCTTCAATTTCAGTACCTGCGTTACATGTTTTTAAACCTAAAATCATGAAATCCAAAGTAAAATTTTCAAATTTTGGACTTTGTCTTGACTGATTTGATGCATTCAAAATCTAGTCAAAATACTGGTACTAAAACTGGACATACAGAAAAAGCCTAATTATTACAAAATATAATCTAAATCAATATTATTTTGAAAACAATTTGACATAAAGCTGTTGCCTTGGCACCAGTATACCAAGGCCATTGGGCCTATGGTTTCTTGTATTTCAATGATTTCTATGACTTACTCTAACAAATTAACTGATTGGTCAATTCTCATTAATTCTACTTTGTATTAAATTCCATAACAAGACTATAGTGCTCTGTTTTTGCTGTAGACATAGCATTATATATTATATGAACATTTGCGTTTCATCTTATCTAGGCCAGGTAAGTATACCGACTAGTCTTAGGACATTTATTACAAAATCCTGTCATCTGTTTCTACCTTTTTTGCTTCATTAACATAAAATCTGTTAATATATGATTTTTATAATACATTTACTATAGCAAAACAAAATATTTTGTAGAATAGATTTGTGAAATCATACCCTATAACCGTTTGCACGAATGTGAGTGTCATTTAATGTTGTGTGCAAAGTGAATATACTATCTCTAGCGTTAATGGTTTATACTGATCATATTACATCATATCTCAGATAGTTAATCATATTATCTCCTTAACACTTTAGCGGTCAAGAAAATCTAAATATTTCCTTATTGAATGTCCATTTGCAGGCCAAGAAAAGACTATTTTTGAAAATTTACTGCTGAAATGACGGGCTCGGTTATCAAGCCAGTCATTCAATTCCTGAAATGTCAAAATTGGCCTTCTTGGCCTACAAAAGGTTATTTCTCTTGGGCCAATTTGACCTCTAAAGTGTTAGTCCACACTGGGTACTGTGTAACAGAATTTTGTGCATCTGATTTTCAAATTCTTTTGTCATGCGTCACTCAGAATCCAGTATGAAATTAATCTCACGCACATATAAATATCATGTGATGATTATAAATGTTAACATTTCTCTCGTTATTAGCCATCTGACATGTCTGAATACTACACATACTATACTGTACTGCTTCTATGTACTCATAATGATATTTCTAAATGTTTATACTTAGGTTAAACCATAGCTTGCGATAGACTGTTATAGATGGGGTCTGTGGCTGACCACAATATTTGTATATGTGTCTAGCATTAGCTGTTGACTAATTACAATGACCTTTATGTATATGGATTGATTATTATTGTCAATTAATATTATTAACGATTAGCAATTACAAATTAAGTAACTGTCCAGGTCAGTTTTTTATTTGTGTAGTAGTTAGAACTTGAATCAGAAGAAATCCTGACATGGCTATTGACACTTCATCCCGCAGGTCATAGTTAATAGTTAATCCATTTCTTCCTTCAGTGGAACCAAGAAAATATTTCCAATGTAGTAAATAAGCAGTTGAATTTTTTGTAACTAATTTGACTGAAAGCCTTTGATAGAATCACGTTAAAGCGCAGAAAATGCTGAATGATTACCACTAAGATCGTCTCTTTCAACTGTTGCATATCATCATTCACTTCTACATATCATAGTAACTGTGATTATTTGAAAATAATGTTATTGAAGACTATTGCTAGTAGCAACATTTTAAAGCAATACAATTTGATATTAATGATCATCGATCTTTTACTACCCAGCTTCTAAATTTAACTAACCAACGAAAGCTAGATGGTGCTCCAATACATTCAATCCAGTTGGTAATGATTACGTTAACTCTTAGTACTCTGATGCCAAAATCTTAAATTTCAGTTTAAATTAAATGATAAACTGGTGTTCATTTTTCAACAAATTTGTCAGAAGATGTTACTGTCGTAGACAGCAACATCATCCACCAAAATTATTTGAAAATGTACACCAGTTTCTTTTGTATTGAAACAGTAAAAGACAGTATATTGACATCAGTGTGGCAAGGGTTAAACAGCACATGTCCCTACTGAAAACAGGTGGTGGTTTCTTAATATAACTCAAATGTCATACACAGATCATTACTTTGGCCTGCAATGTGTTTGAGATGTCCACATTTTGTGGTCGTTATAGAAATGATTGAATGTATTTTTTATCAAGATCTGGATACAATAATTCAGTAACTTGAATTTGAATTTATTTCAAAGTAAGCCAATTTCTCTCAGGACCATGTCAGCGACTCTGATAAAATGTAGATGTATGAAATAAAAACATTCACATATCTGTTTTTTATGTTCTTCTGTGGCATATGAATTTAGGTTGAATTCAGGTTCGTTGTCGAGGTACCCCGCCTACCACGATTACATATCCGAACGACCGAGAGTGTAATCGGATAACGGTATCACGTGGTAGAAATTCTACTTGATTACTCCTGCTTCAAGTAAGAGTAAAAGTGTGTGCAAGCATAGATAGGTAAAACAACCATGTGATATATCCATTTGAAGTATCTCTACGACGAACCCGAATTCAACCGTAGATACATACACACTCCTTAGCTGCTTGACATATTTCAACCAAATTTGGCTAGAAGGATTTCATCATGATAGGCTCCAGAACATCTATTCAGAATCTTGCTTGGTCAATTTTTGGGTGAAAATATTCGATTTTATGAAAAATTTATGGGAAATTCTCAAAAAGCATCTCATTCATAACAGCTTGGTAGATTTTAACCAATTTTAGCTGGAAGCATCTTACAGTGATAGGTTCAAGAAGTTTGATTGGTCAATTCTTTTTGGCCAACTATTTAGGATTTTCTGAATATTTTCTGGAGCCATTTAAAACACTACTCCTCCTTAATCAATGGCCCGATTTCAACGGAATGTGGGTGGAAGATCTTGTCGGTGTAGGCATTTTTTTGGCAGCCATCTTGGATTTTCTGAAAATTATCCAGAAATCCTTTAAAACATATCACCTCATAAACCGCTTGACAGACATTAACCAGATTTGGCTGGAAGGATCCTATGATGGTATCGTCTAGGTCTCTCTAGAATTTTGATTGGTTAATTTTTGTGGTGGTCTTCTTGGATTTTTTTAACAAGAATTTTCATTGGTCACTTTCTTTTGGTGGCTAACATGGATTTTCAGAAAATTATCCATCATGTTTATTTAAATGAAAATGGTCAAATGCTAATGGTCCAGATGAGCGTCACAGACCCTTGGGCATCTTGTTGAATTTAGAAATAATGAAATGCCTGCCAAGTGATGATACCGTAGAATGTTTAAAGGATTATAATTTCCAGTTCTACAAGATCTACAACATTTAATAATGTTGGAGAACTTAGAAGGTGACTTCTGTCTGACGAAAGCTGACTCAGAGAAACTGCTACCAATTAAAGGATATCTAGGGGAACCAAAGACAGAACAGTTTCTGTCTTATAATAGCCGAACCGTGGAATAGCCTACCGGAAGAAGTGGTGATAGCTCCACCTGTAAACGCTTTCGAAGCCCGCCTGGACAAACACTGCTCGAACAAAGTTATGGGGTACGAGTTCGAAGCTGATCTGATGACATGTGCTCTGAGACACACCGCATCTGAGTTCCGTGGCGTACTTTACCAGGTTTGGCGAATTGGTTGTAAATTTTTGATTTTGGGTTGGGTTGGGGGTGGGGGGGGGGGGGTGGGGTGGGGGGGGGGCTTGGTGGCATTGGCAATCGAGGGGTATCCCCCTTCCTCTAAGAGGGGTCGGGGTTTCTCACCCAGAAAAATTGTCTCAGAGAGCATCTCCTGCATTTCTAGATGAAAAAAATTGAACTTCAGTTGGTTATAGAAATTATCAGTTTTATTATCTTAAGAAAGTCTAGGTCCCACCTTATTCTTGATTTACATCAATGACCTGTGTGATAATATCAGTTCCGTAGTTCGTCTTTTTGCTGATGACACCATCATTTATGAGAATATCGCCGGCATCTCTGATGCTGATCGTCTTCAGTCAGACCTAATCAAACTAGCGGAATCGGAGAAACTATGGCAGATGTGTTTCAACATTGAAAAGTGCTACTCTCTCAGTTATACCGCGTTGAAAACCTATAGTGACTAACTACCAGCTACATGTTCATACGCTCAAACGAGTCAATAGTGCAGGATATCTACGGCTCACATTCACCAACAAACTTAGACGGAACAAACGTATTCAAGCAACTGCTGCTAAAGCCAACAACTGTAATTTTTGTATCTCAATCTATTAAATTGAAATAAATCTTAACATAATATGATGGTTTCATTACGTACAAATTATTGTAATCTTTTAAATCGAGAAAATGAATTAGGGACTCGTGCATTTGTTTGCAGAAACCTAAATGGATGGTCCAACAAAGGTACGTAGTCAATCTTACAAAAGCCTCATTCGACATATTCTCGAGTATGCATCCACTGTATGGAGCACACACCAACAAGGTGCCATCAATGATTTGGAGATGGTCCAGCGACTGTCAGCCTGAAGAATTTGTCGCAACTTCAGTTGTACCAGCAGTGCCACAGCTCTAGTCACACAACAGAAAATCATGAATGAGAATGCGTTTATGCTGTGAGGCACAAATCTTCCAACTACTCCAGATGCTTATCCCTTTGATCAAATGTGCATGTAAGTCACGCGAGCACGTACACATGCATACACACAGTGCACTTCTAACTGCTCCAGTAAGTGGTACAGCCTCTCCTTTATCAAAGTCCACCATTACAGGACATGGGAAGAATCTTGTGAGAACTCGTCCATTTCTATACATGATGTAATTCAGGATGATTCAGATGATATGCTGCTTGAACTTTCAAATGGACTAAATGATAACCTGTTGTTGTTGTTGCTGCTGTAGTTATTGGGCGCTTACACCTAGATGCATTTGAGCCATGCCTCTATCTTTGAGGTGTTTCACTAAAGGGTTGCGAAGCTCCCCCTCCCAAAGAGTTGAAAAAAGAGTAAAACTGAAATAATCAAAACTTAAGATGTTGCTAGGGGTGTATGCGTTGTCTGTCGCTGCTTAATGAGCTGTTGTTGGTTGGTGGGTGTCAGTGTTGTATGCTGTGTAAAGGAGTGGTGGGAGCGGGAATTAACGTATTTCTCTCGGAGGTGGGATATGGGTGGTCTGTGAAATTAAATCTAAAAACGGAAATCAAGCAAACATTTAGGAAATAAAAAATATTTAGAGATGATTAAATAAACAAAGAACGGGGGAAATTGAAATTAAAATCTATTGTTTGCAAACGAAAATTTCAAGTTTAGCACTTAAAATCATACCCTGTTGCTGTTTAGAAATAATAAGTTGAATGCAGAGCAAAGCAGAGCCACAGCATCCACAGTAAGAGCGACGCTACGTCAGCCATGATTCCCGTGCCCAGTTTTCGTGTTTCCAGAGCTCCACACCTCGTCTCCACATCTGCGTCATTGTATCATCAGGTAAGGTGGCACTAGAAACACAGCAGCGAGGAAGCAACACTGTTAGCATCTCCATACGACCAATGACCAATGGTATCTCTGGGTTGATTGCCATCTCATGATGACCTCTCAATGGCTTATTAGTCACAAATATGACTCAAACACCCATGCCATCACCAGACAACATGGACCGGACACATTACTGATTGCAAAGCCCCAAAAGGTTGTAAGGCTACAACAGCTGTCTTCACCCAAATGGACTTCATACTATGCAAGACAGCAGCAAAACCCGTGCTACAGAATGCTCATTCCTATGGAGGCACATACCTCAATTCTGACCATAAGCCAGTCATAACATGCCTTCAGATGAATGATCTCTGTCAGCTCCGTTCCAAACGAAGCCCCATCCAAAATACTGAAATCTATGGAATGATCAGCTATCAGCACCATAGGTGTTCTTAAAAACAACCAAACTAGGTATACTGACGACCCTCTAGTAGTAAAACTGTCAGCAGAACAGAAAGCGTTTGGCTGCGCATCTATCAAAGTATCCAAAGTGAAGACCGCACCAAACTATGCCAGGAGCGCAATAACATTTCGCGCCACATTAATGAACACTTAAAAGATCTTGATATTCAACAAGCAGACTCCCTAGCAGATGAAATCACTGCCATGGATGACTGTCACAAAATGTTTCGCGCAGCTCGAGCACAGAGTTACTTGCTACACACCACGATTCACAGTAGACGACTTAGGACACTATAAGGACTGGCCAGGGAAAAGCTGAAGCAAATCCCGATGATGAGCCCGTGCACCCATTCTCAAGCGACCCCAGGCTATTGCTGATACCAATTAAGATGGCAGAAGTTGAGAAGGCACTTAACGCCCTAAAAATGGACGTGCATCTGGACCTGATGGCATGAGCAATGAACTATTCAAATATGCAAGTGACATTATCTCAAAACCGACCACGCACCTAATCAATTCAGCTTTTATGCACCACCTTCCCATCGACGCTGTAGGCCAAGGCACCCATATCGCTCTACCCAAGCATAAGAGGCCACCTGCAACCACACACCCCACCCCAGCCAACCTGCGGCCCATTGTTCTCCTCAACAGCATACAGAATATCCTATCCCATGTTACTCTATGCCGCATCCGAGACAAGATCGATGATGTCAAAGTGGCTTCAAACGTAGACACAGCTGCGCAGACATTGTATGGGCTCAACACATGCTTATGTCGGTAGCCATGTCCAAACACTGTGATTTCTACAAAATGACATTGACATGTCATGAGCCTTCGACACAATTAAACACCTGAAAGATCCTAGATGTACTAAGCCAGGCCAGTTGCATTGAAGATGAGCTACGACTAGTGAGACTACTGCTTGCAGACACTAAGCTGAGAGTATGAGCCATGTCAATGGTGTCTGTAGAGTTTGAGAATCAATCGCCCCCCCCCCCCCCCCCAGGGAGATGGTCTCTGGTGCTTTTCACCTGTTACCTTGCTGCTGCATTGAAATCCATGCAGGAACGTTCCACAAGACCAAGCCCTCCAGTGTCAATACTGAGCATGCCACTAGAGATGGAATATGCCAACGAGTTGGACTTTATGATGATGAGGGTGATGATGATGATGATGATGAAGATCAACGTTAAAAATTCTGTCAACGCATAATCTGATCAAAAATACATTTATATAGCCTAAGACAATAATCCATACTTGTTTTAGATAGTATTTAGCATCATTACTTTGATTATTTTGTGTAAACTGCGAAAATCGTTGAATGGACGGGTTAAATAGGGCGTTTTTCTTAGTGTCATCCGTTTCCGTGATTTGTTTACCGTAGCAACGGTAGATAGTCAGTTCTACCTGGCACATTCCTGCCAAAATAATCAATTTTCAATTGTATTGTAAACTTGATAGAATCAAAATGTGCATAAAATAATTTAAAATATGAGATTATTGTCCATATAAATTATTTATAAAAAAAATAAATAAAAAATAAAAAAGCATGTTCTGTGCATTTGACTTTAGGATAAAATATTAACCACATTTATTTGAAACAGTTTAAAATGCGATAATGATTTCCATACAAACTATAGCAATAATTGGTTATAGTTATAGTGTGTTGACATATACCTAAAGCTGAACACACACCTTAAACTTTTATGAATTGTTTACCGTTGTTAGTTAGGTCTGCTGCATTGATCGTCAAGCGACATTGCATCATTAAAATAGTATGCCTGAATAGATATAGTTAATTCAACAAATCAAAATCGTTTGCAAATACACATACACACACATTTAATAATAAATATAGAAATAAATAACAATATAGGCCTATAATTTAGCAAAATAATGTATTCAATTTATTATGCACTTGTGTTGCCTCTCTTGGCTGCCCATCCTAACTAACCTCTGTGTGCATGTTCTCTCAATCCTCCGGCTGCCCCTGTGTCATATTCTTTCCCCGAGTGGCTGCGAGGCAGAGAACCTAGCACTCTTTTTCTTACTAATATATTTGTAAGTAATTCTATCGTGTGTGTGGTGTCCTTTGCACATACATTGAAGCTACATAAGCTTGCAACTAGGGATACTATTTAAACCATAGCTAATCTACTGATTTGCAATCAAACAACATTTGTACTTATTACAGTCAAGCAAACATCTAACCTGTTGATTTGTGGAGTTAAGAACCATGGTGTGCGAGGATTGTAAAGATCCTGCAAAGCAGACTCAATATGTGTCATCTGGTTATTGACTCTGTAAAGAATGCGATAGTACAAGGGAGGAAGAGGTCCGCAGGAAATATTTTTCGGCAGAAACTACAAATCAAGTTACTGCCACAGCAACACCTATAAACACTACAACAGCAACTAACCTAGAGGACAGTGCAAATGCTCTAGCCACATAAAAAATGGTGACCCCTACCAAGCTTACACCTACCAATAAAACCCCAAGTAAGCATGACCTTGTCAATGACTTAAAGGAAGGTGCATGCCAGTGCGGCGAGCCAAATAACCCATATATGATAAGGTGTCAGGTTTGCAAAGCATGGCTACATTACAACTGCTCAAATCTACCCCCCATACATGCTAGCTGCTCTCACAACATCAAAGGGCAAATACTCATGTAGTTTCTGCACACCCATCTCTAGCCACATACTAGAGTTTCTGTCATGGTATGAACTAACATTTGATAAGAAATATATGGGAAATGCAAACGAAATTCTGCTCAAAACATCACTAGTCAACACAACGAATGACAAAGTGTCAAGTCAAACGGATAATAGTGAGTCGACCAACATACCGCTTATAGAGATAACAAATGAAGACTCAGTAGAAGTAATAAAAGAAAGCCCTCCCAAGTCAACAAATGAGGGCACAAATAGCACACAACATACAGAGGAAGATTGTGCAACCTCAGAAGAAGTCTATGACTCGTCTACCCAATCAAAGGTTCATCTAAAACCTACTGTTAATACGGCTAACCATGTAGCTACACATGTGTGTGATGCATACACTGAAACAAACATGGGTGGTTATACTCAATTAAAACCCTCAGATGACTCTTGTAGTGAGATCCTTAGTGATGTCCTGGAAGAGATCAGACAGATCCGAAATGAGTATGCTGCTCTAAATATACAAGTGCAAGAATTGCAGATGAGTAAACAAAATGAGATAACTAGTGGCCATACTCATATGTCCAACCATACTGATCTTACAAGACCCAAAGAGCTACTAGAACAGCACAAACAGACAGCCGTTGAACATGTTTCTGTTCCGACCTCCAGGGATATCTCTAGAACCCAGAGTGGTCGTACACATAATATACAGACAATGAATAGGCGAGATGCACCCCAGTTGGGACAGGTAACCACCAAAGTGCAATTAACAAATACAATACACCCAACCAGAGGACCTAGGCAGATACCCAACCAGGGTTGTTCACAAATGAACCACCACATAAGTAGCAACACTATTAAGCCTGGGACCAGAAGTTACAGCCATGTCGTTGCTAACAACAATATCGTAGAAACTCCATACTCTCCATCATTCTCTAGACAAACAAATGGTAACAACCACAATATGAAGCAATCTGCTGGCAAGTTATACAGCATACTTTCTGACCACACCAATAACAACAACATTGATCAGGGTCAAGCTCGCCATGCAAATACTTATCAAAAGAACAAAACATCACAAAATGCTCTAATTATTGGAAGTTCAACTCTGAGAAAGCTCAGCGGAATGTACATGTCATCTGAAACAACAAATGTAACTGCCCGTTCTTATGGTGGGGCACGAATCGGTGAAATTGCGGATAAACTTGAACAATTCCTATCAACTAACCACTACACCACACTTGTAATCCATGTTGGAAGCAATGATATTGCCAAGCGTAGAGTAAATGGAATGATCAATGACTACGATTCGATGATTGAACAAGCCAAGACACTAGCACCAAATATCCAAATATTGGTCTCTTCACTGCTGCCTCGACCTAACAATAGATACGAGAACAACTTGGTTTTCCAATTTAACGAAATGCTAAGGTCTCTAGCTACATGGCATGGTGTAACATATGTAGACAACTCTGAACTGTTCACCCACCCCAATGGGGAAGCCAATCTACTACTATTCAGGGACAACATACATCCCAACCACAATGGTCTTTGTCTACTATCCGAGAACATAACCAATTATGTTGCAACTTCTCATTCACTACAAAAGCGAACAAACATGAGAGATTCACTCTCTCAGGATTTTTTATAAGGGAGGGCGATAGGGGGGGAGAACAACTGTAGCCTTATTAAACATATGCCAAGCAGAACACAGCCCGAACCAATTGCATTAGCGAACCGATATCACCTGCTAACCGACGTATCCACACATAACAATACAACATGTATCGATAAAGCAGACAACCAGCCAAATCCACATGAACAAATAATTACACAACCAAACAGCATTCTGAAGAATTATCACCATACAATAAACCCAACCAAACAAAATAAAACCATTGTACATGAAGGAACTTGTAAACGTGTTAACACATGTGCATATCTCAAACACCCATTTGGAAACATGCCAACAAAATCACAGTTAATACTAAATAAGGTGATAGACAAGAAACGGGGTCTACTACACAAAGGACCAAATAAAACAACTAGTGCTACCCAGAAGTCTCAATGTAATATGAATAATTCCAACAAACTTAAAGTATTTTACACCAATGCAGATTCAGTTTTAAATAAGAGGCAGGAGCTACAAATAAAGATATCGCAGCTATCCCCCCATATAATTATAATCACAGAAACAAACCCAAAACATCTAAGATATACTGTTCAAAAAGAAGAGCTGCAAATCAATGGCTATGATATATTCACCAATATAGACAAACAAAACGTCCGTGGAATAAGTGTACAAGTTGCATCATCCCTAAATCCCACAGAAGCAAAATCAACTCTCCGAAATCTACCTGAGGAAGTAGTTGGAGTAGAGGTTAAGTTAAAGGGGTCAGATACATTGCTAATCCTGGCAGTTTATCGCAGTCCAAACTCAAACGAAGAAAACAATACAAAATTAAATACATTTATTAAGAATGTGTCTGCCAAAAAGCAATTCTGCTAATTACTGGCGATTTTAATTTTCCAGAAATTGACTGGAAAGCAGGTGGTATTCTCGTAAAACAATCACAGCACGCTGATTACTTTCTGGATGCTGTAGGCGATGCTTTCCTTCACCAACATATCTCATTTCCCACAAGATATAGAATAAATTGTGAGCCTAGTGTCATAGATTTAGTATTCACCAATGAGGAAGAAATGATTGACAACATAATCCCTCTACCAGCCCTTGGTAAAAGTGACCATATATGCATTTATTATGAACTAAAATGCTACGTTGAACCACAGCAGAATATGACCAATAAATTGGCTTATGACAAAGGTGACTATTCCGCACTACAATCAGCTCTAAGTATTAACTGGGAAGCACTTTTCCACAACAAATCTCCCGAAGAATGTTGGATAAATTTAAAAAATCTTGTAAATAAATTCACGAAAGACTATATTCCAACCAAACAAGTTAAAAACAATAAAAGATATAGACCACCCTGGTTAGACAGAAAGGCCCTCAAGTTAGTGCGAAAAAAAGAAAGGAAGTGGAAAAGGTATCTGCAAACAAGAGCATCAACAGATTACAACAAATATGCTAGTATACGAAATCAGGTGAACCAATTCTGTAAACGGGCAGTTAAAAAATATGAGGAAACTGTAGCTAAAAATAGCAAATCTAATCCAAAGTCATTCTGGGCTTATGTAAATAGCCAGCTCAAGTCCAAAGATAATGTGGGAGACTTAGAAGATCTTGATGGCAATTTAATAACCACAAACGAAAGAAAAAGTCAAGAACTAAATCGCTTTTTCTCTAGTACCTTCACCAATGAGAACCTAGATAGTATCCCAACATTTACAACAGAGACTACAACAACAATAAACAATATTGCTGTCTCTGTTGAAGACGTCAGAAAAAACTTGCAGATTTAAAAACAAATAAATCAGCTGGTCCTGATGACCTGCATCCAAGAATTTTACATGAACTAAAAGATGTATTATCTGAACCACTTAGCATAATTTATAACAAGTCATTATCAGAAGGGACTATACCGTCTGACTGGAAATGTGCTAATGTTATACCTGTGCATAAAAAAGGAGCAAAGAGGGATCTGAACAATTACAGACCCATCAGTCTAACCTCAGTTCCATCCAAAATACTTGAAAGCATAGTAAGGGACAAGCTGATAGAGTATATGAAGAAAAGTGAAATAATTACCGAATACCAACATGGGTTCCTACGGGGGAGATCAACGGTAACTCAAATGCTAGAAGTAATAGACGAGTAGACAAATGCTTTGGATAATAAGAAATCGATTGATGTAATTTATCTTGATTTTAAGAAGGCTTTTGACTCTGTACCACACGAGCGATTGTTTATCAAGTTAAACGCATATGGTATTTCGGGGAAACTCCTAGAATGGATTAAGTCATTTCTAATAGGAAGAAAGCAGAGAGTCGTGGTTAATGGGGCAGCCTCAGATTGGGCCAGGGTCATAAGCGGTGTCCCACAGGGCAGTGTACTTGGCCCACTACTGTTTGTAATATACGTAAATGACATGCCAAGAAACATAAAATCCAGACTCTATCTTTTCGCAGACGATACTAAACTGTTCAACTCAATAACTGATGTCAGTGATTGTGAAATCCTGCAAAATGATCTAGAGGCCATTCAAAACTGGGCCCAAAATTGGCAATTAATGTTCAACACAAACAAAAGCTCAGTTATGCACATTGGCCACAAGCCAAGTGCCAGTAATTGTAACTACAAACTCCTTGATAATGATATAACAGTAGCCCTAAAGGAGGAGAGCGAGATCAATGATCTGGGTATAATAATCGATTCAAACGTAACATTTGAAACCCATATAAATAACATCACATCAAAAGCCAACAGAATGACAGGGCTTATATGGAGAACGTTTCATTCCATACTACAGACATATTTAAGATGCTGTACCAAAGTTTAATACGCCCTCATCTGGAGTATGCTGGCCCCGTTTGGTCCCCACACACATGGAAATTTGCCGAACAATTAGAAAAAGTCCAGAAACGAGCGACTAAAATGGTACCAGCTTTGCGGAACATGTCCTATGAAAATCGTCTTCGGAATCTCAACTTACCAACCTTAATGTATAGAAGAATACGAGGAGATCTCATAAATGTTTTTAAGTATCTTAATAATATCTACTCAGTAAATCCCAGTAAACTATTCACATTAAATCAAGATGACAGAACACGTGGCCACAAATTCAAACTTAGAAAAACTAGAGCGAATACTAACAATAGACTGAATTTTTTCTCCAACAGAATCATAGACTGGTGGAATGCATTACCGGAAACAGTCGTTGACGCACCTACCATAAACACATTCAAAGCTAGACTAGACACAATCTATGTAACGCACCCAGTGTACTACAACTATAGAGCATTAGATAAGCCAAATCACCCGAAAATCACCATATATTAATAATTATAGTTTATACACCAGCTGATAATAGGACGTAAAAGTCCTGGTAAGCTGTATACTTGTTATGTTATGTTATGTTATGTTTATAGACGAGGAAAAGAAACCCTTTGACGAACTTCTCCCAATAGCTGCAAGCAAATTAAAAACTGAGAATCCCTTTATGAATGAATCCAAAACAAGTTCACCCACATATACCTATCTACAAAGCATGAAACTAAAGAAAACGACGACCCACTTCATGGCGGTGAACCATGGAGGAAAAGTAAAATCCTGGGCTCACTGCTTTGCAATACTGCTGACATTGCTGCACACTGCATCATGGGCAACATCGCTTTCCAGTCCTGGAGACTGGATTAGTAGATCAAAGATGCGCTTGATAAAACGGCTACGTTTATACAATGCAACCTGCGTATCCTTGATGCTGTATAAATGCAACAGCTGGGCTGCTCCAAAGGCAGCTCTAGACAAACTCGATGCCTGCCACCGCAAACACCTACGCACCTCACAGCATAATTTCCAACAACATTTTGACAAGATGTGTAATACGTCGCCACTGTGTGTAAAAGTAGGCCGGTAAAGATGGTCCATGTGTGGCCATGTGCTAAGGATGCCAGAAGAGACACCAGCACAGAGAGCCTTGGAATTCGCCCTACCCTGAAACAAGAGAGAACATCATTGCATAAATCTGCTAAGCGTGCTACGTGCTGACCTCAAGAAAGCAAGAGTCGGTACACTCAAGTCAAGAATGGACCTGAGGAAGCATGATTTTGGCTGAGGACAAGGCACACTGGGCAAACGCGAAGAAGGAAGGACTGATTGCAGCTGTGCGTGCGTGCGTGCGTGCGTGCGTGCGTGCGTGCGTGCGTGCGTGCGTGCGTGCGTGCGTGCGTGCGTGCGTGCGTGCGTGCGTGCGTGCGTGAGTGCGTGCGTGAGTGCGTGCGTGCGTGCGTGCGTGCGTGCGTGCGTGTGTGTGTGTAGGCGTGCGTGCGTGTGTGTGTGCGTGCGTGTGTGCGTAGGTGTGTGTGAGTGCGTGTGTATGTGTACGCGTGCGTGCGTTCGTGCGTGTGTGTGCGTGCGCGTAGGTGTGTGCGCGTGCGTGTGCGCGTGCGCGCGCGTAGGTTTGTTTGCGTAGGTGTGTGTGTGCGTGCGTGTGTGCGTATGTGTGCGTGCGTGTGTGTGTGCGTGTACGCGCGCGTGTAGCTGTGTGTGAGTGCGTGCGTAGGTGTGTGCGTGTGTGCGTAGGTGTGCGTGCGTGCGTGCGTGCCTGCGTGCGTGCGTGCGCGCGCGTATGCATGCATATAGGTGTAGGCACGTTTTGATCATTACTTGATGTGCACCCAAAAAGAAAAATGGAACAATGATTGGATTTAGGCAAATATATGGCTTTTCTTTTGTCACACATATCAGTGGCTATTGCACTAATAGCTTTGCGCTTCTTTTCTTCACTTAATGGAAGCGTGACATCAACTATTTCTGTATTTCTTCTTTACTATCATGACTATGATATTGCCATACGTACTTTCAAGCTTGTTCAATATCTTAATTTGATCACAGATTGCAGACAATCTTAATTTATGTTTA
Organism: Chaetoderma sp. LZ-2023a; assembly: GCA_034401795.1. Lineage (NCBI taxonomy): Eukaryota > Metazoa > Mollusca > Caudofoveata > Chaetodermatida > Chaetodermatidae > Chaetoderma > Chaetoderma sp. LZ-2023a. The sequence goes on from CM067367.1 coordinate 117,062,092, forward strand.
TTTTATTTAGGTTCAGCCTAAGCAACATCTTGCTTACTAACCTCATATCAAATGTTGTATATATCATACACTTACTTCCCTGTGACACATTCCCTTATCTGTATCACCCTCATTTCCTTTTTAACATCTGGGTGTAAGCGCTAGGTGCTGTGATACCATGTAAGTACAGGGCCGGCTCTAAGTTTAATGACGCCCTAGGCAAATGCTGAATCTGAGAGTGGCTCAGAGGGACGATCTCCTCCGTGTGCGTGCGTGCGTGCGTGCGTGCGTGCGTGCGTGCGTGCGTGCGTGCGTGCGTCGTGCGTGCGTTGCTCTGTGAGAGCTTTTCAGCTATCCAGAGTGACGTATGCAGGGTCGGATTAAGGGTTTCATAGGCCGTAGGCACATATTAATCAGAGGGTGACCGAGTGTTATAGCCAAACCAAAAGGGGAATTTGGGGTCCACATCGCCACCCCTCATCCACACACACTAGTGAAAATTTGGAAATCTGGATGCTGTCAGTCGGCCTCTTTTTGCATTTTCGGAGGTAAATATGGATCATTAGTTGATTGTTAAATTATTACATTTTTGTCACTAGTTAGGAATTTAATGGAGCCGGGAGCCTATCACCCAGGCAACTGCCCCACCCACAGCCTCACGACGATACTAAGTGGACTAAGTCACAGGAGGTAATACCCAAGAAAATTTGAAATAATATAAATATTTTGACATCATTTGGCCATTAAAGATTTACGAAAATTTGGCTTTGAGAGCTATCAGATAAGATTTGTATGATAAGCCTCATTACGGAGCGGTGATTCTTATCACACCATAAAAAGCAAGGAAGATATGGAAAAACAAAGCCATCGGGCTAGTGGTGTTATATAGCTTTGTTTGTTCATATGCTCCTCACATTTTTAGTCGCCCCTCCCCGCCCCACTAACTGTCGAAGCCCTCTCCCCCACCCCTAAATTTCGTATGCCTGGACACAGTACATATATAATGGGTAATCAGGCCCTATACGTATAGATGTTGTTCAAATTTCAATTTCTTTCTAGTTTTTCCCTCGACTTACATGCAATTATATGGCATTATTTGAGCTTAGAAACTAGAAGCAAACCCTATAGCCAATAGTGCACACCTCTGCCATACGGTATGCCATTGTTGATCTTGTTTTGGACCGTTTCTCCAGTAGGCTGCCCTATCCTAACTCATGGAGCATTTTTAAAACGCCACTGTGTCTTTGGTAGTCACTATGAGTGAAACGAGCTGCGCGACGCTGGACCCGATCAAGTTTTTAAATGTTTTCTGGTGGTCTGGAGGACTTGACACTTGGATGGGTAGATCTCCATTAGCCATTTACTCTCCCACTCCTGTAGCCTGCCAAGATCTTGCTGCGAGCCTGTGTATCAGCAACAGATTTCACCACTCTGTAAACTACGCAGTCATCTGCAAAAAGGCGTACAGTTGTTCCAGCAGATATGCATTCAGGCAGGCCATTGATGAAAAGGAGGAATAACATGGGTCCCAGAACCGATCGTTGTGGAACCCCTGATTTGACATCTTCTGTCTTGGATTTTACTCCGCCGACGATTACCGCTTGCGTTCGATCAGACAAGACGTCCCTGGTCCATTTGCTGGTGATTCCTCGGATGCCACAGAACTCGATCCTTTTTACCAGATGTTCGTGAGGAACTTTATCGAATGCTTTGGAGAAATCGAGAAGAATGAGATCGGTTTGAAGTCCATTTTCCGTATTCTGGATGAGGTCATTTGCTGTGAGAATAAGCTGGGTGTCACATGATCGTCGCTTTCTCAAACCATGCTTTGCATCATTTAGGATCTTACTGGAGTCTAGGTGTCTCATGTGTTATAATAGTTTACAGCATATTGATGTCAGCGAGACAGGTCTGTAGTTGTTGACCTTACTACGGTCTCCTTTCTTGAAGATTGGGCCCACAAGAGCCTTGTTCCAGTCACTGGGATTTTGCCTTGTTTCAGTGATGCTTGAAAGAACATGTTTATCATTGGCGTGATTTCGCGAGGCTGTCTCCTTTAGTAAGATGCCTTATGTGTTTGATGTCGTTAAGCAGTACGGTATTTCCGTGTTCAGATCGATTGTTACATACACAAAACAATGTTTCTGTTTAACAACAAATGATGACGTCATAGACACGCAGTTGTGATGTAATAAAGCAAAGTACACACTTCCGGGTTGTGAATTACGCGCAGAAACGTCATACTTAACAAGCCCATATCTATTCTTAGCTGCTATGTTTTGTGTGTCACCATAGTGTCATGGGGTATGCTGAACAAAACCTCTCAATGGGATTGGGGCCCAAGTGTTCATCTTCACTCCACTCCATCACACCGTTTCCACCACGAAGCCAACATAGCCTGTGGTAGCAGAAGCACATCATCCTGAACTATGACAAGGCCAGCATAATGCTTACACGGGGTGCCATCCGTGTGGTAGTGGAAGCACAGCATCCTAGTCAGTGATTTTATGGTCACCTTAGACTTAGCTATGTTATTTCACGATTAGTTTAGATCAGTGTAATATAGATACACTTGGTTGATCAAGATTATATGTATATAATTGAAAAGCAATACGAATTTTAAGCAGGTATGCCTAATACTGTTAATATTGCTCAGATAATATTTGCAGAATCATTTAAAACATATTTTGAAAGCTAAATCCTGAAAAACGTTTTAATTGTACATGTCATCATCAGGGTTCCAACTCCAAGTTTCTAGGCACCATTTCTGAGTTGGACACATGCGACACATCAGAAAACTCCAAACTAACACTTAATTGAAAACCAAACAGAATATTCATTCTCCCAAAGAAGCATACAGTTACACTAACGTATGGAAGGAGACTCGGGTAGAAAATGATAATAAACCTAAAAACACAGAATTCCTGTATAGTATCACACAGAATAATAATGTATATCCTCACAGATACTCACAGATCCTCTTCTGACTGTAGGTCTCAACATGAGTCCTCTTCTGTCAGCTCCAGGTTTTCACTTTAACTATGTACAATTCACCTTTCCAGAGTATCCATCGATGATCTGACGTCATATGGCGTCATACTCAGGCTAACTCAGCTACGTCATAAATGATTCTATTAGGCCCGTCTTTAACTCTTAATACTTCGACCCGTTGCACGAATTGTATTTCTCTACTATTTAATAAACATAAGCAGCAACATCACCCAGTCAAGTTAGTTTCAAAATATGCAACAGCTTACCTGTATAGTTTTCTGGAAATTAATAGTCAGGGAGTTCAGAGATCGATCGGCTCCATCACGAGCGAGGTGTGGGTGGAGCTTAGCTAGAGATGGGCGGGGCATAGCTAAAACTGGAAAGGTCCATTGGATGTGCTTAGTAAAGATACAAGAAAACTAAAATCCCAGGAAATAACACGCCATTAGCCTATGCCGTCTAAATCATTGATGGTGAATTAATTTTATTAAATTGTACTGAATTTGTATAAAATAATTTATCATTTAGTTGCATATTTACATTAAAAAAATCATATTCTGTTAATTTTGCAAAGCACCCATGAAAAGTATTTGAATGCCATTAAATTAAGATGGTATATAATTAAGATTATCTGTTTATGTGATACGGCGGACAACCAGGACAAGCAATGGTATTACGATAGACGACTCGAAGAGATGGTTTGTGTGAAAGGACGGCCATAGCTGTAATGTTAATAAACAGCAATCATATATAGGACTGTACAATATACAATAATACCCAGCCAATAGGTATATTTATGGTATCTAAAACTAATAGATGGTGCTATGGTCCTCACCTAAACTACAACAGTTAACTATGACACGGAGACAAACACAGGACACGATACAAAGGAGTGTACATACAGACAGGCAAACTATATAATAATTTTGAATCTTTGATATGGGCGGGTTAAAAACGCATCAAAATTGATAGAGAAAGCTTGATGCCGGCAACGAGACTTTGGAAAGAATGAGGGGCTACCGAGGTGGCCACTGGCTCGCATTGATTCAAGAGACACGCTTTAAAATAATTGGTCAGACGTAACACAATGACCACAGTGATTGATTGGTCAACAGCCTGGGAACCCGACCAAACAATGATAGACGACTCGAAGAGATTGATTGGGTGACAAGACGACCATAGCTTTAATGTTAATAAACAGCAATCATATAGGACTGTGCGATGGTCGTCCAAATCACCCAAACCGTTATCTGAAAATAGTACAACATGCATGTGATGAATCATATCTCCACAATCTCCACATAGCACTAGCAATAAATTTCAATCCAAGATATGAGAGCTGGTCAATGCTGAATCTTTTCGGACTGGGTAGACTGGAGGCACCTGCTTTAACTTATGCAGCAGCAGCTTTCAGGCTGGCTAGTCTGGATGTGCGTAGTAAAGATACAAGAAACTAAAATCCCAGGAATAGTCCTAACATATCCAGACATTGCATACATAAGGGGAAATAAGTGAACGGGGCAGAGACGTCGAAAGTGTCAAATCTAACCCTTTTTCTCACCTAGCAGCCAGATCTCATATTTCTTCTGTACCTGTAGTTGGCGATTACTGCCAGTGTGAGTCAATCCCGTCCACCATATCTATCTCAATTCTGCGTCAATGCTTTTTATTTATTTCAAATTTTGATCTAATACTCCCCATTTGATCAATCTACAACTACAATAAGAAACACAGCTCAATACTAGCTGTTTAACTACTGTTGTTATTAATACAGTAACTATTACTATTATCAAGTTATTATGTGATGCATCTCTTTCGGTATGTTGACTTACCTACATGTATCTGTACATCTGTCATAAAATCTTTGTCCAGGCCAGATGGCATCTTCCTAATGAACAGATTCTGTATAGACAAAGGTTCATGATTTCGCTTCTTCCCTACTCGGATGGAAAAATTTTAAATTTTCAAAATAAAATAAAAGACCAAAAATAATAAATGTTACATTTTCTAGGTAGGTTTGATGCAAGATGCTGCAGTCGTACACAGCAACATCGTCCACCAAACTTGCTGAATATTGGACGCCAGTTTCTCTGCTATGTATGTATGATTACTGTATTCTGCGGCCGTAGTAGTAGAAACACCCTACAGCTGCAATCAGTCCTTCTTCGCTTTTGCCCACTGTTTCTTGTCCTTAGCCGAAATCCATAGCTTCCTCAAGTCCATTCTTGACTTGAGTGTACCGAGTCCTGCTTTCTTGAGGTCATCTCGTAGCACGCTTAGCAGATTTATGCAATGACGTCCTCTCCTGGCTTTGTATTTGCTGGCTCCGAGTAGGGCGAATTCCAAGGCTCTCTGTGCTGGTGTCTCTTCTGGCATCTTCAGCACATGGCCAAACATGGACCATTTTTGCTGGCCGACTTTTATAGACAGCGGCGAGGTATTCTTGTATAGTGCATCGTTGGAAATTGTTGGAAATTATGCTGTCTGGCCATCGGTGTCCAGTGATGATGCGTAGGTGTTTGCGGTGGCAGGCATCGAGTTTGTCTAGAGCTGCTTTTGGAGCTGGTCAGATGTTACAATTATACAGCATCTAGGATACGCAGGTTGCATTGTATAAACGTAGCCTCTTTATCAAGGGCATCTTTGATCTACGAATCCATAGTTTCCTGAAGGACTGGAAAGCTATGTTCCCCATGACGCAGCGTGCAGAAATGTCAGCAGCACTGCAAAGCAGTGAGCCCAGGATTTTACTTTTCCTCCATGGTTCGCCGCCACGAAGTGTGTCGTCATTTTCTATAGTTTCATGCTTTGTTGATAGGTATATGTGCGTGAATTCTGTTTTGGATTCATTCATAAAGAGATTCTCAATTCTTAGTTTGCTTGCAGCTAATGGGAGAAGTTCATGAAGGGGTTTCTTTTCCTCGTCTATGAAGTCCACATCGTCGGCATATTCCATCTCAAGCGGCAGGCCCAGTATTAATACTGGGGGGGGGGGGGGGGTTGGTCTTGTGGAACTTTCCCGCACAGATTTCAATGTGGCAGCAAGATAGCAGGTGAAAATCACCGGGGATAGACCATCTCCCTGTGGGAAGCCGATTAATGTCTCAAACTCTACAGACTTCACTGACTCGACTCGTACTCTCAGCTTGATGTCTGCAAGCAGTAGTCTCACTAGTCGTAGCTCATCTTCATTGCAACTGGCCTGGTGTAGTACATCTAGGATCTTTGAGTGTTTAATTGTGTCGAAGGCTCGTGACATGTCAGAGCCCATTTTGTGGAAATCCCAGTGTTTGGCCATGACTACCGACCCAAGCATGTGTTGAGCCCATACAATGTCTGCACAGCTCCGTCCACATTTGAAGCCACTTTGATATGATCTGGTGAAGTAATCGGTCTTGTCTCAGATGCGGCATAGAGTAACACTGGCTAGGATTTTCAGTATGCTGTTGAGGAGCACAATGGGCCGCAGATTGGCTGGGGGCCCAGGTGGCTTCTTGGGCTTGGGTAATGTGATAAGGGTGCCTTGGCCTACAGTGTCAATGGGAAGGTGGTACAAAAAAGCTGAATTGATTAGGTGTGTGATCGGTTTTGAGATAATGTCACTTGCATATTTGAATAGTTCATTGCTCATGCCATCAGGTCCAGATGCACGTCAATTTTTCAGGGCTTTAAGTGCCTTCTCAACTTCTGCTGTTTTAATTGGTGTTAGTAATGGCCTGGGGTCTCCTGAGAACGGGTGCAAGGGCTCATCATCGTTGTCAGTGAACTGTCCCTTGAACCATTCTCGGATCGCCTCGGCTTTTCCCTGGCCAGTCCCGATAAAGTTTCCTTCAGAGTTGTGTACAGTGAGTGGTGGCGTGTGGTCAGTAACTCTCGGGGCTCGGGCTGCCCGAAACATTTTGTAACAGTCATCCATGGCAGTGATTTCATCTGCTAGGGAGTCTGCTTATTGAATCTCAAGATCTTTTAAGTGTTCACTAATGTGGCGCAGAATGCTATTGCGCTCCTGGCATAGTTTGGTGCGGTCTTCACTTTGGCCACTTTGATAGATGCGCAGCCGCAATGCTTTCTGCTCTGCTGACAGTTTTACTACTAGAGGGTCGTCAGTATACCTAGTTTGGTTGTTTTTAAGAACACCTATGGTGCTGGTAGTGGATGATTCCATAGATCTCAATATTTTGGTTAGGGCTTCGTTTGGATCAGAGCTGACATCGATGTTAGCTATCTGCTCCCCGAGGGCTTTTTTGTATGACATTTAAGTGCCAGTGTCGCTGATGAGCTTGGGTAGGTTGTAGGTGACTCTTGCCTGGTATGGTGTTTATATATTAGGTGGAGATCGTTCATCTGAAGGCGTGTAATGACTAGCTTATGGTCAGAATTGAGGTCTGTGCCTCCATACGAACGAGCGTTCCAGAGTAAGGGTTTTGCTTCTGTCATGCACAGTATGAAGTCTATTTAGTTGAAGACAGCTGTTGTAGCCTTAGAACCTTTTGGGGCTTTGCGATCAGTAATGTGTCCCGACTATGTTGTCCGGTGACGGCATGGGTGTTTGAAAGCCATGTTTGTGACAAATAGGCCATTGGAACTAAGGAATGCCATTAGTGCATCTCCATTGCTGATGCGTGTGCCCTCTCTATAGGATCCCAATGCATAAGTCAAGTCCTGAACTTTTGTCTGCAATTCCGAGTTTACCCAGCTTGGAGTTGAAATCTTCACACACGAACAGTTGCCATCTAGCTGGGATTGTAATGGCGGAGCTCAGTTCTGCATAGAAGGAATCTAATATTGCTGGATTCTCTTTGGCTTTTTCGGTGGTTGGGCCGTATGCGTTGACAATTCGACACTTAGTAGTGGTGTGTTTTCGCATAGGTATAGCCAGGTCGATGAATGCAACTCGATCGCTGACGTATCCAATACTAATGAAATGATCCAAGACCCTTGGTCCGATTACGAAGCCTAAGCTCCGGTATGTGGCCTGGTTTTGCTCCATGAGCACTAGCTTATGGCCTGTCTGTAGTTGCTGCTCTGAGTGTTTAGCTACTTTAGTCTCTTGAATGCATGCAATATCGATGTTATAGTGTTCACAGTCTGCACCTAAGGTTTGCCTCTTTGATGTTGCACTCAGACCACGTACATTCCACGTAACTATGGTAAGCTCCTGGGAAGATTGCGTCGTACGAGGATGTCGAGCACAATTTCTTGTTTGAAGAAGGGTAGACATAATCAGAGTCGGCTCTGTATGTAGATGTCAGCCCGCATTCCTTGAGCCAGTAGCCACTCTTGAAACTATCGGATAACCGGTTTGGTGGCCATCTTGGATTATTTCCTCACCTAAAACTAATTTAAAATGTGTTCTCGAGAACCTGTGGGCAGATTTTAACCCCATTCTATCGGAAACATTATTTGGCCACAGCGATTTAAGTCTATTCAAATAAAGCAGGTGACCCAATTGGGACATCTTGTATATTGGCTGATTTATCGAAACTTCTTTAAAAAATCTTCTCCGAAACCGCTTGGGGATCAATTCATAACTCGTGAAACATCTAGAGCAAAAGCTCAACCAACTTTGTTCTACGCTACTTGATTGGAAAATGCGTCTGCGGCCATCTTGGATGGCATAATTTTCACGATAACAACCTCCCAAATCGCTGAAGGGGTCGGACCAAAATTTGGCAAGTATGATGAGGGACTAAGGGTCAATATTGTTTGTTCAATGTACGTTAGTACTTTAAAAAACATGAACAAATCGGATTTTAGCATTTTGGCATTTCACGGATTTGGATGCCAAAATTGGTTTTGTTTATGTTTTTGCGTGTGCTGGTTTCAGATTTGCCACTTCCAAAACTGTCAGATGAACATGTCGACCATCTTGCATTGAATTTCCGCCAAAAACTCATATAGTAAAGTAATGACAAATATAAAATGTTTTCTCGAGAACTAATGGATTGATGTGAACCGAATTTGGTGGTAAGGATCTTTGTGCCAAGTGGATCCCACTTTCAAATAAATTGAACAATTGATTTGGTGAGCGGCTATCTTGGATTTTTACAAGTCTTTAACACATCTCCGGATCGGCTTGGCGATTAATTCGAAATTTATGAGACATCATCTAAGGAAATAGTCAACTTATTCAAGGGATCGTGATGGGCAAATGCTTCTATGGCCATCTTGGATGACCTAGTTTTCATGAAAACGACTTTTAAGTTTGCTCATGCTCAATGGAGGTCAATGGAGGTTGTTACGTTAAAACATGGTCGCCATTGGCCAATCAGATTTTAGAAATTGTCTTTTTTACTTTTTATTTTTTTGGCATGCTGACTTCAAATTTGCCGTTTTCAAGACAGTTGGATTCTCAGTTAGCGGCCATTGATGATGATGACAGAGAGTAGTTTCCTCCACTGTCCTGAGAACCGCTGCAATGGCATAATCGCGGCTGTCCTGTAACCAGGACACACGTTGTTGCTTTGATACCTTGATCACTGCGTTTTTAAACATATATACCACGAGTCATCCACGCACAATATCCAGCGGGGGACCTCTCTCCCTCCCTCCCTCCCTCCCTCCCTCCCTCCCTCCCTCTCTACCTCTCTCTCTCTCTCTCTCTCTCTCTCTCTCTCTCTCTCACTGTGTGTGTGTGTGTGTGTGTGTGTGTGTGTGAGTGAGTGAGTGAGTGAGTGAGTGAGTGAGTGAGTGAGTGAGTGAGTGAGTGAGTGAGTGAGTGAGTGAGTGAGTGAGTGAGTGAGTGAGTGAGTGAGTGAGTGAGTGAGTGAGTGAGTGAGTGAGTGAGTGAGTGAGTGAGTGAGTGTGTGTGTGTGTGTGTGTGTGTGTGTGTGTGTGTGTGTGTGTGAGTGAGTGAGTGAGTGAGTGAGTGAGTGAGTGAGTGAGTGAGTGAGTGAGTGAGTGAGTGAGTGTGTGTGTGTGTGTGTGTGTGTGTGTGTGTGTGTGTGTGTGTGTGTGTGTGTGTGTGTGTGTGTGTGTGTGTGTGTGTGTGTGTGTGTGTGTGTGTGTGTGTGTGTGTGTGTGTGTGTGTGTGTGTGTGTGTGTGTGTGTGTGTGTGTGTGTGTGTGTGTGTGTGTGTGTGTGTGTGTGTGTGTGTGTGTGTGTGTGTGTGTGTGTGTGTGTGTGTGTGTGTGTGTGTGTGTGTGTGTGTGTGTGTGTGTGTGTGTGTGTGTGTGTGTGTGTGTGTGTGTGTGTGTGTGTGTGTGTGTGTGTGTGTGTGTGTGTGTGTGTGTGTGTGTGTGTGTGTGTGTGTGTGTGTGTGTGTGTGTGTGTGTGTGTGTGTGTGTGTGTGTGTGTGTGTGTGTGTGTGTGTGTGTGTGTGTGTGTGTGTGTGTGTGTGTGTGTGTGTGTGTGTGTGTGTGTGTGTGTGTGTGTGTGTGTGTGTGTGTGTGTGTGTGTGTGTGTGTGTGTGTGTGTGTGTGTGTGTGTGTGTGTGTGTGTGTGTGTGTGTGTGTGTGTGTGTGTGTGTGTGTGTGTGTGTGTGTGTGTGTGTGTGTGTGTGTGTGTGTGTGTGTGTGTGTGTGTGTGTGTGTGTGTGTGTGTGTGTGTGTGTGTGTGTGTGTGTGTGTGTGTGTGTGTGTGTGTGTGTGTGTGTGTGTGTGTGTGTGTGTGTGTGTGTGTGTGTGTGTGTGTGTGTGTGTGTGTGTGTGTGTGTGTGTGTGTGTGTGTGTGTGTGTGTGTGTGTGTGTGTGTGTGTGTGTGTGTGTGTGTGTGTGTGTGTGTGTGTGTGTGTGTGTGTGTGTGTGTGTGTGTGTGTGTGTGTGTGTGTGTGTGTGTGTGTGTGTGTGTGTGTGTGTGTGTGTGTGTGTGTGTGTGTGTGTGTGTGTGTGTGTGTGTGTGTGTGTGTGTGTGTGTGTGTGTGTGTGTGTGTGTGTGTGTGTGTGTGGCGTTTCAAGTACTACATCGTTCAGTATTTTTTTTAAATCTGAAATATATGGTGTTCTGATTACTTCAAGTAATAGTCATCTTTGATTTCTTTTCTCGCCAAAATGCATATAGTAAAGTAATAGGAAATTTAAAATGTCTTGAGAATAACTGGACAGATTTCAACCAAATTTGGTAGGACACATTCTTGGTCTTCCTGTAATTCTGGTCACAACATACAGGCGATGGCCTTTCTATTTGAAATACCTGTTCCAGGTGAGTGATACAATCCCCTTGGGCCATCTGCTCAGGGAATACACATGTTCTCCCCTTTCCAAATATAATCGTTGACTTTTATGGTGCGAAGAATCTATTTTATGTCCAATGGATGAATCCAGTTTTAGCTATGCGCGGCCCATCTCTAGCTAAGCTCCACCCACGCTTTGGCAGTGTTTGGCTCAATCGAACCATGGCCTCCCTTCATCTGAATTTCCAGAAAAATATACAAATAAGCTATTGAATATTTTGAAACTAATTTGACTGGGTGCTGTTGCTGCCCATGCCCATTAGTTCCAAAATATTCAACAGAATGTTGATTAAATAGTAAAGACATACAAGTCATACAATCTTACTGACTATTAAGCGTTTATGACGGACTTAATTCACCTTTCCAGAGTACTCACCCATCACCTGACCTCGTATGACGCCATAATCATCTCAGTGCGTGTATGATGACGTTACAATCATTACGTCACAAAGGGTTCAATATAGACCGTCACCAAATCTCAAATACTCCGACACGTTGTATGAATTGTGTCTTTGTAATTCTTTGCTATTTAAGAAACATGCTGACCATTAATATCCAGAAAACTATACAGGTAAGCTGTTGCATATTTTGAAACTAATTTGACTGGGTGTTGTTGCTGCCCTAGGCAGCAACAGCACCCAGTCAAATTAGTTTCAAAATATTCAACAGCTTACCTGTATAGTTTTCTTGAGATCTATAGTCAGGGAGTTCAGAGATCGAACAATCTGAACACGAGCGAGGAGAGGGTGGAGCTTAGCTAGAGATGGGCGGGGCATAGCTAAAAATGGAAAGGTCCATTACGTCATTCAAGACGTAAATGATTATGACGTCAGCTTCCATGTGACCTAGTTGATTATGACTTCGTATGAGTGGTCGATTGGCCGGATTCCTCTATTAATGACAAAAGACAAGATTTATTCTGGCTTTTCTAAAATTGTTTTACTTAGCCTTTGGACATTGAAGTACCAAACAGTACCTCAATTTCACAGTACTGCTTATGCAGGTAAGCCCAGCTGTTGAATATTGTGAAACTAAGAAACCTTCACCAGAATGGAATTGGAACATTATTATAACGCCATTTTCGCTATGCTGACCAGTTAATTAAATACTAGACTATAAACTTGTAAGTGTTGTTGTGTTTACTACTCTCTTAATAATACTAACCACCTTTAGCCTACTCTGCATCCATACATTAAGTTTGGATACTGTTTACAGAAATCTCTTCAAATAGGCAAAAAAGCAGTTTTGACCATGGCCTGCCTTTTCGTATTCACGTGCTTCCGGTGCATGAAAAAATGACTCCCGGGGACAGTATTACATAGCACTGCCGTATGCAATTTCATCTCCCCATGAATTAATGACTCCCCATCAAATAATAGTTTGACATCTGAAACTGTATAAATGATAATATTTCTAACGCAAACACGTATAGTTTGTGAAACACATGTTTTTTGTTTAACGCTAAAAATGCAGAAATAGCTAAAAGCACATGAGTAACCAGTTTTCGTGAGTGCTCGGCGTATAGTAGATCTAGTATCACAGACATCCAGGTCTAATCAAACGATAAATATGTTTTATTAATTAACAATTCACCAAATGTCTAGATACCGCTGCATATACCTTCCCTGTACATAATTTCCATTAGGGGTGGGGGGTGGGGACATTATGAAATAATGCCCCCCCCCCCCCCTCCAAAGTATGGGAATCGAAACATATATGTACTTTCACAACCCATTAATATGGTAGGGTGCTCCAAATATAAAGTTTTACAACCAGACACATCTAATCTCCACTCTCTAGCACTGGGTATTTTCATATACCTTCCCAGTACATAACTTCCATTTGGGGGGGGGGGGAACATTATTTCATATATGTTTCGATTCCCATACTTTGGAGTGGGGGACATTATTTCATGGCCGTTAAATTGGCCATGAAATAATGTCCCCCCCCCCCCAATGGAAGTTATGTACTGGGAAGGTATATGTAAATACCCAGTGCTAGAGAGTGGAGATTAGATGTGTCTGGTTGTAAAACTTTATATTTGGGGCACCCTACCATATTAATGGGTTGTGAAAGTACATATATGTTTCGATTCCCATACTTTGGAGGGGGGACATTATTTCATGGCCGTTAAATTGGCCATGAAATAATGTCCCCCACCCCCACCCCCTAATGGAAGTTATGTACTGGGATGGTATATATCCATTCCCATGGCTAGGGGGTGGAGATTTGATAAGCATGGGTGTGAACCTTTATATTTTGGCGACCATACCAAATTAATGGGTTGTGAAAGTACATATATGTTTCGATTCGCATACTTTGGAGGGGGGGGGACATTATTTCATGGCCGTTACTGGTTGTAAAACTTAATATTTGGGGCACCCTACCATATTAATGGGTTGTGAAAGTACATATATGTTTCGATTCCCATACTTTGGAGGGGGGGGGACATTATTTCATGGCCGTTAAATTGGCCATGAAATAATGCCCCCCCCTAATGGAAGTTATGTACTGGGAAGGTATATGTAAATACCCAGGGCTAGGGGGTGGGGATTTGATAAGCATGGGTATGAACCTTTATATTTTGGCCACCCTACCATATTAATGGGTTGTGAAAGTACATATATGTTTCGATTCCCATACTTTGGAGGGGGGACATTATTTGATGGACGTTAAATTGGCCATGAAATAATGTCCCCCAATGGAAGTTATGAACTGGGAAGGTATATGTAAATACCCAGTTCTAGAGGGTGGAGATTAGATGTGTCTGGTTGTAAACCGTTATGTTTGGGGCACCCTACCATATTAATGGGTTGTGAAAGTACATATATGTTTCGATTCCCATACTTTGGAGGGGGGGGGACATTATTTCATGGCCATTAAATTGGGCATGAAATATTGTCCCCCCCAATGCAAGTTATGTACTGGGATGGTATATGCCCATTCCCATGGCTAGGGGGTGGAGATTTGATAATCATGGATGTAAACCTTTATATTTTGGCCACCCTACCATATTAATGGGTTTGAAAGTACATATATGTTTCGATTCCCATACTTTGGAGGGGGACATTATTTCATGGCCGTTAAATTGGCCATGAAATAATGTCCCCCCCCCCCAATGGAAGTTATGTACTGGGAAGGTATATGTAAATACCCAATGCTAGAGAGTGGAGATTAGATGTGTCTGGTTGTAAAACTTTATATTTGGGGCACCCTACCATATTAATGGGTTGTGAAAGTACATATATTTTTCGATTCCCATACTTTGGAAGGGGGACATTATTTCATGGGCGTTAAATTGGCTATGAAATACTGTCCACCCCCCACCCCCATGTAAGTTATGTACTGGGATGGTATATGTCTATTCCCATGAATAGAGGGTAGCGATTTGATAAGCATTGGTGTGAACATTTATATTTTGGCGACCCTACCATATTAATGGGTTGTGAAAGTAAATATATGTTTCGATTCCCATACTTGGAGGGGGGACATTATTTCATGTGCGTTAACTGGCCATGAAATAATGCCCCCCCCCCCCCCCCCTCCAAATATGGGAATCGAAACATATATGTACTTTCACAACCCATTACTATGGTAGGGTGGCCAAAATATAAAGGTTCACACCAATGCTTATCAAATCGCCACCCTCTAGCCATGGGAATAGACATATACCATCCCAGTACATAACTTACATGGGGGGGGGGAACAGTATTTCATGTCTATGTAAATACCCAGTGCTAGAGGGTGGAGATTAGATGTGTCTGGTTGCATAGTGAGATTTGAACCTGTGATTTTAAGTTTGCTAACTACCACGGCCATGTATTAATATGTAAAGCTGATAAGTTATGTGTTCTCATTGCTGCGCTACATGTGTGAGATGTGGTCGATGTTCAGGAGCTGATACGTGGGAGTAGCGCGCATTGAGAGGTTGGTGGGCGAGGATCACTTGATTATTTCTTGTTTCGAAGCGAGAATTTCAAAACTGTTTACCATTTTAAAATCGGACCAGAAATGGCCGAGTTATCCACAAATGCTAATAGTGAGATTTGAACCTGTGATTTTTAGTTTGCCAATAAACACAAAAAGTGGATGTAACGCGTTAACTACCTCGGCCATGTATTAGGATCAGTATTGCCCTAGCTGTGTGAGATGTGGCTGATGTTCAGGAGCTGATACGTGGGAGTAGTGCGCGCATTGAGAGGTTGGTGGGCGAGGGATCGCCGCATTATTTCTTGTTTCCACTCTTGTTCCAACTCGATAGCAGCATCCACATCAAAACTGCAAACCGTTTCCAAATAATTCATATACTTGAAGAGTTTGTCCATCGCTATCACAGTCATCGGAAAACGCGTACGGCATGTTAGTGGGAATGACGAGCGGAATGTTGGGATCCCTGAGCTTCTCCTCCATTTCTCAAGATTTCGATCTGCATAGTTGCCCATATCACGCAATGGCCCGGGGACTTTTTCTCGTCGCGCAGCACAGCCTACATCATGCATGCATGCCCATAGCTCTTCAGGCCAGCCCATTGTGTGTAATATTGTTTGTAGATGAGCGTTTACACGTAGTTGGGTGTTTACACGTAATGTTGTGCGTGTATGATCGCCGGTATACCAATGGATGCTGAGTCTAATTAGATGTTAACCCGTAGCAGCTACTATTCTTGACTTTCAATGACTGTGCGAGTTGGTCTTGACGTGATGTCTTACGGGTAAAGAGTAATTGTAGACATGTTTACCTTTTGCTAACAACGAGATTTGAACCTGTGATTTTACAATTTTAAAAGTGAATGATAAAACGAATTTACTCTCTCGGCCATGTATGTATTAATAAATAAAACTGATAAGTTATGTGTTCACAGGTTAGTGCGCTATCAGCACTTTAGATCTTGGCGTCACTTCGAGATAACACGTATCAGCGATTTTACAACTCAGAGATAAAATTACTAAGCCACGTGTCAGTATTGTGAGAGAGTGTATGCTTATATTGTACCGAGAAATCACTTCATTCTCGGCGTTCTTGGCACGGATTAGGACCGGAATGAAGCGAGAATTTCAAAACTGTTTACCATTTTAAAATCGGACCAGAAATACCCGAGTTATCCACAAATGGTGGGGTGGCGCGGGAGTTTATAGTGTTTTTATTTTTTATTTTTTATTTTTTGTTTCATGACAGTTTCTTTACCCGTCGTTACCCGAGAAGCATGACATCACGTAAAATGGGCGTTTAAGTAGTGTGATACTACCTCCCTCTCAACAACCTATGCCCCAGGGATTGAGAGGGCGGTGGGGGCCACGGATCGCCGAACGGCTGCCAATTGAGGGCGGTGGTATCATTTTGACTCCGACCCTACTACTCGGATGAATAAAATACAAAATATCATCTTTATGTATGCATGTTATTACTGGCCAAATTGTAGGTATGAGATCTTGTATAACAAGAGTCTTGACATTCAGACAATAGCATCCATCACGTACAGATGAATGCACACAATACCGGGGAAAAGATAAAATATACAATCTTATGACTATGCATACAATAACCTATCAGCCTACCTACAGCATCAACCCTTTCATAACGAAACCGGCCGAATCCGGCGTCTGTACAGGGACGCGCGGTGGGGTTATAAAAGGGTGGTTCCTGAGGGGTGGGGTGGGGTGGGTGTCTTGCGGTGGGTGTTGTTAAGAAGATATTTTATTTCTGAAAGTAAAATGGTGCATTTTTCCGCAATACAGGCAAACAATTCAGCAAAATAGATGATATAAACATAGTCATATCTGACTCATATTTATATTTCTATCAAACATAGGCAAATTCAATACACGGATATGTAAAAAAATTCGTTCGAATCACCCCCCCCCCCCAATCCCCCCCATACACCCCCCACCGTACGGGCCTGCTGTAGTGGCCTTGAGGAATGTCCATTTTCCAGCCAAAATAACTATTTTTGAGAATTTACGAGTAACGAGTAACCAAGCCAGTCATTCCATTAGTAAATTCTTAAAAATAGTCTTCTCTTGGCCCGCAAATGGAAATTAAAAATCAAATATTTAGATTTTCTTGACCAAATTTACAAGCCACTAAAGGGTTAGCAAGTGTAATCGTTAGGCGGCTTTGTCAGAAATATCACACATTTGAGGACTCTGAAGATAGATAGACCAGCAGATCCATCGACAGAGCGAATACCAGTTGAAAGTCACAATTAAACTGCCAAAGATAATACATTTATGATTGTCTACGTTATCCATATGATAGGAAGTGTCACATTATGTCATCGAATTAGGAATCGTACATGTTCTACACAATGACACAATCTGTAAACCGCGTCAATTATGTTGCATTTGTACTGCTGCTATCCGAATGTTCTATGAAGAAATCTTCCACTAATTCATTGAATTCTTTGGTAAACTGAATGTGGAGATTGTGGCTGGCGTCAGGCATCAACACAAACCTGAAAAAATAATGATATTCAAAATCAAAAATTTAAAATAAAATGAAATCAGGTCAGGAATTTAAAGTGTTTGTAGTTAGTCAGTGCTACCGAGCAGGCAGTCACGATAGACGTACCAACAACTATTACTATTACTTTACAAAACCTGAATCAAATAGTATCTTGAGGGAATCCACATTTAGCGTACTATCGCCGCTATCAAGCTAGTTTACTTCCTATTTTACCCACTAACGCTATTACCAAATTAAGCTATTTGAGTTTTGCATATTCACAGCAAAATGACTGGAAATAAAATGGTTTAAGTTGTCTACTTTTAGAGGCTTAAAACTGTGGGCCTAAATGTAATGAAACGAAAAAAATCTTAACATATGATAATTTCAACACATACAAATTAATATAATTCTTTAAGTTCTGGATTTGAATTAGGGACTCGTGCCTCTATTTCAATTTCACAACGTAAAAAATGATATATTAGTTTATATGGAATTAAATCATCATATGTTAAGATTTTTTTCGCTTCATTACATCTAAGCCCACAGTTTAACAATTTTAATTTCAAGCGTTTTGGCGGGGATATGCACCTTTAAGCTTTTATCGCTATTATCAAACTATTTGAGTTTTACATTTCATCTACTATCGCTATTATCAAACTATTTGAGTTTTACATTTCAACCACTATCGTTATTATCAAACTATTTGAGTTTTACATTTCATCCACTATCGCTATTATCAAACTATTTGAGTTTTACATTTCATCCATTATCGCTATTATCAAACTATTTGAGTTTTACATTTCATCCACTATCGCTATTATCAAACTATTTGAGTTTTACATTTCATCCACTATCGCTATTATCAAACTATTTGAGTTTTACATTTCATCCACTATCGTTATTATCAAACTAGTTTAAATGTAACTTGGAGCACGCTGAATGGATGATTACAGTTTATGCACCACAACAACACCTATGAGACTTTCCGAGAATACGTTTTAACTACTCATGCAAGGTGTGCAGTATTCAAAAGTCTGAGAAAGGATGGTATTTATTGCTCAGAATGTAGGA